>JAMALP010000001.1:0-1264716 GCA_023627985.1 Cutaneotrichosporon sp. PT3311B | reverse complement strand
GTTGAACACTGCGAGCCCCATTGTAGCTTGTTGATGTGGTGTGCCGTTTTGCTTACTGCCGCGTTGTTGATTATATACTCAATTGTTCTGCAAGTTTCAAGCAACACATTCCAAAGCTCAGGATACCTAAACGCTCCATCATTGTGCAAACCGCCAGGGCTGTGCAATGTGAATGCAACAGATTACGCGACGAAACGTGAAACTGGACGCCGTGTAATGGGGCGGCGCTCGTGCGTTTAATGTTTAACTGTGATGGGCACGGATAAACTGCCCTATGCTAACGTCTAAAGACAAGATGCATTGCAAATGCCGCAGTACAGAGTCTGTACTCCCTGCCTATAGTACAAAGGCACAACAACTTCATACACATGCTACTCTGCGAAGACCTTGTTGTTGCGAGCTCGGATCCGCCGTAGCGCTTGAGGCCCAGGAGAAGCCGTAGCCTGGTTACTTTGTATTGTCAGCAATGCGGCCAATGCCCAACCCCCTGAGCACACCACTTACACGTCGGCCTCGGCTCTTGTGAATCCTCCAAGCTTGAAGGAGGGTCGCCACCCCGCGAAGCAGGAATAGGATTGTCACAACAAGCAAGAGCAAGAACCACAGGTGTTTAAACGCCTGGGATGTCTTGCTACCCCACAGTCCCAAGAGAACTACAGCGCAGACAAGGAAGCCAATACAGACGGCACCATGGACGCCGAGGAAGATCTTGTTCTGGCTTAGCTTTTGCCCAAGGTTGTCCTGGAAGATGAGGGCAAGGACAAGACAAAGGATAGTGCAGAAGACGACCCAACCAAGTATCCAGACGTCATAAGGGGCGTGCAATTGCTGGTTTGCGAGCAGGCCAGCGATGGTGATAATGCTGCCGTCCCAGACGTACAGGTAGGCGTTGTGAGCCATGGCGATGTGGTGCGTGTTGGTAATGAGGTGTGTGTTGGCGAATGGGAGTGACTGTGCGTGGTGATGCTTATTAGTTTGCTGGTTAGCTCTGTCGCCATCACCAGGTAGCAAGGTGCGTTTTGCATACCCCAGGTGGCATCGCATTGTGTGGTATGTACTGTCCGCGCCTGCATCAGTGCTGCGCCGAAAAGACCTTGGCCAGACCCTCAAACGCATCACGGTGATGCTGCATCAACCGACAATTGGGGAGTATTTCGACTTTGGCCAGCCAAAACAACCCCACCAGAAGAGGTCAGTGCGCAGAGTACAAGCGAGGTTGTTGTTGGGAAGCTCTATACGGTGCTCTTTGACATGACACAGTTCAATGTCTGGAGGTACAGTATTACCTGAGCGCAACCGGGAGCCCAGCCCTTAGCACCCTGTTCGGTGCCACAGGAGAGAGCCTGAGTGTGCTCCATAAGCCTTAAACCCTCTGCTCAGAAGTTGACCTTGTCACTTATGATCGTACATGTCGCATTCTCTACAGCACCCTACGCCGTAGGGGTAAAAGTACAGTACGGTGCTCTCTATTGTAAACGATTGTGAACAGGATGTGGGTCTTACAGCGATGCTAGCGAGGGTTTGACATCAAGCCCTGGACCAAACTGTCACTGCCTTGCGGACCTGGCAGACTTTGAACTGCTCGATTTTGACCCAACTATCACAGGTGCATGGCTGCCACCCGACCTCGAAATGGAATTACCACCCTGGATCTCCTTGTCAGCAACTGCCACCTTGCTGTCTCTATGAGAGGAGGGCAGTTCTCATAAGGTTAGACTTACCGATTTCTTGACATTCTTTTTTGAAGCCTTGAATTTGAGACCCGCGTCGATGACACTAGTCGCAAAGTGAATCCACAGCATAACAACCAACATAACCAGCATTGTCCACCACGGGAACTTTGTGGGGTCAAGTAGAGAATCGAATGGAGTGCACTCGGGACTAAGTCCAAAAGGGCTCCCATACTTTTCCATGGCGTCTTGGAGAGCATACATCATTTTGGGACTACCCTTGAGCTGATCCATCATTGCTTTGCTTGCCTGGCCCCTGTAGCCCTGGAGCTCTTCCCAAGCCTTTTTTCCGGCCATTAGCTGCTCACTGATATAGTTGTCCTTTAGTTCGTTGAACTGCACAGCGAAGAAGATGCCCATTGCGGCGTCGAGAACAGCTGCCGCAATGCTGGCCAACGCGGGTGGAGGTATTTTGCTTTTGTCACTGGGCATGAAATGCAGGCCAATGTAGGCAAGTCCAATTACGGTTTGGATGATGGCGCACGAAGCCGCCGCGGGCAGAAGGTGCGTCGGTGTCCTAGTCTGCGAACGCCACATCCCGTAGCTCGAGGCAATAATCATCCCCATTGGAGCACCAAACAAAAAGGTACCTACGGACTCGAGTTTGCGGTCCATGGCCGCTTGGGCCTTGGAAGAAGATGGCATTGTGGTGGGCTGAGTACGGTACTTGAACGGCTGAGAGATTTGTTAGTACGGTTGCAAGCGTTTGCCACAAGCGGGGTCGGTGGGACACAAACTGGAGCGCCTTAAATGTGGCAAGGGCTGGATTTGACCATCACCGGTTGTGGCAATGATGAGCCGGTGATGAACAGGTCATAGTCGGCTGGTCCTAAGAGTACTTTACAATGTTCAGTAGCAAATGTCCGCCCCCTGATGATCACGCATAAACATCACATAGTCTTGGCAGTTTGGATACGTTAACGCCACTCGGTTTATGAGCCACCGTCAGCTCGGTAGTAAAGAATGAGGAATGTGCCGCTTGGAAATGAACAATTGCTGCACCTTAAGTACTACAGGAACAGTACTTGCCTCTGCTGAGTGATGTGCGTTGATGATAAGCCTAGCTAATGATCATGTCGGTTTTGCCTCTCGACTGCCTTCATAACCAAAAGAAAGCGGTGATCATCAAACGTTTACTATACTGTGGCACAGAGCAAGAGACTGAAAGTTGTAAGGCGGTTTGTCGTTAACCGTTGCCGATGGGGAGTTTGTACAGTAATTTTTTACATCTACAGTACAGTACCTGATTGTATTGTAAGTACAAAGGGACAGCATTTCCGTAGTACTGTACTGCTCATGCAAAATAGCTCATTTTAAAGGACAATCAACGTGAGGGTGTATAAAGAATAAAATACGTACAGTACGGGTCTGGCAAAAGCAAAACACACAGAGCAATGTGCGGCCTGGCGGAATTATTAACAAAGAATATTACGGCGAGTACTCAAAGGGATACTGAACAATAGGAACTACACAAGACAATACCAAACAGCACATTTACTGCATTGCATACACATGTGGTTGGCAAGGCCACAAAGCAGCAGGTAACCTATGCTGCCGCTCACAGCCTAGATGAAACCGTTTGCTGGGAGAAATTGGCTTCGTCTGATGGATCATCACCGCTCAAGAGCGTATTGTTGATGGGGTGAGCTAAAGCTGGAGATCAAGCCAAAGACGGAGTAGAAGGCCATGGCGGCACCCTTGATCCAGCTAATGATCACCGAGAAGAGGAAGATGGAGAACCAACACCTTTCAAACGGGTCTGGAGCCGGACTCTGGCTGCTGCTGGACTGGAGGAGAGAGTTCGAGTTACGGATTAGCAGCGCAATGCCAATTCCTCCCAGGACAATGTGTACTACAAGGAAGGGCACAAAGTAGAAGAGGCTGTTACCTGGTGGCCTCATTGAGGTGTACCGCCGCTGAAAGTCGGGTGAGACAACCACTATGGGCAGCGTAATCGCCGCATCCAGGGCTGTGAAGAACAAACTGGCCGTCGCCCACTTGACGACGTCTGCTGGCGACTCCAGCGTTGGAATCAGGAGGAGCGCAGACAACACCACCGACGCCCCGATGAGCATGCTGAGAAGCCCCATGGTTGGATAAAGGCAAAAGCGGCAGAGTATGGGTGTAACGCCACCAGACCAAACCTTGAAAATGCTATTAATGGGATACGGCGCGGCAGAATACCCCCGTCCTACAGTCTGTGACATTCGCCGTTCACCCTGCGAAGCACATGTCTATGTGATGAAAAGGATTAGTGTTGGGGAAGAGAAGTAATGGGTTTGTCCGAACTCTCGTAACAGTGAATGATGATCACCGCAACAAGTCAGAGGCGGAAACTCCACCAGGATAGTGATGTGGCAGAAGCTCGCTCAAAGGCCACTAGCCCTACAGTATGAAATGTTGCTCCAGGCCTTGGTTTATGCCCCTTAAATGGCTTACAGTGTTTGTTGTTTTAGGTCTGGTTGAGTGTCGTTTGCTCGGTGAGTCCGCGCACGTTCAATCAGCATAATAAGTAAATAAAACACGCGGCGGCAACAATGCAGAGTCTAAGAAGGTATGTAAGTAAGTGCGAGGCCGCGGGATGTGCCGCTACTTTTGCTACCAGGCCTAGGCCTTGGAGTCCTCTGGCCAGTCTTCGGAAGGAATCAGGTCGTAGTCATTGGAGTGTGGCTGCGGTTAGCTCAGCCCCCAGTGGCAAGACTTACAGTATTGACGAGACACGTCTCGACGCAACCGACGACGCCCACGGCAGTTTGGACCCAGAGCAGAGCGGTGGACCATGTCGCCAGATGCCAGTGGTGGCAAAATGGTTCATCCTGTGCGATATTCTTTACCGTGCCAAACACGGCAAGGTATATCCATGCTGGAGTGGTCACGAAGGGGTAGCCTGACGTCGTGGACCACGCTTCCTGAGCTACTTTTCCACGGATGCCCCAGTACAGCTGGACAAGGGCGTCGAGGGCAACAACGAGCAGACCGACCTGAGACCAGCGCTTCAGCGGTTCCTCCTCGGTGCTGTTGACCACAAGCACCAAGAGGACCGCCAAAGCGCCTGTACACATGTTGGCGAGCGGACGGTGAGAAGTCATTTTGGAAACGGACTGTTCTGTAAGTGCGCGAGGTAGTGGAGGGCAACGCGGTCTCAGTGGGTCCTTATGACGCTCGTTACAATTGCCTAGCGATGACGCCGTTCAATCACTGTGATGGGCGCCATTGCGAGGACAACGGCAATAAAGATGATGAACTGAGCATGATGGACTGATCAAGAAGCACTGCATTGCTGCATTGATGGGCCCAACCCCGGAGTCTGGCCTTTGCAATTGGCTGCATCAGGCGCACGGGCGGCAGTACAAGACAGTAGGTAATGGTGAACTGTACAGTATACTGTACAGAGTGATGGAGCCCCTATAAGGAACTCTGGGCGCCATCATTTTTCTTAGCCAAAGCGTTTTGTTTCCTAACCACATGCGAGGTGGCGGCCGTACTGCCTTTTCAACCTTACAAGGAAGACTGCGCTAGTCAGCAGGGGTAGTGCACGAAACCTTTACAAAAAGCGTAGCATTCGCTGAAAGTTCTGTGGTACGGTACGCACTGTAGGAGCCTAGGCCAGTGTGGCAATACTCGGTTGCCTGATTTTCGGAAGACGAACCGCCACCCAAAGCCAGATGAGGGTGTGCATCGTAAAGGCCAGCCAAAAGTAGACATCAAGAAAGATGACGGCCTCCCACCAAAGAGTTGTATCGGCTGGCTTTTGCGTGAGTATCCAGAATCCACTGGCAGCGAGGGAGCCGTGGCCTATGGTGGAAAGTACGCTGTCGATGTCGACGGCCTTATGCAGTCCTTTGGAAATGGGCTTCTTAACAAAGATGACAGCGACATTGCCAACAAGCACCCAAACGAGCATGACAAGCGCAGCAATGCACCATGACCGGGCAGTGGTGGGGGTATCCGGGCGTGTCAGCGCGATAGCGGCCAACGTCAGCGCTGCACCTATGAGCAGAGGAATGTATGCCAGCTCGCTAAGAGTGTTCAGTGATTCCCAGTACCACTCGAGCGCGTTCCGTAGAGCTCGGAGTGGCGCGGGCGAGTTTTGGTCAGCACCTGGAGCCGGAGGTCGACGTCGGCGGGTGGCCATTAGCCTGTCGCATTTGACGTTCACATGCAAGACCCCCGACTCGTCCCTCCATGCGTCTTCGAGCATGTAGGTAACTGCCAATAGCTGAAGCTGGTCGCTGTCGTTAGAATTGTGTTGGGCAGGTGGCTGGACTGGCGGCTCGCCCTCTTGCCTGCCGTTGCCCATGTTGTCTGAGAGGCAGCCGAGCTCACTCGAGACGATTGCGTTGCTGAACTGAGCATTGGTTACCTCATTTATGTTGGGCGTTACTTGGCGGGTTAAGGACTACCTCAACGTCTGCCGTGTACTTTTAAAGCGTTGTTTCAAAGAGCCGGCACAGGCATGTGGCAACGCCAGCTTGGAATGGCCCGACGGAGGTGCCGGCTAAGCTGTCAGCTTCTGCCGAGTCACCGACAAGGCCGAGACTGATTGCCGCGAAGCCAAGCGGGAATGCTCGCGGCAATGGCAAACGAGGTGGCTGCAGCGGCTGTTTGCACTGGAGTAAAACGATCCTTGTGATGCACTCTACTGTCTAGGCAGTTTACATGCCGCAGGTCCTGTACTGTACTCCGAATAGAATGGTCGAATTGGCCAACAGCGCAGGCAACCTTCGTTTGGCCGCCTTCCATCACAGTCGTTTGTGTCTCAGCCCGACAGGTAAATCAAAGACGATCATCTCAGTGTGACATGCCTTGCAGAGCGCAGGGGGCGCAAGCTGTGTGCTTCCGCCTCGAGGTGCTGCGCATGGCAAGAAGGAGCGAGGGGGGACACGGGGGTTAACGCTCTTCTCACGACCACTTCCCCTCTCTTCAACACTTCACCACCCCACTACACCCCTAGACGCCATACATGCCGCGTTCCACTCGTCCTCAGGCGCCATGGACGCCAAACCATGACGTGGGTACGCTAAGCACCTGAAGCTGACAACAGCACGTCCTAGCGGTAGCCATGACGCGCATGCTTCTTGAGAACCGCCGCGTGCTGTACGCCACCCCCGGTCTGGAGGGCGTGGGCGACCACGGCGGCGAGCGTATCAACAAGAAGATCCAGGCGTTTGCGCGGCGTATGGCCGGCGACGCGATTGTCGCTGGCCAGCTCCAGTATATCAAGGAGGCGCGTAAGCGGGTATCGGAGCACGCGGAGAGCTCCAAAGGGTCCAAGCGCGCGCGTAACGACAAGACCACGGACGCCGATACCCTCACGGAGGCCGAGCCCAGCACCCCCACCGTCCCCGCGGCTGAGAACGGCAAGCGCCGCAAAACCAAGCCTGCGCCCAAGACCAGAAAGGTTAAAGGACAGCAGGAGGAGGTCGATGGAGAGTGGCGTGAGGTGTAGCTTACTGAAATAGAATGCATGATTTGCTAGCAATACAGTATGAAATGTAGAGAAAGCGAAAATGTTGTTGCGCTGAGTGTTTTCCTCGGCCTGACCACGGGACCCTCTCCCTTCTTTAAGGGGGTTGAATAGTGCTTGCACGCAAGCGCAAGATTAGCTCACCAGGCGCTCTCAAGCGACGGCGCGTACGCCATCTGCACAAACGGGTCGTTGGGCGCGAACTCGTCCTCCCAATCACACGTCGAGAGATACTCACGAGCACTGAGGAAAGTAACCTTGGCATGTGTGACCTCTGCACGGGCTTTGTAGGCTGCGAGCCACACGGCGTTGATGGAAGGGTCCTGCACATTGGGTCGGCAGGCGTTGAACACCTCGTCACGGAAGAAGTCCTTTACCATCTCGTGCGACGGCCTAATGTTGGGTGAGTTGCGCTTGTAGTTCTCAAAGTCGATGCCCGCAAAGTCCACATTGTTGAGGTTGACAATCCGGACGGTCGGCGGGTTAGGATGCTTGGCGAGCCAAACCGCCAAGCCGCGGAACACAACGCTTACCCAGCTTGAGTGGATGCTGCGGAGGCGCCGGTTGTCGCGCAGATGCTCCTGAACCAGCGGCTGGGCAGGTCCCCTGCCACCTCCATAAAAGATCACGTTGATGGTCTCGACGTTTGGTCCGGCAAGCGACATAATGCACTCAATACCGCCAGCGAGTTTGTGGCTGCGGTCCGCCTGGTCGCACGTGCAGCACGTCTGCAGCGAGACGGTGTATTCCTTAACGTTCGGAAACGCCGTGGGGGGAATGACAATTTCAAACTCGCGAGGACGAAGAGCCGCTCCTAAAAGGGACACGTTGTGAACGACGAGCTTGCTGGGCTTGAGGCTGAGCAGAAAGAAGGGGTAGTCGAGGGCGGTGCGGTTCACATCTTCAAGCTCGGTAGTGAGCGCGGCGTGGCGGGGCATGGCGATCACGAGCGTGTGGAGGTTAGGCAGCGTAGGGAGACCCGTAAAGTCGACCTGAGGAAAGTTGACAATGCGGAGGTTGAGGTGGAGGACCTTGACGTGCACGGCCATGCGGAGTATGTCGCTCAAGCTCACAACAAGCGGGTCGCCGCCTGGACAAGCGAGCGGACGGACTTCAACCTTGTTGTAACGGCCCCAAACGGGGAGTATGATGCGTTTGTAGAGTTTGGCCGACGCGACGTCGCAAAAGACGCTGTTGACGTGCTGCAGGTTAACGAGCTGGTTGCAGCGGTGAATGTTGGAGACAATCGCCGAGAGGATTTCAATTGGGAAGGGACACAGGGACGAGGGGAGCTGGTTTGCAGACGCAACGCCTGGACTGCTGTTGAGGGAGGCGCGAGCCATTGAGCGGGTAACGCGCCGTACCATTGTCTAGGGTTAGCCGCTTGCAAGAAGGTGACCGCACCGTGGGCGGCGTAATGGGCTTGATGCGGCGCTTCGGGGTAGCCATTTGGCCTGCGCGAGACGTCGCCGCGGGCATGGTGAAGATGTGTCGGGGGTTGAGATTGGGAGTGGCGGGAATAGCGCTATCTTTAGTGTTTATAGGTAACACAAGAGGTGTCGAGCGACGCCAGTCATAACAAAGTAGGCAGCCACGCAAGTCGGCACAAAGTCTGCAGACAGGCGATGCACACAGGGACACCTGTGGCATGGTGAACGTGTTTGCCTGGGACTGCGTGTGGAGACCTCTTCCTGGCATTGGTGGGACTTCTCTACTTGTAGTCCACCCAGCTTATAGGGAGTCTACTGGAGTGTACACATAGTGGATGGTCAATGAGGCGCGAAAGCAATCAGTCATGTTGAAAGATGTGTGCTGTTGAGTGCGTCGTGTTGACTGTGCCGTGTTGAGTGTGTCGTGCTAACGCACAAAATGCTGTCCAGCTTTGCAAAGGTGCCACACAAGCAGTCGACTGCACGCGGTGTTGCATTGTTTGGCTTGTGGAATGATCGTTGTGAGCCGAGCACAACAGGATCGACAACAGTGGGTAATCATGGCAGCATTCGCGGGTCGTGCCTGAATTCTGGGTGAGCTTTGGTGGTCTCCTCGCATCAACAGTGCGGCTTTGCACAGCACCACAACATTGCAGAGTACCAAGTTCCAGCCAGACAATAGTGTCAAGACATACCTGTCTGTTGTACAGTATGCGTGCACTGTAGCATAGTTCTCTGGAAGCAGTAGCAAGGCCAGCCCAGAGTTTTCTGCTGATGGTGTTGTAATGTCGGTGAACGGGAATGATGACGCGAAAGCAGGGTGATTGAGGAGGTGATAAATTCACAGAAAATTAAGCAAAATTATGGATTACAGGCTGAAGGGTGTTCTAGTGCTGCCGAGAGCAATGCGAGGTTGGAACTACAGGACGACGGGGGCGTCAGTTGCGGATCAATGTTTCCTCGAGTCTAATTCTGACGAGGCTGGCCACAGTGCCCGACAGTGTTGTGGTATTCTTGCACAACTCGTAAAGGCATGTGACTGCTCACAGTATCACGCAGACAGGAAGAGGCGCACGAGGGCGCTTTCACGTCACACCTGGCGCACCCTCGCAACGCACTGACTATCTCTTGCACAAGTTCTCACGCATCCTCATTTCTCATCATTTCCCATCATCACTTCTCATTTACTCTCCACTCATCCATCACGAACCTCCTTAGCCCCAACTCATAGTTATGGCGGGTACATCCCAGATCACTCCGGCGCACGACGCAAGTACCCAACGTGGGTGTACTGTCGCTAACAGCAGGCCATCATCCTGCGCGCGATGGTCGCCGCCGTTTTGGCGCAGCGCCGCGCAATCTACACCATGCCCGGCCTCGAGGCGGTGAACGGTAACGGCGGCAGCCGCGTCAACCAGCGTATCCAGATTATGCTCAAGAAGCTTTGCGATGCGTACGGCGCTCCTGGCCTCGTGGCTGAGGAAGTCGGCCGCGCCGCCGGGCGTCCCGCTGCGGGTCATACCAAGTCTAACCGCTCTGCCAAGAAACGCAAGCTCGAGGAGGCCGAGGAGAGCTGAAGAAGGGCATTCAAGCGGCGGATATCATGTACATACTGTACATACAGAGCTAAACTAAAACTACGTATAGTAACAACATTCGGAGAGCGAGGCGTGAAATGCGAACGTGATGTCAAGTATCAGTACTTGAAGACTGAAGAGGCTATATTGAGCTGCTACTAGAGCGTGTGGTGAGGCCGAAGCTTGAATTTGGGGACGATGATTCAGAGGTGGCGCTCAAGCCTGAGCAATGATGTGGTGTCTTCTTCTTTCTGATTTTTGGGTTAGAGCTAAGCTCAACAGTCATAGTCGTAGCACGCTTTGTTGCCTTTGTAAAGGTTGTGCTCTGAGCGCCTGGCATGGGGCGCATCCCAATAGTTTGTTGCTGAGTGCCTGGGCTGTTGCTTGGTTGAAGTATCACCAACACGAGAGTTTGTTGCGGGAGGAAAGACGGAGGGTTGCTGTCTGTTTACGGCTTCGCCGGGTTGCTCATCACGCTTGCGCTTCTCTTCACGCAAAGGTTGTTCCTCACACTTGCGCTTCTCCTTCCGAGCAAAACCCTCGCCTGGCTTGACGAGGTCGGGAGATAAGTCGAAACTCTCAGCAAGGACCATGAGAAACTCCTCAACCTTGGTCTTGCTGGGATAGCCGTGCGAGTCGACTTTGGTTTCAAGCGAGCGCATGTTGCGTTTGCCCACTCTGATGAGCTCAGCGGCAAGGGTCACCTGTTGTCAGCCTGGTTCAGAGCGGTGTACGCACCGACTCAGCGTGCGTGAGGATCTTGTTGTCAGCCTTCTTAGACATATTGTTTGCTTTGACAAGTCGTGATGAGTTGTGAAAGGAGAGGAATTCGGAAGAAGGTGTCGCAGAGTAGCAACTTTGAACTTGGAGGGGAGGTCATCGCGAGAAAGATAAACCGGCACCGTCGAGGAAGGACGTATTGAGCTGCAAGACTTACAACCGCTCAAGGTTGAGTCAACTGCACCGGGGCACTCCATAATGGACACAGATGTTACACATTCATTAAGCGCCTCATATGAACAGAAATTACAACCCTCTTGGTACAATGGTACGGCACAGTAAGAGAATCGAAGGCAGCAGATGGAGATGATTGACACGGGATGGGCAAGTGGTGCTTGTTATAGACTGTTGAGGCCAACGACGCAAGCGGAGCACTTGCCACAGCCACTAACAGGCTTGGGCTTTGAAACGTTCTTGGGAGCAGTGATTGAGTCAGTGGAGGAGGCGGAGTTCTGGGTGGCGTTGGGTGACGGGGGCAGCGTCGGGAGGTCGCCAGACTTGTCCTTGGTGGGGCTGTCCTTTCCCAGAAAGGAAGCGGTACAGGGAATGATGTTGCCACCAACCTCGGGAGGGAGTTCCTTGGCCATCCCAACGTCCTTGGTGCTCACATGGGTGCTGTTGTCGTTGAGGCTGGCTCTCTCAGTTGTGGGCGAGATGAGACTGCGGTGTTCAGAGAAGGGCGTCCCTGAAGCGGAACTTGTAGGTGACTTGGTCTTGGTGGGCGACACCACGTACGAACGCGCACGTTTGGAGGCACGTTCCTCGTCCTCGTCATCGTTCTCGCTCGAGTACTCGGCCGACGTGTGGGTCTTGGTGGTCTGCGTGCTGGGCGTGCGCGCAATCCTTTCCGCCTTGATGTCACCGAAAAACTCGTATGGGTCGGGGGCACGAGTGATTGGCGCACGCGTGTAACGGCGCCGCTCCGTTTCGCGGGCGTATGCCGCGCCGGGCTTGATGACGTCCGCTGTGAGCCGGTACCGCTCCGCCATGACCATGAGCCATTCCTCGACCTTCTCCTTGCGCGTCGATGCGCCTGGAGTCTCGTCGTCCGCAGGGAGGCAGTTGTAAAGAACGCCAACGTTCTGCTTGAGTAGCTCAATTGCACATACGGCGAGGTCGGTCTGCTGTCAGCTTTTGCTCGCTCAGAAGGGGCATACCTCCTCGGTTTTGGTCACGATGTAGTTGTACTCCCGTGACATTGTGGCTTGTGTGGATGGTCAAGTGAAAAGAGTGAAAGATTGTGGAGAGGTGGGATAACGAGATGGGAAAGGAAGGTGTGTGGGAGGGAAGGTGGGAGGGAAGATGTGTGTCGACGCAGTCTGAGCTCGCCGCCAACACACAGATTGACAAAACATCCTCTGCCCGCGGACGGAAATCACTGATGCACGCAACGTCGGTGTCATCGTCGGCTGTGGACCGTCTCAAAAAGGCTCACCTGTGTGTACATCCCTTGCATGGCTGCGTCTGTACCGACTCTCGTCTGTTGCCAGTACAAGGCTCGCAAACAATGAGAAGGCAGCAGTGACTGTTTCGCCACAATCCTGGCCCAGGAGGAGTGGGGCAGATCTGACTACAGAGTGGGGCATAGTCATTATGTTGCACCAAAACCGACCTCCACAAGTCAGTCACCACTCGCGAGCCGAAAACCAACATTTCAGCGGTCCAACACGGTGCCCTCTCCGCACCACAACATCCACCATGTCCAAGTCGTTCGGTACGAACGCTCGCCCCGTACGCGCTGACGCAAGTGTTTGTGACGGGCAACGCCAACAAGCTGAAGGAGGTCAAGGCGATCCTGGCCACAGGCGGCAGCGGAATCGAGTGCACGTCGCAGGCCGTCGACGGTGAGCTCAAAGTACCCCAGTGAGCTGACACCAGTGCCGGAGCTGCAGGGCACGACGCAGGAGATTGCGATGGCCAAGGCTGTCTCTGCGGCGAAACAGCTTAACGCCCCCTGCGTCACCGAGGACACGGCGCTGTGCTTCGAGGCGATGAACGGCTTGCCGGGGCCGTACATCAAGGATTTCCTCGGCGCGCTGGGACACGATGGTGAGTAGGGTGTGGGCTACATGGCTTTTGCGCCCTGTTATTGACCGCCTTTGCTGCACACGCTGACGCCAGGTCTGAACAAGATGCTCGCTGGATTCGGCAACACGAAAGCGTACGCGCTGTGCACGTTCGCGTACTGCGCCGGCCCGGACTCCGAGCCCGTGCTGTTCGAGGGACGTACCGAGGGCCGTATTGTGCCCGCACGCGGCCCCAGCAACTTTGGCTGGGACCCCGTGTTCGAGCCCACCGAGGGCGGCGGCAAGACGTACGCCGAGATGGACCCTGCCGACAAGAACGCCATTTCGCACAGGTATCGCGCCCTCGAGAAGCTCAAGACTTTCCTCGCCGCGCAGTAAGCGGCTGCTGGCGCCAGTACGTAGCTGCGATTGTCGGCGTTGGGTCTTCGGCGTCAGTAGACAGACTAGATATCTCCATTGTCCCAGACGCTCGCGGTGATAATACTGCTCGTGGGCAATGTACAACAGCATTATGCAATGTTCTATGTGTCCTGTGTATAGCTGTTCCGATAAGGGCAGACAAGAATGGAAGGAAATACGAGCGCCAAGCGGCGGGGACTATCGTGTGGGGGTTGTGAAACAAGCTGCGAGACGAACGGTCCTAAACTACTCCTCAATTGTAAGCTCGTACGTGCTGGCGCACTCGATGCAGTCCTTGCGCTCGACTAGTCCCTGCGCCACAAGCGACGAGAAGAAGCCCTCCCTCGCCGTCGGGAAGATGAATGCGCGGGCAAGGAACGAAAGCTGGTGTCAGCACCGCCGCCTATACATACACACCTTCTCGGGGTCCTCGAGGATCTCAGCGAGCTTGTGCCGCGACGCCGACGTGCTGTGCTTGAGCCAGCCCTCCCACATCGCGAGCTTTTCGCGGTCAAGAGCATGTTGCGCGAGGAACCTGGCCATGTTCGCCACGGGGCGGGCCACATCAAGTACCTCGTCTAGCGAGGTAGGTTCCGCAACACGTGTCGTGGCGCCGTCGTCGCCGTCGTCATCGTCGCCTTCGGCGGGAAGGAGGGCACGCAGACGTACCCATTCGCGACGGCGCACCCAGCCCCACCAATTAAGCCTGCCGGGGTGGGCACGCCAGTGCCGCGTCTGGAACCACAGGTTGTACCGCCACCCCTGCTCGTCCGTGTCGTGGCGCATGTTGGCCATCCATGGCGTTAGCCACGCCCACGCCGGCGACGGCGTCTGGTACGACCAAAGCTGGTACGCCGTCTTGATGGACTTGCGCTTAAAGCGCGGCGTGTCGGCGAGCACATGTTCGTGCGGCATGCCGTTTTGCATTCGCGCGAGCGTAAAGTCGCCTTCGGGGGGTGAGAGCGGCAGCGTGTACGGTGTCGGGTCCGTCGGTAGCAGCGCATTGTAAGAATACCACGACTTGCCAAAGATGTACATCCCCCGCTGGTTCTCATACATGACTGGGGCGTTAGTAGGTTGGCCTGTGGTGTAGTGCTCACTTTCCCAGGCATAGTGGGCCTTCTTGGGCAGTTTGACTGGTGGGATTTGGGCCTCGGTGTGCACAATCTTGCCGTCAACCTCGAGGTCAATGTGCTTGAACTGCAGTTCACAGGCGGCCGCTTCCTTGCGCAGTTCGTGGTGCAGCGCAATGGGGTCAAAGGAGGAATCCTCGCTCTCACTCGACTTTCCGCGGCGTAGTCGTGGACGGTGCTTCTTCTTGGCTAAGCGCGCCTTGATGGCTGCGCTGTCCGCAGCGTCGGGCTCGGTTGTCTCTGGCGGCCGCGGGAGTTGCTCCTCGTCCTCTGCAGGCGGCTGAGGACCGACGGCCTCGGCGGGACCAGCAGCGTAGATACTGTTTCGCTTGGGTCGGACTACAGGCGGCGTCGACGCGGACGCGGGCGGTGCAGGCCGCTCACTTGGCGAGATGCGGTAGCTGCCCCACGACGAGTGGCCCGAGAGTATCGTCGCATGTGACGGCATTGGCGACGGTCCTGGTGTTGAACCCAGCCCGGCCGTCGAGCTGCTTTCTCCTGCAGCGGACTCTGGCGGCGCCGACGCTGGCGAGAGGTACACGCTGGTGCCTCCGCCCGTCGACGCCGTGTATGCCGAATGCGATGTAGACGACCGGGACTGCGGTGGAGCCGACCCCGACGCCGTCGGGGTAGACCCCGTCGGCGCGGACGACCCCGAGTCGTGTGTGCGTGCTGGTGGCTTCTTCGAGCCGTCGCTGTCTGTCGACATTGTGGTGTTGGTGGATGGACTCATGGACAAGTGGGGGAAACGTCTCGATGTTTTGCTGGTTTTCATGACGTCAAACCGATCCCCGCCCCGTGAGATTGGCACAGCACTTTGCTCTTGCCAAGTACGAGTTCACCTTTGCACTGATGCATGAGAACACAGACATAGAGCAAATGTCGCAAGCACATCTTTCTCGCTTTCACCACTTCCACTCTGCCCACTAACATCCACCTCCGTGACCATGGCGGCAGTCGCGTCGCCGTCGCTTGTTCCACCGCCACACGACCATGCCAATGGGGGGCGTCACCATATGACCCCTAACGGCAGTCCCGATCCAACGTATTTGCCACCCAACATCACATCACCGCATTCCGCTCTCCAACACACCGACGACGACACGTCCACACTATCGATGGACACGCTCGAGCTTGCGCCAGGACAGGCGCTGGGGCCTTTCCGCCTGGGCGACTCGTTATGGCATGTACTCGACCTCCTGCGCAGCCGCAAGACCGAGGCGCCCAAGGTCGACGTGTCGTGGGACCCGGATGTGCGTAGCGGCGACATCACGGGCAACTGCTGATGGCAGAACGCGCCGACGACAGCGGTGACAGTACATGCTGGCCCCGTAGCGCTGCTCTTCCCGTCTCCAGCGCAGCGGCTGACGCACATCCACGTCGCTGACCTCGCAACGGCGGACGTAACGCTGACGTACGAGGGCACGGTGCTTGCCTCGCGCTCGCATCCGCTCACGCGCGCTGGTGTAGCGTACGCACTCGGACCGACATACAATGACGCGGCGCAGCGCCTCGCGTACCCTGGTGTTGTGTTTGATGCTGGCGCAGAGACGGCGGCGCGCGACGCACCCGTCTCGGCCGTCAGTGTGATGGCGCGAGAGGGCGAGACGCCTATAGGCACTGACGGCCTACGCTCCGTCTCCATCAAGGTGGGTTGCACGCGTAGGAAAAAAATTAACCCTCCAGCCCGGCCACGGCGCGACGCTCACGTTCGCCGACCCCGTTCACATCAGCTTTGGCGAGACGTCTGCGCAGGACATCCTCCTCGACCTCGGCCCACCACTACGCAAGTACTGGAAGGAGGACGACCGCCTCGACCGCGTATGGGGAACGAACCAGCGCCCTCCGCCAGGACATGACGCTACACTGCCCACTGCCTGTTTTTGGAACTACTTCCAGTATGGCCTCGACGTGCTCGTGATAGATGGTGTGGTGACCAAGCTCATTGCCCACTCAAACATCGTAAGTGCCCGTTTATGGCAACATTTCTGACGATCAGCCGGGGACACCCGAGTTCCAGACGTATGCCCGATGTCCATGGACAGTGGAGACGGCTTCGGGACCGCTCGACATGACCGCGACGACTGCGTCGTTCCGCTCTCAAGTCGGCGGCGGGGTCGACAACGCACCAGACACCCAATCAAGTGTTCCAACCGCTCCAGCCGCGCCAGCGCCTAAGAAGAACAAGAAGAAGAAGAAGGATAATGGGGACGACGAGTCAAGGGCGCCGTCGACAGCGCCGTCGACGGGCTCGTCCCCACCCCGGGCAGGCGTCGCCTCTGACGCCATGGTGCTCGATCGCTCCGTCGAGGGCGGACTCGACGGTGTAGTGGGCCTTGCGCGCTCACAGTTAGTTGGATTGAACGGCCTCGTGCTTGAGATTGACGAGGGCAGCGGCGCTGTCGCTGCTGTGCAAGTGTGGCCCTGCTTGTAAACATTACATGTTGTAACATTTACGCTGTGTATGCATAGTACCGTCGCCACCCATAGTGACCCATGTTGGCTGGAACCGGGCCGAGCGGGAGTAAAATCCGGGGCTGCGGGGTTGCGACCTGCGGCCACATTGTTGACACCCATCCTTCGACGATCAACTCGGTCCAACCGAGGAGCACAACATTACTCCCATCTTGACCAACCCATTGTTTCCCCGCACTCTATCTCTTGCTCCCCAGATCGACACGTCTAGACATACCCACACCCACGGACGACTGCGTGCCGCCAGAAAACTGCCATGGTTGGTCGCCGAAGCCGGCGTAAAACACCCACGCCTCCACCGGCCGACACCGAGGCCGACTCTGCCCCTGGCTCGTCGCCGTCCTCATCCAGCTTATCCCCCGTCAAATCCAACGCGTCTCTCGAGAGTGATGGCGATGCGGCGACGCCAGTGACTGCGATCGAGGTCGATGCGGACGATGCCGCAACGGCAGGCGACGTGACGATGGCCGACGACGCCGAGACTGCCGACGCCGAAATTGATGTCGACGCGATCAACGACGCCGCCGCCGAAGACGATGCCGGAGACGCCGAAGACGCCGAAGACGCCGAGGACGCTGAAGAGGCTGAGGCCGAGGCTGACGACGGAGAGGAGGGTGAGGAGGGTGGTGAAGAGGAGGAGGAAGAGGATGAGGAGGAGGAGGACGACGATGACGGTGAGGAGGTAGAGGCTGGGGAAGACGGCGAGGGCGGGGAGGAGGAAGAGGTTGGGGATGACGACGAGGAAGGTGGAGAAGAGGAGGAGGAGGAAGAGGCAGGTGACGACGATGATGACGAAGAAGAGGAGGAGGATGACGAGGAGGGCGAGGATGAAGATGAGGAAGAGGATGAAGAGGGAGAGGACGAGGACGAGGATGAGGAGAAGGAGGAGGAAGACGAAGACGCCGACGAGACCAAGTCTGCGATCACGACCACAGCAGGGACGCTACCACCGGGCACGACATTCCGGTATCCGCCCGCCGTCGAGGATATAACGACAGTGTCTGAGCGCGAGCGAGCGTTCAAGGTCGCCCGTTTTGTCCCGTGCACGATTGAGGGCTGCGACTGCTCAGGCATGGAGCCCCCTTCTGGCAGCAATGTCGTCTCGGCGCCCACTGGCGGCGACGTTGACATGGCCGACGCTGCCACGGACGACGACGCTGTCGCCGAGTGGAAGACGTCCGAGGGATGGTGGAAGTGGTGCGGCAAGTGCAGCCATGGCTGGGAGGGCGACGACGGGCACGTGTTCGCGCCCGACGTGATTGAGTCGGAGCGGAGACGACGAGAAAAGGTCGTGGGGCGGATAGAAGAATTGTTGCAGGTGAGTGTTGTGACGGAGAACATGAGTGGTGATGTGTGTGTTTGTGTCCGTGTGTGGTTGCTGCGCCCCAAATGTCCAGTCACTGATCCACAGGACGAACATCTTTTAACAACGTTCCCAACACCTGAACCCGAGTCGACCGAGTCTTTGCGCCGACAACTCACGCAGTTTGTCAGACCGTCAGGCAAGCGTCCCGCGACTGCGCTGCACCAGTTCGACATGAACGAGAACGGCACACCGTTCAGCGAGGAAGGCGAGGATGGCGAACCACCGCGCAAGCGTGCCCGCACGTCCGGTTCGGCATCTCCTGAAAAAGCCGCACAGGACGACGAAGCGCAACAGCCCGACACCAACGGCACGACGGGTGGCAAGGGCGCGGGCAAGAAGCCTGGAGGGCGCGCAGGCAAAGGTGGCAAGGGCACGGCGGCTCGTACTATCGGCGGGTCCGTGTCGGGACCATCTGGTGGCGGTCCTGTTGTGACTGGCGCGGACGATGCGGGCGGCGACGAGGAGGACGATGACGACGATACGCCCCTGGCGTCAAGGCGCCCTCCAGAGCTGGACGATCGCGAGCGACGACGACGCGCAGAGCTCAAGGAGAAGGAGCGGCAGCGCGAGGACCTGGCCATTGAAGCTGCGCAAGAAGACACACAGGTGGAGGTTGATGTGTGGCATGGTGTCGAGCTTCCACGGCTCCCGCCACGCCCCGCAGCGCTCGAACAGCAGCGTCGCGAGATCACCTTGCCGGTCGTCACGTCTCGCGAGCCTGGAAACGTCGCGTCGATCCTCCTGATCGGCCTCAAAAACCTGTTCCAGAAACAGCTGCCCAAGATGCCGCGCGAGTACATCACACGCCTTGTGCTCGACAAGAACCACATCTCGATGCCAATTGTTAAGCGTGGCTGGCGTGTCGTGGGGGGTATCTGTTACCGGCCCTTCGAGAGCCGCGGGTTCGCGGAGATTGTCTTCTGCGCAGTCGACTCGAGCGAGCAGGTCAAGGGCTATGGCTCGCACCTGATGAACGCGCTTAAAGACCATGTCCGCCAAGCCCATCCGACGATCACCACGTTCCTCACGTACGCGGACAACTACGCCGTGGGATATTTCAAGAAGCAGGGATTCTCCAAGGAGATCACGTATCCGCGCGAACGCTGGGTCGGGTACATCAAGGACTACGAGGGCGGCACAATTATGCAGTGCATCATGCTGCCCAAGATAAAGTACACAGAGGTACACCAGATGCTTGCCGATCAGAAGGCGGTGAGTTACGAGACACAGGAACGTAACTGACCACAGGCCATTCTTGCCAAGATTCGCACCATATCGCAGTCACACGTCGTGCGCGATGGCCTCGAAGTGTTCAAGGACTGCAAGCCCGGAGAGGTCAAGCTTGCCAAGGAGGACATCCCTGGTCTATCAGAGAGTGGTTGGAACCCCGACCTCGACGAAATGTACGTCAACCGAGAGCATTAGTTTACTGACAACCACAGTATGAGACAGCCGAAGCGCAACCCGCACTTTGCTCTCATGCAGCAGGTGCTCAATGATCTGCAGAACGACCCGTCATCGTGGCCCTTTGTCAAGCCAGTGGACGCGAGTGTCGTCGTCGACTACTACAACGTCATCACCAACCCGATGGGTAAGTAGCTCCTTTCAACGCTTTTGCTGACGCCAGACCTGTCGATGATGGAGTACAAGCTCGAGAACAACCACTACAATTCCATGGACGACTTTGTGTCTGACGCGCGGCTGATTTTCGCCAACTGTCGCCAGTATAATGGCGAGAAGAACCAGTACGCCAACCTCGCCAACAAGCTTGAGCGGTCTCTGGATCGCATACTCAAGAAGCGCATGGCTGCTTAGGCGGCCATATAGGCAGGCAAGTGGCGAGTGGTAGGCACGGGGAAGTGGATATACGTTGTAGCTACAGTACATGGATCATGACGTCATGATGTTGAAGGTAGAGGTGGGGAACGAGTACTAAGAGTACGCACTTGGGTATGCTGTATCTGGGTGGCCCCAGCCGCGAGAGGAACAGGTCGAGACGACGACGACTCCTCAGGCCTGAGCGACTTGCCGCCGCGTGCACGTTGTGGACTTCAGGCTGTGCGCAGCGTGCCAAGATACTCGAGGTACGACGGGCGCGGACATCTGATGTACTGTACTGTACCTGTGTGTAACCCAGGCGTCGCCTTCGCTGCCATGGAGCGTGAGCCGCGGTAGGCGCGCAGGCGGCAAGCTTAAACATCCGCCGCCGGCGTGACTAACCCCACATACACCATTGGCGCGGACACCACAAGGAACTGTCACTCTTCTCGGTGTGATTCGGGGCGAGCCTTGCACCTCAAAAGGCCTTCATCTCCCCGTTGGCCCGGAGATGAGTTGGGCGGCGTACGACATTGTGAGTGTGCGGGTCATCAGCGCGATGGGATATGGCGTGGGGGTGGGGGTGGCGTTCGCTGCGTGACTAGGAATACTAGGAATACGGTGTCTCCTGACCCCATGTCGTTCAGTACAGTAGCGGACCTATTCTCCTCCGCTTTGCATATCGAGATCGCAGAGATCTCGGTACGTGGCGCTTGAATTATTTGTGAGCTTGAAGCTCTGTGCGTGTGAGCTGTCATCGTTGCGCAGCGTTGTTCGACATGACATTACGGGGGCGTGCGCACGTCCCGCCAACAACAATGTCAGCTGGTGCCCCGCCCCGATGCGATCACCCGCAAGTCTGTTGCAGTGGCGGTGGTTACTTGGGCCCCCAAACGGGCGTGCGTGCGGCGGTGTGGGTGTGGGGTTGTGCATCAAGGTCCCTCGGAGATGAGGACGAATCAGGCGGCGATGTGACTACGGAACGATACATGCCAATACGGGCCGTAATGCCTCACGTGCCACCGGTCAAATGAGGGGCATTCGGGCCTATGAAGGGCTGAGGGCATCAACCATTGAAGCAAGCGGCACTCATGCGTACACAACGGGAACGGCCCCGCTCATGGCTGCATACGTGCCCAGCGTGTGGGTGGTGTGGCGGCAGGCCATGATCGAAATGTGGTTAGGGAGAGGCAGGGTGCCATTGCTCAACATCTTGGCCTGTGCCCCCATCTCCCAGGTTGCCCCACTTTGTGGGGTGCATACGGCTTGCGGCCCGAGACTGGCGCCCACACGAGCTCGCACTTGAGCAGCGTGTGCCAGCACTGCTGATCGACGAGTGGAGTGTTGGGTGTGTAACAGAGGCAAAACAGGACGCTAGCTGAGCCTATTGCACAGAGCCGGGTAGTGGCCTGTCGGTCTCGACCTGTGCCTGTCGTGTTTCTTGTTGAGCATGAACCAAGATGGCCGAGTTTGTATGTATGGAGAATGATGCCGAGTGCGTGCGGGGCGGAAGCCTCGTGCATGCTCTGTGCAATGAGATGTGGGGCCCGCCGCTGGAACCTCTGTGCGCACGCACCCCCACGGCTCGGCGCCCTGTTGTCTTTGCCACAAGTCAGCCAGCAGCTAGCCAGCTAAATGCCCGTGTCGAGTCATGCAAAACAACGTAAACCTGGCTGGCTGGCCCGCTGGAGTGGAGAGGACAGGAGAGGAGGGATAGGGAGTGCATTTGGCGGCGGCGTGGTTGGCTCGTTGTGGATGTGCCTCAGGACACGAGGGGGGACAGGAATGCTGTCACTGTTCAGGAAGCCAAAGAGGGGCAACAAGGCAAGAACAAGAGAGCACAATGTCTAAGGCTTTGTGTTGTGGCTTTTTTTCCTGTTTCCTGCCCCGTACCCATGACGCTCAGCCCTGTGCATGCCGACGACGTTGAGCAAGAGCAAAGAGGCCGGGCAATAGGCAACAGGCAATAGGAACAGTCAAAGCAGGTCAAACCGCAGCAGCATCAGTAAAAGTAAGGGTAACAACTATAGGTCAAGCGAGCAGCACCAGCACCAGTGCGCTCCAAAGAAGGAGAGGGGGCCCACCCAAAAGCCAAGACACTCACCGTACACAGTGCAACAGAGGCCCCACTAACACCGTCTCTTAACACATCATCCCACTTCTTCCTGTCGCTCTCTTGGATTCCAGGCCATCCACATCACTCGCGTCGTCGCCGCACACAGCCCGCACACTACCCCCGAACACGCCGACGAGATCAACTGTAGATCACGAAGTTTCACCATAACACGGGTCTCGGCCACTTATTGATACCCCACCCCCCGAGTACACACATACATACACCACACCCACCACACACATACACAACTCGGCCCCACACATCCACCATCCAACTCAACCATCTCTGATAGACGAGCGACAACCACTGCGACAGCGTGCACTGTCCTTTTGCAACCCCATCTTTTTCTCGTCAGACAGACATCACACGGACCACCACCTTGGTACTCATACCCTTTTCATCACACCCAAACCCCCCTACCCCACATCGCGCACTCATCACTTGGCTTGAGCCTTGCGATATTGTCATTCATCCCATTCCACTTGCTCGACAAGCAATCCAAGTGTCAATCCACCACAACCCCGCACAGTATACACCGACTTGATTCGGATTCTACATTGCAGGCGGCTCTGAACTTTGCCATCGCCGCTTTAAACGTGCTCGACTAGAGACCACTGTGGAGTTTGCCGCCGGCGCAGACTTCCCCAAAAGGGCGGTTACTCCGCCTTCATTCACCATCACTGTTCGTGGCGCCCGCGGTGCAACCGACTTTGCATAAGCCCAGCACAGCCGTGCTCTTACTCCGGCCTCGCATACGAGGCCCCGCTCACCCCGCGGCCCCAGCATGACCAGGGGCGCAGGAGGTGGACACAACGGACAAGCTCCAACCAACAACACGAGACAACAGGGCCAGATGTCGCCAGCCAACCAGCAGCAGCAGCAGCGTCAGGCAAATTACTCTCAGCAACAGCAACAACAGCAGCAGAGGTTCCAGGGCGTGTCCGATTCTCAAGCTGCAGCGGCCGCCGCAGCCGCAGGCGACTACTCGTCACGTCTCGCGCCATCGTACGCTGGATGGCAGAGTGCATCGGCTCAACCACCTAATCAGCAAGGCGGTTACCAAGCGCAGATGTTTCCAGGTGTCCCCTCAGTGGGCTACGACCCACAGGCAGCAGCGGGCCTGGCGGCAGTCGCGGCAGCCCAGCATTCGCTCACTCCGGCGCGGCCTCCACAACCCAACACCCGCCCCGAGCGCTACATGACCGACGCCGCTGCGATGCCCCCACCGGGCGGCCAACCAGGCAGCGGGCAGGGTGGTCAGTACGTACCGCGCTTGGACATCCCATACCCAGGCGCACCGCCAGTGCACGGCAGCTGGTCTGGCCAGGATCAGCGCCAGAGCGTGTCGCCAACAGCGACGATGGGCGAGCAGCGAGCCAACGGCGGATCGCGACCAGGGACGTCGGACGGGTCAGGATCTCTTCTGTCACCCGTCCAAGTCAAGGAGGAACGCCGTGATGGTGCCGGTGGCGGCGAGAACGAATCAAAGCCCGAGGAGCCGACTGAAAAGGTCGACCACCGAAAACGCAAGCGCAACCGTACCATCCGCAGCTGTGTGCCTTGCCACAACCACAAGCGCAAGTGCGACCGCCGACGTCCGTGCGGCCGGTGCACCGCCCTCGGCTTGACTGGTTCGTGTGTATATGAAGTGGACGAGGCGCGCGATCCGTAAGTGTCACAAGCCGTTTGATTGCTGATGGCAGAAACGATCCCGAGGTGATAGAGACGGACAGGTTGAGGCGGCGTATTGCCGAGCTCGAGCAGGTCGTGCGTGAACTGCGTCAAAGACACCCACCACGGAATCAGGCGCAAGCGCAGGCGGCGAGCAACACGACATCCAACAATGGCAACTCGAATCAGAACTCGTCTTCGTCGACACCCGCGACGGCCGACGACAAGCGCCGTGTCATTGTCGACCGCTTTGCCAAGTTCAAGCTCGGCGAGGCGGCCGCAGGCATGGGCTGGAGTGTCACGAGCGCGTCCGAGGGCTCACCCGAGTCGAATGTGTCGCGACGAGACCACTACGCTGAGCCATACAGTGCTGCGTCGCTGCCCGGCGAGGATCTCGTGGCCGACAAGCTGGGCACCAAGACATTCCTGGGTGCGCCAGCAGGTAAGCCCATGTTCCGTCGTCTGCGCGAGATCGTCCAAGGTAAGGGCAAGGACCAGTCGGAGATTGTCGTGCCGGAAGACCTAGCCTTTACTGGTTGGTTCTCGACCCGCAAGACGTACCCGTTCACCACCATCTGGAGCCACGACAACTTCATGGACGAGATCATCGGGTTGTTGCCCGGTGCCGAGGACGCAGACATGCTGTTTGACGCCTTTGTCAACGAGATTTCGGTCTTGTTTGAGCCGTGGGCGCCCCACGACTTTGCAGTGGGATACCGCAGGTTCTTCTCTCTGCCGATGCAGGAGAAGCGCGCGCAGCCGCTCCAGGAGCTCTCGCTGTACATCATGGTCTGCTCGCTTGGGTGCATGGTAAGGTCTAGTGCGTCCGAGATCTTTGGCGACGACCGCAAGGCACACGAGACCCCGCCCAAGGAGCGGCATGGCGACTCAAAGGACCACACGACGTCGCGTCTGCAGAGCGAGCTGTATCTCTCGGCCGCGTACCAGGCACTCCGACTATGTTCGTTCCTATCGAGCCCAACGATCCACACCATTCAGTCGCAGGTCCTCATCTGCGTCTACCTGCTTCACAGCGAGCGCGCGGCCGACTCGTGGGCCCTTACCGGCTCGCTTGTGCGTCAGTGCATTGCCATGGGCCTGCACGTCGACCCAGCACACCTCGACCCACGGATATCGATGAAGGAGGCCGAGATTAAGCGCCGCGTGTGGTGGACGGTTGCTGGGCTTGACGCGCTGCTGTGTGTATCGTTTGGCCGGCCATCGGTTATCAACTATTACACGTGTGGCCTGCCGCAGGACTGGCCAGATGACGCGCTCTCCGACGAGCCAGGAAGTGCGGTTGCGCAGGCCCCGCCAAACAATGCCCTCGGTCCCGAGACCAACGACCAGACGTACCACGCCGCATACTACCAGATCACGCTCCCGAGTCTCGAGATGCTCAACCGTGTCTTCTACGTCAGCCCCCTCGTCGCCCGCGACACGTTTATGGGCTGGTTCCAGCCGGCAGTTGCCGACCAGCCCGTGCCGCTGCCCACTGTCGTCGGCAACACGTATGAGGACGCGATCCGTCTCGGGCGTGACATCTTTGACTGGTACTCGCACGTCCCTGAGGGTATGCGCTTCGACCCCGACGACAAGGATCTCGTCAGCCTCAGGACACGAACGCGCATGCGCATCAACCAGACACTGGCTCTCGTCGTCAAGACTTTCATCCTTGTGTAAGCTATCGGGCGCATCTCGAGCTGACACCAGACTGATCCTGCATCGACCTTACCTCCGAGCGGACCCGTCGGCGTACCCCGAGTCGTCGCAGTTGTGTGGCCGCTCGGCGCACATCATTCTGAGGGCCTACTCGGCCATGGCCCGGACCAACAGCAGTATCGTGTGGTCTTGGTGGACCATGTCGTACCGTGCCTTCCACGCGGGCACGGTGTGCGCCTTCTTAGCTATTCGTGAACCGGGTACTGAACTGGCCGAGCGATGCCTCGCCGACCTGCACGCAGCTATAAAGATCTTTGACGACCGGTCATCCAACTGGAATGTGACCCACCCCGTGCAAGGCGACCTAAGCGCGGGTTTGCACCGTCTCGAAAAGCTCGCAACAGTGGCTACGCAGCAGCAGCAACAGCAGCAACAGCAACACCACCACCAGCAACAGCAGCAGCACCAGCAGACGAGCCCACGGGCAGACCAACACCGAGGAGGCTTTTCCCCGGTTATCTTCCCCAACTTTGGGATGGATCCAAGTGTGCCTGCCTTCCCTGCTGAGCTTACACAAGCTGCCGAGGGGGGACACGATATTTTGGGCTTCCCAACTGCCCTCGGTGTGCACGGACACCACACGCCAGGTCGCGAGCACGATGCCCACCCGGGCGGCGATCACGATGGCGACCGTCCCGCGCCGTTCCTTCAGCCGTGGAACCTCGGCCACAACGAACAGGGTGTCCAGTACACGAACGAGCCTCTTGCGCTTCCTCAGGTACCCCATCCGCTAGTGTGCAGCGCTGACTTTACAGATCTGGGCGTCCATGTTCAACATCAAGATGGATCCCGAGATCGCGGGTCTCACATCCGGCGTCGACGAGCCTGGCCACATGCACGGCGGCGGCGGAGGAGGACACCACACAGCTACCAGTGCCGCCCAGTGACTCGCCGCGTGAGCGGTGGCCATGCGGCGGGGTGTGCTGGAAAACGGGTCTTCAGCGCCGTCCTCTTCGTCACCGCGAAACACGCACCACCCACCGAACAAACAACCGCTTCCCGTTTCGCCGCGTATTTATCTGTTTCCTGCTTGTCCGTTATGTCGTAGCCCGTAGCCATCCGCGGCGTCCCGTGTCGCGTTGTACGCATTAGGATCCAAGTTGTTGCAGGGGGCGTGGGCAGGGGTGTGATGAGATCTGGTTCCGTCAGATCGGGTTGTTGCACAAATAACGTCACGCTGCGGCCAACCTGGCGACTTCACACCAACCACAACAACCACAACACGATGGCGCTCGCCGGGCCGAGCGTAGCGAGTCCCGCGCCAGACCCACTTTCAGCGCACCGCGCATTTCTCGCGGGGGTGAGGGATAGGCAGCGCACGCGACGAGCAAAAGTCGACGCCGCGAGGCGGGGCACCGGCACCGCTGGCGCGGGGCCGTCGTCTGCACCAGCGACGGGGCGGTCGACGCCAGCAGCGCCCGCACGCGAGCATACCATGTCGCCGCCGGCGCAGCCCAGCTCCAGCTCGCGCGAAATCGCCAACTACGTGCCCCGCGAAGAGGCCGTACGGAACGACTATGCGGCGTGGTACGCCGTCTCGGGCGAGTGGCCTAGTAACTTTGTACTCGGCGCGGGCGAGGGCGAGATCTGCGAGGAGTGAGTGCTGCGAGCCGCGGGACGCGACGAGCAAAGCCCAAGCTGCGGTCCGTGCTGACGGCAGATTTCCTGCGTTACACCGGCTCATGGCGCTCAAAGCCGCGCACGTCGCTGCGAGCGCGCATCCACCACTACTCGCGCCCGTGACTTCTCCTGCGCCTGCGTCCGTCCTCGCCGCGCTGTCGCCGCACCGCTTTGATGTGATACTCCTGCACGACCCGCGGTCGTGGGGTGGGACGTGGGCGGACGTCGCGTCTCTCCCTGTCCGCCAGCTGAGCGCTGATCCGTCGTTCGTGTTTCTGTGGGTCGGCGCGGGCGACGCACATGGTCTCGAGCGCGGGCGCGAGTGTCTCGCTAAATGGGGATTCCGGCGTGCCGAGGATATCGTGTGGGTCAAAACGAACAAGGGCGCTGTACGGCGCGAGGACGGCGACGACGACGACGACGACGATGTCGAGGAAAAGCGTAATCCCGGCGGCGCGAGCTCGGGGCTCTTTGCCAGCCAGAAGGAACACTGTCTCATGGGTATTCGCGGTACGGTCCGCCGCAGCACCGACGTGCATTTCGTGCACTGTAACGTCGACACGGACGTTATCGTGTGGGAGGGAGGTGAGTCGCGATATGGAGGTGAAGAGCTCACAGTAGACGCCGATGCCCCACGGACCCCGCCATACCTCTACACGCTCATCGAGAACTTTTGTCTTGGCGCACGGCGGCTCGAGCTATTTGGCGATCCGGCGCGCGCGCGACAAGGCTGGGTGACGGCGCCGCTTGTGCCCGAGAGCGCCATGAGTCCCTCTGGCGCGCTTGGTCTCGCCACGGGTCTACGTAGCGCGGCACCTTCGCTGGACGCGCTCAAGCTCCCCGACACGGCTGAGCGCTTCGACACAAACACGTACCCTCTTCAGCTTCCGCGCAAGAAGGAGGAGGGCAAGCCTGTACTCCCTTTCCACGCCGAAATCGAGACGTTGCGCCCGAAATCACCTCAGCGCGGTCGGGGCCGGAAGAATGGCGGCGGCGGCGGCGGCACGCAGCCCGGTTCTGGACCGTCGTCGCCGCCCCCCGGCGCTGGAGGGGGTAACACGCCGCGGTTCAATGCGGGTGTTATGCGTATGGGCGCGCTCACGCCCGCGCAGGCCATGACCCCCGGCCTCACGCCGCAGCAGCAACAGCAGCACGTGCAGGCCATGGCCATGGCCATGGGCGGCGCAGGCATGCACCCCGGCATGCCCAACCCGCTCATGGGCCTGAACCCCATGCAGATGCAGGCGCAGATGGCGATGGCGCAGGGCATGCTCAACCCCATGCAGATGCAGATGATGGGTATGGGCGGTATGCCCATGTTCAACGGCGCCATGGGTGGGGGCATGGGGCCGATGGGCATGGGAATGCACGGCATGATGCCCATGATGGGCGGCGGGATGGCGCCCATGGGTAACATGGGCATGGGCATGGCGGGCATGGGCGAGATGGCGGGCATGATGGCGGACCAGTCGATGATGGCGCAAGCCGGGGGAGGCAGCGGCGCCATGTCGCCAATGTCTGGCGCGACGTCGCCGCGTCTCGCCCATGCCCATGCCCATGCCCACGCCCATGGCCCCGCCTCGCCGGACCCCAGTGGCCAGTACGCCGAAGTCTCCGGCGGGACGGGCGAAGACGAGTGGGGCTCGCCCGTTCGCCAGCTCGCGGCCGGCATGGGCGCCATGGCTATGCCCTATGCTGCTGAAGGCTATGATGGCGGCTACGACGCGTACGCCCACGGTAATGGCCACGGCCACGGACACGGCCACGGGTACGGGTACTATGGGTACGGATACCAGCAGCAGTAGGCTATCGTTGTATACTATGCATATGTTCACGAGCGTGGTTGCAGATCGTCTATGGGATTGATAGTGCCGAGTCTATAGGTTAACGGTCGCAGCATCGCCGTGACTCGTCTAGTCAAAAAGCATGACGGGGGCTGATGGGTAGTCGTCGTCGTCGGACTCGTATGGATCGGGGAGCTGGGGGAACGGTACTTCGCCCGAAAGTTCCTCGGCGTTGAGACGGTGGTCCCAAGGTCGCCAGCCGACCCACTTTGCAGGAATGGTCGGGAGAGTCGTATCACGCCAGTCAGCCGTGGCGCGCCACTCGTCAAAGGCGACGAACGTGAGTCGGTCCAACGCGGGGGTAATGTCGGCAAGGAGCGCTTGGTCAATGTCCCCCCAGTAGAAAGCGCGCCATGTGCAGTACTTTTGCGCGTCGGGATCCACCGCGTAGTGCTTCGCGGCCTGGCGAATGCGTCTGAGCAAGCTCTCGCGGACTTGGCCCGCAGTCGTGCCCCGCGCAAAGCCCATTTGCTCTACAGGCACATTCTCCAAGCCCACGATGGTCACTCGGACGTCGCTCGCCAGGAGCGCCACCACAGCCTGCGCAAGGTCGCCAAGGCTCCCCATGCCGCGCGGCGGTGCGTTGGGGTCGTCTGGGTTGTTCTCGCCGTCGTCGGCGCGGTCCTCGCTATCGTCGTTATCCTCGTCCTCCCTTCGCCCGCCCAATTGGCATACATCGAACACAAACACGGCGTCTTCAACGCCGGGACCGACAAAGGTGTATCTTGGTGACATTGTGTTGCGCTTGTTGGCCCTGTCATACCGTATGTAGTTTACCGCGTGTGCTGCGTGGGAAATGGACGTTTGCTGATCGACAGCATCGCCGCCCAGGACAGGCGCGCACACCTGATAGTCCACTACACGGGGCACGCTGTCGGGGCTCCAGTGCTCTTGCGATGTCCATATCTTGCGAACCGTAGCGGCGGGGAGGGACGGGCGGTGCGAGTTCCCAATAAGATTGCGCGTCCCGTAAAAGTCGACGCAGCGGACAAGGGGCAGCAGCAGCACCATGCGGTCCGACATGACGCCGTCGTGGGATGCTGGGATACGCCAGAACGGCTTTCCTGGCGCACGGATCTCGAGCTCACCGTGCGCGTCGTTGCCCTCCCCCACACGGATCGCGCCCAGCGCAATGTACTCTACCAAGGCCTTGTCCGCGACGTCGCGCGCATGCCGAGACATGCCCCGCAGCGCTACCTGCGTCTCGAACGACGCATGGCGCACAACACGCTCAAAGATGTGCGGGTATGCCTGCGCATCGAGTGTCACGGGCATGTTGGTGAATGTGCGACGCCAACATGGACGCGATGGACCTAACTAACAAGTCTGTGTGTCAAACCCAGGGTGCAAGTTGGTGGAGGCAACATGAAACACGGCGTCCATGTTGTCATGTTTCAGCTTGCGCGGATACTTACTTCTCCGGCGGTACACGTCACAGCCTCGGCCATTCTCCGCCGCCTACAACGTCTGCGCTCAATGCATGTAGAAAACTTAACAGTCTATGCTTATTCCCTGTGTGTCCTGATCTGTCTAGCCCTCATCCTCGCTGTCGCTCGGCACCCTATCGTAGAAGGGGACTGGCTGGGGGTCGTCGCGCTCTTGAGTTGGTCGATGGTCCCATGGGAGATATCCGATAAAGTCCTTGGGGATGGGGGGCTTTGTGGCGTACCGCCAGTCGGCGGCGGCCTGCCACTCGCCCAAAGTGGGCAGGGACAGGTTGACGAGGGCTTGGTCAGCGTGCTCGACGAGATGGGGATCGGGTCTCCCGCCGAAGATCTGAGGCACGCCCTCCGTCGGCGTCGTGGTAATAATTCTACGGATCCAGTGAATCACTTGGGTTTTGACGGTCGACAGCGGGACGACCTTGTCAAATCCCCAGAGCGCCGGAGGGATAGTGTCGAGACCGGCAATCGTGACGGGAACGCCGCAGGCTAGAAACGCCGCGGCGCCAACGCATATGGAATTGGCCATCGGGAAGCGATGCAAGGACATCAACTGCCCCTGGCTCCGCGCCTCATCCCGCCTGCGCATAAACTCGAGTGGGTCCTCTATGTGTCCCAGCTCGATCACCAGCGTCGCACTTTGCAGGTTATCGACATTGCGGTAGTTCCATTCGATACTGTCGGACTCTGTTGCGACCGGGCAGCACAAGGCGTACATGACCGCTGCTGCGCCGTCCGGGGGCAAGTCCGAGTAGCCCATGCAGATAGGATCAAAACGCTTAGTGCAAGGGAGGTACTCGATGACCCCAGCGGCCTGTGGGATTTCGATGTCGTGATGGCTCCAGATGGACCGTACCACTGCGTGCGGCATGGGCGGGAGAACATGTGGCGTGTAGGGGCACGGCTCATGGCCGTAATAGTCGAGACATTGCACGTTTGCGAGGAACGGCGCCATGCGCTCCGACTTGAGCCCCTCCCGCGCAACGGGGATGAGCCGGAAGGGCCACTGCGGCTCGCGCACTTCATAGCCGTCATACGCCATGTGCTCCACCATGGCTCTGTCCGCCGCCGACTGCGCCTGCCGGGATACGCCCCGCAACGCCAACAGCACCTCGGGCGGCGCAAACTGTACCACCCGTTCGAAGATGTGAGGATACGCTGCGACGTCCAGCGTCGGCGCCGGCATGGTAGTAGGCTGTCGTGTGGACTGTCGACTCGAGAGAGAAAGTACAACGCTACGTGTCGGTTTGGACAGCCTCATCAAGCACATCGCCTTTCAGGCACAAGTGCGGGACGAGACAATCCACGGCAGGTAAGTTGAGCACCGTGTTTGGCGGAGTGTGTAGCCACCCAGGCGATATATGGGTACATAATATAATAGACTACTTTGCTGTTGGTCACGGCTTGTTGTGTGTGACCGGGGAGATTTGGAGATTGTGAAGTCGGTACTGTACTCGTGCTTTTGCTACGGTTCGCGCTCAAGATGTCAGGCACACAGTGCTTCTAACGATTAAGCACTTCAAACTTTTGGGTTTAACAACGTGTGACCGCACTGGCCGGCCAGACATAGTCATGAATGACGCTATGAAGCCGTTTTCTCTGTTTCGTCTGCTGCCCCTATGTCCTCGTCGGAATCGACGATGTTGTAGTCATAGGTACCGAGCCCGTGTGAAACCACTGCTGCTGCAAACGGGTCGTATGAGGTGTGACTTTCGTGCTCGCCTTGTACGTCCTCGCCGTCGCTCTCGCCATCGTCCTCACGACCATCGTCAGACCCGTCGGCCAACTCCGCCGCAGCTGCCTCGTACTGCTCCCAGTCGTCATCAGAGTCTTCATCCCATTCGTCGTCGGTGGTGGTATGGTCGCTGTAATGTTCGGCCCAATCGCTACCACTGGGACGGGGACCAGGAAGGAGGGAGGATGGCGCCACACCGACAAGGTCAGCGCAAGTCAAACCGTCATAGTCTTCTGGCGACCTGCGGATGGGCTTGTAGCCATCCCACGCTACCCAGCCGACAAGGTGGTCTGGAATAGGCGGTTGAGTCGTTTCGCGCCAGTCAGCGCTCTCCTCCCATTGCCGGAGGGTAGGAAAGCTGAGGTTCTTGAGAGCCAGCTCAAACTTGTCGCCAAGCAGCGCTGGATCCGGCTCGCCCCCATACGGCCTAGGGACGGGGTTATGCTTGTAAGACACTGACGGGTGGAACTGCGGGTCGTCGGCTGTACCGACCAACGCCCCCGCGCGGCGAATCGCATCAACAACGACTTCTTGCACGGCCGAGGGCGACGCCGGGTCGTGCACTCCGTGACATATACCCAGGAGAGCAGGGTGAATGTTCTCAAGCCCGACGATGGACACCTCTGAACCGCAAGCAAGCATTGTCGCTGCCGTGTTGGGAACCATGTGCAGAATGCCCAGGTGAGGGATTGGAGGTTCGTGGAAGAGCCAGGCACTGGCATGCGAGCATGTCGATCCTCGGACCCATGGCGGAGCGGTGGTCCCGTCGATGCCCTCATTGACCGGGTCATCGTCGCCATTCTCCTCCGCGTCGTTGAGGGCGCCACTCCTCGTGGCAGTACAGTCTGGCTGATCGCACCCGTCGTCTCGCGCAGCGGAGTATAGCGACTCGGGACAGGGCTTCAAGACAAGAACAGCGGATTTGAACCCACCGCGCATGGGGAAACGCCATCGGATAGGTCCGCGAATGTACTTTCCTGCACTGGGCTTGATCCGGACATGCGTGACGACGCGGTCACTCCCACGAGCGCAGAGCCAGCTGACGCCGCCATTCAGCGAGTGGTCAGATTTGTGCGTGAGGGTCTGGTAGTATACAACTCCTCCAGTCTTGACATGTTCAAGTCCCCACGGCTGGATCTGCCATGGGAACCGCACAATGGCGTTCGTCATGTCGTGCATTATCTGAAGCGCCGCATACCCTTTGATGGGATACGCGTCGATACAGCGCACGTCGAGTGCGTGGCGTTGAAAGCGCGGCGAGTTGAACCCGTCGTGCGAGATGGGGATGCGCCGAAACGGTTTCCAAGCCTCGCGCAAAATCACTATACTGCTCTCCTTTGTCGGTTGTTCCCTATACATGTTTGGCTCGCCCATTCGGCCCACAGGCCACGTAACCGGTCGCGTATCGCACACCATCGCTACGTGCTGCACCATTTGCTTGTCGACCTTGGCCATCGTGTCCCGCGACGCCCGTCGTAGAGCGAGTAGCTCCTCCCACTCGGCAAACCTCACCACGAGCTCGAGAATGTGCGGGTACACGCCCGCGTCGAGCGTTGCGACCATGTCGGGGCGTCAGTGAGTGATGCGAAGTTGGCAGCAACGTAGTACAAACATTTGCCAGATGGGCACGCCTGTGGTCGACCTCCACCATGCTTCCCGTGCCCGATAAAACCGGCGCGACGGCGCGTGCGTGCAGGGCATGCAGGGGCGTACGCGTCTACCCCCCCTGCCATCCACAGCACTGCCGAGATCGTGTCCAGACGCACCGCTCCTCCACAGCATGCATGCTACTCGACACTACATTCTGCTACGGGTACGGTACGACATAATACACTTGCCATGCGACATGCGGGTAAAACGGTGGTATGCAGCGGCACTACTAACCAGACTTTGACGGCGAGCGCCACGGCTCGAAAGCGTTGACGGTCACCCAGCCTTCTCCTGGCTCAAAGTCACCTGGGTCCTCGTCGTCGAGGTGGGGCGAGCGGGGCGTAAAGCTGTTTCTCTTACGGCGGGGCGGGACGGTGCCGGGCGGCTGGTCAACGACGCTCTCGTAGCTCCCGCTAGGACTGAGGGTTGCGCCGAGCGGAGGGGTCGCGAGCTGCTGGTTGAACGCGCTCGGTGGGGTGAGCGGCGAGCGGAGCGACGAAGTACGCTGCGGCGCCGGGTGGAGGGACTGAGATGAGCCGCGCGCGAGGCCGAGTCCCGACCGATCACTCGCGCTGCGCGGAAAAGGAGTCCCGGCCGCGTCGCTGCTCCTGCTCGCTCCACTGGGGTGCCCCGACGCACGCTCAGGCGAAACGTGTACCTCCACGTACGGGTGCTGCTCGTCCGGCACAGGCGGGAACGAGTGCAGTATGCTCGCCGACACGCCGCCTGGGGTCACCGGATGCGCGTTGCCCCCGGAGCGAGTCGCGCTCCCAGGCGTTCCAGGCGTACCGGGTGTGGAAATGTCGTTGGCTGGTGGGTCGGGGAACGCGGGCGGTACAGGCGTCGGCACGCGCGAAGTGTCCTCTGACGTGCGGCCGCTGACCCCATTCGACCCGTCGTGCTTGAACGTTCCCGCAGAGGGCGACGGCGCCTGAACTGTGACCGCAGGCTGCTCATTCAGGACACCGTGAGGCGATGGCTCGACGTGCACCTGCACCGGGCGGCGATTACCAACATCTGTTGCGGGGACGGCAGGGAACGAGTCACCGGTCACGTTCTCGTCGCCCGCAATGCCTAATCCTACGCCGCCGTCGACTTGCCGAGACCCTTGAGTCTGAGCGGGCGCACCTTGACCTGCACCTTGGCCATTCGCGTCACGAACGCCTTGGCCCATGTCCGCTGCCGGAGCGGCAGTGTCGTGGGAAACGGAAGGGCTACCTGGCTGAGCTTGGGAGTCCCGAAAAAACCGCTCGTGCAGTTCGTCGTAGCTGAACTCTAGCTCGGACGACGCGCGCGCCGGCGGCATGCTCGAGCGGTTCGAGTGAAGGTCGTCACCACGCTCCGAGGGCGCACCGCCGACGATGCTGACTATGTCGCTGTCGTCGTCGAGCGCGGGTGGTGGCTGCGAGGGGTCGATGGGCTCGGTTGCCGGCTCAGGAACTGGTGTGGCCTCGCGGTCGATCTGTTCGTGGTCCAGCGAAAGGTGACCCAGCTCCGACGCCACGGGCGTCACGTCTCTATCACGCGTCATCGGCATGTGGCCAGCCCGCGCAACGGGCGACGGCAGCGGTTCGTCGTCGTCGTGGATCGAGCCCTTCTTGGCTGGGGTGCCAGGGTGCACAGCGGCAGGTGGCGCGGCGCGTCCCACTGAGCCCACATCGGCGTCATCTCCGGCAATGCCCCTGCCGGAATCAAGTGTGGGCACAATTGTCGTGACGTCGGACGCGGCGTCGGACTTGGGCGGGTCGTCAGTGCCCTCGGGGTCGTCCGCCAGCGTCTCCACGGTCGTGTCAGGCGCTTCGGTCGGCGCCATCTCCTCGGTAGCACTGGTGGTTACAGCAGGAGTGGAGGTCTCAGCTGTAGGCGTTGCCATGTCGTCTTTCTCAGAGAGAGCCTCTTGCGACTCGGTGGCCGACGTGGCGGGCGCCGATGTAATGGGCTCTGACGTGGTGGGCTCCGACGTGGTGGGCTCCGACGTGGTGGGCTCCGACGCTGTGGGCTCCGTCGTGGTGGGCTCCGTCGTGGTGGGCTCCGTCGTGGAGGGCTCCGTCGTGGAGGGCTCAGATGTCGCGGGCTCCGACGAGGCGTGTTCCGACGTGGGCTCCGACTTGGGTGGTTGACTCTCCAGGACAACTTCCTTGGTATCCTCCGGCGTAGTACCTTCCTTGGACTCTTCCAGGCTCTTCGTAGGCCCGGCAGCGGGCGCCGACTGCTCAGCCTTAGCAGTCGCATCCTTGTGTGCAGCGCCCGTTGGCGTCACCTCCTCCGACAGCTCCTCGCCGATGGACAGGCCGGGCTTTCGGGTTGTGTTGACGTCCTGAACAGTCTGTGACTTTTCCTCGGGCTCCTTCTCGTCCGACTTGGCGATGGCCGGCACAGCAGCCGCAGCGCCAACGGCAGCTGCAACTGCTGGCGCAGCGGCAGCCGCACCAATGGGCGCCGACGGCGAGGGCGTCTCACTGGCCGTGTCGACGACCTCGGACTTGGGCGTGGCCACGCCGCCCTCGCTCTCGTCGCCCTTGTCCACTGCGCCAGTACTGATCGGGGTGCGCTGCGGGTCGCTCATCGCGACGTCGTTCGCTGCTCCAGTCGAAAGCTTCGCCGGCGTGGTCGCGTCGTCGTCCGAGGGCGCACGCACGGGCGTCTTTGGCGCCTGATCGTCCGTGTCGTCCAGAGCGAGCGCGTCGACTTTGGCCTCGACATCGTCGACTGGCCCCCGCGTCGAGCTCGCGCCGCCGGATCCCGTCGCTGACCCCGCCACCGATACCTCGTCGTCGAGCAGCTTGTGCGCCTGGCGCGGCGTACCCGTTGGCGTGCTCACGCCGCTCACATCCTTGAGATTCGTGCTCTCGTCACCTTCCGACTTGGGGTCGTACTGCGACACAAGGGACGACGAGACGCTAGGCGGAGGCTTTGGGCCGGTCAGTTGCGGACCGGCCGCAAGCGTGAGATTGCCCGGCACCAGGTCGTACTGGGGCGCGGGGAGCTCGGGGTTGATGGCGACTGGCGTCGCAGGCATGGACATCTCGGATGTCTGGTCGCCTGCCTCGGCACGTGTTGACGACGGCGTCATTGTTCCAGACTCGCTTGGTTCTGGCAGTGTCGAAACGAGTAGTTGGGGAGGGATGGGGCCGGGCGACGTGGCCGGAGACGAGGTACGCGACGTAGGCGCCGATCCCGAGTCGTGTCCCGACACGGCTGACGATGACACCGACGCGGATCCGGCAGTCGAGTCGCGTGCAGATCCAGCTGCCGACCCGGTGGGGCTGTCTGCACGCTCCACCTTGGTGTCGGGTTTGGCGTGGGGCGCAGGCTGACTTGGCTGGCCGGGACGGCCGAGGCCGAGCGCAGATGTGGACGCCGTAGCGGCCGATGGCGATGACGAGCGCGACGTCTCTGCACCAGTAGCACTGGTGGGGGACGAAGCCTTGGCGCTGCTACCCGTACTTCCGCCAGTGCTTCGGGCGGCGAGCGCTGCGGCGGCATTGGCGTTACCTGTGCTCGGGACGCGGTTGCCGATCAAGTCGCGTCGCTCAGACACACGGCGCGGGCCGCCAGACACGTAGCTCGCGCTCTTTGGGTCGAGGCTAGGTATTCTGTTTCCGACGAGACCTCCACGGGCATACGCTTGCTGCGATGACCCAGCGGCCCCCATGGGCCGCGGCGCTGGTGCATTGCCGCCGCTGCCGAGGTTTTCAAACTTTGCAATACGGTCACGGAGCGAGCCAGAGACATGGCGCTGCGGGGCGCCCGACGTTGGCGACGTCGGACGTGACGAGTCAGACCTGGGAGCGTCAGCACATACTCCTTCGGCGACCACCGCCCGGCTCGCGTCTGCGCGAGCCAAAGCCAAGCGCGCAGTAGTCGTCAGCCAGCACGTACATTGGTAGGAGTGATGGTCCAGTGCTTGCAGATGGCAAAGTGTGTAGCGGCAAGAGTGGTGTAAGTCGAGTTGCAAGATGGGTTGTGTTCACCAACGGCGGGGAGGACGCGATCGATTTCACGTCCCGCAGCTAGGTGCCGAGAGACGCCCAGGGACGCGCGACACTTTGGTGACGACAGATCGAGGGCAGTGTGTCTGACGTAGGGTAGGGTTTCGCCACTGCACTGATGGAGTTGGCCCACTGTCGATTGCGGCGGAGTGGAGCGCCACCCACTGTTGCTGATCAGAACTGTGACTGAGGTCAAGGGCTATTACTGGACAATGGCCAAGAAGATATGGATGATGGTGGACACGAGCCTTCCGACGTTGTCGCTGCCAGTTGAATGAGGAGGGGAGCTGCAACTCCCAACTGAGACGCCACTGACGCGGAAGGGGAGCGACTAAACCCCTGAGCCCAAATTAGCGGAACCAGATTATCATTATCACCCTCAATAGTAAATGACACGGCATTAGGGTTGACTGAGAGCAACAACAACAACAACAACCAACAGTCAACTACCAACTCGTCGACTGCTAACCACCCACATCGCCATGCCGCTGCTCCGAACGCCGCCTGAAAAGGGCAAGACCGTGAACCGCACACACACCTTTCTCCCCGAACAGGCGTATCCAGATGGAACACCACTGCCCCCCGACCTCGAGGCACAGCTAGCGACGCCGATGGGCGCGGGCGCGGGGCCATCGCAGCCGTCGTCGACGCTGGGCGTATCGCACATGTCCCAGCCCGATCCAACACCTACGCGCGGACCGTCTTTGAAAGCGTCGATGCTTGCGCCTGCGCCGTCGCTCGACCCGCCTGATGAGCGGGAGGAGGCTGCCGACCTGTCACGGCTGTCACAGATGGCTGCGGCGGGGAACGCTCAACACGTCACAGACCAGCCGTCAACGTCGCAGGGCGAGGCACAGGAGGAAATGGATATTGATGCTGGGCTGGGAACGGCCGTCCCGCCCAGTTCTGAGCCTGCGACGCCCAAGACCCACGATGAGCGCGAAGCTTCAGCCACGCCCAAGGCGTCGTTGGCAGCGTCGCGCGCGCCGCGCACGCCGTCCCAGTCGTCGGCACGAGCACACCCCCAGTCCCAGTCCCAGCGCACGCCATCTCGCTCCGCCTCCCAGTCCACGTCGCAGCGCGGTAGCGCCTCGCAGCCCGCGCCTACGCCCAGTGCGGAAACGGTTTTAACCGAGACACCTCGGCGGCGGTCGGCACGGCACATCCCGCCTCCGCTTTCGCCTCCGACCGCGACGCCGGCGAAGAGACCTCTAGAGGAAGTAGAGGCAGAGGCCGTCGCGATAGGAGAGGTACCACAGCGCACGCCGACGCCACCGCCCGTGACGCCGCGTAGGCAGAGCCGGGCGCGCACGCCCAAAGAGGTCCTGCGCGAGGCACCCGTGCCCATTGCGGACGTGGGCGACGCGCAGTACGGCCGATACTACGAGTCGCTTGTACGGACTTTGCGCATCAACGCGATCGACCGCGGGATGAGCAAGCTCACCCTGGAGCAGCTCGCCGCGTGCTATCCCCTTCTGGCGGAGGAAAAGGGAGAGACGCTGCAGCAAGTATGGACGTCGGCGCTGAACCGCTTGCGGAGCGGCGCGCTGCGCGACGCAGAGGCACTCCTGGAGGAATACCGCGTTGGACCCCGTCTACAGCGTTTTGGCGATGTCATCGACGACGCTAGAGCGTGGGCGGCGGAACACGGCGCTGAACCCAGACCTGACGCATGGCAGTGGGTCAAACCCGAGAGTGTAGCTTACCCCAGACCCGATCTCACGCCACAGATCCTTACCACCGCAAAGTGTCTGCCGGTTTACGACGAGTCGTGGCGGATCCTTCGCGAGGAGTATCTCGAGGTAAGCTGACCAAATGTAGTCCAGCTGACCCCAGCTCGCGCAGGAATGCAGCGAGCGCCTTCGGCGCGTACAGGAGAAACGCGAGCGTCTCGCGTCGATCGATAACGGCGTGTCGGACGCCGTTGTCGAGCTTGGCAAGGTGAGCTTTCAAGACGGGAAGCAGCTGATAGCAGACGACCAAGCTGTTCGACGACTTCCCCACGACGCAGATGCTCGAGTGGGCCGAGGACGTCGGCGCAGAGTAGTCCAGCTTAGACCACCACATACTGTACCACTAATACGCATTGTATCGTGTACGCGCAGCGTTGCATAGGTCCAGAGCTCTATTAATCAACAACTCAGTGTCTATTCAGATTATACGATGCTGTCGCGCCCGCGGCGGCCCATGGAGGAGAGGTCAGCGAGCTCGGTCGCAGCGACGGGGGAGAGGCGGAGACCGCCGCGACGGCCGTCGAGCGTGTCGACCGAGGGCATACGGCGTGGTGGCGGTGGGAGCGAGCGCGCAGGCAGCGTCGGCGAGAGGGGGACGTGCATGAGCTCGCCGTCGGTGGGGTAATGGTACGCGACGGCGCTGTAGGCAGGCGGGGGCGTCTCCCATTCCTCGAGCTCGTACTGGCCCTTGGGCGGCGTAACTGGTGCAGCGGGAGGCACGGGATTGGCAGGGGGAGGGGTGGTGGGGCGCGCAGGCTTGGCCCAAAACGAGGGCACGCGGCCGCGTGCGCGCTGCTGTCGTCCTGGGACTTGGTCGGTGCGGGCTTCGGCTTCGGCATCGGTGTCGGTACTGCGGCGGCGTAGCGCCAGCGTGCCGAGTAACTGTGTCAGGCGTCGGCGGATGTTAGCCTGCTCGATGCGCTGTCCGAACGCGGCTGTTGCGGCGCGAGTGCGCGCACGTTCGCGGCGTATCCACCACACAACGCCCGCGATCACCACTGCGATACCGACGAAAACGCCGATGAGCCACAGGAGTGAGCCGTGCGGCTCGGTGCTGGTGAGCACGTCGGGGGTCGAGGTCGACTGGCCGCCCTCCACGAGCGCAGAGAGACACAGCCCCAGCCCAGTCGCGAATGGCCCAGTACACGCTGCTGGGCCGCACATGCCCCCCAAAAGCGTAAAGCCGTCGTCGCAGAGCGCACACTTGTCGCTGGAGAGACAGGCCGCACACCCCGCCCCGCAGGGCTTGCACGACCCGCTCCCCCGGTCAAAGTACTTTCCTTTGTCGCAGTACTCTACACACCGCCCGTTGGCGAGTACCGGGTTGGAAGGAGGACATGTCAGGCAAGCGCTGGCTGAGCCCCCAACCGAGCACGTAGCGCAGTCGGGGTGGCACGCCTGACACAGGCCGTCGACAACAACGGTGCTGGGAGGGCAGGTCGCGACGCATGTACCGTTGAAGGCCACGCCAGACTTGCAGCTCGTGCAGAATGTAGATGTACCGAGGCACGTCGCGCAAGACGCGTCGCACGCTGGTGTCAGCTTTGACAGAGTAAACACAACTAACCTTTGCACGTCGCGTTGCTGGTAGCTGTCTGAGGAAAGTATGTTCCACTGGCACACTCTTGCCGGCATGCGCCGTTCTGCAGTACGTAGCCGTCCAGGCACGACGTACAGGTCAACTCGCTCCATTTAGACGCAATGTTCCAGCTGGGAATGTGGCAGTCGAGACACCCAACAGGGCACGCTGCCGTCAGCTCGCAACAGGGGTTAGTAGCTCACCGTCGCACGCCTGTTTCTCGTTACGGACGACATATGTGCCGTCTATACCCGTGAAGGCCGAGTCGCACACGCCTGAGAGGCTGTCAAAGTTTACACAGTCTTGGCGCAGGCGAGAGCGCACCGACGCACAGGCAATGCAGTCGGCTGGGGCAGGGCCAGTACATGTGGAGCAGGCCGGCGAGCATCTGGATGGTTAGATATGTCTTGCACTCCTAACCTACGGTTTGCAGTCTCGGGCATTTGCGTCAAAGTACTGACGCTTCGGGCAGGACACCTCCTCCCTGCACTTCGCCGCCACGTCGGTGGAGAGTATCAGCCTGGGCTGGCACGCAGTGCACTTTGGCGTGGATTCAGTGCCCTCTAGCAGCTCGCAGGCGGTACAGCCCACAGGACAGGCTGGGGTTAGGTCGACACTCAGACTTGGGACCTACCAATGCAGTTATGATTGACGTCCTCGAAGAAACCCGACATGCAGGCATTGCATTTTTGGCCCGAGACGCCAGCGTCGGTTGTCCATCCCGCTGCGCACTTGCATTCGCCAGAGGGAAGGCATGAGCCGTGGGCACAGTCGCAAGCTGCCATCAGCTGTCACACTGTTCCGAAGCTGCTCACCTTCGCTACCCGTTGGGGAGCGGCAAATCCCCGTCCCCAGCACACCATCATCGCATGTGGTACAGTTTGAGGGGCACGCTGATGTCAGTGAATTCTAAAGGGAAGACGCACCTGTGCAACTTGGACCGAAGCGTCCAGGTAGACACTGGTCGCACGCGGCGCCAGTCCAGCCGGTTGCGCAGACGCATGTCGCGTTGGTGTTATCGTGGGTCGGCGTACAAACGCCATTAGAGGAGCAGGAGGGCGTACAGAGGGCTGCTGTGAGCTTTTCCCTGTCAGGTTAGCTTACTGGAGCCAAAAGTGCTAATGGAGTAAGTCTTGAGACTCAACTGGCCGCGGTCGGGGATCGCACCCCACAGTGCGCGTCCCGGGTCGAGGAGGGCGTACCACCCTTGTGGGAGGTAAAGGCTCTGCCATTGTTCTGTGCCAATGGAGACGTTCAAGTTCCGCAGGACGGGATTCCCCTCGTACGTCGCGAGAGGGAAGGTGACTGGCTGGGACGGCGGCTGGACCTCGACGCTCGTCGACGTCGTCCAGATAGTTGCGTTGACTCTGCTCTTTGGCGAGGCATTGTTGACCCGGTAAGTGCCGGGTGTGAAATAAAGGTCATTCGCGGAATCCACCGCGAGTACTGAGGTTAGCTCTGAGAAGGGGTTCAGAAGCTCACGCTGCGAGGAAGAAGTGCCGCTGATGCAGCCGGAAGGCGTACAGACGCGCCCGGCGGCGACTGCTGTCAGCTGAAAACACTTTGGAGAGCTCACCATGCGGCAGAACCGTAGATAGTGCCAGAATTAGGCTGTGCGAAAGCATTCTGTCAGTGGTGGTTGGTAAGAGAACATCAGCGGGCGTTGCATTCAGCTAAAAGGCGGCCGCGCAGCTCGCCTCGAATTGATGCCCCGAGACGCTGTCATTGCAGGTACTGGTGACAGACAAAGGCCTTGGACAATGAGAAGACTCAGTGTGATGCGCGATACACGCCGACACGACGTGGGCACGTCGAAGCAAGGAACAACATGTGGAATGGACAATGGAAACGAGAGATTGTCAGTCTGTGCCATCTTGTCGGCCGCGCCACACACCGTGCCTCGAGAGCTCATACGGACACACGGCTGATCTCCGTTGCCAGCCACGTTGACCACATGTCGTGATCCCTGACACCCACCCTCGCCGCTAGCGCCGCTGTTGATGTCAATCGTCACCGGATGTGGAACGAACGCTATCACGACCCGTCGCCATCATCACTACTCCGCCGCATCCACCATGTCGTACTCGGCTTTGGGCCTGGGACGACCTCCGGCGGCGGATACGCCCGCGCCGATATCGGGGCGCGACTACCTGCTCAAACTGCGCAAGTACCTTGCGACGAATATTGGGCGGCTTGCACCTGCGCCGCCTGCTCGGCGCGGCGGCGGCGCGGGGGACGCGTCATGGCTCGCGCAGGGGTATACGCTGTTAACACTCGGCCTTGATCCCGGCTCGGCGCCGCTGAGCCGTGGCTTGAAAGTCCCCTTAACGCTCGGCTTTGGCGCGCCCGCGGCACCCAACACCACCACCGCAGCGACCAAACCCCCCAAACCCGTTCTCCTTCGCCTACCGCCTGACAAGCTCCTCTACCTCCTCCTCCGCTGGCAGAGTTTACCCCAGCAGCTCCCGTATGTCGGCCACACGGACGTGCCTGTGCCCGACGGTGTCGTGCCCGCTGCACGGGGCACGACGTCACCGCGCCACGCCGAGGGCGACGTCGAGAGCGTTCGCTCCTGGGTCGGCTCGATTCGCAGCGTCAGCGTCGCGAGCCGTATGCCCTCGGGCTGGTTCTCCAAACCCCAGGAAGTCGATGAGGGTGTGTTCAAAGGTAGTTGTAAGGCTAACCCTACAGACAAGCTCTTACTTGAGCTGTACACTGTCTTCAACACGCTCCCGGGCCTGCTGATACACCCACCATTCTCCACCGATCCACCAGTTACAGAACTTCTGGAGGGAGGAGGCTACACGCCACTAGGCGGCATCGACGTCCGCGTGCCTCTGGACGTACTCCGCAATCTCCAAATGTAGGTGCTGGCCAAGACGCTGCTGACCTTAGACTCGAGCTTGATGGGTTCGACCCCCGGGGCCTGTTGATACCGCCAAGCACCCTGGTACACAGCTTGACGGTGCACGACGTGGGGGACGGCGACGACTGGATACGGGAACTACTAGTGGACGAGGCCGAGGAGGATCCAAAGAACGGGTTCGGCGGCGGACACGGCGACACGCTCGCCGTACCCGGTGCAGAGGACAGTGGCGACGGCATGGCAGGGAGTTTGGGATCGTTACTGGACGAGGACCTCGTTCCGCGGTTCCCAAACCTGCGGCATCTGTCACTCCACCACTGCGGGCTGTTAAACCTGCCTTCTTTGCCGCTCACGAGTGTGACGCATTTAGACCTCAGCAACAACCTCCTCAACGCGATCCCCGACGCGCTTTCAGCGCTGCACAACCTCGTATCGCTAAACCTGTCAAGTAACCTGATCACGTCGGTCCGTAACGCGGCATCAGTGCTAGGCAACGTCGGCACGATCAACCTCGCGCATAACCGTATCGACTGCCTGGTGGGGCTTGACCGCGTGTTGGGGCTACGGCGAGTCGACGTGCGCGCGAACGAGCTGGTCGAGGCGGACGAGGTAGGCCGCCTCGCGGTTCTGCCACAGCTCGACGCAGTGTGGGTTGCAGGGAACCCTTTCGCGCACGCCGACGCCGACTGGCGCGTCGAGGTCGCGACGGCGTTTGCCAGCGAGGGGCACGACGTCAAGATCGACGACACACCCCTCTCCTGGGCCGAGGCGCGCCGCGTAGATGCCCTCCTCGCGTCAAAGGGTAAACGCCGCCCACGCCTTGTACCCTCCGCACCCGCGTCAGCTGCACCGTCAGCTCCCCCCTCTCCCCGTTCTCCCACCGCCACGGCTGGCGTCGCACACGGCCTCGCGCCGCCCTCACCTGCACGCGCGACCGCTCCGCCAGCGATAGCACACGCCCCATCGCCCCTCGCTACTGCGCCCCTGCGTTCTCCCCCCAGGCGACCCAAGTCGCCATCTCTCAAGCCGCCAGCGCCCGCTCCTGCTCCAGCCCCAGCGACAGCGAAAGCGGCAAACACCGCGGCCAGCCCCATCCCCTCGCCGCTGCGCAAGACGAAGGCGGCACAGAAGAAGCGCGCCAAGCGACGAGTAGTCAACCTCGACGACGCCCCGGACCACGGCGCAAACGGCGGATCGTAGCAGTGCATCTGTATGTCTGTTGTATTTATGCATAGGTTACATATACCCTTAGGTCTGCGGGCAGTCCCAGGGCTACAACGTCCCAAAGTACGGTCTAAAAGGCTTACAACGAAGTCTTGTCTATGACACAGAGAGGAGGGGAGAGAAGAGGGGCATTAGCGTGAGAGGGTCTGGACGTGGCCCTTGATCCAGCGCGAGCCGGCGCCGACCTTAGCCTTGACCTTGTCGCCCATGGACGGCATTGTCGGCGTGCTTGGCGTCGCAGGTTCGAACCACGATTCCTGCTGCATGCTCATGCGGGCGTTGTACTCTGCGCGTGCGCGCACCTGGGCAGTCGACGGGGTAAGGTTGGGGATCTCGCGGCCGTCCTTGTCGAACATGGGCGTGTAGCGCCATGGCGAGTTGGAGCGCTGCGAGTCTGAGCGGGGAAGAGACGACGGGGAAGGTGTGCTCGGTCCAGGTACCGTGCCAGCCTGACTTGGGGACGTGTTGGTCGAGCCGGGAAGAGCGAGGCTGTTGTTTGGGGATGCGGCGTTCGAAGACGACGCTGCGCTACCGGCGCGCGGCCGCGGCGTGTGGATGCGGATCGCCTCCTCGAGCGGCGGAAGATGTGGCAGTGGCTCCATGATGTCGTCTTCGTCGTCCGAGGAAGAAGATGAAGAGTCCGACTCGTCGTCCGCGTCGTCGTCGTCGCGTATCTGTTCCCACAGGTCTTGCGTGCGCCGGCTCAAGTCGGGAATATGCCGCTCAGCGATGATGAGACGTGGTTGAGCGTTGTTGCGGACCACGTTGGCTGCAATTTTGTGGTTGTCGACATACGAGGCACGGCTGCTGTCCAGCGTAACCCGCGTCGCGTTCGCGGCTGTTGCCCCGGGCGACATAGGCGATCCCGTTACAGTTCCAAAGCTGTCGCACGAGCTAGACGATGTCGAGGTTGAAGTTGAGGTAGAGGTCGACGACGTCGATGGGCTCGACGCACTGTCCAGTGTACTGCCTGCTGGTGTTGAGCAGTCAGTGCTTGTCGCAGTAGCGTCCGTGTACCCCGTGGCGTCTGTCGCGTCCGTGGCGTCAGTGCACGTTTCGTCCGGGATACTGGGCTGTGCGGGTTGCGAGGAAGACGGCAGCTCGACCGGCGGGTCTATCATGCGGAACTTGGATATTATCTCGCTCTTCAATCTGCGCTTGGGCGGGGGCACCTGTTCTTCCTGCGGAACGGGCGGCGGCGGTGGAGGCGGCAGTGGAGGGAGGTCTGCCGACGGGGGGGCAGCCGTTGCGGGGACCGCTGCGGTAAGAGCACTGATCGGCGCGTCTGCCACTTCTCGACGCGCCTCGACCTTGGGACTGGGACTAGGCGGAGAAGGTGGCGTTGTAGCCTTTGAAACCGTCAAAGGAGAGAGCGCCTCTTCCTGCACGACCTCGGGATACGGGCGTTTAGGAGGGACGTGCTCAACGGTGATCGGGGCTGGGCGAAGCTTACTACTGCCCTCGCTACGTTTCAATGCTGAAATTGGGATTGCCATAGCGTAAAGCGCGTCCTCCTCGCGACGGACCGCCTGAGCCTTGTCCACCTTGGGGGCGCGCGGGGGCTCGTCGCTGCGTGCGGATTTGGAGCTCGACGGTATGGCCGCTATGATTTCGCTGGCCGCAAAGGACGACGACCGCGGAGGCGGCTCGTCAGCGCTGCCTGGGGACAGAGGTCTGTCCGAGGCCTCCACGGGTGTGGCCGCTGGTGTCGGCGGGATGGGGGACGGCTGAGGCTCTTGGCGAATTTTGGGTTTGAGCTGCTTGGGCCTAAAGGGATGTGACTCGAGTGGTTCCAAAGCAAACAGGATGGGGGTTTCAAGCTTGGCTTTGCCCTTGTCCCTCGTGCTCTCCGCCAGGGCACTGTCCCGGTCGACGTCCTCGGGAATGTCGATAGTTGCACTGAGCGGCGCAAAACGGTCTCCTGGTCCAGGCTCAATCCGCACTGTCTGTGTCGTCGTAACCCCCGTCGACGCGGGCGGCGGTGGCGTCGATGACAGGTAGATCTCGTCGTCGCTCGAGTCCGTCTCGGGCGTATGGTCACGCTCGTAATGGCTTGTGCGGTCCGTGACGCCCTCGGCACCACTCCAGCCTGTCGGTTGTGTGCGGCGGCCCACGCGCGCGAGCGACCCGCCGCGTGAGTAGTATCGGTCGGTCTCATCGTCAATATCCGTCTTCTTTGTACCCTCCCAGAAGCGGCGCTTGGGCGGTTCTGGAGCACCAATACCTAGAAGCGCGGCGGCCTTGGACGACTTGATCTGCGGCGAAAAGTCGGAGACAGACGACTTGCGGCTGAAAAAGCTCGTCTTGGACGAGGCAGAGCTCACGCTCGGCGATGTCGCATCGGTCGATCTGCGGTTTGCCGCGGAGCCGCCGCCAAGGATTGCGATCGCCTTGCTGTTGGTAGTGGGCGGCACGGGGTCCTCGTGTGACTGCTTGCGCGTGTGCTGCTTCGCGAGCGTCTTTGTGCGGTCCATAATGGCGTCCTTGAACGAGCCAAGCGAGCTCGCAGAGTCCGGCTCGGATGTGCGGCGCACATGCTTTTTACCCTTGCGCGAGCTCTCCGGCAGCACGACGATCACGTGCGTGTGTTGTGGTGTCTGCGGTCTCGATGGGATGTGCAGGCTCTCGGCTGGCCGTGGCGGGCGCTTTGGGGGTTTGCCCGGTAGTGTGTACGGGGTTACGATGCCATAAGCGTTGACCGTTGGGCTCGAGACAAACGCGATCGGCGAGTTGAGTTTGGGAGAGAGGGATGCGGCCGACAGGGGTGCGGCGGAAAGGGGTGCGGCAGCGAACGAAACGGGCGACGCCGGAGCAGGCTCGCAAGCAAGCTTGATTGGACTCTTGAGAGCTAGATGCTGCTCGACAGGGCTGTGACGGGGTATATGCTGCTGTGCTGATCGAGAAGCATAGGGATGCTCGGGAACAGGCAAAACTATGTTCTCCTTGGAGAGCTGCTCGGAGACGGGGCGTGGGCTCGGGAGGGTTGGAGACGGTCGCGGCTCATCGGATGCTGGGCGGCGGATGGAGATGGCCGCGATATGAGGTTGCTGCTTCCCTTGTGGAGTCGGGGGCAGCGCGCCGAGTGCAAATGCCGGGGGTTTGGCCGAGAGGGGCGGCGTGCCGTGCTTGTGACAATGCTTGCAGACACAGTCTGGGCCGCCCTTTGCTTCTGTCGTGGGTGTCCGAAGGGCGGCGTTGCTCTTCAGCGGAGACTCTATTGTTGGTACGCCATCGCTGATCCGTGGGCTGATTACCTGCGCCCCCTCGACTCCGCGCAGCGCCTTGGCCTTGAGGTTCTCCAACTCTTTGTCTACCGCTTCCTCCACTGCGGCAGGCAGCGGACCCTCGACCAACTGCCGCCGAACAATGGAGCGCATGAATACCGGCAGCACCTCCTCCGATGCGAGGGTGGGTGATGGCGAACGGGGCACATTGAAAGGGGCATCACGGTAGTGTGAGCTTGAGGCGATGAGGTCGGTGATGGCCAGGACGGCTGGGCGTCAGCAATCCATCAGTGCTTGGAATAGTTACACTCTGGCGTCGGCGTGCGCTTGCTCAGCCGCAGCGGCGCAGTGATCTGGTATGCTGGTTCGGCGAATGACATTGGGCGGTTGGGGCTCCTAGCGATGCTGTGGGCGGAATTGGGACTGCAGGGGCTCCGGGAATGCGCCGTGCCGGTGGGCGAGCAGTAGTCTTGTAATGTGCTATGCAGCACACCTCCCGTCGACGGGTGTTCCTCCTCCGACTCACCCTCCTCGTCCGAGAAGTCTTCTGGAACGTCCTCGGGTCGAGGTGGTGGTGGAGGTGGGTGCTGCAGAAAGCTTGCAGAGTTGAAGGCTTTGACTGGTTTCGGCGCGTAAATCGCCGAATGCCGTCTCCTCGGTGACGAGCTCCGTATAGAACCATACTGGTCGAAGAGCTCATAGTCAATCTCGGGAACGGGAGGTAGGACTGGTGGGCCACTCGTCATTCGTGACAGGTGCGGCATGGCGATGGAGGAATGTTGGGTGGTAGCGCTGGCGGCGATGGTGGAATTGGCGAGTTGTCGCGATGGAGGGGGTGGCTAAGAAGAATGAAAGATGACTTGCTCGCGTCGACGTCGTTTAAGTCAATTGACCAGTGGTCGCCGTTGTCCTGAACAGTGCTGCAGACGACAATAGCTGGTCGTCGACGGCAATGGCGACCACCAGCACGGCGGCGGGTTTGGGTAGGTTGGTGAGTAGTGTGTTGTGTGTGAACGAGTGTGTGCGTTTGCGGGACGCTAAGTGTGTTGAGTGTGGCTACTATTGTCCACGCGCACGCCGTATGGACTGCTTGCCGATGCCGTGCGCCGGACGACTAAGGTCGTTACCAAGTGAGGGATGGCCACCGACAGGACAAGGAACGGGCTTGCGTTCCTCGCACACAGACGACCACACACGCCGACGACAATGCCCAGGGACCAAGATGGTAAGTATAACACACAGATGTGTCGTTGGGATGCGTGGCGCACGCCATCAGGAGGGACATTCGGATTGAGAGTGAGGTATCGCATGAGCACCTCTCCTCGTGCGCCGGCGACACTGGGCACATGTGTCTGGTCCGTGGCTGAATGTGGCTGGTGGCGTTGATGGCCATTGCTCAGGCCTCTGGCGGCGCCGTCGGGGCAAGACCACAGCATCGCTCTTAGCGGTCGGGTGGACAAGCACCTCGGCTTGGTTTTCTGCATTGACCACCAGCCCTTTTGCCCCGCGGCCGCCTCCCCCCAAAGACCCAGCGCTTCATTGTTCCGTGGACACCGGGCCGGTCAGTCACTGTGAGGGTTGGCGATCGAGGGACATTGTCAGTGGAGACACAGAACAAAGGATCATGTGCGGAGTGATGTGAGATGTGAGTGGGGAGCGGCGAGCTGCAGGCGAGGATGCGAGATGGTGACGAGAGCCCATTCGCCTTTGTTGAGATGGATGGCACAGACCCACAACACGAGAGATCATCAACAACGAGGTTTAGGTGCCCCACGCCAATCCCAGGCACCCTTATTGTCCCCACGTGTATTTGCTTCCGGCCATTGTTGGCTGGCGGAAGTAGCCACTGCCGCTCCGCCCTACACCTCGGCCGCGTCGACAAGCCCAGCCTCCCACGTCGCATTCAATAGCAACACGGTTTGTTGCAGCCCTTTTACCACAACGCACAGTCGGTCTCGCCCAGCATGTCCATGTTCGGCTCACGGTTCACGTCAGCCGTCACGGCTCTGCGCGGGGAACTGGGTGCCGCGCCCCAGACAGCGACAGACACCATCACCAAGCTTGTCGAGAAGATCCAGACCAGCCCGCAGGTCGACGACCGCCGAACGGCCGTGCTCGGCCTCAAGGGCCTGAGCCGGGACTGGAAGGCCGATGTCGGGCGCGAGGCCATGCCTTCGCTCCTGGCCGTGCTGCAGCATGACGCGCCGTATGACGTCGACATTGCAAAGGCCGTCCTGGAAGCGCTCATGTCGCTGTGCGAAGTCGGCGAGAAGGCAAGTTGCAGCGAGCCGGGCGGGGACTGACCACCGCAGCCAGCAAAGGACGACGTTGGGCTCAAGCACATTGACCAGTTCCTCGAGGTACGTGCCCTCCGCGAGTCGTTGCGCTGACGCTGCAGACACCAGAGCCGTTCCATGCCGTCATCGGACTGTTATCCACGTCCCCGGCGTTCTTCCCGCGCTTCTACGCTCTCCAGTTCCTGTCCCAGATCCTCACCGCGCGCGCTCCCCTGGCGCAGAGCTACATCCTGTCTGCACCGCCACCAGGCGTCGATGGTGTGCTGACCGTGCTCGACCCCAAGGCGCCGCCGCCCGGTTCGCAAGGCGCACTCATGGGCGGCGGCGCGGGCGAGATGCTCCGCAACGAGGCTCTCCTGCTGCTCCCTGCGCTGCTTGCGCGCAACGCCGACCTGCAAAAGATCATCGCGTTCTCTGGGGCGTTTGAGAAGACCCTCGACATTATCAACGCCGAGAACGGTATCGAGGGCGGCATCGTCGTCCAGGACGCCCTGACCGTCATCGGCACGCTCCTCCGCTTCAACGTGTCTAACCAGGTTAGCTTATCAAAGCTTTTTTCGTAGCTGACAACAGAACCTATTCCGCGAGCTCAGCCTCATTCCCTCCCTTCCACCCATCCTCCACTTCCCCTCGCCCCTCCCGCCGGACGAGCAGGCACCCGACACGTTCGCGCTGCAAGACTGGCCAGAGCAGAAACTGTACAATGCCGGCCTCGTGATTGGCCTTATCCGCATGCTCGTCGGCGGGCCAGGAGGCGGTAACCAGTCGGCGATGGCCAACGGCGGCGTCACACGATGCCTGCTTGAGCTGTCGCTCGCGTCCAACGCGCCGAACGGTCTCAAGTGCCAGGCAGTCAACACGTTGACGCCCATCATGCTCAGCTCGCTTGCCAACCAGGCGCTCCTGTCAACACTCATGATCTCCCCGCTTGTCCCTGTCGACGCCGACGCCGAGCACCCGAACGGCGGGTTTATCCGTCTTCCTCCTCGACCTGCGGTCGTTGCCCTAGTCTCGGCCGTCATAGAGGGCGACCCCTGCACGTCAGGACGCGGGTTACGCGGCCGCGCCGCGGGCGTCAACATGTTCGAGGTGAGTTGACTGAAGAAACGAGCGTAAGCTAACCCCAGGCGTACGTCTCCGGCAACGACGACGCACGGATAGGCATCATCTCGTCGATGGTGCCCCCGCCGGCCGACAACCCGAACACCAACTTCCCGGATACGCCGCAGTCGGCCGGCTCTTTGATCATGTCTGGGCTGTTGGACTTCCCCTCCGGCGAAGCGCAGTTTGACCCTTACCGCCCGCTGTTCTCCTGCCTGCTGCTGTCGCACCTGCTGCGTAACTCGGAGCACGCGAAGAAGCTCGCGCGCGAGATCCAGTTCCCCAGCGGCGACGGCGACGGCGAGGACGACGACAAGGTGTCGCTCCTGCAGCTGGTCGTAGGCAACCTCATGATGGCGTCGCGGGCGCAGGCAGACGCGACGAACCGCGCGGCCAAGGAGGGCCACGTTGACGGCTCATCGGACGAGGACGACTGGACGCGCGTCATGGTCGGGTATCTCGTGCTGCTGTGCACATGGCTGTGGGACTCGCCCAAGTCTGTTACCGAGTTCTTGTCCGAGAGCGCCAACCTGCAGATTGTGAGTTGGCCAACGTAAGGCGCAGCTGACACCAGCTTATTGGGCCCATCACGCAGCCAACAGGCATCGACCCGCTCGTGCAGGGCTTATGCGCGTTCCTTTTGGGCGTGTGCTACGAATTTAACCGCGAGCCCGGGGAGATTTCGCGTTCGACACTGCACCCGATTTTGCACTCGAGAATTGGCCCAGACCAGTTCGTGTCCCGGATGGCGCGGCTGCGCGAGGACCCGCGGTTCCGCGCCGTGCAGCCCGACGCGTTCGATACCGAGGGCGACGACGCGACGGGTGCGCAGCAGGCGCACGACGACGTCGAGCAGGACGAGGGTCTTGAGTTGTGGTTCGACTGGGCATTTGTCGACTTTTGGAAGAACCACTATTGTGAGCTGAAGTGGGCGCAGTTAGCTGACTCCAGACACGATCCAGCGCGCGATTGCCGTTGACCCCGATGCCGTGCGGAGCACGTCTGCCGCAGACGACGGCGAAAGCGCCGAGATCATTATGTCTCTCCGCCAGAAGCTCAAGGCGCAGACGGAGGAGGTCGTCAATTTACAGACCCAGATCTCGACACGGACAGCCGAGCACTCCAAGGAGGTGAGCTGACGTTTTAGCGGCTAGCTGACTGTCAGAAGGACCACCTTGTGACCGAGGTCAAGGAGCTGTCCGAGCAGGTCGCCAAGCTCACGTCTGAACTCGAGGGTGCGCGCGGTAGCTCGTCGTCGTCGTCTGCCGAGCTGGAGACATTGCGTACCGACCTAGCTGCTGCGCGCGCCGAGGTGACGGCACAGATGGCCGAGCTGGCTGCGCACGCCGAGCTGAAGACCCAGCTCGAGGGCGCTCGGAGCGAGCTGGAGACATTGAAAGAGGAGCTGGACACGGCCAAGTCGGACGCTGCGTCTGCGCGGGACAAGATCGCTGAGGCGGAGAAGGCGACTGAGTCCGAGAAGCAGCGGGCAGACAAGGCCGAGGCCGACGCCAAGGCTGCGGCGGACGCCGGGGGGAAGAAGAAGAAGGGTAAAGGCGGCGGTGCGGATGACGCCGAGCTGTTCAAGCTGCGTGACCGGGTCAAGGAGCTCGAGGACGCCGCCGAGGCGAGTAAGGCCAAGGTGTCCGAGACGGAGAAGGAGCACGAGGACCTGCTTGTCCTCCTCGACGAGCTCAGCAGTAAGCGTAAGCGCGACAAGGCGGCGATGCGCGAAAAGGGCATGGATGTGAGCGAGGACGAGGACGACGATGACGAGGACGAAGACGAGTAGACGGTTGCATAGACTTTCATGCATAGACTATGACTTGGGCGGTGCCAGAGTGGTGTGGACGACCTCCACCGGAGGTTTGGTGACAACTGCATTTCGGTCAGTGTCGTTGGCCGGATTTTCCGAACACCACCTCGTCCACCACCATGATGCTTCCCGCCCTGCGCGCGCGTCTCGCCCCCCTCGCCTCGACACGAACACTGCGTCCGGCGCTGCAGCCCACCCGCGCCTTCAGCGTGTATGCACCGCGCAGCGCCGAACCGCGTCCAGGGCCAGCGCTGAGCCAGACAAACCGTGAGTGGGGCTATGACGGAGCTGACAGCAGGCGCCGAGCACACGCTGAAGCGGTTCTGGAAGCATGCACACGTCAAGGACGACCCTGAGGGCAAGTACTGTACACTGCATAACTAACATTAGGCTACCTCGTGACGCTTGACCAGCGTGCGCTCAAGACGCCGTCTGGCGCCAAGCTCGTGTTGCCGGCTGACAGGCGGCTACTCGCGACGATGATCGCGAACGAGTGGGAGAACCAGGACAAAGTGCTGAAACAGCATGCCCTGCCCTTGGTGCGTTACTGGCACCGGTGTAGCTTACGCAGACGTCGCTGGCGTCGCGCGCTGTAGACGGTTTTGGCGCGCCGGGGTCGCCGATCCGCGAGGGCGTGATTGACGCGCTGATGGAGTACTTGGACACGGACACTGTGTGGTGCGTGTGCCGATACCGTCAAGTAGGGTACGCTTACACCAGCTTTCCTGGTGACGCACCGCGCGCGCTCGTGCGGCTGCAGAAGGAACACTGGGACCCGCTACTCAAGTGGCTCAAGGACGAGTACGGCGTAACACTTGGCCAGAGCAGCGGGTTCGGTCTGCCTGAGCACGACGCGGAGGCGCGCAAAAAGCTCCGCCACGTGCTCGAGGACATGGACTCGTGGCAGCTCGCGGCGTTTGAGCGTGCCGTGTACGCTACCAAGAGCTTTGTCGTCGCGCTTGCGCTTGTAGAGGGCCGCATCACAGCGCACGAGGCCGCGCTCGCTGCCCAGGTCGAGGTCGCGGCGCAGATTGAGCAGTGGGGCGAAGTCGAGGACAGTGAGTGACTGTGTAAGCTGAGACTGACGAAAGCCCACGACGTCGATTACCAGGATATCCGCCGCGCGCTTGGTACCGTCGCCATGCTCCTCGCCAAGGTATAGCGGTTGTAGGACATGATGAATCTTGCAAAAATGCTGCATCTATAGTATCTATCTCGTATCGGCGCTGCGTCGCAGTGCTCTAGTCTAGGCGCTTGGCCTCGCCCGACGCCATGATCTGGTACCGATTTCCCCGCCACACGACTCTACTCCCGCACATGGCATAAAGCCAGATCGGCAGTGCGAGGGCCTCGCGGGCAGCCCACGCGAGGAGGAAGAGTGGTGTGCGTTGTGGCGGCCCGATATGCTTGACGTTTGTCGCGAGTGCTCGACGGACGTCGAGGTCGACAAGCAGCCACAAACCCATGCTGACGAGCCAGAACAGCGGGGCGGGGACGCCAAAGAGACGGTGGACGGCCCACGCGCCGTACGCGCTCGCCACGATACTTTCCGTAAACGGCTCGAGCAACGTCGCTGCGCGCGACATCATTTTGCGTACCCGGATCCAGCGCGCGCGGCGGTCAATGTACGCGCGCACGCTCATCGCACCGATAAAGTCCAGTGCGACGTCGCCCGTCATTGCGTGCTTCTCGCCCAGCTCGTGCCAGATCGACAGACCGATCATGTTGTCCTCTGCCAGGAAGGGGCCGAATCCCGCCAGGCCGCTCGGCGCGTCCGACTGACCCCGGAGCGTCGGCGATGGCGTCGTGAGTGCGTCAATGTTTGCGCGCGAGTACATGCATGATTTTCCCACGACGCACGAGTCGACGTCCACGTTGTTCTGCGTCAACCCCCACCCCAAGAGCTGGGCTTCACTCACAATGCTCAAGTACATTTTTGCGTGCGTCGTGTTGAGGTAGGCTTGCTCGATAAGGCTGCCCCATGTGCGCTGGTACACGACAGCCGTGGGGACCTGGTGGACGAGGCCGACGTCGCCGCGGGAGGGAGGGACTCTGTCGGCGTCGGCAATCAGCGGCGCGCTTTCGACGTCGTACCCGTGACCCGCCGCGTCTTTTGGCGCTACAAACGCGTCCACCATGCGGCCGAGCACGCCGGGCGTGACGGCAATGGTCGCGTCGAGGACCCAGAGCAGGTCGTGCTGCGCGCGCCGGAACGGTTCCATCAGGTTGTTGACTTTGGGGTTGACCCCGACCTTTTCCGCGTCTGCGTCAGCGCACCTCGGCCGTGTATGTGTCAACGCACTAATGACCACGCTGGCACGGACGTGCGGATACTTTTCCATGACCATCTTGACGACTGGGAGCGCCTCGTCCTTGGGGTCCTGCAGCGCGAAAATCACCTCGTAGTTTGGGTAGTCTAGCCGCATGACGCTCTCGAGCGTGTTGTACATGTTCGTGTCGAGCCCGCACAGCGGACGAATCACGCTTACGCCCGGTACGCTGTCCGCTGGCAGCGTCGCGAGGCGCGATGGTTTCTGCTCGTGCCCATACCGTTTACGTCTGCGCGCGTCAGTCGTAGATGTCGCGAGCTGCACTTACGCCACACGCCACCCGTTAAGACAGATGGCCCACACCACAGCGTACAGCACCAGCGCGCCGACCGCAATGTACTGCGCCACGGACATGGCGCGCAATGGGTAAGAGTGTAGCGTTTAACGTCGACGACGTCGCCTCCACCACAGAAAAGGCCGAAGTTTCGGCGCAAACATTAGAAACACAGTATTAGAGTACTATTAGGCACGGCATTAGCTCCAAAGGTAAATTCGGTCTCCTGGGGCCATGACGCCAACAACAACTCAACGCACAACCCACACCACATCATACACCATGGCCTGGCCCGAGGACCCGGAGGTGTCCTTTGTGCCGATGACCGAGGCGTCTGCTGGGCTGCGCGCGCGTGCGGAGATGGCGCTGGCCAAGGCCCGCCGGCACGACGCCGTGCAGGCGGTATTGGCGCACCCTGTCGTGGCCGGCGCGCGCGAGCGGGGCGTGGACCCGGTGGTGCTCGCTGCTGTCGCGGGGCTACTCCTAATTCTGCTCGTGTTTGCATGTAAGCCACCTCAAGGGAGAAAGGACTGACAGCAGGCCGGCCGGGGTCGCGCAAGGCGACGCGCAAAGGCACACCTACTACCGCGCTCGTCGGACCAAGCGACGCAGGCAAGACGGCGCTATTCCTCCATCTCGCCCAGGACGCTATCCCGCCTACACGTACGTCGGCTACGGGCGCGCGCGCAAGCGTCGCACTGACCGATACCGATGCTGGGCGGCGTAAAATTCTCACTCTGCTCGATCTGCCCGGACACGCGCGCCTCCGCGACGCCGTGCCCTCCGCTATTGCCGACGCGGACGCGGCCGTCTTCGTCGTGGACGTCACGACTGTCGTGCGCAATGCTGGCTCTGTCGCCGAGTAAGCTGGGCCCAGCCTTCGCTAGCTGATACCAGACATCTTCCGCCACTGCTTACAGCCATGGCGGGCGCAGCGTCGCGGCGGCCCTTCAACGCCCCGCCCCTTCGTCTCCTCGTGCTCGCACACAAGGCGGATCTCCTCAGCAAGGGCGGGACGAGCGACGTCGTGCCGACCGATATCCCCGCGTCCGCGCGCGCGACAGCGACAGAACGCGTCCGCAGCGTGCTCACGCGCGAGATGGAACGACTCAAGGCTGCGCGCTCCGCCGGCGTGGGCGGTAGGATTGAGGGCATGTCGCGCGTCGCGACGCGCAAGGGCTTCTTCGCACGCCTGTTTGGGTCTTCTGCCGCTGAACCAGAGGCGGATACCGCCGAAGACGACGAGGCCGCCGTATGGGGCGGTAATGGACCGTGGTCGTGGAACGATATTGACGGCGTCGAGGTCGTGTTCGGTGCGTCGGCTCTTGGGCCCGCGCGCGATCCGAAGGGTGCCGCCCCGCCCGCTGGCGACGGCCTCGACGAACTAAACGACTTCCTGTGGGACCTGTAGCTTCACTCATAGTGGCGCAGAGGTGCGCCTGGTTATGCATACGTGTGGACTACGGTGTTGCTGTCGGTCTCGAGCCAGGGGAGCTTGGGCTCCTCGCCAATCCCCGTGTCGCGGCGCCTATGGCGTATGAGCCATAGGCCTCCAGCAATCCGCCGGCCGCTAGGCCGCTGGCCTCTTGCCCTTCTTCATCTCGGTCATCTCGTACGACTCCCTGCGCTCGACCTCGCCGCGGGTCCGCTGCCGCACCCGCTTAGCGCGGAGGTACGTGCGCAGAAGTGTGATCCAGCCAGCTACGATGCCGATGGGAGGCACGAGCCAGCAAAGACGCCACCACCAGCCCGACTCGCCGCCCTGCGCGCGTTTCCACTTTGCGACGGCGCGGTCGACCTGGCTCTCGAGGTCGGTGAGCGTCCCGCTGTTGTCGATCACGGTTGTCGCGTACGCGAGTTTATTCGCCAGGGGCATCTGCGAGCGCATGCGGTCCTTGGCCTGGCTCTCAGTGAGTGGCGGGTCAGACGGGCGGTCAAGCAGGCGTTGAAGCTGGAGCTTGTCGTTGCTGCGTGGAGAGTCAGCTGAGTGATGGAGAAGGTAATAGCTGGAACCCACATGAAGACCACAACGACCTCGCCGACCCATTTCCACAAACTGGCCTCAATAAGGAGTGGCACGTCGAGAACGATACACCACTCTCCCGTGATCCAGGCGCGGAGGACGGCCCAGAACATGGCGGAGCGTACGCGGGGGTGGACGACGCCGTTAAGCCAGTGTCGTTCATGGACGTCGCGGAATACAATGTCGCCGATGGCCGCGCGGTCCAGCGTGCCGTCCGCTTTGAGCACCCTGTCCGCGCCAAAGTGCGCTACCACCACGTCGAAACCGCTCGTGCCCGGCGCTATCACCTCGCGCGCCAGCACATCCGCGTCCACTACCGGCAGGCCGTGCCGACTCCGCAGGAGCTGCGAGACCGTGCTCTTGCCCGTCGCGATGCCGCCTGTTAGCCCGACGACTGCGGTTAGCGCGAGCACAGCGAGCGGTGAGTTCCACTGAGGTTGGGCAGCACGTCGCCGTCGTACTCACTGAGCATTGTTGTAAAGAGTGCAGTAGTGACAAACGTCACCGGTTCAGACTGCGGTTATCCGCCGCTTGTAGCCGATCGCAGTCTGCCCACTCTGAAATAGCCTCCTTGTGTAAGAATAGCATTTTGAACCTTCTAATCGGATTCAGGTTGTCTAATCCCCGGAGCTGGTGACATCGCTATGCATGTGGACTACAAACACGTATGGAATGACCGAGTCTCCTGCGACCTCACTACACCTCTGCGCCGTCGGGGAGTGCAAACTCGGCGGGATCGACGCCGGCGAGATCGCCGCACCACCGCCAAGCGTCGAAGCGGTGGTTGAGGTCACGTCTGGAATGCACGCCGAACGAGCTCTCAAAGCCTCCCGAGCGGGCCGGGAAGACGAAGAAGACTTCGCGCACACGCGAGTGCACGAGGGCCATGGTACACATCACACACGGCTCGTGGGTGACGAACAGGCTCATGGACGTGAGGAGGTAGTCTGCGCCGTTCCGCGTCGCGGTGACGTTGGAGAAGGGCGGTACGGTACGCAGGCGCGCGACACACGCAATGCAGTTAAACACGGCGTGCCGTAGTGGGTGGACCTCGGAAACACGCGTATCGTGTGCTGCGGCGCGCAGACCCGGCGTCGCGGGGATAAACCCGCTGTCTGGGCCCGGCCAGAGCTGTTCTGGCAACGAAGCGCAGAACGCCGCTATGGGCAGTTCGCCTGCCGCTTTGGCCGCACGCGCATCAGACAACACCCGCTGGATCCCCGCCGCGACCCACGCAAGCTTGTTGACCGTCATGTCGCGCGCGTTCGGCGATCGCACGATGCCCGGCGCATACGCCACTGGCCACACTGCATTCCGGATCCGCAGCTGTTCCTGCGTACGTGCCGCTGCGCGGGGCACTTGGGCTGTCTGTAGCTCGAGCTCGGCAAGTAGTGGATGTGCAGCACCGAGCGCTTCGCGCAGCGTCGCCTCGTCGACCGTGTCGACCATCGCTAGGGCAACGTACGTGTGCTCGCCTGACGCGTCCGCGATGCGTCTTACGCGCTTCAGATGCCGCATGCGCGAGTCCAACGCTATCCCTGACTTGGTGAAGGCCAGTAACTCCTTCATCACTCTTCTCGCGTCGTCCACGTCGGCGATCCACACCGTGACTTCTGTCAGCTGCTTTCCCTGGGGTGAACCCACTCATGGCGCTGTTGTCGTCGTCCGCCTCTTCCTCAATCTCTATCGGGCCGCGGGCGCGACGAAGGATACCCCACTGCGCCTCGGGCAGCGGGCTGGGGTCCTTGTCGTCCCAGCTCAGATCAGGCGTCATGATCACCGGTCCAACATGTTTATGGCGCGACGGTGTGCCGGAGGATGGGGTGTCGTTTGGTGTCGACTGGACGGACGCAGACGCTGGGGTGAAGGGCGGAGCGGGGCGCGCGCCAGGCACACTGCGTACGGGCTGCGGCGCGACGACTTCTGGTTTCTTGGGGCTCGTACTCCTGTGCTCTGCCTGCTTGGATTCCTGGCGCTCCTTCTTTTGGCGGTACTTTTCGCGGCGGCTCTCTCGAGCGCTGTGCGTGGACCCGCCCTGCTGGCGTCTAGTCTCGCGTGCGGCATCCCGAGCGGCGTCCTTGCGCGCAGCGGCACGACGCATTTCCTCTGCCTCCTCGTCGTCACTAAGATTCAATGTAAGCGCTGCTAAACGCTCAACACCGTCGCCGTCGTCGCTTGGCGTCAGGGGTCGTGGCCGCTCGCCGGTCGGCAGAAACCACAACTTGCTCTCGTCCGCCGTGTAGCAGATACACAGCTCGTCGCCGGCAGATACCCCTCGCGCGGTCCGGAACGTGATCGTGCCCGTCGACGTGTTACGTATGTAGTTGACGTTGGGCGTTGGGGAGTGGTTAAACAGCGAGGCTGGGATTGTGGCGTAGCGTAGGGTAGTGTAGCGTTAGGATGAAAAGTAAGTGGGTGAAGTGTGCGGCGACGAACGGTCGTGGTGCCGAAGGAGATGGGAAACGCAGTGTCAGCTCACACGTCGCGCCGAGCTATGACCTCCCCCGCCTCGGAACTCACCAATTCCTAGGCCAATGGCCATGCCGCCGTTGGACCAGCAAAAGCCGTATTCTCCCAGTATCGTGTCGTCGAGGCCGTTATCCCACTGCTCCTTGGTGAGGAGGAGCACGGGCGCTTCCTCGAGGAGTGTGCCGGCGGGAATAGCGCATGGCGCAAACACGCCACGGCCACGTCCGAACCGCTGAAGAACAGCTAAGCGGAGGGGATTGATCGTGTCTGCGTCGGGCGCGGTCGCTTCAGAAACTGTGTCCGCTGCGCTGGCACTGCGCTCGAGCCCCAGGCCGTGTGGTGGCTGCACCACCGCTGCCGCCCCGGCCTGGGCACACCCGGCACCCGATGCGAGCGCTTCCGTGCCGCCCACACTACTCCTGTCCTCAGAATCGACCATGTGTACGTGTCAGTCGTGGGGTTGGCGATTGTTGTTGTCGATGTAAAAGCCAGGTACAGCCGTAAATTATCGACGGTGCGACCATCATCCAGCAACTAATGTTCCGGACTTTTTCCGGAAGCGGCAGCACCGACAGTGAGGTCATGCTCCAGACCCCCGACACCGAGCGCTTACTCTGCGCCGGCGGTGAGCACATCCCGACGGCTCAGAGATAACAGCTTATCACCACAGGCTAGCGTACATGTTCTCGGTGACAGCGGCATACACAAGCAACAACTGCTTCACACATCACCACAGGATGTGCTACCTGGGCTTGCCGGGAAAGCAATTCCGGGGAAACGCCTCTTATCACACAAACAATTTCAACCCTGGTTCTATTCGGAGCCAGCAATCCTTCGCATGCAGTCTAGTCTACAAAGCTGTGAGCGACAGTCGTGGTCGCGCCCTAGTTAATACCGAGACGGGCGTCCTCCTCGGCGGCCTCCTGGAGCTTCTGGCGGAAGAGCTTGTCGGCGTTGACCCAGACGGGTGCGGTGTCGCGCTCTGGGAACTGGAGCAGCGAGGGAAGGAGGTCAGTCGAGAACTGCTCGGAAGCCTCTCTAGGGAGCAGCGTGGGCAGGTGGTCGATGGAGATGACGGTGCAGCGCTTGTCGTTGAGGCCGTCGACCTCGACGGTCGGCTCGGGGAACGTCGTGTTGATGTCGTAGATGGGAATGGGGTTGTGCGGGTTGGTGGTGTCGCACGACACGTCGACCACGACCTGGAGGCGTCTATTGGGGCCGGCGGCGTTCATCGACTCGCGCGTGACAAACTTGGGAATGGGCTTGGACAGGTAAATGCAGTTGACGAAGATGTCCACATCAAGAATCTCCTGGAACGGACCGCCCTTGGCCGTCTCAGCCATGTCCCACTTGAGGATGTTCTCCCTTCTGTCAGCATATTCTACCCCAGTGGCTTGCTCACTCCTTGAGACCAGCCTTGCGGAAAAGGTCGACCGCACCCGAGCCACAGCGGCCAAGGGCGCCAATCACGAGCACCTTGATGTTCTCGACACCGCCCTTGACGCTCTCCAGCGCAGACTTGACCTCGGCAACCATGGCGTCCTCGTTGGGGTACGGCTTGAGGCCCTTAAGCACGCCCTTGCCGCTGTCCTCCTGCTGCTTGGCGTACGCGAGCGCACCAGCCGCAGCACCGGCAAAGCCGGCGTGGAAGCCAAACGCCGCAACGCGGCGCTTGTTCTCGTCCTCGAGGAACTCGAGGTCGTAAAGGGTACCCTTACCCTTGGCGAAACGGCGCAGGACATCGTTCCACCCGCCCTGCTGCTTAAAGCAGTGAGCGAACTGGATGTGCGTGTGCGGCAGGGGGTCGCTTTCGAGTCAGCACCAGATAATTTTTGCTTTTGTTGTTGTCAAACCAAAAAGCGAGTCTGTGCGCTCGCAATTTCTGAGACACTCACGTCGACTCGGGCAGCTCCTTGAGACCAATGATCGGCATGTCCGTCGGCGCCTGCGGCCACGAGTTGTGCTCGACCAGCTTGCACCCGACGCTACTGTCAGCTCTAATTCTCCTTCCGCTATGCTTACGCCTCAAACTCGGCGTCGTCAAAGATACGCTGGGGGTCGCGCTCGACGTAGATGTCAAAGCCGGCGTCCATGAGCTTCTTGGCCGTCGTCGGCGTCAGCGCCGAGCGGTGCTCAAAGGGCTTCTTCTCGCAACGGAGCCAAAGCTGCTTGTTCTGGGCCATGTTGGTTGGTGTTTGGAGGGTGGAAGGAGATGAGGAGACAAGAGTTGAAGAGACTGTGGGGACGGCAAGAACAGTGTTGGCCCGCTGGCTGACTCGCTGACTCGAAATGGGCACAACTCGGGTCGGCTTCAATCGGGCGTTGATCTAAAATGGGCGGATTGGATATATCCGGGTTTATTGATCCGATAACACTCAAAGGCGTGCTCATAATCTCGGAGCTCGGCGAGAGTATATTACGTTACATGCTCAATGAGGAGGGGGGGATACCTAGTGAACTGACGAAGCCACGACAAAACTATATACGTATCAAAGGGAACGCACACGCTCCGAAGAAATCATGAGGGTACCAGCTCACACCTAGTTGTTGAGCTTGTACACCGCGTTGATCTGGTCGTGGTAGTGCTTCTCGATCGTCTTGCGCTGGAGCTCTGAAAAATGTCAGCTATTGTGCCATTTGGTTTGAAAAGGACTCACTCTGCGCAGCCGTCAGGAAGCCCGACTCGGGCGTCCACTCATCGGGGGTGAGGACAATCGCCTCGAGCAACTCCATGCCCTTGAGGCCCTGCTTCTTGCCCTGGTCGTTGAGCTCTCTGAGGCACCCCTGCACGACCTTGGGGTCCTTGCAGAGCTCCTCGAGGTCGCCGTGGTTGGCCAAGTTGTGAGCCTTGGCGAAAGCTGGCAGGTTCTCGGGGTTGACCTGGATAACCATTGCCGGGTGTGTGTGCTGCGAGTTGGCAATAACGGCGCCGTTGACGACGAAGGGGAGCGACTTGTAAATCGACTCGAGGTGCTCGAGGGCAATGTACTCGCCGCCCTGGAGCTTAACCAGGTTCTTGATACGGTCGATGAGCGACAGAGTGCCGTCGTGGTTCCACTGGCCGACATCGCCAGTCTTGAACCATCCGTCCGGAGTGAACGCCTCGGCGTCCAGGTCGGGGCGCTTGTAGTAGCCCTTGAAGACGGAGGGACCACGCAGCCAGATCTCACCCTGGGGAGGGTTGTTGGTGCTAAAGTAGCCGGCCTCGGGCACGTCGACAAGCTTGACCTCGGCACCGGGAACGGGGCCACCGACAGCCTGGTACTGCATAAACGCGGGGGTAAGAATACACGCCATGGCGGTGCCCTCGGTAAGGCCGTAGCCTGCTCGTCAGCCCATGTCGCTAAGCTTTCACTCACCCTGGATCATCATGACAAGAGCAGTCGACAGGAACTCCTGGGTCGACTTGGAGACGGGGCCACCACCGCTGAACAGAATCTTCAGACGGCCACCAGTCTGCTGCTTGACCTTGTTGAAGACGATAGGGTCGAAAATGGCGCCGAGAGCGGGCATGCTCCGCTTAGCCTTGTAGGCAAAGTTGAACACGCTCTTGGTGAGGCCGCCAGCCTTGTCAATCTTGGTGAGGATACCCTTACGGATAATCTCCCAGACCTGGGGCACACCGACCATGATGGAGGGACGAGCCTCCATAATGTCCGACTTGCACTCGCGGACCGACGCGTCCGTGAGTGTCTTCACACGACCGTAGGCGATCGGCAGACCAGCGAAAAGGAAGGACATCTCGACGACAAACTCGAGAATGTGGGCAAGGGGAAGGAAGGCAAGGTACACGTCGTCGTGGCTGAGCCACTCGGCCAGAAGGGTCCAGACGGAGCCGACTTGACGTTAGCAATGAAGAGAAAGGGAGAACTCACTGGCAGAGGTGATGTTGCCGTGGGTGAGGAGTACACCCTTGGGGGTGCCGGCTGCCCAATTAGCAAAGCGACCGGACAAAGCCACGGCGCAACTCACTGGAACCCGAGGTGTACATGCAGCAGTAGACGTCGTCGCGCTTGGCAGGACGGGCCTCCTTGGGGTTGGCCTTGCCCTTGGCAATGACATCGTCAATGTGGATGACCTGGAGGCCCTCACGCGCCTCGCGGAGCTTGTCGAGGGTGGTGATGTCTGGCTTGCCGTCGTAGATAATAAGCTTGACGGTAGGGCACTTGCTGATGATCTTGTTAAGGGTGGGCAGCAGGTCGGCGTTGGTGAACATGCCACGGACCTCGGTCTCGTTCAGCGAGTGGGCAAGACCGTCAGGGCCGAGCGAGTCGTAAGCAGTGCAGATTGGCACGGCGTTGAAGGCACAGGCCTGCGCCATGAGCATCCAGTTGCGCCTGGACATGTCAGCTGAAAACCTTGGCGTGCGTGCTCACGAGGTCTGGGCGTAAATGTTGAAAAACGATCCGGCCTCAACGCCCTCGGGGTCATACTCTCTCAGGCCCGAGCCGATGTCGCGGGTCGTCTGGAGGGCCTGCTCGTAGGTGATCCACTCAAGGGGAGTGAGCTTGAAGTAGGTCCAGTCCTTGTCGACCATCTTCTCCTCGCCGTTGACCATCTTCTTCACCTTCTTGGTCTCGGTGATGAGACGCTCAATCTCACGGCCACCAAGACCCTTCTTGGAGCCAAAGGTACGGGCCGCGTAGAGCATGACATCGTGCACAGTGTCAATGCCGTTCTCAGGACCTGTAAACGGGGTGTCAGTAAAACAGCGGTCTGTGCGGCAACTGTGATTTGAGATCTAGGAGTGGCAACAGGGAAAAGCCAAGACGGGGGTGTGATCGATGCCAAGTGCACGGACCAAGTGACCACGCTTACAGCCAGCACAACATACGTCAGATGCCCGTCCCTCGCAGGCTGTCCGGATGATGGGGTGTCCTGGGAAGCGCCATTCCGCACTCGCCACCCGAGGTCACCGGGGCCGCAAAGCAGCTCACCGCCATGCACACTGTTGCCGCCGGCGCAAGCGTCGGGGACCGAAGCAGGATTGGGCCCCCGTCATCCCTTCAGTGGCAACGTCCTCTGCAGCGCGCCATGTGACGCGGCAGTGGAAGCAAAAGCTGCAAAACCCAGCCTCCGTATATGACGGCAGGGTGAGATTTCGTCGGACGCGACGTGGAATATAGGGAGGGAAAGGAACGGAAAGTGAGGAGGCATGTGTCAGCACTTACGGAGAACGAGCTCGTTGGTCTCCTTGATGGTGAACGAGCGGCGAGCACGAGTCTCGCCATCTGGCTTTGGGTGTTCGGGGTTGACCTCGTACGAGGCGGGCTCGTTGCCCTTGCGAGAAACCATTGCTGCGAGGGAGTTGTTGTGGAGGTGCGGGATGGGAAAGTGTTATGGAGTGAGTGTGTGGGGGAGATGAGTGCGCTGTTGCAGACCAACGAGTCAAGCAGCCACGCAACTAAAAGGGAGGGGGTGGGGGGGGAGTGGGAGAGAGAAGTGTCTCGAGAAGCGATAGACAAGGATGAAGATGTAAAAGGAGATTGAGGACGATGGTGGTGGTAAAAAGGCAAAGGCAAAGACGGAGACGCGGGGGCGGCCACGGTGCAAGCGGAGGAAGGATGCAACACACAAGGGGGAGAGAGGGAGAGTCTACGTGTATATGCCGTGTATGCCGTGTATGCCGTGTGTGGGGTGGAGGCAAAGTGGGTACAGGAGGGTTTAACCCCAGACCATACAGGGTTTTGGGACAAGGCGCAAAGCGAGAGGCCGAACAGAGAGCGTGCGGGGGCGGGAGACGGACGCAGCAGCGACGTTCTGTGCATTCGGACTGCCAATGCATCATCAAGGCACGATACCCTCACCCTAGCCGGTGCCGCTGACCACAATGTCCTTGTCCATGGCCAGTCACAATGCACAGTCCGTGGGGATAGAAAGGGTCAACAGCAGCAGGCAACAGCAGTAGCGGCGGCGGCAGCAGCGGACGAGTAGTGACCAACAACACGGCGAAGGGTTCTTCATCATATGGCATCAAAGGTTTAAGGGTAACAACCACGTCCCACATCAAACGTCGCGCGCCAGTCCCAGTTGCCTATTACCTGATTAGGTAAAATCAAATGCGAAGCGAATACACCGGGCTGTGGGTGGCGGCGGCCAGGATAGCTTGGCACATTGGCATCCCAAGCCTCTCTTCTGCCCTCCGAGAGAGGCGCGAGAGGTCATCTGCTCCTCGATACGTGCAGCACACACGCTTCGGACCTTGGGCACCTAACCCTACGTCCGCCCAGGCCGCCAACAGCCGCAGCGGGCCTTGGCCCGAAGCTGCTCAACAATGCCTAACTAAGCGGGGCCGTGCCATCTCAGCCGCGATCCGCAAGCCCCCGCCGCAAAAACCCAGGCTTTTGGTAGTCATATGACTCTGTCGGCGCTCATTGTCGATCTTCCCATTCCTCGAAGCTCTTGGTAACAATAAAGCCTATACAGGCTAGACATTCAAAACCAGTCAAGCCTCTCTTGCCTCTTTCACTCCTAGACTCCTGTCAATCCCACACTCCCTTGTATGTATTCCTATCTAGTCCCAAACGCCCGAACAATATGCATGTGGGAACCTTGCTTCCCGCCCACTTTTTTTTTTCCTATCGCTCGCATTGTCACGGGCATTGTCACGGACGCCGGTAATGCAAGCCACTTTCCAGCCGAGAATCAGCGGCGCCGCAGGACAACAGGCCGAGGCGGCGGCGCGGCGTACCCCACCCTCTTGGGCCCATCGGGCCACCACCGGCGCCCAAAAAAAGCTTGGCCCCGCGTGTGCTGTGTGAGAGCTGTGTCGCGATGTTGTCGCTTGTTCTTGCCTACAACGGGCTCTGGTCAATGTTTGCCGGCGCTGCGGCCTGACTCAGGCACAACGCCACACACATGTTGGCTGACTGGCGGGCGGCGGTGAGCATGAGCCGAGAGCTGTGGTGGCCTGAGAGGTGTGTCGGTACTCGCCGCGGGATGTGCCGGAGCGCCGAACGGATAGTGTCGGGCCGGGGTTGTGCCTTAGAGAGCCAATACATGTTGACATGCAAACCAGGTTAGTGCAGTTGCCGGTGGCCGCGGTCAGGTTTGCCCTTCCCGTTCTTTCGTAACCATAAAAATGATCGTAACGGCCTGCAAATCTGCAAAGATGCATGAAGCAGAGGGTTAATTTAGAGATTGTAGATCATTCAATGCCCCACAGCAGGGAAAAATGGTTTGTGTGTAGCGGGGCCGACTTGTTGGCGTGAGCCCCATGGCGTAAAGGCTTCACTGCAAGTGGTAGTCACCTCGTCACACGATGAACATTGCAGTCGAACACTTCGAAGACACAGACAGCGACGCATAGTTCTAAAGGCACGAATCGTTATCGCACCGCTTCGTTTACCATTTGTCCCAGGTTGGTACTCGTTGCTAACCAAACCATTCTTGCTATTTGTACGTATCTACCCCCACTCTCGGCAGTGTCAGCGACACTCAGCGTTCCTATCGTTGCCGTGCGGCATATATAAGGCAAAACGGCCACTCGCGCGCGACCTCGCGTGGTCAGGAGTTTCGGGTATTATGGGTAAAGCACACTGCGGAGACCCCACACTCCTACGGTGACGTAGAGCAGTGACGGACAACTGACGGCCGGCGGTTGACATTCATCGCAGCTGGCCGTCGGCAGGTCTCGACTTCACACCATGTCTCGTCGTGCAGCCCTCGTATCTCTTCGATCTCTTACACTTGCACGCGCACGCCCAACACCTCGACTCGCACCAGTAGCAACTGCCACTAGCGCCTTCAAGACCCGCATTTCCACCCCGACGCCGCGCGCATTTTCCACCTCCGCCTCGCGACTCCGTGAGAACCTCCCAGAAAAGATGAAGTGCATCCTCATCAAGGACGGCAAGGGCCCCGTCGAGAACCTCTACCTCGGCGAAGAGCCCACTCCTGTACCCAAGAAGGGCGAGGCTCTCGTTAAGGTGAGCACGAATGTCGATGTGTGTGCTGACGAAATAGATCAAGGTGCGCTCGGCATTCGGCATTGACCTTCTGACCGCAGTGCTTTGGCCTTAACCGTATGGACCTCCTCCAGCGTGAGGGCAAGTACAACCTTCCCCCGCAGGCGTCCAAAACCGTCCTCGGCGTCGAGTTTTCGGGCACCATCTCGGAGCTCGGCGAGGGCTGCAACAAGTACAAGGTCGGCGATGAGGTCTTTGGTCTTGCCTTTGGCGTAAGCAGTGTGTCCCGAGCACTATTGACCCCAGGGCGCGTACGCCGAGTACATTGCCAGCCCCGAAGCCATGCTCCTTCCCAAGCCCAAGGACATGTCGTGGGTTGACGCCGCCGCGCTGCCTGAGAACTGGATGACCGGTGAGAAATGACGCCGCTGACATATACTTACCATCAGCCTACCAGGCTTTGTTCCTTGAGACCGGCATGAAGCCGGGCGACAATGTCCTTGTGCACGCTGTGAGTGGTAGATGATTGAGCGTTCTGACCTCCAGGGTGCCTCTGGCGTTGGCGTCGCTGCCATTCAGCTTGCTCGTGAGTTGAACTTGTAGGTGTCTGTACTAACGTACAGTCGAGGTCGGCAAGGCAGGCAAGGTCTTTACGACCTGCGGCTCGGATGAGAAGGTCGCGTTCCTTAAGAAGCTGGTCAACAACGACCCTCGCCTGCATGTGATCAACTACCGCAACCAGGACTTTGAGGAGGAGATCAAGAAGATTGATGACGGCGTCGATGTCGTTGTTGACTTTATCGGCAAGGACTACTTCAACCGCAACCTCGCGGTCATGCGCCGTGACGGCAAGATGGTTCTTCTCGCATTCATGTCCGGCGCCCAGGTGGACAAGGCCAACATCGCCCTGTTCCTCGGCAAGCGCCTCCAGCTCCGTGGCTCGACGCTCCGCTCGCGTACCATCGAGTACCAGGCCGATCTTCTTCAGCGTTTCAAGGAGCACGCCCTTCCGCTCATCGTCGACGGCAAGCTCAAGGTTGAGGTGTACAAGACGTACCCTTGGACCCAGGTCATTGAGGGCCAGAAGGAGATGGCCGCCAACAAGAACTCGGGCAAGGTGAGTTTCAAGTCCGAGCCCAACTAACGTTACGCAGATCATCTTCGAAGTGACCAGCGAGTAAGCACATGTGCATGCAGCAGTATCAAAAGAGCATCCTGTCTGACGAGGAGACGTGAGCAGCAGTCAAGTCGTTTGTAGCCTTCTCTCTGGATGAGTCAACCAAAGACTAATGTGGCATCGGCTGTGGACATTTCCTGAGGCATCCTTCCCTCCTGCCTTTTGACATCCTTTTTCTTTCCTCGTTTGTTCCTTTCAACTCTCTCTTCCTCTCTCTTACTCACCTCACTTACCATGTCCGAACTACAATCACTCATTGACCGAGTGCGCCTTGGCCGGGAGGGCAAGCAGCCGCCGTCAAAGAACATATTGAAGAGCGTCTCCGAGAGCACCGGAGATCCGTTCACGACACCGCGGAAGGCAGGCTCCAGCGGTGTCGGTGCGGATGGTGCTGACCCTTTTGCCACGTCGGAACAGAGTGGATTCGTACCGCGCCTAGGCCCCGGTGATCTCTTCTCGTCGCCGCCGACAAATACCGCGGGCGCTCTGTGGTCGTCACCTCTGAGCATCTCCTCACCGGCGTTTACGCCCTTCACCCTACCCACTTCGGCACCTTCCTTCGCCGCCTCAGGCGGGAGCATAGGCGGTTCACTGTCGTTCCCTGCGCTCTATCTCGATGACCCGTGGGCGCACCCCCTCGCTGGCCCCGGCACAGTCCCCGGTCCAGCGGACTTTCCCGACCTTTCCCCCATCCAAGAGGAGACCGGGATCAAGACGGTTACAGCCCAAAACAACGCTATACAAAGCCCCACCCCACGACGCGCCTCACCACCCAACGGCCAGTTGGTCGAAGTTGCACCAGACAAGTCCGACCCGGACGAGTTCTTTGGCGACGACGACGACGCGTGGGTCTCCAAGGCTGTCGCCGAGGTCGCTAAAGTTGAACGTGAGCTGGTCTCTACATGCTGAGCTCTGACGGCGCAGGCGAGGAGGAGAAGCCACCAGAGAAACCACCGCCGACGGAGTCAAAGGCTCCTCAAAATCAGAGTGCTCTCTTCGTCAAAGCCGAATGTACGTTTTGCCGACGACGCTGCTGACCCACTTCTAGCTCTGGACGTGCCGCAACGTCGCGCCTCACCTTACTTTACCAACGGTCGTTTGGTTGACTCACCCGTTCCCGCTGTCACTCACAAAGCCGAGGATCGCCCGCCTTCGCGCTGCTCGTCAGCCGCCAATGTCCGCTTCCCCAAGCTGGGCTCACGCCCGCCTTCCGCGCAGAGCGGTGCAAAAGGAAACGGCGGCAGGTCAACTGCCGTGGTCGTTGAGGGTGGTTACCGCCCCGCACACTACACCAACAAGAAACAGATTGAACCTATCTCCGTCTACGCCCTCGGTGAGGCATGGAGTCTGGCTCAGTTACTGATTCCAGACACTGAGCGGGAGCGACGGTTATTTAAGTTCACCCACTTTAACGCAATGCAGAGTGCCGTGTTTCACAGTGCATACAAGACTGATGAAAACCTCGTCGTGTCGGCGCCCACGGGATCGGGCAAGACGACCGTGTTCGAGTTGGCCTTTCTTCGCATGCTCTCATTTCAGAGTCTCGAAACCATTCCCCTAGCCATTTACGTGGCACCCACAAAGGTGATCAGATACTCTCTTCTTTTCCATCTGACGGGCAGGCCCTTTGCTCCGAACGCTCTAGGGATTGGAAGGACCGTTTTGGCGCACTTGGTGTCGAAGGTTAGTTAATAACACAGCTGGGCTCATATCAGTGCGGGAGGTTACAGGCGATACTGGCGTCGTGGACAGCGCCTTCAATGTGATCGGTGATGCGCGTCTCGTTGTTACGACAGTAAGGCGTTCAAGTGACAGTGGCTGATGTTCAAGCCCGAGAAATGGGATTCGGTCACGCGACGGAAGTCGTCAAAACGCACGATTGAACGGCTTCACCTGATGATGGTGGACGAAGTGAGGTCCTTAGTGAACCTTACAGCCGCTCACAACAGGTCCACACGCTTAACGAGGAACGCGGTGCCACACTTGAAGTCCTAGTCGCGCGTATGAAGGCAAAGCGATCTCATTCCCTGCGTTTTGTGGCGGTGTCAGCAACTGTCAGTTGACAAACCTTTGGAGATGAAGCTGATATCAGGTGCCAAACATTGACGATGTCGCCCGTTGGCTTGGGAGCAGGAAACAACTGATCTCAGCTGATGAAGACAAATCACCGTCAGCGGCGGACCCCAGCTCCGTCTCTTTAATCCCCAAAGCCCAAGTGTTCACTGTGAGTTCTTCTTACTACGGATGCTGACATGGATTAGTTCAGTGATGGGTTCCGCCCGGTGCCTTTGGAGAAGTTTACCATCGGTGTCGAGGCGCCGCACGACTTTGCCCTCATCTCCAAGCTTGAGAAGCAGCTGTTTACCGTACTTAATCAACACAGCAAAGGACTGCCTACGCTGGTGTTTTGTCCGACTCGTAAAGGTGAGCTGGACCCACGATAATGTGTTGACATCAGCGTGCCAGTCAACCGCGGAGCAGATTTACCAGGAGTACGAGAGTGCACTGCAGTCTCGTACACGTGTCCCCTGGGACCCGAAGACAAAGTTCGTTAGACTATCTCACAGACCCTAACCATGCAGCGAGAGAATCGAGTTGGGCGACCCTAAACTCACAAAATGGAGTGAATATGGTATCGCAGTGCATCACGCTGGACTGGAGCTTCTCAGTCGGCGCCGAATCGAGAGTGCGTTCATCGAATCAAAACTTCATCTTATTGTCGCCACTTCAGTAAGTCATATCAAGGCGCGTTGGCTGATCCCAGACTCTCGCCGTCGGTGTCAACCTTCCGGCACACCTAGTAGTCATTCAAGGAACGTCATGTTGGGCAGGCGCAGGTACTGGGTTTCGCGAGTACAGCGACATCGACATTCAGCAGATGATGGGGCGCGCGGGTCGACCTCAGTACGACACGTCCGGGACAGTTGTGGTACGAGCTTAGGACTGGAACTCAGACACTGACAGCGTGAGATCATGTGCCAACAGTCCAAACTCAGCAAGGTAGGATTTCTGCGAAACAACGACTGACGCCAGTATAAAAGCATGCTTGCTTCCAACACCATTCTGGAAAGCTGTTTGCACCAGCACCTCACGGAACGTTAGTGCCCCTCAATGTATTTTGCTAATGTTAGACCTCAACAGTGAAATCAGCCTGGGCACTATCCCGTCTGTCAAGGACGCACAAAATTGGCTCCGAGGGTAGGATGCTCATGTAGTGACATTGCTGATAGCAGGACCTTTCTCAGCATGCGTATCCGGCAGAATCCGGGACATTACCAGGCTGCGCTTGTAAAAGACCACACGAAGAGTTGGGACGAGACGCTCGACCGATTTGCGGAGAACGCCTTGGCCGACCTCAAGAAGATTGAGCTCATTACAGACAACCGCGAGGACATCGTGGCAAACGCAGAAGACGATCAAAGTGCACAGGCCGAGCTAGCACCGACGAGGCTTGGCAAGATTATGAGCACCAATTTTGTCTCCTATCGGACGGCAAGTGATCCCGCTGTTCCTGCCTGACAGTCTAGATGTGCCACATTCTGACCATGTCGCGCGAGTCGGACCTGCGGGCGCTGATGGAGATTCTCGCCGGTGCCACCGAGTTCTCTAGTCTTCGGATTCGTCAAGGCGAGGGAGCAGTGAGCTTCCGGCATCACGGCACTACTGACCCCCAGATGCTCAACAAGCTGCGTGAACATGAGCAGATCCGTTTCCGCCTCGACCAGGCAAAGACTTTTGGGTATGTGATGGTTACTGCAGCACTGACGCCAGGGACAAGGTGTTTCTGCTTCTCCAGGCAACGCTAGCCAATGTTGATTTGGAGGAGTTGGGGGGCAAGACCGAGAATGGGTCGGCCAAGACCATTGCATACAACATCTTTCAATCCGCCCCTCGCATTGCCAAGGCCATTTTGGCAGTGGCTGGCGAGAAGCAGTACGGTCCCGCGACATGCTCTGCGCTCCAACTTGTCCGCACCATCAACGGCAAAGCATGGGAGGATTCTTCAACCGTGTTCCGGCAGATTCACAATATCGGCCCAAAGTCGATGACCGTGCTCGAGTCGAATGCAATCACAAGTAGGCTCAAAAGGTGGTTGAGCTGACAAGCAGCGTTCGACCAGCTTATCAACCTCGACCCTGGGCGACTGGGCATGTGGCTGAACAGGAACGTCACGTTCGCCTACGAAGTCATTGAACAGGCCAAGCAGTTGCCTCGTTTCACGGTCGAGTTTTTGTGAGCAGCCGAGTGATTGAGCTAATGGGATCAGCGAAGACGGAATGTGGAAGAATGACCAGGGCTACCCCACGATAAAGCTTTGCCTGCGCATCAAAAACAGCGGCAACATGATCTATTACAAGACCAGGAAGGGCGGCGGTGGCACGACCAAGAAGAGCGGCAACAAGAAGAATGGGGCAGAGTGGCCAGACCAGACCAAGGCCGTTCCTACGGGGTACTCGATTGCGATTCTCCTGCTGAGCTCGAAGGACAGCCGCCTAATTGATTTCTACGTCAACAAGTGAGTAGCCTCTGGAGACTGGCTCCTGACGAACAGCACAAAGCAACTGAGCTCAAAGCCAGGGACTGCTCGCACCGACGATGTCCCTATCAACGTGACGCTGTACTCCCCCGACGAGACCTTGTACTGCCATGTGGGGGGTGAGTGGAGTACTACTGGGCGGGGCTAATGCAAACAGTTGAGGAGCGAGCGGGTCTGTCGAGCAAGTTTCACTACAAGCCAAATATCCCTCCCGAGGAGTTTCCCGTGCGACCAGTGGAGGCAAACAAGGAGGTAAGTGGGTCACCACTTCGCAAGCTTACAGCTAGGACGAGGCTGTCGTAGACGTCGATGCCGAGACCACGTCCAAGCCGACAAAAGGTATTTCCAAGCGCGTTCGTTCCGGCACGCCCCTGTTCCTCCCCAGCGACGACGAGAGCGTCGACGAGCTCATCGACCTGACGGAGTCCACGGCGCCAAAAACAAGCGGCACGAAGCGGCGGAGGAGCGACAGGCCCGTCAAAGCCACCAAACCTTCCTTGCGCAAGGTAAAGTTATCAGCAGCGAGATTCATCGACGACGAGGCGATCGACGATGACGACGAAGACGCGTTAGAGGAGCTTGACGAGCTCGATGGCGGCTCCGACCTCGACGACTTTGTCGTGCCCGATAAGCCTGCCAAGCGCGCGCGTGTGGGGCCGACGTGGTCCACGGCGGCGAAGGCAGCCACCGTCGAGCGCAAGGGCTCTACGTCTACCTCTATGCTTCAAGACAAGGCTACGGACGACCTTGAGACGGCCAGCGCCGGCGGCCAACCAGCGGCGCAGGTAACTCAAGACGGCGCAAAGGCGCCACCCAAGAAACTCACCGTCAACGGACGCACAGCGTCGAGTTTCAGCTTGGCAACGTCCAAGGCTGGTCCCTGCGGTCACCAAGATGTCGACGAAGCTCAAGCCAGTGAGTAGCTCCCGAGCACACTTGTGATCATGTACTAAAAGTAGCCGATGATCCCCTTTCCTCTTCGCCCGCGGCCAAGACCGAAGACGACGAGTTCCAAGAACTGTTTGGCGAGTTTTTCAGCTAGAATGCCACGATGTTGCATGCAGTGTGATCTATGTATATGATTGTGTGTATGAGATGGGTCTAGAACGTCGGGTGGTACGAGCGTACTCTGTGTGTCAGAACATTCCTTTGGCACAAACCCACTTTGAAAAGTAGAACGGCTTCTGGTGCTTGAGGCTGAGACCAAGCGCCTCGCCCGTGGCGAGGTTGATGGACGAGTACGACGTGAGGTCGAGCTTGTTCCATCTCCCGCGACCCGTCTCGCGGAGCGTGAGTTCCATTTCAAACTCGTATCGAGGGTCGGTCCCGGGTTCGAGGAGGTCTGTCACGAGGACGCGCGCGCGTTTCTTGTGGGGCGGCACGTCGGCGTGCTCCGCCTCGTTGGAACGGATAAGGCGCCAGCGGCCGAGATGCAGGCCCTTGGCGCGTAGGGAGGGTTTGAGGAGGGGCACGACGTCGCTGGGATGGTCGGTAGTGAGGAACGAAATGACGGTACCGTCGGGATAGAACCGGAGGAAACGGTGGTATGTTACTGCGTGTGAGCTGCGCCGTAGTGATGGACTCACTCATGTGCGTGATGGTGACCCACTGCTCGCCGGCACCAGGACGGATGTAGTGGCAGACGGCAATGTACGCTCCGTCCATACGCAGGCGTTCCTCCTCTACAAGGGTGGTACGGTACTCGCCTGCGTGCCTACGAGCGAGTGCGCGCGCGGCGCCGAGCTCAGATACCATCGGCGGAGAGTAGATACGTTCCGCTAGGCGGCGCCAGAGCGCGCAGTCGGAGGTGAGCAGGCGTGCGCGCCAGCACGCCGCCGCAAAACGCTCTACGCTCCCCACGTCGAGGTACGTTAGTATCCTGTCCAGCAGCTCGGCGGGGAGCGTCGCGAGCGGGAGGGGGAGGGTATCGTCTGCTGCGCGGAACGACGCCGCGGGGTCGGCGGCGTCGTCGTCGGCGTCATCGTTATCGTTATCGTCGACGACAACAACGCCCTTACGCCCCGCGAGCAAAGCAGAGAGCTTGCTTACCCTGGGTGCTCGCCCTCGCTCATAGTCCGGTGCGACCTGTACTTCGCGCGTGAACTTGTATTCTGGTGGTTCGGGCGCGGACGGGTCGACGATATCTACTGGAGTGGGCGCGGGCGACGCGCGGTCGGGCGTGGTAGTGTCACCTTCCTTCAGTGGGGCGGTGGCCGCCGCTGCCGCGGCTGCCTCGGCCTTGCGCGCAGAATGCGCATACAGTCTATCGGCGTTATCGTCGGCGCGGAACGCGCGGCGATACAGGTGTAGTGCGTCGGAGAGCTTACCCGCCTGTTCGGCCTCGACGGCGCGCGCGTACAGGCCTACAGCCGCCTCGCCGCCCCCTGCCGCCGCGCCGCGGGGCGCAAAGGGCATGCGCATAATGGGGTACGTCGATGGCGCGCGGCCCCCGTCGCTGTCCGAGGACAGTTCGGCTTCGTACCGAGCCGTACTGGGCGGTGGGGGCTTCTTCGCTGCCCGCGGCGACGGCGGCCCCCTTCCACCGTTGACCCCCGTGGTAGCGGCCGGCTTGGTCGGCGACACGGCCTTGGTCGTCGTCGGCGATCGCGGCGGGGATCGTACCGACTGCGGCGAGCGCGGTTCCGGCACGCTATCCGCCGCCCTGTCCCCCACGTCTTTCCCTTTCCATCGCACGCCGCCGGCATCGACGTCCGCGGCCGGCGCGCGCTTGGCCTGTACTTCTGCGCGCCATGCGCGGCGGAACGCCTCGAGTTCGTCGTCGCCGACCGCGGCGGGGTCCGCGCTCGGACTGGTTTGTTCCGCCGGCGGCACGGGCGCAGGCGGGTCAAGAGATAACGCCGCGAGCGCCGTCGCGGCTGTTCGTGGACTGGTGGGATCACGCGTCGCCATGGTGAGCAAGTGTGCGATGGATCGATGGACGGCTCGTCGATGAGTAACCGTGGAAATGAATTTTGGGCCCCGGATGGGCGATGGCGAAATTGCTCCCACCCGCCACACAGAACATTGCGCCAGCGCGCGCGTCGCCTTTGTTGTTGTCCATCCTCCGTCCGTGGTCCAACCTCCCCCCCCTCACCCACTCGACGCTACACACATGTCCCACGCACCACCACACCTCCCCTCACCCGCGCCGTCGCCGTTCCTTGCTGGCGGCACGGAACCCGACCCGGCGCGCGTACGCGCCGAGCTCGAGAAGGAGCTCCAGGCCCTCGCGCAGGACCTGTACGAAATGGAAGTGTGCGCGGGCGAGGTTGGGCCGGGCATGGAGGACGCCGTTCCCGGGTATTTGTGAGTGTGGCGAGCGCAGCGAGCAGCAGCGCTGCGACCTGCAAGCTGCCCCATGAGCTAACCCCAGGGCGAAGATCAACACGGCACTCGCCAACCTCGCGGCGATAGCCCCGCACGTCACCGACTCTGTCCCGCGGAGCATCATTGAGTTAGTCCGGCCCGCGGCGCAGCTGACGGCAGGAATGTGGACCGGTACAAGAACCCGCACCAGTACACCAAGACGGCGCTGAGCCGTGCTACGGGCGAGAACCAGTACACGCTTGGCCGCGTGCTGGGTCTCGAGTCGTTCCGGCGCCAGCTGGCGGACGGGGTTAGCGACGCGTTCCCAGACGTGCCACTGCCTGAACGACGGCACCGCCCCGCCGGCGGCGACGGGAGCGAGGAGGGGAGTAACCCCACGGCGGGGACTGCTGGAGGAGAGGGTGAGAACGCGCGGAACGAGGTTAAGCAAGAGGCCGCGGCATTGGGTGCAGGCGACGACGGCCGGGCAGGGGCCCGGCCTGCTCCCGCTGACGCCGACGGCGAGGTCAAGACCGAGCTGTCGGCGCCCATACCCCCGCAAGGGCTGGACGGCGCATACCATGGTTCTGGAGCTGAGCTGGGCGCAGGCACAGAACAAAAGCCCGACGCGAACGGCATGCAGATCGAGTAGCATAGAGGTAGAGTCTGGCGGTAAACCGGTATTACGCCGCGATAAGCTCGCATATGGCGAAGTTCGGCAACCACGCGGCCGAGGGGGGCCGAGGACCCGAGTGTCGACTCGCGGGTACACGCGCGCCCAACATGCCGAACAGCACCCGACGAGGATGACGACTAGAGTGTACGATAGACATGTATTCACTTGCATTCACGCCGGCTTGACGACGTGGCGTTTAAAGCTGCCACGTCTTCGGAATGCACTCAGACCGTCGGCGGCTGTGGCAGCGCGGACACCTTCGCCCCACGTCAACTCGGTCGCCCACCTCCCGCGTGCTTCATATCATTTCATACGATGGACACCTAGACCCTAGACGACTTAGATGAGGTTGTAGAAGACGTGGGCGGCCTCGCAGAAGAGGCCGGCGCACGTGAACGAGCCAATCATCCAGGCAGCGGTACGCGCGAGGCCCATGGCGTCTGGCATTAGCACTTCAAAGTCCTGGGTACCCACTGTTGCTGCCGAGGATGTAGAGGAGGTTGTACGCCGTACGGGAGGCAAGGTAGATGCCGACGGCGCGGTTGAGCGTGGTAGTGGGGAGGCGCGCAACGTTACCAGCGACGACGGCGGCAGCGAAGAACGGCAGGCCACTGGGGGTCAGTACTCGACAGGAGAGACAGCGGCGTACACAAAGTTGTTGTCGTTGGCGGCCTCGGCGCGGAGGTAGCGGTCCTGGTCCTGCTGCGAGAGGCCGGTTCCGGCGATACCCTCGCGCGTCTTCTTGGGGAACTGGGATTAGTGGGGTCGAGGATAGGGGAGCTTACAGAGAAGTTGAAGCCGTCCGAGGCGCTGCCGTGCCGCAGGGTGACAAGGGCGAGGGCGTAGAGGTGCGGCGCGAGGCTGCCGTCAGCGAACCCGGACAAACAAGGCCAAGCCACGAACGTGGCCGGCGACAGCCTCTAGGGAGGTACTCACGCAAGGCCGAACGCCGCGGGGACGGCGTAGAGCGAGACGTTGTTACCGGTGTTGAGGCCTGCGAACTGCATAGTAGTTGATGGGTGATGGGGTAAAGACAAGACAGCGCGGCGAGGTATACGCTGCTAGATCTCGACGTGGCCACGTCGCGCGCTCGGCAGCGCGGCAACGCTCTCTTGCTCGTCCACGGTGTTGTCCCAGGCTCTCACACTCCCGATCACCCAACAATGCACCAATACACGCGCCGGGGTTACAGCGAGGGCTATGACGCAATGTCGCGTGGAGGCCACGTTTTGGGCGCCACACGAGCGCGATGCCGTATCGCCGGAGATATCAGCCGACGGCGGTGGGAGGGGGAGATTTCGAGACGACCGACTTTGTGCGCCGATCGACCCTCACCATAACGACGATAACCACGGCCCAGACGACATGAGCAGCCTGATCGCGACTTCGTCGCGGGTCCGACTCCCCCTGCGCACCCTCTCGCGTTCTTATGCCGCCGCCGCGGGCGGCCCGAGCGCGGGCGAGGGCAAGCTCGAGGTGATCCGCGGCGCGCTGTATCCGGCCGACAGCGTCTCGCCTACCTCCGCGTCGCCGGTGGGCGCGCGGCACCCGAACTACGCAGCGCGGGTACGTGCGGCAATCCCGTCTTCGGAGGCGCACGCGACGATTGAGCGTGCGTGGGCTCTTCGGCGACGCGACGAGCGTGCCGCGCGCTCGGCGGCACTCCGCGCAAAGTACGCGGCCATGGTTGAGGCGTGCGACGAGCTTGACGCTCTCACCCGCGACGCGCCGCCCGAACTCACCGGCGCTTCGCCACAGGACGGCGGACCAGGTCCCCTCCCCCGCGCCATGTACGATCGCGCCATGGTCCGCATGGCCCACGGATCCGCCGCGTACGCTGCTGCACAGCAGGGCCTTGCGCAAGGCAAGAAGAAGACCCCAGAGTCTCGCTTCATCGAGGGTAGGCCGGAAGGTCTCGTTCCCCGCGAGGCTTGGGTGCCCGTCGAAACTCGCGGCAAGGGCTGGGACTATGCTTGGGAGCGCCCGCCCAACGAGTGGTGAGTAGTGAGCGGCCCGGCGCGAGCGGGAGGCGGACCTTGGGTAGATCAAGCCCAACTGACCCCAGATCCCTTTGACACCTTCACCACCCCTCTCACAGCACAGTTCAGCATGCATCGATACCTGCCATCTCCACGCGAGCTAACTCCCAACGTGCATTCTACTACATACATATCTATATCGCGGCCGGCTACTGGGCGCCAGCGCGCTTACGGAGTGCGGCCGCAAGGTCGAGCTGGCCGGTAGCGGCCTGCGGCTGCTTGACGTGGCCTGGGCCGCCGCCACCCGTGTTGGCGGCGGGCCGGTGCGCGGAGGGCACGGGGGGACGACCGCCGCCCGCACCGCCGCCGAGACCCGCAGGCTTGGCTCCAGGCTTGGGGGGTACCATTGGCTTGGGCTTTGTCGCTGGCGGCGGGCCGCGCTGGCCAATACCGCTGGACGGGCGGCTAGAGCCCGGCGTAGATGACGGCGACGGTGTGCTCGTGCCTGCGCCCCCGTTGGCGCGGCTCTGTAGGAGCCCCGCGAGGGCGTCCGCGGCAAAGCTGCCGCGCTCCGGCGCAGCTGAGGCCGTAGGCTGCGCGGGTGCGGGCGGCGTGCGTTTCGGCAGAGACGGCGCAGGTGGCGGCGCAGCAGGCTGCTCAATCTTCTTGAGGTAGTTGCTCGGCGTCCACCCCTCCTGTCCGTTCTTCACCACCATCCACCACCCGTTGTCGTCCTTCTCCTTGACCTCGACCTCCTCGCCCTTGGTCAGGTTCATCTCGCCCTCCTGGCCCGCAAAGTTGTACAGCGCGCGGTACATCTCCTTGGCGGGAGCGGCGGGCGCGGCAGGCGGAGGTGGCGGCGGGGGCGGTGGCGCCGCGCGGGGAGGCGCAGCGGCTGAAGCGGTGGGCATCTTTGGCGCAGGCGGCGCGCGAGGAGCGGCGTGCGCGGCGGGGGCCGCGGGCGCCTTGGGTGCGGCGGGTGCGGCCGGCGCCGACGGCGGGACCATTGACGCGACAGCTGCCGGCGCCGACGGCTTGGTCGCGCCGGGGAGAGCACGCGCCTGCGGCCGGTTCTGGGACCGCCCGGCCATGGCTGCCGGTGCGGCCTTGGCCGCCTTCTTGGCCTTGGGCTTGCGCGGGGGCATGGGATAGGACTGACTTGTGGGCGGCTCGCCAGGGCCGACGGTGATTGTGTGCGACTTGTACACCTGTTCCTGCGTACCGCCGCCCTTGATGGCCTTGATGGTGGCGCGCTTGTCCTTCTTCTTGGCGTAGTCGATGGTCGGGCCAATGTTGACGGCAATGTTGCCGCCCGTCTCGGTGAGGATGACGCACGTCATCTCCGTCTTGAACGGGCATGTGAGCACCGGGTCGCCCTCCTCGCACGGGTTGACGTTGAGCACGATAAAGTCGTCGCGCAGGTTGGTCATGGAGATGCCGCGGATCGACACCAGCGGAATCTTGCGCTCCAGGATCGTCGACACCCGGCCGTCCTTGGACATGGTCACCACAATGTAAAAGTTCTTGTCGGTAATGATCAGGAAACGCGGGCTAAGCTTGGACGAGCGGCCAAGCTTGGAGATGAGCAGCTCGCCACGCGCGCTGAATGACACTGTCTCGCTGGGACCAATTCCCGCCGCGTTGCGCAGCAGCTCACCCTGCGGCGAGCCGCCGCCGACGTCGAGGTAGTCGCCCATAAACTTGCGCATACCGAGCAGCGAGAAGCGGCGGCGCTCCTTGCGTCCCGCAAGCACCTGGTGGCCGTAGTCGCGCTTCTCGGCGTACACGAGGTTGTCCTTTTGTCCGCGCCAGAAACGCTGGATCTTGGTCGCAGCTTCGTGCTTGCGCCGGACGTACGCGCGCCATGCGCGCTGAATACGCGTCGCCATCGTGTGCCAGTACCTGTCGCGTTCGCCCTCAAGGTAGAACAGCGTCTCGGGGTTCTTGATGAACGCCTTGGTCACGCCCATCTGCCACTCGTCCTTGGAAATGTGCGCGTCCGTCAAGATACGCTCACAGCCGGACCGCTCGTCGCCCTCCCAAATGTAGTCGCCGGCATACGATGTCGCAGGCGAGAGGAGGTAGAAACGCTCGACCATCTTCTGGAACTCGGCACGGTACGCAAAACCGGCGCGACGCACGCGGATGTTCTCCTGCAGACCGAGATACTTGACCTGGTGAAGAATCGCCTTGTCGTCGTACTCGGTCGGCGAGCGGTTCTGGTTCGGCTTGATGGTACGGATGTAGTGCGGCTGGCACTGCATGAGGTTGTTGACAAGCTCGTTGGCAGATTGCTACAAGTTAGTGTCAACCCCTGACGCCGACCCACCTTGATCTTGTCACCAGCGGTCGGTGGGCGACGCTTCGAGTCGTGGTCGACCTTCTCGGGGAAAAGGGTGTGGAGGAATGTGTTGCTGCTTCCCTCGATGAGCTCGAGAATGTCCTTGCCCAGCTGGTCCTTGTTCTTGTCCGTCATGCCCGCGACGTTGTACAGCACGTCGCCGGCGTAGTGCTTGATCAGGAATTTGTTGCCGCGCGACTCAAAGTTGGGGTTGGACCCCATCATGCTGGAGCGCTGGATAAACGAGTTGTCGGCGGCCGCGGGGTCGGCGTGCGCCGTAGCCGTCGCATCGTTGAGCGTCGCAAAGATACCCGCCGGGCGCTTGCCCTCGATGAGGTCGCACACGACCGCATTGTCAAAGACTGCCATCAGCATGAATCTCGCCACGGCGACCTACACTTGATTGGCGTCCACTTGATCTGCTCGCGGACGTACTCCTCCTGCTCAGCCTTGAGGGTCAACTCAATGAAGATCTGCTGCAGCTTTTCGTTGACATAGTTAATGCACAGCTGCTCAAAGCTGTTGTCCTGGAAAATTTCAAAGCCGTAGATGTCGAGGACGCCGATGACGAACGAGTGCGCCGCCTTGGGCTTCATCGACACGTTGACACGGCTGACGATCCATTCGAACAGGTTGTTGTAGAGCGCCTTGGCGAGCGCGTCACGGCCGGCCTGCGCCTGCGCAACGTTCTGCGGCACCTCGTAGACAGAACCTGCTGTCAGCTGTAGCCATGTCTTGTAGCTCACCTCGACGGCCACCGCGCGTCGTCTCCATGATGCGCGTGAGGAGCACCTTTCGCACGGCGGCGTTGTCGACGTTCATCAGGTACGCGACAAAGTCGGTGACGCCTGGGTCGGCAACCTGGGCGTTGCCGTCGTCGCCCTCGACAAAGTCGACGTTGCCCAGCCAGAGAATAGTGGCGAGCACACGGAAGATGGACGTCTGTTCCTCCTGCGACAGACCAATAATCTCCATGGCGCGCAGCGTCTCCTGGAAGTCCTTGACGTCGTTGATACTGGGCACGTTCAGGCACTTGCTGTTGGCCGTGTACGCGTAGGCATCTGGTCCCTGCAGACCAAACTCGTCTGGCGTTAGTTGCAGCTCGCGCCGTCGCACCCACCCTTCCACTGCGGCGGCGCAGCCTTGGTAAGCTGGTAGAAGATGTGAAAGTCTCGCTCGTTCTTAATCTGACCGACGACACGGTTCTGAGGTCAGCCAGCCGCTCTGCCGCCGTCGCTCACCTTCTCCAGAAGATAGTTGGTGATCTGGGCACCGACGGGCTGACCCAAGCTGTCAAACATAATCTCGAGGTACTTGCCGTGACGACTCGAGTTGTCATTTCGGAGCGTCTTTGCACATCCAAAGGACTCGAGGAGGGGATTGGTGGCCAGCACCATCTCCTTGATCCCCTCAATGCCTCCACTGGAACCGTCGCTCGTCCCACTGACGGCGGCGATGTACTGCATGATACGCTTGGCCGCCTCGGTCTTGCCGGCGCCTGATTCTCCCGAGATGATGACACACTGGTTCTCCTTCTCGGTCGTCATGCGGTAGTATGCCGACTCGGCAATCGCAAACACATGTGGCGGCATCTCGAGACGGTTCTTGCCGCGGTACGACTGCAGTGTCTCTTCGGTGTAGATACCGAGGTCTGGCCGGGTCAGCATACACATGCGCGTGTGCTGTGCCGAAGCAGTGCAACTCACCGCGGAAGGGATTGACCGAAATAAGCACATGGGCAATGTATGTCTGCGGGTTAGCACGAACTACGACGGTCGCTACCCACGTAAATCTCCTGGTTGAAGAAGCGCGCCTTGAGGTTATCGTTGATGGCCTCGTTGGTAATTGTGCTGAGCAGAGTCATGTCCTGCACACCCGCCGACTTCTTCTTCTTGAAGCCTTCGGACCAGTCGGCCTGGGTAGGTTAGCAGCGTCTCGGCATCATGTACACACCTTTGCGACCTTTTGGGGCTTCTGCACGCCACTGCCGGACAGCAGGCCGCCAACCTTCTTGCCCTTCTTGCCGACAGCCTGGGGTCAGCGGGGGTGGTCAAAGCGGTGTTGTTTCGTGCTGCGGGACGAAACCGTTGGGCACGTACCATTGTGATGGTGAATGCAGTCTAGGCAGGTGGCGGATGGGACGTGGGATGTGGGTGATGGGGAAGAGGAGCGGGCCTGCCAGGCGAAGCGGTTGGGTACTGGGGAGACACGGAACAAGAGTTGCGAGAATGTTATCGAGCGAGATGGATGAGTGGTAAGAGAGCCGTTGTCGTCGTTCTCGATTCTTGTCGGCCCCACGGTTGGCTCGTCGTCGTCGTCATCGGATACAGAGGGCGATGGATGGCACAGCGTGGAGGTTCCGACGGGATCAAATTGCCCGACACCCAGGCACTCACCCAGGCCCACTCCGTGGTTGTTCACTCACTCTACGCGCGATCCATTCTTTCTCCCTCGCCATCACGCACCGTCCAGACGACCACTGCCCATCCTGCGACGCATCAACACCCCCAACTCGCACGGCATGGCGTCGCTCCAGCGCCAGAGCGACTATGGCATCCACGAGGTGGGCGAGGCCGTCCGTCGCGACGTACATGCTGACATCGCAGGTCTGGGCAGACAACCTCGAGACCGAGTTTGCCGCGCTCCGGGCCGCCGTGGACCAGTACCCGTTCATATCCATGGTGCGGGACCCGTAACAATGAGGCTGCTAATGCCCAGGACACCGAGTTTCCAGGCATCGTCGCGCGCCCCATAGGCCAGTTCAAGACGGGCTCAGACTACCACTACCAGACGATGCGGTGTAACGTCGACATGCTCAAGATCATCCAGCTGGGAGTGACGCTGTGCGACGAGGACGGCCACTCGCCAGAAGGCATGACATGGCAGTTCAACTTTCAGTTCAACCTCACGTAAGCCTGACGGTGGAGCAAGTCTGACGCCAGCGACGACATGTACGCGCCCGAATCCATCGAGCTGCTGAAGAACTCGGGCATCGACTTTAAACGGAACGAGGAAGACGGTATTGACGTCGAGTACTTTGGCGAACTGCTAGTGACCTCTGGCCTTGTGCTTTTCCCCAGCGTCAAATGGGTCTCTTTCCACTCGTGAGCTATCCAAACCTCCTTGAGCTGACACCAGCGGCTACGACTTTGGGTACCTCCTGCGCATCCTCACGTGCGAGCCACTGCCCGCGACCGAGAAGGACTTTTTCGACGTGCTGTTTGTGTGGTTCCCCTGCATCTACGACATCAAGCACGTCGTGCGGTCCGTAAAAACGCTTCGTGGCGGCCTGCAGGAGATTGCAGAGAGCCTTGGTGTCCAGCGCATTGGCCCACAACATCAAGCAGGATCAGACAGCCTCCTCACCGCCGCTGTGTTCTTCCGGATCCGCTCGACGTACTTTGAGAACAAGCTCGACGACTCGTACTACAAGTGGGTCATTGTCAAACATCGCTTGCTAATTGCAGAAACTACCTGTACGGGTTCAGCTCTGGGCGTACGCGGCCGCCAGGCGAGACGCAGAAACCGCCATCGCCGACGCCACAGGCGCAGCTCCTGGGCGGAGAGAAGCCCTACTAGAGTCCCCAGTGTCGCTTGCCGCATGCCGCAGGCAAGCAATACGTGTAGAGTCTGTTTTAGTTTGTACGCCATACCGATACCCCTGGCCCTCATGAACGTGTCACATCCATCATGCATGGCTCTATAGCAAGCGCGCACGCACGGCAGACGTGGAAATGCTGGGAATGATCTATCTCTAGCAGCTACATGTATCCGTCGCGCTTGGCCGCAAACGTCGACACGAAGCGCCGGAAGTCGCCAAATGCCTTTGGAGTCTCGGCACGGCTCGAATCGGGCGTATACGTGTCGCTGTTGTTGCGCGATAGCAGGTCGTGCAGGACGCCGCCACCCGACAACGTCGGAAGAGCCGGCGACGGCGGCATCAGCGTCGCTTGCCGCTCGCCCACGCCCGGATCCATGTCCAGCTGCGTCAGGAAACTCGTATCGGACAAGTCGTCCTTGGACCCAGTGACGGCAAGGAAGATGTCAACGAGCTTTTGCTGGTCGTTGCGGGCTGTGCCCTTGAGATCGAGGATCTGCCTAAGCTAATGGGCAGCAAAGCTAGCTTACCTTTTGGAAATTGGTGAAGGACCGATCGCCAATTAGCAAGCAGTAGTTCTGCACAAACGCTTCCGGCGGCTCGTCAGGCGCGAGGATGACCTTGAGCATGGTCTCGAGCTGACCCGTGTTCTTGGTCACGTATTTGGTGTACGCGTTAGACGTGTTTTCGGGATGTGGCTCGGGAAGGTCGAGAAGGCATGACTTGACCGCCTGTACGTCAAGTAGGATCTGGAGTCAGCTGACACACCGGCGGGTCTAGCTCACCTGCTCAGCGCCGATCTTCTTGAGTGGCCGGGACCGCACGACGGCCTGTGTGAAGCGCGTAATGACGAGGCCCACGGCCTTGTCGGCAAAATTGCGGATGTACTTTTTCGCGTCGATGCGGGTACGTACGCACTCTGCGACCTCCTTGACGCTGCCGACGAGGTCGACGATGTATGCAGACCTGCCGGAAACATTTTCGAGGTCGCGCCATGGGGTCTTCAGGATGGCCGCAAACGCCGGGTCGCACGCAATCTCCAGTTCGCGCAAGATGGAGGTGATGCACGCCGTCTTGGTCGCTGTGAACGCGTCGCGCTGTTCCTGGAACGAGATGCTGTCGCGCAGGTCCTCCGTCACCTTGTCCTTCAACCTGTCCTCAAGCTGCAGCGAGGTGTTGTGGCAGTATTCGGCCGTGTTGAGGACCATGCACGCTGTCTTGACCTCTTGCAGGTTGGTGCGCCCGTCCAGCGACTTGCGCACCACCGTGCCCTCCTTCTTGAGCCCCGCATAGAGCACATCGTCGTTGTAGATCTTGAGCCACTTGCCGTAGATGTTGGCCAGCTTGCGCATGGGCTCCCCCTTGGTGTACTTGCTGCACTGCTCCAGCTGCTGCCCATAAAAGTAGAACAGCTCAGTGGACGACGGCAGGATCGTCGCGCCCTCCGAGTCCGTCTCCTGCAGCGTACCCTCCAGGCTCGAGCGTGATCGCGCACCGCGGTACTGCGACAGCATCTCGGACAGCGCCTTGTCCTGCGCATCGACGTACGTGCCAAAGTGCGAGTCAAAGATGGACGATATCGTCCACTTTGGGCTCGACGGTGATGGATTCAAGCCGCCCGCCGTGACCTCGTCAAACTGGTGTCAGCTTTGTACGGGCTGCCGTGAGCTCACCGGCATGTTGAAGCGTCGCGAGAAGGCGGCCTCAAAGTCAAGCGTCGCCTGCAACGCGTCCAGGAGCACGTTGACATCTGGCGTCTGCTTTCCAAGGACATTGGCGAGGTCGACACGCGTCTGCTCAGCAAAGCTTGCAACAAGCAGGCGAGTCACCTCCCAGTTTGACGGAAACAGCGCTGCGTTCTCGTCGTCGTGGTGTTTGAGGACACGCCGGAACCATGCGTATCGGCGGGGCACGTTGTCCAGCTGGCCTGCCTCGTCGGTACTGCGGAAAATGCGGCGATACTCTGCGAGCTGGAGCTGGATGTACCGCTCGATAATGTGTTTGCGGTAGTCGCCGCCGAGGACATCGATGACGAGGCATGACTCGGCGACGGTGCGTAGATCTGGGGGATGGTTGGGCTCGTTACGGAAGAAAATCTCCATCTCGCTGTTGACCTTTTCTTGAACCGTCTTCCGGTCCGCCTCAGCTGCACGGAAGACGTCGGCGACCTCAGTGATGGTCGTGAGTGGCCGCAGGGGCTCAAACAGCTGGACCACGGCAGCAAGGCTCGACGCCATGTCCTTGTACCGCTTGGTGGGTATGAGCTCCTTGAGCTGCTGGTGCGCGTGTTCTGCGGTGTCAGCTAGCCCTTCCGCGGGTACGCACTTAGCATGGACCATCGTTCGAGCGTCTGCATCGTGCGCGTGAGGTTACGCTTGGCCACGTCGAGGCGCTGTACATCCTGCGTGATGGTCTTGACGATCGCCTCAGCCTCGGCGGCCTTTTCGCGAATAGCGTTGATCTGTTGCATCAAGTGCTGCGGCGTCAGCTACACTTCGTGCTCGCCGACCCACCCCGATCTGTTTCTGGATGTGGCTCATGCGCGCTGGATCCTGATCGCGCCGGAGTTCCGCCTTGAGGCGCGCGACCTCTTCTCGCACGTCGAGGATTTCAAGCTGTAGCCGCGCATGAATCTGCTGATGTCGCTGGAGCGCAGTAGCTGGGGTTAGCGGGGTGGGCGAAGCAATAAAAGCAGGCCGTAGCTAGCCGAGCCAGCGAGCGGCTCGGGACAGGTCCACGCGACCATGAGGTATTCGCCCCACCACACGACCACTTACAGTCCGAGAACTCCTTGGCGAGGCGCGCCATCGCGCTCGTGCTCGCCGGCGCGGCGTCGGCGGTGGCGGCCATGGCTGCGGCAGTCTAGCGGGAAAGAGTGCGTAGCGGACGCGCTGATTGTGGTCGTGGTGTGTGTCCATCGCGCCTGTCAGGCGTGGAGGCAGGTAGGGCTTCGCGGTTCAGGGCAGGTTTCCCACGGTGCAGATGTGGGGTCCCCGTCGCGTCTACCGTCGCGTCGAGACACCGACAGTGAGCAACGGCCTCAGCGTCACTCTTTCCTGCATCAACGCTGACACCGCACGTCATCTCGCCGGGATGGGCGCGTTCGACCCCGTTGTCACCTTTGAGAAGGGGACGTATGTCGGTAAGTTTTTGGTGTGAGAGCGCGCTGACCCCAGAAACGGACACAGGCAGTGAGCCAGTGACTTGACTGCGAGCTCACAGCAGACAAGGTCTCGCGCAAGGCGACGATCCTAGGCGCAACTAACATCGTTCTCGGTGGCAAGAGTATTATCCAGACGCGTGAGTAGCAAGGACAATACGTGCATGTCGCATGCTGTGTCCCCGTGTGCACTACTTTGCGACCACCTCGCTCATGCCAGGCGCCATTGTCCGCGGCGACCTCCGCCGATCCCAAACCGGCTCGTACGTCGTCATCAGCATGGGGCGGTACTGCCTCGTGGGAGAGAGTAGTGTGCTGCGGCCACCAGGCAAGATCTACAAAGGCGCATTCACGTTCTACCCCGTGCGCATCATGGACTACGTGCACATTGGGCCGGACTGTATCGTCGAGGCGGCGAGTATTGGCTCAGGCGTGGACATTGGCGCGAGGAGCGTGGTGGTGAGTGCGAGGCGGGGCAGGTGGGCGTAGCCCGCCTGCCATGAGCTCGATGACCAGCCCCGCTTCTACCCCTCGCTAATGCCAGGGCAAGTTCACCGTCATCAAAGACTGTGCGCGCATCCTGCCCGATTCGGTCGTTGCCGACGGCACGGTGATTCCGTCACTCACAGTGTGGGGCGGTAACCCCGCGCGCCTGCTCGACACGCTCCCCGAGACGTTCCAAGAGACAATCGAGGACAAGTGCAAGACGTACTATCGCAACTTCCGCGCGGCTGAGCCAGCCCGGCGATAGCGCAAGCTACGCTCAGCAGTGCGACCCCAGCACTTTGTGGATATACCTGCCGATGCGCTGCGACGGCCATACCCTGCATCTATCCGTATACCCTGTTCATGTAGGCACATGTGTGTGTGTGTGTGTGTGTGTGTGTGTGTGTTGGGGCGTGAGTGGCCCAACATGTCGATCGCCTAGGTGTATGGCGGGACAATGTGGCACACCTCCACTTTCCCCTTCGACAAGTCGCCTGTCAAACTCGACCTGTGCATTTACAGGACGGGGCGGAGTGCCAATCTGCGTCCCTGCAGCAGACGCCGCAACCTGCGCACATGTCCAGGGCGGAGAAAGGGGCGGACGGACCTCGGCGCTGGGCCGGGATAAATTCGGCGTCGGAAAACCCTGCGCCGACGCGTCTCGTTGGACGCGTCGCTCAGTCGTCGGTCGAATCGTATAACGGTTAGTACACAGGATTCTGATTCCTGTAATCTGGGTTCGATTCCCAGTTCGACCTGTGCGTGTACTCTCTCTTTTGCTTTGCTACGTCGCGCGGCATTGCGTGGGCCGCGCCATGCACGAGGCTATACTCATTTTTTGGACTGGAGAGGTGCTAGCGCGTGAGAACGGTGGGTAACTTGTGGCTGATTGGTGAGGGCCGTGGGGAAGTGGACTTGAGTGGTCGCGGCCGTGCCGTCATGGCGTGGGACCTACGCCGAAACCACTAATGACGCTCAGGTCAATGCATATGTTACAGTGAATAGTCTAGCAATGCACAAGTATGCACGCGCACGCACAATACCATCTCGTCGACGGCCAGCCGCCCTACTCGTGGCTTGAGCCTATACTCCAGAGCGTACTCGTGCTCTCGCGGGTACGGTGGCGCGTGGAGGCAGTCGGCGGTGGCCCAGACTGGGGGTTGAGTTCAGGCGAGGTCGCGGTTCCCGCCAGGCCGGCCGCGGCGGACGCGCCACTCCCACTACCCCGGGAGAGGGAGCTGCTGGCGCTGGACCGGCCCCGGCGCGTGAGTTTCGGCGGGGAAGTGTACGACGCCAGGCCCTTGCCTTCGGCCAGGAGACGTGCCTGCTCTGCCTCGCGGGCATCGTACTCGCGCAGCGCGGCTTCGGGGTCCGCCGCTGCGCCAGTATGCAGTTCGAGGCCCGTGCCGGAACTGCCTAGAGCCTCGGACAGGCGCGCAAGGGGGGTTACCCCCCGGTCGGCGGGTTGTGGGCTGAGTGGCGCGGGCGAGAACGTCGGCTGCGACGACGTCGACGTAGTCGATGTACTGCTCGGTGCGCGCTGCAGGCGGCGCGAGAGCCACGCTGCGGCGCCGGACGCAGCTGAGGCAGCTGACGCCGCGGCACCAGCAGGTTTCTCAGGTACCTCCGGCGGGGGTAGCGACCCCGTCGTACTCGCTGGCGACGTCCCACTGCGGTCTATTCCCATGAGCTTGAGTGTCGCCTCCATACGTGACCGCTCGCGCCGGTCCTCGTCATCTTCCTCCTGCGGCGCCAGTTTGCGGGCGCCCGCGACGGGGGTCTCGACGAGCGCCGCGGCGGGTGTAGCGAGGACTTTCGGCGGGCTGTTCGAGATGGTCTGTGACAGCGCTTGAGCCTGGCCAGCGCCTGCGGGCGCTGCACGCGACGCGAGCTGCAAAGGTTTGAGCTGCGGCTTGGCCTCTGTCTTTTCCGCGCCGCCAAAGCCCAACGAGCGGAAATCAATCGAGAAGCCACGGCGAGCGCGCTTGTCCGCGTCCACGGGGTTGGGTCGTGGCTGAGATACAATGCCCGAGTCCAGTGGCGTCGACGCACCCGTCGCGGCGGGCCCCGAGGACACGGAGCGCGCACTCTGAACCGACTCGGACGATACGTACATGCTCTGCGGGCGCGGGCGGGGCATGGAAGAACGCCGCTGCGGCGGTTGAGCCACCACATCATCGGAGGGTGGCGATGGAAGCCGGGCAGGCATCGGTGGCGGACCGTTCACCTCCATGTCCTTGGCCAGCTCCATGACGCTGGGCCTGCCCCGACCTGCCAAACGCGGTGCCGAGCCGCGGCGCGTGTGGTAGTCGACCGACAAGATATGCTCCATGCCCTCGGACGCAATGATGCGGTCAAGAATCTTGGAGCAGTATAGCGACAGCGCCTTGTTTGCCTCCTTGAGTCTCTTGACGTCGTTGCGAAGCGCCTCGACGTCAGAGCTAGACACGCCGCCGCCGAGCTCGGAAGCGAGGGACATTCCGTTGGGGCGTGTGGGCGAGGACAGGTCAATCTCGTTGGAAGCTGACGAACGCGCTCTCGCGTCCGCCGCGTCCAGCTCAGAGTGCAGCTCGTCCATCTCCATCTGCTCTTCCAACGTTTCGAGCGTGCTGGCGGCGGGACGTCTCGAGGACGATGGCGTAGTGGAGCGCTCCTCCGAGTCGGGCGACATGCCCGGACCAGACCGGATGAGGCCTCCACGCATGGTCCCATCGAGCGTCTTCTCCTCGATGAGCAGCTGCCAACTGTCGTTTTCCTCCTGCAACCGCGCACTCTCGCTCTTGACCTCGTGCAGCTCGTCCGTGAGGGTCGTGAGCTGCGCGACGAGCGTCTGGTGGCTCGCAGAAAGCGTCATGAGCTCCTCCTGCAGCGCTTCCTGGGCGTCGCCGGCTTGTTCGGCGGGTCTGGCGATACGTTCCGCCGTCAAAGACTTGATACGCTGCACCATCCCCCGCTGGTCGGCCTGGTGGACGAGCCGTTCCGCCTCAAACGCCTTCTCCTGGTCCGTCAGCTTGCTCCACCCTCTGCGCAGCAACAACCCCCTTGTGGGTCAGGGACATCAACGGAAACATACCTGGTCTGCATACCGGCGCTGTTGCGTGCGTACCTGGCGCTCGGCGTCTTCGAGGTTTTTGCGGAGACGGTCAATGATGTCGTTGGCCGCCTCGACCTGTTCCTCGAGACTGCCCTGCGCGGCGAACGCAGCGTCGTACTTGCGTTGCAGCCCGTCATGGGCAGTTTGGAGTTTGGCCGCGCGCGCTTCCTGTTCACGTTGCGCAGACCCCAACTCGTCAAGCTGCGCAGCGAGCTTCGCCGTCAGCCTACATCTCGTTTCGCAAGCGACGCTGCTGGTCCATGCGGATACACACCTTGTCACGCTGCGCCCATTCCTTTCGCAGGCACTCTTGAAGTGCCTCCCGGCTCGCGCTGAGCAGTTGCTCCTCGGACCGCCCGTCCAAAGTGCCGCTGTACGTGTCTTCAGCCGCGTCCCCGTTTGGCTCGTCCACAAGCGCCGCGTCGTGCTTCAGTGGTGACGAGCCTGGTTTCGGCGACGGGGACGCGCGCGGGCTGCTCGTCGCTGACGGCTGCAGGCTCCGTCTGCGGCTGCTTGGGGGCTTGGGCCGGGGCTGCGCGATGGGTGACACGTCGGTAGGCGACACGGCCAGGCCGCCGATCGGCGCGGCGGACATTGCGTGGGGTGTGGGTGGCGTGTGTGTGTTTTGGTGTGTGTAGGTGGCGTGGTAGTTCGTGTCGTGTGTGGCGTCCAGATCGTTGTTACAATGCGCAAGAAGGAGTATGGAAGAAACAGAAGAGAGACGGTGTTGTCAAGAAGGAGCTCGGCTGCGTTAACCGCAGCAACAACAAGCACTCCAACGTCCAACCTTGTTAAACAAACGCGCCCAGTGCAACAGGTCTGGACGCGCCGGTAAAGCGGGGTACCCCTGAAACAGGGTTGATCCAGTAGTCACGTGCCCACCTCACGTGGACCACGTGGAAAGCTGCCTCGTTTACGGCGATTCGGCGATACAAAAGTCGCCACCCAGTGATCCCCCGTCACTATGATGCTGATGGAGATCATCAAGTCGCTCGACCAGATCTTGGTATTGTTGTTGGCCAAAGGCGACAATCGTTCATTGTTCGCCAGACAACCTCTTTCTTGCTGTGTTAATCTCTCTACGCATCGCATCATGTCGGGACTTCCCGAAGGGCTCCAAAAACGTCTCCAGGTGAGCTCTCCATCCGCCGGGCTGAGCTGACAGTCAGGAAGATGTCCAGCACGAGCTCGAGCGCCGCGAGTGGGCCGAGCCCAAGGGTAAGCTGCACTTGCTGAACAACGCCTGACAGCAGACTACGTGATGGCTGAATACGTCTGTGTGCTACTAGGTGAGCTAATGTTATTCTGGCGCTAGCTGACCTCAGCGAATGGCAACCCACGGGGTACGTCGACGACCTCAATCTAGCTGACAAATGAAGAGCATGTACACAAGGAGATGGCTGAGCGTGAGTATTGGGAGTACGAGCGGCGCTGACAGCAGTGGTCGGCTCAGACTTTGACCCCGCATTCCTGGATTGGCTGTTCACGCACCGCGACGCGCTCGTCGCAGAGGTGACCGCGAAGTCTGCGCCGCCGCCGGCGCCAGCCGTGGAGGAAACGCGCGCGCCCGAGGCCGCGGGACCATCAACCACGGCCGGGTCGCGTATGTTCTCCTCCGCCGTAGAGGGCACGAAGCGCAAGGCGGACGCCGACGCCGAACCGCCCGCGAAGCGGCGGTTGCCCGACGGGCCCCTGGGCGGCGCGCCAACGGGCCCCCGCTCGATGCGCGACCGCGAACTCATGCCCGACCGCCGAGGCGATCGGCGAGACGACTACGACCGTGACCGCTTTGACCGGCGTGACGGGCGCGATGGCGGGAGGTCGCTTGCGGACCGTTTAGGTCCCCGAGGCATGGGTCGTGGCGGAATGAACATCCGCGGTGGCGGCCCGAACGGGCGCGGAGGGCACATGAACGGCGGCCAAGGCCCAATGGGACCCGGTTTCCGGCCCCAGTTTGGCGGTCCCGGCATGCAGCCCCAGGGCGGCATGATGATGCCCAACCAGCAAGAGATGATGATGCAGATGATGGCCATGCAGGCCAACATGGCGCAGATGGCGCAGCAGATGGCCGAGATGAACGAGGTGGGTGGACGCCTGGCGACGTCGCTAACGAGCAGGGAAAAGTCAGCCCACGATCGACGCCGACGCGCGGAGGTCGCCCGCCGGCGCCAGCAAAGTTACCTCCTGGCACCAAGCTCGGAGGCCACGCCGTGTCGTCGTTACCGCCCAAGGCGAGTGTTGGTCCCATACCCGACAAGCCGTCGTCTACCGCTTTGTGCAAGTTTGGCGTGGGGTGCAGTAACGCACGGTGCACGTACAGCCACCCTTCGCCAGCGGCCGACGAGAAGTCGGGCATGGTACTGAGCGAGGCGCCATGCGAGGCCGGGAAGGAGTGCAAGGACGCGGAGTGTATCAAGAGCCACGTGAGCCCTGCGGCTGTTCTCGGCGCGGGCGCGGGCTTGAGCCGCGTACTGTGCAAGTACCAGAACTGCACGAACCCGTCGTGCCAGTTCCGGCACGAGGACGCCGACGGCAACTTTATCCCGCCGCCGGCTCTGGCAGGCAAGGCCCCAGCGCCAGAGTCAGCCGAGAACGCAGGCGACAGCAGTAGACCTGGCGCGAGCAGCGACGACGTCCACGTCACAGTCAAGGCGAGCATGGACGAGGCGCTTGACGACACGCCACAGGAACGGCCGTGCCGCTATGGCGAGCGATGCACGCGCGTAGACTGCAAGTTTACGCATCCTGCGTCCAGACCTAACCCGCGCGGCGGCAAGGCGCCCACCCGCGGCCGGCCACGTCCCGCCGGCGCCACAGGCGCAGGTGCATCCGCCGACGCCATTGCCGGCGGCATGAACCCCTCGCGCAAGTTTGCCGCTCCCGCAACAGAGTCCAAGCTCAACCCTGCCGCGGGCGCGTTCACGCCCGCTGGCGCAACCGCCGAAAAGGACCTCGATGTGTCCATGTAGACTAGCCATAGCATATGTATAGATTCACCGGGGAAGCGTCTCGTACCGGGTATGACTGCATTCATCACTGCTCATGTCTGCCTACTCTACCAAGAAAACTGCCTGTGACCTAACTATATTTTCGTTTTTACTGCACTAGTGCTTGGCCTGGGGGACGCCGACGACAACCTCGTCCTTGTGGCCGGTATACGCTGGCGCCGCCTGGCCCTGCTGCATGGGTTCAAGACGGACGTTCTCGCCCGAGCGCAGGCGCGACTTGACCCACCCCTTGGCCGTGCTCTTGAGGATACCGCGGCGCGCGACGCCACGGACATCGACGTACACGAGAACAGCGTTACGTACCGACGCACCGGTATACGCTACTGCCGCGCCGGCGTCGGTACCGTATTTGTGCCCGACGACAGTAGACGCGGCGTGCGTGCCGCTCGTGACGAGGTCGGACGCGGCGGCTTCCAGCGAAGAAAGGACCACGTCCGCGGCGAGAAGCGTGCGGTTGAGAAGTGGCCGCCGCTTGCGCTTGCCGCTGGGCGTTACTGCGCCCGAACCCGGCATCGATCCGCCGGGGGAAACGGGTGAGTGCGCGCCAGGCGAGAGAGGCGGCGCACCGCCCTTCTCGTCGGGGTAACCCGCACCGCCGCCGTAGCCCGACGCAAAGCCCGAGTGACCGCCTGCACCGCCGTACCCGCCCGGAACGCCGAGGTTCTCCTTGTTGTCGCCGTAGCCGCCGGCGTGCGAGCCATAGCCCGGAGCCTGGCCGTATCCCTGGCCGGCTGTGTGGCCTGCCGCGCCGTCATACCCGTTACCGCCGTAGCCCGCACCCGCAGCGTGCAAGCCGCCCTTCTCGGGGGTGCGCGGGGGCAGGGGGGGCGCGGCGCCGCCTGGGGCGCCGCCCTGGGGGTACGCGGGCGTGACGCCCGAACCGGCCTGGTAGCCTGTTTGCTGGTGTGTGCCAGGTGCGCCCGCGGCGCCCGCCTGGCCATGTCCAGAGGCATTGTACTTGTCCTTTGCCCATGCTGCCGCACTGGCCGCAGCGGGGACAGCGGCGTCCTTGATCTTGCCGAATGTGGAGCGCTTGGGCTGGGGAGCAGCGTACGTCGTGCCGCCCTTCTGTTTCTTGGACACGAGGCGCTCAATCGTCCCGTTGATGGTCTGTACGGTCTTGCCGGTAACCGTTGCACCCTTTGTGCTCGCGCCGTGGGCCATTTTGAGGCCGGACGTGGCGGCGTGCGGAATGTGCACGGGCTGGGGACGCGGAAGCGTCTTCTGGCGGTACCGCTCGGCGCCGCGGTTCATGGCCGCGGTAGCTGCGCCGCTGGCGCCGAGAATCCCGCGCGAGGCCCAGTTGGCACTACGCAGGATCCAGTCGTCGAGCTCGTCGGGCGGGATGCGCGTGACCTTTACTTCGCGCGTGTTGGCCACAATGGGTCCAAAGTCGACCATGACTGGCGCCGTGGGCGCCTCGTTGGCGACGTCCTCCTCGATCTTGGCGTGGTTGTCCAGCTCGCCAATCACCGCACCGCTGTCCTGGTCCATCAGGACGAGCTTGCCCCGGAGGTCGTTGGCGCCGCCGCCGTGTACGACTGGCGACTCCTTTTCGTCGTGGTACGCGCCTGCACCAGCCGCGGCACCGGCCGCGCCCACACCAGCTGCAGCTCCGCTCGGGCCCGCACCATACGACGACTCGTAAGTCGGCGGCGCACCCTTCTCGTCGGCATCGGAGAAACTGATACTGCCGCGACCGACGATAGGCGCCTCGACGCCGTCCAGGCCAGAGCCAGACGGCAGAACGCCGTACTGCTTGAACAGGGCTTCAAGGGTACCCATGTCCTCTAGCTGGGTTTGGGAGCGGGGTGGCTCAAGGTAGAGAATGAGCTCTGCGCCAGGCACAGCGGCTTCGCGGAAGATGTAGGTCGGTCCGCCGTCGCCGCCAGGGGGCGAACGGGCTTCGATCGCATTGCCCGGCTCAAGGGTACGTTCAAAGTTGTCGCCGACGCGGAGGACGAGCCACAAGTCGTGTGTCGGTGCCGGGTCGTTGGGCGACTGCTCAAACGGATTGGCAGTCTGGTACCCAATCTCTGGCGGGATAGGGACAGACACGCACTCGATTCTGCCGTCAGCTGTGTTCGGTTGCTTGGAGGAGACGAGACAAACTTACGCGAGCTCGCCCTTGCCCAGTTCCATCCGCTGGCCCTCAAAGACCTGCGACACGGTCGCCTCCGGGACCGTGAGGAGCAGGTAGCTCTCTGGGTTCTGGTTCATGTCGTCGGTGGCGAGGTTGTGGGGGGTATGAGGGAATGGAGAGTTGGAAGAGTGCACAGATCCAAGTGACAAGGTTAAATGCATGCAGTCATAGTCAAACGTCACGCGTCGAGCAGTGACCATCAGATGGGAGTGGGGCACGAGCTTTGCATGACGTCATGTGCATAAGTGGTTGGGTGGATGTTCGATGGCACCGCCACGATCATGTCAGCGGCTAATCTCGCACGATCAGAGATGCCTGTCCGGCCCCAGTGTTCCTTTATCTCATCTTGGGTTCGGCGCGTACGACGCGCCAGTGTCGCGCGTCGGCGGCAAAAGATATTATCTGTCGGAACTTGCCGCTACAATGTCGAGCGTATCGCCGAACAAGTGAGGTCGGTATTGGAGGTGCACGAAAATGCCTCACGTGAGGCGATGCAGCCATCAGAGCACTGGGGACGGCGGGTGTAGGGGGGACGACGAGCGATCTGAGCGCCGCCGCCGCTGCCGCCACCGCGGCCGCCACAGCTGCCCCATGGAAGACGTTACACCTGCACCTGTTATGGCATGGCAACCTCTCTGGCTATAGCAATGTTGCCACTTGGTATGGGACCTGCTGAACACTTGGGTGGCGGCTTTGTAGTCGCCACCAGCATTTGACCGGACTCTCATCTGAGGACAATGTCCGGCCCTCGTTTGAATACCTCAGTAACAGCGGCTCCAAGCAAGATGGTCTGGAGGGTCGTACTACTGCATAACCCAGTTATGCTTGTGTTGCGCGACGCTCGGTGCCGAGCGAAAACGGTGCGCTAGACTAATAGTAGCCTCTACTTGGCTAACTCCTGATAGCATATGTTGATCTATATTAACAGAAGCTAATGCAGACACGTTGGCCCGCGACCCACGACCAACAGATCCTGGTCAACCAACATGCATGAACAGCTCACTGCGACCGCCCCAATCTAATGTACAAACTAATACGCGTGCTCACGCACGCGCGCACGCTCGCACGCGCTATGCACGCCAGGTGATGGTGTCCGCGTCGGTACGATACCTCTGGGTAACCGTCGTGCGCTCGAGAGGCGTCGTCTTGCCCATGCGGAACGCGAGCATGCCCGCTTGGGCAATCATGAGGCCGTTATCAATAGCGTAGCTGTCGTCCGCGCCGTGGACTTTACCGCCGCGCTCGGCACACATGATGCCCATCATCTCCTGCAGGCGGAGGTTACACCCTACGCCGCCGACAATGAGGACGTCGCGTGCGCCGACGTGGGCCATGGCGCGTTCTGTGATCTCGACGAGCATGGCAAACGTCGTTTCCTGCAGCGAGAAACACAGGTCCATCGGCGTAATCACGTCGTCGTCCGCGCTTATCCCCTCCAGCGCGTCCCACGACCTATACCGCGGGTCGTTCGTGTACGCCTCCACCGCAGTCAAAATACCCGCTAGCGTCACATCCATCCCCTTCGTGCCGTACGGCAGCTGCATAAGGCGGTTCCCCCTGTTGTCAGCTACATCAGCGACGATCCAGCTCACTTCTTCGCCTCCTGCTCGATGTTGTAGCCCGGGCTAGGGTCGTTGCGGAGCTTGATAACCCGCGCAAAGCGGTCCAGACAGTTGCCAATGGCAATGTCAAGCGTCTCGCCAAAGATACGGTAGCGCTGTTGGCTATACGCGATGACCTGGGTATTGCCGCCCGAGACGTAGAGGACGATGGGGTTGGACGAGCGGGTGATGTGCCGGCCCATCTCGATGTCTGCGGGTTAGTCAAGCTCGGCAGGGTACACTCACGGCCGACACAGTGGTTAACGCCAATAAGCGGGATGTTGTAGAGCAACGAGAGCGTGCGCGCGACGAGGGCACCGACCTGGAGCGGTGTGCCCATGCCAGGACCCTTTGTGAAGGCGATCACGTCGAGGTCGGACATACGTACGCCGGCCTTCTTGACCGCCTCGCGCACGACGCGCACCACCCATTCGCGGTGGTGCCGCGCCGTGTCCGAGGGCAAGAACCCCTCGCCGGGAGGCGTGATGTACGTGTGTCGCACATTACTGTGGACGGTGACTAGCGTCTCGCCGTTCGCGGACGGCTCGTGCGAGATGATTCCCGCCCCGAGCTTGTTCGCACTGCCCTCGATCCCGAGCGCAAGCAAGCGGCGTGCTGCTGTCAGCAGGCTCTCAGTGTGCGCAAAGCCCCGTTCAACTCACTCGGCTTGGTCAGAGGTGACAGCTTGGGTTTGCGGCTCGTCTGCGTCATGGCGTGGTGGTGTGTCTGGTTGAAACTCTCAGTGGCCAACTTTTCGGCCATGTCCACCACCAGGCACGCCCACGGTGTTGCCTCCACCACAACGCACAGAGACGCCTGCCTAGCTGCCTGGAAGCGTGAGGATCGCGAAGCAGTCGAGTCGGGCTCGCGCTCGAAGTGTATGCATCGATGTTCAGGAGCTATGCTTTCAAAGCATACACTGCATTAGCTGGAACCTGGTGATATTATACCAGAGACAGCCCCATCCCGTGACGCTCGCCGAAAGCGACGTGACCCTGGGCGCCGAAAAGTCAGCGAGCAAGCAAAACCAGTGACGTCGGGGGGCCGCTAACGACGCTCGGAATATCCTCGACCCCATATCACCACCACATCCATTGCAGTTGACGTTCACCCATCTGCTTCATACCGACACGTACCCTCTGCGGCGGTATGTTCTGGGATCCACTCTTTGACCGCATATCCGAGGCGGCGGGCGCGCCGCCGGACCAGTGCAAGGTGGGTACAGCGGTGACGCGCCGTGAACGTGTTTTGTGGTGGCGCTCGGCGCCGACGCCACGCGCGTGAAGAGTAACTTGTGACGTTCGCGCCGGCCAGCACCGCCAGCTTCAATCCCTCGTCATCGCTAACCACAGCTTATCGCGTCGCTGGTCGTGTCGTTCCCCCTCGCATCGCTGTTCGTCCTCATCCCGGCGTCGCGCGCAAACCTTGCCCATGTATACTCCATCGCCATCTCGACATTCTTCCTCTGGCCGCTGCTCGGGCTCGGCGAGGGCCTTCTCGAGCTCCTTTTTAGCTGCGTGGGGACGTACCTCATCGTCGCGAGCGTGCGGGGGCCAAACATGCCATGGATCGCGTTCTTGTAAGCCCACAGCAAAGATGCCGCTGACCCCCCAGCTTCGTCATGACGCACATGACCATAACGTGAGGACGCGAGTACTGGAGAGAGCTGACGGAATAGCCACCTACGGCGTACCTTCCTCAACGTCGACGTATCCGTTATCGAGATCTCGGCGATGCAGATGGTCATGGTGATGAAACTCTCGTCGTTTGCATGGAACGTTCATGACGGCCGGCAAAAGCCCGAGGTGAGGACACCCAAATTGCTCGGGCTGACGACAGAACCTCGACGATGCGCAGCGCTCGACGCGGCTTACGCGCCTGCCCAACCCCCTTGCGTTCCTGGGCTACTGGTACGTCGTCTCCGCCGGAAGCACGCGCTGATACCAGCTTTTTCTTCCCTTCTGTCCTCGTCGGGCCGTCGTTCGACTATGCGACATACGACAAGCTGATAAAGCACACGCTGTATGATGTCGCACCTCCAGCAGGCACGCCCGCTGCCGCCGCGCCCGCGCGCAAGCGCCGCACGCCAAAGGGCCGCCGGCGCGTCGCGTACCTGCACATGGTCATTGGGCTGGTATTCCTGGCGCTGTATGCCGTGGTCGGCGAACGGGGGAGCTACGAGCGCGTGAACGGGCCCGACTGGCCGACCTGGTCGCTCATGACACGGTTTGGCTTTGTGCAGTTCTGCGGCTTCTGCGCGCGCATCAAGTACTATGCCGTGTGGAGCCTATCTGAGGGCGCGTGTATCCTCACTGGCCTCGGCTTCAACGGCTACGACCCCAAGACGGGACGTACCCGCTGGAACCGCGTGCGTAACGTCGACATCCCCGGTATCGAGATGGCCGAGAGCTTCAAGGTGCTGTTTGACAGCTGGAACTGCCGCACCAACGTGAGTGATTTATAATGTCTCCGCTGACATCAGGTTTGGCTGCGCGACTGCGTGTACAAGCGCCTGGCGAAGAAGGGCCAGAAACCGGGTCCCATCCAGAGCATGGCGACGTTCCTCACCTCGGCGTTCTGGCACGGTATCGCGCCAGGATACTACCTCGCGTTCGTGACCGCGGGTATGGTACAGTACATTGGCAAGCAGCTGCGACACCTTGTGCGCCCGTACTTCCTGGCTCCGTCCGACCCGCAGGCTGCGCTCAAACCGCCCGCGTGGCCGTCCCAGCCGCTCGCAAAGCGCTGCTACGACATTGCAGGGTGGTTCATGGTCCAGATTAATCTCAACTACCTCGTTGCGCCGTTCCTCCTGCTCCACTTCAAACCGAGCATCATGGCGTGGACGCACATGTACTGGTACACGCACGTCCTGATTGCCTTGTTCCTGGGCGTGATGCGCGCGGGTGCGCGTCGGTGGCTCAAGCGTGGCTTGCGCCCGCGCGAGGCAGCCAAGGCCGCGACGCCGACGCCACCGCCCATCGCCGTGCCCGCGTTCAAGCTGTCGCCACCTACGCCCGACGAGGCGCCGTCGTACATGCGTGCCGAGGACGAGGACGCCGACGGAGACGCCGACGGGCCAGATGGCCCAGACCAGGATATCGAGTGGGTCCGGTACGATCTCCAGTCCCCGTCGCTTGCCAAGGGCGAGGGCGTCGACGTCGACGGCGGCGTCATGGACGACCTCATGTCCAAGATGGACTCGGATACCAGACCGGGCACGCCCCATCTCAAGGACGAGTAGAGCGAGTAGAATGCGTATCGCGCCGTGCCGTGCCGTAATCCGCTATAGAGATGCAGCATACTTGCTTGCTTGTGCGCGGGGACGTGTACTATTCCCCTATGACGACGTGGTGGTATGCCCCGGGATTCATCCTCGAACGCCGCGGTCTCATTCCTCGGCGCCGGCAACAAAGTGCCAGCATGACATAACCTCCATTGACGGCCACATTTCCGTAGCGCCGTAACCCACCACAGCCAATGCAGCCACTTTGAATCGCCGAAGTCCGACTGCCCACTTACCGTCCCCTCGCCGTTCCTTGCCACTAGGCCAGGGCTATGTTTGGACCGTGCCAAGGCGGGGCATGCCGCTGGGCGTGGTCACATGTGCGGCAGTGCCACACTCTGGCATTAGTGTTTCCAGCTTGAGTCATCACACTGTGTCGGTCCAGTTGTGCCCGGCCTCGGCCGCCCTCGCCATGACGCCGGCACGCAGTTCTCGCCTTAATGACAGTCCTCTGGCAATGTGCGCTTCCCCTCGCCTGCGGTTGCCAGCCGAACCAATGCCGGAAACCGAGACGCTGACTTGATATAGACGCGACTGACTGACCGATGCTCGTAGGAGCGAGCCCCGCTTACATTTCACCGCGCGCAACTGTTGCATTGACCCGATATGGACAAGGACGACAGCGAGAAGCGCGAGTACGCTCCCAGCGCGGACGACACGACGGCCGCGTACGTCGACCACGGTTCGTTCCTCGCCAACGTCAAGGAACAGCTACGAACATGGCATGCAGGCCGGGGGGAGCGGAGCGCGCTGGCGTCCATCGTGCCCGTTCCCGGACGCAACCGCACGCACGATGTGCCGAGTAACCCGCTCATGGTTCTGCGTAACATGACCCCGCTGGCGTGGGCATGTTTTTTCTGCGGCTGGCTCGCGTGGATGTGTGACGGGTAAGTCGCGGCTCGACACCAAGTGTAGTGTTGAGCGCAGGTACGACTACTTTACTGTACCGGTGACGCTGGTGGATCTGGCAGAACACTTTGGCAAGCACGACAAGGACATCAGCTGGGCGATGACGGTGACTACGCTGTGCCGCGCGCCCGGCGCGGTCGTATTCGGTATACTAGGCGACCGGTACGGCCGTCGGTGGACGTTGGCGGGCAACATGCTTCTGATATTCGTGTTTGAGCTCGCATCGGGGTTTTGCCAGACATACGAGCAGTTCCTGGGCGTGCGCGCAGCGTTCGGGTGTATCATGGGCGGAACGTGGCCGCTGGCCGTCGCGACGGCACTCGAGAACATCCCCGTCGAAGCTCGCGGAGTCGCGTCGGGTATCGTCCAGCAAGGTTACGCGATAGGTAACCTCCTCGCGGCCGTCATCGGCATGACCGTCGGCGTTCAGTCAAAGTATACCTGGCGCACGCTCTACTTCTTCGGTGGCGGATTCTCGCTCCTCTCCGCTGCTGTGCGTCTGGCTGTGCCCGAGAGCGCGCAGTACCGTCTCGCGCGCGAGCACGCAAAGTCAGAGGGTCTTTCGGAAAAGGAGCGCGCCAAGCATTTCTGGGCAGAGCTCGTGGCTATGGTACGCACCAACTGGATCAGGTGCTTGTGGTGTGTCTTTGGTGAGTGGACTCAACAATTTATAAACAATCAGACTGCGTTGCTTTTCCAAGCTCGGGTGTCTGGCCGCTCGCGTCGCTCGCGGCTCGCTCACACTAGTCATGGCCGGCTTCTGCTTCCTCGCACACGGCTCGCAGGACATGTACGTCACCTATCTCAAGCGCACGAAGGGGCTGTCGCCGCACAAAGCGAACACTGTATCGATCATTTCCAAGTGAGCAGGGGTGGGACGGGATGTTGACAGCAGCTGTGGCGCAATTGTGGGGGGCATAATAGGCGGTAACATGTCACAGTACCTCGGCCGTCGCCCGGCGTGAGTACTGTAACGTCGTCTTGAGCGGGGCTGACGACAGCATTGTGATGTCGATATTCTGGACGGCAGCGTTCATCCCGCTGTGGATCCTGCCTGGGTCATTCAGCGGTCTGGCCGCTGGCGGTTTCTTCTTGCAGTGGGGTGTTCAGAGCGCATGGGGCGTGGTGCCGGTTTACTTGAGTGAGGTGTCCCCACCGGCGTTCCGCGCGCTGTTCCTCGGCCTGTTTTACCAGCTGGGCAACATGGCGTCTGGCGCATCGGGGCAGATCGAGGCTGTCGTTGCCGCACGCACCAAGGTCCCGGGGACCAACACGCCCGACTATGCCAAAATACAGGGCGTGTTCGTCGGTATCGTCCTCGCGTTCACGCTCACGTGCATTGTCCTCGGCCCCGAGGCGGACGCGTCACACTTTGAGCAGGCCAAGGTGGCGTATGAGAGTGGTGCGGGCCGCACGCACGCCGACGAGCTTATCGAGCGTGACGCTCACCACGAACGTCACCGTGCGGATAAGCATGCCGATGAGTTTGTCGAGGACGTCGAGCGCCGACCACATTAGCGAGTTGTACAGCATAAGAAATGTCAAGTTGTGCCAAGACTGTGCAGTCAATACAGGGCTGACCGCTAGTCGATATAGTTGCAGCTTCCATACCATCCGAGACCTTTTAGCTTTTGAACCTTCCAAGACTGCATCCTGACTGCGTACTTTTGCTACTATACCTACCAACTCGTCGCTGCGCCTACTCGATGTGGTAGACAAAGCGCTTACCGCTCAGCTTTCCGCTCTTCATGTCCTCCATGCCCTGGATAATGTCGTTGAGGCCACCGCGCTCCTCGATGGGCGGCGCCTTGAAGCCGAGCTCAATGATGAAGCCGGGGGTCTTGGCGACGAGCTCCTCGTGGAACTTGAGCTCGGCCTTGTTGGCCGGGAGGTGCATCTTTTGACCGTCGCGCGGGCCAAAGTCCATGTCGTAGCCCCAGAGCGTGTAGAGCAGGGTCTGGACCAGCCTGACCTTGCCCATCACGGGCTCCTTGGGCGGGAGGATGACGTTGAGGACGCCCGGGTGGTCCTGGTCGAAACACTTGACGGCAAAGTCGTTTGAATCGGGGAGGGAGATACAGTCGAGGCCCTGGCGCACGCCGCCGCCGGTCACCTCCTTGATCTTGGCAATGGCGCTGTCGGCGTCCTTGTAGTCGAACACGGCGTCGGCGCCGTACTTCTGCACGAGCTCAAAGTTGGACGCCGAGCACGTTGTGACTACCTGGTATCCGAGGAGCTTGGCGAGCTGGATCGTGAAGAGCCCGACGCCAGAGCTACCCCCGTAGACGAGGTACCAGCCCTTCTCCTTTGCGGGGGGCCAGGGGTTCTTCTGCGACGCCACGAGCGCGTGGAACGCAGTGTAGTACGGCACGCCGAACGTACACGCCTGCGCGGGCGTGAGCTGTTCCGGCACGGGCCAGCACAGGTTGGCCGGAACGCGGAGGTACTGCGCGAACGAGCCCTTGTCGGGGAACATGCCGCCGTGGACCCATCCAGCGACGCGCTGGTTGATCTTGATGTGGGTGCGCTCGTGCGCGTCGCCGCCAGACATTTCGACGACGATACCAGAGTAGTCGCACCCAATAATCGCGCCAGCCGGCGACACGCCCGCGACGTGCTTCCAGTCGGTCGGGTTCTGCACCGGCAATCAATGCGAGTGCCGTAAGTCGGGGTATGCATAGTTGAGGGACCGCCGCGTTGAGACGCCACGGCACGAGCAGCATGGACAACGAACGTCACATTTGTTCGGCCCAGGTCGTGTGTCGTGGGAATGACAAGTGACATCATCGCGCGTCACGACGGCGACGGAGACGGTGCGGCGAACGTAGAATAGAGTGATGCAGTAGGAAGTGGCGAGAGCGAGAGCGAGAACGGGAGTGTCAGTATTGTGTGCAACGCATAGAAGTGGGGCGAGTTGTGGGACACAGTGCAGACGGCGCCAGCTTTGGCAAAGTGATCGTCAGGCGTCGATATGTGTGAACGACATGCCGGCCGGGGCGCGGGGCGCTCGTGCGATCGTCCCCGCACACGACTACTGTGCCACACTCATCACAGCCCAGTCACACGTACCAGGGTAACATAGTCGACCTTGACAAGGACCTCGCCGGCCTCGAGCTTGGGCACCTTGACATCCTCGATGGCTGCTCCGGACTAATGTCAGCGGGGCGCTGGGGGTGAAGAGCTCACGCAGTCGGCCTTCTCGACAACAGCCTTCATGGAAGAGGGGGGCATGGTTTGGTTTTGCGTTGCGGGGTGTTGCGGGGTGGGAGGGAGTGTAGGAGGGGGTGTAGTGCCGGTAGTGTCGCGCCGGCAGCGCCGGCTTATGTATCCATTGCGGGACTCGAGAACATGCTCGCGACTGCCTCTCCAGAATCCCCAACAGACCTTGGGCCACCATCTACTCCCCAGACTTTCCGATCGGGCCGTGTATGACGTACCCGCCCAAGCCAGCCAAGCTGCCCGCAGTAAGCAGGAAAATGGCCTCGCTAATGCTCCTCCCTGGCTTATTCGCCCGACAAATGACCCGGCTCGCGGCACCCCTACTGTATGCCAGAGCGACTTGCTTACGATCAATAGTTGTGTGCGAGGCCTACCTGGTTGTCATCAGCTATAGTTAGACCACAGGCGACGTGGTGTTGTGCACGGCCGTGATCGCTCTCGGTGCCTGCTTACTATCGCGATTGCACCCGGACCCGACTGATTACAAACTGTCCCAAAACTGTCACAGATCAATCTCTCGGCGACGCGTCTCGATCTCCTCCCCGACGGCCACGAACGCGCGACGACCAGATCAATCAAACACGTGTGCATTCGTCATCTCTAAGCATTGTCCAGGATACACTACTGGGAGGTTGTGGGCGCGGCAAGCGCTGTATGAGTCGTATGTGTGTGCTAAAAGTTCAAGCAAGTGAAAGTGTTGAGCTGTGCTCATGCCGGGATACGCTTACCGCGCGTAACCCTGCTGGTAGCCCTGCTGGTGCTGGTCGTAGCTCGAGCTGGCACCATAGTCACCGACGACGTCGTCGGCGTCGGTGTAGTGAGTCTGGTCGCTGCGCGAGTACTGGCGGTCGTCGAAGGGCGACTGGCTGACCTCGGCGTAGGGGTTGTTGGATGCCTGGCCGCCGTTGAAGCGCGACGTCGACTGGGTCATGCCCGTGGCGACGCCGGTGGACGTGCCGCAGCCGCTGGCGGACATGGAGCCGCGGCGCGAGCCAGCGCGAGAGCCAGCACGCGAACCGGGGCGTGAGTCGAGGTTGAGCGACGAGCGGTGGACGGCCTCCTGCGCGACCTCGGGGCCGTACTGCGCGGCAATCTGCGACGCATAGTCGTTCATGATGATGGCCATCGAGTCGAGGTCGAGGCGGTAGCGCTTGGGCGTGAGACCCTTGCCGAAGCGGTAGGTGATGTGGTTGGAGCAGAGGAGACCGGCAAGGATGATAAGGATGTGGGCCGGGACAAGCGAGAACGAGACGGTGTACCATGTCCGCAGCACCTTGCGTTCAAGCTTGAGGTAACGGTTCTTGCAGCCGTCCTCGATCGAGCGCGGGTAGCAGAGCGGCGAGATGGTGGCCTCGTACTGGGGCGAGAAGTAGCCGCAGCATTTAAGCGCGTCCTGGATACGCAGACGGCCGATGGTGCCTAGCGTACGCGACCACTGGTAGTTGATCTTGCCCTCGAGGTTGAACGTCTTTTGCTTGTAGGTAATGTAGCCGGGCGCGACAATGAACGCGAGGCACACCCAGAGCAACACCACGTAGACGGCAAGGAAGGGGCGCGAGTTGAGGAGGATGCCGGAGAAGCCGAGGAGGGACGTGAACACGATGAGCGTCGCGCCAATCGTCGACACTGACGTCAGCCAAAGGTCCATACGCACAGTTACTCACGGATCAGCTCGGTGCGGTTACCGACACGGATGACATCCGACTGGAAGAAGACGTTGATCCACACAAGAATGGAGCAGATGAGCGTGCCCATGCCGTAGATGATGAGGACCCAGTTGGCGGCAAAGAGGGTCCACTTGAAGCGGTTCCAACGAAGCTTTGGCTTGTGCTTTGCGTGGAGACCGCCCTTGCCGAGCTGGAAAACGATGCCCTCATCGTCGTCGACGGTGCCCGGCTCGCCCATGCGTGGCGCGTTGGCGGCGAACGCGTCACGGCCACCACCGAGCTTGGCGCGACGGTGCGCCCAATCGCCCTGGGAGTGGAGCTTGGTAAACTTGGTGGGGACATAGTTGATGGAGAGGGACGCGGGCCTGCTGTCCTTGTTCTTTGCACGGAGGTCTGCGAGGTCCGAGTAGGACATGCCAGGACTGCTCGAGTTGCTGTTGTCCTGGTACTGACCGCCGGTCACCTCGGAGAAGGGCAGGTTGGGCGGGACAAGAAGCTCATCGTTGTACTGGACTTCCTGCATGGGGCCGTGGTAGTTGGAAGACAGTGCAAACTCGTTGGACGAAGCCGGCGACGGAGAGCGAGGAGCGTAGTAACCGTCGTTGTCCGATCCTTGGCGGTTATGGCGTGCACCTCCTGGACGGGCGCGAGCGGCTAGATCGGCGAGCTTTCCCCTGCGCGATGGCATGTGGAACGAGTAAAACAGGCGGGCGCCAGGCGGGGTGCACTGGCGAAAGGCGGGAAAGGGGTAAGGCGGTTCGGACGCGTTCGAGGACGTCGGTTGGGGGCTATGGCGTTTGGGCGTGCAGTGTCAGTGTCGTGCGCCGCGGCGGTCCAAGCGAGCTTGGCCCTTGGGGTTGGAGGAGGTCGTCTAGTGCGAAAGCGCGCGCGCTACGTGGGTTTTGGTATGTGTACAAGTCGTAAAGAGTGAAGAGAGATGCTAGACGTTGGATGCGATGTTGAGGTTGTCGAATGTGGGTTTGGGAGGGGAGGATGTGTTGGTGGGATGCAAAGATGTGCACAGCTCGGGCGACGCCACTGTACGCACGCACGCACACGCCTGGGTGGGAGTTATCCTGGGTGGAGGAAAAAAGGGACTGCGCAAGGAGTGAGTGGGAGTGTGGCAGACGAGGGGAAGGTGCGTGCACACACAGGGTGATAGATGCGCGTTAGCCAGGGTGAGAACAAGGCTCACGGGCAGAGGGGCGCAACTTCATCTTCCAGGGAAGGACAGGGTAAAAGGGCGCACAAGGGCCAAATGGTTGTAGATGGCCTCTAGGCATCCGAGGAGAGCTATTTTGGTCCCGAACACTGGGGCGCACGGTGTTGTTGTGGTGCCTTGCGAGGAAGATCTCATCGTCACAGCGCCCTATAGACAAACAGACAAAAACCCTGAATAGTTCGCGTGGTCAACGTGGTGTTTATGTAATTACACAATATACACAATTAGCCAGACGCGCCTGATACGGGTGACGTAGGGCAGATCACTCCAGTCGTGGAGACCCCGGACCCTCGGCCACACGCCCAAAACCAAATAGTCCCCAGGCCGAGATCGGTAGTCGAGATCGAGAACGATGACAAAACGTCCTTGGCACTTGCTCGGGCAGATCTCGACAGCTTCAAGTATATAAGAAGCACCTCTGCAGCTGGGCAATACCATACTCCCCAAACAGTCATCAAAAATGGCCGCTCCCATCGCTGTCATCTTTGGCGCTGGCCCCGGTACGGGCGCCGCCATTGCGTGAGTGTCGACTCGCACGTTCCCCTAGCAGGCTGCGTCGCCAGAATGGCCATCTGGGCTACACCGAGCAGCGCCTGCTAACACACAGGCGTGCGCTGGCACCGACGCACGCGCTCCTGCTCATGTCGCGCTCTCTCCCCGGCTCGCTGTCCAAGCTGGCGCTCGACGACGTGCCCCAAGACAGGATCTACGCGCACAAGTACGACGGTACGGGCGCGAGCTTCAAGGCTGCCGTTGACGCCGCGCGCGCCAAGTGGCCCGGCGCAGAGTTCAAGGTCGGTATCTGCCACGCGGGCGTGCCCTTTACGCCCGGGCCTTTCCTGGAGCGGAGTACCGAGGATCTTAAGGAGTCTCTGAACAGCGCGTACGTGGTGCAGGGCGTGGACTCACACTGACTGATAGCGTTCAGGCATGGGACTTTTCCCAGGCCGTCATCCCTGCCCTCCTCGCTTCTAACGGCGGCACACTCATCTTCACTGGCGCGACCATGGCGCGCCGCGGCGCCGCAAACTTTGCTGCCATGGCCGCGGCGTCCTTTGCCCGCCGCGCTCTCGCCCAGTCCTTGTCCCGCGAGTTTGCCCCGCAGGGTATCCACGTCACGCACGTCGTCGTCGACGGCCTCATCGATACCGCGCGTGTGGAGGGCATGATGGGTAAATCCGCGCCTGGGACACGCCTCAAGCCCGACGACATTGCAAAGGTCTACCTCGACATTATTGACCAGCCGTCGTCCGTCTGGACGCAGGAGCTGGACATCCGGTACGCCAGGCTGGGAATGGCAGCGCTAACCCCAGTCCCGCCAAGGAGCAGTGGTAGTGCAGGGCGGATGGATAGAAGATACAGTGGTGAATGGGTAGTGCACAGTGGCAGTGCCATGCATATGCAACATCAGAAATGGAGCAGCGCCTTGGACATCATGTCGTCAGGCGAGCGCGCAAACATGTCCTCGCCCATGGCAGCGACAAGCTGCGCGACGAGCTCGCGGCCGATCTTGGTGAGGTTGGGCTGGAAGACGCTGTATGGGACAACGCCGGCTTCCCCGCGGCGAATTATGAGGACGAAGAGGTCGTCAAGGTCGTCGGCGATCGCGGACGGGTCAGCGAACCCGGGCGGCGGGGGCGTTGGCCACTCGGTTGGACCGCCGTCCGCGACACCGTCATCCGAATCTGGCTCAGACGTGTCAGAGTCAGAGGCGTCGTCGCCATTCGTCTCGGCGCTGGCGCCCGTAAGGCCTGCCTTGGCTCTCTTTGGCTGTGGAGCCTTGGGCTCAGTCATCTCAACGTCCTCCCCCAATCCCTTGGACGCCCTGTACTCCGCCTCTACAGTCTTATCGTCCATCGCCTCAATCTCCTTGAAGGGCGTGTAGCCCCCGTGGATCTGGAGATAGCGGTCGAGCTTGGTCGTGAGGGGGTGGAACACGTAGGTGTCGGGATCGAGCAGCTCAGATGGGGCGTAGTCGCCCTTGTACCGCATTTTGGGACACGTCGCGATCCAGTATCCTGGCGTCAGCTGCTGGCATGCGTCTGAGCTCACCCATGTAGAGCCACTTCATATCCTCCGCGCCTGCTTTGGCCATGTCAAGGACAAGGGCAATCTCATACAGCGCTGACAGCTTGCCCAACCCAGCCCACGCCCAGTCCGGGTCCCAGATGAAATACACACTCGACACACACGCGGGCAGCACGTCGATGACGGATATGCCCACCAGCTCGCCGTCCACGCGGTACAGCATGTGGTACGACCCGTACGTGCGGGGAAGGTGCGACGTGTCCGCTCCGGAAGCGTACTTGATACGTTCGTCCTGATGTCAGCTCACGTCGAACACTGGAGCTCACGCTGAGGGGACTGTTACACAGGAACCGCTCGAAACTTGGTCGACGCGCCTTGTGCGGCGGGTCGTGATGCACCGCCATCTGGTACTTGCGGAAGAGCGCGTACGTCTCGTCCGTCGCTTCGGCGGGTGTGAACTCGATCTGTCGTCAGCTGAGGCGACAGGGGTGGCAGCTAACCTCAAAGGAATGCTTGACGTCCTTGCCGTAGCCCTTCTGGCATCTCCGGAGCTCGGGCACGAGCTCGAACGGGCGTCCTTTGCCTTTACCCTTGGCGTTGCCGCTGCCCTCAGCGTCACCAGAGAGAAAGCGGTTCCAACGGTTAACGGCTGACCGTTGCTGGCGCGCGGGCTTGAACGCCGCCGCGTCGAGACGGATGGTGTACTGCGGGCAACACGTATGCGCCATGTCGGGGCTGCGTGAGCGTGCGACGCGGGCAAAAGCTCACTGGTACGTGTAGTTACCTGACCTGCGCCACCCGCGGTCTATCATGTCCTGGTAAAACTGGTGTGAGCTACGGCGGACGGGAGGTAGCTTACTCTAGGCGTCATCTGGTCCGATAGCACTGCCGTTAGCTCCGCCGCGATGTCTTTGCGCACAGCCAAAACTCCGTGACGAGTGCCGCTTGCTCCGCTCCCCTGGAGCAGAACAGTACCCGCACGAATGCGCGTCGTAGCCTACCGGCTGCACCACTGTGAGCGACGGCATGCTGGTGTGTGTGTGTAGAGGTGAGAGGTATGGAGGAGAGCGAAGGCAATGAATGACGCGCTCTTGGGCAACTACGGTACAGTTAACCCGATTTCAGGCACCACTACCTTCACTTTCCGCTTGGCGTGTTCGGTGATCGTCAAGACAGGACTACTGGAGTCTTGAGTCGACTGAGATACACCGACTTGCAACCTCTGAGACATGTAATGCAGCACAGCATGCAATTGATATCTCCTCATTCTTACATCCCCGCCTTCTCCTTTTGCTCATTCCAACGTCCTCTTTGCTATCGCAAACACCTCTGGGATCTGACGATTACCGCGATCATCCACTCTTCGCCCAGTCGCCGCCTTAGCATCACTCAATGGGTTGGCGAGTGGCGAAATGGCTCCCAAAGCGGCGTCAGAGACGCAGGCGCCCACAACCATAGGGGGTGAGCAGCTATCTTGATGCGTTTTGACCTTAGGGCTAGGCAAATTGTTGATGGCAATGAGCAATGAGTTCACGGACCGCTTCGAGGAGCTTGAGCAGCTCGTCCGGGTCAATGCTTGCCACTGTCGTGAGTGACTCCGACATCTAACATCACGCTCATGGGCAGCCCTCAACCCAAACACTCCGAGCAAGGAGAAGGGCGACCATGTCAACGCTGACAACGACTGTGGCGACCATCGCAAACAGGGTCCAAGCTCCCGCGCAGACTTACTTGTTTTTTGTTGTTGTAGAGGATGCATGTACTTGTCTTATCACCCTACGCTCGTGGCAGCCTAAGCGCGACACCAGAGGCACGCACAACGCTGTCCGAGAACGTTGTTTGGTTCTATTGAGATTCTACATTCCCACGATCTAGCACCTGTATAAAGGATTGAGACATTCTCGTGGTTATGTAGGATGAGCTCAATATACTGCAGCTACGCCACAAACTCTGATTAGCTGGTAAAGCTTTGATAAGTCAGTTCGCTTGACGCCGCTCGACATTGGTACACCACAGCACACGGACAGAACATGAACATGATGCAGCCAGGTCATACAACATCCCCACGTGGGGTAGTCACCTTCGTCTTGATGGGGAGCGGTAATAGCCCGCTCTTTGCGACACCTCACAACGCAGATAGGTCGTCGGGGTCGTCCACATATCTCTTCGTCTATCCATTACTGGAGATAGAGTAATGGCATCTTGCGCTCTTCACAGACAGCAAGTCTACTGTAGTCAGCGAGGGTCTGAGGGATGCTGTACGTACTAATAGGTAGCAAACGACGCTAGCGCTAGACTGCGGCCGCGTCGGGCTCCTTTTGCTCCTGTACCATACTCCACAGAAGCGTCGCAATCACAAACAGTGCGAGGTTGGTGTTATAGTTGGTCATGGGTGGTGACTCCATCGGCGCGCAGAGAGGGGAGTGATTGGCGCGGCAGCGTCGGCGCGTGAATCGGGGCTGTCGTGGTCAGCTGTTACCTCGCTGTCGCCAGAGCTCACTGTCTGTCCGTCCGAGAGTGATTGATCGATTCCAACCAGCAAAGGACAATGTCCAAGTCACCCGATGCGGATGTGGGTCGGTGCGAGTCTCGACCCGTGTCTGTCGTGTCGAGCGCTCGTGAGCCTGTTGCCTGACACGTAAAGTGGAGACGGACGGATCGCCCTCCACTTGCACTCTACGGTGGATTTCCGTTTCGGCCTCGGCCGATGACGTCGTGGTGTGTGGGGAGAGCAACTGCCATCCAAAACGCATCCACCAGCAAACAGCTCTCTCAAACACAGCGCCGTTCAGACGCATATGCATGCATGCAAACTCTACATAGACTTGTAAAGCGTAGCCAGCCACCGGCAAAAGGTTTATTTAGGGCATGCATTAGTTGATGGCGGGCGGACAGCGGGATGAAGAATAGGCGGTGATGGCACATACCAGCACCTTCCACTCGTCATCCCATCCAGGCCGACCTCCACATTTTTGATCCTCACTGTAGTGATTGTGAAGACCAACGACAGGTATAAACGCCAGTGACCCCGCCACAACGACACAACTTTCTCACACATCGCCACAACCAAAACAACTACAAAATGGCACCCAAGATGGTACCTGGAAAGAGACCGAGCGACGCTGGCGAGAGCAGCCGTGACACGAAAAAGGCCGGCGCGCAGGAACCGACCTACGAGACGTTTGACGAGTGCATGGACGGCGGGATCGACGCCGAGGAGCGCGGCGAGCGCTACCGTAACGGCGAGAAATCGCAGCGGTTCTACGAGCAGGCATCCGAGCTGTACGCCAAGGCGCTGTCTCTGAACGACACGTCGTACGACGCGGCCTTCAACCTGTACGCAGACACATGGAGATGAGTGCTAACGTGCCAGTGGCCGGGTGATGATTCGCCTCGGGAGCGAGTTCTACCTCCCTCCGTCATCACTGGACGTGTTCAGCGGGGCGATGATGATGTTCAAGCGCGCTCTCGGCAGTACCGAGGACGAGCACCTCAAGAACGACGCCGCGTTCAACCTCGCCCAGACGCTCATATCCACCGCCGACGTGCTCGAGGAGTACCAGGGTGACCGGGCGCGCCCGCAGGCCAAGGAGCTGCGCGAGAGTGCCGCAGTGCTCCTTCAGGGTGTGGTCCAGTCGCAGGCCGAGTACGTGCACAAGGAGCAGGAAGAGAAGGACGCGTCGGCCGCAAGCGAGGCCGCGAGCGCCAAGGCCGACGACAGCTCGATGCAGGTCGACAGCACCGCGGCCAAGGACGGTGACGCCACGATGGCAGAGGGCGAGGCCGCGACAGAGGAGGAGGCGCAATACCCAAAGTCTGTGCCCACCCCCGACTCGCTCGTCGACTCGGTCATCCTCCTTACGGACACGGTGATTACGCTGTGGAACTACTATGACCCGCCGCAGCTGCCGCCCGACGAGCAGCAGGAGCAGATTTCGGACCTGATCAACTCTGCGCGCGCGTATGCTCCGTCGACACGGCAGGCGGAGCTTGATCTTCAGGACAGCAAGATGCTTCTCGGCGTCGACGCGTGTATGTGGGACATGGTCAAGGAACAGATTACGCCCGGCACGGGCATGGAGAACACGCTTGGCAAGGCCGCGGGCGCCATCGAGCGGATCCTCACCTCGCTCGACGCAGTGCCCAGCGACGACGCGAGCACGCGCGCCGAGATCCTCACTACCCTCGGCGATACCGAGATGGGCCACGCCCTGCGCCTCATGATGCTGCTCCCCCGCGTTGCCGCGGCGGGCGGCGACCCCGCGATGTCGGGCGACCTCTCGACCAAGGCTTGGGGACAGCTCTCAGCCGCCGCGACGCGGTTCACCGCTGCCGCAGGACTACCTAGCACGGCGTCGACGCCGAAGGAGTTCAAGCCGAGCGTGTACCTGAACCTCCTGCGAGCGACACTTGCGCGCGCGCGCCTCGCGGGCGTGAACACGACCGCCGCCGCCAACGTCCAGAAACTGATGGACAACTGCGCCGCGTACGCTGCCAAAGCGGCTGACAGCCTCGGATGGAAGTTTGCCAAGCTGCCGCGTGAGAACGACCCCCAGCCAAACCCGTTCTTCAGCGACCCGGTGCAGCCGCCCTTCCCGGCCGGATGGGACATGGAGATGCTCGCGCGCGACACACAGCTCCTCATGCTCCGTGTCTGCTTCTTTGCGCGTAACGGCACTTTCCCCAACGTCGAGGCGGACCCGTACGACGCCTCGGCCCGCGCAGTCATGGAGGGTATTCAGAGCGTCAAGAGCGGTCCGCGCCGCATGATGCCCCACGACGTCGAGCGGTTCGTGTCTGACCTCGAGGACGCCGAGGGCACCCTCTCCACTGAAGAAAAGGCATTCTGGGAGGAGGTCACACTCAACGTCCAGGCGGGCGTGCCACCAGAGGAGCACCGCGAGGAGCCGCCCGCGACCGAGTTTACCCCCGCTGTCGCCGAGGCGCTGCGTTCGTCTGCCGCGGCGGCCGCCGGCCAGCAGGCGGGCCAGCAGCCCCCTGCTCAGTCCTAAAGGCGAAGCTAGACCACAATGGACTCAGCATAAAAACGCCAAGCCCTAACAAGACACTGCTTCCACCTTGAGGAAGCCCCCAGTACACTTCAAGCAAGTATAAATATCAGCATTAGACGATGGCAGCGCAAGGCGGGCCATACACATGTAGGAAAATGCATCTAGGTTGCGGACAGGAGCACAAGGACACTTTGTCACTGTATAGAACTTCAAGTTCACTGGACTGACGCTGATGGGAACACAAAGGGTACTTGCACTAGACGTCGAGGGCGCTAGTCGTCGGTGGGGGGTAAGCTCTGCGGAGGCAAGTCGCTCCAGTGCATAGTGACAGCGAGGCGGTTGAGGAACCATCCCGAGAGACCCCAGACCTCGAGGGGCTGCGGCTCGTCCTGGGGGGGGAGGACGAGGTCTCCGCACCGGATCTTCCAGTACGGTCTGCGGCCGTCTAAGCGGAAATAGTGGGCGGCTTTGCGAGCCGGGTCGGCGATGGTACTGAGCGGCAGCGGGATGAGCGCGCTGACCTCGCCCGCGTCCGGATGGAGGTTGGACAGGCTGAGTGACGGCAGAGGCTGGGCGGCGAGTGAAGCGTCTACTTCGCCCGTGATCGCCGCGTTAGTCGCCGCGTCAAACGCATCGCCGTTGTGAACGAATCCCTAGTGTGAGCGGTAAGGTTATGGAAACGAGGCGACCCACTATCACAGGCCATACCCGCGCCTTGTTGCCTAGCGAGTACTCTGGTTCCAGCGCGCCCAGGACCTCGACGTGGGAGGCGGGTAGACTCAGTTCCTCCTGCGTCTCGCGCAGAGCCGCCTCGACCATATTAGCGTCAGACTGGCGTCAGTGTATGCGGCGATGCGACCGCGGCAAGGCCCGTTAGGAACGATTGCCCTACTCGGCGCTGTCGGTGGACGTACCGGCTCCGCCTTGCCTCCAGGAAAGCTACCGTCAGCGATGCCCAGGTACCAGTCATCTGAAAGTTCCAGTCAAGACGGGCCGTGACTCACCTAGCCTCGCCGCCATGGACGCGGAGGCCAGACGCCCGGACCTCCATGAGGAGATGTGCCGCGCCGGCAATGTTACACAGAGGGAGGAGAACGGCGGCTTCGCGCGCGGCCGCACCGGCCGGGGACGAGGTATGCGGCGGGATATCGGCGATGGGCGTGCTTGGAGGCGGGAGGAGCGCGGCGCGGATAGCCGAGAGGTCGTCGCGCGTGAACACTAGCGGAGGTGGTGTGGTCTTTGTTGCACCCTTGGCGTCTACGGCGTCGGCCGCGTCTGCACCCAGATCCGTCTCCGGAGCGCGGACGCGCGCCGTATTGCTCAACGGCCGCGCTAGTGTCCTCCCCCGCCATGGAACGGCGCGCGCGCGCAAAAGTCGTACTGACATGTCGATGGATCAGTAATGATAAGACTGCACAACAATGGGCCGAATCATACGTCACAGTTCGCGGGTGGAGGTCGCCATTCAGCCGCGCTCCGACAGCGGCGCCGCACCCAAACGCCGCGGCGGTCTAGCTACGAAATGCAGAATGCTTTCTAAATAGTTGTATGATCAAGCTGTGGCGGGTACTATGTAGCCCCTGCACTGCAGCTTGCAGTGACGGCGCTGTAGCCCCTGGCGCGCCTCGCTACTGCGCAGTCCAGCCCCCGTCGATACTCTGCACCGACCCGGTGATGGTCTCCGCCGCATCCGAGCAGAGAAATACCACGAGCGCGCCAATCTGCTCGGGCGTGGTAAACTTGTGCATTGGCTGCTTTTCCGCTAGGAGTGCAACGGCCTCCTGCTCGACAGTTGTGCCGTTCTTTTCTGCGCGCGCCGCGATCTGCGCCTCGACGAGCGGCGTGCGTACCCAGCCGGGACAGATGGCATTGGCAGTTATCCCGCTGTTGGCGTTCTCCAGCGCCAGGACCTTTGTGAGCCCCACCACGCCATGTTTCGCAGCGACGTACGGCGCCTTCTCAGGGCTGCCGACTAGACCGTGCGCGCTCGCTATGTTGACTATACGCCCCCATCCCCGCGCCTGCATGTGGGGCAGGGCATAACGTGAAGCGTGGAAGGGCCCCGAGAGGTTTGTGTTGATAACCTCGTTCCAGTCGTCCTCTGTTGCGGCCTCGACGCGCACAGTACGCTGAACGCCAGCGTTGTTCACGAGGACATCCAGGCCACCAAGCTCGCGTACGCATTCAGCGATCATTGCGTCAATCTCGTCACAAGCCTTCATGTCTGCTTTCGAGTATGCCACGCGTGCCCCGCGCCGTTCCAGGTCGGCGCGTATACCCGCGATCACATCGTCGTCGCCGAACCCGTGCAGCATCACGTCGTGGCCTGCGTCCGCGAGCGCGCGGGCAATCCCCAACCCGATCCCGCTCGTCGAGCCTGTCACCAGCGCTACGCGGCGAACCATGTCGAGCGTCGCGGTTGCTTGTATCGTCAGTGCAATGTCAATGGCGCATTGCTGAAACACTTTACAATGACGTAACGGCGATGCAGCTACTCGTGGTCAACGTTTCTAGCACGCGGTCGAGCGGTAACGAGTTGCACCAACTCGAGACCCGAGCTATCCCCGAAGCCGCTTTTACCGCCTCCCTAGCCGCACTTCCATTGCCGTACTGCCGCGTCTCTAGGGACGCGCTTGCCGCCGTGTCGATCAGTTATAGTGCACATCGTGCTCACCGGGCGCTCAACGGCCGTCACCTCAGCCGCTCCCACACACCAACTGCGTGCTTCAGAAGGCGCATGATCAGCTCCTAGTGAGTGTGGAGCGCAGAGACAACTAGCGTTGTGGTCCCGATGCCTCGCTTAAAGCTAGGTCTGACGCATCTGGCGCAGCTGTTGGAGCCCGCGGGCCCTGTGGGTGTGGGTTGCGAGGCGCACGTTCTCGCCCAGCCCCACTCCCACATACCCCCGTTCGTGATGTACAGGCACACACACCCTTTCTCGTCACGCAGCGCGACACCTGCACCTGTAACGGCAAAACCCAGTGCCCAAGGGCTGAGCAGTAACGGCCCTTTGTAGTCTGTATGCGTGCACAGAGTCTAGACGCGACGATCTAGACTTACCAATGCAGAGGGACGTGCGCGATCGTGGCGTGTGCGGTGTGAGCAAATCATAGTGGTGGTGGGAACGCGTTGTGGTGTGTCCAGGGCCTGCGTCGTGGCCAAGCAACGGCGATCTTTTACCGAATGTCCAAATATAAGCCCCTCGTCGGGGATGCGGATCGACCACAGGCAGGGCTTTGTGGCGTGGCGCCCAGTCCCAAACGGTCTCATCAGCACATCTGTTGTTGGCAAGAAATGCGCTTCGTCCCCATGGCAAGCTGTGCTGCGCTTACAGAATCGCCTACAGCAGGTGTGGGTGGGACATTCCGCCGGCTGTGGAATGCTGGGGGTGTTCCCACATAGTCCGGCCTACCTACGGAAAAACTACCATCTGCTAGCTGCTTTTCCTCGAGGTCGAAAAGCAACCGTTTCGGTGTGTTGCCGCCGCCTCGAACGCCTCGTTACCTTGGATCGAGCAGGGGATAATGAGAAAAAGCCACTCAGGGGTGCAAAGGGGGATATCCGGAGGGTTTATTTTCTCCATGGAAAAATGTGCCACTGGCTGGGCATTCGCTGCATCCCTTCTCGTCTGACCGTGGTCTCGCGCGACAGTGGTCTTGCGGAATGCATAACGGGGTTATGGTCAAATCCGAGGCACCGAGGACCGAGGGGTGGGTATTGCCCACTCGGTTCCACAATACCTCGACGACGTGTTGTGCTGGCGAGGAAAACGATGCCTCTAATCTAAAACAGGACATGCGCCACTAAATGGCATCTGTGCTTTGATCTGCTGTATGGATAGCAGAGCACGCGGTGCCAGTGTGCGTGTGCGAGTGGAGAGGAGTTGCTCAGGCAGCAATGTGAATTCTGTTCGGTGCAACTATGCAGTCATCGGGGACAGACCCTCCTCCGAAGCGCGAGCTGGTCCGATTAGGAAAATGTAATTAACTCCAATTGTGGATTTGGGCCTGGTTCCTAGTGGCATTTGATTTCCCTGGGTGGCCAGAGAGCGGGGGATCTTGAATCCATGGTAATGCGGGCCCTAACTTAAGTTGTCGGCTTTGGCGCTTGGGTCAAAGTGGTGTGTTTGGTAGTCGTTGCGCCGTCGTCGCTAACCACCATTGACAGCTTCATCGCCACCACTGTTCCTCTTGTCAGCTCTTGTTCTCTCTAGACAACCTCACATTCCATCGTCTGTGTGTGTGCCCCTGCGTGGCACTCGATACCTACTCCTTGTATCTCGCCACCACCCCCACTTGGCCCATACACAACCCCGGCCCGATCGATCGACACCCTCCCTCTCTGCCCCCGCCCCTTCGTCCCTGCAACACGCAGCACCTCAACCGCGTCGCCTCTCTTCGCGCGACACACTAAACCACTCGACAACACTTTTTTGGCTCAACAGACTCGTCGTTGTCCACCTACTCGGTCCCCCCCCCACTGTTTTATCGCCCACGCCATGACACCTGACGGCGATGGGCACACCGCAGTGGCGAACGGCAATGGCAACGGCACCAGCAACGGCAATGGCGGCAGCAGCGGCCTCGTCGCGCCGCCCACCGTCACCGTGTCGGCGCCGCCCAACTTTCCTCCATGCGGCGCTGCCTTTCTTCGACATCTACACACTGACCCAAAGTCAAAACATGTCAACTTGCCGACGGCCGCTGGACGCCCAAAGACAATGTCCGTGCCATTCCATCAACAACACCCGCCCGCAACGCCATCAACACAAACACAGCAGCCGCCAACGTCTATAGACTTTGGCTCGCTGCCCCCGCCAACGGCACTGCCGTCGCAGTCGTTGCCGACTACTCCACCCCTGCACCACATTGGCCCCGCGTCTCCAACGTCCCCAAAGAGCGCAGTGCTGTCTGCGCCCTTACCCGCGGGGGGGTCATCTCGGTCTCGACGACGCCCAGGAACAGCTCCAGTGTCTAAACCGCGCGACGGCGACGGCCGCCTGACGTCGTCCGTGTCACAGGAGAACCTTCCTTTGGCGACGTCGCACTTGCGTGATCAGGACATTGCTGCTTCGACGCCGGCGGGGGCAGCTGCAGCACGGCCCAGAGTCGCGTCCGAGCGTCCCGTTCAGCCGCCAGTGCAGCGGCTGACATGGTCCGAGTTTGCGCGCGCGTACCAGCATGGACGCTGGGATCCGATCCGCATGCCAACTGCGCCCATCTTTGACTCGGATCCAGAGCCCTCGTCACCCGCCAGCGCCACGACCGTGAGCGGCAATCCTCATTACAGCTCTCACAGCGTGCCCACGCCCCCCGGGATCACAAGGCAGCATTCGCTGCCAGGGCGCTCAAAGGACTCGGGCAGCTCGGTTGCGGCCCATCGCCTCGCGGCGTCAACGAGCCCACCGAGCATCTTTGAGCCCCTCAACCTCACCAGCCCCGATCACGAAATCATGGATCCGTACGGGACGATGCGCATGTCAGAGCCATCGTCGTCGGGCTCGGCTCAGTCGGCTGCGTCTGAACCTGTCACGTCTGCCTTTGATCGCATTCCCATGAACCGCCACTCGTCCAGCATCGGCGGCGGAGGTGGCGTCCCCGACTTGCTCCCAACGATTCAGGCCAGTCCCGCGGGTACGCCCAACGACGCGTCGGGCATGCCGCCCATGCTCAACCGTCCTGTCCCGTCCCACAAGATACCACCAGCGACCGCCCCCTTGCCGCAGATGTCCACCTCGGTTTCCCAGCCACAGGGCGATTACTTTGGCGACGCCGTCGTGACCGAGCCTGCGGTCGTAACCGTGCCCGAAGAGGACGAGGAACCCCAATCGCCACCTCCCGTCAACGAGAATAACGAGCCCATTCAGTTCCCCGAGCCACGCTACTGGCACCAGATGGAGCCATTCTTTAAAAGATTTGGCTTCCTTGCAGCGCCCCCGCCACCCAACGAGGCTGAGCGTCTCAAGGCGCTGTACAGCTACAACATGCTGCACACGCCCAACGACGTCAACTTTGACCGCATCGCGCACATGATCAAGCTCGTGTTCAAGGTCAAGATTGGCCTGATCACGCTCATGGACAATGACTGTGCGTGGTTCAAGGCGCGCACGGGGTTTGCGTTTTGCGAAACGCCACGGTGCACCAGCTTTTGTAGCCACGCGATCTTGTCCAACAGCGACGAGCCCATGGTCGTGCTCGACGCGCGGCGCGACTGGCGGTTCTGCAACAGCCCTATTGTGAAGAACGCGCCGCATATCCGTTTCTACGCTGGTGCCCCCCTGCGGACTTCCAACGGCCTCAATGTCGGCAGCCTGTGTCTCGTCGACGACCAGCCGCGGTCCGAGTTTCCCCCTAGATCACGCCACATTCTCAAGGAGTTTGCCGCGATCGTCATGCGTGAGATGGAGCTGTATCGGGATAGGGTAAGAGGCCAAAAAGGGACGCGCTGACAACCAGTTGCAACTGCGCACCCGGGACAAGATCCAGACGTCCATGGAAAACTTCACCCGCGAGTGTCTCGAGATTGACGACCAACTGTCGGCCAACGCCACGCCGGCCAACAAGCTCAACCAGGTGTACACGCGCGCGGCCAAGCTCATCACCACCACGCTCGAGCTCGACGGCTGCGCTATCCTCGATATCAGCCAGTTTGAACGCGTCGAGATTACCGGGCCAACCGGCGAGCGCCACTACATCTACCATGCGAACCCGTACGCCGAGGGCGAAGCGCACATGGTCGAGCCTACCAATGTGTTTGGCACGGTCGGCGCGTTCCCTGTGCTGGCCACGGCGCCGGTGGCGCCGTGCCCCACTCGCCCGCTCACACCATTGGAACACGAAAAGATGTCGGCATTCTTGAGCGACCACCGTGACGGCCGCATCTTTGAGGGTGTCGCCCCCAGTTGGATCAAGTACATCTTCCCCTCGACGCTCAAGTACGGCATGGTGGTGCCTGTCATTGGTATCGACAAGCAGCCGTTTGCGCTCATCTGTGCGTACACACACGACAAGGGCAAGCAGTTCCTCGAGGGATACGAGCTCCAGTTCTTGAGAGCCATTGGTGTCATCATCCTGTCGGCGGTGCTGCGGCGTCGCATGCTCATGGCCGACCGGTCCAAGAGCGTCCTCATCTCGTCCGTCAGCCACGAGCTGCGCACACCGCTGCACGGTATCCTCGCTGCGTCCGAGCTGCTGGGCGACTCCAACCTCGACGGCACGCAAGAGGCGCTCCTGTCGACCGTGCGCACGTGCGGCCTGCAGCTCATCGAGACGGTCAACCACGTACTGGACTTTACAAAACTTAGCGGGTCGTCCAGGAACAAGACCCAGTCGCTTATTCAGCTGACCAAGACCAACCTCGCCGAGCTCATTCAGCAGACGGTCGAGAGCTGCTGGCTTGGCGCGCGCGGCAGATTGCTGCAGCAGGGCGAGAACCAGGTCGGCAGCTTTTACGCCCCCGTCATCAACGGGCTGTTACCGCACGACCAGCGCGCGCACGTGCAGGACGCCCTGGCGCACGTCGAAACGGTGCTCGACATTGGACCACGTGAGAAGGGGTGGAACGTCATGTGTGAGAGCGGCGGTCTCAGGCGCATCCTCATGAACCTGTACGGCAACTCGCTAAAGTTCACCGAAGACGGCTATATCCAGATTGTGTTGCGCGAGCTGCCGCACGCGCCGGACGCCAAGCGCATCCCCGTCCAGCTCGCCGTCATTGACACTGGCCATGGCATCGGTAAGGGGTTCCTCAAAGAACAGCTCTTCCAGCCGTTCTCGCAGGAAAACCCACTCCTGCCTGGCACAGGTCTCGGACTTGCTATTGTCAACAGCATTGCGTGCTCCGAGGCGATCAAGGGCAACGTCGAGGTGTGGTCGATCGAGGGTGAAGGTACCGAGATACGCATCACGTTCGAGGTCGAGGTGGCCGACGAGGTCCAGTCGCCGTACATCGACCGCAACATTGGTATTGGCTACTCGGTCGGGTTTGTCAACTTTGCCACGGGCCACCGCGGCCTGCAGCTCAGCATGGAGGTCATGGGCCGGTACGCCGAGTTTATGGGCTTTACCATTGCCGAGGACTATCGCAAGGCGGACGTGCTGATCATGCACGAGTTACATGGTCTGACAGACGACAACCTCGAGCTCGTCAAGTCACGTCCGACCATCCTCATCGCGACATTCAAGATATGGGCGCGGGACAGGCTGCACGAGCTCGGCATGATCAAGAGCCAGTACATTCGTATCCTGTGCAAGCCCATGGTCCGCTGCACGCTCATTTACGAGCTGTGGCGCGCAGCGACGTATCTGCGCCGCGGCGATGGCGGCGACGGGTCCGAGCTAGGCGAGCTACCGTCGTCCCTGAGCGACCTTGCGTTGGACTCGCCGGCCACACGGCCAAACGCGACCTGTTTTCCCGGTCCGCAAGACCCGCAGGTCTCGTCGTTTGAGCCGCAGGTGAAGCGCGCCGCTACGCCGCTGCTACGCCGCCGCTCCGAGGAGGCAGCCAAGGACGAGCTCGTGTCGCAGCGGCGCCCCAACATTGGTCCGCGCGGCCTGACGTACCACCCCGGGCAGGACAAGCCGACGAACAATGAGCCTGCGCCGTCAATGTCTCCAATGTCGTCGGTTACATCGCCCAACTCGACGATCTCGCTCGCAGACGGCGGCGCCATGCTGCGTACCGCGACGCTGTCAGACAGTCCCTTAAGCCTGGCCGACCCCGAGCTGCCGCCGAGCCCCGCGCGCATCATGGTCGTCGAGGACAATGTGATTAACCGGCGTCTGCTGACGACGTTCCTCAAGAAACGCGGGTTCGAGTACTCGGAGGCGATCAACGGCGCCGAAGGCGTCAAGCTCTTCGAGACGACCCCGCCGAATACATGGGAGTGAGTGTTCGTCGTAGGAGTGCGCTGACCCCAGTGTCGTTCTCATGGACATTACCATGCCCATCATGAACGGATACGACGCCACGCGCGCGATCCGCGGGATAGAGGTCGCGCGGCGGAACGGGACGCCGTCGGACTCGAGCTCGGGCTCGAGCATGGACACGGCAGCGTCGATACCCTCGGACCAGCGGCATACCAAGATCTTTGCGCTCACCGGCCTCGCCACGCCAGACGATAAGAGGCAGGCGTTTGGCAGCGGCGTCGACGGATAGTGAGTGGTACCTCGAGGAGTAAAGTTGACGCCAGCCTCGTCAAGCCCGTGTCGCTTACGAGCCTCGACTCGTTGTTCAAAAGTGAGCCAAGCCGTCCTAGGCAATGCTAATGGTAGAAATTGGATTTTAGAGTAGGCGAGAGAGAGAACGGCACAACAACACATAGCATACAGCGTCTCTTTGTACCAATACATTGCCATCCATGCACATTGTACAAGCTAGTAGGCGTGCTAGCGGACTTCCTCGCCCGAGCCGGCGCTTACGCCCGGGCGAAGCTCGATGCCCTTTCGCCCGCCGCCCTCGGCGCGTGCCCGCGCAGCCATGTCCTCGAGCTCGGCGTCGGTCGGCACGGGTTCTTCTGGATCTGGCGCAAACTCGCCCATCGTCCGTAGTACCAGGTCGGCAGAGGAGAGAAAGGCGTTGGTCGCCAAGCGCAGGATACGCAGCGTCGCGGCGCGGATCGTGCTGTAGCCCAACGCGGGGGGAAGTGGACGAGCGGAGCGAGGACGCGTGCGGCCCGGCGTCGTGTGGCCCGGCGTCGTGTGGCCCGGCGTCGTGTGGCCCGGCGTCGTGTGGCCCGGCGTCGTGTGGCCCGGCGTGTGAACGGCGTGCGGGAAAGGTGCGCGCAGGAGTTTGAAAGGTGCGCAGGAAAGTTGAGAGGGAACGGTGTGCGCAAAGTAAGGAGTGGTGTTGTACGACGCCAGCAAGGACAATGTCGGCAGAAGGAGCATGTGTCAGCACTCACACACGGCGCTAGTCGCAGACTTACATGACAAGCACGTCGCCGTCGACGGCGGTCGTCCGGTCCACGAGCTCCATGTTCACCTCGCGGTCGACGTCAAGCGCGCGTTTACCTGCCGTCGCGTGGGCAGGTGTGAGGAATGGGATGCGGAGTGTGCTGGGGTCAGCGACGGCGGCGAGTCGAGGCGCGCAGCGCCGAGACGAGCGCCGAACTGGCGCAGGCGGTCACGCCGTGGACAGCGCCATGCAGCGACGGCACTGTCCACCCGACGCCCGCACGCCGCATGCACACGGGCACACCGGCCCACGACCACTCACACGACATGACACAGCGCGTCGTCGGCGCCTTGGCGGTCCGTCTCAGGCATGAGTAGTTAGTTGATGGCATCAACCGACCCTACCTTGCTTTGCCGCTGAAATCTTAGTCGGATCCGCCACCCAACTCAACCCCCTGCTTCTTGCCTCCGTACTCTCCACCAACACACCATAGACCACTAGAGCGCCGGCCATGATCAAGGTATGTGTGCTCCGGCGACGGCGACGCCGGCGACGGTTTCGGCGTCGTCGTCGTGCTCGTGCCCTGCGCTACGAATGTACTTGCTCACGCTCCGCCCCCGCTTCTCCGTCATTCTCCACGTCCCCCGCGACACCACCACGCGCCGACGCGACTGTCCCGTCACGCTCGTCTGACCCCCTTCGCCGCCGCGCCGTCGCTGCTCGTCATGCCGGATACGCTCCGCTCGCTTTCTGCGCCACGCCGCGTCGCGCCCGCTCCGCTCCGCGCCGTGCTTACTCACCACCGTCACGCCGCTTTGCACCTTCCCCGACCTGTTCTCGCGCACGCCGGCTTGCCGTTGACCTGACCTCGTCGCGTGCATGACTCGCTCCTTTACTCGCCCGCTCGCGTTATGCCCTGCCCATGGCACCATCACCCCGCTAACCCTCTCTCGACCCGCTCACGTGCCGCTGGCGCCCGCATCGCACAACAGATCTGGTCCATGAAGCAGAACGCCGAGGCGCAGGCCAAGACCACGCCCAAGGTCTCGGCGGCGGAACTGCGCGTGCGGAAGGGTGAGTCTGGCGTCTTGCGTTCTCCGCCCGCTGACGGCAGACATGAACGAGCTCGACCTCCCGCCCGGAGTCGCGATGGAGGGCGGCACAGAGGACCCGCTCAACTTTACGCTCACGTTCGTGCCCAAGGAAGGTGGGTGTCGTGGTTTCCTCTCTCTCCGCGCGTATGCGCCCGCGGCGTTGTTGTTGCTGCTGCTACTGTTGCTGGCGTTTCCGCGCCGCCTGCCAACGGCGCAAGCTGCCCCATCGCGCCGACCACAGCGCGCTCCGGCGCAACACGCACCCGCGCCCACTTCACTGCCGCGGCCATGCTGACGACAGGCGCCTACAAGGGCGGCACCTTCGACTTCACCTTCCACATCAACCCCAACTACCCCCACGAACCACCCAAGGTGCGGTGTCTGCAAAAGATCTACCATCCGAACATCGACCTTGAGGGGAACATTTGCCTGTAAGCTAGCCCCTGCTGGTGTAGCTGACGGCAGCAACATTCTGCGCGAGGACTGGAAGCCGGTGCTCAATCTCAACTCTGTCATCTGGGGTCTGCAGCTGCTCTTCGACGCGCCCAACGCCGACGACCCGCTGAACAAGGGTACGACACAATGTACGCTTCTCGCTGACACGCAGTCGCCGCGGACGATCTGCGCAAGAACACCACAGCGTTTGAGCGCAATGTGCGCACAGCCATGGCCGGCGGGCGTGTCAACTCGGAGTCGTTTGACAATGTGCTCTCCCCAGCAAAGCCCAAGACCAAGTAGCTCCGGACACGCGACTGTATTAATGCATGGGGTTGTGTATGGCGTAGCCGGGTTGTGCTACTTTTTCCTGCGGCCAGCGAGCCACTTGCGGAACTTGGCCGCGCTGTACACGACGCTCTTGGTGAACCCGGCAGTGACGAGGCCCTTGACGCTCTGTGTCAGCGCGGGGCGCTTGATGATATGTCGGACCTCGTTGTTGACAACGTCGAGGAAATCAGGCTGGGCCGCAACCCGTCGCCAGAACTCGGCGTCGTCGTAGAGCGCGCGTGATTCCTGTGCGGCGGCAGCGGCTCGCCGGCGTTCTCGCACCTCGCGCCGCTCGGCCGCGATTTCCTTGGACACGAGCGCGCCGGCGACTGTCGGGCGGAAATGTGCCGCGAGGCGTTGGCGCACGCGCAGGGGGAGCTGGGAGAGCAGCGACGCGGCGTGCTCGGTACCCGTGGGCTGGGCGAGAGTCGCTTCGCCGTCCCCGCGCCAAGCGTCATGCACCGCCGCGGGCTCGCCTCGAGGATGTGGGTCGACATCGCCCTGGAGCGCCGCAGCGGTATCTGATGCCATACCTTTGGCGGGCTCGGACCAGCGCAGACCAACGCGCGCAACGTGGGGCGCGTACAGTTTCCGGAAAGCGGGGAGAACGCCGTCGCCTCTTACGATGTTCCGGACCTTCTCGGGATTCTCTGCGCCAGGGACGCTCATGCGCGGGTCGCCAGAATACGATATACCCGCTATTTGTTCCCAGAGCGCAAGTTCCGTGAAGCGCGGCGGAAGCTGGAGGAGTGCGAGCGCGAGCGCCGCGGCGTTGTTCGCCGCCAGCGGCGCATGTAGCGACTGCTCACACCGCAGCATGAGGACAGGCTTGTGCAGCCTCCCGGCAACGTACAGCGTCTCCCACTGCTCGAGGTCACGGACAAGTGTCGGCGTCGAGACTACGCCGTACTTGACTTCCTGTCGTCAGCTTTACCCCAGCAGACACACTTGCCATGTCCCCGAACTTGACCATGGTGACGTACCACAGGCCTGCGCCGAGCTTGTCCGTCATCCACGCGAGTACGCTGGCGCCCAGAGCACGCGCGTACAGCGGGTAATGCTGTGGATGTTGACGGAGATTGATTGCGTGAAACGCGCGTGCGGAGGGAACGGCGAGGATGTAGTCCGTCAACGGGGGTGGCTGGGGTCAGCTACCGCAAGTTGGGTATAGCTCACGCCAGACCGGTTCGCCTGTTTCACCACTCCAGAGCCGTACGCTACCGCCATGTCGATCGGCGCGTCAAATGCTTCGACGACAGGGCGGAACTGCGCGCGCAGCTTCTCCTGCTCGCTCGCGTCCGCGCGCGCGCGTGCGTCCTCAGCGGCTGACCGCGCTGGGGCGGCCGCGTTGCGTCGTCGCCGAGATGTAGCGAAGGTGCGCCGCGCTTGCGTGCGGGGACCGAGCGGCGTGAGCGGAAGGTAGCATGCTCGCCGAGATGACCCCGCTACGGCATTGTGCGCTAACAATCCCACCTGGCGTCAGCTTAGCGAGGATATCTGAGCTCACCAGAGTAGGCCGCGACATGGTCACACGAGCAGGCGAAAGGGCCTTTTCAGCTGTGTAACGGCGCACTTGTCGACGGCGCAGATACCGCTTACCACCCAGAGCAGACTACACACGCAAGAAGGCTCGCGAGACGCTCGTTTACCCGCTGCGTTGCGCGAGGTGTATTGTGCGATGGAAGCAGGCTCACTTTGGACGTTTGGAAAGTCACACTCTGGGTGTGGTCGAGTGTGTGCCTGAAATCTTCCCTTACGTAAATAGTTATCTGCCTTGGACTCGTCCGTGACGATGTTGAAGCGCTGCTCGTAGCCAACTTTTGTTGTTGTCGCACACTCGACCTCACAGCGAACTCCACGGGACATTCTTGGCCGCAATAGTCATGCCGAGATCCCCTTCGCCACCGCGGTCGCGATCACGCACGCCGCTGTCGCGCTCGCCGTCCCCTGGGCCTCCTGAACAAGACGACGTGGGTGCCTTCCTTCCAACCACACTAACCCCAGGCATGCCCGTTCCTCATCCGCATGTATGTGACCAAGGGGCGACACACGCCGCTACGCGACTTTGACGACGGGAGGTTACCCTCGCAGGACGAGTATCACGTGTACGGATGGTGAGTGCGTGGTGCAAGGGCTCTCTGACAAGCAGGAAAGACTCGACGCCAACGTCGCTCGTGCAGCAGCTCTACGCTGTACTGCCTGCGCCGTACCGCTCCCCAGTGGCGCGATACAGCTTCAAGCACGTGTACGTCGACGCGTCGCCTGCGGGGCTGTACAAAGCCAAGGAGATTATCTCGTTTTCGGGGCGGGACTTTGTCGCGACTGTCGCGCCGGCCCTGGGTGGTACGTCGGCGGGAACGGCGAATGGCGATGGGGGAGCAATGGACCGCGCGCTAGGCGACGACGCGCACGACGCGCATGCCCGCCGCGGGCACGCGATCACGGACGAGGAGACGTTGGACGAGATGGGCTTCCTCAAGGGCGACCTGCTCAGCGTCGCTGTTGACGTCCCCGGCCCGCGCGCTGGCGGAGGCGGGAATAGAGCGCAGGGGTCTGGCGCACCACGACGGCCCAGTGGCCCCGACGGACTACGCAACGGTACCAGCGGTCCCACCGACAGGTATGCCCCTCCCCACCGCGACGCCCGCGCACCGCGTGATCCCCCACCACACCGTGACCGCGAGTGGGGACGAAGGGGGCCAGCTCCTGCAGCACCCGGCGGTGGCTGGCGCGACCGCGACCGCGATCGCGGCTGGGGACGTCGCTCGCCTGATTGGAACCGCCGCAGTCGCAGTCCCGACGACCGAAGGGGGAGCTGGTCCCGCGGGCGTAATTAGGGGCTTTGAGATTAGTGTACATAGATGCATCGTTGCGCGCAATCCAACTACCCGAGCTGTTTGCATGTCGTATCTGGTTGTGCCCGACGCGACTGTGTGGAATGGCACAGCTGGAGGGTATGAGTGATACTGCGGGGTGTGCCTGCATACCCCTCCACTGCAGCAGTGTTCATAAACATTGGCTGAACACTGCCGCATTTTCTGCAAATGTTCAAACGCTTTTCATACAGAGCGAATGGAATTTCGTGCATGCATCAAAAGCTCACCCTGGAGCAAGATGGAGGCAAAATTTGGGTGAGGTGGAGATTGTGCGTTGCGTTTGACTCACCGTAGCGGGTGCAGCACTGTCCTCAAGGATTATCTGAACAGCACTGCAGGGGATGACGAGGACCTCGACCTTGACTGCGCAAACATACCCTCACTGGAGTGGGGCATCACACATCAGAGAGTGGGGTACCCTGGCTCGACTCCGCCTCTAGGCCTCTGCGGGATTAAAATATACTCCCGTTCGTTTGATGCTGCCCACATGGTGTTGTGGGCCTGGAGATGCTGCCCTGAGCTATATCCTCCACCCTGCACAGTGGCAACAAGGCGACGAGAAAGGCGGCTGGCCGGCAACAACGACCCCGATCAAATCAACAGCGACACCCAACCCCATATACCTCGTCAATACCACCTCTCCTTGTTCATCAACCATTACTCCTAGCTACACCGCTGCCTCGCCACCCGTGCCGCCGCTGTCAACGCACGGTCTGGGAACGACCGCTCCGTGTCGTACACGGCCCTAGTTACCCGAGAGCACAAGACACATTTCACCACTATGGCGCCTAGAGCCCCCACAATCTTCTCGATCATGTCGTCGACGACATACCCGCCTGTGCCCAGCATAGACGAGCTAGAGCAGCTAAAGCATGCGCTCGAGGCTCAGCAGGCGGCGGCGACGACGCGGCTGTCAAGCATGCAGCCGACGGCCGAGGAAGAGCGGAAAATGAAGAAGGACAAGAAACGCAAGGACCGCGAAGCTACCGACGAACGAGAAAGAGCCGCGCTGGCGGCAAACCAGCGTGCGGGCGCCGCGCTCGAGGTCGTTGAAAGGCGACGAGTCGACGCGACAGGAGACGTAAAGGTCAAGAACGAACGTGGTGAGTCGTGAGATGCGCAGGGGGTGGACGCGCGGTGGCGTCGTGTGAGACCATTGCGCGCGCGCCGCGCGCCACCACAGTGACAATAAGACGACTTGTGCTGACGGTATCCAGTGTCGCCTGCTCCCTCCAACGCATCGTCTGCGTCGTTTCGCCCAAACTCGCAGCAGCAGACGTATGGTAACATGCTCAAGAAGAAGAAGATGAAGCGGGTAGTCGACTCGGAAGACGAGGGGACATGTGAGTCTGCCCTCGAGCGCACCACTAACGCCTAGCTCACCACACGCCACCACCACAGTCGACGTCTGGCCTCAAGCTCAAGCTCGCGCCAGGCAAGTCGCGGCCACAGTCGCAGGCGGCAGACCCCAGCCCTGCGCCGTCGAGCTCGGCAACGTCGACCGGCCCCGGATCCAACATTGACTGGTCCCTCCCTCCACCACCACAGCGTCCGCTTGTGCCGCCACGGCCAGGTGTGCAGAAACCGCTCAAGCCAGGACCAAAGCGCCAGGCAGAGGTCAACGTCGACTACAGCGACCACAAGGCGCCGAGCCAGATCGCCGTGCAGACGTTCTGGCAAAACGTGGAACCATACATCCGCGACCTGCGCGAAGACGACCTCGCCATGCTCAACTTCAAAGCCGACCAGCCGGACCTGTTTACCATTCCGCCACGCGGCCGGCACTACACCGAGATATGGGACGAGGAAGACGGTAACCCACCAGGTACAACGTCGCGCTTCCCTGTTCCGTCGCAGCGTCCACCACCAAAGGGACCGCTGCCGCACTGCATTGCGACGGAAATTCGCGACCCCAACCTCGTCGAGGAGAACCGCGGGCTCGGCGCCATTACTGAGCGTATCGTCGCCGCGGTCATTGGCGGCGACGACATTGCCAAGGCCAACAAGGAGGCCGCCGCAGGCAAGCCCGAGCCCGATGGCGAGGCCAGTCGCGAGGCCGCGCGCATCGACGTTGTCGACCTCGAGGAGCGTGTCAAGAAGGAGATGCGCTCGGTCATGCTTCTCGGCGATCACGAGGAGGTGAGCTATGACTTAGGTGTTTTGCTGACATCAGTTTGACCGGGCCAACCGCGACGATGACGAGGTGACGTGCGCGCTGCGGCAGTGCCAAAAGCTGTTGCAGCAGCAGATCACGGTGAATGACGCGCGCAAGGCGCGGCTGGCCAAGATTGCGCAGGACCGTCTCGCGTATGGCGAGTACCAGTCGACGCTGGACCAGCTGGAAAAGGACATTGAGGCGGCGTGGGCCAAGCGCATCAAAAAGCATGGCGGCGGCGGCAAAAAAGTGCTTCAGGACGGCGTCGTTACGGGCCAGGGGCGACCACCGGTCCCCGAGCTGCTCAAGACCAAGCTCAAGACGCGCGAGCAGTGGATGGAGCGCGTCGGCAAGACGCTGCTGAGCCGCCCCGAGGGCGAGATCGTGGGCCTGCCGACCAAGAGCATATACGAAGGTATACCCGATGTGGACGGCAAGGAGGACAAGCAGGCTGCCGATGACGCCATGGAGGTGGACGAGGCCGATGCAGAAGAAGTAGATGGCATGGCCGTGTAAGCTGTAGACGTAAACCCCAGTGTAGTAGAATTTGTCTCGAGGCGTTCCGCCATGTATAAATGTTTCTCTTCCATCAACCGGGAGTGGCCTTATCGCATGCTCGACGGAGATTGGGCGACGTGATTTGCCGGCGGCAGTGGGATGGGGAGTGGGCTTTGGGTGGGCGTCGTGGGCGTTGTGGCTATGGTGGGGAGAGAGTGAGAGAGCCAAGCGAGAGCGCCAGGGTGGGCGCTCGTTCCCATTGTTCTCCCCCAATGAGCCTATGACGCCAGCCAAAATACCATTATGAGGTCAGGTGTCAGATCGCACACCCCTCTCCCCACCACATCTCTCTCTCTCGTCGTCTTCAAACGTCAACCGCGACCCAACAACGTGTACACAGCACACATCCCTCTAGCTGCGAGCTGCCACACCCACCCCACTCCACATCCGCCACCATCCAGTCCTCAACGTCTCCCCCAGCTGGGCAACCCGCCGACCAAGCGGTCGACGCTCACTTCGAGGTCAACGTCGACAGTGAAGAAGTCGCGGTCACGCCCTCCTCAGAACCCAGACAGCCCATCATGCCCATGTCCACTCTCGAACAATCACAGTCGCTGTCCCCGACAGCGACCAGAAACGCCGATGGCGGCCCCACCATCCTCAAGGCCAAGGGCAAGCGCCAGCACAAGGTCGCCGTGCTCACGTCCGGCGGTGACAGCGCCGGCATGAACGCCGCGGGTAGGTCGTGACGGCTGTACCGGGACTCACGCCAGTACGTGCGGTCGTTAGACAAGCGATTGTACGGTGAGTTGTGGTGGTGTGGGTGGGGCGGGGCTTGAAACACGGCCGGCGTGGGCAGCAGTGCACGGGCATCGAACGCGACTGACGCACAGCGGCTGCCAGGCCTACATTATCCGTGAGGGCTGGGAGGGTCTCGTGCGCGGTAATGCGACCGAGCCCACGCCAGCGGGCACGCGGCACCCTTCGCGGGCTGTATCGCGGGCGCAGTCGGCGTGGGGCTCGCCTGAACTGCACGCCAACGATGGCCACCTAACCCCGGCGCACATTGACCTCGGCGCGGCAGCGGCCCTCGCGGACGCAGAGGCACACGGGGAAAAGTACTCGGACCTCACTAGAATTGCACCCCTGTCCGATGCACCCCTCTCGTTCGGGTACGGTGGCCTGCTGCGTGATGGCGCCGGCGAAGGCGACCTCGACGACGACCACTCGCAGCACACGTTCATCCCCGAGGAAATCGACTCGGAAGGTCGTACCCTCCGCGGACGCTACATTGTGCGCGTGGGCTGGGACGACGTCCGCGGCTGGCTCGGCGAGGGCGGCACGCTCATCGGCTCGTCTCGCTGCCCATCCTGTAAGCATCCTTAGTAGCAGCCTTGGCTGACACAAGTCCGCACGCGTGAAGGTCGCTGCGCCGCCGCGCGTAACCTCATCCACTACGGTATCGACTGTCTCGCCGTGTGTGGTGGTGACGGCTCGCTCACGGGCGCCGACACGCTGCGTGCCGAGTGGCCCAGCCTCATCGCCGAGCTCCACGACAAGGGCGAGATTGACGACGAGCAGCTCGAGGAGTTCCGCTACCTAAACATTGTCGGCCTCGTCGGCAGTATAGAGTGGGCTAGAGTGTGGGGCGGTACTGACGCCTAGCAACGACATGTCCATGACCGATCTGACTATTGGCGCCGTGACGGCGCTGCACCGCATTTGTGAGGCGGTCGACTCGATCTCGTCGACGGCGTCGTCGCACTCGCGTGCTTTCGTCATCGAAGTCATGGGGCGCCACTGTGGCTGGCTCGCCCTCATGGCGGGTGTGGCGTCGGGCGCCGACTTCATCTTTATTCCCGAGCAGCCCCCGCGTGTCGACGACTGGGAGTCGCAGATGTGCGATATTCTCAAGGAGCACCGCCGCGTCGGTAAGCGCAAGAGCATTGTCATTGTTGCCGAGGGCGCGCTCGACAAGAACCTCAAGCCCATCAAGCCAGACCACGTCAAGGATGTGCTCAGGGAGCGTCTCGGGCTCGACACGCGTGTCACCACGCTTGGCCACACCCAGCGTGGCGGTGTGCCCGCAGCATTTGACCGCACCTTGGTGAGCACACAAGTCGGCGCAGGCTAACCCCAGCCCACACTACAGGGCGTCAAGGCCGTCGACACGCTTCTCGAGGCGACGCCAGAAACCCCGTCGTACATGATTGGTATTTCCGAGAACAAGATTACCAAAATACCCCTTCTCGAGGCCGTCGCGCGCACCAAGGCTGTCGCCGAGGCCATCGAGGCCAAGGACTTTGCAAAGGCCATGACGTACCGCGACTCGGAGTTTACCGACATGCTCGCGGCATTCAAGATCAACGCGTCGCTCCCGGGCACGAGAGCCGTTCCAGAGGACAAGCGACTGCGCATCGCCATTATCCAGTATGTGTACAAGGTTGAGCTTTGCTTACATTAGCGTCGGCGCACCCGCAGGTGGCATGAACGCGGCGACGCGCGAGGCGGTGCGTTTCTGCCAGGCCCGCGGACACGTTGCGCTCGCGATCCACAACGGCTTTGAGGGCTTGCTGGAGGACAATGTCAGCGAGCTCACGTGGCTGCGTGTGGACAACTGGACCACGCGCGGTGGCTCGGAGATTGGCACCAACCGCACGCTGCCGAATGTCGACATGGGCCAGGTTGCTGCCGCGCTGCAGCGCCACCACATCGACGCACTGCTGCTTATCGGCGGCTTTGAGGCGTACTCGTCCATCATGATGCTCGAGAAGGCGCGCAAGGACTACCCGAGCCTGCACATCCCCATGGTGCACCTGCCCGCGACCATTTCCAACAACGTGCCTCTGACCGACTTTTCGCTTGGTTCCGACACATCGATCAACGCGCTCGTCATGGCGTGCGACGCCATCAAGCAGAGCGCTGCGGCGTCGCGCAACCGTGTCTTTGTGGTCGAGACGCAGGGCGGCATGAGCGGGTACATTGCCGTGCTTGGCGCGCTCGCCGTCGGTGCGGTGCTGGTGTACACGCCCGAGGACGGTATCAGCCTTACGCGCCTAGTGGAGGATGTCGAGTTCCTGCGCGAGCGCTACGCGCTCGACATGAAAGGCAAGTCGGAAGGTCGTCTGGTCGTGCGCTCGGAAAAGTCATCAAACGTGTACACGACCGAGGTACTCACCAAGATCCTGCGTGAGGAGGGTAACGACCTGTTTGACGCGCGTTCTGCCGCGCTGGGTCACACGCTGCAGGGTGGTGTGCCGTCTCCACTGGACCGTGCGCGCGCAGCACGTCTCGCCATGCTCTCGATGGAGTTCCTCGAGAAACACGCCATGCCACAGGCTCAAACGTTCCACCGCAGGCGCACGACCGCCATCGGGTCGGAAACTGCCGCCATGATCGCTATCCGCGGCTCGCACATCATCTTTGCTACCATGGAAGAGGCCATGAAGTACACCGACATGAAGAACCGTCGCGGCAAGGACGTGTGGTGGCAAAACGTCAAGGACCTCGTCGAGGTCATGGGCGGCCGTGCGGGCGTCGTGGCCGACATGGAGCGCAAGGCGCACGAGCGCCATCCAAAGTAGGCCCATCAAAAGTGATCCTGGTTTGATAGAAAGTCTGCATGCTACTACTTCCCTACAACATTTGTGCGTCCGCTGTCCTACTTGAGGTTGAGGTCACCGACCATAACCTTGATGACCGTGTTGCCGTCCTTGTCCTTGCCGCGCTTGACGTCCTCGAACGCCTCGACGGCCTGTTCGAGTGGGTACCGCTGCGTGACCATCCTGCCGACGTCACCGAGCTTGCCGCTGCCAAGAAGGGCGAGGGCGTCGGGGTACGTGTTGCAGTATCGGAAGACGCCGTGGAGGTCGACTTCGCGGAGGAGACACGCAGCGGCAGGGAGGGCCATGGTGGCGGTACCCATGCCGACGAACATGACCTTGCCGCCGGACACGGCCGCGAAGCAGGCGAGCTGCATGCAGACCTCGACACCAGTACATTCAAATACGCAGTCGAAGCCCTGGTCGAGATCGTCTACGCCCGAGTCGGCTACGGCGGGCGACGCTTTCAATGCGTCCCAGTTAGCTTTGGCAGTCTCGAGTGCTTCGGCGCCCGAGACGCGCGGGCCGCGGGGAAGTGTAAATGTCGCGTCGGCCCAGCCCATCTCGCGCGCAAAGTCGAGTTTGCCCTGTTCGATATCGACAGCGACGACGGTGGTGGCACCGGAAGCTTTGGCGAGTGCGCAGGCGAGGAGGCCGACCGCGCCAGCGCCAATGACGAGAATACGCGCAGCCGGCTGAAGGTTGGCGCGGCGCCACGCGTGCAGCACGACACTGAGGGGTTCGGCGAGCGCGGCGAGGGGCAGGTCCAGCGACGGCGGCAGCTTGTGGAGTAGGTCCAAAGGCCAGTTCATCACCTCGCACAGCGTGCCGTCCAGGTGTGGGAACGTCTTGGCGCTCGACGCGAAACGCATCCCAGTACACAGGTTGTACCGCCCCTCCTTGCAAAACTTGCACTTTCTGCAGCTCACGCCCACTTCCAGCGCCACACGGTCGCCGATCGCCAGCTTGCACCCCTCCGGAAGCTTGTCCGGCAGCGCGGTGATAACGCCGCAAGACTCGTGCCCGAGCACTAGCGGCTCGCGGATTTTGAATACGCCGTTCGCGCCGTGCGCATAGTAGTGCACTGGTGTAAGCACGAGCGGGGCGCGAGCGCAGCGAGTGTCGCGAGTGCGGCGAGAGTCGCCAGATGACAGGTCCCACGTCGCACACCTCGCACACCACTTACACCTCCACACTCACGGTCAGAGCCACACAGGCCAGTGACGCCCATGGCGACCTGGGCCTCGCCCTCAGCGGGGGGCCGCACGGGCTTGTCTTCCTGCCATTAGCGCCGGCCTGTGCAACGGTAGTGCCAGCAACTGTCGCCGCCGCGCCGCCGCGCCGGTCGGTACTCACCACACGCAGGTCCATGGCGCCATGGCACACGGCGGCCTTCTGGGACGTCTTTCCAGCAAAGTTGGGGACGGTCATGGTGTTGAGTGAGTATGTGCAGAGAGGAACCGTTCATTGTGCGCGCCGCGAGGTTTTGTTGCTTTACAGGGGTGTTGGTGGGCTTGGTTTGGGTACGAAGACCGGGGACCGGTCCGGAACCCCGGTCGGGCACGGCGCGGGATAGCGCGGGGCGGCGCTCACCAGGGCGACGCACAGGTGTCCGGCAGAAACACTACGTCCGTTTACGGATCGCAATCGCGGGTTAAGCAGAGCAAAACAGAGCAGAGCAAAGCAGAACACGCTGCATGCACGACGGCGGTGTACATAGATAGTAATTGCGCGTGGCCTTTTGCCCCCTACACGCCGTCCTTGACCTCGGTGTCCTGCCGCTCCGCGCCGGGGTACGCCGCCTGCCACGCCTCGGCGCGCTTACACCACACTTCCTTGCTTGGTGCCGGGAGGCTGCCGGGCGGGAACAAGCCGGCGTGCACGAACAGGTCGTCCGGTTCGCGCGAGCCGACCTCGTACAGCGATCTGGCGTGAGCAGAGCCAAGGAAGGGAATGAGAGAACGCTCAGTCGCTCGTTTCTGTACGAGTACAAGGCTAGCTGCCCACGCACTCTGCGCACGCACGCGCGCCGCACCGTCCCGCCGCCCGCGCCAGCCGACACTCACGAACCGCACTGCCCGCAGAAATACCGTACCACCGTAGCGCCCGATTCGGCGCTCACGGCGTATCCGCTCGTATACCCCGTGATGGTTGTCTGGGAGCGCGGGATGTGGGGGAGGAGGAAGGCCGCGCTGCCGTCAGTCAGTTGTTGCGAGTGGGACGTACATCGCCCCTGTAAACTTGCGGCAGTCGGCGCAGTCTGCCGTCAGTGTGCGTGCGCTGTTGTATCGCGCCGCTGTGTCCTGCTAAAGAGCTCAATTACGATGCCCAACGGCCCCCGAGCACCCAGCGCCCTCCATGAGCTATCCGCATTGACTCCCCCATGCGCCACGCCGCGCGGCTCGCGACTCACGGCATAGCTGCAAGCTGCTCGGGCGCGGGACCGTCAGCTTAATCGCGCCGCAGAGGCAGCTGCCATAAAGCTGTTCGGACATGATGGTCGGTGTGATGGACGATGGGCAATGACGTCGGTGTCTGGTCGGCATCTTTATCTGGCGCAATTTAGGAACAGGTGCAACCCAGGCAAGATCCGCTCACTGAACCCCCCGGTTGTGCCCCACGGTGGATGCGTGTGGTGCATATCTACGGTGCTACGAAATGCCGTCGCCGCTGTCTGATGCGTCGTGTGCTAAGAGGGCACGCTCAGTAGGTTTCGCTGGCTCAGGCCTGGCAACAGCTCGGTGGCGACAGCGGCACGGCCACGGCCTGCGGCCTCGACCTGCCTCGCCAGCCTACGCGCGCTTCTTGGCGTGGTACATGTAATTCACAAGCTCTCCAAGCGGCTTAGTCCATGTCCCCTCCGCGCCAGGTGTAAGCCTCCAGCGCGCGGCGAGGGGGTCGTAGATGATCCCGCGCGTCTCGCCGACCTGGTCGGTACGGATATCGGACGCGTCCGACGGTCGTTCCCAGACATCGAACCCGCCCATATCGGAGAAGACGTATCGGCGAAGTTCCTCGGGACGGACAAACTTGGCGTATGTGTGCGTTCCGGGCGTGACGAGGCGGAGCACGTCCTCGGCCATGGTGAGGGTAAGGAGCTGCGCGAGGGGCGTACGCGAGATGGTCGAGAGAACCAGGTGCCCGCCAGGCCGAACCATGTCCCCTAGACACTGCAGGAATTCGCCGGGCGAGTCGACATGTTCCAATACTTCCATACTGCACACCACGTCGAACGTCTCCCTCGCCGCGCGCAGAGCTTCGGCGCTCGTGTGCCGATACTCCAGGCGTCCTGGCGCTTTGCTCGCCGATTTCTCCTCTCCCTCAGCGACATACGGCAACAGCGGGTCAGCCGCCGCGTGCGTACGCGCTATCTTGATGTTGTGCTCGGACGCATCGATCGCGACGACATCGCCGCCAAGGCGCGCAAGGGACTGGTGTGAGTGTGTGTCGGTGGCCCGCGGCTTGCGCCGCGCGAGCAGTGACAGCACAGTACCGCTCACGCCCGCGCTGGCGCGCTCGCACATACCTCGGCCAACAACCCGCCTCCGCAGCCAACGTCAAGCACGCGCATTCCCGACAGCCAACGACCCTGTCCGCGTGCGTCGGCGCGCTCGCGGTCGAGATGGCGAGTTTCAAACGTCCACTCGGGTTCCGCGGTGGTGTCCAGCGCGACCTTTTGACGCAGGTACTCGACGCGCTCGGGGTTCATGCGGTGCAGGAGAGCAAACTCGCCGCTCTCGTCCCACCAGTGTTCCGACAGTCGGGAGAAGTGCGCGATCTCGTGAGAGTTGACTGTCGAGAGCGCGCGGGTTGTGCCCGGCACCGCGCGGAGTGGACCGGCGACTCGAGCGGCATGTACGGGCATAGCCCGGGGAGCCGACGTCCATGCTGAGCGCTGGAGCTGTCGCAAGACCCGCGACGCACGCATCGATGTGCCCATGGTGGTGTGTGAGTGGATGGCCAAGGGGAATTGCAAGAGTAGACCTGACCCGATTTCATTTGTGCACTACAACTATGGCATTTTCCACGCCTCCGCCCCACTCCCTCCTCCACCCTACATCGTCTGCATGGCCTTTGCGCCGGGGTACGGCTTGTGCCACGGTTCGGCGCTCTTGAGGAAGATCTCGGCGCTAGGTTCGGGCACCGAGCCGACGGGGAAAAGGCCTGGCGTCAGTGCATGTGGAAGTGTTGGGGTTGAAACCGCTGAGAAGAGGGCAAGACGTATGACGCTGCGGTATGTGGCCTGACGTTCGCGTCCATGTATGGCGAACATGTCCGGTACGCGGGCAAAGCAGGACACCAGAGCATTACAAGAGGTAGCACTCGCCACTCGCCTGAGCTGTGCTCGCTGCCTACTCACCTGCACAGATCGTCTTGTGCTTGCCATCATTCATAGTCGTCTCGAAGAGGACGTTGGCGCCGCACTTGGCACAGCGGCTGCGCGTAATCTTGTTCCCGACGTCCGACGTGCACTCGTACTTGTCCATGTCGCCGTTGATCTCGACATTGTCCTCTAGGGCAGTGAGAAACATGCCCGCGAGCCCGCCGTACGTCTGTCGGCAGTCGGTGCAGTGACAGATCTCCAGCCCTTCCTTCCTCACCGGCTCGTCGTCCTTGATCGTCACCGTCACCGACTTGCACAGGCAGTTTCCAGAAAGCGGCGCCATTGTGTGTGTAGATGCTCGATGAGTTTGATGGATGCTTGCATGCGAGTTGCACCACACGGTTCTTATGTTGCGCCATTGCCCACACGTCGAGCCAAGTCGTAGATCTATGTTGTCACGATCGGTCCAGTCAACCAGCCTAACTTTCACATCATTATGTCAGCAAGTCCTCACGTGCATGCACACTCCATCAACACCCGCTTCCACGCTCGGTTCCACAATCTTGGCAGTAGACGCCGAGCTGACCGAGTGTCAAGTGCACACCGCCGAGTACAAGGTATACATGCGCATGCGGAAGACCTGGGAGGAGCATCTAATCAAGCCATGTGAGCGTCAAGCTCTAGTACCGCCCAACCGACTCGCCGAGGGGCGAGACGCTCCACGAGAAGCCCTCAAACTGCTGTTGTACCGTCTGGGAGAGATGCGAGTCTGCGACGACCGAGTCCTGTGGCACCTCGCTCGTAAACTCCTCGTCAAAGTTGCTCGTGTCAATGGCGCTCTTGACGGCGGGTTTGAACGGGGGCGGGATCTTCTTGGCCATGAGCTTGTTCCAGTCAATGTGGCGCGCAAAGAACGGGTGGTCCTTGATCTCCTGCGCGCCGTTGACACCCAACCGGCGCGACGGGTCGCGGTCCAGCAGACGCGTGAGCAGCGAGCGAGCCTCGGGCCCGACCTCGTCCGGGAACCGCAGAGGGTCAGACAGAATCTTGCGGTACATCTCGTTCGTGTTCTCGTCGTAGAACGGTGGGAGGCCCGTGAGCTGGCGTCAGGGCGTATAGCGGTTAGGTCTCACCATTTCATACAGCAGTACACCGAGGGTCCACCAGTCGACACACTTGGTGTATCCGTGGCCGGAGAGCAGTTCGGGGGCGAGGTACTCGGGGGTGCCGCAGAACGTGTTGGTCGTCTCGGACGCGCTCATGTTGAGCTTGCAGAGACCAAAGTCGCACAGGGCAATGTGACCGGTGTAGTCGAGGAGGATGTTCTCGGGCTTGAGATCGCGGTACACGACGTTGAAGCCGTGGAGGTGCTCGAGGGCAATGAGGAGCTCGGCAGCGTAGAAGCGCGAGCGCTTCTCGTTAAACTTGCCCTCGCGCTGCAGGTGGTGGAACAGCTCGCCGCCGTTGACGAACGCCAGGACGAGGTAGAGCTTTTCCTTGCTCTGGAAGGAAAACTTTAGAGGCACGATGAAGGGGCAGTTGACCTGTGCGAGGACTGTCCGCTCCGCAAGCGTGTGCGTGACCTCTGACCGCGACACAATGTGCGCTTTGCGGATCGTCTTGAGCGCGTAGATACGCAGCGTGTCACGCTTGCGCACCTGCATGACCTTGCCAAACGAGCCCTTGCCAATGACCTTGAGAAGCTCAAACGAGTCGATAGTGAGCGCCTGGCCCTGCGCAGGCTTGAACGACACCTGGACGTGGACCGCGCCCGAGCCGCCCGTCAGCGGGATCCACTCGTCGTTGAGACGGTTGGTCACAAGGTCGGGCGTGAACCGGATCGAGCCGAGCGTCAGGTCGGCGTTGCCCATGTCGGCGTTCTCGCCTGCCTTTGGTGGTGCCGTGCGGAGGTACGCGTTAATGGCAATTTCCGACGCACGACTGACGTCGAAGGTGGTAGAGTACATCCATACTGGGTTTGCGAGGTCGCCTCCAAGCGCGTCGACAAGCACCTCGTTCTTGTCGAATTCCAGCACGACGTATGGGAGCCACCACAGCTGCTTGCGCTGAAGCGAGTCACGGCTGTTGGCGACCTGGCGCTGCGGGTTCATCGTGACGCGCGGGGACGTGCCGAGTGACGATGAAAGCGCCGACGTCGGGTGCTGCGCCAGCGCAGTCTGCACGCATTGGGGAACGGGCACTGCACGTCAGTGTACGCCGCCGGCGCCCAAACTCACCGCCTTCGGGCAGACTCAAGCCCTTGCCGGCTGTAACGCGGATCCGGAGGATACCGCTACGGGCAACTGGCGCCGCGGGCTTTTGCTGCTGCGCGAGCTCGGGCTGGGGGTTGCCCGGTGTGGGAGTTGTAGAGCGCGAGCCGGCCGACGGCGATGGTGTGTGGCTCTTGGACGACAGCAGTCCGCCCTCCTTGAACTCTGTAGGAACGGGGCGAAGCGCGAGGGCGCGATGTGTCAGCATGCGATACGGTCCGTAGTTGTGCCAGTGGCGACGGCGGTGTGAACGCACTCTTTCCAATCTTCCAGGACATGGCTGTGGTTGGGGGAGTGGCTGTTGGGGGGAGAACCCAGACGCGGTGGTGTGGACTGCGACGCGCCGAGGTGCGGGGTAGAACCTGCGCGTGTCAAATGCGCTGAGCGCGGTGGTGGCGGCGGGGAGAGTGGTGCTCTGGCGCGGGCTACGCGGTGTTGTCGGCGAGCAAGCGAGAGAGTAGAAGTATGCTCGAGCTGTGAAGGAGTGTGAGGAGAAGGATGACGGCGACGCGAGGTGTGCGCTGTATCTGCACGTCGGGGGATGAGGGAGAGAGGGAGCGACGAGCTGTGCATTGGTGGTCCAGGTGGGGTCAATACCCTCGAGCAACCCGGCCCTGAAACTTATCCGGGGGGTGTCAACAAAACAACGCGCCCTGGTGCAGGGTGAAAGACGTGCAGGGTGGAAGACTACGCCATGCTAGTACGCGCGTGCTGCTTGCTGCTCGCTACGGCCGCTGCGGCGCCCGGCGCGCAGCACGCGACGTACCCGCATGGCCGCCGTTTCGTTTATCGCCTACAGCTGCGCCGAAGCAGGCGACACCACGCAGGTACTATACGTGTTTTGGCCCAGTCGCGGGTAGTCGCCGGGCACACTGGTATGGAAGCTCAATTAGCGGAAGCAATTAGGGCGGCGCACGTCGCCGTACGTCGCGGACTGCCGATCACCCGGCGAGGACCGGCACGAATGATGCCGTGGCAGATGAGTCTCTTTGAGATGACTTGATCTCTCATCTCTTCCAACGAAACACGGACACGCGCTCCCAACCCGCTCTTTCCTCCGCACAGTCTCCTCCCCCGCCCCTACCCCCTCCGCCCCATCTACTCTCCCGCCATGGCTGACGTCTCCGACCCCAAGATCGCCGAGGGTACGTGGCCACGCGCGGTGTCCAAGACTGTTGTTCCTGGCCTAAACACCACCACTAGAGCATGCTGACGACTAGCCTACGAGGCCGTCCGTTCCGACAAGGACGACACGACCTGGCTTCTGCTCAACTACGAGGTGGGTGCGGCGTGGGGTGGTTGAATCGGTGTCGGTCCGACCACCAGCCTCTTCGCTATGCAGCTCACGCCCAGTCGGACAAGTCGGACAAGCTCGTCCTCTCCGAGACGGGTACGGGCGACATTGCCGAGTTTACGAGCAAGCTGGACCCCGCCAAGGCGTCGTTCGGTTTCGTTCGCGTCAAGTACGCCAACGATGAGCACTCCTTCCGTGGTGGGTTGCAACAACGAAGCAAATGAAGCTGATTTGCGTTGAGAAGTTCTGTTTCGTGAGCTGGATAGGCCCAGACGTGAAGATCATGCGTCGTGCAAAGGTATGTCGGCGTCGACGGCGGTGTCGGTGACTGAGCGGGTGTGGAAGGACGACGTTTGGTGGTGTTTGGTGGTGGTGGAGGTGGCGCCGTGGCGTGGTGGAGGCGATTTCGGGGCCGCAGAGACACGCCTGGACTTAGCGGAGACAGCTGAGTAGGAGCTGGCGCTGACAGCAGGTCTCGGTCCACACTGCGGACGTGAAGAACGTGATCCGCAGCTACTCGATCGAGATTTCCGCCAACAGCCCCGCGGACCTCAAGGAGGTGGGTTAGGGCTTGAGAGCGGGTTTACTGACGTGCAGGAGGACGTCGTGCAGCGCATGCGCAGGGCAGGTGGCGCCAACTACGACCGGAGTAACTTTGACTAACTACAACTCGGCGTGTTATGTCATGGCGATACCTTGAGAGTGGCTGGTGTGGGGACATGGGGAGGCATTGAGAGCTAACGGGCGTGGGTGTGTGGCTTTGGTGGGATCCTGCGGCGAGGACTCAATGCACTGTGAGCTGCGGGGCGCGAGGCGAGGCTTAGGCCGTCGCTGTGCAGGTGAGGTCCACTCGATGTCAGCGAGCGAGGCACATTCCACCGCGCCGACAAGAATGTGTGCAGTATTGGGGAAACGCAGCTTGTGGGCGACGCAAGCGTTGCAGTCTGTTTCGGCGCACTCAGGCTAGCTGCACAACGTCTCCGGAGCACATCTGATCACCGTCGTGTCGAAGAAACATCGCCTCGAGACCGTTGCACCTTTTCTACAAGCCTGCAAACCCATTTACGTAAACAGGTCCCTTAGCTCAGCTGGTTAGAGCATTGTACTAATACGCAGACGCCTATTAGACCATGCAAAGGTCGGCAGTTCGATCCTGTCAGGGATCAGTTACATCTTTTGCTCTTCTTTTTGCAACGCAGACGAGACGAGCACGCTCCAGCAGATGTTCTTTGAAGACGGGGGTTGGAAAAAGAAGCCAGCGTCGAAAAAAGCTATAGGCGGGATTAAATAAGCTTTTCCTGATTAACCCTCTTTTGGTTCAGGCACAGCGCTAAATTAGACACCAACGGAACCAATCACGGGGCATGTGTGGCACTTTTTGCACATTTTTCGGCGGTCGTCTGTCTTGCTCTTTTCCGCTCGACTCCGGTTGCGTCTGCTCCTCTGCACATGCAACAAAACGCAAAAAATGTAGGCTTGAGGAACCGAATCCTCTTATTGACGAGAGTGGGATTCGAACCCACGTCCGAAGACTGCGGATTTCTGCTGGAGAAACCTTAACACAGCGCCTTAGACCGCTCGGCCATCTCGCCTATGAGCCATGTGGCACTGTGGACCGCTTTTCCGGACGTCGTCCGTTGTTTGAGCAGCCTTTACGCTCGACGCGGGCTGCGTACGTTGCGTCGGTCTGCACCGGGGCGAGCGGAGCTTTGCAAAATCTTGTTTTCGTCCGTTGTAGGAGGTTCCCTTCCGCACAACCTAGTCCGCGTCCGTCTACATCCCTGGCAAAACGCAAAAAAGCTAGGCTGAGGAACTGAATCCTCTTATTGACGAGAGTGGGATTCGAACCCACGTCCGAAGACTGCGGATTTCTAATGAAGAAACCTTAACACAGCGCCTTAGACCGCTCGGCCATCTCGCCTATGAGTTGGGTCGCTCAAGGAGCGTATATGAACGCTGCCGGATTATTCCGCATGACCCGGAGGACCGTTTTGCTGGATGCATGGCGTCGTCATGGGTCCGAAGTCGTTCGGCGTGCTGTTCGAGTGCTATTACACCTCCATGCTATAAAGACCACACCGATCCGAGACATTATGCTGTTCGATAAAAACCATACCGATCCGAGACATTGAAAGGCATACGGCGAACCATGTCGCTGGAACCTCCACCTCCACAACTTCTTTGAGCTAGACTTGTTGCACTACCGGCTCCGTTGCGGAGTTGCCCACCTCGGTCACCCAGAAATCGCCCCGCGCCAAGTCCCACCCGGAACTATGGCCGGAGTTGTCATCGGCAACCTGATAACTACCGGGCCGACGAGGTCGCGACTATTACAACCACTACATCCGCCTTGTGTAACAACTCCGGAACACAAGTTGCAGCAATGCATGATGCAGCGAGAAAATGGTATAAGTGAAGCGCGACGAGGTGGACAATGCCAACCAGCACCCTCACACTCACACAGCCATGTCCATTACTGAGATTGCGACGACGGAGGAGGACTCGCGCGCCATTTACACGGTGCGCACGCTCGCGGCCGACCTGTGCCAGCAGTTTGGCGGCGGCCACCCGGGCACAGCCATGGGCGCGGCGTCGATCGGCGTCGCCCTCTGGCGCTACGTCATGAACTACAACCCGGCCAACCCGGACTGGTTTGCGCGTGACCGTAAGCGTTGACATAGGAGGAGGAAGCTGACATGCAGGCTTTGTGCTCTCGGCAGGCCACGCGTGTCTGCTGCAGTACCTGATGCTTCACTTTTCCGGGTACGAGGCGTGGCCCCTTGACGAAGTCAAGAAGTACCATGCGCCCAAGTACGGTATGGCTGCTGGCCACCCCGAGATCGAGTTCCCGGGCGTTGAAGTGACGACTGGCCCCCTCGGACAGGGTATTGCCAACGCCGTCGGCCTCGCTATGGCAGGCAAGAACCTTGCCGCGACGTACAACCGCCCAGACGCGGAGATTATTGGTGGCAAGATTTGGTGCTTCACCGGCGACGGGTGCTTGCAGGAAGGTGTCGGCCAGGAGGCCATCAGCATGGCGGGCCACTGGAAGCTCGACAACCTCGTGCTTATCTACGACAACAACGGTATCACCGTTGACGGCAGCATCGACAGCTGCTTCACTGACGACTCGAGCGCCAAGCTCGCCGCTTGCGGGTGGCACGTCATTGACGTTGCCGAGGACTGCTCGGAGGACGTCGCTGCCGTCGTACGCGCCCTCGAGGCCGCAAAGGAAGTACAGGGCAAGCCTGTGCTCGTCAACATCCGCACTACCATTGGTGTCGGCTCGGCCAACGCAGGCAAGGGCAAGGTGCACGGTGCGGCTCTGGGCGACGCCGACGTGGCTCAGGTCAAGACGCAGCTCGGGTTCGACCCCGAGACAAAGTTTGCCGTCCCAACCGAGGTATACGACTACTGGGCGCCGGTCAAGGACCGCGGCGCCAAGTCCGAGGCGGCGTGGAACAAACTCTGGAAGTTGTACCAGGAAACGTATCCCTCCGAGGCGGCCGACCTGCGCGCGCGCCTGGACGGCAAGCCCGTTGACGGGTGGGAGTCGCTCATGCCGTCCAAGGACGCGCTGCCCACCGCGCCGCAGCCTACACGCAAGAGCAGCGGTATCATGGTCCAGGCGCTCGCGCCAAAGTACAACAGCATGATGGTGGGCAGCGCCGACCTGCTGGAGAGCACGTTCGTGTCGTGGCCGGGCATGGAGGAATTCCAGGCGCCCAACACCAAGCTGGGGTCGTACGCCGGACGGCAAGTGCGATTCGGTATTCGCGAGTTTGCAATGGTGGCCGTCGGTAACGGTCTGGCAGCGTACCACCGCGGCATGTTCTTACCTGTCATGTCGACGTTTTTCATGTTCTGGCTATACGCTGCGCCCGCTGCGCGCATGAGTGCGCTGCAGAAACTGCGGTTCATCGGGATCGCGACGCACGACTCGATTGGTATTGGCGAGGATGGACCGACCCACCAGCCCGTGGCCCTGTCGGCGTTCTACCGCGCCCTGCCCGACCTCAACTTTGTGCGTCCTGCCGACGCCGAGGAGGTCATGGGCGCGTGGGCGCTGGCGCTCGCGGACGACCACCACCCCTCGCTCTTCGCGCTCAGTCGCCAGCCCGTACCCCTTCTTCCTGGGTCTAGCCGCGCCGGCGTCGCGCGAGGCGGGTACGTCATCCACGGCGACGCTAGCGCCACGCCCGACCTCGTCCTCCTCTCCACTGGTGCCGAGGTGTCGCGCACGATCGAGGCAGCGCGGATCCTCGAGGAAAAGCAGGGTCTACACGTCCGTGTCGTCTCGCTGCCCCTCCTCGCCCGCTTCGACGCCCAGCCAGCAACGTACCGCCGCGACACTATTCCGTCTGACCGTGCGCTCGTCGTCGCTGTCGAGGCGTGGGGCGCGTTCGGCTGGGCACGCTACGCCCACGCCGGCTGCCACATGCACACTTTCGGCCTCTCGGCGCCACAGGACGTGCTCTTTGAGCATTTTGGCTTCGGCCCCGCCAACCTCGCCGACAAGATTGCCGCGTACGTCGAGTCTCGGCGTGGCGCAGATGGCAAGATTGCTATCCCCGGTGTAGGCGAGTTTGAGGAGCTCCTCCTCGGCTACGCCCAGCCCGCGCACTAGTTTTCGTTTTCCGGTTCCAAGGTTTGTAGTTGTTGCATGTACAGTGTTGAAGTTGCGTTGAGCGGGGACGGGCGCCGCGTTAAGGGCGCTGTCGTACTGTACAGGACAGGACAAGTGTTCCAGTGACGAAGGCGTACAGTACGAACCGAGCCGGGTTGAGACGGTAGAGACACACGAGCAGGGGGGGGGGGGGGGAGTCGAAGTGCATTGCGCCACTTTTGTACGTGCACATCGGCGCAAGCTATGGCGTTGCATGCTTTGACGTGGCAATTGCAACGCGACAGTGTTTGCTTCTGCAGCCCAAACATGCCAAGCTTGAGCAAGTCCAGTTACTCCCAATGGCGCCTTTCTTTTGTCAGGTCTGCTGAGCGCAGAGACAGAGCGTTACGAGGAAGAGCCAGGCGCTGCGTCCGTGTCGCTGCATTGCCTGTACTGTACGTACTGTACAAGGGCTACAGCGCAGATTTCAGACCCACAGGTTTGTACGTGTACGGTACAGTAATGTGCCCTACGTGTTTTGTATCGTACTAACGTGTACTGTATATGTACAGTGTGCTGCACCGTACAGTATGTGGCGTACTGTACTTGCAAAGAACCATTCTGCTCCTCATGCAGCATGGTACTGCAAGAAAATGTGACAGGGCCAGACGCAGTAGTGCTATAACGTACAGCAGAGACGACGACTGTCCCAGCCAGCTGGGGCCTGAACGCTCTAATCGAGCGAGGACAGACCGTAGCTGCATGTACCAGCACTCGCCCTCATGCCCAACGGTCCCTCGTTAGACAGCAGCGCCTACCCACATACATAGACGGGAGGCTGAATCATGTCCGATGTGTTAACGTTTGTGGCACTTGTTTCTCGTGGTGCCACTCGGGTGATACCCATGGATGCCACTACGCTCGCTGTCAAGTGCACAATCGCGCTGTTCACCAGCGAGGGCAGAGTGTCAACAAAAGGGGACTGCTGCAAAAAGAATCTGGCTATCATCCTGTACAGCACTCCCCCCACCGCCCCAATGCGATTTCCCAACATCTTAGCGATCGACAACCCCTGCTTCTGTCTCCACTCCCTCGCCATGGTCGCCCCGCCGATTCTCGGTCCCAACCGCGCCCGCCCCATTTCCATTAACTGCGACGCGTACGCCGACGACGGCGATCCAAATTATGGAGGGAAACACTACGGCGAGCTGCTGCAGGAGGGTGGGCACGGCACAGGCGGCACTGACACCAGAACAGCGGCGCGCGCAACAAGCCAAACGAGACTGCCCCAAGCCCAATACCTCGACCACCGGCGCGAGCGCATTAAACAAACCCAGTGACACCGCGCGCAAGGAGTAACTATGCATACAAGGCCCACCGGGGCCACAACTCAGAGTCTAAGAGTATAGTACACCGCACCACCTAACCCTTGAGGGAGGGGTGGAAGCCAAACTCGAGGAACATTGTGCGCTCGAATTCGGCGAGGTCGGGGTTATCCGACCACTGGACGATCTCAAGCGGGGAGCTCCAGTCGGGATACGTCGCTGCAGGGTTGGGAGGCTGAGGGGCTGGTTCGCGGCCTGCGTCCTGCGCAGCGCGCGCAGAGGCTTCCCACGCCGCCAGATCGGCCTCGTACGCCGCCGTCAAGTTGGCGCGGTACGCCTCGTCCTCCTTCTGGCGGTCCTTGGGGCGCACGTCGACATAGTTGTAGTCGATACACAGGCAGCTTGTTGCCCAGCCACCGTGATAGAATGGCTTGACGCCCAACTCGCGCGCCGCACGCCGCATCACCATCTCCTTCGCGGGCGCCCGCGCTACCCCGTACTCGTCCGCATCGGCCAGCATGTCGCAGTCTATATCTCCCAGCCCGCGCCGGTCGCCGTCTGCCGGCCGCTCGTCCGGCTCGCCTAGACGCGCCGTGCTCGGTGTCGCGGGCCAGGTGTCGAACAGCGGCATCTGCTTCGTACGTCCCCAGCTGAACCCGTAGCCTACGCCCGAAGGGACCTCTGAGCATCAGCACGTACTCTGAAACACTTTACTCACGCTTGAGCAAGTTGTAGTGCACGAACAGCGGCCTGCCGTCTGCGCCATGCTGGATCATGCTCAGCGAGCAGTAGTCGCCGCTCGCGGTAGCCCCTGGCAAACCGCCGGCGCCAACAAAGCGCCCCGACGTCGCCCAGCGCTTACGCAGTGCAAGCAGCGCCCAGCGGAACATGTCCTTGTCGCCGTCCGAGTAAAAGTACCATCGCTCGCGATTGATCAGGAGGAAGCGCGTCAGCAGCATGGTGTCGGTATGCCGCTTCTTGTCGATAAACATTGCGCCGGCTAGCGTCAGACCCTGCTCGCAAACACGAGCTCACCTTCCATTTCCCATTCGTTGCGGCAGCGCACGCCCATGACCGCCCAGATACCGTGGTTGGGCGACGTCTTCCACAGGTCTGGAGGCGCCCACCACCCAAGACGCTTGTACCCCGGCGAATCGAACATGTACGTCGGGTCGTGGCTAACGATAATGTCGCTGTCCATGTAGAGAACTTCGCGGAAGGGGCTAGCGATGATGGCGTGCGCTTTGAGAAAGTACGACTTGCCCGAGGGGTCGCGGTGTTGACCCTCTACGGCCTTGGTCGTGGCGTTGTGCGTCGCGAGCTGCTCGCGGAGGTTGGCGTCGGGCACTTCCTCGGGAAAGTGATAGCTGGCGTCAGAACTCACTTGCGACAAGGCACGTACATTTCAACAGGGAGGGTGCAGCCTTTACGGCGGAGCATGGCGACGGACCAGAGCACGCGCTGGAGCGTGTCGGCGTTTCCGGCGAGATAGACGATCCCGCGGCCTTTGAGTGAGTCGGCGCGTTTCATGTCGGCAGACCCGACGACGTCGTTGCGCATGTGGTCGATGAGCTCGAGACGCATGTCGCGTACCATCGTGCGGTTGAGTTTACCCCACTCGGCAGCGCTCTTAACGATCATGTGAGTGTTCTGCTGTTCCTCAATGTGTCCGCACGCCTCCAGATTCCACTGGATAAACGTGCCAATCTCGACGTCGGCGTCGCCGCGGCCACCAGGGGCCTTTTCCCAGAAGTCGAGGCGTTCCTCTAGCGTCGCGTCGTCCGGGAGTGGGTCTGACGCAATGTCGATCGCACGTGTGCTCTCACCGCCGTAGAACGGCGAGTAGTCCCCCCGGGGTGCCGTCGCTTTGAGGCCTGACGCTGGTGGCGGCTGCGCCTGCTCGATCGGTTGCGGCGGCCGTATGCCCGACCGCGACACGGTCCCGAGCTTGAGCTGGGCATTAGCACAAGTTGATAGAGCAATGCTTACGCCGCGGTCGTGGTGGTAAATGAGGAAGGCGCCCGCGACGACGATGAGGAGCCAGAGGAGGCGCCGGTCGGCGCGTCCTGAGCGGTGGCCAAAGCCCAGGCGGCCGCCCGCTTCGAGGAGGCGCGGACTGGACGCAGCGGACGAGTACTCTGCTTTTGGGGATGGCGGGCCGCTCGCGCTGGGCTGGTACGGCGACGAGAAGAGGGCGGACATTCTCGGCGTCGAGCGCGGGGGGTTCATGGTGTGTGAACCGACGTGGGAGGGAGGTGTGAGAAGAGACCGAAGCAAGCAAGCAAGTGAAAGAGTAGTAATGTAGTTAACTAGGTGGTGTACGAGGCACCCGTGTAGACGGCCGCAGGCGCAGTCGGGCTTTGTTGTGATGCATGCTGTAACTTGGGCCAAACTGCGCAGTCATCGAGTCTAACCCAGGCTCGTTCGTCATCGGCGCGGGCGGCGCTTCCACTGGAGACGTGCGTGCGTGCGTGCACCCACAGGCTACGCGTTTCATTCGTGCGCCTGCGCCACAGCGTGCTGTGCCGCCTGCGGGGGGCCACGCAGCCGAGGCCTGCACCGATAATAACACCTCACTGTGCCATCGTCGTCTGAACGACGGAAACCTTCAACAGCTCGGTCTCGGTCGCGGATGAGCCTGAGAATGTTTTTCTTCATCCACTTTCCAGGGTCTCGACTGTCGGGAGAAACACCACTTGGCGGGTCCTATTTAGGTCCAGACGGCTGGTTGAGGAAGTGTGAATAGCACTTGCTAATAGATAACAGGGTAGTTGTAATGGCGGAAAGATAAGGCACTCTTTACCCTGCTGGCCTGGATTGGGCCGTTTGCGTCCTGTTAATCCCCACTTGGCTGCCGCCGCGACCTGGGCAAGCTGGAAGAGGGGCAGCTGGAAGAGTCCATGTTTCCAGCGGCCAGCGGCAGGGGATCTGTTCCCGCGGATGTAGTTTGAGCGACTGTAGCTCTCCCCAGATCTCTACGGGGGTTGTAACGCGCTATTCACGCACCTCTCGCAGCTCTGAAGCTGCGCACTGCGTTCGACGCGTCGTATCTCGTGCCGACATGGCTGCGGCGCTCTCTGTGCGCTTTTGCATCCGGCTTGACGACCGTAGTCCTGGAGCAAGTCGAGATGCCGCCTCAGCACACTCAGTTGTCACGTCTCCGCAGTTTCAATCGGCAACGACTGCACACAACCTACCGACAAGCTCTTGTTGGACTTGTACTGTACACTATGACTCGGCTGGCTTTGGGCCAATTCAAGCCACAGGACCTAGCCACGACACGACTCTGTCGTATCACGCCACTTGAACCTCGTTGACACGTATGAAACAGCTCGCCCGTGGAGACGAACACTGTACGTGCCGCCGTCAGGACAGTTCAACACACTGCACCTGCAAGTCAGAACACAAACCTCGGGACACAAATCAGCACACATTTTCAGCACATTCTCAGCACGCCTTGCCTCCCGTCCCCGGCTCACATCGAGCACAATTTACGCATATCATGCAAGTGCCATTGGACTGTACTCACTCTGCACGGCCTGTGTAGGATGTGTTGCAATCACACCTCCACATGGCGTCGAAGTTGGCCCCTGTGGCGTCATCCTGCCACAACGGGGGTGGATGTTTTGGTTTCGTGGGTACTACCCCGGCCAACTCCACCGCCTTCATAACCGCCCGTCGCACATCTCACTCTTATCTCTGACTCTCGCATCTTGACATTGATTTATTCGCCTTGACTCGGCAGACGCAGCATGCCGGCGTCGTATGGTGCGGTGAACACTGGCCCGCAGCGGCGGGGCACGACGGACAGTGCCCGCGCGCGCAAGCACACGCCACACGACCACGACCACGGCGAGCACTGCGATAGCGACCACACGAGCGACGAGGGCGACGCGACCCCGCTCCTAGCCGATACCGAGGTCGTGCGCAGCGATGTCCAGGCCGCGGTCGACGCTGGCGTCAAGAGCCTCCAGTGGCTACAGCACGAACTTACCCCGCGCTCCATGGTCGTCTCCAACCTCATCTTAACTCTCGCCACATCGTGAGTTACCCCCCTCGAGAGTGTAGTGGTGCGAGGAAGGTGGCTGAGGCGATCAAGCCCGCTCCACACACATAACCGAGCCTGCACCGGCTACAGCCGCCCCACGGGGCCGTAGTGGCGATAAGCACACCACTAACTCCAGCATGCTCGACGTCGTGTGCTACCGAAACTATCAGACGTTCGCCTCGAACCAAACGGGTAAGCTACTCTGGACGCAGCGAGCTCACGCTGCAGGCAACACGGTCCTGCTTGCGACGGCGGCACTGCATATCCGCACCGATCCGCGCAAGTGCGTGTTAGCGGCGACGTCGCTCCTCACGTGGCTTACTGGCGCGTTCCTTTCTGGCCAGCTACGGCGCGAAGGTAGGTCCGCCCTCCCGGCTCGAGCTGACACCAGGCCGGTCGCAGCGCGGATGGCTGTTCACGTCGATGGCGGTACAGATGGTCCTGCTGCTGCTGTACTGCTTCGCATCGTCGCCGTGGGCGCCCGCAGCCTTCGACCGAGGCGGCCAGCTCGAGTGGATGACCATGGCCCTCATAGCGTTCCAGTCCGGAATCCAGTTCCTCATGGTGAGCTACTAAAGGGAGGGTGTCCAGCTTACCCAGTGCACCAACGTGGGCATTAGAGAGATCAACGCGGCAACCGCCACGGCCGCGTATGCGCAGCTCGTGTCCGACCCGCGCCTGTTCAAGGCATCCCACCAGCGCGGCCGCGACCGGCGTATAGTCTATCTTGTCGTCTTCTGGCTGGGGTGCGTCCTGGGCATGATCTTTGAGCAGTCCGTGGGGTCGTTTGGCGCCGTCATCGCAGCGACAATCATCAAGTTCACCGCACTGGGCGTCATCTACCACGCCAAGCCCGTCCCCATTCCCAACGCGGATTAGCATAGCACACAGACACACATACACAGGATCAGGATACATCCATGCATAGCGTACAATTACATCATCGTCCGTTGTGAGCTCGCTCGCTCTGTCCCGGGCTCAGCAGCATCCTCCCGCCTTAGCCTTGGCGTCGCCATCGAGCTTGACGCCGCCTGCCGGTGCCGCGGCGCGTACAGGCTCGCCCCGGCCTACGCGCTCGAGAATCTGCCGCGCCGTCCACTCGAACGCGTCCACCACGCCCCAGCCCTCTTTCGCTGACGTCTCGACGTAGAGAAGGTTATGCTGTTTGGCGAACAGCGCGCCTTCGAGGGTAGATACGGCGCGCGGCTGAAGTTTGCGCGGGGGTTTGCTCGTGTCCGCGGAAGGTGCGCTGGGCTTTGCGCCATCCTTCGTCGTGACCTTCGCCGTGTCCTCCGCGCTGCCCTCTCCATCGCCAGCCCCACCCGCGCCCCCTTCTTCGTCGCCTCCGTCCGCCCGCTTTGGTGGCTCCGGAGGAACGTACACGGCCTCGCCGAACTGAATCTGTGGTAGTGGTGTGGGCTCTGTCGCGCAGAGGTCCGTCTTGTTCGCGACGACTGAGGTCAGTGGGCTTTCCCGGCGAGAGCGTACGGATGATGGAGACGTTCTCGTCGGCGTGTGAACGCAGGTCGTCGAGCCACGACGTCGCGTGATCAAACGCTGCGTGTCAGTAGTGAACGCTGGGCGCAACACCGCGCCTTGACACCCACTATCACGCCGCGTAACGTCGTAGACGAGCAACGCGCCAGCTGCCCCGCGAAAGTAACTCCGTGTAATGCTCCTGAAACTCTCTGTGCCCGCCGTATCCCAGCCTTTCGCCATCAGCAACGCCCCCGAAGTCCGCACTCACACTGCACCTTGACGCGCTTCTCCTGCCCTTTCACCGTCGTTGTCACTAGTCGCGAACCAAATTCCACGCCGAGCGTCGGTTCGGCTGCTGCGAACCGGTCGTCCGTGAGCCGGATCAGGATGCTCGACTTGCCCACGGCCGCGTCGCCCACAATGACAAACTTGAGAATACTGGGTGTTGTCAGCAATGCGCAGCGACGCGAGGCGCAGAGAGAGGATATGAGGACCACTCAACGCAGGCAATGCCCAAGACTCCTCCAGCCCGACAACTCACTAGTCCCTGTTGTCAGCTTTCTTCCGCGTTTTGTAGCTCACCATGTCATCTCATCCATCCTGGCGGCTAACATGTACTATGTGATGCGCGCGTTGGGAGTGTCGGCGCGCGGCCGAAATCAGCTGTGCTCTACCTGCCAGGTGTTGCAGGATACCGTATCAAAAGGCAAATGATTCCAAACGACGTGCGATGCGATGGTTCAGAGTCGAGATGTGAGTGTGGGCTCCATTCAACGGCATGCATCACTCGGGAATGGCGTCGCTTAGTGGAGAAGGTGGCAAACGGCGTCACGGAGGTAAATCCAGCGGAGAGGGCCTACCTCTCCGCGCACGTCACGTGCCTCGAATCATTCTTGTTGAACTTTTGCCCCGGCCTCCACTGTGCACGTCCACACTGCCATCCACAACACCATGGGTAAACACGGCAAGCGCGGCGGCGGACCAGGCGGCAGGGTGCGTCTGTGGTTTGAAGGGGGTGGCTAATGGTAGGGACGTAGGGGCGGTAGGGGCGGTGGCGGCCGCGGCGGCGGTCGCGACGACCGCCGAGACGACTTTGCGTGGTCCCTTGCGTCGCTCGCCGACATGAAGAACGAGATATTCGAGCAGTACTACAAGGTGGGCTGCGGCTTGGGGGCTCTGCTAACGACAAGGATCAGAAGATTGTGCCCGAGGCCGAGTGGGACACGTTCATCGAGTCGCTTAAGACCGAGTTGCCGACGACGTTCCGCGTCACTGGCTCGCGAGCGTAGGTGTCCTGACAACGGGATAAGGGCGTTGACAGCAGCCACGCGGACACGATCAACGACATGATCAAGGACGTGTACGTGCCCACCATGGTGGACGTCGAGCTCGACGGCGTCAAGTACGACCCGCCCAAGCCGATCGAGTGGTACCCTGACCAACTTGCTTGGGAGATTGCTGCGCCCAAGCGCGTCGTGCGCAAGCAAGAGGCGTTCAAGGTGTTCCAAAAGTTCCTTGTTGGCGAGACCGAGGTCGGAAACCTCAGTCGCCAGGAGGCCGTGTCGATGATTCCGCCTCTGCTGATGGACGTCGAGCCGCACCACAGCGTGAGCACTCCAGGCAGTACGAGCTAACTCCAGTGTATCGACATGTGCGCTGCGCCCGGCTCCAAAACCGCGCAGATCATCGAGGCGCTCAACCCTCACCACACCGCGTCCACGGGCATCCTCATTGCCAACGACGCCGACTACAAGCGCACACACATGCTGGTACACCAGACTGCGCGCATGCCCAGCAAGGGCCTGCTGGTGACCAACTGCGACGCGAGCCTGTTCCCCAACATCTCGCTCGGGCCAGGCAAGAACCTCAAGTTTGACCGGATCCTCGCGGACGTGCCATGCAGTGGCGACGGAACGATGCGGAAGAACATGGAGATCTGGAAAAAGTGGCTCCCGAGCGACGGAAACAGTCTGCACATTATCCAGCTGCGTATCCTCGACCGGGCGATGAACATGCTCAAGCCCGGCGGCCGCCTCGTCTACTCTACGTGCTCGTTCAACCCTATTGAGAATGAGGCTGTCGTCGCTGCCGCGCTCAACGCGCACCCGGGCGAGTTCTCCATCGTCGACGTTTCCGACCGCCTGCCCGCTCTCAAGCGCCGCCCGGGTATCACCGAGTGGAAGGTCGGCACGGCCGGCCCAGACGGCCTCACGTACTACCCCTCGTACGATGCGTACCAGCTCACGCTGGAGGGTCTGGACGAGGACAAGCGGCGGGAGCGGAAAGAGCTCGCGTCGACGCTGTGGGCGCCGGAGAACGCCAACGAGCTCGACCTCGAGCGCTGCCTGCGTCTCCTCCCTCATGACCAGAACACGGGTGGTTTCTTCGTGTGTGTCCTGGAGAAGAAGGCGCACCCCGCCAAGACGGACGCAGCGCCCAAGGTGGACATTGCGTCGTTGCCCGAGCCCGGTGACGTCGAGACTGTCGACGAGAAGGGTGCCATGTCGCTCAAGCGCGCCGTGTCGCCTTCCGCCGAGGAAGGCCCAGACACGAAGAAGCCGAGAGCGGAGCAGCAGCCCAAGAAAAAGGTCAAGTCGGACTTGGCCTTCCGCGAGGACCCGTTCTCGTACGTCGACCCGGCGCATGCCGAAGTCGACGTCGTGTCCGAATGGTTTGGCCTAAGCGACGCGTTCCCGCGCGGCAACCTGCTCGTGCGCAACGAGTACGGCAACCCGCTGCGGACAGTGTACATTTCCAACGACACGATCAAGGCGATAGTGCAGAACAACGACTACACGCGCCTGCGTATGATCTCGGCGGGCGTCAAGGCGTTTATCCGCCAGGACTCGCAGAGCCGCACAGACATCAAGTGCAAGTGGCGTGTGTCCGCCGACGGCGTCGACGAGGTGCTGCAGTACGTCGCGCCCGACAAGATTGTGTCTGCCTCGCTTGACGAGCTCTCGACATTCCTGGAGGACATGTACCCGCCCATCGACTTTTTCAAGGGCGCGTTCAAGGAGGTGCTCGAAAAGGCCGAGTTGGGCAACATGCTCGTGCGCTTCGAGGCGGGCGAGGCGCGCGGAGGAAAGTTGACTCTCCCCCTCACACTGCCCGTGTGGAAGGCCAAGCAGTCAATGTCCCTCCTCATCGATAAGCGCGAGAAGAGCGTGCTCTCCAACCGCGTGTTTGGAAAGGATATCTGCAAGCCGCCTCCGCAGACGCGTGTGCCCGGGAGCGTGCCTGTGAGTGGGACCGCTACGCCCGCGGAAGGCGAGAGCAGCGTGTCGGCCAGTGGTACCGTGACGCCGGCCCCGAAGGTCGAGGACGAGGAGGCCGCGATGAACGCCTAAGCTGAGCACCGAGCGCCGACGGCGCGAGGTGCGAGGTGAGAGGTGCGAGGTGCAGGGAAGCCAAAGCGGGGGTGTTATGGCACTCTCCGCACCTTCACGTGCTCCGCGCAGTTACGCCTGCATGCTGCGCGAGCGCACCGCTCCAGATATTCTTAACATAGATAGATGCTATGCAGGACCCGTGGATATATGCGCCGCAACACTTTTTGCCTGGACTGCGCGGTGGCGTGCCCCTTATAGCGCTGTGCTGCGTCCAGGCGCAAGTGAATCGGCATCTTTGCAAGAAGTCTGACGTCGTCGTAGGTCGGTTCTGCAATTGGTACTGTGCTCAGTGCCATGGCATCGCAGTCGGGATTGATGAACAATGCAGCCATAGCTATACCAGACACGACTCAGTTCGAGCAGACAGGAGGGCCAGACGCGAACTTGTCGAAGCCTCCTAGCTTGTCTACGCTGCTGCCTGCTCTCTTTGGTGGTGAACATGGGTGAAGGAATCTTCTTCCAACAAGGGTGCAACAGCCGCTGGAATCGCGAGGCACTGAGTATGTACTGTATATGGAGCGCAGCGGGAGCTGCCTCCAAACCATTCATCGTCCACAGAGTGTCCACCACTCTCGTAACCACGCAGCAGCGGCGCGGACCTCGATGGGCGTTAACTGGCTTTACGTTGTGGGTGCAGGCCCCTGATTCCAGTGACCCAGAAACATCACTGCGAGATGGGTGCATAGTTGGCGAGTCGTCGCTTCGCAACCAGTGCTGCTTGCAGTTCTGCTCGCAGTCTTGCTGCGGCCGAGTACCTGAGTGGCTGTCACTGCTTTCACACAGTCACAGTCCCAATCACAGTCACAGTGGAAGTAAAATCTGTCTGCAACTTGATCGGCCGACATTGCGCGACGGCGCGACAAGCGCGATGCAACTTTGTCCAACGACTCGACGCGACGCGATGTGCACGCGCTGGCTGGCTGGCTGGCTGGCTGGCGACATTACCGCTGTGCCTCTCATGACACCCCCGCCGTATTAGACGCGTTTCACCACCACGCTCCGTAGTATGCGGTGTTCACTGCCCTTCACTGCCCACTCGTCGTCGGCAAGATATCGCTGTGGTGCACATGTCGGCCGATAATGGTCTGGGCCTACTCTGGCCGATCATCCAGTGCCGACGGTGTCGATCGCGGCCTCCTCACCCCTGTGGTGAAGTGAGGCCCTCACTCACTCCCGCGCGAGGGTGTGCACGCGGGGCGAAATTTCCGGAAACCAAGAACGTTTCAACAAGCATAACCCCCGTTCAGTGGTACTGGGTGGGGTGTAAGGTGAAGTGGGCAGGTTGGGCAGGCGTCATGACGCGCTCTGTCCTCGCCAAGCGCGTCCTGGCGCCAGGCTCTACCCGTCATGCACCCGGGCGGTCCGGCGGAAGACCAGTGACGCTCAATGCTCGACGCGCCCTGGGTGCAAGAAGGATGTGGAGCGGGTGTAACCCTCCGCCCGCACACCCTTCCGTTAGGCCGTCACCTTGGGGCCTGAGCCAATTTGCATGAATGCCATTGTGCTGTGGAGCAAGTAAAGTTGCAGCAGCCGCTCGGGCCGTCTCCAACGGCGCTGGGTGAGTGGGGTGGGATATGGGATGCGACCTGCGCGGCCGCGTTCCCACACCAGCCGCGCAGACCAAGCCTCAAACTCGCACCCCTTTTTCGCGCTCCAGTCAGACAATGGCACGCCTGCGTTCCGCTATACCTTCGGCTCGTCCTCGCTTGCATCCTCGCACACACACACACACACACACGGCATGTGTGGAGCGTACGTATTCCGCGTTTTCGCGTTCCGTGCGGCGTGCCAGAACACTTTGCGCACCAATAGACCAAATTAGACTATCAAGGAGGTCGCGAGGTTGTGTAACGCCGTGATCGCCGGACGGGGCGGGGAAGACGGGGGGAGCAGGGGTGTGCGGGTGTGCGGCGGGTAGTGATGGCGGAGGCGCAGGCAGGCAAGGGACAAGCAGGCAGGGCAAATTGTGCATTGTGGCGCTAGGTGTGTGTGGGGTATATACCTGTGTGCAGTGTGTGAGTTTCTATTACAGTTGTATTGTATTGAGTGTGTGTGGTACGGGTCGAAACACACAATGGCGCCAACGCCATGGTGTGCGCCATTGTGTGAATGCATGGTGTGGCAGTCGTCGCGATGGACGAGTCGCAGTCACAGTTCCCCAGGGACGTTGTATTGGATCTCGGTAACTAATGGTTGGTGCATGGAACACTCTAGTAACTGCGGGCTCGGCACCTTCCCTGTGCGTCATGTTGCACACTGCACACGCCACACACGGCCGCACCAACACACAAGCAGACCAAAAAAAGGGGGCCAAAGGAAGGGCCACCAGCAGAGGCTAAATGGAGCCGGGCGGTGCCTGCAGCCTGCGCGTGTGCGTGCGCAGACACACACGCGTGTGCGCGTCAAGCCGACTCGTACACTCGTAGTGGGGTGCTCAACCAACTCCGTCACCTCCGGTAAAACCCAGGCGGGACAAGCAAGGGGCATTAGGGATATTAGGGGCATTGCGTAAGCGGTACATTACAAACAAATCCTATTAACACTCCGACAGAGCTAATACAGTTTCCCAGGCGGTGTGCACAGGCCTTTTGCCCTCCTGGCGCATCACACACAGCACTCAGGGTATACACACCCCGCCCTGAATCTAATGTTGTCCAGGCCGAGTGCACAAGAGGGAAGGTCTGTGCGGTCACTGTCCTCCGCCCCGTAGTCTCCCTCCACGTCGACAGTACATAATCCCCAGCGAGCAACAACCACTCCGTCTCCCCCGTCCATACACAAGTTCCACGTCTTCACCCAGCGCACACGCAAGCCTGCCAAACAGGCATCTGTGCCGCACGTTCCTCTATACCACTCGGTCATCAAGTCTCTTGTCTCTGTCTCTGTTTATTTTCTACTCTTCTCTCATTCTCGTTGTACACCACCCACCACCATGTCGACAGCCGCCACCGCCGCGTCGCCAGTTGCGTCCTCGTCCTCGTCCACCTCCAAGCGCCCAGCACCAGCCGCCTCTGGCTCGACACCATCAGCCAAGCGTGCGCGCACCGCCCCAGCGGCCGACGACGACGACGAGGACGACTTCAAGAATGAAGATGACACTACACCAGAGAAGGACCAGTCAGAGATGACCGAGGAGGAACGTGCAAAGCAGGCTCGCCGGGAAGCAAGGGTAAGTTGGTCTTTTGCTTGTTTGTTTGTACTCACGCCCAGACCATCCGGAATCGCGAGTCGGCCCAGCGCTCGCGTAACCAGCGCAAGGCGCACCTCGCGTGGCTCGAGTCTCGCGTCGTCGAGCTCGAGGCAGAGAACCGTGCGCTGCGCGCCGGGACAACAGCGCCCTCGACACCAAACAAGACGCGCGAGTCGTCGCCCGCCAACAGCATCGCCTCGCTCGCCAGCGACCTCGGCCTTCCCGCCGAGATTGTGACCGCCGGCGGCGGCGTCAACCTCGCTGCCGTCGCGCCACCCTCGGCCGATGTCCTCGAGGACATCAAGCCCATGGTCGACGCTGCCCCTGCCACCCCCACCCCCATGCAGCAGCTGCCGCAGACCCCCGTGTCGATGCCTCCCCCCATGCCTGCCAACCCGGGCGACATGCACGCCGAGAACGCGGCCCTCCGCTGGCGCGTCAACATGCTTGAGAACATTGTCAAGCAGGCCGCCAACTTTTTCTCGTCGTACCCCACCGGCAACAACGCCCCCGTCCCCAGCCACATGTACCCCCAGACGCCATTCACCCAACCCCAGCCCGCGCCAGGCATGGAGCTCACGCTCTCGCCTCCCCTCTACCCTCGCGAGGCTGCCGCGTCTCCGCTTGCCCCCAAGTCCCAGCTCCCCACCCACCCCCAGACCTCCATCTCCGCGGACGCCGGTTCGTCCATTATTGACCTGTCAAACCCCGTCGCTCGCCACCCAGCAGCGGTGGCGACTTCGTCGGCAGTCTCCTCCGAGAGGCGCGACGCGGCCCTGCAGCGGGCGAAGGGCTCTTTGACAGGAATCAACTTGGACTCGCCCGCCAACCGGAGGCGGTTGTCGGTGGTGGCGCGGGTGATTGTGGAGCTGGCCAGGCTCAGGGGCTTGACCTCCGCCTCGACGCACCGTTCGTCGAGAACGCAGGCCAGGCGTCAGCACCCCAAGCGGGCAGCGCGCCTCAGGCGGACAACTGGTTCAACGCAGAGGGCGCTCAGGCGGCCGAGTGGGACCAGGAAATGAACGACCTCCTCGAGACGCTCGAGGGCCACAACAAGCCCGAGGGCGTCGCACCGGTCGTTCCTGGCGGTGGTGTAGTCGGTACCGATTCGATCGTGGTCGGCAACAACGAGTGGACTTGGGAGGCGGCCCTCGTGGACATTTAATTGTTCCCAAGGGCGCGCGCAAGAAGCAGCAACATACACAAATCAAATCATTACAGCATAGTCATACACAATCAAAACCTCGATGTCCTCAAGCACCAGCCAACGCCCCGCTCCTTCAATTGTCTTGTGCCGATGTGTGAGTATGTGCGCAGAGTACGTCGTCTTGTGTTGTCGGTCCCTCCTCTTCCTCTCCTCTCTTCCCTCGCCCCCCCTCTAGAGTCTCAACCCGCCCTAGCCGTGCCCTCGAGAGTACCTCTGAACCTGCACACATAGCCTTGTTCCGCCGACCACCAGTCTCCGCCGCGCGCCCGCTCGCCCACTGGGCTTGAGCCGCGCGCCGCGTGAGCGGGGTCAAGAGCGACTTGCGCCACAGTGACAGCGACATTGTTCTACTCGGGATCGCGGGAGGTGCGAGTAGGGATGACGGAGGATGGGGTGGGAGTGGAGCAGGGGTGGGAGTGGAGTGGGCCAGCGGCACACATTCTACGTACCCAGTCGTACGCACCCGCACATCACCATGGCCAGACACGAGCGGGCACACTTCCAGGCTTGGTCAAGACGTACCCCTCGGGGTTCGAGTACGGCCCAGCGCCGCGTCATACAGGATTCCAGGTTCCATTTTGCATAGAAACGAGTAAAAAAGTCCACTATTGTAGCTAGCCATTAGAGATGAAGTCCATCACTGTCACCGAAGTGAGGGGCGCGGCGGGTGGGGGAGGATATTGCCTTTGTTTAGGGGCCATTGAGATGGCATTCGCTTGGGGGCTATGAGATGCAGCATCAGCCAGGCGCCTGTGCGCGTCCGTGTCGCAGTCGTCCATAGTCGATGGATTAATTATGGTCCTAACCGGGAGGGGGCGGCACAAGCGGGCGGGTCGCGTGGGACACGGATGCTCGCGTACGCTCGCGCTCGATGCACATCGCAGGCGCATGCGCAGGCTCCCTGCCGCGCAATTGCCCCAGTGCCACCCCAAAAGCGTTGTAACCTCAACGGCCGAGCTAACAATGGACGACAGACACAGCCACACGCTACACTAAGCTAGCGCACGCAGGTCGTGGGAACTGTGAGTGCACTCGCACGGGCACGGGCATGGGCACGGGCACCTCGTACGCCTAATTCGCACGCCCGCGCTCGCGCGTGAAGCCAAGCCCAAGCACGCGCGCACGCTCACGAGGGCGCTTACGCCCGCTCGATCGAACAGATGCATCTTTACAGTAATACACGACTGGATAACGTATGCGAGGGTATCGGTATCACCATGCTTGGGTTGGGGTTGGGAGTAATGTAACAAGAGTGGAGAGAGAAGGGGTGGTGCTCGTGCAGGTTAGATGGGCAGACCGTCTGGTCCCAGAGCGATTTTGACCTTCTTCGCACGCGGTTTGGCCGCGCCGGCTGGATCCTTCTTCTTGCCGCGTTTCTTGGGGACGGGCGTACGTGCACCGCTTGGTGCGCGCGAGTCGTCTGCGCCGGGACCGAGACCGTCGTCGTCGTCGTCGTTGGGGTTGACCTGGCGCTTGTTGCTGAAGAAATCGTCGCCCTCGTCCTCGTCAATACCGAGGTTGTCGCCAAACGCCGATTTGCGCTCAGTGCCAAACGCTGGCGCAGTGTATCCGTGCGCCTCGGCCTGCTTGCGTTTGGCTACCGACTCGGCCAACTCCTCGTCGTCCATGAACAGTGACGCAATCTCGGTTGGCTTGGCCATGTCGCCAATTGCCTTGTTGCCCACCACAATGTCCTGCACGTCCTTCTTGGCGCGCGACAGCTGGACGATACGTTCCTCGATCGTGCCACGCGAAATTAGCCGGTACACCGTCACCTGCTTTGTCTGGCCCACGCGGTGCGCGCGGTCCATCGCCTGCGCGTCGTTGGACGGGTTCCAGTCGTGGTCATCTGAGTGTCAGCTACAGCGTGTCAAAACTCGCTTACAGAAAATGACCGTGTCGGCCGCAGTCAGGTTGATGCCCAGACCGCCGGCACGCGTACTGAGGCAGAAGATGAAAATGTCCGGGTTGGTCTGCCACGACGTGACCATGTCGCGGCGGTCGCCGATCGCAGACGACCCGTCAAGGCGCAGGTACTTGTACTGGCGGTAGATGAGGTACTCCTCGATGAGGTCCATCATCTTGGTCATCTGGAAGTAGAGCAGCACGCGGTGGCCGCCGTCCTTGAGCTCGCGGAGCAGCTCGTCGAGACGCGCCAGCTTGGCCGAGTCAACGATCAGACGCTTGATCGGCGGCACGCGGAGTGTCGACACAGGGGTCTGGTCCTGGGGCGCAGCGCCAATGAGGCCCTGCGCGGGCACGCCGGGCAGCAGGTTGTTGAGCCGCTTGACGGCGAGCGTGTCGTCGCGCTCCGTAGGCGTGACGCCGTACAGCGCCGCGCGGACCGTCGCGTCGTCGGCCACACGCTCCTGCGTGGCCACGTACGAGCGCCGGTTGGACACAATGGGTACAATTGGGTTGGCCACCACGCGGTCAGACGGCATACGCGTGCCCTTGCGCGAGAGGAACGAGCGGTTCCAGACATTCATGGAGATGTCGCGGAGAGCTGGCAGCTCTGATCCGGGCGTCACGGCGTCGGGCACGCGGGGCGCGAGGGGACCAAGTTTCTGCGTTGCGACGGAAAAGTCATGGCTCGATGGCGCGGCGCTCTTCTCCACGGCGTCACGAGTCGATGTCGAGTCCTCCAGGACAGTGACCAGCGGGTGGCCCGTGGCACGCTTGTTCGCCTCGCCGGGACTAAGATCCATGACGCGCAAGAACGCAAACTGCGAGTCGTTGTGCTTGAGCGAGTCGTTGATCCAGTCCGTCTTCCAAATGTTCATGAGGTTGTGCAGAATATGCGAGTCGCTGCCAGCGTTGCCCTCCTCACTCGCCCTGTCGAGCTTGCCGTCGTCCCACAGCAGACGCGGCAGTTCCACCTCGACGAGATTGCGCGCCGAGTCGGGGCAGTACAGGTTGTCCCCCTGGCGCGCGAGGTTGCCGCTCTTGGAAAACGTGCCAAACGACACGGGCGACTGCACGTCCTGCCGCTCAAACAGCTCGGGGTGGCTGCAGACCTTGCGGAACTGCATGACGAGGTTCATGAGATGCTTGGTGCTAGCCGTGTCGCTAGTGTTGTTGGCCTGTGCAATAAGCTCGGCGATCGGCACACGCTTGCGCAGCGCCTTGTAGATCTCGCGCTGGCGCTGGCTGAGATCAACGAGCACGTCAATCTCAATCTTGTCGCCGAGCTCCTTTTGCACGTGCTTCTTGACACGCCGCAGCATGAACGGCTTGAGGATCATGTGCAGACGCCGCAGTTGCTCGGGTTTAAGCGACGCGTTGCCGCCGCTGGCGGCATTCTCAATGTCCTTGGAGAACCATTCGCTAAACTCCTCGTGCGAGTCGAAGAGTGAGGGCATGATAAAGTGGAGCAGCGCCCACAGTTCTGGACTCGTCAGCGACCCTTCCCACACCCAGACTCACCGTGCATCGAGTTTTGGATCGGTGTACCGGTAAGCAGCAGACGGTTACGGCAGTTGAGCGACAAGAGCGACTTCCAACGCGCCGAAGACGCGCTCTTGATCGCCTGCGCCTCGTCTAGGATCATGTACTGCCACCGCATCATCTGGAAGTACTTTTCGTCCTGCACTGCGAGCTGGTAGCTCGTGACGAGGATGTGGAACGGCGAGTCCTCGGTAAACGTCTGGTTCTTCTTGTTCCAGATACGACGCAGCGTCTCGCGGTCCTTGGGGCCACCCCAGTACGGCAGTGCCTTGAGGCGCGGCACGAAGCGCGTGAGTTCCTGTTGCCAGTTGTGCAGCGTCGACGCGGGCGCAATGACCAGGAACGGGCCCCAGATGTTGTGCACCTCGGCAAGGTACGCGAGCAGCGAGATGGACTGAATCGTCTTACCCAGACCCATCTCGTCGGCAAGGATACCGTTGATGCCCTGCTCGTACAGGTTACCCAGCCACGTAAGGCCCTTGAGCTGGTACTCCTTGAGCTGCGCCATGAGCATTTTTGGCTGCGTGATGGTGACCTGGTCGGCGCCCATCGTCGGGTTCTGGAAGTTGAGCTCGTCGCCGTCCATGGTGTCGTCGTCGAGCTGGCCGTTGGCCTGCGCCGTATTGCGCGCTTCGTCGAATGCCGTTGCCTTGTCCTTGGCCGCCTTGATGTGCTCCTGCGCACTTCGCGCAGCGTGGCGACGCAGGTTCTCGTCGTCGTCCTCGTCATAGTCGAGTTCGGGCAGCGGGGCACCAGACACGTCCATCTCGAGCTCGGCGCCTTCTGGCGCGACGGGAGCGGCGGGCGTGACGTTGCCATCGCCCATGTCCTCGGCCTCGTGCGTCTTGATCTTCTTGCCGATAAAGTGCGAGTATAGCTCGGTCTGGGTGAGCAGGAAGTTGAGCTTGCGCGCCTGGCGCTTGGCCTCGCGCGCCTCTTCTTCGGCCTTGGCCTTCTCGAGCTGCTCCTTTTCCGCGCGCTTGCGCGCCGCAAGCTCGTCCTTCTCGTTCTTCTTCCAGTACACCAGCATCTCGCGCATAACCTTTTTCGCCTTGGCCACCGTGTCCTTGTTCGTCTTGGACCGGTGCGACGTCTTGTAGTTGCGCTGGCCAAACGCATTGCGCTGCGCGGCCTGCGCCGTGCGCAAGCAGTCCTGCTTGACAGCGTTGTCGTACGCCTGGTTGACACGGTAAATCTGTTGTCAGCTCGTTATCCATCGGGTAGCTCACTTTTGGAATGTCGCGGACGATGGTGGCCCAGGCCTGTTTCTGGAGGTCCTCGACGAGGCCGAGACGCACGTGTGCCTCGGCCTCGGACACGCCGCGCGGGTCGTACGTGTTGGGCTGGTACTGCGGCTTTGGTGGCGGAGGGGGAGGAGCTTCCTGAACACTTTCGGCGTCGTCGCCGGCCGCGTCGTTGGCCTGCTGCGCGGCAATGGCCTCGGCCTTTTTGTTGAGCTCCTTTTCGTGCTTTGACGGGCGCGTCCAGCGGCCCTTGCCCACGCCCGGCTCCTTGGCTTTGCCCGACCGCTTCTTCTTTTCTGGCGGCGCGGGCGTGTCGCCGTTTTCGGCGCCAGACGGCAGCAGCTCGTCCTCCTCCTCGCCGTGGCCGTCGCCGTTCTCAAGCTTGACGTCGGGCTCGGGCTGCTTGCGTTTCCGGCGCTTGGTCTTCTTTGGCGCGTCCTCATCGAGCAGCGCGGCAATGTCCGCGTCGGCCTCGCCGTTGAGTACCGACCCGTCGCCGGCCTCGCTCTCCTCGCCGTCACCGCGCGCCACGCGCTCAGCGGCCTTGCGCATCGCCTTCCAACCCTTGGCGGGGCCGGGCTTTTTACGCACCGTGCCGTCCTTGCGCAGTGCAGGCGGCCCATTCTTCTTGAGCCACATCTCGTCCTGCACCTGCTTGACGTCCTCCTCGGTCAGGCCCCGCAGGTCGTTAACCTCAACCTTGGCCATGACCTCGGCACGTGTAAGGCCCGACGGAAGAATGATACCCGCAGGGTCGCCGATACGAATATCGTGGCCGTCGTCGTCGACGACCGACGACGCCGCCATGGGGCTGCTGGCCTTGACGTCGCCCTCGGCGAGACCCAGCAGCTCGTCGTCTATAGTGGCCGCAGAGAGCTTGGGCTTGCGCGAGTACTTCTTCTTTGGAGGAGGATCACCTGCGGCAAGCGCAGCCTCTTTGGCCTGGCGCGCAGCGACACGCTTCGGGTGGTCCTTGGCCCATCCCTTCCGTTTACCGCCCTTGGCTGGTGCCGCCTCGGCCTTGCCGTTGCCCAGCATGGCGGGTGTCCACACGATGATCTCTGCCGCCTCAAATTCTCGCCGCTGCTGAAATTGGCGCAAATGTTCCTGCCACACCTCCTCGTTGGAATTTAGGCTGTCGTCGGGGCGATACATGCCCTTGCGTGCAACGGGTGGCGGCTCAATGACGACATGGGCGGGCTCAGGCTCCGGTTCTGGCTCTGGCTCGGGGGAGACCATGCGCTCCGACTCGACGCTGGGGCTGCGACGAGAAGGCGGTGTGGCGGCGCGTCCGTTGCGGAACCCGGTGGGCTCAAACGGCTGAAATGTGGGTGTCCGGGGTTGGGGGACTGGGGGTGGTGATGGCGAGCGATAGCCGTATGACGACGGCCCTGCACGTGCATGTGTACGGCGGCGAGAGTGGTGGGCACGGTCATAGTCGTCGTGGTATGGGTCGCGCTCAACTGATGGTGGGCCGACGAGGTCGTAGGAAGCGCGGCGCTCATAGGACCTTTCGGACCGCTCATCAAAAGTTGACCGCGTCTTGACTTCTGGGTGGTGGAGGTAGCTGCGTCCGACGTCTCTGGGCATGCCGTAGTAGTCCGAAGGGTGTGCTGCATGCGCGGCGTAAGGGGGGTCGTAGGCGCTCGATGAGGACGAGTAGGCGTAGTGGGAGGAGCGCATGGGTTCATGGGAGCGGGGTGGTGGGTCGACGGCATGGCGCGTCGACGTTTGCCGAGGGGGGGAGTTTGGTGGAGAATTGACCAAAGCGGACAGGGACATGCGCGATTGCGGCGTCGGGCGCGGTGGTGAGGGCTGCAAAGTTAGTGGGGGATGCAGTGGCGAAAGAGAAGAGGAAGAAGAGAAAGCCCGACGCACTGGTCTGTCCATGTCCATGGCGAGTGCTGACGACGACTGTATGGGGCTTATACTAGCCGAGGGTGGACGGTGTCGGCGTGAGTGCACACGGTCGTATTCCACCATGGCTGCCGACTTTTGTTATGGCGGTGGATGTGGATGGTGAGGATGTAGTGGATGCAGTGGGTGCAAGTGGATGGGATGCTGCTCAAGAATGGGGTGTGGGTGGGTGGTGTTGGGGACTGCTAGGTTATAAGGAGGAGTAGGAGGAGGAGGCAGACGAGGGAGGGAAGAGGAAGGGTGCTGACGAGTTGGGATTGGAGTGGAACTAGTTACGGTGAGGTGGTGGTCGTGGTCGCCGTGTGATGGATTTAGTCGGGCCAACGGCCACCCGGTGCAGGTGCACCCTGCGTACGCGTTTGGGGGGAGGGAGGGGTGTCTGGGTGGGTGATTTGTTTGTATGTACAGTGCAATGGGTGCAACGGTGAGGACGAGGTTAGTGGTAGTGATGAGCAAGTGGGAATGAACGACGAGGGAGATGTAAAGCCTTTTTTTCTTCTCATTGCTATGGATAATGTCTGTCCGTGGTGGGGATGGGGGAAAGTGGTTGGGTTATTCCTGTTTCCGTTGTGGTGGTTGTCGTGACTGGACTGGACTGGATCCTTGGATTCACCTTCCTCCTTGCTCGTCTCTCTTCGTCTCTTGTGTCAGTCAGTCCAGTGGCACACCTTCCTTGCTTTTGTTGCCGATTGCAACTGGCCCGGCCTGAAAAATACACGCCCATATCTTAAGCGGGAGTATATTCTCAAATCATCCGATTAGAATGACGTGTATAGGGATATTACACCCTTTCCTATTACGCCCATTTTCACTTTCGACGTCACATTGCCACATCTCGTTTGTTGCTTCTTGGCTCGCAGTGCTGCTTTTTTTTTTTTTCAACCCCCTTTTGGACCGCCACTCTCGCCCCAATTCAACAACGCACGCACCACTCACCGTGGTCTTTGCGGCCATCCACAATGTGCAATTGACGTCGTGGCTCGTGCCAGCCCATGCCCGCGCCTCTTCACGATCCTCGCCAAACCTGCACTGGCAGACAGCATTACAGGCAAGACGTGTACTGACACTGTGCCACTTCTGATTGTACTGCTGCTACTTTCAAGACGCATAGCCCTACTGCCTACCTTACTGTGTGACTTGCATGTATTACGCCCACTGACCCACCACCGTACAGTGACGATCACATGTGCGTACGTACGTTCCAGTGCACCAGCCCAGCTTGCTGTATTACGCACTCTCGACGCTTTGCACAGTCACCTTGACCGCATGTGAACAAGACCCGCGTTGTCCAAATGCCCTCATACTTCCATGCCCCCCCCCCACTCCCCATTACGCGGTACGACTCCGCCAGACGCCCACATCACAGCTGCCAATCAAACACTCCACTCAAAGGCCAAGCACTCTGCGTAACAATTACATACCGCGCTCTGCGCTCTACGCTCTAGCTCTACGCGCATGTGCGCGATGGTCGGGGTCTCCACGTGGGCGGGGTATGCACCGATTCCGCGATTCCGGTGCCTGATATGCCGTGCCTGGTTCCGCTGATAAGGAGTGTTGGGTTTCGGGAGAGTTGGGCGGCGCGCGTTGGGTGGAGGTGTGGCATTGCTCTCCCTGGTCATGCATTCACGACCAGTCGTCGCAATCTCGTCTTCTCAGAGAGTTGCAAACCTAGCGCACCTAGCTAGGCTTTGTGGCCGCTCGACGCGGGCACAGTTTCACATTGTCGCATCGCCTTTACCCCCCGCACAGACTCGCACAGCGAAACACAGCATACCCCGTTTGACATTGTAACCCGACTCTCTGACACGACACATTCTGACATCCCTGTCGCCCCCCCCCCCCCTAGCATACAAATCAACCGGCATCACATTGCCACGCCTACTCGTCCACGACCTGTACCTTGATGGACATCTGGGACCGGTCGACGCAGGTCTCGAATGCGTCGAGGGTACGCTCGATGGGAAAGACGTGCGTGATAAGCGGCGTAATGTCGCCGTAGACGCCCGCCGCAACGAGACGGATCACGACCGGCCACGACTGCTGGTACCTGAACGACGTGACAATGTTGATTTCGCGGAAACCGAGGCTCATGAGTGGGATGCTGACCTCGGGCTTGCCGCAGCCGACCTGGAGGAGCGTCCCGCCGTCTTCGAGCGCATAGCACGCGGCATTGATACTGCTCGCGGCACCGGTACACTCAAACACGGTTTGGGGCAGGCATTCCGCGCCGAGGGCATCACGCACGCGGCGCGCCGTCTCGAGGCGGTCCCACTTGGGGTCTACTACCAGAGTGTTGAAACCGAACGCGGCGGCTTGGCGCGTCTTGGCCTCCTCGAGGTCAGTGACGAGGACGGGACTGGCGCCCGCCGCGCGGGCGTTAAGCGCAGCAGCAAGCCCAATGGGTCCAGCACCGGCTACGACGACGGGCTGGCCGAGGTAGATGTTTGCGCGCCGCACAGCATTGTACGCTACGGACAGGGGCTCGATGAGCGCGCCGAGGCGGTACGACATGCCCTCGGGCATCTTGTGGAGGTATCGCGCTGGGTGCGCGACAAAGCGCCTCATCGTACCGTCCGACGGCGGCGTGCCGGAAAACACCACGCGCGGACACAGATTGTACCGTCCCCTCAAGCACATGTCGCATTCCCAGCATGCGACGCCGGGCTCGATCGATACGCGGTCGCCCACGACGAACCCCTTCACGTTCGACCCAACCGCCACGACCTGCCCCGCCGACTCGTGCCCCAGGATAATGTCGTGCGTCACGCAGCAGTCGCCTATCCTTCCTGTCTTCCAAAAGTGGATCTCCCTGGGGTCAGTGGGGACAAGGGGTGGTGTTCTCACGAGCCGCATATCCCTGTCGCTTTCTGCTGTCAGCTCCGCAACAGACATTGCTGCTCACGACATGCACCACGCAGCTGTCCGGCGGGCACTCGGGAAACGCCTCTTCCTTCTGGTATATCCTGCTGTCAGAGGCTTGCCGCCACATTGAACCTTACTCGTGGTCCTTGTTTACCCAGAGAGCGAGGTTGGGTCGTGTATACACCTCGGGGTCGACAGCGTGTGCCCCGGCGCCCTTCACCGAGGCGGCGTCAGTCTTGGCTTGCTCACTGGTCGAAACAGTCATGGCCGTGGCAGTCGTCGGGCATCCCAACAACTTTCTGCATCGTCCTCCTTTTCAACACGCGCGGGGTGTGCACCGGCCGCAACAACGGAGGTCGCGGGTAACGGCGGAAGTGTAAGTGTCCAAGACATCTGCCGCGATGGATGTGGGCATGCTTGGTGAACCGTGCCGAAGTAACAGCCGGTATCAAACTGGCTCAATGACGTGTAGCGCCTCGGCAACCACCGTTATCTCCGGGGTCCGGAACGATGTTGGCCCGGGCTAGTTGCGCCATTGACCATTCAACCCGGGCACGGAAGTGCAGCTGTTGACATGACATTCAGTGCACATACGGGCCATGGCGAGTTTGTCAGCACGTCCTGGGTCTGGGGATGAGGTGGCGTCGCCGCCCGAAGGCGGCCGTGAAGGAAAGAAACGCCGGATCGAGCGGGGAAAGAAGGCGTGTTTGCCTGTGAGTCGCGCGTTATGGCTCGAAAGGACGAGGAGCTAACTCGCAGTGCCGCTCGCGCAAGTGCCGGTGTGGCGGCGCGCCCCCAGAGCCATGTACGAACTGCGTCGACGACCAGATCGAGTGCCAGTGGCCAACGGAGGACGGGCGTTCGTCGCAGGCACGCAAGGACCGCGCGCGCCAGCGGAGACTGCAGGCCATGATGGTGCGTGGGCTGGGACGACCGCAGTCCAAGGCCGAGAGGGAGGGTAGCGCCGGCGGCTCCAGTACTCCGGGCGCCAGTGTATCCGCTCTGCCGGGGTTTGAAGCTGCGTCTGTCGTGTGCGCCGCCGGCCCCTCGACCGCGGCTCCGACGTCCGCGCCGACAGCACTCCCCGACACGCCGTTCACCATGCCCACCCTCGACGCGTTCGACCCAGAACAGTTTATTCTCGCTATGAGCTCGCAGCTCCCAACTGTCGAAGAGGGCGGGGATCTTTCACCAGCGCAGCTCAAAGGCCCCTGTTCCGACCCCGGACGCGTAGTCAAGATCACCTGGTGGCGGCCGCACGGCCCAACAGCGATCGCGCCGGGCCTCAAGCGGCTGTCACTCAAAGTCCGCGTCGAGCCGAATACACCCACGGCGTACCCCTCGCCGGGGCGACTACTGGGTTTGGGCACCGACGAGATGTTTGGGGCCGACGGCATGCCGACGCCCCCGATCATGCGACATCTACTGGACGTGTTCTCCGAGCGGCTCGAGTGCGTGTTCCCCGTGTTGAGCCGGGACACGCTCCTGCGAGATTTCGAAGCCGGCACAGGCTCGGTGTTCCTCTTCAACTGCATTGCGGCGACGGCAGCGCGGTTCTCCACCCACCCAAGTATCGCGCGCCCCGACCTCAGTCCCCACGAGTACGGCAACGTCTTCGCCAAGCGCGCCAAGGACCTCATGCCGTCCATGTTTGCCGTGCCGTCCCGGGACACTGTCATGGCGCTTACGCTCATGGCGCACGTAGGTTTTGGCAACGGTAAGGCTTTGCCAGAGTTTGGCTGAGACAGACTCCGAGTCGGAGGAGTGGATGTTTACGGGCATGGCGGTACGTATGGCGGTCGACCTCGGGCTGCACCTCGACCAGAGCGACGACGATATCGGTGCCGAGGAACAGCGGCTGAACTGCCTTGCGTTCTGGTCCGTACTGCTGCTAGACTACGCCTTGTCGTTTGGTGTTGGCCGCCAGACGACATTTCGTATTGAGGAGATTACGCAGCGCCTGCCCACCAACGAGGATATACGGCCGACGACTCGCACTACGCGCTCGCCGTTCCCGCTCGCTGCGAGGCAGATGCTAGCTTACGGCCCGCTAGTCAACCTCCTTAACGGGCCCGTCGACGACCCCGTCGAGGTCGAGCAGGAAATCGCCGCGTGCCGCGCCGCCGCTGTCGCAGAGTACAACGCCCTCCCAGAGGACATGACGTGGAGCGCAACAAAGTGAGCGACCCATTTTACCCCTAGCTTGCGCTGACGGCAGCCTCCAACTCCACCGGCAGGCGAACCAGGCGCCGAGCTATGTGCATATCCACCTATGGATGCACACGGTGATAGCGTCGGGGTACTTGACGAGTCGGGACCTACGACAACGTGGTGGTGGTGCTGGTGGGGGGTGCGCGTCGGCAGCAGCGAGCGGACAGTGTACGCCCGTGGCGGGCGGCGGCGCGCATATCTGGCGCAACTCTGCGCGGACGATAGGCGACATACTGGTGCTGAGCGACGTGATTGACCCGCACGCGTACCTTGCGCTTCCGTTTGTGAACCAGGCGCTGTACGTCGCTGGGTGCTGCTACATCAAGGAGATCGAGGGCGCGTCAGGGGAGGCGGGGATGGGTGATGGGAAAGAGTCGCGACAGGCAGAGTTGTTTCGCTCCATGCTGGCCAGCGTCGCCACCTCGTCCATCGCGACGCTCCAGCGCGGTCTAGCGAGGCAGGCGACGTATTGGGCCGGCGTGGCGTGGGTGAACGGCGCACTCGCGCAGCGCGTTGCGGGTATACACGCGGATAATGTCGACCTCGCCCAGGTCACTGAACAGCTCCAGACGTACGTCTCCATGCCCGACCCCGGCATCGTGGGGAAACACCATACCCCCGAAGACACGACGACGTCCGGTACACTGGATTTTGGTACGCCTTTTCTCCGTATACCACCTTGTTGACTTTAGCCAACCTCGACCTCCTCACTGTCCCCTTTGATATTGCAAAGTTGTATCACCCCAGCCAGGACTTGTTGTATATGTGACCCAGATGTATGAGTTGATGTAACCCAGCAAGGCTGTTGTGGTGTGAAAGGGTAGTTTGCTTTCGAGGAGACAGACAGCCGAAGCAGGACAATGCGAACAAGGCGTTGTTGTCGCGGACCTGGGAATGGGCCACACAGCCGAGTCTTCTGTGAACGCCACAGAGGCTCACCAGCACCTGGCGTCTGGCGACTGGCGGACACACATACCCACACACACACGTCGCCCCTGCGCCCTGCACACGCGTACAGGCGGCGATCAGGAACATGCCATGATCACCGGGCGGCAGTAGATACACCTCACTCATATACATGCAATGTTGAATTGAATTATGCAAACTAATGTTGAACTGCTACTCCGTCTCATTCGCCGCCATCATCGTGGATGCGTTCGCAACGCGAAATTAGTAGCGGTAGTGGTCGGGCTTGTAAGGACCCTCAACAGGGATGCCAAGGTAGTCCGACTGGGTCTTGGAGAGCTCGGTGAGCTTGATGTTAAGAGGGCCAATGTGGGCGCGGGCAACCTCCTCGTCGAGGTGCTTGGGGAGCATGTGGACGCCGAGGGGGTACGACTCGTTGTCGGTCCAGAGGGCGATCTGGGCAAGGACCTGGTTGGCGAACGAGCACGACATGACAAAGGAGGGGTGGCCAGTGGCGCAGCCGAGGTTGACGAGACGGCCCTCGGCGAGGAGGATGATGTGGCGGCCGTTGGGCATGGTGTAGCGGTCAACCTGGGGCTTGATGTTGACGTGCTCCTTGGCGTTCTTCTTGAGCCAGGCAACGTCAATCTCGATGTCAAAGTGGCCAATGTTGCACACAATGGCGTCCTCGGGCATGACCTCAAAGTGCTTGCCGGTGATGATGTCACGGTTACCGGTGGTGGTGACAAAGATGTTGGAGCGGGGAGCGGCGTCCTCCATGGTGGTGACCTCGTAGCCGCTCATCGACGCCTGGAGGGCGTTGATGGGGTCAATCTCGGTCACAATGACACGAGCACCGTACGAGCGGAGCGACTCGGCACACTGCGCAGTGCGTCAGCAAACAGATCTGTGTAAAGCTCCAACGACGACTTACGCCCTTGCCAACGTCACCAAAGCCGGCGACGACGGCGGTCTTGCCGGCAAGCATGACGTCGGTGGCACGCTTGATGCCGTCGACGAGGGACTCGCGGCAGCCGTAGTAGTTGTCAAACTTGGACTTGGTGACCGAGTCGTTGACGTTGATGGCGGGGACCTTGAGCTTGCCGTCCTTGAACATCTTGTAGAGGTGGTGGACACCGGTGGTGGTCTCCTCGGACACACCCTTAATGTCCTTGAGGTACTGGGGGTACTTGTCGTGGACGAGGGTGGTGAGGTCACCGCCGTCGTCGAGGATCATGTTGAGGGGCTTGCCGTCGGGGAAGGCAGTGAGGGTCTGCTCGATGCACCAGGTGTACTCGTCCTCGGTCTCGCCCTTCCAGGCAAAGACGGGGACGCCCGTGGCGGCAATGGCGGCGGCGGCGTGGTCCTGGGTCGAGAAGATGTTGCACGACGACCAGGTGACCTCGGCACCGAGGGCGACGAGGGTCTCGATGAGGACGGCAGTCTGGATGGTCATGTGGAGGCAGCCGGCGATGCGCGCGCCCTTGAGGGGCTGCTCCTTGCCGTGCTTCTCACGGAGGGTCATGAGACCGGGCATCTCCTTCTCGGCGAGCTCAATCTCCTTGCGGCCTGGAACGTTAGACGAACGTGACTGTGGGCAAGTGTTGGGGTGTACTCACCGAAGGCGGCAAGGGAGATGTCGGCGACCTTGTAGTTGGACATTGTTATTGTCTTTTGGGTATGGGGAGAGGGAGATGGTGAGGATGAGAGAGAGGATGGGGGAGAGAGGGAGAGAGACGACGACACGACGGTGGTAATAAACGTGGTCAGCGACAAAACCCAGCAGCCCAGCAAGTTTATTTCAGGGTCCAAATCGTCAAAGATATGGGGTGTTGTGTGGGGACGTGTACCGTGTAGTGGAGGTCAATAGCTCGAGGGAAGGTCAAGTTCCGGTAATCCCCGCGTGCTATTTGATCCCGTCAACCCAAGCTATGGCGCCATAGTCACACCAGGCCCACCCAAGTCACCGCCACAAGGCACCAAAACGCTATAACGCCGAGGGCTACCAGCCTATGAACGGCTCATTCTCATTCCGCAATCGAGGGCGCGACTACTTTCTCAAAAGCCAAGCGGGCATCATCCCATGTCCGTATCCTTGGGCATATCCCGCCCGCCCCCTTAACCACCATGACCCCCGCCGCGCTCATGTCCACCGACGTCACGCGTTAGGCACCATACCCGCGCGCGCCCGCGCCCGCATAACCGCACAGCGCGCACAGAACATCAAAGGACAGCAACTCACCATCGCCATCACAACCATCTTGCACGCGTTCAACGTCGTACAGCCAACAGCATGGCAGTGACCGATGCCGGCCTTCCTGGCGGGTCACTGGCCGTAGACGAGGAGACAGACCTTCAGCTGCTCGTAAGTCTGCTCGCTAGCATCCGCTACGCGCGCGTCACATCGCATCACAGCCTGTCTGTGCCTGGCTAACACCAATAGGACCAGCACTTGTTAAAGACCAATGCCCTCAGTCAACGCATGACGAGTGGGTTTAAGCTTGCAGGGCCACATCGACTGACCCCAGCTATCCTGTCGCAGCTCGATTCGCGCCTGTCGCGCCTGGACAAGTCGATCACGCCTCTGGGTATCCGGCAACTTACTCGTCAGGTGAACAATGTCGATGAGATTCTTGAGCAGCTCGCGCCGGGGTCGTCCAGCGTTGGACCACAGCTGGAAAGGGGCCTTACCGCGTCAGGAAGCATACCCGCTAGCCTGAACGAGGCGGGGAGCACGAGTTCGCTCGCCGTGCCGTCGCCGAGCACGATGAGCCCTTCGCAACGCTTCAGCCGGCAAGGCCCCATTGAGCCCGCTGTGACTAAGCCCAAGTCCAAATCGCGCGACAGCATGGGCCCGTCAGTTATGGACCGCAAGCGCGCTATCCCCCGACCAGACGTCATACCCCGCTGGCAGCAGGACAGCGTTGTCGTGTCGTCTCCAGCGTCGACAGTGCAGGAGGACCCACTGGCGACAGGCTCCGAGCGCCAGATCGTCGAGCGCGGTCCAGATATCATGAGCCTCGCGGAGTACTTTGCCGCCCTCAAGGTCGTTATTGGCGACCTCGAGCAGATGTACAAGGGCATGCAGGAGGGCCGTGGAGGCTCGCGCGAGCAGGGCGTAGCGGATTTGGTGGGTACGCCGCGTGGGTCTCGCTGACAGCAGTCGGGGGTTGTTGAAACTGGGTTCAAGAGACTCGTGGACATGCTTTTGGCCAAGGTCAAGGAAACAATGCCAAGGCCGTTCGACTCTGATCACCTCATCAACACCTCCCCACAGCCCGTCACCACGTACTACCCGCCCATGTCAAGCGTCAAGACGCTCGCGAACGGCCTCGTGGGTATTGTCGAGCCGTCGACGCCCACACCGCGCACGAGCCAGATCCTCACCCCGGTGCTGAGTCGTTGTATCACCGACCTGTCCGTCCTCCGCGGCGAGTGGCTGCGGCGGTCACTTACAGGGCTGGCGCAAAAGGTCGAGGAAACAGAGAGCAAGGGGCAGGGACGTAACGGCGAGAAGGTCCGCTTGACGATGCAGCTGTGGGACACGTTCCTCGTCGCGGCAGAGGTAGGCTTAGGGTGCATGACACTTGCTGACACCAGGCCGAGGTACAGGTCGCGCAGACGATGTTGCCCGGCGCCGCCGGTGAGCGGTTGACCGACCTGACGTTGCCGTATGGCCAAAAGCTAGCGTCTGCGACGACCAACCAGATAATTGCGACGATCAAGCGCTCGCTGTCGGACCACACCATGGTGCTACTGGATCTGTACGCGGCCCTGGTAGCGTTCCAGCCCCGGTACGACGAGTCCATGTCCAAGATTCTGGGCGACGACGTGCCGGACGTGAGCGGGGCGGTCTCGGCGCCGGTGGGGACACTGCGCAGCCTTGCGCAGCGTTCCTTCCCCGAACGTCTCGTGGACATTAGTACGCTGAGCCGGAACCAGGGCGTGCCGACGACGACGATTGACGAGACGACACACAGCACGCTGGCGTACCTGGAAGAACTGCCCGCGTACGGCATGTTGGTCGAGACGCTCCTGCGCTCGACCGGCCGCGGCGAGCGCTCCTGGCTCATGGGCATGAAAGTTCCTCCTTCCACGGCGCGTTCCGCCGACGAGGAGGGCGGCCTGGTCAACCTCTACGCGGCGGATGTCCTCGGTACGCTATTCAACCACCTCGACGCGCGCGCCAAGGCCATGCGCAGCCCTGTCGGCAGCGCCTTTCTCCTTAACAACCGTGCGTTTTCCGTTTGGTGCTTGTGGCTTACGCAGTGTCGCATATCCGCAACACGACCAGTTCTTTCAACGCAGACATTATCGGGCCAGGCGCAGAGGACATGCTCAACCGGCAATTCCGCGAGGCCAAGTCGTGCGTCCCTTGTCCCGCTTGAGCTGACACTTACCAGGGGGTATCTCTCCGAGTGGCAAGCTCTCGTCCAGCTCCTCTCGCACACGGCGCAGCCGCGTTTCAACGTCGGCCCGTCATCCGATAAACAGTCGACCAAGGAAGCCGCGGCGTCCTTCTTTGAGCGCCTCACAGAGCTCGAAAATACTTGCAGACAGTACCCCCTCAACCGCGCCGACCCCGAGCTCCGCGAACGCGTCGGCTCCGAGGTCGCAGAGCTCGTCAAGGCCGGATACTCGTCGTTCTGGAACAAGGCCCACGGAAGGGGCTTTGATAAGTGTGCGTCGTGACATTGCTGAGTCTGTGCTGACGGCAGACCTGCGCCAGTCCCCCGAGGACCTTGGGCGCCGCGTCCAGACCATTTTCCGCTAGCCCACAGTGCGATTCCGCCAGCATTTGGCAAACCGACTCTTGTCGCTTGAGACACCCTCCGTCCAACGGCGAGACACCCACCCTGGCACCCTTGTATGGTGCACCTGTCCACGTTGTACGCTGCGCTCTTATTGTCGCGTCCTCCGACGCCTTCTTGCGCCACAGTTCCAGCAATAGTATACATTCCGGTCCATCATAGCTTAGTGTGTAATCTACGCTCGATGCGAGCATGCCTGCAACAGTGTCCCTACGCCGCGCGCCCAGCTGTTGGGTCCTGCGAGTCAGCCTCCTTCAACGACGTCTCAAACCCACCTTGTACACCTTGAGTGCCTGCAGTTCGCCGACGACGCGCGCGTCGCGTTCTTCAGAAGGCATTCCTGCCGTCGGCTCGCCGTTATCGTCGGCGTACCCGCGCATCCCGACGTCGAGGCCCTCGTTACCGTCCGTGCGCGCCGTCTCGAGCCGGAGTCCCTCCTCGTTGGCGAGATGCAGCAGGCAGATGAAACAGAATGATGTCGAAATCTCGCCCATCTTGTCTTTCGGGTACGACGTGCGCAGTGACTGGATGACGCTGTCAAACGTCTTGACGTCCTCTGTTCCGGTGGGCGTCATGGGCTGTGGTGGTTCCTCTGCGTCGCTCCCAACATGTTCTGGGTCGTCTTGCTCCCCTGCCGCGGGGCGCTCCGATACCAGCGACTTGAGGCCTGACCAGATATCGTCCTTGAGGCGCTTGACGTCGACGCGCTTAGCCTTTTTAGCGTAATGCACGTTCTCGGGGCGCGCGCGCCGCAGTTGCTCGCCCTGGGTATTGCGCCACAGGTCGTCGGCTTCGTCGGGGGGCATGGACTCGAGGTGGTCGTCGACGAACGCGTCGTCGTCCGCGTCCCCGTCGTCGTGGAAGAACTGGGACTCGAAGGGCAGGGGCGCGCCCATATCCATATCCATGTCCATTCCGTCGTCGCCGCCGCCCGCACCGTCCGCGGCGGCCTGCGCCCAAAAGTTCTCGTCAATCTCCCCGCTCCCGTCGTCGCCCATCCCCCCCTCACTGCGCCGCCGCAGCGCAAACTTGGGCTTGAGGAACAAACGCAATAGTTGCCGACTGCTAAAGTGCATGTCTTCGGGGAGGAGGTACTCTTCCCTCCTTGCACCGCCTGCGGCCGCCTTCTTGCCTGCGCTGCCGCGCTTGGCGCCCGCCAGCTGGATCGCTGTCCTGCTCCCCTCTGCGAACAGGGTTTTGGCCGACTGCGCGCCCTCGTCGCTCATAAAGTCGATGGTAAACGGCGCCTTGGCGGCTTTCTTCTCGCGCGCGCTCGCGACTGCCGCTGGGTCCTTGCGCGTGACCTTGCGCAGCTTCCAGTGCTCGGCGCCAGCCCAGCCCTTGGAAAAGCCCCGGTCAAAGTAGTCAAACATGCCGTCGTTGTCGTTACCGTCCACAAACGACATGAACAGGTCTTGACCCGGACGTCGGCCATCGAACGGCGCCGAGCCACTACCGCCCGCGCCACCATCGCCAGCTCCCTCGCCAGCAAACACGTCGTCGAGGCCAAACCCGCCGTCGTCACCACCCATCGACATGTCATCGCCCATCGAGGGCCCGCCCATGTCAAAGTCCTCGTCACCGAAAAAGTCCACCGCCTCGCCCGTACCGGGTGGCATGCTTGGTGCGCGGGACGGGTCGTCGTCGGTGAAGGATGACAAACCCGTGATGGCCGCGAGGTCGGGCATGTCGTCCGGGTTGGCCGAGAAGTGGAACGAGCCGAGTGTCTCCGAGATGGTGAGCCCGGCCGCGACTTCCTCGGACGGGATAGTCTCGCGCAGCTGCGAAATGTCGACCATCTGGTCCTCCATCTCTGTGTCCTCCTCGTCCTCGTCCTCGTCGACGACGGCGTCACCAGCATCAAACACGACGCGCCCCGTACCGTCGATACCAAGGTGGTTCATGAGCAGGCCCATCGCGCCACCCTCGTCAAAGTCGGCGCTCGTCTTCTTGAACAGCGGGTCGACAGTAAACTCGAGGTCAAACTTCTTGATCTGCAGCGCGCCAAACGACTTGGCGAGCGTGGCTTCTGACCGTTGTGTCTGAAGTGAGCTCTAGTCCTATCGTGCTACCCACCTTGCGCGCCTTGGGTTCACCCGTTTCGTCGTCCTCCCCGTCCTCGCCTTCATCGTCAACGTCGCCGTCGCCGCCATCGGCCAAGCCGCTGAGCAGCTTGCCCGTCTCGGTCGCGACACTGTCCACGCGTGACGTCCAGATCTTGACACAGCCGTCGAGCGTGCACGACGCCTTCTGGAAGTTGATGCCTGCGGTGTGAGCTAAAATATATCTATACACCCACTTTGGTCGTCGGGGCCGTTACGCAGCAGCGTGAGGTCGTGGAAGTAGTCGATGAGGGCAAAGTTCCAGGTATTCGTCGCCGTGATTTTCTGCCGTCAATCCGTCTGCAAGACTAGAGACCCACGTTATCCGTGGCGAGCTTCATCCATTCTTCAAAGTTGGTGTTCATCACCTCCATGCTGACGGGCATAGCGACGGGTGCGACGGCGCTCATGCGTTTACCGCGGCGGTGGTGTTCCTTGTGTCCTGATGCGCCGGCACTTGTGTTGGCGCTCGCACTGCCGGACGCCTTGCGCTGCTGCATGGCGTGCTTTGACGGCGACGCCGTGTTCTCCTTGCCGAGGTCAGCGGCAAAGTGCGCCGACTTGCGACGCGCCGCGCGCTCGGCGGCGTCGTCGTTGATGCGGTTCATCTTGCTGCTCGGTCTGAGCGGCGACGCCTCGTCCGCGGGGCTGTCTGCAATGGTGGCGTGCTTCTTGCTCTGGGCCCGTCGTTTCAATGGTGTCGATGGCGACGGTATAGGTGTTGGCATGGCAAATGAATGATGGGCACTGTGTGGATGGCGAAGGCAACGAGGATGTGTGTTGGTGTCGTCGGCGTCGAGTTTGTTGTTGTTGTTTTGCCCGGCATCCTGGCCAAACAGTGCGCGCATGGCGACTGCTTTTGATGTGGAAGAAAAACTTACGTAAACCATCGCGTGGTTTTATTCCCGCCCTGAGGCGTTATATGTGGGGCCTCTGATCTTCCTGCCATCTCTCATTTTGGCGGCATTCACCCTGGGCGGTGCATCGCCAAGGCTGCGGCGCGGTGGCATTACGTGGTACGTGCATCGTTCAGATGGCAATGTCCAACCACTTTCACACACAACACGACGACCGACAACTCTTCGCATCACACACTTACTATAGCAGTGAGAGGCGGGGGCAGCCACCGCGCGCACACAACGCTCTTATCCCCTCTGGTGCTTGACGCCCGGCATGTTGCCCACACAAGAGGAGTCGCGCGCGTGGCTCAGCCGCTGCCTCAACCGCGTGCCCGTGTACTGTGCGTAGCGGCGTCGACTGGCGTCGGATCAACTAACTCGCAGTCGCGTGCATGCTCATCGGCGGACCATGGGCGCTCTTCACCTTTTACGTCGCGATCGACCGCGTGCTGCTCACGCGCCACGCCGTGGTCCGCTTCATCTGGCAGTAGGTCTGCGCACGCCACCGTAATCTGACGCCGCCAGAATGGTCGTCTTCAATGGCCTGCTGATCCTTGCTGGCGCGGCGTTTATTGCAGCATGCACGCGTCCGGCAATCAAGCCCGACCCGTCGTTCGCGCCGCCCGACGCGCGTCCCCTCCGGCCCGACGACGACCGGCCGGCACATTACCCCGGCGGCAGTGGGCCCAGCGGCGGCGGTGTCGCAGGGCATCGGCGCGCACGTAGCGCCGGAGCGACGGCCGAAGATGACGACGACGATATCCCGCTGCGCGTACTCCGCGACAGTCCCCGTATACGCACCCCAGCGTCGTCCCAGCCAAGCTCGTCGGCCACGCCCGTAACCCCTGTAGGAGACGCACCGTCGCGTGGCCCCGAAGACGCATACGACGACGCCGCTGCCGCCGACGACGAAGAGGACCACGCCCTCCTCCCCAAAGACGACGAGGAGCAGGTCGAGGCCCACGAACCACTCACGGCCAAGAGCGGGACCGGCGGCCCACGCTGGTGCCGCAAGTGCGATGCGTGGAAACCTGACCGCACGCATCACTGTCGTTCCTGCCGCCAATGCGTCCTCAAGAGTGAGCTGGAGGAGGAATGTACTAGCTAACCCACAGTGGACCACCATTGCCCGTGGATCAACAACTGTGTGGGATATCACAACTGTGAGCTGCTCACCCTTTCACTTAGCTCACGCCAGATAAATACTTTGTCCTGTTCACGACGTACACTGCAATGTTTGCGCTGTTTGGGGCGTGGAACTCGGGGTACGAGGTGTACCGCTACTTTGTCGACCCGCCAGATATCACCCCTGGCCGCCATTCGGAGGCAGAGTATGACGAGTGGGAGGAGGTAAGACCCTAGCCGAGACTCGTGTTGACGCCAGATCCACGTCGCGTTCAAACCTGTCGTGCTCATGCTCCTCGTCTTCATGGGCACGACGATGGGACTTGCGCTTGCCGGATTGTCGGGCTACCACTGGTACCTGCTGCTGAACAACCGGACGACGCTGGAGGACATGAACCGGCTTCCGCCTGCGGCGCTGCTGGATCCGGAGACACGCGCGACGGTGGAGGCACTGGGACACCGGGGAACGCGACGGCAGCAGCCGGGAGCCTGGCGGCCAGAGTACATCCTTACGCGGGGCGAGAGAGAGCGTCTGCGCGAAGAGGCGCGCAACATCAACGTGTATGACGTTGGGTGGCGCAACAATGTACGCGCCGTGCTTGTCGGCGAGACGGTGCCGGCGCCGCAGACGTGGGCGGGCAAAGTATGGTATGGCGTGCGGGCGTTGAATCCTTTGGCGCCACCGCGTCAGAAACGACACGGTGCCGGCCACTTTTTCCCCCACAACCCGGCGTCACTGGCGCAGCTGCGGTCCCTGACCCGCGAAATGCGTGTAGGGCAGCATGAACCCCCGTCGGCGTCTCGGAACGCAGGGGCGTACGCTGGCGGCGGCCAATGGACGCTCGGCGACGACTCGTCGGACAGTATGAGCGATAGCAGCGACAGCGACAGGACACTGTATGGCGAGGCGTACGGCGAGCGCCGCCGAGGACATTATGACGCATGACACCCATCCACCCACCCACACATTTAGCAAATCACATCCATACCATATCCATAGCGCACCGGACATTTCTACGACTTTTTTTTGTGTTGATGCCACTAGATTAGATGATTGGCGCAGGATGGGTCAGATTGTCGCCGCGCCTGAGCCCGATCGCGACTGTGAAACTAGCGCGGCGCGCGGCGCGGCACGTCGGCAGATCACCAAAATCCAACTGGTCAAAGGTTACCTCGACAGGTCAAAGGATACAATGCGGCCACAGCCAACCGAAGCACCGACGCACGACGTCACAACCCCTTGCAAGCGATGACGGCCACATCGCACTGCGGTCGAGTGGAGCGGCGCGGCTCTGCGCAACACACACCAGTTCCCAAGATGCAAGGTTCGTTCTCGTCGACCACACACACGGGTGTCATGCGGAATGCAACCACGTTGTGCCTGGTGCTAAGAATGACCTCGTGATGGTGCCAAGCGCAGAGAGAGCAAGAGTGGGCAGAGTGGGGCTGACAGAAACCACTCGCGCGGGCGGATCTGGCCCGTCATGGGCCGCAGCGGTGGGCGAGCCGGGCGAGTCGAGTCGAGGCCGTCAAGGTGAGGATGCAGGAGCGACTGCGGTTGTGCAAGTGGGTTGTGGTAGCGATGACGTACGAGGCGACGGGACAGCAACCGAGAAACTGACCGCGCCACCAAACAGACTGACCGCCCTTGCAAGAAAACACGTCCGTCCCCAAATACTCTCCGCCGTCCCCTTGGTTCTGGTTCTCAGCACAACTGACCCCTGTCATTCATCATCTGTCCATTCTCTCATCTCCTCTTATCCCCAGAGACTCGCTCGTCGCTACTCTACTGCTCTGCTCGCTGTCGTCGACACTCCCCCGCCGACGCGACAGACACGTACGCGTGCGCCCTATCTCACACCACACACGCACACACCGATAACCACGGACGCGACACGCGACACGACGGCGCACACTACGCGCGATAGCCCCAATCTCTCCATTTTGCGTCGCTGGTAAGTCGGCACGTCACTGCCTCCCTCCCCCCCAAATTTCTATCCCTCTGCTATACCCACACCGGCGCGCTCCCCATCAGGACGTCATGGTCGGGCTCGGGCCGTGTCCCCCAAACCCCGCACCTCTCCCATGGAGACATGCCGCCGTCCGTGTCCTCTGAGCACAGGCTGTGTGATGATACTGGGCACTGCCTGCATGGCAGCTTTTACTGCTGCTGCGGCTGCCGCCGGCTGCGCCGAAACCGATCCACAACGCGTTCACGGTGCTGACTGCATTTTCTCTCCCTGCGACCCGCGTCCCGTCAACACGTGCCTGCTTGTTCCTCGGTGTTTGTTTGCCTATGACCTATTCTCCACCACGCGCACAATGGCCAATGCAGCCTCGAGGGACGCGCCACTTCTTCGTCATGGACGCCGTACAACCTGATCCGACGCCGGGCCCGCCCCCGTCCCTAGGGGACATCCGCCAGCAGGTCGCGCACCTCGAAGCGGCACACCGCGAGCGCGGCCTCAACCTCTCCGGACGTATTATCCACGTCTGCCACCACCTGCCCGTGGAAATTATCCGACTTGTGCCGCCGTACACTGACGACCTGGGTGTCATGACGTCGCCGCTCACGCCCGAGTTCAAGCCCGAAGACTCGACCGCTGTCGAGAGCAAGAACTCGCGATGGAAGATTCACGCACGTAGAGGCCACACCGCAATGGTCTCGGGTATACGCTCCCTGTCGGCGAGCCACACCCAGCTCGTAGTCGCGTGGACAGGTGACGTGCTTCTCAAGCCCACTGGACCGCCGCCGACGCCGCCCTCCCGCCCAGACGGCAAGCCCAAGCTCATGCTCGAGGACACGGTTGAACTGCATCCCGCCGTCGACGACGCGGCGCCCCTCTCCGTGTTCACGGGCGAGTTTAACGACAGCGAGAAGCAGGAGATTGAAAGCGAGCTCCAGCACTTTAGCGACGTCGAGGCAAAGCACGAGCCAAATGGAAGACTTACCTACGTCCCCGTGTTCATGCCCCCAGATGTCAGCAAGGGTCACTACGAGGGCTACTGCAAGACCAGTAAGTGGAGGCATGACGGGGTCTACTGACGCCAGCTCTCTGGCCTCTCTTCCACTACCTGTTGTGGCTGGATTCAACCGCGACGGTGCCCTCGCCGGACCCGTCGTGGACAGCGTACCAAAAAGCCAACGAGATGTTCGCCGACAAGGTCGCGGCAGTGTACCGTCCCGGCGACATTATCATTGTCCACGACTACCACTTGCTGTTAGCGCCCAAGCTTATTCGCCAGCGCCTCGCCAATGTGCTTGGCGGAAGTGCAGGCCACTGGGCGTCGGTCGCGCCGTCGCCGTCCATCGCGGCGGCGGACAAGAAGTTTGACTGGGAGATGAGCGGCGCGTCCACACCCAACGCAACGAAAATCACCGCCGCCCTCAACAAGGTCAACATGCTTGGCGACAACCTGCGAACGGGCAATGGTAGCGCCCACCCGCAGGGTCAGCAGCAGGGCCAGCCGCAAAGCCATGGCCAGAATGGCAGCGCCATGGGCGTGAGCACCAACGCCGAGGCGCGGCCCCACAGCGAGGTCATAATTGGCCTGTTCATACACACGCCGTGGCCCAGTTCAGAAATCTTCCGCTGTCTCCCAAGTGAGTAAACGGTTATTCCAGGGCTGACTGTAGAACGCCGCGAGATTCTCGAGGGTATCCTCGGCGCAAACGCGGTGCTGTTCCAGACGTACTCATACTCGCGCCACTTTGTGTCCAGCTGTATCCGCGTGTGCGGGTTCGAATCGACGTCGGACGGCGTCGACGTCAACGGCCAGACGGTCGTGGTCAGCTACTGTCCCATTGGCATTGACATTAAGCGTGTGTCGCACGACCGCGACTCGCCCGGTGTCCTTCCCAAGGTCAAGGTTTTGCGCAAGCTGTACCACGACAAGAAGATTATTGTCGGTAGAGAAAAGCTCGACGCGCCAAAGGGCGTGTACAACAAGCTGCAGGCCTTTGACAAGTTCCTCCAGACGTACCCCGAATGGCGCAACAAGGTCGTCCTGATACAGGTCACGACTCCGGCGTTATCCGAGTCGCCCACGCTCGAGCGCAAGGTTGCCGAGCTCGTCAGCCACATTAACGGCGCGTACGGCAGTCTCGACTTTACCCCGGTTCATCACTAGTGCGTATAAAGTACGACGGCTCAGCTGACCCCAGCCACCAAGCAATCGAGCGCGACGAGTACTTTGCGCTGCTGTCGGTTGCCGACCTGGCGCTCATCACGTCGCTGCGCGACGGCATGAACACCATGTCGATGGAGTTTATCCTGTGCCAGGAGAAGACGAACAAGTCGCCGCTCGTGCTGTCCGAGTTTATGGGCACGAGCACGTCGTTTGGCGACGCGCTCACCATCAACCCGCACGACCTCCTTGGCGTCGCGCATGCCATCAACAAGGGCCTGTCCATGCCTGTAGACGAAAAGATTAGGCGGCACGCGACCATGTACCAGAGTGTGCTGGCGCACACGTCGCACACGTGGGCAGCTACCGTGCTCAAGCTGCTGCTCGAACACGTCGGCAGCGAGCACACGGCGCACCAGACGCCGTTCCTCAACGTCGCCGACATGGTAATGCACTACCGCAAGGCCAAGAAGCGGCTACTGCTCTTCGACTATGACGGGACGCTCACGCCGATCGTGCGTATTCCGTCGCACGCGATCCCGACGGAGCGGACGCGCGCGGCCATCGCAGCGCTCGCCGCCGATCCCGACAATGTCGTGTACCTCATCTCGGGGCGAGACGGTGACTTCCTCGAGGAACACTGGGGCATGGTCCCCAACCTTGGCCTGTCTGCCGAGCACGGCAGTTTCGTCAAGACGCCCGCCGAGGGCGAGTGGGTCAACATGACCGAGGCGCTCGACATGAGCTGGATGAGCGAGGTCGAGGACATTTTCCGGTACTACACTGAGCGGACGACGGGGAGCACGATTGAGCTGAAAAAAGCCTCGATCACATGGCACTACCGTAATGCCGACCCGAGCTTTGGCGAGTTCCAGTGCAAGCAGGCGCTCGACCTGCTCGAGAGCAGTCTGGCGCCAAGACGGCCCATCGAGGTTCTCGTCGGCAAGAAGAACCTCGAGGTGCGGCCCCTGGCTGTCAACAAGGGCGAGATTGTCAAGCGGCTCGTGTACGAGAACCCCGACGCGGACTTTGTCCTGTGCTGCGGTGACGACAAGGTGGGTACAAAGGCAAGAAGGGGCCTAACGGCAGACTGACGAGGACATGTTCCGCTCGCTCAAGAGCATCTTCCCGCCTGGCGGACCGCGCGAGGGCGAGCCAGTCATGATGCGCCCTCCTGTCGGCGTGACCTCGACGCTGGAACCAGAGGAAATCGAAGACCTCCCCGAAGTTGAGCTCAAGATTCGTCCATCAGGTATCTTTACATGCACTGTCGGCTCGTCGGCGAAGAAGACCATGGCCAGCTGGCACGTGACGGCGCCAGACGAGGTCGTCGGCGCCCTCGAGGAGCTGTTACATTGAGCGAGCTCAGCAGCAGCCGCGCGAAACACTCCGTTAGTACACTAGAGTCTGTATTCCTAGCTAGAGGACACATTGCATATTGCACTGCAGATTATGGGAAAAGGTCGCACTGCCGTTGATTTACACTGCCGTTGTATTACTCCGCCCTGCTGCGCTTGGTCGGGTCCGTGTCGTCTGGCCCACGGGGCGCACCGGCGTCGTGCGAGTCGGCGCCGTATGCGAACCCCTCGCGCACTGCGCGCCCGACGACCTCACGCAGCCGCTCGTCGGGGTCGACGCCATCGCGCTCGGCCTGTTCCATGATCTCGCGCGTCTGAGCTAGAAGGTCGTTCGTCTGGCGGGAAGTATACTCGTCGACAGCGAGCTGGGACACTGGCGCCGCGCCAGCCTCGCCTTGAGCAGTGGTGTCGGCGTCAGCGGCCCCCTCTGGCGGTACGTCGGGCGCAGCCTCGCCAGTGATGCCGCGGAGGTACGCCGCTACCTCTGGGTGGTCCTCGGCCAGTGTCTGCGCGGGCTATCGTCAGCTCTGCGCATGTGTTTGTCGTCGAGACTTGCCGTCATCCCCTCGGCGTTCTTGTGCGCTGCGTCGGCACCGTGCTCGACGAGCCAGCGCGCCGCCTCGGGCGTCTCGACAGTATACAGCGGCGTGTCGCCGTCGTCGTCGGGGAGGTTGACGTCGCCGCCCGCGCTGAGAAGGTAGTCTAGCAAATCGAGGTGCGCGTATGACGCCGCGGCGTGCATAGGCGTATACGCGTTGCTGTCCTTGTCGTTGGGCGAGGCGCCCTGCGCAATGAGTTCCTGGGAGTCAGCCAGAACGAGGGGGAGACGCAATAGCGGCCGCGAGACGAACGCGCTCACGACCAAAGTTCATACATACCTTGACACGCTCCAGATCGCCGTCCGACGCTGCGACCCAGAGATTCTTGCCGGCCGTTTGTACCATGTTAATTGAGCGATGTTAAAGAGAGTGGTGGTGGCCAAAATCCGCGGTGGGTTGTGGTGGTTGTGACTGACTCAGGCACGACCCGGCCACCACACCGTCGTCGTCAGCGCGTGGCCTGGCGGTCTCACCACTGTCCATTCTCCTACCCACCCCGCACACCACCAAGATGAACTCGTACCCTATCGAGGTAAGCCGAGGGCGCTCGTGCGCGCGCGCTGATGCCAGTTCCTCTCGCATCCCCGGCCACTCATGTTCGTGGCGGGGCTGGGGACGGAGCCTGCCGGCGACGCTGCCGCTGCCGTTACTGGGGCATCACCACGCGCGTCGACCGAGATCCCGCTGGCGTCGCCTGAAAACGAGGCGGACGTGACGCTGGGCACACCAGTACCGGCTGGCGCCAGCGTAGCGAGCATGGCGCGTGATCCGCGCGAAGGGGAGTTTGAGATTCTCGCGCGGGACCTGCGCGCCGCTCTGGCGCCATACACTGCCCCTCCGCGAGTCGCTGTGCGCGGCGAGGAAGAACACGATTTTCGCGTCGTGCTAGTGGACAAGAGCGTGCGGATGCCACTACGCAAGCTTCCGGCAGACCAGGGAGGGCACTCGCCCCTGTCGCCTTTGACGCCCAGCTCGCCGTTGTACCCCGACGGCCTGATCGCGCCGGTGTGGGTGCGCAAGCACGCTGACGCTATCCCGAGCGTGTTTGTCCTCTTTTTGCGGCTTTACGAGACGCCGTCCCGCGCACAGGGCACGTCGGCGCTCGGCGACTCTGTGCTCGCTGACGCTGAGCGCGCGCGCGAGCGCGAAGCCGACGACGCGCTGGTCCAGGAGATTGCGGACAGGCGGCGCAGGCTAGGCGAGCGCGGTATAAAGCTCACTGTCGTCCTCATGGCGTCGGCGGCGACGCTCGATGCCGAGGGCCTCGACGCGCGTCTCTCATCTATCCGCCGCGCGTCCCAGCTCAGTGCAAAGGCGTCCCTCTTCGTCCTCACTCCCGTCAAGCCCGAAGAACTTCCAGACTTTGTCCGCAGCCTCATGTCCGCACTGTACGAGCCCGCACTAGAGTACTATGCCGCGCACGGTAAGCGGGTACGCCGTAAACGCTCGCGCGCGCCGCAGAACACGCCCCAGCAACCGTCGTCACCCACACCGAGATCGCGATCGGGGTCCATGGCCACGTCCCGATCGCGAGCCGGGTCAGTTGTCGCCAAACCCCTGTCCCACCAGGGCTGGATGGTGCGCTACGACTGGAAAGCCGGTTGGCTAGCTGAGATCCGCGGAGATCTCGACCTTGCGCGCAGGCATTACGAGGACTGCTGGAACGAGCTTGCACGGATGTTCGAGTCGACGCAGCTTCTCCCGCCTCGGACCAAGCGCTGGGCCGAAGCAAAAGTACTCGCTGACTGCTTAGCTGCACGCGTAAGTCGTCCTTCTGTGTCATTCTGACGGCAGATCTGTAAATTGCATCTGTACGAGGACCAGGCACCCAAGGTGCTCATCCCGTTTTACGTGCATCTGCGGCGGTTCGCCGAGCTGTCCCGCGGCTGGGGCATTGGCGAGGAGACGTACGAGTTTTGGTCGTGGGTCGCGCGCCAGTACCGTCTCTTTGGCGAAATGCTCGCCATCGCCATTGACAACGGGTACCAGGTCCCGCCCGTACCACTGCCAGCGTACGCGCCGCCTCCGCCGCCAAGCCTGCACCCGCCGACCGAGGAGGAGCTGACGATGCCCGTGTCAAGCGCCAACGCCCTGCACGTGTTACACCCGCCAGCGTACTATTTCTATGCCGCGGCCATGTGCACGATGGAGCGTAAAGCGCGGTACGACGCGGCGCTGAAGGGCGATGGGAATCTGGCGGCGGCACCGGGGTTCGCCAACGAAAAGACGGTCGACCACGCCGCGCTCATTATTGAGCTGTTGACCAAGGCGCAGTCGTTGCTTGCAGCGGGGTCGGAGGAGGACGCGGCGCTCGCGCCTTACGTATCGCTGCGTGTCGCGCAGGCGCACGCGATGGCAGGACATCACGCTGAGGCGATCTCAACTCTCCGGCCACTGGTGGACAGTGCGCGCGACGAGGACCGCACGCCGCGCGCGCGCAAGTCGCTGCTCCGTCTCATGCAGCATACATGGTTGGTCAGCGCCCAGGCGACGGGAGACGTCGAGACGGCCGCGCAGCTGCTCATCGAGACGATGGGGCCGAGCGATCGCGACGACCACGCGTCCCCGCAGGACGACCTCCTCGGTCTGCTAGGCACGACGCAGCCCGCGTCCGACGCGCCAATGGACGTCAACCTCGCGGGCACGGACGCCATGCTCGTTGCCCGTGCCGGGTTCCGCCGCGGCGAGGCACCGACGTACTCGGCCGTAGATTTCCAACTGGAGCTCGCCCCGCCGATCGGCGTAGATATCTCGCGCCTCGAGTTCACTAGGGTACGCGTTACGTTGGGCGACGGCCGCGAGGTCGTTGTGTCGCATAGCGCGGGCGACGGCCGCGACGTCAGCGTTGGGACTATCGCTTCGGGGACAACGACCGAAGCCCGTGCCGACCTCGTATTCCCACCAGGTCAGGCGCTCATCCTCACTGGCCAAGTGGAGAGTACGGAGACGTGCGACATCGACGTGCTCGACGTCGTGGTCGAGCTCGTGCGCGACAAGTGGGTCATCCGACTGCACGTCGACCCTGCGCCGCTCGAGACGTGGACGGCCAAGGGGCTGCGCTATGAGCCATTGGGCGGCGTCTCCCCCTCTGTGTCATTCACGCCGCGCGACCACGCTTTGGTGGTGGAGACGGAGCACGCGCCCGTGGCGTTCGTCGACGAGGCACTGCCAATCACCGTGCGCGTAAAGTCCGAGGACGACCGCGCGCTAAAATTGGCACTGACTGTGCTGCTGCAGCCTGGTGCCGAGCCCGACGGTGAGTCACGCAACTGGCACGAGACTGATAGCAGGCGCGACCGTGTCGGTTGGTGAGGAACGGTCGGACGCGATGGTCAAGGACGTCGATCTAGGGGTCGTACCGGCTCACGGCGCGGTCGAGCGGGTAATAACGCTATTTGGCCCGGCGGCGGGCACCAAGATTGTCGACGTGTCGGTCGTGTCTGTCGATGCTGAGGACGCGGGTGACGACAACGCCCACGCCCACGAGTTCACACGTACCGCCGTCGTGCCGGTCATTGAGCCGTTCGGAATTACCTCCTCAGCGAGCGTCGCGAGTGCGCGCACGGGCTTTGCAATGGTCAGCGCCGTACTCTCTGTGCCCGGCCCGCGGGGTATAACTGTTACCGGCATGGAGATCGTGCCGGCCGTGGATAGCGGGGTACGCCTCGTGGGCTCGACGCTGGGCGACGCGTGGCCGCAGGGTGAGTGGGGCGAGGATGGGCTTGGCTGATACCAGACTGGGACCACACGACGGAATACGCGTTATCTGCGCGGCTGGCGCTCGCGGCAGACGTACGCCCGCCGCACCCGCCACCGTGCGGCGATCTGCGCGTCTCGTGGCGCCCAACGGCAAGCAACGACAGCACGGATTCCGAGCAAGTTACAGCCCTGCCGCTGCCTGCACTCGTGCCTCCGCCGCCCGAGGCGTACGTCACTGCGTCCCTCGCCTCGCCGGCAGCGGTACGCACGCACGAGCCGTTCAGCGTGGGCGTGACGCTGTCGAACGCGCACCCTTCCGATGCCGCGTGGGTGACGGTCCAGAATGACACGGCCGAGGGGTTTGCGTGGTCTGGCGAGCGCGCTGCGCGCGTCGGTCCCGTCCCGCCCGGGGGAAGCACGGCCGTACGTCTGGAGGCTGTCAGTGTTGGCGCGCCAGGGTGGCAGACCCTGCCGCATACCTCCGTGTGGCTCGGTGACGGGCCGGATAGACGCGAAGTGCGCGTTGCGCCACCGCGTGATCGCCCCGCAGGCTCCGTCCTCGTCCACCCCTAGGACCCCGGTCCGCCCATAGAGTACAGTACACATAATAACAATGCATAGAGAGCCAAAGGAGAGAGAGAGCGATAGCGGGTGGGTCGGTGACATGCACGCACCAAGACAAGAAAAATGACAGATTACCGGCAGCTTAGTGGGCGTATGTACGTACGTATACTAATATATTGTATGGGAGACGTTGGGGCGTGGTCGGGCGTGGGCGGGCGTGCGTGGTATGCATGGCGGGGGATGCGTTGCGGGGTATGCCGGGGACTGACTGCACAGAGCGTGTGGTGACGAGGACGAAGACGCGGGCTATGGCGCTGGGCCGGCTGGAGGCGCTGGAGATGCCGGAGACGTTGGCGCGGCCGCCGTGCCCAACCCGCTCGGCTGCGGCTCGAGCTCGATAGCGCTGCCGTCCAACTGCTTGGTCATACCGCGGCTTCCGACGTTGGCCATGCCGCCGCCTTCCATAACCGCCGCCTCGATTTCGTGGCGCGCTGGGTCGGCAGTGGGCGTGTACGGTCTACTGCTCGAGGCGCGGGTATGTGCGCTGGTAGCGACGGACTGCATTGGGCGCGACTGGGACGACGCCGAGACTGTCGAGCCCGTGTGCGCGTTCGCCGTAGGCTGCGGTCGGTAGTAGTACGATCTCCGCTGTGAGCGCCTATAGTCGAACACGGTAAAGCTGGCGTCAGCACCCCTACGAGGCACAACCACGCACTGTTCCTCCATCATGCGCATCTCGGGACTCATCGACTCGGTGTCGGCGTTGTCCTTGCGTTTTCGCGCCTTGAGCGGGTTTTCCTCTAGCAGCAGCTCCTCGAGCTCGTGCGTCGCGTCAAAGTTGGCGCGTTTGGACTGGCGTCAGCGGGGTCGAGGTAAAGGCACTTACGTCCGGCTCGAACGGCGGTACGACCTGCTTGTTGTACAGCGCCTCCCAGTCAATCCCTTCAAACCACGGGTGCAACTTGATATCCTCAAAGCCGCCCCCGCCTTGTCGATATCCCAGGCGTTTTGTGGGATCTCGTTCGAGAAACTGCGTCGTCAGTTGGGCACATACAACGAGGTTCGCCAGCGCCCGACTTACTGCGCGGACAGCCTGCATTCCCTCGGTCGAACACCGCTCCGTCGCGTCTTCTGGCCATGTGAGATTCTCGTGCAGAATCGAGTTTGTGAGTGCCGAATTTGTCTTGCCCCGGAAGGGGCGTTTGGCGAACAAGAGCTCGTACGCGAGGATACCCAAGGACCAAAAGTCGACTGGCGCGGAATAGCCCCGTTTCGTGAGCACTTCGGGTGCTGTGCCCGTCAGTAAACTCTCACGCCTGTGGCGCCGCCCACTACGCACCCATGTACGCCATCGACCCGGCAACGCCCGTCAACGGCTTGCGCTCGGAAAAGTGCACGGCAATGTTGAAGTCTGTGATGTGCGCGTGGCCCCGCTCGTCGAGAAGAATGTTATCTGGCTTGAGGTCGCGGTGCACAATCTTCTTCGAATGCAGGTAGTCGATGGCCATGGCGATCTCGGCAATGTAGAAGCGCACGACCTCCTCCGCCATGGCGCCGGCGCGTTCAAGGTGGACTGGTGTAAGATAACGCCATGCCATTCAAGCTTACATCGCAGGTCACCGCCGAGCATGAGGTCGAGGACGAAGAAGCAGTTCTCGTCGTCCTGGAACGCGTATCGCAGGTTGACAACAAACGGGTGGTCAATCTGGTAAACGTCAGCACATGCCCCAAGCTCCAACTCACCTCCTCGAGCAACCTCCGCTCCTGGACAATGTTTGCGACTGCCTTCATTTTGACGCATTTTGCCTTGTTAATATACTTCAAGGCGTATAACGTCTTGGTCTGTTTGTGCTGGACGACGCGGACCTGAGTTTTAGCGCTGATGCCGGTTTAGGCCCACCTTGCCAAAGGCTCCTTTGCCAACACTGCGAAGCAGATAGAAATGAAAGAGATTGACCTCGGCGTCAAAGTCGATCGCCTGAAGTGTCAGCGACAAGTATATAAAAGGGGAATGTTTGGCTCACCTCGGGCTTGCAACATCCGGCGCCCATGATGGCCAGTGGTCTCCAACGCTAGGTTGGCTCGCCAGCGGAGGTTGGGATCCGCAGCGTCCAGAAAACGAGGGAGAAGCCGTGGCTTGGGCCGGGCAGCAGAGCGAATATATCTCTGATCGGTAGAGGCGAGTGAGCGCAGTGACAGACGACGACAGCGCAGCCGTGTCGTGAGAACGGGGCGGTGGGCGCGGGGCGTCGAGGAAATCGTGATGGGCCGCGCGCGGTCAGGTAACCGGGGTAAGGGAGAGTGTGTTGCGGTGGAAATGCGCGACGGCGGGAAGATGGCTACGCCGGCAACGACAGCACACAGTGTAGGTGTGATGAGAAGCGAGGCAGGCGGGTGGCCAAGAGCGTCGAGGAGAGTGCAACTGTTGATGTTTGTTCGTCCTGCACGACTGCGACTGTGAGGAGGCAACGAACGCCAGGATGCCGAGCAGGGCGGCCAGTGCGTTGCTCAGGGGTCACAGAAGAGGAGGCGCAGATACCAGCGGCGGCAGGGGGCGGTCAGCTGCACACAGTCTCACAGGAGGGACAGGGAGAGCGCGAGAGTGTGAGTTGCGTGGCGTCGTCTTGGTGTGTGTTTAGGAGCGCCGCCGACGGACTCTGTTGCGTGCGCGCGCGCGCTCGGACGGATCGGATCGCGGCACACAGTGAGACTGGGACTCGAACTCGCAACGTTCTGTCACGAGAAGCGCGCGGGTTCTTTGTTGGGCGACGGGGCGTGCGCTCGGGCCCTTCGGTGTGATATTCCCAGATCTGGGCAAGGTGCGTGGACAACTAGATGCTCGAGCTTCTGGTGTCAGCAGATCCATGTGGCGCGGGGGTTCGACACCTCGAGCGCGCGCTCGCGCACGCGAGCGTGCGCGCAAGGCATATCGCTTGGGCCGGCAGAGGTGCCTTGGCGCGGATCACCATGTTCTATCCAGAAAAGCGGCGCGGGCGCTGGGCGCTGGGATTTTGTACGCCGCCCAGGGGTTAATACTCACGAGATCGTTCACAGAGTCAGTGGGAGGCGGGCACGTTGGTCCGTGAAATGATCGTCCGTGGGATGGGCAGAGCGTGGGCTCAGCAACGGGCTTTTGCCGTGGTGCAACGGTCGGGTGCAACGGACACAAGATTGGACGGCGTTGTGCGCGTGTGGACGCCGTGGTGAGCGTGGTGGCGCTTGAGCCTCGTTGCCTCGTGTGGATGTTCACAGATCGCCGCTGCGCGTTTGTCGATAGCGACGTAGTGGGCGTGATGTAGAACGAGAAGAATGAATGAGTGTTGAGCGAGAGCGAGCTCGATTTGTGTAGATGCGGGGTTGCTGACAACTTTGGGTTGGGTGGGTTGGGTTGGCTGACTGCGCGCGATCACCGCGCCGGTAGCGCCCGAACACCAGTTCAGGCTTTTGCAACGCCGCCATGCGCGGCAATGCGCCTTGCGCCATGCAGCCAGCCGTGAGCGCAAGCGCTCTGGCTCCGTCGCGGCGTTCGGGTCTCGCTCTCACATCGCAGGCTCTCTGCGCTCGCTCTTCATCCACCACGCCGCTAAGTGGGGGCACACTTTGGCCAGACTTTCAATTCAATTGAATTCACAACACGTGGGTGTAATGGGCGTTAGCCTCGCATTAGGCATACTGTAAGGTGATGGGCTAATGACATTTGGCTATGTCATTAGAAACTGTCCCTCACCCGCCAGCGCACCATCCGACAGCCAGGAGCCCTTGGAATCGATCATGTCCGCCAAACAGATGACCGGGAAACCGCGGCTAGGCCTGATCAGGCCATCAAACATTGCGCTAGCGACTTATGGCCCTCCCGGCGATGTCGATCGACGGCAGGAGAGAACGGAGACGGCAATGCACCAATGACAAACTTCATGCGCTGCGCGTGAGCGCTAACTTGCACGCACTTTCGCCTGCCTTCGCTTTGATAGTAGTCTACTCCACTGCATGCGTACGTATCGTTACAAATATGCTGCCCATCTACTCGTACCGGTTTTTCGGACACTTAGGCCGTGACGGCCGTTGGCGCCGCAGCCTCGTGCATGCCCACGACCTCCTTGCCTTCCCAGAAACGCGGCAGCTCGTTGCCAGGGATAAAGTGGCGCTGGACCTTGTCCTTGGTGATCACGCACATGCGAATACAGCCGCCAGACGAGCCGTCGCGCGACATGGCGAGGGCGAGGGCTGGGTGGTTAATACGTCGACGTCGTCGAATGCGGCGGCCGTCGCCGGGCGCCGGAGCCTCGCGCAAGCGCGACGCCCCATGGACTCACTGTTCTTAACAAACTCGACGGTCTGCTCCTCGTTCCAGCCCTCGCGGTACGTCGCGTCGCAGTATCCGTACACGTACGTCGAGCCGGAGCCTGGTGTGAGCGTCACGGAGAAGCACTGGAGGTGCGGCATGGTGCCGCTCGAACTCACCGCCAATGGCCCATGGCTGCTTAAACGTGCCACCGCCAAGGGGGATGTTGTAGACGCTGCCGCCCTGCTCCTCGTCCCAGCCCGCAACAATGATACCAGCCGACAACTGGTCCTTGTTCTCGTAACAGAGCTTCTCAAACAGCGCCGCGACGGTAGCTACAGGCGGCGCACCGCCGTACACGCTCGTGTACAGCTGGGCGTGGTGGTGCACGACATCAGCGACGGCCTGCGTGTCCGCCGCCGAACCCGAGCGGCAGCAGTAGATCCGGTCGTGGATGTGCGTGAGCTTGTCCGTTACGCGGTTGGCCTGTTGTCAGCTCAAAGTCTGTGCGAGGCAACTCACAATGTACGCGCCCGTCGTCGTGCGCGTGTCAGCACCGATCACGACGCCGTCCTTGAACTTCACGGCCATGATCGAAGTCTGCCGTTAGCTCAGCCCAGCAATGGATAGCTTACGCCGAGGTTGACCTCGCCATTCTTCAGGTGCTGGATGGGGACCTGGTTGATGCCGTCCATTGTGCTCGGATGGCGCGTCAAAAGCTGGAAAGCGAGAAAATTGAAGCCTGCGTCGCAAGTGTGTGGCCCTTTATGTGCTCGGAGACGGCGATACGGTCGTCGTCGAGACGATAGTTGGCAGCGAGTGAGGCTTTGTGAGGTTGGTTGCAAGACGAGTTGCCCGTACGCGCAAGCGCATCATCGACGACAACCAAACGCGAACGTCAGCGCCGCGTGGTCCACGTGAAAATACTCCCGTCCTTACCATACAACCTCAATGTGGCATCAAGATTCACTCTCTGCACATTAGAACGCATGCATACACTGCTACTCTGCTGCCTGTACTCTCTATGCACATTATGTACGCCCTGCCGGGCTACGCGGTATCTATTCAAGCAAGTGCCTTGTCGACAGCGGCACGGGCGCGCTTGAGGGCATCGACGAGGCGGTCAAGGACAAGCACGACCTGGTCCTCGCCCTTGGCCTCCTCGACCCAAGCCGTCGCCTTGGTCTGGAGCGGGGTAAGCCACAAGTTACGCAGCGCGGTGAGATTTGTGGGCGCGGCAAATCCAGACGCGTTGTCCTTGTCCAGGTCGAGCAAGAACCAGATGAGGTTGGCACTCTCGGTGAACCACACGGGGTACATGCTCTCCATGAGCTTGGGGAGCGGGAGGGCTGTGGGGTTGTCGGCTTCTGAAAGGCGGTAAAGAATGCTGTTGAGCATCTCGGTGAGCTGCGGGCACAGTAGCGGGGATGGCTGCGGGGGCGCTGCGAGCTGTTCCCGGAGCAGGCTGATGGCCAACACCCGAATACTCTCAAAGGGATTAAGGGGCTCCAGGAGCTGACATAAGCTTGTGACGAAGACAGGCAAGCTCACCTGGATAAACAGACGGATCTGGTCCTTGGGTGACTTGACGGCGGCGATGATGGCTCCCAGAAGCTTGGTTAGCGCAAGACGTGTGTTGGGCGACTCGATCATGGGGATCAACGGCATGACGTGCTGCTGTCAGCTTGACGACGCGGCCTCCCGGCTTACCTCAAGCAGAAAAGTCGCCTGGTCGTGCTCCATGATGCAGCGCTCCTCGTCTGCGGCGTGGACGAGCGCCCACGTTAACGCGAGGCCGGCGTCAACCGCACTCCCGTTGATGCAGATGCTGAGAACGGGCATCGTGTCCTCAAGCGTCGTCTTGGGAGGCGAAAAAACAACCGAGGAGTTGTGAAGAGGAGGCAAAGATGCAGCTAGGAGAATGAGCGACGCGATAGATGAGTGGGGACGGATGCTCGACGAGCTGCGGATACGCTCAACGAGGCCGTCCTGGTCGATTCCGAGCTCTTTGCATGTGGTCTGAAGTGGTGAGCCAGAGGTGATATGAGGAGGCTTACCAGAGCCGCATCCAAAGCCGCTTGACCCTCCTGCCACCCCTCCTCCGAGTGTAGTCCGCTGAAGCGCGGGAACGTCGCGAGGAACCAGCGGGGTGTAAGCTCCGCGCACGCGTTAGGCCCAAAGATCATGACGGTGATCTGGAGCACTTCCACAAGCAGCGAGTTCTGCTCGCCGCCAGCGTCCTCCGTGCGCGCGACCCACGCCCAAGCAACTTTGACGAGGTGTGCGATGCGCTTGACAAAGGACCGGGACATGTCCACGGCGAGCTCGGGCGGCGCACTCTGCGGAATCGACCTGAGGAGGGGCACGAGTGCGTCCTGCATCGCCAGCAGTGTCGGCGTGCTGCGCGCAATCGTGAGGCGCCCCATGGCCGTAGCGTACATGTCCATTATCTCCTCGAGCTGCGGAAACGCCTTGTCCCAGTCCACCTCGTCGTCCTCCTCGTCGCTGTCGCCCTCACTGCCGCTGACGGCATACGGGTCTGCGCGCTCACTCAGCTCGCTCAGCTGCATGTTGAGCGCGAGGAGCACTTCGCGCGCGTCGGCATGTTGCGCAATTAGCCCTAAAATCTCTTTGACTAGCGCCGGCCGCTCAGTGATGAGGTTGAGGAACGGGGGGATACATGTCAGTGCCGAGTCGTGGAGTACCGCCAGCTGGATGGGTCAGCAGCAGATTCAAAACCCACCACTCACCCTTCCTTTATCCGACGCGTCGCCTCGCGGCTTAAGAGCGTCGAGGCATGACTCGAGGAACGCCTCGCGCACGATTGGGTCGCGCGACGCGAGCAGAGCCTCGATAAAGGACTCGAGCACGGCCGACGGGTTGACCAGCTCTGACGCTTTAGCTCGCCGTCTCAAGCGTCGCACACGTACCTTCGTCAGGCTCGCTGCCGTCCTGCGCGGAGGCGTTGATCACCACGTCCCCGAGAGACTTTGTCAGCGCCGACACGTCCGTCATTGCTCTTGTTGTAGAGCCGGTGTGGACAGTCAAGTGTGCGTAGTCGCTGTGAGCTGGCGAGTGGAGGTCTGTGCTTCCCGAGTGAGCGACCTCCACCCCGGCTACCAGGGTGCGTGGTGGTTCCTGGAACACCCCGGCGCATGTGAACGCGCCACGCCCCACTCTGCACGAGGCATGATGCACGAGTGGGCAAGAAACCACCGCGTCATGCAGCACTGCAGCTTGCAGCAAGCTGTAGGGTAACGATGCATACAATTAAGCCACTGCGTCGTGCATCGCGTGGGGGCGCCTCAACGCCTCCGCCTTGTTCGCTGTGGCGGAGCAGTGTTTGAGATAAAGCCAAGTGCGAGGGCTGCCGAGTGGAAGCGTACGAAGTGTCACCGTCTTTAAGCCTGGACGCCGCCACTTTGGAACGCCTGGTCTTGGGAGGCTGTGGTGAGGCTGTTTCCAAACAAACCGCCGGAAGCGCAGAAGCCAAACGAAGCCGCGCAAATCTCGGAGAGGCACACATCCATGCATCCAGACAGAATGCATAATGATCTTGATCTGATACATACGGTACGGTACATGAGAGGGGTTAACCAGGGGGGGGCCGTGCGGGCCCCGCTCCGGCATTACAGACGCGATGAGGCGTGTGAGGTTTAGGTGCCTGGCGGCCACCGGCGGGGGGCACCTTCGGTCCGTTCCACTGGAGATCTGGAGAACAGAGGAGGCGGAGGCGGCGAGCGAGGCGGTCCGGTGGGAGCGCGTGTTGAGCACATGCCACGAGCGCGAGCGCGAGGGCTTTGGATGCCCGCACCGGCCCGGTGATCCAAAGGTGGCGGCAGTAGAGACAAGAGAGAGACAACACAGGGTCCAGAAGGCCGATGGAGAGGCACAGTGCAGTTGAACAGCCCCGACATTCGTCACCGCCGCCGAACACACAGAGCCACCCAGAATACACCTGCACCACTCCGACAGTCAAAGCAGCGACCAACCACGTATTCCACTACCCCGCCCCGCCCTTTATCTCGACATCGTCCTCATCTCGGCCCCGCACACGACCTCCATTCTCGACACACTCTCACTCCCACTCTCATTATCTGTTATCGTTGACGGCGGTACCCGGCTGTGCACCCAATTAGCCGTTGACGCGCGACACGAATTTTTGGGTCGCAGTAGTCATTAACCGTGTTGCACACGCGCGCGCCGAACCCGCAATCTTCAACCCGTTTGGACAGACACACGCCCGCCGCTTGGTCGTGTGGACAACCTGACCTCTATCGCTGTGGCTTGTGGTGGAATGGGACAGTGGGTTCACTAAGTGGATCTGTGCGTCTTTGTCCGCACGCACACTCTCGCTCGCTCTCACCTGTCCTCGTTCCGTCATCGAACTCGACACCTGGTATTGTGGCCTGTGCACTCGACGCCACGGCACGAAACACACAGATACGACGAGGAAAACAATACCTGCGGCACTTTGCAGCGGCCACTCACCACGTACACACGCGCGCCCCATCCCCAAACAATTTCCCAACGACCCACCGGCGACACACGCACGCACACACAGACACAGATGTTCGCCCTGGTGTCAACGCCGACGATCATCTGACACCAACCAAGTGGCCCCAGCGCCCTCAACGCCGCCCTCTGGCCAGCCCGGTACTCCGTCGCCGTGCGTTTGATATCTAACCCCGTGTCACCTAGCGCGTCCACGCTATTGATACTGCCGCGTTCCGCAAAAGCTTTTCGCCTACACTACCTCTACGCGACTCGGCGGCGAGACGTCCACGACGTTTCTTGTCCTCCTCGGGGCCGTTTACTGTCAACTACCACGACGGAGATAGCCGTGGGACATACACGAGGCTGTTGACAGGTGTCGGCCCCCGCGGAGCTCACGTTCGCCTCGCCTCGCTCTCCCACGTCCCCAAGTCACACTTCTACACGCTTCGCTTCCCACTCGCCTCACCGTAAGCGGAGTTGACACCGTCGGCATCGCTTCGCATCGTCTCGCCCGCGCTACAACCCCACTTGAACCCAGCATTCTTCGGGCTACCTCTTCTTTCCCCACGACAAGTCTAACACGCCCTCGACCTTAACACTCCCTTTGTCGGCCTCTTCTTCATCAGTCCCTCCGACAGCGTCGCGCGTGGTTTCACAGCACGCAGCCTGTGTTGCGCACAATGGCGGGCGCTTCACTACAGCCACCGATGCCGAGGAGTGGCGCGGCGACGCCTTCTCACCCACAGAACAGTGCGCCCGGCGCGCAGCTCCCCAAATCACACTCCGGATCTTTGGGCACCATGCTCAAGCACCTCCTGGAGCAGCCCAAGACAGCGACGTTTGCAGTCACTCTGAAGATTCATGAGCTGAGCAACATTCCCCAGTTGGGCGGCGGTTTTGCCGTCCGCTGGAAGTTTCGGGGCAGCAAACCAAGCAACGGCGATCGCCTCGTGGAGAATCCCGAACAGCGCGCTCCTCTCGCTGCTGCGCGCGCTAGCAACCCGTCGTTACGCCATGCCGGCAGCATGATGTCCTTGCGAACGGCCAACTCGGGCTCGGGCGCGTCGACACCACAACGCGTTCCCCACAAGCAGCGCTCGGCCACCCCACTCGGCGCTCCTGGCGCGCGCCACCCCACACTCCCCCCTTCGGTCGTCTCGCGCACAGCGGCCGGACATGCTTCATACCCACCACCAAACGGGCCCGGCGGTCATCGCAAGGAGGCGTCTGGAAGTTCTGGCCAGACGGGCACGACGGGCACTTCGTCCATCCTCATCGACCCTCCACCAGAAATCGACCTGACCGACGGCTCGGCGGCGCCATCGGCCAACCAGTCGTCCAACTCCCTCGCGTCGCTCGGCCGCAACGGCGGCTCGTTGCCTGTGCCAGCCCGTGCAGGAGGCAGGCTGAACGGCGCTACAAACGGCAGATACGGCACGGCCCCCGCGTCGTTGAATCTAGACGACGGGCTCAGAGTGCCATCGAGAACGAGCTACGCCTCGGGTGCTTCGACAGAGCCTCAGGGGGCTACGACGGCAGCGACCGACGAGTCTCAAGCTCAGACGCCAGATTCGACGGAGCGCAAGGGTGTCACGCCAATCGCACAGATCCACGCGCACCGGGTGCAGTGGGAATATGAAGTCAAGTACGTCATTAGAGTTCCTCTCGGCAAGCCTGTGCCCGTCGCGGACCGTCAAAAGTCGCGCCAGCCGTCGCCGCAGCGGCGGTCCCGCACACTGCCTATCCTCGGTGAAGGCGCGATGAGCGCGTCGGGGCTCAAGCTCGAGGTCCAGGAGACGCCCGCAGGCCAAGAAGAGAGCAAGGTGTTTGGTTATGTCAATGTCGACCTGGCGCCGTTCGCCGAGATTGGGCCGACAGCGCGCAAGTTTCTGCTAAAAGACAGCAAGACCAACGCGACCATTAGGGTGAGTGACTGTGCCATGGCGACGGCTGACCCCAGATCTCGGTCGACATGCAGTACATTGGCGGCGCACAGGAATGGGTGACGCCGCCGTTCAACGAGGGCCACTACGTCACGGACATTTCGCAGATCACCGGCGATGACAACATGTACAAGGAGCGTGAGTGTGCTGACGTTGAGCAAATGTGCTGATCGCGCAGTCCAACTTCTCCCGACGTTCTCACGGTCGTCCGATTCGGGCGGTTCGGGCGGGTCGATCGTGTCCCGGCCGTCGTTCCGTTCAGGCAGTTCAGACGTCAGTTTGACACGACAGCCCGCGGCGACGGTCAATGCCGTCACTCAGCAGACTCGACACCGGTACAAGGGGTTCGAGCACCACCTGCGACCCGACCATGCGCGGCGCGTCAATGCGGGAGGCAGGGCAGTCGACAACACGACGATCCTTACTCCCATCGATCCATCTGGCGCGAAGCAGCGGCCGACCACGTCCACGTCGTTCCAATCAACCGGGACGGCCAACTCGGTGTCAACGTCGGGCTGGAGCGAGCCGCCAAGGCAGATCATCGGGTCTCAGCCGCTGTCGGCGTCGCCAATGTCTACGCCCGCGCTCAAGCCCAAGGATCTGCCTCCCATCTCGCCAGTGGACGAGAAGAACACACCCAATGGTAAAGGATACTTTGAGGGCCTCCCACTCGCGCCGATCCGCACGGACACGACCGACCTGTTCCGACCAGAAAAGATGAGGACCGCGACAGTCGACGAAGAGCCCATGTCGCCTGTTCTCGAAGCGAGCGGCATGGACCTCATGTCGCCGGTACTCAGCCCGACGTCGCCTGACGGCTCGCCATCACACCACCACCACCGTCGTCACTATCGCGCTCTCCCCCATCACGTGCGCCAACTGAGCCACCAGCACAGTCATCGGCACTACCTCCAACACTCGCACTCCAGCCATCACCGCCACGACGAGCTGCAGCCCGACCTGGTCATTGAGCGCGTGTTCAACCCACGCGCAGCCGAGGAGGTGGGGCCATTCACGTTTGTGCCGTTCGAGGAGGACGAGGACGACCTCGATGACGAACCCCTGGACGAGATGGACCTGTACGCCCAGCCAGAACCCATAGACAGCCCAGTCCATCATCGCCGCTGGAGTAGAATCCGCAGACGCGTCATACCCGGTGCGCTGCACCGGCGTGAGGCCACCGACCCAGGCATGACCAGTGCCCCGTCGGCGGCGGTGTATTAGTGTGTGAGTTGGTTGTCAGTAGCTAGTGCCGCCGTAGTGCAACCCCCAGTAGTTGTCGGTTTGCTTCAGCATAGTAGTAGTGTCAGTGTCACCACCAGCATGTATCGAATGTGTTTTTACTAGCTGCACGTCGGTGTGTGCCTGTGGTGTCGTGCGGGGCGCGGCACCAGGCATGGTTCAAGGCCGAGCCCAACCTTTCAACCTAGCCATGCCAAGACACGGCGAGCCCATGCGCGTGTTCCTCGTCCAGTTGTAGTGTCATTTGTTGCGACGCAGAGGCGCCGATAAAGTTGTGCAATGCAGGTAAGCATCAATATGTTGCGACGGTGGACGTGGCGCAGGTCAGGGCTATGGCCGGCGGTCTACCAAGAGTGTTAAAGTTCATGACGTCGGACATGTAGATGGATGTGGAGATAGCTGGAACCAAGGTTGTAGAGTCAATCACCGTCTGCAACGGTTAAGCGATCACAGTTTTAGTGTGGGATCCAGTCGGTGAGTGCTGCGCGAGCGGGCTCCACCACGGCGCTACCGCTGCACGACGTCCAACGGTGTGCCTATCGGAGGTTCCACTTGGCCCAGACGGTAGGCACGACGGCTCCTCGCGCACGACATCGCATGGCCGATGGCCATCGCTCGAGTCTAAAGGCTAGATGAGATGGTGGGGGTGGGAACAAGAGTAGATACTCGGAACAAAAGGTAAACGTACGCAACGTAGGAGCGATATGAGGTCACATGGGGGAGAGGATACTCGGTACAGCCAAGCGAGAGCGGGGAAGAGGAATGTCGGTCAAGCCAAGATTGGAGCTGCAGCTAGGGCGATACCGTATTCCTCGACGCCGACGGTCTCGCGATCGCTCGTGGTCATGTGGTCATGGGCATGTGGTTTGTCTCGGCGACCTGGAAAAACCAAGTTGGTCATGCCGAGTGTCAGAGGTGCACGAGACATTGTACAATGGAGCATGGCGAGCGAGTAAGAAAAGCCTGATGAGAGCGTGCGCTCGACTGCGCGACTACGCTAGTGAGCGCCACTGCCGAAGTGCACGTAGAGCGCGGCCAAACGTCTTAGTCTCACCTGCCTATAGTCGCGACCGGTAGTTGCGGCGGCAATGGCTGCATGGTCGCAGAGCTGGGTCGTGCGTCACGTCGTCATGTGTCAGTCAGTCGTCAGTCACCCAGGGACGATGTACCGGGTCATGCTCCGGTGTCGGACATGATTCGGAGCAGAGGAGGAGCGTGAGCATTCCAGATTACACGATCCTGAACCCAGGCCCCGGGGTTAAATCTTCAAAGTGCACGGCGCCACTGCCAGTGCCTAGAGGAGCGAAACCATCGTACGATGCTCTAACGGTCACGTCCAGACGCCGGTACAGGGCCCGACTAGACTACGACAACGGCCCCAGGCACACGGCACGCCGAGGTGGTCAGCACCACCACGACCTCCTCCATCCGCTACGCTAGAGTCGCGATCATGGAGCATGGAGCGTATATGCGAGTGTGAAGTGATGTGATCCTGCAGCGCCATGGCGACGGGCGAGCCCGCTCGAGCTCCAACTCCATATCCAGGCTTCAGTACCCGTACAGGGTTAATTTCGCGCGGCAATGTGACAGAAAGGAGACTGATAGAATTGCAGGTGATCCGTGTGGTAGTGATAGGGTGTGGGACAGGGCACCAGGATCGACGTTCCCTCTGCGTCCCCCGGCGCCTCTCGCCTAGCTGCGCCAAACCCCCAAAGCCGCCACTGATCCACCGCGGTCCACCACCCTCGTGCCGTGGCGCTCCCGGCCGACCCAGTGATCCAAGACTTGCGGTCTCCCGGACGTCGCACGTCACCGATGATGCGTTGGCGTTGTTGGCTCTGGTGCGTTGAATACGGATATGGCGTCTGTAGCTCTGCGGATCCAGAGCATGCATACGATCCACGCCCCAGATTAGCAGAGCTCGCATGGCGCTACGCTCCAAGCGGACAGAACTAGACAGACGTATGTACGCTGCCTGACGTTGCGGCGCTGTTCCTCCACAAAGCAGATGGGCTTTACGCCCCAGACAGACTTCGTACTCTGCTGGCGTCGCAGCCTCGGGCTCCCGGAAACAAGGAACGGGCGCTCCTGTGTTGACGGCGTATCCTTTCGGCTTATTTGATCTGGCCGCGCACCAAATATTACCGTCTCTGGCGCAGCCGCCCCCTCTTATCAGGAACGCATATGCACCTGTCACTCCTCGTCATCGGTGCGAGTCTCATGCATGACAACAAAGGCACTGCTAGCAAGCACCGATTGTAGACAAAGGTACCACACCCCACCACCCCACCCACGCAACGAAAGCCGCCGCGCGGCCGCCCCTGCCACCCCCCTACAGTACAATTGTTTAAGATTAACCTGGCGCTAATTCCTATTGCCGTCGTTCCCGAAATTAAGCTACGGGGACAATTGTCGCGAGACATGGCGGTGTGGCGGCACACGCGCACTGGACACAATGCATGATGCTACACCAAAGTGAAGGGTGTAACAGGGATTTGTCTAAAGAAAAATGCTACAGACACTATTGGCATACACAGCGCGGTCCACGGCCAGAGGAACCACGGGCAAACGGGTGTGCGTCGGCGTGGGCACGGTCCGTCCGTCCGTGCGCGCCAGCGTACTTATATGACACTACGATTATGGGATCGGGTTCGACGAGTCCAAAGTTGAAGATGAGAGAGATTAGAAGAGATGTGAGCGAGTGTGGTTTGTGTGGTGGTTGTGTTGGTGTGGGTGTTGGGTGTGAACGCGATAGACCAAAATGACTGGTAGCGGCCAAAACGATGTGGTAATAGGATAATAGTAAACAATAAGGCGAGCGCGGTACCAATGTCCCGGGGAAAACACAATGCTTGAGCGATCGAGTCATGAGCCTTGAGGGTGCGCAAAGGGCCCTCACGCCGAGAGCCGCGGTTCTTCTTCTTTCTTCTATATGGTCATGTGTGTGAGAGTTTGAATGCCAGGGAGGGGAGCGTCGAGGGTATCGAGCTGTGTCGCGACCTGAAAGTAGACACACGCTACTGTTACTACTCGTGCGAAGCTTGAGGCTGCTCGCCGGCGTACGCTGCAGGGTACGCGTGATGCCCCTGCTCTGGTGGCGCTGGGTACGACGATCCAGGATGCGGATGTTGTGGTGGTGGTGGATGTGGGTGAGAGTGTGCTTGCGTTGGGTGCTGCGGAGGCGGTGGTGGGTGTCCTGGTGCGCCTGGGTGATGCGTTGGTTGTCCCGCCGGCGGTGCGGCAGACGACGAGGGCTGCGAGGCGTGTCAGGGCTGCGGGCCGGCCACGGGAGCCGCCCAACTCACGTCCTGGCCCCATGCCACTTCTCCTTCGGCTCGCGGCACGTAAGGCTGCACTGGGGTTGTAGCATGCGCATAACCGCCACTACTGCTCGCGCCTGACCCGACGGCAGAGCGCGGCAGGTTGTGTGGTGGTGGCGCAGGGGGGTACACCGCCGACTCGTACCGCACCATGTACGGTTGTGTAGGCGTGAGCGCATGTGCTCGAGGGTCTGTCGGGAATGGCGCAGATGTCACGTATGGAGAAGCCGAGGGTGCCTGAGAGAACACCGTTAGCGTCGTCCTAGACGTATGAGATGGATCAATGTGTGTCGTTTGTGGGTCGTGGTGACTCACCGACGCCGACGACATGAGGCGCCCCCGAGACGAGCTCGAGCTCGAGACCCTCGGTTGGGAATGACGAGCAGGGTCGGCACCCCACTTGTCATCACCAACCACTGAGCCAAAGTGGTACAGTGGTGCGGGGTACGACGACGAGCTCTGAGTGCTGCCTGGGTCTGTGGGGGGGCCCTGTCGCCGTTGTCAGCCGCACGTTCCTCCTCATCTCTGGTCTCCGTGTCTCTCCCATGACCTATTCTCAATTGCGGGCAACACTTACTCGGACAAAGTCACCTGGGTGAGACATGGTACGGCCGTGGGACGAGCTGCCTATGCGTGGAGAGGACACTACGGCGCTACTTGGAGTGCTGTACACCCCACCGCCTCCACCGCCGCCGTAGGGTGCGCTGCCCGAGCCCTCTGTCTTGACCTCGGTCCAAATGCCGGTGGTGGCCTTTGGCTGTTCGGCCGGTGGTGGGGGCAGGGGTCCAGCTGAACCTGGTTCCCTTGCAGGATAATTCCGCACAGCATACAACTGACGACGCAGGTCTGTGTTCTCGTCGCGAAGGTAGGCATTCTCGGCCATGAGTTGGGCGACATCTTTTTGCTCGGGCGAATACCCCAGCCGCGCATTACTCGCATACTGTGCCGCGGCCAGCTGTCGCCGGGCGTCGTCCAGCTGGGCATTGAGGATCTGAACCGACTCTTCAAGCTGTTTATGTGGGAAGCGCCGATGCCGTATGCAAAATTGACCAAAGTGGTGGTGTTTACGCGATGGTGCCAGGGGAAGAAGTGTCATGCCCAAAGGGAGAGCGCATGGTGTGGTCAGCTCGGTCTACTATTTCCCTTTGCATTCTACGGCCGGCCCCGTCCGACGTGTTTGGTTTCTCTCTTGGGTGGGAGACGGAGGCGGGTTTTGCATGCATGCACGCTTGTAGACAAACAACACGCTGGGTCGCAATCTGTGCATGGCGTCAACGCCGAGATTGGTGGTGACAGGCCAACCAAAGCTCGGCGATAAACCCCACACACGGTCTACTACCCCCACCTCGGATGGGCGAGGTGCGTGATGGTTGGTGTGACAAGATGTGCGTCCTGCAGCCCCCGCGCCGTGCACCCGCGCACTCGCCCAAAAAAAATCAAACCACAACCTGTCACGCCGGCCGTTATCGGTGCGTCACTCACGGCTTTGAAGTGTGCCTTGCGCTTTTCGCGATGACGGCGCTGAGCTTTGGCATTTCGCGAACGGTTGTCACCGTCGTCGGCGCCTACGGATCCTCGTCCTGGTCCGCCCATGGGACCAGGTGCGCCTCCCGAAGGCCCTGGTCCAGAAGCTACACCTGAGCTCTGCATGGTCAAGCGAGCCAGGTTTAGCCTGAGCAAGCTTACGCAGGCCGCCCAGAAGAGTGGGGTGAAGGGGAGGGAAAAGTCGGCAAAGAGATGTGCAGATAGAGCCAGTTGAAGACTCTTGTTCTGTTACGTTGCGTTGCTCAAAGATCAACTAAAAAGTCGGCAGCAACGGCGGTGACAGTGTTGCCCCCGTGAGGGAACAAGTGGTGGAGTGGTGGAAGCGATGATGTAGAGACACCGGGGTTGGCTAGGTATGTGGTTTGGGAAATGCAAGTGGTCTGGTCGCCTTGGTGCCCGCTGCTGGTTGTCAAGTCAAGACGCCACTGTGGCAGCTGAAATCATTCAAGCAGGCCTGGACGAACTAGGCTCAGCGAGGAGATTACGTCTACCGGAGGGAGAGGGTGCGCGAAGCTTTACGTTCCGCCGTAGAGCTTGTGTGTTCCCTGCCGACCTGTGACTGCGTTCCGGTTTGACGGAATCGATGATGTCGTTGACGTTGCAACTGCACCGCAAGCAAGCCCCGCCGTGTCCGAGCTTGTTCAACCGCTTAGTTGATGCGCGCCGACACTCGGGTACGAGCAGTCGGAAGCGAAAGCGTGACAGGTTGAGGTGATGAGGGACGAAGCGCTGGCCAAATGTCGGTCTGTTGGAACGATTCTGAGAAAAAGAGGTACCAAACGAAACAGACGAAAAGGATGAAGAGAATGGAGAGAGCAAGTGTGACGAAAGACGCAAGCTGGGAGGTGCAAAGACGTTCGACAATGACACGAGTTCCTCGCAGGCGCAGGTGGGGGTTGTAAGGGGGAGAGGCGTAACCCGAGCGAGCGTAACCGGGCAAGTTGGGAGGAGAACGGAGAACTGCGCGATCGCTTGCGGATTAAAAAAAGGCTGAGACTGGGGATGGGAGGAGGTGCCGTAGATGCGTTTGCTTCGAGAGCATCGGGTTAAAGGCGCATACCCCAGACACGGTATGATGTAGGTGAAGAGAGATGTATGGGTGCCGTATGGCTGCCCGTCGCTCAAAGGGCGGGCCAGAGAGAGGGCAGAGGTCATGGAAGTGTGGGAGGGACGTTGAGGGGCTGGCAAGACCAGACGTCCCAAACCTGGTGGTCCTGGCCACTGCGAGAGGGACCGAGGAGATGGGAGAGAGGGTCACAGCTACCGGTTGGCCGGCAGGATGTAGTGGAAAACGAGCGTGTGCATAGGAGAACGAATGCCGTCGGCATGCTAAGGGCGCAGGCAGGTCGCCAGACTGCAGGCTGAACACGCACCAGAGGGCGAGGGCAAGAGCTGCGGGCCGGAGGGGAGAGAGGGACAACGCGGGGGGAGAGGGAGGGAGGGAGCAAGGGAACACGGATAGGCATGACACACTATGGACTACGGTAGCGGCGAGAGCGGTTGAGGCGAGGCGGTTGATAGACAAGGGCAAAGCACTGGGTATGCTTGGGGCTGGGCTGTACGGGCGCCCACTACGGATTTGGAAGACACGGGTGGGTGAGTGGGGGGTGTGGGAGAGGGGAGAGAGGGAGCGGAGTCGGGGGGGGGGAGGGAGGAGGGAGAGGGAGAGGGGGAGACAAGGGAGCGTAGGCATACAGGGACTATGGTGTGGCATCATCAGCGGCGACGACGGGTGGACGGCGCAAGGATCACGAGGATGCACTTGACTGCTGTTTCGGCTGAGACTTTGGCTTCTGGACACTGGCCAGCTGGGCCAGTTGGCCACTCTGGGCTCTGGGCCCAGGGAAAACAGCATGAGCGAGAGCAAGAGGATCTAGGATTGAGGGCGTGGTAGCTCGGGGATTTGGCGCGTCGATCACCAGGGTAGCAACACCAAAGGTCAAGGGATGGCAGGAAGGGGTTGTCAGAAACGTCCAGAGCATCAGACTTGCCCTGCCACCCGGACAACGATCCTGACCTCTGGCCCAAGTGGGCACAGCGAGTTGTACGGTACGATTTTGTATGCAAGCGGTGTAGCGGCTGTAGTCTGTTGCCAGTCTTTCAGTCGTGCAGTCGCACGTCGCACGCAACTGCGTGCACGTCTCGGGCGGCCGCCACAGATCGCCCCCAGATCAGCCTGTGAGCGATCGCCCTTCAGCATAGCCCCCGGCCTCGCCTGGGCGCCGACAAGCCCCTTTTGTCTGCTGTCTCATGGCTCATCCGAGGCGAACAGACAAGCCTCCGTAACCTGCTTACCACTCGACTGGGAGAGTGTCAGAAGGCGCGACTCGCCAGCCCTTGGGGTCTCTTACAGCGTCGTCGTACGCAGCCTGAACCCAAGCCAAAACATCAAACAATCGCTGTCGCACATGGGATGTGGCGGCAACGCTCCACGATGGCGGGTCGCGGGGGTTTGACTCAAATAGTGCGGCGCCCTATGTGTCCCACCATTGCCGGCGCGCGCCGCACCGCGGCGCCAACGATTTATCCTCATTCGCATGGTAATTGTGCATGCAGGACGCGCCGCTCTGCTTGCCTCTTTTTGATCCTTGTCAACAACATGGCGACGACGTATTATTCTATAGGGTCCGACACAAGAAGGCTGGCCCGCCGCTACCGGGAAACCAAAGGGCCCACGAGGTTTCGGGGGGCGGGGGCGGCTCGTGTCGCCGACCTTTACAGGCCGCCACGCTTACCTCGTCTGGCGATTCATTCTCCGATCCCATTCATTCATCGTTTTGCATGCACTGTCATTCTCTGCCGTTGCATACATCGCAGCTGCTAGACGACGAGGCACTGTGGTAGACAACTCGGCCCCGCCTTGGCGCAAGGGAGGATGGCTAATCATCCGGCGGCTACAATTGTCCTTGAACGGCGGCTGTTGTCGGATGTCCACTTGTCCCTCAACTCTGATCCTCACCACGAGGTTCCAGAACAACAAAACTAACAGAGGGAGCGACGCTAGCGACCTCTGTCAATGGGAGCCAAGCAATGCCAACGTCTCTCCAGGGATACAAAGGCGGTGATCTCGAATCTTAACGGCAGTGATTATTGATGAGCGGAGAGACGTTTGAGACACCGACGGGACACGGAGGTGAAGGGGTGAGGGCGTCGGCACGCTGTGCCTCTCACCTAGCTTTGTAACACGCCAACTGCAAAGGCAAGCAGCAATACAGACGTTGGCGGGAGAGTAGTAATGGATATTAGCCTCAGATTCTCCCTAGACTGGGAGCGGGGCACGTTCCTTGCGTCCTCAGACGTCTGGCAGGGGTGACACGGGCCTGACCTGACTACAAGCGCCGCGGGCTCGGGAAGCGTGAGCGAGTGCAATGCAATGCGGTACACGTTCGAGATGTACAGAAACGAGGCCATAGGCGCTGGTTATAGCATTCACCGTCATGGCCCATGTTCGCGGCCCAGTCGGCTATGGTGGTAGACCATAAGAACGCCTCACTGTAATTCTATTCTGCACGTCGCCGCAGTCTCGGGTTTCCAATTATATGCTAGCAGCATGCGCGCAGCGTGACACGGCATGTTTCAACGACGCAAGTTCAAGGCTGGGCTTGCATCCGAATGCTTCCTTGCAAAGAGGTTCAGTCAAGTCCAGGGACAACACGAAAAAGGGCAGACGACCCCCCTCTTTCCGTCCCCCACGCAGCCAACCTTGCACAGCGTCGTCCGAGTGCAGGGACTTGCGTAGGGCCAGGCGGCCGCTTAGCCTTGGGTCTGGCCCGAAAATACATCGGGTTGCACGAGGGGTGTGTGCGCTATCGGTCGAAAAGGTCGTGAAAGCGTTCAGCAATGGTCTGTACGTGTAGCGACGAAAATGTCATTCCTCTGAGCCAGATTCGGCTGCGCAGCGGCGGGGTCCGTCTCAAACTGTTTCGGACCCCCGGTCCCCATTTGTCATGCGCATCAATCTTGCAATGTATCACTGTGCCCTGGGTTCCGCCGCCCGTTGCCGCCGCCACCGGGGGAGAGGGATCGCCGCGCCGCCCGTCGTACCTTGGTTACTAACCACGTGATGCACGAGACCGCCGCTCCGCCACTGTTGTCTGTGCGCAGGCATGTCAACCTGTTAGTCACCGGCCATCATGATGGCCCCCCCCCTCGTCGGCCATATGCACGCCACAACGAAACAGGGCCCATTTTAAACCCACATGCAAATTGCAGTTGAAAGCTAAACCGATAATGCGTACACTCGCCCTGTCTCATGTGTCAGTGCTCCCCAAAAGACGCCGTCCAGCCGTGATGATGACGGCAACTTCGGTGATGGTCCCAATTGCGTGCCGTCATCGCCAAAGCTTAAAGGAAGGCGGCCTCATGGATGCTCAATGAGAACATGAGCAGCTGAATCCCCGGGCTGTCAAACAGCGTCAATGGCGCCTCGCGGTGCCTCCAGCCATGTTCCGCTCACTAGCAGGGACCTGTCGTGGAGAGATCTTTGGGGACGCTGGCGACACCCTTACTTTTGATATCATATCCGCAACAGACCATGTTCACACAGGCCAGACATCAGACTCGCCCTGAGCGTGTTTCAATCGAACCTTGATTTGCTGGCAACATGTGTTCGACAAAACTAGCTCGGCGCGCTCGGCGCGCTCGGCGCGTTCGGCGACTGGGGTTGACTGATCTCGGAACTCTGCACCGTCGAGATTAATACAAAGAAGCGCTGCAGGACGGACACTTTTGCTTCACAGCCGCCGACGACGCACCGACAGGCTACCTTTCTCTCTCCTGGAGACCAGGCTACCCTCTCAGCCTCCCTCTTCTACCCTAGACCCCAGCCTCCCACATGCATGGCCGCCATTGAGCCCTTGTACTTTACGAAAGCAGTCCCCAGGCGAGTACAATCCGCCGTCGTCATTCTGCGACAAAACCCCTGGCGGGAGATGCTGAAACCTGCAACCGACAGGTTTTCTTACATCACACACCGGTCCTGACCGTTCCTGCGGAGCAGGGCAGAGCCACCATGCACGCACCCCAACCGCCATAGCTGGGAGACTGATTTTCTTGCATAGCTCGCTCGCTTCCGGCCTCCCCACTAATCGCTGTAGCCCCGTTCGTCTGCCGTATAGCTGCCGGCATGCCATCTCTTGGCTTGCATGCTGTCTCATGCGCACCACCAGTCGGACGAACGCTCATGCGCTCGACGGCTTTTCGGCCCCGCGCGCGGTGGCTGGTCGATGGTATCATGGCGGCGTGGTCCACTCCCACGCCCTGGTCTCTCGCCGCTCGGCGGGTTAAGCTTGTTGCAACAACAGCAGCGTCAGAAACTGATGACGCCACCGCCACTGTTTCATTCCCATGACATGCATGACGCTTGCTTCGATAGTGCCAGTGGCAGTCTGACATGGGGCCGGCGAGCCCACGTTGCAGCGTGTGGCAAGTCTCTGCGCCCGCTGACGTGCTTGATTTGTTGTTCGACCAGCCGCGCACCAACGATTCGCACCGCAAGCAGAGGTTTTGCTGGAGTCTGTGTCGAAGGATCACGTTGCGTGGCGTGGAGCGTCAGTCAACCTCGGCTGTGGGTGGACACAATGTGCATCATACGATACGATCGATACGAGGTACAGATCCACATGGGTAAGCGTCAGACAGCCGCGCAGCACGGGCGGTGTTCTAGGCCGCGCACCAAAACTCTGAAAGCGCACTACTCGGCTCGAGGACGACGTACCCGTTAACAGCGGAGGTGAGTTCAGTTTGGGAACGTCACTGCGGCGGCACGTTTCGTCTACCGCGGCCGCAGTCACAACTATGTACGGCGGGAGGATGAACCTTGCGTGTCCCGCTCGTCGAACGATAGGGGTGAAAGTGGAGCCGAGCGGCAACAATGGGCAACGTTGCATCAGCTGCAGCGGCAGTAGCGACGTCTCAAGTGCCTCGGCCTTTGGTTTTGCATCGTCCCACCATGATTGACGACGCGGGGGCCCAGCGTTCCAGCGGGCCTGAGAGCGTTAGTGCGTTGCGTTTTTCTCGTCATCTGCAGTCGCCGGAACGGCGTCGTCAGTGCGTTTAATGGATCCACGGACGCTGCGTCATGCATATCCTACGCGTGATGAGGTAACGGTCTTTGAGATCACGAACCAAGTTAGGCAAGTACGTTTTTCTTGTACGTTGTGGCGATCACTCGCCTCAAAGCTTGGAACAGATTCTAGCTGGCCCAACTGTCCCTACTCCGATTAAACTAGTAAACTTCGGATGTCAAGCACGCGAGACTCGCGTGTCCAAAAGAAAACACTCTCGCGTGCGGGACGCGTGGGTCTCGCGTGCGTTGAATCAACCACGCTCGCTGTTCCGCCCCAGTCCGTTCTGGCGGATGATCGGATGATACGATCGAGCACGTTTGATCTGCGCTGCGCACTGAGGGGCGCGGGCAAGTCTTGGCCGTGTGCGGTGCGGTGACGCCCGATGCCCCACGCCTTCATGTCCTCGGCGTCCCCAACGCCGTCGGCCATCATCGTGGCGCTCTCTTCAACATCGATCCCGAGATGGGAGCCGATAACAGTCGTGCCATCGATGCAGTGTAGATATACGTAGATGGCGTTGCGCGGGCGCCGGTGCGTAAGCGTCTTGGCCGGCGAGGTGGGTAGACATTGCACTGGGGACATCTCGTCATGGATCGGAAATGGATTGACCGGAGTATTAATGTTCATATCCGGCAACGCCATGTTGCCACCCCACGGAACCCAAATGTCGCGCTTAGATTGATTTTACACCTACAACGCTAGTCCCAAAATTCAAAGACGCCCTAGACGCGACGGACAAGTCAACACGCGGTCACGATCACCTTGTCGCTTCAACAACACCACGTATTGACAAGCACAAAAACAAACAGCGCACTCTGCTGGCCGTCTGCACACACTCGCACACACGCCCACATACACGCCTGCGCCCACGCACAACCATGGGCACTACGTCCCGGCGGCCATCCTATCGCCCGCGCGTAGTCGTAGTCGGTTCCGGCCTTGCGGGGCTAACAACCGCATACCTCCTCGTCAACGAAGGAGCCGACGTATGGCTTGTGGACAAGGTGAGACAACACCTCGCTTAGAGGCTGTAACGCGGAAACAGTACTGACGTGTCACCAGGCGCCACGACTAGGTTTCCATGCGTGGAGTGTCGAACTCGATGTGCTCGCGGGCAAGAAGAAGAAGCGCGCGTCCTCGGGCCTGAGTACGTCGACCTCGGGGTCAGCGCTCGCGTCCGCCCTCGAGGACGGAACACCGACACCGACGCCGCGCCGGCGAAAGGGCAAGGCGCGCGCAGTGTCCGCGCCACTCCTGTCTGGCGGCATCGACAACACCGTTGCCGTCGACGTCCCCATGCGCTCCTTCCAGGGCGGTTACTACCCCCTCCTCATCGCGCTGTACCGACACCTGCGGCTACCACTGCAGTCGAGCAATTTTACATTCTCGTTCGCGACGCTGCCGCCACAGGAGCCATCACGGTCTGCCGCGACGCGCCCGGGGCGCAACGACACATACTTTATCCACTCGGGCGCAAGCGGCGCGTCCCTGCCGAGCTTACCTTCCGAGGCGTGGCGCTCGCCCCTCGCCCTCGCGCGTGCAGTCACGTACCTCCTCTCTGTGGCGGTTTGTTATCTCATCTTGGTCGTCCTATCGTTTGCAAGCTGGCACGACCTCCTTCCTACCTCTTTGGCCGAGGGCACGTTCCGCGAGGTGACGGACGCCGTTGCCGACCGGCTGGAACGCCCGTTCTGGCTCGTCCCATGGTGGCCACTGACGCCGCTTGGTGGGGCGTTCCGCTCGTTCGCCGCCGACATTGTACTCCCCCTCTTTTCGGCCGTGGGCACAATGACAGACGAGGACGTGTGGGAGACTCCCGCGCTGCACATTCTCGAGTACATCCACGCTGGGCTGGGCACGAGCCACTACACGCTTAGCGGGGGGCGCAGCGCGCGTGACGTCGCGCGAATGCTCGCCGCGCCGGTCCGTGCGCAGGGCAGCGACCGCGTGCGACTCGGCACGGCGATCCGTACGATCAAGTACCGCGGCGGGGATAGCCGAAGTATCATCGTCGCGCTTGACGGCGGCGACGAGATTGATGTCGACCACGTCGTCGTCGCGACGCAGGCGAGCGTCGCGCGCGCACTCCTCGAGACACTCGAGCCCAGCCTCGTCATCCACGGTAACAAGGCCGAAGCACGCCGTGTCGCGCGCATGCGCACAGCCCTCGCGGACGTGACGTACCGCGACACGATTGTCGTCACGCACCGCGACCACGCCGTGCTCCCTTACGCCCCCGACGTGCGCGACATAAACCTCGTGCAGCCACCACTCATGGACGAGTGCAGCTCGGTCGGCGACGCAAGTGACCTGCCACCGGCGCTGTCGTCCGCCGTTTCGTCGGCACAGACGTCGCCGTGCCCTACTCCCGGCGAACCGGGCTCCACGGCCCATTCCCTCGGTTTGGCGCCGTACCTCCCCCCAACGCCAGGGGCAGTGTACACGATGGCGACGCACGTTGTGCGTCCGCGCGGCGTTGCGCCCGTGCTACAGACGACAAACCCCGTCGTCCCCGTTGACGCGGACACGCTTCTCGGCGTCGCGCGCCTAGAGAGAGCACTTCCCCCCGCCGACCCACGCGCCCTCGCTAGCCTCCGGCCACCAGTTGAGGGCGACACGCCCCTCGTCTACCTCGCCGGATCGTACGCTTACCCCGGTATACCACTTCTCGAGGGCTGTGTTGGTTCCGCGCGTAGAGTCGTCGACGACCTCTTCGACACACAGCACGGAGCCACGGGCGGCGTCGACTGGTCGGCTGGTAGGGGGTCTCTGCTCGGCCGCGCCTGGAGATGGCGTCGCGACACACTGGGTCGTTACTAGTTGCGACCCCGGCACTTATGGGTCTGCAAACACCCACTCCGCGGTCTCGCAGCCATCGGCTCTGATGGCTGCGACGCATAGTTGTAATTGCATAATTGCGCGGTCACTCCCTCGCATATGTTTCATTTGGTCTAGATACCCTTACATCACGCAGGAGCATAGACATAGACGTATCACGAAGAGCAACATCACGACCCGACCGACATGCATGTTTTATCTGGCTGTGCCCGGCCCCCCTGCATGCAATGGCATGGTGGGAGGGTGGGAGGGGTGCTGTGGGGTATGGGCGTATACCTCTCCACTGCAGCAGCATTCACTAGACTTGGCTGAACATCGCTGCACCTATTCACCTCCTTCATACAGATCAGTGCAGAGCGTATGGGATATTTTACATGCACGTGAACGCCCATCCTGGAGCCATGTGATAAAAGGCTTTGGGTGAGTGGAGATAGTGCGATAGGCCCACCTCACTGCCGGCTTGCCGTGGTGTTCTTTATGGCAAATTGAAAGGTACTACAGAGGTCAGAATGGGCATGTGCGCTTGCAGTGCTGTTCTCCGGCTCACGTACAGTATGTGTCAAAGCTACATGTACCATGGCCACCGTCTTGCCAGCCATGGACGGGAAAAGACACTGTATGTGTCCATTGCCCGAGTGGCATATGGACACCCGGTCTTTAATCAAAATGCTGGTGTGTGACTCGACGCGCTTACCCCCCGTATGCACGAGACGTCAGGTTTCACCGCCCCAGCTAAGAGGTTCACGAGTCGTCGCCCGTGCAGACACAGCCGACGTCAGTGTCTGCAGCGACCGTCAGACTGTCCTAGGGACACTCTGAGTTTCGTGAGTAGCAAATGTGGCGTATCCGCGGGCGGGTTTGGCTCGACGACATCAGTCGTAATTCTTCGCAGTGCCCTCTTGCTTGCTCAGACAGTGGCAAGACGACGTGCTGGTCACCCGTACTTTTCTGCCGTCGGTGTCGGTCTCAGTCATAGACGATGATTGCTGCGGCACAGAAAAGGGATTGACAAAAAACCATTAACCTGTATGCTACACGGACGCCTGGCTGTCTCTCGTGGTGTTGTTCTGATAAGTGTATTGCAAAGGAAGAAACTACAGTACGATACAAAATAAACCAATGACCGGCTGTGCCAGCCGTAGTGCGCGTGCCCGAGCCTGTTTCACCTTTTTGCCAGGCAAATACCAGCTTTAAATGGTCTATCTGGTTTCGGGCACGAGCGAAGAGTCTAATGATGCGCAAAACATGTGGCCGCAAAGTCAGGCGTCGAGGCGCGCCGGATCACAATGAGAGTTGCCAGTCGCTGTGCGATTGCCTTTATTCACATAATAGCGCGTGTTGATCTTGTTCGCGATGCCTCTCGACTTGCTGTTGTGTACTGTATGTCCCTTCGTTGCTCTGTGCTATCATATGACTTTTGTACGTTGTGCATTATGTCAAGCATCACTGTTGCGTCTCCATCGGGTTTACTGACACGCCTCATTTAACTTGTTGAAAAACAGACGTAACGTCCTTCTTTGCGGTGGCCTTCGTTGAATGAACAGAACTGTCCGTAGATAGCCTTTTGCACAAGTGACGTAGACACCGGACCTCCATGTGATGTCGCATGCAACCCGCTACGGCAAGTGGAGCAACGACTGATTGTGCACCACCTCCGTCAAAATGTCTCGCAAAATCGACATGGGTAGGTTGGGCCGCACCATCATGCGCGCCAGTCTGTCTGTACTTCCCGAGGCCGCCCAGGGCTACATGATTATAGGAATGCAAACAGAAAACCCAAATTGCTTGCTTGTATATTCTAGCCACAACCTGGCCTGTACGCTAGCAACTAACACCCCTCTGCGTACGCGCCAAGCACAGGCTCGCCGACGCGGATACCGCGGATAGGGAGTGGTGCTGGCATCGAGGGAGCCACAAGGGGGAGGCGAAAGCGAGAAATTTGGCGCACACTGTACCAAAACACAGATCCCCAGTCCCAGCATCAAACGGTCACTTCGACAAGACTATACAGCATATGCACGGGCGTTGCCCACAAACAGTAGCGACTCGTTATTCAGAAAATGGTCCCTCCCAATATTTGGCAGAGCGGAGCTGTCCCAGACAGCACAAGCGATAGCGCGGCCAATGCAGTGACGAGTACAGCAAAAGGAGGTGTGGGCAGTCAGCAGAAGGCAGCGAGCCACTGCCATCCCCGTTGCCACAGTCTGTGTGTGTCCATTATTTGGGCCGATTTTCGCGTAGCAGATGTGTCAACACAGCCGCGGGGTCCCGCCGTGTAAACGCCTTTCACCGCCAAGACAGGGTGGTCGCGAACACTGACGCCCGGCGGGTCAGTCAAACTCAGCGGAGACCACGCTGCGGCCGAGACAGTGTAGCTGCCAACGCGCCACCGGCCGCTGGACATCACGTGGACACGTCTCGAAACAAACCAAAGTACTTTAGCAATGACCTCGCCAAGGCGCGAGGAAAACGGGGTGCTTATGTGCGACAGGCCTGGAACAGCTGTAGAACGCGGTATGGTGGTGTCAAAGATGCTCAAACCGACACCGGTCCGGGTTGGACAGGGCCAAGTGCCACCAGCGGTAGGACAGAGGGCGAGACAGAAGGAATGTGCGGGAGACAGGAGAGTCCGACACACGCCCGGCGGTGCTTTTGGCATGTGCCAGCCCTAGAGCGACCCCGCCAAGCCTGCAAACTGTCAATAGCAGCGATAGCACCTGGGCTGTGTTTGTTAGTGAGCAGGTGCCCATTGACATGAGCCATCTTCGGTCGAGTGTGGTCACGCGCCAGAACCAACCAGCGCGCAATCCACCGCGTGCGCCGTCTCGGCCTGCTTGGCGCCGAGCCCTTGCCCATGACCCCGAAAAGACCCTGCGCCGACGACGCGTCAGTGTTGCCCTACAAGGCAGTCGCAGGATGCGTTAGCGGCGCGCGTGTGCCATCGTGCCCATATGCCCATGCATTGCCGAGTGTAGACCGTTCGAATGTGCGCAGCACCCAGCTGTCCAGGATATCGCGAGGATATCCTATCCCCCCACGCGAGCTTCTTCGCCCTAACTCTCACGCGACCGAGTGGGGCAGACGTGTACACTCCAATGGACGTGTTCGTGTCCAGGACTATATACGTCAGTGCACGTCAGCGGCGACGACAACATGGTCCATGGTGCCGACGGTAGTCGACGGTATGAAGTCATTCGCGCGTGCATGAATGTGGTTTGGCGCACGCTTAAGCGGTTGTGGGCGTGCACTGTGGAGTGCGTGGCGCGGGTGTTCCAAACGCGGTTCCGGGATGAATTGAGACAATTCACTCGGCGCCGGTCAGGTCAGGTCGGGCGCGCGCATTTTTGGCTCGAGGTTTGAACGATGTGCGTAAAATACGGCGCACACCCTTTGACGCCGCCTCGACGACGTGTCGGTGCGCGGTGCAGATCGGCGCACGAGTACGACGTGTCGCGAAAACGCCCCTCGGGGCACGATACGACGCGTCTCTGTCCCGGATCGGGGCGCGCGGGGGCGTCGGGAACGGATACATTCAACGACACACACCGTACTTTACGGGCCCAGTTCCGGTACACAGCACCGTCACAGTGGGCGGGGAGCGCGCCAGGGCGCTGCGTGTCTAACGTCCCGGTCATCAACAATGTCTGCATGCACGCCAGATGGATGTCGGTGTACGTTGCGTATGTGTTTCAACTGCCGGACCCAGCCCAGGCCCAGTACGTAGCCTGCGTTCGAGGTATTGCTGGGCAGGGGATGTTTGAGCGAGACATGGATGCGAGTGCTTGGCACCGACACGGAGGCGGTTAGGCAGGCTTACCAGTGGGTTGGCGGGCTGTCGGTTGGGAGATTCGGAGATTCAGGTGCGACCAAGTCACCGAGACATGCTCCAAACAAGTCGACGACAACCCCCAAACTGTCTACGGCCCCATGTCTAGGACACTCGGCGTCGACGACGCGGGTGTTGCTCGCCGGTATCTGCGGTGCTGAAGGGCCGCGCGTCGGGTGCTGAGGTAGGCTGAGTTCCCGCGAAGCTTATGTGGTGTCACAGAATGCCTGAACAACGTACACCACCACGCGCGAGCACGCACTCCCCACTCTGCCCAAAAAAGAATTGGTCGTAAAGGGAGTGTCAGAGTTGATGAGTGCGGGACGTGCCTACGGACGACGGGTGAGGCGCGCTGGGGCAATTGACCCCCGGGAGCCAAAGGCGGCGGAATAGCCTCAACCTCAACACCCCAGCCCCTGCATGTGCGCTACCCAAACACCCGTCGCGCTCCAAATGTGAGGGTATGACGGCACCACAATGCTGCTGCGTTACATCCATCGAGTAAACTCGAGTAAGAACCAGGATCCCAACAATGTCATGCCACAATGTGTACATCGAGGCAAGGTACAAACGCTTGTAAGGCCGTCACGGACGTGCCAAACCCAGAGAGAAAGGGGGGTAGGAGATGGGAAGAAATGTGAAAGGTTCGTAACAATGATTCACGCATCGTCGTAACGACCGATGGAACCAGACGCTGTCATGTTGATGGTCCAACGGCGGGAGAGAGAGAGCAGACGCCAGCAATAGTCACCTGGACGGTGCCAGCGCTAAAGCGTGGCCTGCACGCTTAGTGGTGACGGTTGCGGCGAGCGTGCATGCGGCGGGCGTGAGCCGAAAGCTCCTCGATAGAGCGCTCAGTCTTGGGAGCAGCGTCCTCGGGGTTGACGGGGGTGACAACCCACTTCTGGTTGTCGTTGTACTCGAGGCAGCCCCAGATCTGAATGGGGGCGCCAACCTCAGTCTTGCCGTCGATAAGGTCGAGGCAGTAGTCGGCGTACGTCCAAGTGATGTGGTAGTCGGTGTTGTTGAAGGGCGACTTGAAGTCAAAGGTCTGGTTCTTGTTGCACTTGTGGCACTCCCAGGTCTGGGCGAGGGTGCCGTTCTTGTCCTCACCGTCACGGACGTCAATGCAGGCCTTGTCCGTCTTGAGCTTGCCGTTGACGTCCGAGTACTTGAAAACGGTGGTCTCGTCGCACTTGGCGAGGACCAGGGTGGCGCCGTTCTCGGTGGAGTTGGGCTTGATGCACAGCTTCTCCTCCCCGTTGGCGCCGGAGGCGGCCTTGGGCGAGATCGAGAAGGCGGTCCACTTCTGCAAGGAGGTTAGTTCTTGCGGCGACAGGCAAAAGCTAGTCTAGTCTTGTACTCACGGCCGAAGCAAGGGGGAGGAGGGCGACGAGAGCGTAGGCGGCGGCGATCATTGTTGCGTTGCTTGAATGGTTGTTACGAGGTGGAGAGAGTGAGTGGGTGCGCAGAGGCGACGAGAACAGTAACGAAAGTGATGTGGGTGAGAGGGAGTGTAGAGAGTGTGGATTGAAAAGGAGTGTTGTCGAAACGCTCTTGTCTGTCGCGCGGCGATGTACAAAGTTGATTCTTGAGGGATAGAGAAAGAGAGAAAGAACGAAAGAGGATGGTCCGTGCCAATTAAGTGAACTGACGGGGGCGAGAGCGGGGTGGGGAGAAGGACGACGAGGGAAGGTGTGTGGTGTGGGTGTGGCTTTGGACCAAAGGAAGAAGGGGCGGTGTCCTGTCACCCTTTCCGCTGCACCACCACACATCTTTACTGGGCAGCTGGGTGTTACACTCTGCATGCGCTGTATGCTACTTGCTACGTGCTGGCGGTAAGGACTCTACCACCGGCGTGTGTGCCTGTGTGTGTATGAAGTGAGTGTCCCTATAAGTGTCCCTTTGGCCCTTTGAAACCCTTTAGCCTTTACACAAGTACACAAGACGCGCGTTTGGCTGGGCAGGGTCCTTTCCATGCACCACCTTTTCCCTTCTCGCGTGAGCCCTTACGGCGCGCCGAACACACAATTAAACAATCCTAAACATCCACCGACCTCCCACAAGGATCACCACATAGTATGCACGCACACACACACACGCACACACATGCACACACACCATCCACGGCCGCTTGAATAGCAAAGAAGCACAGAAATGCGCATAGACGCAAGGTGGGGGGTGAAGCGAGTTTGAGAGGAGGAAGGCAAGGTCCCAGCGGTCCCAGCGCAAGTAGTACTGCACTCCACGGCGTGTTTGTGCGCTGGGTAGAGTTGCTTCTTGGCCACGGATCCTCGGACTCAGTTGCGGACCGATGAAACGACGCGTCCCCGCTATCCCCTTGCCATCAGGGCTCAAACTCCTCTTTCGTAATGCACGGCACTGGAGCAGAGCAAGGCGACGCGGTACCCTCAGGGTCTTGAAGAAACAGGGGTGCCTGATACTTGGGGCTCAAGCTCCGCTCGCCCGCGCTCCACCCTGCCGTCTGCACGCGACCGCAACAACGCACTGGCGCCGGCGCATGGCGCACTGGCCCAAGGTCGCGCGGTGCGTGCGGCGTGCACACTCTTTTGGATTCCTCCGTGCTTGTGCCCTTGGGATGCGTGTTCTTGGCCTCTGACTTGTCCCTGCGCCCTGCGCGCCCTGCGCCAACGGACTCGGGGGTCTTGCCAGCCTTGCTGGTCTGTAGCAACGCGTACAGTGGTCTTTTGCCATCCCGCTGTCATACTGTCAGGTCAGGGGGCCGCGGGGGAAAAATTAATGCGCGCGGCTTGTTCAGTTGTAGTTGCAGCATATGGCACAGCGGGACACTACTCTGAGACCGCCTCAGAGTCAGTCAAAGATGACTTCTTGGCGTAACGGCGTTAACGGGGACATGATACATGAAATGAAGTGGGCGCGGCCGGTACGAGGAACATGGACACGGGCAGGACCACAGTAACAATGTATAACCACATTAAAGATACGCCGGTACGACGGACACGGACACTTCATGTTACAGGTTATCGGAACATAGGAACAACAGTGGGCGTGGACGCGTCAGTCCCGCCGTTCGCGTAAATGTCGGCGAGCGGGACCAGTCATGCTCATGCTCGCACCAACATTGCATGCGTGCGCTTGTCGACAACCTGTGACAAGTGGCTCTGCTCAGAGTTCCGCCAATTCCGCCCATGTTTCGGCCACGTCTCCGGCATCGGATGAGTGGGCGAGCGTTGTCTCCGTCTTTGTTCTTGCATTCGAGTGATACGCAAGTGCGCGAGCGAGTGCCAGGTAATTTCATGGCCTCGACAGATCCTTCGCGCAGTGGGTAAACAGCGCCACCTAAACCGCGTACCTTGTCTTTCCGCAGCGTCGGATCTACAAGCGCCGTCTCGTAATTCAAGTCGTACAAGTCGTACAAGTCGTACGTAACGTCCGCAAAGTCGCAGCGCCTAATTTGCATCGCAACGACTACATTCCGCTGATGCTTTGACAGTGTAGTGGCGGTACTTACTGGCTGGCTGACGCATTGACGGTGTATGTGGCGTGGTGGCTGGATTGTGCCACGTCAACTGGCTGACCTTCACGGTGACTCTCGCAAATGAAACATCCAACGACCTCGAACAGTCTCGTGTCGACACCAAAACAAGACGTCTCATGCGACTACGGTCTGTCACTTGCGCATTATGGTGTTGGCTCTTGTCATCAACATCGCAATCGCTGATCTGCGTAACCCGGCGGTGACCAAGATGTTCTCTTCAGTCGACGCAGCGTCCACGCCCTAGTCACATCGCACGACAACTGCACTAATCCTGTTCCTTGTTGGTCTTGGCATTGAACGGACCATGCAACGCGATATGCGCCACACCGCCGTTCATCCCCCCGTACAGTGGCCAGCCGGTGCCATTGCCCTCCGCCATGACTGACGGCCGGTGCGATCGCATCCTTGGCATTTGGGGCAGGGGCGATCCGTGCGTGGCACAGTTGGGAGACAACGGCCTTTGTTATGTATCGGCAGTCAACAGGGTCATGCCTCTCTCTCCCCCATTCCATTTCACCTTTACATCTCTGTCGACGTTGTCGTCCCTTGCCGCTCGTTACATATCAGCTCGTCACCGCCATCACGATGCCCGAGCCGTACGGTTCGTTCCGCTGGCTTTGTATGTATTTGTCGGGAGCGTCGGCGGGACGGCGCAGTGGGCCAAACAACTGATGCCAGGCCGCGAGGCGCCAATGGTCTCTTGCAACCTCATCTTCAAGCAGATCTGGGCGTCCAACTCCCACCTTGACATCCTTTTCCCGGAATCCTCCCCCTTCTTCGCGCCGTACAATGTTGTGCGTCCCTCAGCTTTCATGGTGTGCCGCTCCACTAACATCAGACAAGCACCATGACAGTAAACGACAAGGAGCCCGAGGCAGCACGTCTCGCCGCCGGTACAGGTGTTGGGTCGCCCTGCATGCTTGCACGCACGGGCCAGCGCTACAGTGACGGCGACGTCGGTAAGTACATGCCTGGAATACTGATCAACTGACACCAGCCCTCTACCTTGTGTCCGTCCTCTCTCTTATTGGCATTGTTTGGATGACCTACCTGGCCGTTCGTCGGCGGAGGGGCCGTGCTCGCCTTGGTCTGCTTCTTTTCGCTGCAGTAAGATACACCTCGCCATTGAAGCAACTGACTTAAGGCGTTCATGGTACACACTTTCTTCCAGGTTCTGACAATGGCCTCCCTCCTCACACAAGGTGAATAGACGGGCTGGACCAATGTTTACGCCAGGCTCGGGAGAGATCACTGCATTTTCGGCAATGCACTGCGCCCTGATCATCACCATGGTATGGTTGTTACTCTTCAACGCTACAATCCTCGCCTTCAAGAACTCGGGATCGACCAAGTAAGCAAGTCCACTTTGATTAGATACTCACCACAGTAAACACGGCCCGTATCTGTTCTGGGGCGCTGCCATCTTGTGCGCGTTCATCTTCCTCGGATCTACCTGGATCCTCGTCGCCATCGCCTACGGCCACCCCGTTTTTAACTTTGTCAACACCCCCGACGTCCACCTCCTTCGCAGCCGCGCCCTCTTTACTCTGACCATGCTCTGGCCGGCCATGTGAGTCGACGGTCTTGCCTGCCGCATACTCATCCACAGCGGAGTTTTCGTGGCCTTCGTCGCGTTCATCATCATTGGCGAGAGGCAGTGCCGCAAGCGCTCTCCAACATGTGAGATTACTCGTTCTCGGCACGGCAGGCTGACATCAGTGTTCCTCGTCGGAAGTGCATTCACCGTTTGCCTGGGCATTGCATTCCTTCTTACCACGTCCCAGCCTCTCTGCAAAGTACGCACTCCTGCTCGGCCAGCGCTGACCCTAGTTCACTAGTGACTACCAACACTGGCTGACTGAGGAGACGCTGCACTCCAACAAGCACGACGGACCCACCCGCGAGGCACCCTTCAACGGCTCGTTCCTCATGTCTGTATGCAACCTCGTTGCCTACGGCCTGTTCCTGCGGGCGTGGTGGGTAAGTACTCCCTAAATTAGTTTGACGCGACCACGTTGCTCACCCCAGCTCATCACCGACAACGGATACTGAGACACGAGGCGTTTCTTTTTTTTTTTTTTGGACGGAACGCATGCAAATCTTTAGTTGCAGGCCGGCGCGCTTTGTAGTTTTATACCCTTGCATGCATTATTGGGAGATCTTGACATGCTCACTGTCTTTGGTGCAACTCGGCCAGAGTGCCACCAACGGAAGCAAACAGTGGTGCCTAGCTCCAGGCGCTTTGAGTGACCGCATACAGTATTAAATACCCTCAACGCTGTAGCAACAATCACAACCACCTCCACCTCTCACACCAACCCATGTCGGACAACGCCATTGCGGGGCCATCCTCGCAGGGGAACGACGCGTTCTCACTCAACTCGCCCGACGAGCCGCTGGCGGACGAGTACCGTCCGCGCGGGCGTGGGCGGGGCCGTGGACGAGGACGAGGCCGAGGGCGGGGCACTGGTCGTGGACGCGGACGAGGGACAGCTAGAGCGAGTTCGCGTCTGAGCCAACGCGCGGCGGCCGCAGCCAATGCGCCCACCAAGCTCAAGATTAGCTTCAAGGCCGGCGAGACGAGTGGTGGGCGCTACTCGTCCTTTCTGGGCGAGTACGACCGCGAGCTCGACGAGCAAGCCGACGAGCCGCTCGCGTTTGAGGAACAGTTCATCCTCCGTGTCCCGCCCAAAGTCGCGGATGGCGTCGGCGGCGAGCCTGGGCTACGAGACCTCGTGCGCGGAAAGGGCAAAGGTCTCGATGGCGTCGAGTTCAAGTTCCTAGGTATGTATCTTCCGAGCCGATGTGTGCTGACTACCCCAAGACCCACGCCGTGCGGCTTTCAAGATCAACGGCACGACGTACGCCTCCAAGCTCGTCGACCTCCCCAACATTATTGAATCGCAAAAGACCCACGACAGCAGACACCTGTTCAAGGTTGCGGACATTTCCCAGATGCTCGTCGTGGGCGACCCCGTCCAGAACGAGAGCAGCATCACTTCATCCGCACTTAACGTTGACGACTACATATGGCAACATGGTATCACGCCGCCGATGCGGCATGTGCGTAAGCGGCGTTTCCGCAAGCGGCTGTCGCGGCGAACCATTGAGGTGGTCGAGGAACAGGTCGAAGAGCTGCTCAAGAAGGACGAGGATGCGGACGAGCCTCCCGTTGTTGGTGAGCTTAGGGCAACGTTGACTAGCTGACCCAGACCTCATCGACGTTCTTCCTGATCCTGATGTGCCCGACTCGTATTACGTCGACTGGACGCCCGAGGACCCATACGCTGGCTGGCGGCAGGGCGATGGGTCCGAGTTTGGTGGTGAATACGACGACCCAGGCTCCGTCGCGACGGGTACGGGCGACTGGTACGACGAGTACGGCGATGAGGGGGAGTACGGGGACGAAGGCGGGGACGAGGACGAGGACGACATGGACGAGGATTTGCAGGCGGCGCTCATGGAGAAGATGGAGCGGTCCGACGACTCGGGGTCGGACGACGGGCTGTCGGCGTCCGAGGACGAGGAAGACGACGCCGGTGGCGAAGACGACGACGAGGAGACGTCCGAGCGCAAGGCCAAGATAAAGCAGTACAGCAGCGAGATCAAGCAGCTCGAGACGCTCATCGAGAAGAAACGTGCGGGCTTTACCGGCGGCAACCCGATTATCACGAAACGTTTCGAGGAGACGATAAAGGGTCTGCAGGACGACGTCAACACCAAAGTCGCAGCTCGGCAGGTCTTGCTCGACGCCATCGAGAAAGACCAGTCGGACGCACGTGCCGCTGCCGAGGCTGCGGCGCCCAAACCGGTGGAGGCGGAGACGATGGATGCCGACGCGCTGTTCGAGGACGACGCCGAGGGCGAAGTCGACAGCTATGCGACGCCCGCCGCGACTCCGGGTTTACTCGGTGCCACTCCGGCTGCGGCCGACGAGAGCGACGATCTCTTTGGCGACGACGGCGACGAGAGCGATACGGGCACGGGTGCGGTCAACACGCCCGCGCCTGTCGCCACACCAGGCGGCATGCTCGAGGACATTGACGCGGTGGGCGAAGTCGACGTCGACGCCGTGGGGGAGGTGGACGTTGACGCCGACGGCGACGTGGCCATGCTCGAGGAACCCGACGACGGCGAGATGGACGAGATGGCCGCGCTGCTCCAGGCCGAGCTGGAGGGCGACGGCGGTGCGGGAGCAACCGGGGACGACGGCGGCGAGCTTGCGCTTGATGCTGATACCGGCGCGGCGGCCGACGCGGCCACGGCTGCCCTGGACGAGCTGGACGAATTCTCCCGCGCCGACGGGGCAGGATATGGGGGGTTTGCGGGCGTCGAAGGTGGTGTCGGCATGCGCCGCCTCGCGAGTGGCATCGCGCCCGGCGACGACGACAGCAGCAGCAGCGCCGATAGCGATGACAGCGACTAGATAGGTGTTGATCTCCCGGCGCAATCGGGCTTGGCGACTGGCCCGATCTCCGCATTTGTGACAGATGCATATGTTGTATTTCTACCCTCGTGACAACGCAATACCTCGTGAGCATGTTTGCATTGGCACAAACGAGTCACTTGACAATGAGCACGGGTCTGTGCGTTGTACATGCAGACGCGGCCTGTGAAGCGTCTCAACACCTGGGGCATTGTCTCGCTGGGTGGCAATTGATACGTGTACCTGTGTGCAAGTGTGTGTTTGTGTGTACGTGTGTGTGGAATGTTGAATGGGAGGATGGATTAGATTCCGTGACGACGGCCTGTGGGTCGTGGGGTGGATCGCGCACAGTATAAATGACGTCGCGAAGCATATCAACATTGCTCTTTCCATCGCCGCAACAACCCAACAACTCTCAAGCATCATCCAGCGTTCACCCCAACTCCCACAGCTCCCTACTGCTCGGCAGAGGCATCGAGCCCACGCCGCCACCATCCATCTATTGCAACCACCATGACGCCAACAGCGCCGATAGGTGTCCCGCCGTCACGGCGGAAGCGCAGTTCAATGTCGTCTGCGTCGTCGCCGTACGCGCTCTCCGACGACTGGACGCAGCACATGTCGCTTGGCGAAGTACGCGAACGGCTTGCGCGGAATGAGCGCGTACTCAACTCTGCGCTGATGAGTACATCGCCCGTGCGCGGCTTTGGCATGAGTCCCGGCGGCGGCGGTGGTGCATCGAGCACGGGCATGGCTTCGTCACCTGCACAAAGCTTGAATGGCGGCGGCAGCCTGACTGAGGATCCTGTCCGTGCGCGCCTCCTTGCCGTGCGCGACCAGCTCCGCGCGCGCGAAGCCGAGCTCGTCGCGGAAGGCATGGGCAGTCTCGACCTCAACTCGAACCCTCCACTCCTCTCGTCACCTCCACCCACACGCAGCGCCAAGGAGAAGGCTTTCCGGGCTATCCGCGCGAACGAGGCTGCCGGCCCTTCGAGCGCCCGAGCACTGTGAGTAGCACAAGGGTTGGTGGGATGCAATGCGCACTTGTTGTTGTGTGTTCCTGCCCCAGCGTCACCATATCACGCAGTGCCACGCTGACGCCAGACCACTCGACTCGTCGCTGGCACTGAGCGAGCGCGAATTTGAGAAACAGACAGCAGCCAACTTTGCGGCCATGAACATGGACGACGGCGAGCACCGTCGGCGGCCACGAAAGGACACAGACATTGACGAGGAGACGGCACTCGAGGCCAAAGCGCTTGCCAAGGCGTACGCGCGTCGCAACCTCGACCACTCCGTCTTCCGCACCGACGACGACTGGGCGGCCGACGACGCCTGGGCGTCCCAGCGCCCCGACGAGGGTAACGGTCTGTCTTTCACTTCGATGCAAGCGCGCCGAGATCAGGGGTACGCCGACGACATGTTTGACCACGACGACGATGATAACTGGTATGAGAGTAACGACGACACCCAGTGACGCGCGCGTCACAACGGATGTCGCTCGCATTACGGTAGAGGCGGCGCGTGCGAGCGCGTCATACAAGTTGTACAGCCATAGTTGGCCCAGACGAGGAGATAAGACAGGGGAGTCATGGCAAGTCCACGACTCGGAGAGGTATCAGAAGCACACCACCACAAGCAGCAGCAAACCAATCGTCACCATCTCACGCATGCTTTGCACGTTTTGCCATCTGTCACATCTTGCACTATGCATGTACAGTACACTGCGCTCCAGCGCGCGTACGTGGGGTATTGGGGGTTGTAGTTTCCTCGACGTTGCTCTACTGCGTCGGGGAGAGCTGTTGTTAGTAAAGGCATTGGACGGGGCACATACGAGAATGACGCCGTCGCCGCGCACAAAGAGCATCTCCGAGCTACGGCGGTCGACCTGGTGTTAGCGGGACAACGGGGCGCGAGGGTCTTTGGCAGGAACGGTTGCAGCTTAACACCAGCCAATCTAGCAGGAGCAGAAGCAGGAGCAAAAAGGCTGCAGGGCCCTACACCACGCCAGCCGACGACAGCGCCGCGGCAGGACTCACCTTGGGCTGTCCTGGTGTCCCGTCCTCGCCAATGTCAACAATGTGGATCGTCTCCTCAACGGCCGAGAGGACGAGGTTCATGTGCGCGTCGTACGCCTGGAGTCAGAGCTGCAACGCACGCAAAAGGTCGACGCACATGCAGGGTGCCTGTGACAGTACGGTCGCCGCGCAACTTGATGAACACGCGTCTGGCGTTAGTGACGGCGAGCGAGCTCAAGGGGAGGAGGGTTGGAATGGGATGGAGTGGATGGCTCCGCGCAAGCGCCGCGAGGGCGCCGACTCACTCGCCAAGAGAGAGCTTGACAATGTCGAGGGGCTCGGTGATACTGGCGTTGACCGCGTCGTCCATCGTGGATGCTGCTAACGGGGCGGGATGACGGCGTTGAGATCGAAGAGTTCAGCAGAGTCGTGAGCGTAGCGAGCTTGAACAAGAACGCAACATGGACAGACCGTCGCGTGGGTTTGCTCCCGCCTTGACTTCTCACGTGACTTGAGTTAGGCTTCCCCTCGACCCTCTCGTACTGTTGCGCTATGATACATGGGGGAGTGCTGAGATACCTGGATATGCATGATCGATTTGTTGCCGAGGCTGGGAGGGCCGCTGCCGGCATGCTATCAAACGCCGTTGTCAGCCACGCCGAGACTAGCATTGGGCGATGGCCAGGCGCGGAGATGGGCCGAGGGACCTCGGGCCGGAAACACTCCACCCCGCGTCCAAGCACTCAGGCACGAAATCATCGTGCCACCTTGAAATATCCAGGCAGTCAAGAATCGGTCGACGCGTCCCACATCTCCCATCTCGAGTGTTGTTTTCTTGCCATTCTCCCTCTTCACCAGCGTTGCAATGGTGTCGACACGATCTTCCGCGGACCCAATGACGAACGGTACGGCCAACGGTGCTGCAGGCGGGCCTGCGCCCGACCCGAACCGTATCATTGCCATTGTCACTGGCGCGAACAGGTATGGTTCGTTAGACGAGCGAGAAGGCTGACAAGTAGCGGGTTCGGTCTCGGACTGTGCCATGAGCTTCTGCGAGAACTCTCCACGCCTTGCGGTAAACAGATTCCCGCCGCCAAGCCGCGCATGACGGCTATCGCCGCGCCGCTACTACCTGCTCTCGAGGCGGAGGCGGAGAAGCTCACTGACCCCGAAGCGGACGACGAGGCGCCTGGACTTATGCCCGAGCCGCACCCGACGCTCACGCTCATCCTTGCGTGTCGGTCACAGTCGAACGCGGACGAGGCCAAGGCAAAGATTATCGAGGAGCACAAGTACGAGCTCGCCAAACGGTCGTGCTCGTATCAGAAGATCCCTGAGGGTTGGGAGGAGGGCTTGCGGATTGAGACCGAGCTCGTCGACCTCGACTGTATTGGCGGCGACCGCGGCGTTATCAGTTTTTCGCGCCGTATTGCCGCAAAGTACCCACACGTCACGAGTCTCTTCCTGAACGCTGGCTACGCCGCCATCACCCAGGTCGGCATCCCCGGCATGATTGCGCAGGTGTTCACCCACGGCCTCCTCCATGCCTTGCACCACCCGCGCTACAACATTGAGGCTGTTGGCGCGCGTAGCGTCGACGGCGAGCGGGGAAAGGTGTGGGGCATTAACGTGCTAGCGCCTTACATTCTTGTAAGTTTCTACGACGAAACTCGCTAACTGTCCAGACAAAGGAGCTTGCACCACTGCTGCGCAAGTCGCCGCGCACGCTCCCGTTCGAGCCCCGCGTGGTGTACACGTCCTCTATCGAGGCCGAGGCCGAGTCGCTCAACGACAACCCAAAGGAGGACTACCAGCTCCTCGAATACAAGTCGAGCTACCGCGCGTCAAAGTACATGGGCGACCTGGTGTTTACGCAGCTGGACCGAGAACTGGGTGTGGACGGCGATGGTCAGCAGCGGCCGGTCCGCTGCCTCATTGCTGAGCCTGGCTGCGTGGCGACCAACATTGCCGTGGCGGGCTTTGGCGCGTGGGCGTGGCTCGTGCAGGTCAAGTGGATCTGTTACTGGCTCGCGTTCTGGTTCGCCAACCTGATCGGCTCGCCACACCATCCCGTGTGGGCGAGCTATGGCGCGTTCCCAATGCTGTACGCTGCGTTCATTGCCGACAGGTACCTCATGCCACCGACAAAGCTGCCCGGGCAGAAGATGCACGTTGTTGCGCGCCGCTGGAAACTGCCGTCTGTCAAGTGCGGTGAGGTCGACGACTGGGACAAGAACGCCGACCTCGCCGCGTTCGTCGCTGACAAGTGCGATAGTATCCGACTCGACTGGCACAAGCGAGAGCCGGGCCCGACGAGCGCCTCCGCTCCCTAAACACTATATTCTGGTTGTTGTAGTACATCTTGTTCGCGACAGAGCGGTATTACGGTCTAGATGGGATATTTTGCATACACCTATGCGAACAGTCGGCCAACAACCCGGCATGAGCGGATTCGCTTGTCCGGTTGGTGCAGGCCGGGTTGTGCGGCCGCTTCGTTGCGGACCTACTGACGAAAGGCATGATCGCGAGTTGAAGATTGCAGGTTAAGCATCATGTGGCAAGCTGCCAGGGTCGGAGGGGAAGCAGTGCGCGAATCTCTTGGCGGGAATACTTTGGGCAAGGCACTTTGGGAGAGAGTCGAGTCGGGGCAGAACGTCGATTATGACGCCAGAGTAAGGGGTGCATGCTTGAGATAGCATGACCGCGCGTGGAGGTCAGGTGGCAGCAGAGCGCACGACTGCTCGACAGCTTGACTCGGGTGGACAAGGTTGCTGGGCCATGGGCCGTGGGCCAAAATGAAGAGCCAGGGACGAGGCTGTGCTCGTTCAGGCGGTAAAAAAAGTTTGCCCACGATGGACACATGACGAAAGAAGTAACAGCCTGTTCGTCCGTCTCGGTCGTCATCTCTCATGTCTGGGTCGTCGTAGAAGGGGCAGAGTGGGGGCGGGCATGCAACAGGCAACTGAGAGCACATCCCCCACCAACCACAATCAACGCATCATCGGTTGCCTGCTCCTCGTCTTGGTCTCTTCTCAACTGCGCATACCACAAGGTTGGCAAGTGCCGAGTGACTCGAGCAAACGACGATCCACACGCTGGCCCCGCCGTCGTCATATCCATCCAACATCCCGTCCATCGTCCATTTTTGATTTGTTCTCTTTTTCGTTACCCTTATCCGACGACTCTTGTTGCCATCCACACGGCGTTGCCACTTGGGACTTGTCTCATTCTCACACTACACGCCGCATCCCTTTCGTGTGGCCCCTCTTCGCCCTCCCCTCGGCCCTCTCGAGTAACGCGCAAGGTACTGGGTCATCCCTAGCCCCTTTCCGCTCCTCCCGCGCTAGCGCCATGGGCATGTTTAAACGAAAGCATCATCAGTCTGGGACGGTCAATCCACTCCCCGCACCCGATGCACCACCAAGAGCATCCGTCTCATCCATGGCATCCACCCAGTTGACGCACGGACAACAGCACCAAGTCGGCGTACCTCCCGAACGCATCCCGAGCAGACAGAGCCGCATGAGCATCGGCACCATGGAGTCGGGCATGACCGTCACCGACGGCAAACGGCGGTCCGGCGGCCTGTTTGGCTTTGGCCGCAAAAAGGACAAGGACAAGAACGACGACGTTCAAGAGGTGAGTCCACACAACCTGCACTGGTGCTGGTGCACTGGCTGGATAATGTAATGGCACCATTGGCGGCGATTGCACAGACCTCGCGATCAACGCGCAGACAGCGCCACCGGCCACATGACTTGGGAAGAGCTTCGTCTCAGGCGGAGCTTGGCCTGCATATCCTCTCCTTTACCCCTGTCATCTTTGCCCACACCCCCCTCCCATGGCGTTCTTTTTCAAAGCTAACAGGAAGCAGCAGCAGCAGCAGCAGCAGCAAGCGCAGGGCCAGCGGGGGTCGTTCTCGGTGAACGGCCGTCCGACCGGTCCGCCGCCCGCGAGCTACTCGCAGCGGCCCATGTCGCAGATGATGGCACAGAATGGGCGCCCAGGCGATTTCGGTCCGGCTCCTCCAGGTCAGCACGGACGGTCGCAGAGCCTCGGTGCCGCGAATGCCCTCCAGCAGCAGCCCCCTCCGATGCAGCAGGCCGGCGGCGCCGAGTCTCCCACGCAGTCTGGGTCCTTTGGCAACGGCAGCAAGGCGTCGCCCGTGGGCATCGACAGCAACAATCCCAGATGGAAGGAGATGTTTGAGCCCATTGTCGAGCTCATCTCGTACCAGCCGCACAAGACCTATGTCGCGAGCCCGCCCGAGCTCGAGATGATCTTTGCGCGGACAAGCGCAGGCCAGCAGCCGCGACAAGGTCCCCCGGGCAGCCCGACCAACGACTGGGACGCCGTCTGGCTCCAGCTCTCGGGCACGTCGCTGTCAATGTGGTCGATGAAGGAGACGCGCGCGGCAGCTGCGGCCGGCACAAAGGTGCCCCCGACTTACTTTAACATAACCGAGTCGACACTCGAGCTCCTCAGCCCACTGCCCCCGCCGCCGCACCGCAAGAACTCGCACCCCCACAAGTTTGTCTTCTCCCTCAACACGGCGGGTTCTAACCGCCTGTTGTTCTCCTGCCCCACAGACCGCGACCTCCTCCGATGGACCACCGGCCTCCGTCTTGCGGCATGGGAGCGTTCGCGCCTCGAGGAGATCTACACTGGCCACCTTATCCGCGCTGGTGGCCGTGAGCCGCCGTCGCCCCTGAGCGGCGGACGCTTCGAGGGCTGGGTTAGAGTCCGCGTCATGGGCGGTATCGAGTGGCACCGTCTCTGGCTTGTTCTGTCTGACCCTTCGGCGCAGCCAGCCGAGGCCACGGGCACACAGAGCCGCCGCCGCTCCATCTTTGGTCTCGGCCACCAGCAGCACGAGCAGATTCAGGAACCCAACACTGGTGTCCCCATGGCGTCGTTCTACAACGAGCCGCGCACAGCCAAAAACCGCACGTCGTCGCTGCCTGTTTTGACCATGACCAACGTCACGCAGTCGTACGCCATGTTCCCCGAACGCCTCGAGGTTATCTCCCAGTCCAACCTCATGAAGGTCGTTGGCCGGATTAGCGGCGACCTCGTCACGATAGAGGGCGGCCTCCGCGAGTCGGGCTGGGCGATGATCATGCCCGAGGCAACCGAGGAGAACCCGGCCCCTGTGCCCCAGACGCCTCTTTCGGTTATGATGCGCTGGGTCACGGCGTTCCACGACGCGTTCAGGCTGTATGGCCGCCCCGGCCCCTACTCGTGGAACGAGACGGACCCGAGGAGTCTGTTCTTCGGGTATCCCCGCGGCGAGTTCCGCGGCGATCTCTTCCTCACTCTCGACGAGGCTATGCGCGCCAACTACAAGCTCAACACGCCCAGTATCCGTGCACAGTTTGCTGGCCTCGTCAAGCGCAAGATGGGCCAGTCGCACCGCGTCGACAAGATAAACCCCGGCGCAATCGAGGAAGAGGACGAGGACCCCAAGATAAAGGCCGAGCGCGAGTACGCCAACCAGCCCCCCGCGCAGCCTCTCGAGGAGCCACCACAGGAACAGCAGTCGTTCACCCTCCCTCCGCTGCAATTCAGCGACGAGTCGGGCGTGCCCGGCGCCCAGGGCGCAGGCGCACCAGGTGGACAAATGTCACCCGAGTCGGGCGGTATGAGTGCCGGCGGCATGGGCGCCGCCGCCGCTGGCGGTGCTGCGCTTGCTGGCGCTGGGCTCGCGGCTCACCACCACCACAACCAGGATCCTTACGACGAGGACCCGCGTACTCTCACGCCCATCACCGAGTCTGACGCCTCGCGCCAGAACTCGACCGCGCGGCGTGAGCCCGGCGCGGCGGTTGCCGGCGGCCCCGGTGCTGCGGGAGCGTTCTCTGGTGCGCCTGCCTCGCGGCAGGCAGTTACAAACCCGGCGTACGACCCGCAGGCGACAGCGACGAAGCAGGCTCAGCCAATGCAGCCTCCCTGGGGGCAACAGCAGCAGCGCCGCCAGCAGTCGCTGGAGCAGGAGGCGGCGGCGCAGCGCCAGACGCCCGAGCAGCCCCTTGAGGAACTGCAGGAGGCGAGCGGCGCCCGCGAGCCAAACCGCGACCGCATGGCAATCCGTACCTCTGTCGCGACGTTTGGCGAGAACCACCTTGACGAGAACGGTCCCGGCCTCTCGGCCACGAGCACGGACAACAGTTTCATGCCGCCCACGCTCCACTCGACAGACTCGCAGCCGACAGTGTGGTCGCAGTCTTCTGGTCCCACCCCGCGTGCCAACACTGTCGACCACAGCAGCGCCACGACACCGCCCCCGCTTAACGGCACGGCGCGTGGCGACCTCGACGGTGCGGGTGCACGGAACGTGCCCCCTGGCGCGGTGGGTGCCGTTGCACGTGGCGTCCCTGTTGCCGCGGCGGGCGCCGCCGGCGCGGCCGCTGCCGCCGGCATGGCTGGTACCGCCGGTCGCCCAGTCGCTGAAAAGTCCGCCTCCATGTCGTCCAACCAAGACCTCATGTCGCCGTCGTCGCAATACGCCTCCTCGCCGTCGTCGACGTACGACACGCCCGTGGCAGGTACGCCTGACGCCACTCGGGGTCTTGCGCAGCCGCCCGTTCCCCCGCCGGCTCACCAGATGAGCCAGTACAACCAGCCCGCAGCGCCGTCCCCGCTCGCGACCCAGCCGCCAGCCGTACCCCAGTTTGCCAACATGGCGCAGCCGGGCCAACCGGAGAAACCCGCGCAGTCTTCGTTCGTGGGCCAGGGGGGCGTTCCTCAGGCGCAGACCCAGCCTCAGGCCCAGACGCAGGCGCAGCCTCAAGCGTCGCAGGGCGTGCCGCCAGCGGGCGCGCAGTCGTCCCACTCGGGCCATTCGAGCGGGCATGGCCTGGGCACAGGCGCGGCGCTCGGCGCCGGCGCCGGCGCAGCAGCTGGCGCTGCCGGCGCAGCGGCACTGGCCAACCGCCACAGCCCCACAAACACCGACAGCAGCACGCTGCATGCACCCAGGCCAAAACGCTCCCAGCAATTGTCCATCACCGACCTCCGCGAAGAGCCCGCAGCCATGTATCTCATGAACATGGTTGACGCGCCTGGCGGCCAGTCCAGCGACGGTGTGCACGCCGGCGCTGGCGCAGCCGGACCCGCACCCGGTCCTGCGCCCGCACAGCTGCAAAAGGCTACCTTGCCGACTACCACGCAGCAGCGAATGGCCACGTCGCCTACTTCCATGCAGCAACAGACGGTCGCCTCGCCCACCGCCATGCAGCAGGGCGTACCGCCGCACATGGCCACCTCGCCCAATACCACGCAGCAGCAGATGGCGACCTCGCCTACCATGCAGCAGGGCGCCCAGCCGCAGACGGCCCGGCAGCAGCTCGCTGGTACTGTGGCCCAGCAGCCTCCGGTCGGCACTAGCGCCGTGTCGCCCCCAATCCCCTCTGCTCCCGGCGCGGGTGCCGCTCGTGGCCCTGCTCCAGCCCCCGCTGGCATGCCCCCTCAGCAGTCTGCCATGCGTTCTGCCGCTCCTATCGCAACCGCCGCTGCCCTTGGCGGCGCTGCTGGCGCCGCCGCGGCGTCGTCGCGGTCGCCGACCTCCCCCACCGGCACCCAACCCCACTCCCCACGCAATGCGCAGTCGCCGACGGGCACCCAGCCTCAGCGTGGCGCGCAGTCGCCGCTTGGCGTGCAGCAGCCGCCTCTCAGCGGCCACTCCCCCCTCAGTGCCGGCCACCAGAACCTGGCGTCGTCGTCGCCCAACTCGGCTGCGCCGCCGCAGCCGCTCCCAAACATGGCGGGCTCCATGGACCAGCAGCACACTCCCACTGCGCCTACTGGGCCAATGGGACGGCGTCCATCTGGTGCGCGTCCGCCGCAAAACGCCAGCATGCGGTCCAACAGCACTGCATCGTCGTCAGTGGAGCGTGACACGCTCGGTGGAGGTCCCGGTGGAGGTGCCAGGGAAGCGTTGCGTCGGGGATCAGCCACGTCAGGCACCGCAGAGGACACGATCCACGAGGTGGTTCAGTCACCCGTCGGCGTCAACAACCAACCTGTTCCTCCTCCTCTTAACTCTTCACCTCCCACCACTACAAAGGACGTGTCGCAGATGCCGCCTCACCCCTCGCACGACATGAACGAGGCGGCAGCGTACTTGGCATATGCCGACAAGCCGCCTTCTCCGGGCAGGACGACAGGCGCGGACACTTCTGCCCCTGGCGCCAGTGCTGTGCGATCGTCCTTTGCCCCCTCCAAGGCCGCCGCCGAACGCCGTGCCAAGGCCGAGGCCGCCGCCGCCGAACAGCAACGTACCATGAACGTGCCCGGCGCTGGCCGTCGCCAGAAGGGTGCGCAAAAGCCCGACGACTGGGACGGAAGCGACGAGGAGACGGACGACGAGGATGAAACGCCTGCAGCCGTACCCGCCCCTGAGCGCCGGGGCTCGCGCGCACTCCCTCAACTCCCCGGCCAACAGCAACAGCAGCAGCAGCCACAGCACCAGCAGTACCCCCAGCAGCAGCAACAGTACCAGCAGCAGTACCCTCAGCACCAGCAGTACCCTCAGCAGCAGCAGCAATACCCCCAGCAGCAGCAGCAGCAGTACCCGCATTCGCAGCACAATGGCGCTGGGGCCTATGGCGACCGGCACTCGGGCATGCCCAACATGCGGAACCTGTCGCTCAACGACAGGGCCGACACACGTTCGCCCCCTGCGCCGCACCGCCACCTTCCCCAGCAGCCTCAGAAGCAGCACTCGACGCAGACACGGGACCCCGACGCGCCTCGCGAGCGCACAGGTCCCCTACCCGCGCCGCCTGCGCTCAAGGAGAACGTGTGGAATGCCAACTTTGCCGTCGAGCACGGCATGAACGAGCCGCGCAAGGGCACGTTTGTCGAGCTCGAGGAGCCCCAGGTTGCGCTTACCAAGGCGTTCACGCCCGGCGGGCTCATCCAGGCCGGTATGCAGGACAAGCAGGACCGTTCGGCCAAGCGGCAGGAAGAGGTGGCGCGCGAGACGGGCTCGTCGCTCATCAGCGTGCCCGAGCCCCCTCCCCCGCCCCAGACGGGTCTTGTTGGCGCTGTCGCCGCGCACGAGCGCGACCGCAAGGGTGCGGGCGGTATCGGCGCAACACTGACGGACCGCGACCGCGAGCGCCGTCTGGCCGAGGAGCGCCAGCGCAAGATTGACGAGCTCCAGCGCCAGCAGATGGAACACATGTACCAGGGCGGCGGCGGCGGGATGTACGGTGGCGGCGGGTTCCCCCAGTTCAATCCGTACGGCATGCCGCCTATGGGCGGGTATCCTGTAAGTCTGGGACGAGCACGACAGGGCGCGGCTGACATTGAGCAGGGCTACGGGGGCATGATGAACCCTGCGGCGCAGCAGCAGGCGATGATGGCGGCGCAGATGGCGTACCAGCAGACGATGATGGCCATGTCGACCGCGGGGTCGCAGGCAGGCGACGCCCCCGACGGCCGCCACTCGCCTACAGCGAGCATGCGCATGTCTCCTCCCCCGTTCCCGCCAATGGGTATGCCAGGCTACGGGCCAGGCGGGTTCATGCCGTCCGCGCCGAGCATGTACGGCGGTTTCGCGGGATACGGTATGCCCGGCATGGGACCGGGCTCGGCATGGGGAGGCGGCGGAGGATACCCCCAGGGAGGCCACGGCGGGCACTCGCCCCAGGGGGGTCACTCATACCCCGGCTCTGAACGCGGCGACGAGCGCCAGGCCTCCTAGGCGGCGGCGCCTGCGCTAATCACTCCAAAATAATAGACCCGGCTTGACAAGTTCCTTCATGTTTGGCGACAGCATCTATGTGACCTATTCTTCTTCCTCTCCCGGACACTTTGTTAGACACCGCCGCTTTCCCAGGCTTGTGATGTGACATGATTACCAGCCATTAGGCGGTGCGGGCTGTTCAGTGCAGTGGAGCGTATAGAATAGGGTATCAGGCGTTGCTGAGACAGGCGGTTTATCTGTCCCGAACAGTCGCTGCCCCGAACAGTCGCGTTGATGTCCGCGTAGTCGTGTCAGAGCTATTAAAAAGGCCAAGTGCAGTGTATTAGAACGTTTTTAAATGTAAAGTCAAACCTGATGAGACAATTTGACAAAATTCAACAGTTGTAATTCAAAGTAAAAGTCATACAAAGTGTAAAGTCAATGCGGAGTAAAAGTCCTCCTAAGACTGCAGCGTTATCGGTCCTAGCATCCTTTTACACGCCCTGACGCATGTACCGCAGACGATCTTGTGTGTATGCGCGTTTTCGACAATGAAGGTGGCGCTTCAGCGTGCGCCAGGCTGTGGTGTGGAGCCTGCTGTCTCTGCTGCCTTATCTGCCCAGACACCACTGCGCCCCATCCTCACATTGTCGCTTTCTTTAAACTCTCACAGCCGCAGCTCACTCGCAACGCTTAGCAGCGCACCTCTCTCTCTCCGCCCTCACTCTGGTTCATGCCGTGCCCATCTCAACAACCCCGTCAGTGCTCAATGTTCATGCAGGTGTGATCGCATCCCACGATCTGGTACATAAACCCTCTGGCCCTCTAAACTCCGTGCGCACGCTGGTAAGCGAGCGGCTTAGAAGCGGAGCTTGGAGAAGAACCAGCGGTTGGAGCCCTTGGAGTAACGCTCCTCAAAGGCCTTCTTGATGGCCTTCTTCGACTCGGAACGCTGGGTGGGCTCCTTGAACGTGTCGGCAGTGACGGCGCCCTTGAGGTTCTCGAGCTCGAGGACGTAACGGGTGGGGAGGAGGTGAGCGTAGTTGACGACCTTGATGAAGGGCTTGACCTTGGAGCGCTTGGCAACCTTCTTCTTGCCCATCGACTTGGTCACCTTCAGCGGGTAGCTAAACGTCAGCACATGCGTCAAAGATGGGAAGCTACTCACCGCTCAATGCCGGCAACGATGGCGTGGGGGTAGGGGCGCTCCTTGGTGCCCTCGTCACGCTGCTGGACAACGACGACCTTCTTGCCGGCCTGACGGCCAGAAAGAACGACGGCAACCTTGCCGGGCTTGTAGACTGCATGTTAGTGCGTGCCGCGGGGGTCTCACAGAGCCTGTGGAGAGAGCGGTGTGTGTTCGTCGTCTGGTGATGTCGCGGCAGAGGGGAGGGACGAGAACATGTCCAGGAGCCAGACATTCAAACCTGGCGACGACGTTGTGGCCGTCGCCAGTCCACAACGCCTGCGCCATCACAGCGCTCGCAACAGCGCCGCTCGTCGTCGCATGCTCGCGCTCGCCGCGACGCTGCCATAGCTTCCTTCGTCTCTCTACCCCTCCGTCCACACGACCGAATCCACACAACTCCTGCTCTCTCTCCAACGGGCGTTCGTCTGCGCGCGCGAATACGTACTCTTGACCATCTGGGGTTAGCACTGTGCGCACGAATAGGGTGTGTGAGGGGCGATAACGACGGCGCTCGGAGTGCGCGAAACTTTGGCCGGCGACGGCGTTGGGCGGGCAGCATCTCGTCACAGTTACCTGCGACACCGCTACCGCACGCCCCAGTATACCGCCGTACCGCCAATGTCGTCGCACCGTCGCTGCCGCGCCGTCGTTGTCGCCCCGCGGACCGACTCACTTTTAGGATATGCTGGGACGTCAGTGGACAAGAGGTCGAAGCTGGCGAACACGGATGGCCGGGCAGTGTGCTCTCGAGACTGACGACTTGGACACTCTCAACGACGGAACCAAATCGTTCATAGTTTTCGACCACAAAATGTGTTGCGCCAAAACGCCGACAGAAATATTCCCGAGCGTGGCGGCATAGGTGTGCTTGATACGCGAGTTTGATCCCGACAAAGATCGGCGGCTCGGGCCTGCATGCCGGTGGAGACCCCGCTTGCCCCAGTCCGATTGCCACTCGGGCCGAGCTCGCCGAAGTCTCGGCGCGATGCGACAACGACGTCGGGAGGTATATAACGCGGCTCGCAGCGTACGTCTTGCCCACAACGCACAACATGACACAGGTCAAGCAGAACGGTGAGTTGCCAAGGTAGGATTTCTTGCTGACAGGCAGTTACGGTACGCGAGCTCCCCGTCGAGGTGCAAGGAGATGGCAAGGCGTTCGCGCTCGTGGGCGAGGGCATGACGTACTCGCTGCATGTGGACGAGGACGGCGAGTTGATCCACGATCACTTTGGCGGGCGCGCAATCGTGCCGCCTACAGAGGTACCGCACGGGCACATCTCGGGGTGGAGTACGCGGCTGTGCGACGAGAAGCGCGAGCTGCCCGACTCTGGCCGCGGCGACTTCCACTTGCCCGCGCTGCACATCCGTACTGGCGCAGGCCACACCGTCACCGAGTTCAAGTACAAGTCATACCGCGCCGTACAGGGCAAGCCTGAGCTCGACGGACTTCCAGCGACATTTGGTAGCGATACCGAGGTAGCCACGCTGGTCGTCACTCTCGAGGACGCCGAGGAGGCACTCACTGCCGAGGTCCGCTACTCCGTGTTCCCCTCCCACAACGCCATTGCGCGCTCGTACACTGTTACGAACCACGGTAACTCGGCCATCGAGATCCAGCGCGCAGCGAGCTTCACACTCAACCTCGATGCGGGCGACTGGGACATGGTCCAGCTTAGCGGCGACTGGGCGCGCGAGGCGTCCGAGTCGCGCCGCAAAGTTCACATGGGCACGCAAGGGTGAGCAGAGCTGTTACGCACGCCCTAATGGCAGTTTCCAAAGTCTTGCCGGCTACTCGTCGCACTTCTTTAATCCCTTTGTCGCGCTCGTGGACGCCGAGACGACCGAGACGCACGGGCCGGCATACGGTCTCTCGCTGATCTACTCTGGGTCGTTTGCAGTCGACGTCGAGCGGTTTGTGTCGGAACGCGTTCGCGCGCAAATCGGCCTTAATCCACTGCACCTTAACTGGAAGCTGGCGCCAGGCGAATCGTTTACGACCCCCGAATGCGTCGCCGTCTTTTCCGAGCACGGTCTCGGCGGCATGAGCCGTAACCTGCACCGGCTGTACCGCGATCACCTGAGCCGGTCAGAGTGGACACACCGCCCGCGCCCAGCACTCCTCAACTCGTGGGAGGGCATGTACTTTGACTTTGACGCCGACAAGCTGTATAACAAGGCGCGCGGGTGCGCTGATCTCGGCGTGCAGCTGTATGTGATGGACGACGGGTGGTTTGGCGACAAGCACCCGCGCGTCGACGACCACGCCGGTTTGGGAGACTGGGTAGTCAACCCCGCCCGCTTCCCCGACGGACTCGGCGCCTTTGTCGACCGCGTCAACCGCCTTAAAGTAAAGGGCACCAAGAGCGACCTCAAGTTCGGGATCTGGGTCGAGCCAGAGATGGTCAACCCCCAGAGCGAGCTGTACGAGGCCCACCCCGACTGGGTACTGCACGCTGGGCGGCACAAGCGCACCGAGCAGCGTAATCAGCTAGTACTCAACCTTTCTCGAAGGGAAGTACAGGACTACCTGATTGAGAAGATTGGCGACGTTCTGGCGTCGGCGAACATTGTGTACGTCAAGTGGGACAACAACCGGGCGATGCACGAGCTGCCCTCGCCATCGACGGCCCACGCGTACATGCTTGGCCTCTACCGCGTGATCGACAAGCTCACGCGCCGCTTCCCCCATATCCTGTGGGAGGGCTGTGCGTCTGGCGGAGGCAGGTTTGACCCGGGCTTGCTGTACTACTGGCCGCAGAGCTGGACGAGCGACGACACGGACGCGCTGGAACGCCTGCATATCCAGTTCGGCACGGCGCTAGCGTACCCTCCCAGCGCGATGGGGTGCCATATTTCGGCCGTGCCAAACCACCAGGTCCAGCGTGTGACGCCGCTCGAGTTCCGCGCGCACGTAGCGCTCATGGGAGGCAGTTTCGGGTTTGAGCTCGACCTGGACCAGCTGTCCGACGACGAACGCCACGCTATCCCCGAGTACATCGCCCTCAGCGAGAGCGTCGCGCCCTACGTCCTCAAGGGCGACCTCTACCGTCTCGCCCTCCCCCGACACAGCAACTATCCTGCCGCGCTCTACATGCTTCCCGACGGCAGCGCAGGCGTGCTCCTCGCCTACTGCATGGCGGCAAAACTTCACACGTTTGCGCCCCCCATCCGCCTACAAGGTATCCACCACGCTGCGACGTACCAGGTCGGCGACGAGCAGTATTCCGGCGCGGTCCTAGCGCACTCGGGCTTCAGGATCAAGTGGGACTCGAAGGATTACCAGAGCAAGGTCCTGTTTATCCGCAAGGTTGATTAGATTGTAATTACATAGATAAGATTGGATAAGGATGCGCAGATCAACTTGATGTACACATAAGTGCTGGACTTTGAGCTGCGAAGAGTTGGTGGTTGACGCTACGTCGTGCAATGCTCCAGCTATCAGCTCCGACTCTCTGCCCCCAGCTTCCAGCTCTCACCACATTAGAGAAACATCGCTCGCAGCTACGTAAACTCGGCGCTCGACGTCCTGATATCGGACACGTAGCCGCGCCGGGCCGAGTCACCGAGAGGGCCCCAGCTACATATCACGATTGCCAAAGACCCCTTACGCATTCCCGTTCGCCATGTCTGCATTCCCGTTCACCATGTCTGCATTCCCGTTCGCACTCGATGATGCGCAAGCATGTAGCAGTCGCATTGGGGCCAGCGTCGACGCATCGAGCAACAAGAGTGAGATCCCAGCCGTCAAAGTGGGCAGATGACGGCGCAACACCCTGACATAACGGCGTCCACAGCCGCGCATTGCCGGCGTCGCTGCACTCTGGCTCCAACAACATTAACATCTCACGGGACACGACCTAACGCCTTTCATCTACCCGAATTGCTGCTCGGACAATGTCACAGGACGGGCGGGCACGCGCGTCGCCCCCTGACGGCGGCGACGGCAAGGACGACGGCAAGAACCGTGCGCACTGGCTCTGCGATTGAGGACGACGCTGACGGCAGGCGCGTGTGTGCGTTGACTAGCGCCGGGGCTGGGGACGTCTTGCTGATGGGTAGGACGCGTGCCGGCGCATGAAGATCCGGTGTATCGACAAGGAAAACCCGCCATGTAAGCGGTGCCGCACGATGAAGCTGTCGTGCACCTTCGACATGGGCGCGGCGCCGCGCATGGGTCCCGAGGAGTTTGACTCTTTCTCGCGCTCGACCAGGACGTAAGCCGCCACACGTCCCGTGGTACTGATTCCAGGCGCCTCGAATCGCTCGAGGGGCAGGTCGGCGGGATAAACCGTAAACTGGACGACATCTCGTCGGTGCTACATGGACTCGCGCGGCACCAGCTCACGCCGGCGACGGCCGCAGCGAGTGCGTCCGTCGCCCAAGCGTCGCCAGTGAGCACGTATACCCACGCCAGTGCGCCCCTCCTTTGTACTTGGGCTAACTCAGGCGACCCGTCGCTGCATACGCGCCGGTCGGGGCTATCCCCTCTCGACGCAATGCCTACACCGAGCACGAGCCGGAAACATGCCCGGGCACCGACACCGCCCTTGGACGGGGGCTCGGACGAGGACGACCCGCTCGAGATGGCAGCGCAGATGGAGCCGTTCCGAGAACTTACCCGGAAAGAGGAGGAAGAACGGCTCATCGCCGACGGATACCTCGAACATCCCCGAAGTCGGTGGACGACGCTAGCTGCGGAGGTGGGACACCGCGCTAAACGGCGCCGCGCCGACGGCGGTAGCGCCGCGGGAGAAGAGCCGGTATGGGCTCATCCGCCTGTCCGCGCCCACGGCGCAGTGTTCTACTCGGCCGACCCCGTAACCCTGCAGTGGTGCTCTGAGGCGGAAGGCCGCGATCTCTTTGAAGCGTGCGTCGTGCCCCGGCGAAAAGGCGACACTGACGCCAGGTTCTTCAAGTACGCGCACCCCTTTCTTCCCCTCCTCGACCCGCGAGAAGATACCTGGGACCAGTGAGTCCAACGGTGGCGGTGCCTCATGCCAGTCTTCGCGAGCGCTCGCCCTTCCTCGTCACTGTCATTCTCTATGTCGCCCTCCGCGCGCGAGACGGGTGTAATGAGCCATCAGAGCTCACGCGCAAGTGCCGCGAACAGGCCGAGAACATGGGTGCGTCCGCGCGCCGGGATTTGCTGACACTGCAGCGCAGCTAACGCTCTTCTCGCCAATCGCCACGCTCGAGACGGTGCAGAGTTTAGGTAGGTAGCTAGGTGCACTCCGTGGCGAGCTGACCCCAGCCCTGCTCTCGACGTGGACGGCTCACGGGTGGCGTATCAGCTGCCACGCCGTGTCACTAGGGTACGCGCCGGCACCGGCACCGCTCACACCAGCGTCGACATGCGGCTGTACCGCTGCCTTCCGTACCTGTACAAGACGCGGCATGACGCAAACCTCACGAGCGAGCGGCAGCGTTCCCTCGTGGTCGGCGCGAGGTTGTGGCTTGCGGTAGGTTCCTTATGGTTGCACTTCTAACCTGCACAGCTTGTCAAGCAGACCTACGAGTACGCTGACTCCTGCGCGCGGGTTAGCTGACGACAGGATGTCGTATAACCACGCGCTGCCGGTGCAGTTCACGAGCCCGTACCAAGACCGGACGCGGCAGGCGCGGTCCTTCCTCGAACACCCGCTCTCAAATATCTGGGACAGCCGCCTCGTCGTCTCTGTCGAGCTCCTCGAGGTTCGCGAGTGCGTGTTTCGGCCACTACAGACTGTGCCTGCGCAAGGCAGCGAGCTGGATGACCAGCTGCGCCAGGCGAATCTCGGCGTCATGGAGCGGTACGAGCACTGGCTCGAGTATTACCGTGGGTACTAGTTGCCCTACTTGTGCTGACACACGCAGACCGCCACGGCCTCCCGTCCGACCACTATCTCGTCAAAGAACGTAAGCGGTGTATGTCCCCGAATCCCAGCTGACACCAGTCAAGAGTCAAAAGTGCTACGCCGTCATGTCGACCAACTCGATGTGCTGGTACGGCGTGCGGAGTCCAGACGACGTCCTCCGCCTGCCTCGCGAGCGGCGACAATGGCTTGGCGCGGCGGTACGGTCCGCCGCGTTCCTCATCTCGTCCATCGGTAGCGGTCCACAACAGGAGGACTCGGAGTACGCCAACCACAACTTCCACGTTGCGATCGTCGCGACGGCCCGCTACCTCATCCGCATGGTCGAGCTCCTCCCGGACGAAGTGGATCTGTACAAGGTCAGCCTGGACATTGACAAGTTGCTTCTCAAGTTGCCTCATTGTGAGTAACATCCCCAGTACGGCTCACGCTCACGCAGACCCGTCCCATCCCTTCAGCGACGTCCTGCGTCGCGCCGTGACAAAGGCCCGCGAACAGGGCGTACTCCCCGTGACAGCCATAAGCGAAGAAGCGTCCCGCGCCTCGGCCACTGCTCTCCAGCCCGCTCCACCGCCCACCGACGCGTCGCCGGCTCTAGACGCCTTTCTTACGGGTTTCAGCGCGCTGCCGTGGAACGAGGGCGCGGCGGACGCAGCCGCCCAGCCGAGCCGCGACGATCCTGATCCCGCCCTCTTCGCCGAGCCCTCCTGGCCAGATGTAAGCTACATTGCGAGTGTCATGCTGACACGACAGGACTTTAACATCCTCGCGACATGGTTCGCCGGTATCGACGGTAGGTTGTGTAGTGCGAGTCATGCTAACCCCCAGCGTCCGGTCTACCACCTGCAGACACGGACCTCGATGCTGGCGTGCAGGGCTGGCTGCAGCCTGCCTCGACGTGATGTATTGATCGTATGTGTATAGCATGTAACTTCTAGAACGAGATCGCGCTTGGGCCGGGTGTGTACAGGTAACAGCGGTGTGGTGGGGTGCAGTGTGTAGCATGCCGTTGCGTCATCGCCACCCTGGTGTCAATTCTGTGTGATGGACATAGCCGCCGGCTGTGGTGGGCGCCTTGCTGGAATCTGCACCCTGCAAGCTTGTCGCGTTGCACCACCATCCTCACACGTATCTCGCGACATGTCAAGTCCCCGGCAGATTGCGCGTGCGTGGCAGGTCCTCGAGGGCCGTGAGACGGCGCGCGCACTGCATGCGCGCGACCTCACGTACGCCCCCGAGGCCGTCTTCTACTCTGTCCGCGACGCGCAGCGCAACATGCAAATGAACAGGTACATCAACATTTTGCCTTACGACCGGACGATCGCCAACAGCGGCGACGAGTACGTCAATGCTAACGTCGTCGTGGATCCGTCTGGGCGCTGGTGGGTCGCGGCGCAGGTGAGCCTCATCCCCTTCGTAATCGGACTGACGCCGAGGCCCCCGTACCCGAGAACATTGGCGCGTTCTTCCGTACGATCCTGTACCGGCGCGCGAGCACGTCGCCAAACGTGCCGGCCGCGACGGACCTGCACCCGCCGCAGGACGCGCTGCTGGTCCAGCTGACGGGATGGACGGAACGCGGCAAGCTCAAGGCGGACAGATACATGCCGTATGTGAGGGGAGAGGACGTGGCTGACGGCAGGCAAGGCGTGGGGGAAGAGCACGCGCTCAAGTTTGATGCTTTTACGGGCCACGCGCGCGTCCTCCTGCAGAGGCAAGAACCCCGGCCAGAGCTCGGCGCGACGTACTCGCACCTGCACCTCAGCGACGACGAAGCGCAGATGAGCGTGCACCACTACATGTTTGGCGGTTGGCCCGATAACGGTGTTCCCGAGGGCGAGGCGGTAGACCACATGCTTGCGCTCGTGCGCGAGGTGCGTCACCGCGCAGCACACCTCAAGTGCGAAGTATGGGTGCACTGGTAAGTCCTCCCCCGCTCTTTGGAGATGGCTGACGTTAGTTCTGCTGGCGTTGGGCGGACAGGTACTTTCATCATGCTCTCGTCAATGCTCGACGACCCGCCAGCGCCCGATTCCCCTCCCCCGATCCAGATCGCGTCCCCCCTCGGCCCTATCCCCGACGAGCACGAGGTCGGGCCCGTCGCGCGCGCCATTGACGCGTTCCGCGAGTACCGCTGCAGCCTTGTCCAGTCTCCGCCCCAGTTCCAGCTTCTCTGCAAGCTGCTCGAGGGGGAGTAGGCCGCGTCGACCGCACGGCATACCCATAGCAGTCTACGACATGGCACTTGCATGCCAGAGGGTATGTCATTGCTTCATATATACGCAATGCCTGTTCAACCCCCGCCTCTTGCCAGTCCTCATTTGTACCCCCCCCCCCCCCCACCCATGTATGGATACCATTCTTGCTGGCATGCATGCACTCCCACGACCATGTTCTTGGCCTGTGAACAGTGCCACTTGCACAACGTCACACCTGTCGGGGCTCCGAGTTTTACTGGCTCGAGGACATTTGGTCTGGGAGAGGCCCCTTTTTCCGTATCGGCTGCGCGATTGGCCCAGAAACAACCAGCGTTCTCAGAGGTTGTCGGTCAAAGCAAGCTCCCGACATGACAACTGCCGACCCGGCCGATGACGAAATCTGTCCACCCCAGCCCACGGAGACGCTCTGACCATGGGAGACATGCACCCAGTGGTGCATCCGACCTTTGCTGTTGGTTTCTTTCCTTTATCATCTTGTAGATTCGTTGGACTACACACACCCACACACTCTTCTAAAAACAATGTTTGCCTCGCGTTCTGCCCTCCCCGCGCTCCGCGCTGCCCGCGGCCAGTTTGTGAGCCTCCGGCGCCCCCCCTCATCGCTGACGCCAGAACCGCACCCAGGCCCGCCTCTACTCGACCGCTCCTCCCCAGGGCGGCGGAGGTTCCAGTGAGTCTGCGTTTGAGCTTGGAATGCCTTTACTGACGACTAGACCTCCCCCTTATCCTCGGTCTCGCCGGTGTCGTGAGTATCCCCCTGCTCGTGCCACGGAGAAGCTAACCCCCAGGGTGGCCTTGGCTACTACGTCTACCTGACCCGCTGGGCTAACGCCCCCGGCCGCCTCGAGCAGTACCTCGCCAGCGCCGACCCCAAGCTCTGGGCCGAGACGACGCCGGCCGACCCGGGAATCAACGGGTAAGTGTGTGTGTGCCAGGCAGAGCCAAGAAGTAACACCGCAGCGAAGAGTGGACCAAGGTCATTGTCAAGGACGTGCAGCGCTACAACCACGACACGTCCATCTACGAGCTCGGCTTCATGGGCGACAAGGCGGGCGACAAGACGTCGGGCCTCACTGTCTCGTCGTGCCTACTCGTACGTTCGCCCCAGGGCCCGGAGGCCGTTAAGGAGGACAACGGCAAGCCCGCTATCCGCCCTTACACCCCCATCTCGCCTCCAGGCCACCGCGGCTCGCTCGACCTCATGATCAAGTCGTACCCCGACGGCAAGATTTCCAAGTGGTTCGGCAGCCTCCAGCCGGGCGACCACGTCCTTCTCAAGGGCCCCATGGTCAAGATCCCTTACAAGCCCAACAATGTCGAGCGCGCCGTCTTCATCGCCGGCGGCTCGGGCATCACCCCCGCTTGGCAGCTGATTAACCACGCCATGGCCCTCCCGGACGACAAGACAAAGTTCACTCTCATCTACGCCAACAAGAGCGAGAAGGACATCCGTGCGTCGTTTGGGGGTGTACAATACTAACTCTAGTCCTTCGCAAGGAGTGGGACGCCCTCGCGGCCAAGTACCCCAACCGCTTCGAGGTCATCTACTTCCTCGACAACGCTCCTTCTGGCTGGAAGGGCGAGAGCGGTTTCGTTACCGCCGAGCACGTCATGAAGTACTTCCCCCGCAAGAAGGGCGAGAAGGTCATGGCGTACGTGTGCGGCCCTCCCGGCCAGTACAAGGCCATCTCGGGTGCCAAGGACGGCAAGGAGCAGGGCGAGCTCGGCGGCGCCCTCAAGGACCTCGGCTACACCAAGGAGGAGGTCTTCAAGTTCTAATCTAAGCTCAGGACACCACAGCGCGTCTCTTGTATCTGCTAGTCTCGCTTCCCCGATGACTCTGTAGCCATCCCATCCAGCTTAGCCCAAGAATGACGAAAATGCATACAGAAGCAGAAGTACAATTGCGGGTGTGAAATATGATGGTGCCGTGCTAATACATGATGGTTGTGCCGTCGCCGGAATCGTCTGCGCGCTCGGTACTGTGGCCGTCGTCCCCACTGTGTTCGTCGGCGTACTCGTGTTCCTGCATTTCCCGCGCCTCGGCTTCGGCCACGCGCATGTCGTCTGCCTGCTGCACGTTCCACACGGCCGCTTGGTACTGATGTCAGCTAACTTGGGGAGACTTAAGCAGCTCACCATGGTGAGCACGAGTTTCATCTCTTTTTCCAGCTCGCGCAGTTCCTCTAGTAGCTTGCTGTTGGGCTTGTCGACAGTCTCGCGGGACAGGGCAGTAATCTGTGCAATGGATCAGCACGGCACAAGCAGCACGCGTCGCGCGCGACTCACGCGCTTGACCTTGTCGGCGAGCTTGGCGTACTCCCACAGCACCTCCGACTCGAGCGGCGACAGCTGCGGGTGGTTGAGGCTGGCGTGAGCGTGTGCATAGTGTGGCGGCGTACTATGGATTTGTCGTGTTGATGGACATGGCGGTGGGTGTGGCAAGGTGTGTGTGTAGGTGTTGTTGACAGGAACGCTTGGTGCATGGTGGGGATTGAGGGGATGGAGTGCGGAGCTGGACGGAGATGTGCCTGTTGTCCGACGCCGAGACCCGCGGTGTGCCTTGGCCGCTCTATGTTTCCGACCCTGGGAAGATACTGTGGGGAGCAAGGCGCTCTGGCGCAAAAGGGGCGGGCGGCGCGGGCGGCGTCATGTCATAGCACTCGCCATCCTAAGTAAACTATTTCCTCCGCTCCAGCGCAACGCAACTGCACTTCTTTCATTATCCATTGCACTCCCTCGCTTTCTCTAACACCTGTCGTCGTCGTCGTCGTCGGTCATACAGCCAAGACTAGTCGCGCGTCACATGCGCCACACGGCTCAAACCTTGAGCTCGACTTGAACTCTTTGTTGTTGTCGTCGTCGTCCATTCGACCGCCACCTGACCCCGACCCCGACTCGACGCCACCACTGCCGTCATGCAGTATTTATCCAAGGCGTACAACTATTGTGAGACAAAGCCTTATCGAACTAGCTGACAGGCAGACTCGGGGATCAACCCCGCCACGCTATCCGGTGCGATTGACATTATCGTCGTTCGCTCAATCGACGAGGTGCGTTTTGTCTCCCCGCCCTTCCCCGCTCGGAGCACTGGCTGATAACACAGGATGGCGAAGAACACCTCGCGGGATCCCCATTTCATGTGCGCTTCGGCAAACTGCAGGTGTTGCGGGCGGGCGAGAAGCGCGTCACGCTGCGTCTCCCCAACAACCTCCCGCCGCCGCATGTTGCGCCCTTTAGCATGAAAGTCGGCGACACGGGCGAGGCGTTCTTTGTCCTCGAGACGGAAGAGGAGGTACCCCTCGAGCTCATGACAAGTCCTGTCGTCGCTGCTGCGGATGTAAGCTGCCCTCGAGGCGCTGGCTCGAACGCTCGCTGACGGTCCACAGGCGGGCGAGGTGCCGCTCGAAGAGGAAGCCCCTCCACCGGAAGGGGGCGAGCAGTCTCTCACCCAGCAACCGTTTGGCGCCACCGAGCACCTGGTGTCCCATGAGGGCCACAATGATGGGCAGAAGACGGCCGACCTGCCAGAAGTGGAGCCGCTGGATCTCAACACGCCCGAGGCGGAGGCGCCTCGTAAAACCAGCGCCACGAAAAACGACAACAAGCTCGCGCCCGGCGACGACGAGTCCAACCGGAGACGCTCGTCGTCCGACTCGCGCCGCCCCGAGGACGTAAAGCCGCCACCCAACCCCCTCGAAGCCGAAGAGGGCGAGGAAGTGGACATGCCAATGCGCAACTACCACCTGAAGCACGCCGCCCCGCGCGAAGACGGCACGGTCGACCTGCCCAAGGTCGAGAAGGGCAAATACGATGGGCCCGACGTCACATATGGCAAGGACATTGTGCTGGACATGATGGGCTTTCACACCGGCGACGAGGAAGGCCACCCCTACGACGACAAGGATCACCCAAAGCCCCCCACCGGTGTCAAGTCGACGCCCGACTCGCCGTTGCTTCGCGCCGCGAAGGCCAAGAGCGAGGTGCCCATTCCCGACGTCAAGGGCGCGTCGACAATCAAGGACGACCACGTCGAGGAGTTTGTCAATGACCTCATGGCCTCGTCTCCGGGCAAGAAGCACGACCTCCCTTCGACCATGGCAGCGCTGTCCCTGGAAGACGGAAACAAGTCGCGTCCATCGACGCCGTCGCCAAAGAAGGGCCGAGCGTTTGACCGTGCCCAGACCGAGCCGCCCGAGGAGAGCCAGCCGTCGTCCCCAAGTAACGGCGACAAGATGGACAGCTCGAACATGGACCTTGCGTGGGACTGGAGCCAGTACAAGGGCGAGGAGGCCGATGAGGCTATTGGTGGTCGCCCACCACCGCACCGCGGCGAGAGCCTTCCCCTCGGCATCGAGGCCGGCATGCAGCATCCGCCTCTGGCGACGCTCAAGGCTATCGGCGACGACCCATACACGTTCATGCTGCAGCTCGACGGCCGCGTGCACCTGTTTGAGCTGTCGCTATGTGGCCACGAGGACTTTGCGCCCAACGGCAAGGCGTCGGCTAACGAGCGCACGTCGTTCTACGAGAACCGTGTCACGTTCCAAAAGTTTATCGAGGACCCCGCGATTGTCGACGACCCCCATCTCATCATCAGATACAAGGGCTTGTACCTCTCGTGGGACACGGGCTACCATCTTTTGTTTGCCCTCGCGCTCTACCGCCGCTCCATGACCCAGCAGCCCAAGCCCCAGCAGCCTCAGCCCCAGAGACCTGGCTACTGGGCCCGCTGGTGGCGTAGAGCCGAGCCGTCGGCCCCGGGTCTCTCCATGGAGAGAGTGCAGTCCGCTCCGCCAGTCGAGAAGGGCGAGGTCGACAACGGTAAGGAGGACAAGGACAAAGCGGACAAGGACAGGGCGGACAAGGACAAGGTGACCAAGGAGGACGACAAGGACCAGAAGGAGGCGAATGGCAAGGCTGGCGAGGCCAACGGGTCTGCCACCGAGATCTTGGACACTAGAACCGCGTCGCCCGACACCACAGCCCTCGCTGAGGGCGAGCACGATGAGAAGCACTATGCCAAGACGCTCCGTCTCTCGTCCGAGCAGCTCAAGGAGCTCAATCTCAAACCTGGCCCCAACACGGTCCAGTTCTCCGTCATGTCGTCGTACTCTGGCTACGCCGTTGTGTCAGCGCGTATCTTCCTCTGGGAAGACACGGACCAGGTGATCATATCCGACATTGACGGCACTATCACCAAGTCGGACGCCCTGGGCCACCTGTACGCGGCTATTGGCCGGGACTGGACGCACGGCGGCATCGCCAAGCTGTACACGGACATTGCCAACAACGGCTACAAGATCCTTTACCTCACTGCACGCGCCATCGGACAGGCCGAGACAACTCGCGACTACCTCAAGACCATTGTGCAGGGCGACTACCGCATGCCCGAGGGCCCAGTTATCATGAGCCCCGATAGACTCATGGCGAGTCTGCACCGTGAAGTCATCCTCCGCAAGCCCGAGCTGTTCAAGATGGCGTGTCTGCGCGACATCCAGCGCCTGTTCGGCAAGCACGCCAAGGACGCTTTCTTTGCTGGTTTCGGCAACCGTATCACGGACGCAATGAGCTACCGTTCTGTTGGCATGGAGACGGGCAAGATCTACACCATCGACTCGAACGGTGTCATCAAGACCGAGCTTTTGCAGAGTGCCCACAAGGGCAGCTACGTCGGCCTCAACGATCTCGTCAACGAGGTCTTCCCGCCGGTCAAGACAAAGTTCCAGCCCGAGTACACCGACTTCAACTACTGGAAGCCGCCCATTCCGGATATTCCCCTGCCCGACTTTACTCCGCCGTCGCCTGCGCTGTCGGCGCGTTCGGACGCGAGCGGCGGGTCCCGCTTGTCCGTGCTTGGCCGTATCGCCGGGCTTGGTGTTCGTCGCGGCTCTCGCTCGCCGCCTCCCGAAGCATCCTCGCCACAGTCGAACGCCACTCAGACGTCACGCCCCGTCTCGCCGCTCCTGGGCCCGTCGATCACCGCCGACGACCTGAGCGACGGCGACGACGACGATGAGCGCCGTCGCCGTGGCTCGGCCAGCATGCCCGGTTCGTTTGACAACGGCGATGCGTTCCCCGACGACTGGTTCTCGCGTGACAGCAGACACAAGCAGAACGGCAATGCCAACGGCGACGACGGCGCGTCAGACTATGACGAGCAGCACGAGCAGGACCTCGCCGACTATGAACAGGAGGACGACGACATGTTTGATGACGACATTCTCGCCACTGGCGAAATGGCAAACGTTCCCTTTTAAGCTAGCAAGCACGCACTCCATTTTCTCTCAGCACTACACCGGAAACCAGTTTCATGCGCATAGCACAGCACTCTCAGCATAATCATCGTAGACATAGAATGCACATATCCATCTAGCGGGGGTTAAGGGGGTGGGTTACAATCCAAGAGCACGCTTGATGGGCTCGGCGATTGGGTCGGGGCCGACGTTTGTGCCCGCGACGCTATACGAGTAGAAGAGCATCTTCATGGACAGGGCGATGCCTGCGTGGAACACGCCGACGGCAATGACCATGAGGCGGGCCATTCTGCTGTCGCCAGCGGCGAGGATTGGGTAGATGTTAGTGATGCTGGGGTCAGCTTGCAACGGGACGTTGTCAGCTTACAGGAAAAAGCCCGATGCAAGGGCACCAAGGCCGACAAGGACCCAGCGCACGATGCCGACGGGGATGAGGCAAAGGAGGCTGATAGGGACGAAGATGGTCATGGCATAGCCGTAAATACCGAGTGCCTCTGCTGGCCCCCACTCGCCGATACCAAGGTATCGGCTGAGCGCCCAGAGCGCGGCGGGGATAGCAAGGCCGTAGATGTAGATGAGCGTTGTGGCGGTGGACAGGAGGGGGATGTTGGCAACGACGCTCTCGCCGGCCGAGTACGCCGCGAGGGACGTGGTGAGTGTTGACGTGGTGTAGAGTACGAGGATGAGCGTCGTGAGGGTCCAGAACGGGCCTGCGCGTGTAAGTACGACGTAGAGCGCAAATTGGAGGACGTACCGTAAAGATCTACCTGGCCGTCGCACGCGTCCGCAATGAACCCGCCTTTGGGCACCATGGCGTGTCCTACGCGCTTGAGCACCGTCATCGTGTCCACGTCAAAGTAGACCTGGTAGTATGCGAGGTTGAATGGCGAGAAGGGCACGACGCGGGTCTCGACTGCGTCGGCGCCGACACCACCGGCGCCACCGCTCCGGCTCGACGACCCGACGCCGCCTGATACGCCCGCGCCGCCCTCGTCGCCTAGATACGTCTTGAACTGGAGGCCGCCCGACTGATGTCAGTGAGGACTACCCCAACTGGGCTCAAGCTGCGAACAACATCGCCAACCCACCTCGTCCTCGTCCACATCGACGATCGCGTATCCGCCCGGTTGTGGCATTGTGGTGGTGTTTGTGGTTGTTCAACGGCGCTGATGTCAAGTCGTCGTTGTCGTCGCGGCGATCGTGGAGGTGAAGGGGCGTTCATTGCGCCACATGCGCTAGCTCGCGTGGTCCACGTATCCACGTGGTGCACGTGTGCCACGCGGCTTTGGCGTGGTTTCAATTTGATTTTACTATTTGAGCCTTCCTTTCTGCATGAGGCTCTGAGTATGCATCACTCTGGCGTTCCTGGCTAATTTTGGGCCTGGATCCTTTTTGGGGCATGTTCCACGTAGTGGGGCGGTGTGCACGAGTCTCCAAAGGAAGTAAAAGGCTTCGGCCCTTGCGCCCCCACTGCTAAAACTGGACCCAAACGAGCCAAGGCAGGGGAACAGAGGACAAGGGCTGTGCACTACACAGTCGGATCCCTGAGACCCTTAAGGCAACGACACCCACAGGTCCAGAGTCTAGGCACTCGGAGTGAACGGGCCGAGAGACAAGAAAGGGGCCGTCGTCGCGGTTTTGCGCCCCCCTCCCACCCCAAGATTCACTGGAACGCGTCCCAAGACTGTGTTGTTGTGCACGTCGTATGGACGTTGCCTGCTGCGCATACAGGGACGTACACAACGGGGTCGTTCACACACCACAACGCTCCAGAGTCATCCACAGTCATCTCCGCAGGCTCTTGCGCTTGCCGGTGCCCCGCAACCAGCGCGTTTTAGACCTCGGCAACAACTCCAATGGAGCGTCGAGCCTGGCGTGTGCGCGTGTGGCCGTTTTAGGGGGACCACCGGCGGCAACAACGGAGTTGACTGACGCCGCCCGCAACCCGACGGTAAACCTGACGGTAGCGTCATAGATGAGAGAGCCGTATGTGAGAGTGTGGCTGCGCAAATGTTGCTCGCTCCCTGTGTTGGCATTCTTGGGCAATCACAATCCGCTGCTTGCAATCTGGCAATCTTTTGACATCACCAAAAACCTTGTCCTGTGTCGATCATCACCACACGCACGCACCGGCTGCGAGTAGGGACCGACGTCGACAACGAAACGACAAGAAGCATTGCATTCTGACAATCTTGATCTCGCACACTTTTTCATTCTCCTCCCCCTCGTGCATCGCCTTTATTGTTTCCATTCGCGGGGGTTAACGTTAAAGGTGAGTTTCTATTCTATCGCTGCAGTGCCCAGTTGCCGTACGAATTGTGTGGGCTGGATCTTGTTGCCGCTCAAAACGGAAACATTCAAGACACTCGCTAACACCAGACACGACACGACCACACACAACAAAGACTGTACCCACTACACACCCACTCAACACTCACCGCAAGGCAGGCTCACCGCAAGGCAGGCAGGCACTGTACCCGCGCGGCCGCGCTCCGACAAGTCCGCAAACTTCGCAACAGCAGCCATCGTGGTGCTTGCCGTTGGCTGTTGGTTTGTTCGTCTGCATCATCACTTGGCCTATCGAAAGAGCCTCACAGTCACCCCACCCACAATCCCTTTGCCAACAACCACCAAACCACCCTCCACCCTGTCACCACCCATTCCTTTGTGCTCGGCACGGACCTGCACTTCTGCTGGCCAGAAGTGAACACCAATCCGTTTTTCACCATCGCCCTTTTGCGCTCTCGCCCGCAGCACCCAGCACACGCTATACACGACTGCTCGCTGCCTATTGGTACTGCACTGCTACCTGCACCGCGGCGTGACACGCTTTGCTTCGCTCGCACCCTCACGATCAGTGACCGCGTGACGACACGACGCCCAAAAATATACAGATCGCTTTCGCGTCTAAACTCGTCTCTAGGCGCTGCCACTAGTGCCGCACACAGTTTAGCGTCTCGGGGACGCGTGAACACCAACACACAACACCCCCAGGATAGCTCCCGCCTGACATGTCGCTCCATGCCGCTCGCCAAGTGGCGGCTAGCGGAGGCACTGGTGGCGGAGGCACTGGGACAGACAGCGGTGCCATTGGCCTCATCTCCGACTTTGTCAGGAATCGTGATGAGCAGCTGACGAATGCTCGAGTCGGTGTCGCGGCCCAGTTCGGATTGATGTTCGGTATCTCTGTAGGTCTTATCAGGTTTGGAAAGGGCTAACGCAAAGCTTCTCACCCTTATCGGCTTCTCCTTGCTGCGCCCACACCAGAACCGTGTGTACGCGCCCAAGATCAAGTACCAGCAGAAACAGATCCAGGAGAACCCCGACTGGCTGGAACCACCACCTGTGATCAAGCCCGGCTTCTTTGACTGGTTCAAGGTGCTGTGGAAAATAAAGGAACCACAGCTACTCCACAACATTGGCGTCGATGCCACCGTCTTTCTCCGCTTTGTCCGCATGCTCATGTGGATCTTTGGATGTACCTCGGTCCTCGGCGTCATCCTCATTATCCTCTACGCCGTGTACAATGTCAAGAACCCCAACACCTATAGCAAGACGTCGCTCACAATCCTCACGTCGGCCAATGTCAAGGGCCCATTCCTGTGGGCGACGCTGACCATGTCGTACTTGATCACGGCCATTGTCATGTTCTTCGTGTGGCGCAACTGGATTGCCGTGATTCGGCTCCGCAAGCAGTGGCTCCACTCGCCCGCGTACCAGGACAAGATTTATGCACGGACGCTCATGATCACACGGGTCCCCGGAAAGTTTCGCAGCGACGACGGCCTGTGGAACCTCATGGGCAAGCTCAAGGTCGACGGGATCAAGATTCACGACTCGATCGACTGCGCGACCATTGGCCGCAAGCTTGGAGACTTTCCCCACCTGGTCGACGAGCACAACGAAGCCGTCAGCGACCTCGAAAAGACGCTTATCAAGTATCTCGGCAACCACAAACAGAACCGTAAGCGCCCGACTCTGCGCAGAGGAGGCTTCAACTTTTTGGGATTGAAGTGTGGCGGTCAAAAGGTGGACGCCATCGACTACTATGCCAAGCAGATCAACTTCCTGCGCACCCAGATCGACGAGCGCCGCAAGCAGATTCACATGATGATTAAGAAGGAGAAAAAGGAGCGCAAGGAGGGCATGATGAACTTTCGCGTGTGGCACTCGCGCACCCAGGGCGAGAGCTATGGGTTCATCACCTTCAAGACGGTCGCCGAGGCACACCGCATCGCGCGCCAGCACGCTGGCAAGCTCAAGGAGCTTGACGGCGCACGTCTCCACCTTGCTCCACCTCCGCGAGACATTCTCTGGAAGAACCTTGCCAAGAACCCCAGCGACATTGCGTCGGCGCGCGTCGGTGGTTTCTTCCTCATTGCACTCGTGTGCTTTCTCAACACCATCCCTCTCACCATTGTTGCCGCGCTCGCCAACTTGTCGGCGCTCACGTGGGTCCCGTTCATTAGAGACTGGAACGCCGTCAGCTCGTGGTCGCTTTCCATGGTCTCTGGTATCCTTCCGGCGTCGCTGCAGGGCTTCTTCGGCTTTATCCTCCCATACATCATCCGCCGCATCTCCAAGCGCCAGGGCTTCCCCACTCGTACGCGCCTCGAGCGTGCCCTCATCGCGCGCTACTTTGCGTTCATGGTTGTCTCGTCGCTCGTCATCCTGGTTCTCCTCTCGCTCGTCTTCAACCTTATCTTAAGCCTTGTTGGCGAGATCAAGCTGCACAAGTCGGTTACCGAGGTGCTCAAGCTCTTGGGCAGTCTGCCCAACGAAATCCAGCAGGCCTACGTCACGTTCAGTAACTACTGGCTTACCTGGCTTCCGCTCCGTGGCTTCCTCATGTTCTTTGAGCTCATCCAGCTTATCAAGTTGGCCTATGTCTCGTGGCGCCACCTCATGCTCAAGTGCACCCCGCGTGAATTCCGCGAGTTGACCCGCCCTCCCTCGTTTGAGTACGGCATTGTCGTCGTCAACCTGCTGTTCATCGGCGCGGTCGGTTTCGTTTACGCACCCCTGGCGCCTCTTGTTGCCATTGGCGCGTTTGGCGCATTCTGCTGCTCGTACATGGTTTACAAGTACCAAGTGCTCTACGTTTACGTGACCAAGGCTGAGAGTGGTGGCCGCATGTGGAACGTCTACGTCAACCGCATTTTCGTCGGCGTCATCATCATGCAGCTGCTCGTGGCGCTCACCATGGGTCTCGTTCGTGAACGCTGGTGGGACGCCATTGCGGCGGCTCCGGCTGTCCCCATCCTGCTCGGCTTCAAACTCTACCTGCACTTACAGGTCGAGCCTCGTTTCCGCTACTACAATCCGACGCGCGAGGAGATCCAGATGCAGAACCTCAAGGCCAAGAGCGCCAAGCGCATCGACTCGACCGACATTGAGCGCCGCTTCCTTAACCCGGCGCTCAGCAAGAACAAGATCTACAACGTCGAGGTGCACAAGGAGCAGGAGGCGGCGGCGCGCAAGCTCCTGGAGCCGTACCCGTGGTTCGCCGAGCAGCACGAGAAGGGCGCCGTCAAGATCAAGGCTATCCGCGAGGAGAACCTCGAGTTCGACCCAACGCGCGACATGCAGGACGACTGGGAGACCAAATCGATTGCGTCCACGGCAGCGTTCAGCAAACTCGACATGGACATGACCGGAAATGGCCAACTCGGCATGCACGGTGGCGCGCCTCTGGCGTACACCAACTCGAACCAGTCATTCCAGCCAGTGTTCGACCAGTCGACCGATCACCTTCTCGGCGGAGACATCAGTCGTTCCGACGTGTACGGCGGCGCCATGCCAAACTACCCCCGCCGCGACAGCGAGGATAGACCGCTGCTTGTGGGCGAAAACCTCCCCTACCCGCCGTCAATGTACCCGTCGCGCCCGCCCATGCCGCACCGTGGCACAGGTTCCAACAGTTCCGCCGGAGGTAGCCGCCCATCGATGGAGAACCTCAACCACCGCCACCAGGGCAGTGTCGGCAGCAGCCTCAATATGTATGGCAGCCGCAACCCTAGCGTCGGAAACAGCATCGAGGCGTTTGGTGGCTACCGCCCAGGCAGCTCGGCAAGCAACCTCAACACCTACGGTCGTAGCACGCCTCCTATCCGCTCGCGCGAGCCAAGCGTGGGCAACGCTTTGGACGCGTACGGCCGCGTCGCACCGCCTCTCCACTCGCGGGACCTCAGCGGCGGCAGCACCGGTGACATGTCGCGCCCACGCGCTCCCAGCGGCGGCAACCTGATGGACATGCCTCGGCCTCACGCTGGCGGTTCCGGCGGTACTGGGATCCAGCCCGGCATGGTAATGCCCGGCATGGCAATGCCGCAACCGCATCCAGGCAACGCACCGCCGTACGGCTCGCGCCAGGGCACGCCGTTGAACGCGCCAACGGCCCAGATCCTCGACGCCTACAGCCACCCCGCCCCCCTCAACACCAACAACACGAACCGCCCGCCGCCCCAAAACCACCCTCCCCGCGGTGCACCCGCCTACGGCTACCGCCCATGACCGAGGTCCTAGTTGTACAAACACACACAGACGCACATAGTTGACACCCACACTCATTTTCCATTATTCTAGACTGGACCTCTTCAACGCATTAGACTTTGTTATCGTAACATTGCATGTACAGTAGTGCCAAGGTGTGTCGTAGGAATGACGTTGCCCCGCACCGCGCAACTGCGAGAGCTTGCTTGGGCCCCTGGCGGTTGGTGGCGCCGACAAAGAACGGAAGCAAATGTGGCCAAACGGCATGTTGGGTGGCTCCTTTGGCTGTGCAATGCACCCTTCTCCCTGTGCCTTCCTCGCTGGCTCACCACCCACTCTGTGACTCGTCATCCATCCACTCGGTCACCATCTCTTGTTCTCTCTCCAACACTCTCTCAGCATCAATCAGTCAATCTCAACGACAACAACGACATTTAAGGTCACCCAGCCGCACTCGCCCCTCAACGCACTTGCACCCTCCGCACCCCTGCGCCTCTGTCAACGCACGCGCACGCGCCTCATCACGTAGACAGACATAGACGTCGCTAGGCAGGTCGCCATCCACGCCCCTTGCGTGTGTCGTGCGCGCCCACCACCTTCCCCGGAACAATGGGGCCAAGTGAGTAGACCACGACGCGTCAACCATCGCCACTGACACTGTCTCTTTATAACCTGCGACACTAATCTGTCCTCTTCACGATGGCTCCACTACGGCCCCCAGCCTCACCCCAGGCCGCGCTCGGCACGTCGCCGCAGTTCAACCACTTTGCGCCTCTGTCGCCCGACGCTGTCAACACGTCTCTTGATGGCGATCCAGAAATGAACGCGATACTGGGCCTGGCGCCCATGGGCGCCAAGCCCGTGCACCAGCCCACCGCACCTCCATCGTCCCTGCCGCAGCTCGGTGGCGCAGCGTCGCTACCCCCGCGCCCGCCAGGCCTACGTGGCCCGCTCAAGGTGTACACGCGCAGCGAGTTGCTGAGCCTCAGCACACACGCGCAGCCGCCGTCGATGCCCCCGTTCGAGGACTGGTTTGGCACACCTCATCATCACCACAACAGAGTTGACGACCCCGCCATTGCGAGTATCGGCCACGGCGGAGGAAGGCGTGGTGGCGGCGCGGGCAGTTTTGGCGAAGGCTTTGGGTTCGGTGGCGGTATTGGAACACGCGTCTTAGGCCGCGGTGGGTCACGCAACATTGGGTAGGTGGACTGGGGTGAGTGTTGGGCTGACGACAGTTTACGTCGGCAGCAGGACCACGCCAATGTCGACCCGGCCATTGCCGAGCAGAGCAAGGGCACGTTTGGTGGGCCGATGGGCAAGTTTTCGATGCGCGCAACGAGCGAGCGCGGGATGCGGCTTGGCGGCGACGAGTCGCGGCATCGTGATGGCGGCGAACGCGAGCGTGGCGACCGCAGCGACCGTGATCGAGACAGGAGGCGGCGCGATGACGGCGGAGACTGGCGCCGCGGAGACCGCCAGCCGGCCGGTGGCTCGCACCACGGGCGTAACGGCGACTCGACGCGCCGCGGCCCACCAGGTCTCGGTGGACCGCGTTACGACGACGACAGTATCGAGCCTGCGTGGATGACCGACGAGCCGACAACGGGCGCGATGGACGACCCGGCGATCGCGGGCGCATCGTCGTCAGGCGACCCGTCTGATCCGCTCATCAAGTTTGTGCCGGGCGAAGACATGATCGCCGCACACAAACGTGCGATGAAGGCGCGCTCAGGCGGCGGCGGTGCCGACGGCAGCAGCTGGCGCGCACCCGCCGACAAGCCCCTCGTGTCGTTCTTTGGCGCCGGCGGCGAGCAGCAGGCGCAGGCTGCCGCGCCGGCCAAGCCGAAAGAAGTCAATGTCCAGAGTTACTTCAAGCATCGTGTGTTTGACGAGGAAGACGACGACAAGCCCACAGAGAAGGAAGAGGAGGAGCAGACGAGCCAGTTCCAGAGTCGGTTCCAGCGTTTCTTTGGATCGACAAGTGGACCCCCGCAGCAGGCTCAGTCGCAGCACTCGGCGCCGTCAGCGACGTCGCCTGTCCCGCCCATGTCGGCCGGCGCGCCGCCGTCGTCGTCGTCACTGTCGTCGTCGCACCAGCAGCAGCAATCACAGCAGCAGCCGCAGTATCCCGAGCGTCCCACGTCGGTGACGCGCGCGCCAGAGCCGCAGGGCGCGTCCCCCGCGCCGCAGTCTGTTCCCGGCACCGACAACCACATGGCGAAACTCATGGGCCTGTTGTCGACCAAGAACCCCAGTCCTGCGCCGCGCCCGACGTCGACGGACATGGGCCAGCAACAGCGTCCAATGTCGGGCGGCGCGCCGCCTCCACACCAGTTTCACGGCTCGTTCCAGGGCCCGCCGCCGGGCATGTCGCCCTACGCACAAAGCCCCGTCGACAGCCCCAACGACTACATGGGCCGGCAGTCACGTCCGGACCACAGCCCCGAACGCGGCGACATGCCTCCGGGGCCGCCGCCACACATGCGCGGCGGTCCTCCGGGGGGACACCACTACTCTTCTCCGCCGCCGGGTGCTGACCCGCGCGGATTCGGGTACGGCGGACCAATGCCATCAGGCATGGGTGGACCTGGGGGTCCGTACGGCCGCCCGCCGATGGGCGAGCTACCGACCCATGGGCGCCCGCCGTTCTTTGACCAGCGCATGGGTCCTCCTCCGCCCGGCGGACCGGGTGGGCCCCCCGATCTCCTACAGCTGCTCCAGGCTGGCCGCGGCCCGCCCCCGCCAATGGGCATGCTCCCGCCCCATCCAAGCATGTACTCTGGTCCGCCTGGCGGGGGCTCGGGCCCGTCGCCCGACGACCTCCTCCGCAGCCTCCAGGGCGGTCCCGGTCCGGGCGCGACGAGCCCGGGCGCGCCGCAGGGGTACCTCCCCATGGGCGGGCGTCCGCCGCTCGGCGGCCACGCCGGTCACGGTGGGCCCGGTGGACCAGGCGGACCAGGCTACGGCCCCCCGCCGCCAATGCAGGGATACCTCCCGCCGCAGTTCTTCGGCGGTCCTGGCGGACCAGGCGGACCCGGGGGTCCCCCGCCGCCTGGCCTCGGGCCCGGTGGACCACACGGCCCACCCCGTCCTCCGGGAATGTACTCGCCCAGCAACAACCAGGACATGCTGGCCGCGCTGCTCTCGCCGCATCCGCAGCACTAGCGCCGCGTGCGCGAGCACGCGCGCGAGTTCCTGAGCAGACTTGAGAGCAGAGAGACCACCGTCGCAGCACATCCAGGCCAGGTGCCTAGTGTAGTCATTCCCGTCACGTCGTCATGAGCATGCATCAGTGCATACAGCAAAGCCGAGCGGCGCAAGCCGCCGGCGCAAACATCCAACTGCTATTGATACTATCCCCGACCAGTGTAACGCTTCCGAGCCCAGGCTTTCCAGAGGTTTGCCCATACCTCGCGCTCTGCGTCGCCGTGCGCGTCGCCCAGACCAAAAGGTAAGCCTACGCCCTCGCCTTCGCGGCCGCGGCCGTCTGCGCGGCCTCCGGCCGTGACGGCGTCGCAGAGCGCGAAGAGGCCAGGTTCGAGGGCGCGCCGTGTGGCGGGGACGAGCACGGCCCACGGGTCCGATGCCGCGCGCGCGTACGATACCAGTACGGCTGGCGCGTGTTTCGCCAGCGGGCCAGCGAGCGTGCGCGCGTGCGCGTGCGCGTCGGCACCGGGTTTACTTGGGATCTTGGCCGTCGCGAGGGCTGTCAACGTGCGCGCTAGGAGGGCTGCGTGCGCCTCTGCGTTTCCAGGAGTAGGCTTTCCGCTCGCTTCGCCTGCTTCGCTCGCTTCGCTCGCGCTAAGCCACCCCGGCTGCCGCCGTTTGCGCCGCAGACCCGGACGCGGTCCCTGTAATAGCGGCACGGCGGCGCACAGCGCGCCGACGACGGAGGGGAGGTGCGCGAGGACGAGGTCGGCACGGTGGCGTGCGAGTGTGTGGAGTGGCGCGAGGGCCGAGGCGAGAATATCGGGCGACGACGCCGTGTCGGCGCGAGGCGCCAACGCCGGGCGCGTTTCCGACGGGAGGAGAATGCCCGTTATGATGGCGAGGAGGGTAGCTGCGTCTGGCGGGCGAAGCAGACCCGTGCGTTCGTCGACGAGCGCGCCGAGCACGCCTAGTACGGCGTCGAGGACCGCCGCGTCCGACGTTTCGGCACACACTTCGAGGGCGCGGAGGAGCCCCCCGAGCACGTCGGCTAGCGCACGCCCACTGCCCTGTACTGGCGCACTAACGAGCACGCGCACGGCTTTTAGCGCGGGAAGCTGCTCGCCTCGTTGCGCGGTCAGGAGCGGGATCAGCGCCGACATGGCGGCAGCGTAAGATGCCGTGTTCAGTCCCTTTGCGTAGGCCGCGAACGCGCCGTCGAGTGAGGCCGAGGGCGCAGCAGCGCACAGCACGACGTACGTCGCTACGACGGCGAGGGCGCCCTCGTCGTTTGGCGACGCCGCGAGCGCGCTAAGGTCCAACGCGACGACGGCGAGATCGGCGTTAGGAGTACGCGCGCGATCACGCACGAGCGCTTGAAGTAGTCGCGCCCCAGTATCGTCCTTTATCGTCTGGCCTGACGCGCGCTCGTACCGGAGTAAACCGCGGTAAGCGTGCAGCGTCTCCGTGCCCTTTACGGGATCGGCAAGCGCAGAGTCGAGGAGAGGCATGAGTGTCGTGCGCACGGCGTCGGACAAGCGCGTGGCGCGGTGGGATACGTCCTCTGGCCACGATGCCGGGTCGGCGCCGTCAAGGAACGTCGCCGCGGCACGCGTACGCATGTCGAGCTTGGTGGCTTGCTTGCGCGGCTCAAGCGCCTTGAGTGCCGCTTCGAGCGGGGCGCTGTTGGATCCCGCGTCGCGGGCAAGTTTCGCCAGCGCGGCACGGCACAGTGCCAGCGTCGCGTCTGCTAGCGCTGGCGTCGCGTCCCCGCTCTTCAGCACGCGCTTTAGCACGTGCTTGACAGTCGCGGCGTCGCCTAGTGGGCCGAGGATATCTGTCGCTGCGAGACGCGCGAGCCACGCACGGATGCCCACGCGTGTATCCGCTTCGCTCGCCGCGTCGGCCGCATACGCTGCCTCGAGTAGTGCCGCGCGCGTGCCCTTTGACAGCCACGGAGCGGGACACGACGCAAGCACGACAAACGTCCCGTCGTCGTGTTTCTCTGCTGCGGCCACGAGCGCACGGAGGAGTGCCGAGCGGAACGAGGACAGTTCCCACGTCTCGGCCGTGTGCAGGATACGCGATATCGCCGCGCTGACGCTCAGCCCTTCGCCTGGCGTCGCGCGCGCCCGCGCCACGACCGTCGTCGCTAGCCTGTCGAGCTGTGCGCCGCTGCCCGCTTCAAAGATCGCCAGTCCGCTTTCCCCCGCTAGCGTCCATGATGCCGCCGCGAGTGTCTTGTCTGTTACGCTCGCGTCGCGCCCGCTCCATGCGCGTTTGGACGGTCTGTCAAGGACGCTCAGCAGCGCGTCGAGGCCGTCTCCGCTCGGCGCGAGCGCGAGGACAGTGAAGAGGTAGTGGAACGCCTGCAGGCGGAGTTCGGGGACGCCGGCGCCGGTCATCGCTGCACTGAGAATATTCGTCGAAATCGGCTTGTTGTCCCGGTGTAAGAGCAAAACGGAGCGAGCTACGCGGAGACGCGCGGCAAACACCAAGTCTGCGCCCGGGTCGCCGCCACCCACGGACGTCTTCTTCTTCCCCCCGGGTTCCGGCACGTCATCCCCGAACGCCTCTGCTGCGCCGTCCGCGGCGGCCTCGACGTCGTCGTCGCCCGCGTTGGCCTTCGCACCCGCGTCAAGCACGGTCTTGACGACGCGTGAGAGGACAGCGGCGAGGCGCGCCCCGCTCCCCGGGGTCGAGCGCTTACGCTTACTCCCTGCGCTGCTGTCGTCGCCTGTACCAACGGCCGAGGCGACGCGGCGCGAGAGGTCGCGCAGGATATTGGCCCACACGGCTCCGCGGCGCCCGCCGAGGTTAGCGCCGCGCGTGGCGGCGGCAAGCTCGGCGCGGAACGTACGGTCCGTGAGTGGCCCATTCGCGACGAGGGCGTACAGCGGGTCGAGCGTGTCGGGTGGCAGGGCGGGGTCGAACAGGCCTTGTGCGGCGTCGGCGACTAGAGAAAAGTACGCCGCGAGCGAGTGTGTGAGGACGTGGAAGCGGAGGAGGCTCGTGAGGAGGATACGTGCTGGGACATGACACCGGTCCGGAGCGGCGAGGCACCACCCGACGACGTCGGTGCCGAATGCCGCGCGGGCGTGGTCGAGGCGCTCGAGCGCGTCCAGCGTACGCAGGACTTTACCCGCCAACCCCTCATCGACGGCCGCGGCTTCTGATGCGCCATACATCGACAAGGCGGCCGACGCGCGTCTAGCCTCTGTCGCGACGAGAGCGCCCGCCTTGCCGTCTGTCTCGAGATATCCGCCCCATGTGAGGAGATGTTCCCATAGCTGCAGGCGGGCGGACCACAGTGCGAGAGCTAGGGGCGGCGCGGACGCCGACGAGCCGGGGTGTGCGAGCGCTGCATCCTCGAGGCGGTTGAGCACGTCGAGAGACGCAGCGAGCGCGGGAATAACAGCCCCCCGCGTCCGGTCAGCCACGACGACGTCAACGGGTGTGCCGTCGCTGCTCTTCCCGTACAGCGTGTATCGGTGTTGCCTTGTGGCATCGATGAAGGCTGCGAACAGGCGCGGGACGAGCGCAAGCGACGGCGCGAGCTGGGCAACGTCGACCGTCGGCTGGGACGGTACGAGCTTGGCTACGAGTTGCTTAAGCGGTTCAACCGTCTGGAGAACGCCAAGAGGGAAAAAGAGCGTCGGGAGGATTGGCGCGAGGATGGGTTCGAGCCAGGCGTGGTGATGGAGCGCTGCTGCGAGCGCAGGAAGCTTGCCATGCAGCGACTGTGCGACCTGGTGTCAGCGACTTTTTTGCGCGCGCGTACCTTCTTGGCGTTGGGCGCAGTGACGAGTGTCGTAGCGAGTCCATCGCACACGATCTCAGCGACGGGGAGGAGGGCGTCGGAGGCTTCTGGCGCCGACAGCGCCACGACAAGTCGCGAGAGCATGTCCGCCCACGCCTCAGCCTTGATACCTGCTCCGGGCTCGCCGGTGAACATGAGTCGGAGGGCGGGCCGCGCAGCGCTCGCGAGATCGGGAACGGTACTTCCCGCTGCGGCCGTAATGTAGTTGCCCAGGAGGGAGAGGGGAACGGCCGGCGGCGCGGCACAAGAAGGGGACACAACTACGAAGAGGTCGTGATACCGCGCGTCGGCCAGGGGATGGGATGGTCTGTCGTCAGCTCAACATCGGGCTTCAAGCTCACCCAGCCTTGGAACGTCCCCACGCCTCGACGATCCAGTCACGCACGACGTCGGCCTTCCGGGGCACGACGAGACCCTCGTCCGCCCACGCGTCTGTCGCCATCTCGATCTTGCTCGGCCCGCCGGGCACGGGCGGGTCCTGCGCCGCTTTCAGCGCCTTGATTAGCGCTGAGCCGCTAGCGGGCGCATCTCCTCGCGCTGCAGCCACCATGTCGCGCGCGTTGGTGTGGTATAGTGGTTGTAGTGGTTGGTTGGCTGGGTGAATATCCGGAGGTTGGCCAAAATATCAAAATTCGGCCACTGTGGAGGTGTTGATACGGAGGCATTTGTCGCGGGCGAATGTAATATGTGAGGGAGTTGCCACTTGCTCCTCGGAGAAGCGCGACAATAACTTGGAAAGCTTTCCCGTTGCAACAGCATGGTACTACCATGCAGGCAGCCGTGGGCTTGCACTGTGCGCGCCGTATGCAGCTTGACCTTAGCTCATCTGCCTTTCAAGAGTGGAATAACAAAAGGAAAGATGCCCGGACACATGAAGAGGACAAGCAAGACACACTCGGATATACTAATGCATACAACTGTAGAACACGCATCACATCCCACGACCGCGCTTGTTGGTCGTCGACGACACGGTCGAGAGGACCGACTCGGAGCGCTTGCGCGGCGCCTCGACAGGGGGGATGTATCCGCCGTCGCGCTGGGCCTTGAGTGTACGGATTTCCTGCTCGACACGGTCGACTTGGCGTTTCATGTCCACGAGGCTCGCCGCGGCCTGGAGGACGCCGTCGTACGCCTCGATGTTTCCGCGCGTGGGCATGACGAGGCGCGCGGTACTCACGCCCATCTCTGTGAGAAGCTCGGTGACGCGGATCGCCGTTGCGGGTTTCGGCAGAGGCATCTTGCTCGAGCGCAGGTACACTGGCTGGTGCGCTGGGTGTTTTGTAGCGAGGTGCGACGAGTTGGGCGCTGGGGCCTGCGTCGGGAGCCGGTAGATGCAGTTGGCCGCGTCGTGCGACGCCTGGTCCTTCTGTTTCTTCGTTGGTGGTGGCGCGGGACTCGCTGCCCCGCTTGCGGGCTCGTCCTCTGCCCGCCGCTTCTTCTTGTTCTGCACGTCAGTCATGGCCCACACACCCAACACCCACGCCAAGGTTGTGCACGCCCTCGCTGTTTTTCTGGTCCAGGCTGACCAGGCCACTGTCCAGACCAATGACCGACCGCATAAGGTCGTCCCGGTCGGCGCGGTACCGCCGCTCGTTCTGCTCGAGGCGCTTCACCTCGAGGTAAAGCGCCTCTTCCTCTGCAATCTCCGCCGCCGTGAGGTGGAACAGCTCGGACGCATACTGCTTGCGCTTGACCTCGCGGGCTACAATTAGCTTCCTCCCATACTCCCCGCTCACATTTGTCAAACGAGTACTGTGTGATGAGCTGTTGCTGGACAGCTGGGTCGCTCGCCGTGCGGGTGCGCACGAGTCTGCGGCAGATAGTGTAGTACCGGTCCTTCATCTCCTCGACCGAGCGGTGTTTGGGCGAGTCGTCGCCGCGGGGACCAGTGTACTCGTACCGGTCGGCGGCAATGATGAAGCGCAGGTCGTACTCGCGCAACAGGTCAAAGAGGTACGCCGTCTCGTGCGCGGACCAGTTAGGGTCCACGAGGTGCTGGTCGTACTCATACTGCGAGTACTCCATGACGGAGGGACCGTGGAGGTTGAAGGCGCCAAAGTAGTCGACGCGGGTATGCGGGTCTTCGTCCGTAACGCGGACCCAGTGTCCGAGGCGCGGCGCGCCCGCCTCGCCCTCTCGCGCCATCGGCGTGAACTGCGTCCATTCCCTTGTTATCAGCTCTCCGCCACAGCACACCCCACGCACCACTTGACCTTCTTCGCGTTCATCTTTGGCCGGTCACGGTACTTGACTGCGGCCATTGACGCCTGCGCCTCGGCGAGCGACGGCGCATTGTCGCCAATCAGCGCATACAGCTCGCGCGAGATGCCATCGGGTTTCTTCGGGACCATCGCTGACCGCCGTGGCGTCGGTGCCGGCGCACTGCTCGGCCCCGCCTGCGGCAGGTTCAGAATGGAGCGGACGTCCTGCGACGTCATGGCTAGATCAGTCGTGGATGCGTGAGCGAGTGGATGGTCACAACAGTGGCTTTGGGTTGATTGACGATGGAAACGGCTGGCCGGAAGCAATTTGTCGTCACCCAAAAGTTGGATGAGTGTGGTTTGGTTCGCAGATTGCACCTCCGTTGAATCCATCCACTCGTCTTCAACGTCCAAGCCGCCATGGTGCGAGAAATCGAACCGCCGTCTATCCAGAAGGAGTTTCTCGTCGAGGCGCTTGAACAGGGTGCGCGCCTCGACGGCCGCCTCCCCCTCGAGCAACGGCCCTTCACCCTCACCTTTGGGTCCGAACTCGGCAGTGTGGAGTGCCGCTTGGGCAAGACGGCGTGAGTGTTGCTATCTGCTCTAGGAGAACTTGCTGACGCCGGCAGTGTTCTTGCTCAAGTGTCAGCGACGATCGTCAAGCCGCGCGACGACAAGCCGTATGAGGGCTTCCTCATGATCTCGTGCGAGATTAGCCCGATGGCATCCAGTGTGTTTGAGGCAGGAAGGTGGGTAAAGAACGAGAAAGGTACCCGCCTTGCGTCTAACATGTCGCAGGTCCTCAGAAGACGAGGTCATGATTACACGGTTACTCGAGAAGAGCATTCGGAGAACCGAGGCCGTCGACCGCGAGGCACTGTGTATCGTCGCCGGAGAGAAGGTACAGCTAACATGGCTTCGTAGAGCTGACGTTCCAGGTATGGCAGCTCCGACTAACGCTGCACTTTCTCTCGGACTCGGGCAACCTGCTTGACTGCGCCTCGTTGGCGGCAATGACGGCGTTGCGCCACTTCCGCAAACCCGAGGTGGAGGTCATTGGCGACGAGGTCATTGTGGTGGGTACAGCTAGTTTGCGAAGCGATGAGCTGACACGCAGCACTCGCCGGATGAGCGCGCGCCGGTACCCCTGGCGATCCACCACACGCCGCTCTGCCTGACGTTTTCGTATTTCGAAGGCCTTTCGCCGATTCTGGACCCTACACACCTGGAGGAGATCCTTGCTGACGGCAAGATGACTATCACGCTCAATGCGCAGCGTGAGCTGTGTGTCCTGTCCAAGGCGGGCGGCAGCGCGCTGTCGCCCGACGAAATCATGGACGTCGTGCGTGTCGGCGTTGAGCGTGTCCGCGCCATGGTCAAGCACATGGAGGAGGAGCTTGAGACAGACCGTCAGCAGCGCGTCGTCGAGGTTGTCTAAAGCGTGCCACGGCGCCACAGAAGTTGAGAAGCAAGGCAAGCAAGTTGCGCAAGGGCACACCGGAAGCGCGGGAGTTGCGAAGCAGCGCGGCAAACGCACACAGATTTCATCCATACCCTGCATTCCTTTTCAAGATCCGGCCCAGGGCTATTCCAGCGTGCAACACAATGACGCCCGTGTCCATTCCAAGGCCTTGCATGTACTATAGCTGCGTTCGCAGTGTATCGTTGGCCATCGCACCTGTCGTCTGGAGTGATATCATAGTGGGAGAATTGCTCCCGCCCTCAGGCCTTTAAGTAGCGACCTTGTGCAAAAACTGATCGTCGCTTGGGTCGTCCAGCCGGTATTAGGACATTGGCCTTTGATCAAAACTGATTTCAAATTTCTCCAAAAACCTGGGTTCGAATCCCAGCCCGAGCTTCGCTTTTTGGCCGACAGACAATGTGGCCGTAAAGCAGGTAACCAATGCAGATGATGGAAACGCGTAAAACGGAGAATGGACGGAGGTGGGCCGACCTGCGTTGCATGCTTCGTGGACGTGGTTTCCCTGAGACCCCCACACTGCGCGTGTATCGAGAAGCATGGCGATGCGAGGTGGTGTTTATCTGCGTAAACATGCTCCGACACAACAAGAGACTGTGGGACGGTAGGTGGTTTCACGTTTGCAGCAGCGCCTGCAATTCATCCTTTGGCAAACTCAACTGGTTTCGTATTTGTTCCACACGTCTCCGAGGATGCAGGATGACATGTCGTGCAAACAACATAGGTGTTACATGTGGTGGTCGCAAACACTCTGTGGCGCTGTGGCTTATGACGGCGGCGTACGCGTACGTCTGCCCCGCGCGTCCCCGCGCTGTGCGCGCCAACCTTGTTTCCGTCGGCTCTGACCCCGCAATAAATAGACTTGGTGATGACGCGCATCCCACTGTCGTCGTGGACGCGTCCCCTATCTGCGTGGACCAACTAGGCATGCCGACGCTAGTATTGCTTACGACACGGCAATGTGGCCGCAATAAAAGTGTCAAGGCACGCGTCGAGTGTATCAGTGACTAGCAAAGCGACTGAGGCTGTTAATGTTGTTTGTGGTTGTGGTTATTGTTGGCCAAGAGGCAGCAAAGGCGCCAAGTATAGCGGAAGGTGTGCATCTGCTGCGACAAAGGGCTCTCGCCGACGGACACAGGCGCCTTGCAGCTTGCAAGACGCAGAAGACATGCAAAGGAGCCGCCGTCGAGTAGCCCTTTGATCCGCATTGCACCTATATTTTTACCCTTTCCCGCCCTGCGACGGCGCGTTTGGCTTGGCTGTTGCCCCACCCAACAGGTTCCTCACCGTACAAACTCGTCTGCGCCAACCGACACACGCCCTTGTCTTACAACTCGGCTTTTTTGCTCCTCGACGTCCACAAAGTCCAAACTCGTCCAAAGCGGCAAACAACAACACCATCCTCCGCTCCATCATCCTTTGCGCCAGCCAGCCAACTCGCCACCGCCGGCCCGCGACACACCCAGCTGCCAGTCGTTGGCACCGCGCCGCGCACCTCCACGCATTCGGACACGGGTGAACCGCGCGGGCTACCGGTCAAGCCAGCGGCTCACACCGCCCATACGTGCCGTCACCACCTCGACGACGCGACGACCACGACGCCTCACGCGTAGCGCCCAAACTGTCGTCGACTTTCCTCCACGCGTTGACTCTGCTCGCCAGCGCCTACCATGGACAAGCTGTTCCGGTACGTGCGCGTGGCAGTCGCGCTCCTGCGCGTTGCACCCAATGGTGGTTATGACACCGGCCTGCATCCCGTCGACGCCCGCTGACATTCAGCAAACGAACCAACGGCAAAAAGGGCAAGGGCAAGGGCGGCCCCGCGCCGCCGCTGCCCAAGATGCCGCCAAGCCTCGACGTCGATATCCGTAACTCACTCATCATGCCAAGGTGCGTTTTGGCGGCCGTGCAGCGGGCCGGTCCGGCGGCAGAGACTTGCTTCTTGCCGTCGGGCTCTTGACTGGCGCTCAAACGCCATACCGAGACGGTCCGAGCGCTGACTTGCGCAGTTTGACTGAGCGTTTCTCCGTCCTGCTGCCATCACTGACCTCGGCACCCGAGGACTCGTTGCGACAACTGCTCGAGCAACAGCGCGTGCGCGGCCAAGGGCCCAGCCTCACTCGTGAAGAGGAGGACCTTCTCTTCGCCGAGCTGCAGGCGCAGCACCGGCCCCGCCACGCGTCCAACATCTCGGAATGGGACGGTAATCCGCCCCCACTCGAGGGCGACTGGGGATACAACTCGCACGGTAGTCGCGCCCTCAGCACCATACCCGCGTCGTCGTCGGCGTCATCCTTCCGCAGCCGCAGCGGGTCAGAGGGTACCATGTCGCCACGCTATGGCTACAGCGGCCTGTCCCCGTCGTCTTCGCGGAACCACGGCCTGGGTCTTGGAGACGGCAGCACGTCCGTCCTCGAGCGCGTACACACCCGCTCGTACGGGTTCACAGGCAGTTCCAGCTTCCGCGACAACAACTACCTGCGTTCGATCGAAAAGTCGCGCGAAGGCGAGCCACCTTCCCCGGAAACGAGCAGGCGCCGCCGCTTTCATCCTGAAAACACACCGCCCATGCCTGCCGACACAAACGAGAAGGTCGCGGCGGCTGCGGCGCGAACAAAGGAGACGCCCCGTAACACGTCGACGTCCGAGCAGCGTTCCCCTGTCACACCTCCAACGGGGCCCCATGCGGCGTGGGCTATCCCATCGCGGCATCCTCCGCCCCCTCCAGACTCATCCGAGCCCAGAAAGTCCAGCGATGTAAAGGACGCGCCTTCCTCGCATCAGCGTGCCGCGTCCCAGCCCACGACACAGCCGCTGAACGATGTCGTCGGGACAACGTCGCGGCCGCGCGAGCGCCCCGTCGAGGTCCGAAGTGGACAGCGCCAGTCCCTGCTCATGGGCCTCAGCCCAGGACAGACGAAGCGGATATCTGTCGCGCTGCTTGAGATCGAGACCCACCTCCGCCGATCCACCATGCTGGACCTTGGCGCAGAGGAGGACGATGCTTACGGCGGTGTCCACGATGACGAGGACGATGAGCGCGAGGAAATGCTTGGGGACGAGGCTGACGACGCCGACGACGGATGGCACAAGGGCGACCGCGCACACCAGCGCGAGCGACGGCCATCGGCGTCCTCGGGACACGACTCGTCCTTATACCACTACCCTGCGTCCTCGGCGTCAAGCGCACATGCACCGAACGTGTCGTCCCAGTTAGATTACGGCAGCGCGCGAAGTACGACAGTGCCCGGAGAACACACGCCGACGTACCCGACGTCTGTGCCCACATCGCCCGTGCCCAACACCGACTCGATGTACCTCGCTTCGCCAATATCGCAAATTGCGTCCCCCTCAGCCCTGGACCGTCTGGATTCTCCACAGTCGCCGCCGTCGCGCCAGACAACGTCAAGAGCAGAGACGTACCGTAGCCACAAACACAACCTGTCTACAACGTCGACAACATACAGCGAAGAGGACTATTCTAGACCTGCGCTGGTGCCAACGCGGCCTCAGCCAGCGCGGTATACCCCGACTCCCGCGAACAACGCGTCGCCCATGGCCGCGGCAGTGCCGGCGTACGTGCCTGGCCAGCCGCGACCAGTTGGCTCGATGCGCCACACCTCTGCGTCCTCTTCATTCCACGCACCAGCGTCGCCACCGCCAACACAGAGCCCTGCGCAGGCGGAGCCTTTGAAGCGTAGCCAGTTTGTGCCGCCGGCAGGCAAGCCCAACCTCGGGCGCTCGTTCTCGGCGCACCACACAACGTCGCAAGCGCAGACATCGGGCCAGGGTGCAGTCGAGCACGTGCCCGCGCCTGGCGCGCTCGCGTCACGCCACCAGCCGAGCCACAGCATTGGCGATCCATACCACGCTTCATCACGCGGCGGATCATCGACAAACGTCAGCATCATTGCGCCTCGCGTTGTCAACAATGGGGGACCAAACGGGTACTCCAAGGGTCCCGATCAGCCGTCGGGTTGGGCCAAACTCAGCGTGACACCCAGCGACTCGCCCAGCTCCCAATCCATCAGGTCCCGCCGCGCCGACTCGATCTTGACCGTCAGCTCGACGTGGACTGGCCCAACGACGGCCGAGGCGTCCAGCTGTCCGTGGGATGCGCTGCTCTCCGACCGCGGCACGCCGGTGGACTCGTCTGGGGGTTGGGAAGAGCAGGAGCGCGCAGACCTCGAGCTGCTAAAGTCGATGAGCGGCATGGGCAAAGAGGAGCTCTCGCTGATTCAGGACAAGCTCGTGGAGAACGCCAAGAGCGAACGCGACCGTCTTCGCGCCGAGCAGCAAGGTACGGCGTCGTCGTCGCCTGTGCCCAAAGGCGCGGAAAAGGTCACCAGTCCGACATGGCAGCCACGCCCGAGCATGGAACGCGGTACGGACAAGCCGGCAATGAGCCCGTCCGGCACCGCCGAGACGTCCACGGCTGCGCTTCCCGTGGCTCCGGGACACATCCCGGGCATGCCGCCAAAACCTGTGGATCCGTCTGACCTGCCTCAAGGTCCACCCCCGCCGCGACCACGGCATCCCTCCGACACGGCGGTGGCAGCCATGGCGCAGCCCAGTGTATCCGACTCCACGGTCAAATCGGGTCACCAGCGGACCGAGACCAAGGGGCGTGCGTGGCTTGACGACGACCCGGACGCCAAGCGCGACATCGAGGAACGGATAGCGAATGCGACAAACTCGCTCTTCCGCGTCCCGTCGCAGCACGTGCACAAACGCACGCTGTCCAAGAGCGCGCGCAAGCAGATTTCTTCGCCAACACTCGTGTCGTATTCGGCCAAGGTACCCACCGTGCCCATAGCCACGCTCGAAGACAAGGATAAGAGCGGTAAGGGCCACAAGAGCGGCAAGTCGATGGACAAGGGCCGCTCGGGCCACAAACTCAGCTTGCGCTGGAAGAAGAAGAAGAAGCCGTCGACAGAGGACGGATCGAACCCTCTCCCGTCGGCGGGCATACCTCCCACACCGGCGTCTCAGCCATCCAATGCCTCCACGCCTGCTACGCCTGGCAGCGCGCTGTCCAAGCAGCAGCAAAAGGCGCAGCAAAGCAGTCCATCACAGGCACCCCCAACGCCACCCAAAGGCGCCAGCGCAGCCAACGACGGGCCAAAAGAGACGACCAAGGACGCTGACCTCAAAGGGTTCCGCTTCCCAGTCGCACCCCAGACAAAGCAGAACGGCTCTGCTGTTCCGTCCAGCGCTTCCGCCAACACGGCCGCCCAGCGGTCACGTCCGTCCCTCGAGGCGGGCGAACGTTCAGTGTCACCGCAGGCTGGCCCAGGCAAGAAGACGCCAGCGCTCACGCCTCTCTCCATGGCTGCCCTGCCCAAACCTACCATGGCGCACGTCGTCGACCTGTCAAAGAAGACGCACAAGCCTTCTGGCTCGGAAGATTCGGTTGCCATTGCGCGGTTCTTTGACGCCGGTCGCGCCGTCGGGCTGCGCGACAGCCAGCTGCACGACATGTTGCGGCAGAGCATGGACCTGTCCGGCATGTCATCCCCGACGTCGCCCGTCGGCCTGTACCTCGACCGCGGCATCACGCTGCAACCACCGTCGACTGTCGCGCGCATCCCGACGCCTGTGGTTGAGCACTCCGGTGTCCACTCGGAGACGGCGTCCAGCGACGAGGTGACGCCTGAGCCCGCGGTCGTCGCCCACACCATAGTCGTCGCCGACTTGCCGGACCAAGTACGCTGGACGCCCAAGCAAGACGACTACGAGACCCTTCCGCGCCAGCCGTCCCCACCCACAGCTTTCGACCGCTCCCCGCTCCTCCGCAACAACTCGGGCATGGCGCGCAGCAATTCTGTGCGGCGCAAGCCCGTCCAGCTCACCGAGACGGACAGACAGCTCATCACGCACAGCCCACAGAGCGCCGCGACATTCCACCAGCGCAAGCTATCCGAGCAGAGCGATGTGTCGGTGCACGAAGAGGAACCGTACGAGCCGCCCTATGAGTCGCAGTACGATGAGCCCCGGTACCAGGCATCGCTACCGTCTGTGGGCGACCGGTCGTCGCAGGACGGCATGCAGCACTCGTCGACCCAGGGCAGCCTGTTCGATTATTATGGCGGTGCGGACCAGATCGTGTCCCCTGACTCCGGCACATCGTCGGCTGCCGGCGTGCATGCGTCTGCGCTGGGCTTTGCCCCTTCGTCGGCGCGCGACAGCCTCGTCGGCGGCGAACGCGCGTCGCAGGCGGTTGAAATAACGTACGTGCACACAGAAAAGACGGCGCTGACGACTAGTGAGTATGCTGACGGGCGGGTGGTGTGGAACCTCGTCAACGCGCTGCGGGACGGTCCGCGTCCGTCGATGGACAATGCCGATCCTGGGCTGTATTACCACCGGCGCGATCGCGAATCCGTCACCGAGTCGCTGGCCGAGTCGCTCGTATCCGAACGTTCGTCGCAGGGATACTATGGCCAGAGAGACAGCGAGCAGCTCGACGACAACCTCAACTGGAGAGTGGGGCCGCGGCCAACCCCGGCGTTCCTCCGCCGTCCCGAGACCCGCGTGTACTACACGTCGTCGGCCGACGTCGCGGACCTTATCGACCAGCTGTCGTCCGACCTGACGGGCGCCGCGCGTGGGCGCATCGATATCCGCCCGACGGACAGCGCGCCGCAGACACCCGACGACATGCTCGCGTACCGCGGTATGGGCGGCAGCGAGGAGTACGAGTCTGGCCAGTTCTCCGACGCGCCATCGCCGCTGCAGCCCAGCATGTCGCCTGTGCGCGGCCTCCAACCTCACGTGCACGCCGCTTCGCCACGTACCGGCGTCCCCGCAAGCCATCAGCGGTACGCGGCGGGTCTCGCTGCCGAGCCTGTCGACTCGCCGAGCGCCGCGAGCTTTGGCTCGGGCTCAGACCCCGACGCGCCTGGTAGCGTCGAGGACCGCCTGCAGGCGTTAATGGACCGGCTGCGCGCTGCCCCTGGCGGCGTGGGCCGGAGCGCCGTCGCTTAGATGCCAACCCAGCCCACCCTAGACATCAGTATCGTGCGTCATCCTTGATCCTGTTTGTATGCAATACGATCCATTCCGCCGCGGCGGAGACTACGATACGCTAGAACTGTCCGTTTAAAGATGTTTGGTGGTGGTTACGCCTCGACGTAAGCGCGGAACGCCTCCGTGTCCTGTTTAGCCTGCCACTTGAACTCGATGCCTGCGGCGAGGAAGATGACGTCGCCACGGGCGACTGGGAGCGAGCCTGCCGGTTCCCAAGTGAGGATTGCCTCGCCGTTCGTGATGAGCGCGATGGAGGGCCCGTCAATGCTGCGGTGTGTGGTGACCTCGTCTTTGGCGAGGTGCGTGCGCAGGACGGTAAACTCGTCAATGGGGGGATTGTACTCGAGCGTCGAGGGGTCGCGGTTGAACTCTGTTGGCTCGAGGAACTGGCGCTCGGCCGGCCCAGCGTCGTACGTCAACATGTTGGTCAGGGTGGTGGTGTCGACGAATTTGGGTGTCAGGCCAGCGCGCACAACGTTGTCCGACTGCGCCATGCACTCGATGATATCTGCCGTGAGCTAAGGACACGGAACAGGTACTCACCGCCGTTGATGTAGGCGTGCGGGAGGTTTGGACCGAGGTAGATGGCCTGTCCTGGCTTGGCATCGATGATATTGAGCATGTAGCAGAAGTACAGGCCCATGTCGTCTGGGTGGTCCCCGAGGAGCTTGAGAAACGTGTCCTTTACGCGCTTCTCGGACGGCTTGACGTCCTTGTTGCCGCCGTACCGCTCCTTGATCTTGGCAATATTCTTCTTACCGTCGTCCCCACCGGACCCGAAGAACGCTTTCAGCACCCCCTTGAGCGCCTCGCGCTGCTCGTCCGTGATGGGTTTCGAGTCGGTACGCGCCTTGTCGGCTGCCTGGTCGAGCTGGTCATTACTCGACTGCTTGAACCCCAGTGCCTGACCAAACGCGTCTGCCGCCTTTTCATCCAACAGCCCCGCAAACTCGGGCACCTCCTTGATGTACTGGTAGATGCACGCGGGCGGGAGAAAGTTGAGGAAGGCCTGGAAGTCGGTGAGCGCGATTGCCATCTCGGGCTTGTGGTTGTCATCTTCCATTAGCACCTCCTCGCCGTCATCGTAACCCACCTGGATAGTTCTTTGGGTCCTTCTTGTGCAGTTCCTCGGCAAGCTTCTTGTCCGGATGTGCCTGGATGCTGAGGGCCTGCTCGATGGAAAGCACCTTGAAGAGGAACGGCAGCTGGCCGTTCTTCGTCTCGGGGAACTTGGCCTGCACCTTTGCGCCAATGAACTCGGGGTGAGCCTTGAGCGTGTCGCTCAGGAGGCCTGTAGCGGTGCGTGATGGCGCAGAGGGATGCGTTCCCATCCAAAGCTATACGTCAGACGCCGTCGCCACTGGCCGCACTCACTTCGGCATACTTCTTGTTCTCGTCAATGACGAAATCGGGGATGCTCTCGGTCGCAAACTGCGCGACGAGCGAGCTCTTGCCCTTCTTGCCCCACGCGTACGTCTGGACGCCTGGGATGATCTTGAACGCAGGTGTGGACACGGCCATGCTTGCTTGTTGCTGGTGCTAGTGGCGATAGAGGAGAGTGAGAACGACGTCCTAGCCACAACCTTTAAAGGAGGACGCAGTGCGCGTCGGCTTTCTTTACACGTCATAGAGAACACGCTCAGATTCCCACCCAGCTGCACCCAGGAGCATGAGCCGCGCGTCCAGGGTTTGCTCCCGCTTCCGATCCCACCTAGGCCCTATCTTCCCGGCATTCTGGCCAAGCCGCGCTCAAGAGCCTGGCTGGCATTACACAATGCTTTGGGATCCATGACGCCCAAGGTGTATTCGAGCAGTCCCATTGTGGCAGTCTTTAATGATGAGGCCCACTAGTGGTGTGCACAGCAGCTTGTGCAGTTGTGCAGTTGTGCAGTTGTGCATCTTTACACCTCCCGAAAAGAGTCACTGGTTGGACGCGTCGTCAATTGACATTGAAGTCGACAGGGCACGGGGGCTGGAGATGGCTCATTTCGGCCCGTTTAACGCCACGATACAGGGCTCCGCCTTCGTCGAACACACGGGCTGGCGATCAACGACATGAGGTGCAAACTGTAAACTTGTGCGGCAGGGCGAAAGGGTAGATGGCTCTTGGCAGGTGCCTTGCTGTAGCGGGACAGGTGAGCGGAACAGGTTATGGGCCGGCGGCGGGGCAATGATTTCGGCACTTCGAGCTTTGCTGTATCGTTGTCAAGATGGTGCGGCTGTCAACCCTCCCGCCGTGGTCGCTCGTGTTGGCTCAGTAGCAGTGACTCTTTATGTGTTCCAGACGCCAGGCTCAATCTGAGAGCAGCAGAGACACCGTCTTATTCTCAACTGTACCGCTCTCCTCTCCGCGAGTTGGACATGGTGCGCTGACACACGGCGCTCCGCTGGCCGCTCTGAGACGTCGTGGGCGTAGCTGGAAGTGGTGTGGCACCTCAGATTCGGCGATTAACAAAGCACACTGCGTACTACATGTCATCCCTCTCTTGCAGTCTGCTGCAACAGCTTCTCATTTATCTGGCCGGCGTTCCAGGTCGAGCAAGGGTACAAGAGACGAAAGAACGTTCACGTGGGGGAGCGGCTGAGCGAAACGCCCGACCTCGCCGACCGAACTCTGCAGCGAAAGGGCGTGAGCGTACGAGCGTACACCTCGACGTATCGCGTTGCGGCCATTGGAGATGAACATGGGGGGCACGCTGCATCAACACACGCCATCGTATAGTAGTTGCTTTGGCTTTCGGTCAGCACGACGGAGGAACAGCAGGGGTTGAACCTCAGACCCTTCACTTTCACGGCAATCACTCAGAGCAGTCACCCAGCGTCGAAGCTAATCACACAAACCAGATGCAGCGCATACTCAGACAACTACTCGACAACGGGCGGGACAACCTTTGTGGACGTCGCGCTACACGTCGCATCTCGGCAACTTGATAGCAGCTCCTCGTCGATCAGGACGTTTGGGGCTCCGCACAAAACTGCCACGCGCATTCCACGTAGACCACGTGTGGCTATATCTCCGCAAACCCCGTCCGGTGGCGATCTGTATTTCGCCTTTGCGTTTTTGTCGCGGTGGCCATCAACGTCCATTGTAACGACGAGAGCGGCGCGCGACCTCGACAACACCACCACTCTCCCCCACACACCACCCACAAAAGACGCCATCCAACATGACGTCCATGGCCGCAGCGATTGCTGCGTCGCTCCCGGCGCAGACTGCGCCCACGCCCGCCCCGCAGCCCGAGAAGGCAAAGGTGCCTGCGCGCATGGAGGGTTTCCTTGACGTTGAGGCGGCGCGCGACGTCGAGTCGGTCAAGCTCAACTCGCTCGTGCGTACCAAAGCCCCTAGCTATGCTCACTTTTAGGTCTTTCTCAAGATGCTCAAGCACTCGACCGATACCCTCCCCTCTCCCCCCGCGCACGTCGCGCACCAGTCGGACCGCGCGCCCCCACCCACGACCAACCTCTCCTCGCACCCCGACGCGCTCGGTGTCCTCCTCGGCCTTGACCTCGACGGCGTCATGGAGGTCGAGGACTGCTTTGCCCTTCCCCACGGCGAGACCAGCCTTGGCGGTGAGTTAGGCACCTTGTAGGAGAAACTAACGCCAGCCACGTCGTACTCGACGCGCCTGCTGAGCCACCTCCGCGAGGTCCAGACCCCCGACTCCCCGGTTGGCGTGTACCTCTCGACGCACAACGGCGGCTTCATCACCCGCGGTGCCGTCGAGCTTATGGTCGCTGTCGAGAAGGCTGCTGGCCGTGGCCGCGCCATCCTCCTCATCCACGACGCCAGCACAGCCGCCGCGTCCGGCGACGTCAACGTCAAGGCCTACAAGTTTAGCGACGGCGCGCACGCCGCCGCCAAGGAGGGCAAGTGGGACGCCAATGCGTGAGTTAATTTTCTGCTTGACTCAACTAACGGCCAGGCTTATGGAGAATAAGATCACGGCCGCGACGATGCTTACGTCGCTGCCAGTGACCATCACGTCGTCTGCGCTTGTCAGCGCGTTCCTCGCCACGCTCACGACACCCGCCGTCGAGTCGCGCCCCAAGCTCGCGCGCCCCGACGTCCCCTTCCCCGACACGTTTGCGCCGCTCGTCAACCCCCTGCCGACTGCGCTGCCGACCGACCTGTCCAACACGCTCGACGGCCTGACGCTGTACTCGCACGAGGCCAACAACCTCGCGTTCATGAACCGCCAGCTGCAGCGCGAGAAGACTAAGCACGAGCAGATGATCAAGGACCGCGAGGAGGAGAACGCCCGCAGGCGCAAGACGGGCCAGCCAGAGCTGCCCATGATCTCGTCAGAGTTCCGCTCCGCCTCAAAGGAGTACTCCCGGTTGGAAATGCTCTGTCTCCAGGGCCAGATCGACGGCCTTGCAAAGTCGATGGGCGCAGAGGCAGGCAAGGGCCTCGTCCGGTGTTACCTGTAGGCCTGTGTGGCGATAGAGGTGTGATGCATTAGTTGTGCTAGCGTAGCTGGGTGCAGGGAGTTCAGCAAGCAAGGGAGAATGGCCCGCGTGACTGGGAGCGGTTAAGAGCCGGTTGCTGTTCGGAGACAACAGTCAAGTCCGGTGACGCCGACCGGGGGCCGGTGGAGGTGCTTCACACAAAGTTAACCAGCGATGCACCATCACACTTACAACTGCCCCACCAACATTGGGCCAAGAAACAATGGCACCCAGTATGAGTAGGTATACATTATTGTTGAGCTAAAGGCAGTGCTGTGGGTTGTGTCGGCGCTGGCGGGCGTGCAGTTACAGCTCGTCCGCGCGCAGCTTGAACCCCTGTTCAACGCGCTGCCGCTGAAACTACACATGCTGCAGGTATACATTGCGCTTTTGGTCGTGGGATACGTGGCGCGCTGGGCGGCCAAGGCAACAGGCGTGAAACCATCCGCGTCGAGCCTGGTCTTTGTGGCCGCATACGCCACGCTAGCGCCCGCGCTCGCAAACCTCGGGCGATGGACGGGCGTGATTGCCGGCGCGCAACTGGGACCCGAACGCGGCGCCGTCGCCGCCCTCGTTCTCCTGACTGCGCCGCTCTTTGCCATCATTTTCCTGGTACGCTCCCATTAGCTTGACGTACGCTTACGTGGCGCAGATGTTTGATCCGCGCCTTCAGGTCGCCTCGGGACTGCACCCCGCCGTGACGCTCGTTCTCTACGGCCTGGTATTTGCCTGCCAGGCCATGCCGTTCGCTGTCGCGCACACAGTCTCGGAAAACCTTGCCCCTCAGGCTGCCATTCAGAGGTATATCCACACCAGCCCCGAGCTGCACGTACGTTACTTCTGCCTCAGCTCGCTCACGCCAGATGCTCAAACTCAGCGTCGTGTTCGCCATGCTGTCGGTGCGATACCTAAGCGAAGAGGCCGAAGCGGAGCTCGAGCACGCTGCGCGGGCGGACACCGGACAGGCCAAAGGTGCGAGCAAGGCTGGTACCCGGCCCGCTGCACCCCCGCCGCGCGAACCCGGCTCCATCAGCACATTTGCGCTCGCCCTGCGCGCATTACCTGTCCTCACGGCCAGCGCGGCATACATGGCATACCAGACTGCGCCGTTTACCACTGACGAGCTGCGTGTCCACTCGTCCGTGGCGAGCATTAGCGGGCGAGTAGTGGTCATTGACAGTATCCGCGACAGCTACCGTGCCCTCCGCGTCGACCACTCGCTCGTGGGCGGCGTGTGGATTTCGCAGAAACCCGGCGACGTGACGGGAATGGCGGCGACGCTGAATGATTCGTGCGTTGGGCGAGTACGCCATGACTGACGTCCACAGCGTGTTTGCCGCTATGCCCCTGCAGGAGATTGCGCTGCTTGCGCGGGAGCCGGAAGAGGACGACTCGCTGCTCGTCATGTAAACTATATGTCGCGCACGTTAGCTGACAACAGCGGCCTTGGTGCTGGTATTGGCGCAGAGTTCTATACCCGCCGCGGACTCTCCGTCGACGTCGTCGGTATGTACCGTCACCAGACCATGCTGATGGCAGAATACGACGAGGCAGTGTATAACGCCTCGCGAGACTACTTTGGGCTTGCCTATGCGCCGCCGGCGTCCGTGACGATTGACGACGGCGCGGCATTTGTCGCTGCAGCGGCAGAACGCGTGCGTGCCGGCAAGGAAGAGCCGTGGAAGTACATCGTCCACGACGTGTTCAGTGCCGGCAGCATGCCTGTGGACCTGTTCACAAACGAGTTCTGGAACGACGTCGACACGATCCTTGCCCCGGATGGCGTGGTGTCAATGGTCAGTGAACGCCTCAACACGGTCTGACGGCAGAACTTTGCGGGGCCGATCAACGCACCCATGACGAAACGGATCATTGCCACACTGCTCGATGTGATCGGCCATTGCCGGTGCTTTGACGACTCGTTCTTCGGTGCAGGTAGCGACGCGGACGTCAAGAACCTGGTGAGTATTTTGCTGGTGGCGGCGGGAACCGGCTGGCTGACACACAGGTATGTATTTGTGCGCGCTCGCCGGTGAAATTCCGCGTCGCGACCAAGGACGAAATCGCGTCGCCGCTCCGACGGCGCGTATACGGCTCTGGCAGCCAGTTCGGCGACGGCGCGTACCTCGAGAACGAGATCAAGCTGTCTTCCATCCTCGGCGACGACCGCAAAGCCGACGCCGACCTCATTATCCGCCGCGGCGAGACTAGAAACGTGACCGAATGGGACCTGCGCCTCGCCAACGATATTTGGGATCGAGTCTCTGCTTGTGCGTGCCGGCGGCGGGAAGGAAACAAAGCTGACGCCAGTGATGCCCCCGCACTTCTGGGTCGCGTATTAGGCCTGTTGCACCCCAGTAGCCATTACCCCTAGAGTGTATCTATACCTCCATAGTCTTAAATGTAGAATGCAGTACATTGTGTCTATCTAGTCCGAGTCGTCTCCACTATCGCCGTCGTCGATCGCGTCCGCGCTGGCGCCGCGTCCCTCGTCATCACTGGCCTCCCTTTCCGCGCTGAGTCCAATGCCGCCCGCCGCGTTGATCTCGGCAATGGCCGAGGCGACAGCGCCCTTACCGCGGCCGCGCTTACGTTTCTTCTTCCTCCTCCCCGTGGCGTCCTGGCCGCCATCACCCTCACTCTCCTCGCCCTCGTCGTCGTCCTCCTGCTTGGCCCTCGCAGAGCTCTCCTGCGCAGGGTCCTTCTTCTTCTTCTTGACGCTAAGGGGGTTGGGCTGCTTAGCTTTCCGCTTCCTGCTTGGCGCCTCTTGTACTACGCCTGCGCCTGCGCCAGCCGCACCAATAACGTTATCCCCGTCCGTAACGCCGTCGAGCAGCTGAGCGCCCTCACGCCGCCTCTCCTCCTCCTCTGCATTCTTCGCGCGCACCGTCGCCGCACTCGGCGGAGAAAGCACAAGCACACCGCGCGCGTTGTAGTGCATTATCGGTAGGCCGGGGACGTGCGCCATCTGCGCGGCGAAGTCGGGCGCTTGGACCGCCAGAATGTACCGGTGCTTGTTGGTGTCGCCTGTGGGTGTTAGTAAAGCTGTGATTTAACGTCTCGGCGGCATAGGCGTCACGGCTTCCGCCGCGACAGCCGCCGCAACGCTACTCACCGACCATGTCCTTCAAACACTCGTGCGGCGCAATCGCCGTGCGGTGGTTACATTTCCTGCGTTCGGCGCGCTTGGCCATGTCTACCACGTGCTGGTGACTCTTGCCCATACGATACAGCGCCTCAATGCAGCACTGCGTGATCACTAGTGTCAGTGCCCAGTGGCAGCGCAGACCCACTTGGCTTGACCTCGCCCTGCACGGTCGTGCCGAGCATCTTCCACCAGTCGACGTCCTTCTGTTTGGCAGCTTCCAGGAGAAAGTCGTCGCCGAGGAGAACCTGGTAAGGCTGCCGGAACGCGAAAGCGGACACATACAGCGCCATCACGCGCTTGTACGCCTTGGCACGCTTCTGCCTCATCGTGTCGAGTTGTTGCAAGTCGTTGTGTAGATTCACATTGCGTACAGATCCACCGACAAACTTGAGGTCAACGGTGGCCAACTTTTGCCACCACGTGATGTGTTTATCCGCCTTTTCTCCGGCCAAGCTCTATCACCTTCAGTCTAACCCCTGTCACGCCGAGTCCAATGATGCATGCAGTGTGCTGAATCTACGATCTCCACGCCGACGGCAACTAGGAACGGCCGTACCGGCCTGTCCAGAACTGGGGAGGAAGCTCGCCGACAAAGTCGGCGTATGGGCGCTCGACAAGCACGAGTTCACCCTCGGCGAGCCAGTCAGCCGCGACGATGGCGCGGAACCGGTCCGTAGCGACCTTGACGAAATCGGGGTCCGACGCCGAGCTGGGCGTGGGTTTAAGGAGCATGCGCGCAAGCGAGGTAGATGCCGCTGGGGATGCGGGCGCAATGTCCGAGCTGGCGAGGGAAGGCGACGCCGAGCTGGCCTCGAGCTGTTCCCGCGCTTCACGCGCACGCTTCCGACGCAGACTCTTCGAACTCAGCGGCGTGCCACCTTCCGAAGGAGCGGGGGTCGTTGCGCCGCCGGCAGTAGCCGTCCCCGCGCCGCCACCACCGCGCCGTGTCGGCCGCACGACCCAGTCCAGGTCCAAGCGCACCGTCGCGAACCAGTCGTGCGACCACAGCACGAAGCGCGCTGCGCGAGGCGAGCCGCGGCTCGGCTCCCACGACGCGCCAAGGACGCCTGCATGCAGGCCGCGCAGCGTGTGGTTGAGCGCCGCAAGCTGGTTGCTCCCAGGCAACAGGCGGCGCGAGTCGAGGTCGTAGAACTGCACCATGTTGGTCGCGTGCACAATTGCAAGGAGGGGGTGTGTCGGCGTAAACGCCACAGACACGGGCGCGGTGGAAAACGTCGGCAGCAGCGCATGCAGCTGTAACGTGTCGAGGTTGAACACTGTCACCTTGCCGTCGACGTCGGACGTCACAAGCCACTGGCCGTCGTCGCTCGCCTCCATGCCCGTGATCCAAGGCGCGGGTGCGGCGCCCTTGGGGAACGCCGGCGCCTCGTCCTCCTCACCTTCCTCGTCCGAGTCGTCACCGCCATTCATCTCCACCGCGCCAGTGGACACGTCGCCATCGGCCATTTCGACGTCGCCGTCATCTTCACCCGCCGCAGCGTTCTTCCTGCGACGCCGCCGGTTTGTCCTGGTCCCACCGAGGACGGACCGCCCAGCAGCGAGCTTATGCGGCGGCGCAAACGACCGCACCACCTCGACGCCATCGTGAACGTCGGCCGGAAGCTCAATCACGAGCGTGTGTGCGCTCGCGGCGAGAGCAAGGACCAGGCGGCACGAGTCGGGCGTAAAGAGGAGCGCGGACGCGCCGCAACCGCGCTGTGCAAGGTTGAGGTTTTCCAGCTGCGGCGAGGACACAAGGTCGTTGACAAAGTCACGGACACGCACAGGCTTCATGGCCATCGACGGGCCCGTCACGAGCCGGAATAGCTTGGTCTCGTACAGGTCCGACACGGCAAGCCACTGGCCGTCAAACGAGATAGCCGAGGAGATAAGGTTTGTCCGGAGCTGGGGTCAGCGCGCTTTCAACAATTTAACCCACCCTCAGATCCATCTCGATGACCTTTTCCCAGCCCTTTTCGTCCTCGAGGATGCGCCAGATACCGACTGAGCGTTCCTTGCGGCCAACGACGAGGCGCGCGCCGCGCGACACGGCAATACGAGGCGCGCCGCGCTGGCCACCAAACATCGACAGGCGACGCGGGTACGCCTCCTCAAACACAATGTGCTTGTTTCCCTGCGCCTTTTCCTTGCCGAGCGGATTCCGAAGGCGCTGCGAGAGGAGGTCGGGCGGCGCAGCGGGCGTAAGTGCTGGCGCCATGTCCCAGCCTCCCGACGCAAGTATGGGTGCGTGCGTCGGGTTGAGCGGCGGTGGCGCAAGGGGGTTGCTGGCAGGAAGGGGGAGGTATGACGGGAAAATAGCGAGCGCGCGCACGTCGTGCGTGTGCAGGCGTTTCGTCGCCGTAAGGGCCCACTGTGTCGAGCCGTTGGCCTGCGTCACCGCCGTAAACTGGCACACTTTTTGGTCCGGACCCGAGGTGAAGACGGTGCGTCCGCCGGGGCCAATGACCATGCACATGCCGTCTGCCTTGTGAGTGCGGAAACTCTGTTTCTGCGCCAGAGTGTTGGGATCCCAGAACGTAACGTTGCCGAGCGAGTCAGACGTTACAAACGTGCCGTCAGGCAGGACGCCGACGCCCCACACGATCGTGCCCTTGTGGCTGTTCTTCTTGCCCTTTGCAATACGCTCAACGACTGCGCGACCCTTGATCGACACGCGGCCGGACGTCGTGCCCGCCGCGGAGGGCGTGGGCAGCGTCCATCGCCGGAACGACGAGTCCGAGTTGCCCGTGAGAAGGTACGTGTCACGCCACGACCAGTCGCCCGTGTCGGCCTGCATGAGCTTGGGCACGCCCCACGCGACCGACACGGTGCGTGTACGGGACGGCAGCGGGTCAGACCGCAAGAGGTGTGTCGGGGGCGGTTCGAGGGCCGTGAGGCCGCCGCCGAAGAGAGGAGCGGGAATCTGCACAAAGTGGAGGTTCGGCGAGTTGGTCGTGAGGCAGAGCAGCTGCTGCGTCGGCGACACGCTCATCGACCAAAGCGGAGGAGAAGGGATGGGGTATGTTTGCTGTTGTCAGCTGTGCTGAGGTGAGGGCCAACTCACCAATACGCGGCCAGTCTCGAGACACCGCTCGGTGAGCTCGGTCGACTCGGAGCCGGCAGTGAAGAGGCGCAGGTCACACACCCGGGGGACGGCGTACGGCTTAAGGTGAAAGTTCTCCGGGTCGCGCAGAGAAAGCGCCATGAGAGAGATGGTAGGGTGCGTAAGTGTCGGCGGCAATGTCTGGTGTCAGCTGGAGACCAATGCTTTCCTAGCTCACCTTGCTGAGGACCCAGTTACCCATACCGCCCGCTTCGCCGGACGCATACTCCCAAATTTCCACCTCGCCATTGTCGCGCGCAACGATAAGCGCACCGAATTCGGGCCGCTCAGAGCCGTCGCGCGCCTTGCCCTTGCCTGCGCTCGAGGGGTCGCGCGCCGGCGGAAGAGGTTGTGGGGGGAACGCGAGCGCCGTGATGGGTGACGGCGTGTGGTCAAAGAAACGCACGCGGTGGAGCGGCAGCGTCGCTGCTGCTGCTGCCGTCGCGGGCGGTCGTGTAGGAGCGGGCATGCTGTCGCGCTGTTGCCCGATACTGAGTGTCGAATGCAGACGAGTTGCTCGACTTGCAGTGAGCTTCAATGGACACCAACACCAGTTGCTCACCAAAATTCCTGACGAGTTCGGTGAAGTGATACGCTTGTCCCCGGGTGGCGGCAGACAGGCACAAAGACACGTCACTTGACCTCCACCGAGGTGACTGGAGAAGTGTAACAGCGTTGTTGCTCGCGACGATTGATGCAGTCATCGCTCTACATCCTCTTGCTAGACCTCCGATGCCGCCCTCGACGGCGGGCCTGACGGCCCATACGCGCCCCTGGCCCGCGACATCTCCGCCGTCGCTGCTGATAGCCGTGGTGGACCTGCACCCACTGTCATGGTCGCTCCTGTCGTCGCTGTCGGCGCCGCACGACGACAAGGACAAGGCACCCGTGTCGCCCATCACGCTGCGCGAGTTTGCGACGATCCTCATGGTATTTCTTAATGCGCACCTGGCGAGCCGGTGGGGAAACGAGGTGGTCGTGTACGGCGCAACGGCCGGTAAAGCGTGAGTTGGACTTTGTGCAGCCAGCTCACACCAGTGTGCTTCTCTATCCCCCGCCTGAAGGCAGCGCGCGCGCGTCCCGCCCAAACCCCAATATGTACCGGCCCTTCCAGATGCTTGACTCGCGATTTGAGGAGCAGCTCAAAGCCGTGTTTGCCGCGGAGGAGGAACGCCTCGACGCAACGGGCGGTGCAGGCCTGAACGGTGGGTACGGCTGAGAGTTTGACTGACATGCAGAGTCTCCCGCCCTCGTTTCCGCACTCACCAAGGCCCTCTGCTGTAGGTGTCAGGCGCGTGATGTTTACCTAACCCCAGACGTTAATCGCCGGCGGCCACCAGAGGCGCACGCGACGTCGCTGACCGCCGACGACGCGGGCAAGACGTCCAATCCCGAGGCGGCCGAGACGCGCATCTTGGTGTTGAACGCGACCCCCGGTGGTGCGGAAGACAGCGACGCGCTGAGTGGCAAGACGGCCAAAGCGTCCGGGGGCAGCCACGGACAACGCGGCTACGTCGGTCTGATGAACTGCGTCTTTGCCGCGCAAAAGGCCGTGAGCTGTGCCGGCATACTGTCGAGCTGACAACAGAAAATTCCCGTCGACGTGCTCACGCTCCCGCCCGAGACGACGCGCACCGCGCCCCCGATTTTTCTCCAGCAGGCAGCACACCTTACCAACGGCGTGTACTGGCGCTGGAACGGCCGCGGCGGTCTCCTCCAGTATCTCCACGTAAGCTCACCGATCCCCTTTGAAGCTGATATCAGTCAATCTACCTTCCCCCACCGACACTGCGGGAACGCCCGTTCACGCAACCGCCGCAGGACGCAGTTGACTTCCGCGCCGTGTGTTTCTGCCACCAGGACGTCGTCGACGTCGGGTTTGTGTGCAGCGTGTGCCTTAGCAGTGAGCTCATTTGGCCCGACACTCAGCTGACATCAGTTTTCTGTCAACCGCGGCCAGTCTGCCTCATGTGCAAGTGCGTCGCCCCCTCTCTTCCGTGCTAATGCCAGAACAAAGTTCCCCCGCAGCGCGTGGGTCACGCTCAAGCAGCTTGCGGCCAACGTCGAGGCTATTCCCGTACCCAACACGGTACCTGCGCCGCGGCAGAAACGCGGCCCCCCGCCCGCTGCGTCGAACGGAGCAGGCGGCGGCGGCAGCAGCAGCGCCACGACGGCAGCAGCCGCTCCGACTGGACCGCCGCCGGGCGCAGATGTAATTGAGATTGACTAGACTGTACGATATGTACCACCACTGCGCGTTCCAGGACAGACATCACATAACAAACAGGGGTACAGGTGCCCAGAGCGGCGGAGACAGGGTAGCGTAGCGGACGGAATGCGTGGTATGTGTGGGTGGGTAGTGGGGGTTCAAACGTGAAGAATAGGTTGGAGGGTCTCTACTCGTCGGGAATGGACGGCACGTCGCTGAGCCCGGTGACTGACGTGGGCATGCTGGCGTCGCTCGCCGACGTCGGGAGGTTGCCGTCGCTGTCGGGTGTGCCGGGGGCTATATCGTCGTGCTTGGCCTCGGCATGGTCGAGAATGGTCTGTTCAATCGCCGGTTCCGTGGTCGCCTCAGGCTCGGCGGGGTGGGTCGTGGCTGGCTCGGTCGTCGCAGGCTCAGCGGCGCAAGATTCGCTATTGTCCGGAAGCTCGTGGGTATCGACGTCAGGCGAGGCTGACGGCTTGACCTTGGCGACAATGTGTTCGCGGGAGGCAGCACGCACGCGTGCGGGCGTGCCGACAGAGGCGCGGAGGGACGCAGCCGACGCAGCGGAGGAACGCGGTTTGCGCGACGCGAGGGGTGACGCAGCGGTGGCGGCGGCAGTGGCGGCGGGGCTAGTAGCGGGGTTACTGGCCGGCGACGACGCAGCGGACTTTATCGAACGTGGAGAGGGTGTCGCCGCTGAAGCGGTATGGGCGAGGGACGCGGCCGTAGCTGCTGCGCGGGCGCGACTCGCCGCCGTACCCTGCATGAGGCGGGACGCGGATGCAGACGCGGACGAGGGCGGAGAACGCGGCGAGCGCGCGGCGGTAGGCGTGCCCGGCGACGTAACGGAGGGTGCGCGTGAGGCCGGGCGGGAACGTGGCGTGCCCCGCGCCTCGGAGGGGGAGAGGCTCGCGCGCGCGCGTGTCTTAGCCAGGCTAGACGCAGTGGGTTTCGTCGGCGAACCGGTGCTACGACCTGACATGCCTGAACGGCCGCTGGTCGCGCTGCCGCCCGTACGCTGTGGCGGCACTGCGGACGTGGTCGGCGACGACAGGGACGCGGACGCTGACGCGCGCCGCGAGGTGTTTAGGTCCGCTGGCGAAGGTAGAGCAGGGGCAGGAGCTGGACTGCGCCGGCGCAGACCGCGCAGACTCGGAGTCGACGTCTTGGGCTTGAGCGCACGTTCTGGCCGAGGCGTGCTGGCTGGGCCCGGCGACGCGCCCTTGGGCTTGCCCGCTGGTGAAGGCGACGGCGCCAGCGCCTGGTTCTCCTTCTTCGGCGACTCGGACGCGCGGGGTCTCGCCCGCCGCGTTGAGACCGTCTCAGTCTTGACCTCGGCCTTGGCCGCCTTGGGCGACTTGGGCTCGGCCTTGACACCGGCGTTCTGCGCCTTCTTGACCGCTGGGGAGGCGGGCGCGGGCGCGGGCGAGGCCGGGACGGCCGCCGCGCCCTCGCCGCCAGTAGCGTCTGCCCTTGGGCCATCCTTGGCCTTCGCCGGTGTGGCGTGCAGAGGACTGTTTCCAGTCTCCTTTGTGGTCTCGGCGAGTTGGGGTTCGGGCTTGTTCGCGGCCGTCGGGGGAGGAACGTCGGCGTCGTTGGACGCTTTGGGCTCGGGGGCGGGGACAGCTGGCGCAGCCGTCGCTGGCGCCGCCGGCGTTGGGCTAGCGCTGACTGCCTCCGCGGCACTGGACGTGGTGTTCGCCTGCGCCGCGCCCCAGCTCGCCACGCGCCCACTGGGTCTACGCGGCGCCGGGGCCGTCACGGCCGCTGCGGCGTCGCGGTTCGCGGCCGTCTGGAAACGCGATACGAGCGAGGCGACCTGCGCGTCAGTTTGTAAAATGCGCGCATGCGAAAGCTCTCTACGCGCCCCGCGCAGGCGTAGTGGCCACTTACATTGCCCTGGGAGCGCTCGATGGGGAGCGGCCTGGTATCAGCTCGGCCCAGCTCTTCTCGGCCCAGAGGCCAACTTACATTGTCGATGGACGACGGGGGGACAGAAGGGCTTGGAAGTGAGTGTGGGGTAAAGAAGCACAAGTCGAGATGCTCAAGGGTTGTGGCTTGGTCCCCATCGAGGTCACATTCTGTGCGCTCGACGGCTTTGGTGGCACAGGCAGGCGCACAGGGTCAGGAACAAAGGGGAGCACAATCATTCAACGCGCCCGCGCGCCCGATCCCCTCGGCGCGACGCGTGGTATGGGGTTTACGTAAATTTCTCGTGGCCTCACGTTCGAGGCGCGAGGCGGCATACGGCGCGAAGCGGCGTACGAGGCGCACAAGGAGTGCAGATTGCAGAGCAGCATTCGAGGAGAGAGTGTGGCTGTGGCAGTAAGAGAACCACCTTGCGCGCCGAGCAGTTGCCCTCGCGACATGGGCAGTACACCTCCAAGAAGATGAGATGTAGCAATCTCCTGCCGCACTCAGGAACGACATACAGACAATGGCATATGGATGGTATCTACTGTGCATACTCCTGACTAGTCCGAGGCGGAGGAGGCATTCCGGTGGCCAGACCAGGCAGCAGCGCTTCCCCCACGATCATGCAACCACTGCTCGCCCAGCGTGCGCTGAGCAGCGGGGTACGACCCTGTCGCCGTCTGCGCAGCGTACATCTGGCCATCGGCCCCGCGGTACGCCATGGGATACTGGTACGTTGCTTGGGCTTGCGCTTGAGCTTGCGCCTGCGCTTGCTGGGCATACGCTTGTGCTTGGGCTTGTGCTTGTGCTTGGGCTTGAGCTTGTGCTTGTGCTTGGGCTTGAGCTTGTGCTTGGGCTTGAGCCTGCGCCTGAGCCTGAGCGGCCTGGGCAGCCTGTATCTGCTGTTGTTGAGCCTGCTGCGCCTGAGCCTGGGCGTACGCTGCCTGCGTCGCGGGGTCGACCTGCGCTCCAAACTGGTTATACCCCGTTGCTCCAGCGTAAGCGTAGGGATTTGACGCAGACGCATAGGCCCCCGCGCCCTGCGCGGCCGCCATCGCCGCCTGCTGTTGCGCATACGCGGCAGACACACGGCCCATGTGCGGATCGTACAGTCCCGCACCCTCGTACCCCGGCTGGGCGTACACCCCTGCGTAGCCCATCGTCGGTACTGGCGTGGGTATGGGGACTACTGGTGCCGTCGCCGCCAAAGCCTGCGCTGCGTGCGCCACGTTCACCGCTTCCGCGGCGTCGGCCGCTACCACCTGTCGCCGCCACCAGTAGCGCTGGATGATTGACTCCTCCGAGAACCGGTTACGTGCCCAGCACAGGACCAGGAAGATGATGAGGAGCGGGAGGAGTACACCCAGGACTGCGTGAGCGTTGTCTACAAAGAAGCACATACCAATACCCGCCACGCGGCGGTTCATTTGTGGAAGGGGTCCAACGTCGCGCGCGTTCACTGAGCCCGGCTTGCCCGCCAGCCCTACGTACTGCTCGTTGCGCGAGTAATACAGTGCCCTGCGGTTAGACCAAACCTGGGGTGCACGCACGTATACACGCCGCTCATGAAGGCCGTGCCCAGCCGAATCTCGCCCGCCTGTTCTGGCGCCGACCCGTTCGGCCACGCCACAACGTTTGACCGGCAGTTTGTGCCTGCCCAGTCGGTCGCGACGACCACTGTTCCGGGGTCAACAGCGTAGCGCGTCCCCGCCACGGAAACGGCAAGGTTCATGCGTGTGGCACACGGCAGGTTCTGTCGTCAGCGCCACGTCAGTCTTTACCAACGCACCCATCGTCCTGTATCCAACCGGTCCCGCTTGGCCCCCTTTACCTCCTCGAATATTTGCTCGGCCAGCTTGGTGGGCATGTAGATCGGGTCGACGCCCGGGTCGAGCGCGCCGTAGTGCTGCGACGGGACCGCAATCTTTTTCCCGTCAACCTCCAGCTCGTAGATCGGGACCGCCCATGGAGTGGACATGTTTGTGGGCACCCAGTGGCTAGCGTGAGCTCTGCCCAATGCAGCGGGCGACTCACAATTTGCCAGTGTACGATGACGACGGCACGCCGCCCCAGTGTACAGTGCCTGCCGTCGACGGAGGAAACTTTTCGTAGCCATTAAGCTCGAGGCCAACAGTAAAGTGTGTGCCGTTGCCGCTACCCGTGTCGTTACGCGCCATCGCAGCGGGGATCATGGAGGTGTTGGGGTTATCCCGGTCGACGCCGAGGCCGAGCAACCCAGAGGCACCGTTGCTCATCGCCGCTTGCCCGCCCCGCCCGTCAGACATGCTCGTCACGGAGAGCAAAGGCCACCGCGCGTCCCGGTCGCCCAGCCAGTCGCCGCTGGCCACCTGTACGCTGTCCTTGCCTTGTCGCCCCGCGATTGTCAACGTTGGGTCCCGCGCTGGCATCGTCGCCGGGTATCGCAACTCCTGTTTCGAGAACTGTCTCAGCACAGGGCTGTGCGTGGAACCCTACCTCGCTCGAGTTGGATGCGCTGGCGTTGTACCTGTCGTCAGCTTCGCATCTTGGAGACAAGCTAACGGGCTGGCATTCCGCACACACGACGAGCACTCGCCCACCACGGCAAGGTAGTCGACATTGGTAGCTGCGTAAGCGAGCTCTTGCGGGGAAACTTACTGACGGTGAGGTTGACTTTCAGTGGTGGTGTGCCGAGCTTGAATGTCACAACGTTGACATCGCTCTCGCTGCGGTACAGCGGCAGGCTAAGCGGCGTGCCTCCGAGTCGCTCCTCGTCGTCATCTGCGTGCACGGGGGCTGACAGAGAAAGGCCGAGTGCGAGCAAGAGGTGCTGGCGGCGTCGGGACTGGCCATGCCGACGCATAGCGCCGAAGGTGATTGAAGTCACGGATCGCTGCCGGCGAAGAAGCAGTGAGCAACCAAACTTTTGCGAAGGTCTGGCTCTTGTCACTCCTGGCACAAACGTAAAGTCGATGATGTTTGCGAGGAGAAAGAACACACTCGCGTTGGATCATTGTTTGTTCGCGGTCAGAAGTGTCAGAGGTCCGTGCGCGGGGCCATGGGTGTGTGCACGCACACAGCATGTCGCAGGTATTCGGCCAGGCCCTTGAAGACCGATTCTGCAGACATGGTTGGGCCGGCTGTGGGGCAGGCACTGACATCGTGAGTCTGCATGCAATGTCGAAGGGCCACTGGAAGGAAGCACAGTTGTAAGAGCCGACGCCGTCGAGCCACTCCGGTGATCAGTGCAGATCATCCATAATATTAACCCAGGTGCGGTCGTACGACGAGTGAACAACACTCGCGATCAGTGTGTACCTGCGCAACCCGACATGTCAACACATGCTGCATGCCGATCAGTAGTCATGTCTGTGGCTCATGGCGGATGTCCCAAACGCAAAATTGTGGTGGTAAGCGATTAGAGTTGATGCCGACGCTTGTGGCGTCCTGCGAGGTATGGTGTCCAAGTCCGGCCTGTCCGGCCTGATTGTGGAATGCAGGAGATTTAAGTGCGCGTACGACGCCGCCGCTTGACCTGCTTGGATATTCTCGTGCATCAACATGTTCTGGTGGGGTCAGGACTTGTTCTCCGACACCACGACGCCGATGCAGCGAACGTGCACGAACAGCAACGTCACGGCGTTTTCGGCGATTTGATCGTGTACAACCTCTGTTTAGATGTTAGAAGCATTGCGCGGCCCCAAGGGGGAGCAGAGCCGGGCCGCCCCAGAAGAGCCAAACATGCATCAGCGGGTGCATGCTCTCCCGCCCTGCTGCTCACGGTCGGCCCCAGCAGTAACCGCGCTTTGCTTACGGCGCACACACCCGCACCGCGGCATTGACGTTTGATTTGTTTGTTTGTGCGTAGTTTCGGTCGAGTGGTCCGTCGCACTCCCTCTGCCTCGGGGCTGCTGCAGTGGATTTCCAGGGACAGCCGACAACGGGACAGAAATCCTCTGACGGCAGCATGCCGGGTGTCCCTGTCCGGCGTCGTTTGCAGTCTCGGGGAGGCTGGCGCGGGAAGAGAGAGCGAGCATGAGAGCTGGAGAGAGGGGGAGGACGAGAGCATTAGAGCAAAACGTGAGACGTAAGCCCTTGACAAGATGTCAGGCCGAGTTGGCATGTACGAGTAGAGCGGGTGTCACAGAACCGCCTTGTCGCCAAGGGTGGCTCGTTTGAAGCATCCTTGAACCCATGTATGGGTCCTGCGTAAGAGAGGGAGAAATGAAAGAGAACGACAATGCACCGCGGCGGCCGAGACCATGCGTGTAGCAGATTAAAGCCCGAAAGAGTAGTCGAAACATCAGACAACTCTGACATGCAACACACCAAACATCCCTCGTCGTCGTTGTGAACCCTCCTCTCTCACCTCGTCTGCCCCCCCCCACTCTCATCCACAACCCCGTCGTCCCCCACCGCATCCCCCTGGTGCCGTGCCGTACATCTTGCACTCGCCCTCGACAACGGCGACTAACACCCACAATCGAGACCCACGCCCCGCCCTTGAACAGGTACGGACAGAGCAAACAGCCTAGCAAGCCGATTACGAGCGCACTCAGCTACATCTCACCATCTTCATCTACACATCATCATCACAGTCACTCTCATCGCCATCGGTGTCAACACACACAGCCACTGGCGCGTTTTCGCCCGCTCAGAACTTTTTGCGCACCCCTATTAGCCCACTCCGCCGCGGGCCACTGCTGCTTGGCAACAAGCTCACGATCGAGACCGACACCCCGGCGACCGCCGCACCGCATTAGAGACGAGTCGGTTGCTCGTGGCAACGCCGCATCACGCACGTATCTAGCTAAGCATCTGCTCAACCCCGGTTGGGCCCCAGCAAGTGCACGCCCCGTTTAGCCCGGCGAAACGCACACTAGCTTTTGTGCGCGCACGCACCGACGCAGCTCACCGCGAGCACTGCCTGCGCACGACCTCGACACTGTGCGCACGCACGACGCACCGCACGCACGCTGCCCACACACAGAAGCAACCTACACCACGCCCCAGTGCGCACATACCCCCACGCAGCGTACACAAACACTTATCGCACACCCGCACATACCGAACCCAACACCCTTCGCGCAGCATACCGCGCGACTCACCTGAGTCTCCTCCCTCCACAACCTCGTCATCCACCCCTTCGGCACACGCCGCGTAGAGCCGGCGCAGAATGAACCACAACATCCAGTCGTTGAAATGTGAGTGTGCGCGAGCAACAGGGGTCGTACACTACTCGACAAGGCTGGCTGCGCCAGCCTTCGCGGCATCCTCTGCGGCTGTCAACCCCTCCACGGCCCTAGCTGACTCCAGGTGTCGTTGTCGGTGACGGAGCAGTCGGCAAGGTATGCCCTATGCCCACAGGGGTGTCCTCGGACGGCAACAGCTAACCGCAGACATGCCTGCTCATCTCATACACAACAAACGCGTTCCCAGGAGAGTGAGTCGGTTGCGAGCGCGTGTGTGAAACCTGATACGGCGCTGACCCCAGATACGTCCCAACAGTGAGTCAAACCTGGGGACGCTGCATCGCGGCCCAAGGTCGCCGGCTTCGCCCAACTCTAACTCCAGGTATTCGACAACTACTCTGCGTCCGTGCTCGTCGACGGGCGACCGATCTCGCTCGGATTGTGGGACACGGCTGGACAGGAGGACTACGAGTGAGTGGGGCAACCTGCGCCGCATGGGGATACTGCAGTTTGGCAGATCGACAGATCGGCGCTTTGACTGGGACACTCGGCTCTAGGGGCTGGCCTCGAAGCCTTCCACTTTGCGCATCTTTACTGACAGCAGCCGCCTACGCCCGCTATCGTACCCGCAAACGGACGTCTTCCTGGTGTGCTTTTCTGTGATATCGCCGCCAAGCTTTGAGAACATCAAGACAGCAAGTTGGAAGTGGCGCGCAGTGGCTGACGGCAGAAATGGATTCCAGAAATCCGGCACCACGCACCTGGCGTGCCGATCATTCTCGTCGGCACAAAGCTCGACCTGCGCGAGGACCCAGTGACGATCCAGCGGCTCAAGGAGAGGCGGTTCACACCCGTGACGTACAGCATGGGTCTGCAGCTCGCCAAAGAGGTCGGCGCGGTATGCTACGTCGAGGCGTCGTCCAAGACGCAGCGCGGGCTCAAAAATGTGTTTGACGAGGCGATCCGCGCTGTCCTCACACCGCAAGATCGCAACCCCAACAACACAAAGAAGCCTCGTCCACGGAACAAGGGGCCCTGCGTCATTCTCTAGACGCGCGACGACGACACCGAGCAGAGAGACAGCAGCAGAGCAGGTTAGTATCTAGCGCCGCTGAGTGCTGGCGCCAACTCGCGCGCAGCACGCGGACAGTATCTTGGGACCACGCGGCACACTTTAGAGTGCCCGAGGTAGCATGCAGGAGTTGTATCTATCGGGGGTGTGTTGCCAGGGACAACACGAGCTATGGCTGGCCACGCTTGGCTGCGTCGAGGGCGCGCTCGCTCGCCTCACGCATCTTGTCTGCGCCGTGCTGCGCCGCGCGCTTGGCGCCAGACTGGAGTTAGCGGGGTTCTACGCGTAGCAGGGGTTTCTCTGCGCTCCGAGCTCTGCGGCGTTTGAGATGACAGGCCGGGCTGCGCCCGGCTTGACCGACCTAGCACTCACCGTGCCAATCCATCCACGGCGCGTGAGCCAGTTGACGACCTTTGGTGTCCAAGCGACGGTAAGGCCAGCGCGGACGGGGAGGAGGCCGACCTTGTGGATAGAGTACGCGAGGGCGATTTCGGCCCAGAGGGCCTTGTTGTTCCACCAGGACGTCGCCTGTTGCTTGGAGGGGGGGTTGGAAACGGTGATGGCCGCGTCGGCAGCAGCCTCAGCCTCGTCAGCGAGACGGCGCGCCTCGTCTGCGCGCTCGAGCGCGTCCGCACCCTCCTTGCCGTGCCGGATCACGCGGTACCACCGCACAACGTGTTGGAGGTACGGCTCGATACGCTGCACGCCGACGGCGTGCACGACCGCGAACGTTAGCGAAAAGTCCACGGCGCTCAGAGCGAGGTACATGATCACAGCGTACGAGCCGTACGTCTTGGTCATCTCCTTCATGCGCTGGTACGCCGATTTCGGGGGCTCGTTGCCTGTCGACGACCCGGCGCGCCCAGAGTTGAAGCGCCGCGACCCGCCCCGAGCGCCCGTGCTCCATCCGGTGCTGCTGCGACTCCCGGGAAGGCGCGGGTGTAGGCGCGGCGCGAGCCCGACGCGCGCGGGCGCGAAAGAGGAGAACCGAGCGGTGGGTCCAGAGGGTAGCGAGCGAGGCAGCGCCCGTGGTGGGATACTCCGCAGCGGCGCGAGCGCCGTACGTAGTCGGAAGGACATGGCGGTGGTGAGGTGGGAGGGGGGTTGAGAGAGTGTTGGAGGACGGACGGGCGACGAAGTTGTTCCGCCACTAGCGCCACTTGTCGTTGAGCTGGGTTAGAGCCGCTGGCAAACAGTACAGTCGAAAGATTAGAAGTGGCGAGCAACAGTGACGTTGAGCATTTTACTTTAACAACGACGACGACGACGTCAATGTCCGCCGGGCGGCGACCACGCCCGGCGCGCCCCGCTGACCCCCGAGGTCATTGACCGACGGGGGCCAGAAAAAGTCGCGGGCGCGGGCAGGCACTACTGGTGCGCAGGCACGCCGGTTCGCACACGTTTGAGTCCGGCAGAGAGAATAAGTCACGTGACGTGAACAGCGCTGCCCCCGTCTTGACTAGCATTCAGCGGTTCTCCAGGGTGGACCTGCCACCGTAGGACGGTGTGTTCAGCGCAAAGGGTGACGAACAGCGCTGCGCCGGATATCATTGCGAATTGCTGTCCTACCGCTCCACTGTGCTGAGTGTGCCTTCAACCGTAGAGCAGCGCCGGTTCAGCAGAAAGTGGAGAACAGCGCTGAGCCCACGGCGGTTTCGATGCTTCCATACCTTTTCATCCGCGCCGGGTGGAGTTCCCACCGTAGCGCGAGCCTGTTCACTTCCAGCTCGTGAACACCACTGCCGTTAAAATGTTGCAGCGTCCTCCATTTGTCGTTCCACTGTGCTTGGTGGTCTCCCACTGTACTGAGCCATCGTCCCGACGTTTACTGCAGAACGGCGCTGCGACAGTGTTTAGTGGGACATTCACACCTGATAACACCACCCCGTGCGCGGGTTTGTCACTGCAGTTAGGCGCAGTCCCTCAATGGCCCATGAACAGCGCTGCTGGTTGACCCGGGAGAGGCATACCACCAGCCTCGCCCCGTGCCGTCGTTTCAACTTTGGCATCTGAACAGCGCTGCATTTTCGTAAATCCGCCCCACACGGGTTCAGGTGTGCTGTGCAGACGAGGTCATAGTACCACTGGGCTCTCTCGCCCCCTTCTCAAAGCTCATACGCCCTCCATGACAACCGCCCTCCATGACAACCTCTGCGCACGGCGGCAGTCGCGGTAGCTCCACGACGCCACGCACACCACACTCACGCCTCTAAGACTAACTGATACATCGTAGTACCGTACAAGCAACGTCTCGACTCTTGCTAATGTCCTCGTAATTGTGAATGGGAGAGGGGCATACAAGCACTCTATGGGCGGAGGGGTTCGAGGAAGGAGCACATTGCGACGCCGATAACGCCGTTTTCCGCGCGCGCAACGACCGCGCCGTCATTCTCGACACCGACTTGGGAGTAGGGGAAGCTCGTGAGGTCCGCCACGCGGCCAATTTCATGCAGAACACTTGGCGTCAGCGATTGTCTAACACCAGAGGACCTACTCAATCATGTCGCCCGCCGCTAGCGGTAGGAACGCCAAGCCTTTAAAGGTCTGGTTACCCAGTTCGTGCGGATTAAAGTCCGCGACGGCGCAGCACGAGTACAGGACCACTGAACCGTGCCATACCTCGCCCATCTCGGGCTGGGCGGGGAACGCCGTCGTCGGCGCTCCGCTCGCGGCGTCGCCTAGACCCAGCGCCGAAAGGGACATCATGTCTGCGACGCTGGCCGACGACGACGGCACCGCCTGTACAGAGCTCGAGACGAACATGGCGCCGCTCGTCCGCGTCAGGCTCAGCGTATCCAGCAGCGACCTGTTCTCCTCGGTCGGGATACGCGGGAGGCCAAACGACAGCCGTTCCTCTGGCTCCTCGGCAGCCTCCTTGCCCGCCGACGTCGCGGACAGCGTCGACCGCACAGTCGACCGTTTACTGCTACCCTTTGACGCGCCGCGCATAAAAGTCGACCGGTTGGACGGTATACCGCTGCTACCGCTGCCCATGCCACCGCTGCTGCTGCTTTTGCTGTCACGCTCGCTGCCTTTACTGTCCCTGCTCTCGCGGAAACTCTGGCGGCTGGTCGAGCGGCGGTCGCCACGGTGACTGCTGCGTCTCATGAGACTGCCAAAGATGGAGCCCGAGTCGGGACGCATCTCGGGTCCAGACGACCCCTGTTCCGTCGTCGTTGGACCCTGCAGCGACATGGACCGGCGCCGGTTCCCGCCACCCGTGACTTCGAGCGGGGGCGACAACAGCGATGCCGACGTCGACGCCGACGCCGACACCATCGACGTGCTCGAATCCGTGCGCAACGGGGGGACAGGCGGGGGCGCCATAAGTTCGGCATACAGCGAAGGACGAGGTGGTACGGGCGGAGAGTTTCGAGGCGTCGAAAGCGGCGAGCCTCGCAACGAGGACGCGTCGCGAGACCCGTCGCCGCCCGTAATGTGGAGACTGCGCACGATACTGTTGGGCTCGCGCCAGCGCTCTATCCACGCCTTGTGAATCCCGCGCGCGGTAGTCACATCCAGGACCACCTCCTTTATCGCCGTGCCCTCGGTTATGAGCTCGGTCGGCTCGCTGATGTACTGCGCCGAGTACAGCGCGAGCTTGTCGCGCATAAAGCCAAAGTACTTGGACTGCGCGCTCGCAAACGAGTTGAGCGCAAGATCGTAAATCCGGCGGTAGCCCTGCAGGAATACGGGGAGCTCCTCGAGCAACTGTGTGTGGATGGCGACGTACTCGCCCGCCTCTTGCAGAAGCATGCGCTCGATCGACTTTTTCGCCTGACGGTGGGCCACGTAGCGCGCGTACTCGTACGACTTTTTGTTGAGCTTGTCAACGATCGCCACGGGATTCTTGGACGCCTCGAGCAGTTTCCCAAGTGACGGAATGATGCTGCCGGTGACGTGCTGGTTCTGTCTGTCAGCTTGTGCGCCTATAAAGCTGCACTTACCATCTCTTCCCATGCGCCGGTGAGGACGCTGTCGAGCACACCATTGAGCGCGGCGACCTTCTCCGTCCTGCTGTCGTTCGTGACGCGCCGGCCGAGCGAGTACCACCGGAGGAAGTACATAGCAATGTCCATCTCCTGGCGGACAAGGATCCTGCTGGTCTGGCACCAGTCGACCATCTCGGCGCCGAGACGGCGGACGTTCTTGTCATTCTCCTCGAGCCGGTGCACAAGGTCCTTGAGCTGTGACTGGGCATAGGGCGTGACGTCGGGCAGTGCCGAGGGGTCGTTACCGCTCGCCTTGTCCTTCTTGAAGCGGCGGAGGTTGAGCAGGCGCGGTCCGTGGCCGCCCTGCTTTTGCTCTTTGGCAAGGTTGACAGTGGACGTCGACTTGCCCATAACGTTGGAGATGACGTCGGTGCGGCGCTTGACGTTGTCAATCTCCATGGCGAGCGCGCGTGCGCCCTCGGCGGCTTGGCGGATGGCAATAAAATCGGCATGAGCCGGCGTCGTGCAAGACAGCAGATCCTCAAAGAGCAAGGGATACTTGGTGATGCGCTGCACGGGCTTGATAAGCATAGAGTCGAGGTTCCACGCGTGTGTGCTCGACTTGACCTTGGACCAGCAGTCGTTGAGGTACGCGGCGTGGCCCTGGTCGTTCTGCAGCTCGAGCAGGCGCGCACTCGCCTGCGCCTGCCGCGCACAGTACGTCGTGTACAGGGGACGCAGCGACGGGAGGAGCTTGCTAAAGACCTCGCCGAGGCGATCAGAGCCCGACGACCCCGCGTCGTCGTCGTCGGTGCTGTTACCCAACGCGTCCTCAAACTGCCTCGCGAGCGATTCGGCGATCGCGGCGATCGCAGCAATGTTGAGGAACACGGCCTTGACGTCGGCCTGGGACAGCGGCTTGCCGATCGACGCACCGCTCACGCGCGCGAGCCCGTTGGCGCTCGACGGCGTCGACGGAATTCTTGGCGACGCCATGAGCGACGGCGTCTGGATCGACGTCGACGACGACGTTGCGCCGGAGGTCGTGTACAGGCTATCCATCGAGCTGCCGTTATGGTGGCCGTGCTCGCGCTGGCCGTGCTCACGCGGACTCTTGAGGACCGGCGACATGAACCCGTTCCACGCATTGCTCCACGCCGAGTCGGCGCCACTCATGCGCCGCTCGTGCCCGCTGGTGCGCCAGGTGGGCTCACCCTGCTGACCGCTCGTGCGCTTGTCGCCAGTTCCGCTCGTGCGCTTGCCCAGCTCCTCGAGCGACTGGCCGTACATCGAGCTGCGACGCGAATGGCGTGACTCGCCGCCAGCTGCGATGTGGCTGGAGTCGCCACCGCTCGTGACGCTAACGCCGCCTTGCGAGTGAGACGACTCTGGCCGGAAAATGACAAGGTACGCGTCGCGCACAAGCGCGAGGTCGTTGGCGTAGGTTCGCTCCGTGTTTGCAATTTCGCGGATAAGGTGGGCCCGGCGTGACATGTGCGTGGGTGAGGGCGACTGGGACACGGGCGACGTCACTAGCATGCTTTGTGGCCGTGCGCCCAGCTGCGGTGGCCTGAGCCCGCTGGCGGGACCAGTCTGAGAACGTGGCAAATTCGGCGCGTTCGTGTCATGCTCGGCATTGCCGTTGGGGCGTATGGTGGGCATCGATGGCGAGCGCGCCGCAGGGTCGTGGCTGCCCAACTTGTTCGGCGTTCTGGGAGTCATAGGCGTGTGCGGCGTCGCAGGCAGCGACTTGTCTGTCTTGCGCCCGGGTGTTGCTGGGGCGTCCGGCATGGGAGGTACAGCCAAGGCATCGGGCTGCGGAGTAAGCATACGACGATCAACGCAACTCACCTCGCTGCGCGACCTGGGATGAAGCGATGACGAGCGCTTGCCCCACATGACGCCGTCAGCCAGCGTCTCTTGATGCCCGTCTTCGCCGCCGGCGGGAGGGCTCAGCGTCGCCGGAGCCTCCTGCTGCGCCTGGTGTGCACCAACCGCCCAGAGATTGACCGACGACGGCGGGGCAGACGGCGGCGCCGAGTCTTGGCTGTACGGAGACGGAAAGTTGTCGTACGACGACTGTGAAGCCTCATCGGCTTCCGAGTCGGGCTGTGAAAACTCGCCAAGTTGCTGCAGTTGCCCAGCTAACGAGGCGGCCGGCGTGACGGGCGCCGACGTCGACGTCGTCGACACTGACAACCGCGCCTTGCCGCCCTCTGGTGAGGGAGTGAGCGTGCCTGCCGGGGACACCTTGCGGCGCATGGCCAACTCGCGCATGGCGGAAAGAAAGGGCGACTCGATCGACTTTGCGTTGGGCTCTTCGTTGCCGTCCTTGGACACGAGCGTCCACGAGCTGTCAGGCGACAGCTGAACCGCCGTATCCATGTCGCGAGAGCCGGGTTTGTCGGTTGCCGAGCTACCGGCGTCGGACGGAGGCCCAGAGTTGAGCGAAATAGCGTTGTGCGAGGGGGACACTGGCCCCGGCCATGAACTTGGGGGTGAAGCCATGGACGCGTCCGAAGACGACTGTGGGATGCTTGGACGGCCTCGAGGCGGTGCCGCTTCTGCTTCCGGCGCCAAACCAAGTCCATCAGGCAGTGGAGGGACTGGCGGAATAGGTGATGATGGAACGGGAGGAGAGCTGCCAATGCGGCTCTGCCTGCGTGAGCCAGGACCTGCACCGTTAAGGCCTCTAAGGGGGCTTTTGGCGGGCACTGGCGGCTGCTTGGAGGGCGACGTGCCAGAAGGCACTGCGGATTTTGGAGGGGGCGCGGCGCTCAGCCGGCGGTTCGTCATGGGTGGTGGGGGAGGTGAAATGGTTAATCCTGGATCTTTGCGAGAGGGGCGAGGAGAGTTGGTAGGCGACCGAGCCAGTGGTGTCCGCCGGCCCAACGTCGACTCGTCTCTTGGCGAGGTCGCCAAGGTACCCGGTATCGTGCCGCTCGGTTCGGTGCGCGAGTTCAAGACACCAGGCAAGGACGAGTCGCGTATCGGAATCGGCTGCGGGGACTTTATCGACTTTGGTGACAAGTCCTTGCGGGGAATGCGACTGCGCGAGACGACGGTGAAGGAGGATTTGGGACGAGACGGCGTGTCTGTCGCCGATGCTGCGTCCAGGATTGGGGCCGTTGGTTGCGACGCTTCTTGAGGCTTGGCCGGGGACACACCCGTAGACGCCACTGTGCTGCCCTGCGACGGCGCAGACGACCGCGGAGGGCTGCTTGAAGGGCGACTGGAGCCGCGAGAACGAGAGGCGCGGCGATCACTGCGAGCGGTGCCAGAAGCATCGTCTCCGCGGCCGACGGACGCTGAGCGCGAGGGGGCACGAGACGACGCGTTGGAAGGGAGTGGACTGGTGCCGCTGCGCTGCCGCCGAGGCTGAGGACTACGCTGTCCAGGTAGCAAGGTGGATGAGTGTTGTTTGGGGGAAGACGAGGACGACGACGCCTCGGCGTTGGGGGGTGACAACGAGGCGGTCATCGGGGGCGAGTCGAGGACTGCAATGGGTGCTGGTGGGAAAGTTGGTGCGGCAGCGCCTCGAGGCGACATGAGGGTGCGGCGTGGCAAAGACGAGTGCGAGCGCTGCTTTCTAGCGACTTTGGTCGTGCCGGTTGGAATGCGCGACGGCGTTGATGATCCCTCGGCAGAGTTGGTGCGCTGCAAGAGGACACCATAAGTGGACGTTGACGAGGTCGGCGTCGAAGGATCCGAGTGTGACGAACCCGGCATGGGCGTGGACATGGGGGACACGGACACTGCTGGTCTGGAAACGAGGGCCGCGCCCGTTCCACTCAAGCCCAAGGTGATGGGTTGTCCTGCACCTGCGCCCTTGGGGAATGCGTTAGGGGCTGTTGGCATGTTGGCGCTCGAACCGCCGAGAGCTGTGCCTAGCATGATCTCTTCCATGCCCCTGCTGCTGCCTGCGCCTGGATCGTCTGTGTCGTCGTCGAGGGAGAGGACGGCGCCGCTGTTGGATGTGGACATTGCGGGCGAGCCGTGGGCCGAAACGGACGTTGGTCCCCGTCGTCCTCCATATGGTGCGCTGCTGCCCGAGCCTGCCGACGCAGACAGCGAGCGCACCTTGCCCAAGGGGTTGGCGCCGGACGACGACGACGACGACGGCCGTGGGATGCGCGAGTTGAGATACCGCGGCGAGGTGGGAGGGGTGGCAAAAGGGATGGAGACGGACGACGTCGAGCTGCGGCGCGACGAAGTGGCCGTGGTGGACGAGCCTGCCACAGCTGCCGGGGCCATTGCGAAGGGCTTGGTGCTGTGGCGGCGGGCGTAGCTGCCGCTGCTCGGCCGCCTAGGGCTGTGTATGCACTGTTAAGAGGTGTGTGTGTGGTTGGAGGAAATGGTTGTTGTAGGTTTGGTGGTGGCCGAGTTGTCGAGGTGTTCCAGGTGGGTGATGCGGTTTCGGCTGCCCCGGCTCTTTGGTGGCTGACTTGGCCGCGCCGTTGTGACGGGAGGCGGATGCCAGCTGGTGTGGTGGTGTTTGTGATGATCGTCGTGGTGGTTACTGACTGCAAAGGTCAATGAACACACGCACACACACAAACACACGCACAATCCACACGCCGACGCCACCTGCTACCTGTTACCTGTTACCTGTTACTTGCGACCTGCGACCTGCAGCGAACCAGGGAAAAAAAAGGACACTCTACTCCGAAGTCTCGAATTGACTATCGTAGCCGCGGAACAGGCCCTGCTCGACTCCCTGCTCCCCACCTCCGCCAAATTACCACTTTGTGCGACTTTTCAAGAGCGGGAGGGACGGCAAAAGCAGCAGTCGGCGTTGGGGTGGGAATGCTTGTATGTCCCAGTCTCTGGTCGTAAAGAAAAGATGGAGTAAGAATCAAGTCGTTGTCGGTGGTGAGGTGTGACGAGAGTGAATGGCTCCGTCACTGTTGCCGCCGACTAGAAGGCAAGGCACAACCTCACTATTGCCATGACTCCAGTACACCGTGCTGGTCCACTTGACCTGACTCCGTAGAAGACTGGGGCCGGAAGATGTGCGTGGAATTGCACCATACGTACATGTGCATGTGCCGCAGCTGCAAGATGCTGGTACCTGGCTTGTCACGGATGTTCTGCCTGCCAGCCTCCGATCTCCTACCCCTACGAACATACGAGAGCAATGGCGCATGCATGTGGCCCGGGTCCATCTCCCTTGACTTTGTTCCTCTCGCTGTTGTACCTTGGCAACGGCTTACCTGCCACCGAGACTTGACTCTGCGGTCATGATGGCCACAGCTGTTCATCGGTGTTGTTGTTGTTGCCGGCATTCTTGTTGCCATGGACCCTGAACTCCCTTTCAAACCGTCGCCGATGCTGGCCTTCCGCGCCCGGGCCCTGTATTAAACCCTTTTGAATACCCCGCCTCCAGAGTTACCATTACCTTATTAGGAAACTGTTATGTCGTGCCTGGGGCCGATCTGCTCTTCAAAGCCCCACTCAGCAGACATTGGGCCGGCTGTGAGGTGTGCAATAGTTTCAATTGCCCCTCCATTTTAGCGCGTGCTGCTAACGTGCTCGACGCGTGCAAAAATACGTCCGTCGACCTCTATACTACGCCCCGCGCCTCCACCAAAAGCATCTTTGTGGACAACGGCAGTCTGCATCAACGACAACATCATGGTCGACGAGGCAAAGCCGACGTCAGCAGAGCTCAACGCGTCCAATCCGCCATCAGGGCTGCGGTCCTCGGCGTCGAGAGGGAGGCACAGGCGAGGTGTGGTGCGTTAGCTTCACATTTAAGTGAGACAGCAGCTGACAAGCCCAGGTGCAGGAGGAAGATGCGACCAAGCTTCAGTTTGGCGGTAAGCTCCTCCTCCCTCCCTCCCTACTGAACGGACGACTGACGCCGCCGCAGAGTTTGCCGACGGCGAAGCCTTGACGATTGGCGAGGTACAGACCATCCTCAACATCTCGCGGTCGGGTCCAGGCGTGCCTCCTCCACCCGATAACAAGTGCGCCTGACTCCATTAAACATGATTTATTGACATGGCAGGGTGTACAAGCTCACGATGGAATACGTCAACACGTTTGCCAACGCCGAGTCCAACGTTGCTGAGAGCATGCGCGCGTGCGTACTGCCTAGCTCTTTCGAGACTGCGCTAATAAGACAGAGCACTCACCGCGCGTCCTGGGTTCCTCAACATGTTCGAGATTGCGCAGATCATGTATCTCCGCCCAGAGAACGTTCAGGTAGCCGTTGCGCTGATTCCAAGGTGAGCCTCCGTGTGTGGATGTGAGGGGAGCATCAGTGGCAAAGTCATTGTTTGTCGAAGGACAAAGCGACATTTCGTCGATGTTGGCTTTTGTGTCTCCCACGCGCCCTTTGTTACACACTGTTGGGCCCTCTGGTGCCTGCGCTAACGCCAGCCTGGAGCGATACAGCCAGGGCGACGAGAACGAGGAGACGCTGTCCCAGCTCATCGAAGAGGTGCGCAGCATCGCACGTTATGGGGGCACGTAGTGGGGGGGGGCGAACATATGGAGGGGCGCGACATGGGCGATAGATGCAATGCATTGTGTACTATACTTTATGTCTATGATGGGTCAGGAGAGAGATGACGACGGGTGTATGTCTTCGATCTGTCTGCGTTGAGTGCAGGGCAGGTGCATTTTACGTCCGGAGCAATACCGATGCCTGAAGCGCTCAAGTAACGGACTTGGCCCTTCTACCCCGTTATCGCAGCAGTCTAGCGGCATAGCAGCCCCAACACTCAAAAGCGCGGAAGCTCAATGACGCCGCCGTCGGCGCACCACGCCGCGAGCTCGGGCGTGACCTTGACCTGGCACCCGAGCCGGCTTGTGCCATCGCGGTAATCGAGGGCAAAGTCAAGCATGTCGAGTTCGTCCTCGGTGGGCTCGGGCACTGGGGCAGGCGACGGCCGCGGTGTGAGATACAAATGGCACGTGGCGCATTCTGATGTCAGTGCGAGTGCGCGAGTCGCGTAGTGACGAGCAGCGCGCCTTGGTGGCAGCTATTGTTGCGCTCAAGCACATTTACTCACCGGCGTTCCCACCACACACGCCCTCGAGCGCGGGCAGGTCGTGCGCCTTGCCGATATCCAAGAGTGTCGCGCCGACCGGGGCGTCGATGGTGATGGGTTTCCCGTTGAAAGTGCGGAACGTAATAGGGACTGTTGTGCCGGGGGAGGTCGTGTCGGCGTGGGACTTGGACTTGGACTTTGCAGCGGCCGCAGCGTCGGCACTGACATTGGCCTCGGACACGCCGGCTTGGCCCGCGGGTGCAGCCGCGCCGCTCCCCAACGCCGCCTCGATACCGGACCACATCCCGTCCTGCTCGTCCTCTGTAAGACCTACGCGTCCGCGCCAGTGCGCCCACATTCCCGCGCTGGAGCGCGTCACGGGTGTGCCGGCAAGCACAAAGTCCGCTAGCGCACTTGCGTCGCTTGCCCGCAGGTTCGACATCATGTCGAGTGATGGGAGGAGGAGCGCGTTTGCCGCCCACCTGGTGTTGTCAGTCGTCGTAACACGCACGCCAACTCACTTGTGTCCGCCTACATGGCCCACCTCACGCACGTGCACTGTATCGTCTCCACGGCGCGCGAGCTCCTCCCTTAGCGCAGCAACGAGGGGCCGACCGTGGTCGGAACACCGGCAGTCGCGCGATCCATGGGTACACACTAGGATTTCGCGTGCCGCTTGGCCGTCTGCGGCCTTGACGCCAGGGGCTGCGGCAGGACCGACGAGTTTGGGGCGGTACGTGAGGGCCTTCCGGAGCTGTGCCGAGTCGAGCGTCGCGTCGCTGAATTCGGGAAACTCGAACGCCTTGCCGTCGGGAAAGAGGAGGCGGGCAGGGTACGTCTCTGGTTCGCGCAGGCCGGGGAACGACGCTGTGCCCTTGCCGTCGTACACGGCGTTCACTGACACGCCGGCACGTTTTAGCGCCGAGCCCGCCTCGGCCATCAGAGGACTCAGTACGTCCAGGTGCGACGGCCACGTCGCGGGCGGTATTGGGAGTAGGAAGAGCAGTAGGGCCCGTCGCGCGGGGACGTGTCGTTTCTCCAGCGGTTCCGAGCCCGCGGGAACGGGACATGCCAGCGCGTCGTCGCCCGGACTGCAGTCGGGCACAGGCGACGTTGGGACAGCAATGGGTCTGCGGCCTGTACTGCTCGTCCGTGCACCGAGCGTTGGCGTTAGTCGCGGCGCGCGAGCGCGCGCCAGCACTGGCGTGCCAAGGCCTAGGCGCGTCCCGCGCACAGCACCAGCTCTTGCTGTGCGGCTGAGCGTCGAAAACATTGTGGTGTGGGCAATGATGCGTTTCGGCAATGTCATCGCTGAACTTTTCGGTTGGGCGGATTAGTCGCCACCGGAAATAGCCGGGGAGTAATCGGCCTCTTCTGCTTGGTTCACTACTGCTACTGCAGATTCATACAAAGACTAAACCACAGATTCAGGCGATTAAGATATGGTAAAACTGTAGACGGATGAGAGTGCAATATGGAGGGAGAAAGCATGGACAACTATTCACGCCTGCACACGGCTAGTCCTGCCTGCCTGAACCGGGGAGGAACGCCCACACTGTGCCCATGCACATCATGATCGAGCTGACGATGATGACTGCGACCTGAACGTAGCGGGTGGTACGCACGCCCCAGTCCTCCACGTCGAGCTTGAGCAGGCGCGGGCTAAGGCGGAGGTAAAAGGCAAGCTGGGGTTAGCGCTGGCTGACACGCGCAAAGACTCACGGGAAGAATAATGCAGATGAGGAAAGACGAGAAACTGCCAAGGAAAGCCATGACCTTTTCGAAACCGGGAAGGAGAATGGCCGTGAGGGTGCACGCAATGGTGATGAGCGTGCGGCTGACAATACGCAGGACGCCCTTGGTGCCCTCCATGCGGCGGGTGGCGTGGGGGTCGATAAACGCCGGCGCCATGGGCGACTTTGGCCGGTCGTCGAACGGTTCGTCGATCATGTAGTCGGATGCGCCCGCGGCAGAGAGGCGCGTGCTGATGGTCGACGATACGGCCTCGACGATGGAGCGGCGGCGGTCACGCGGTGGATGCACACCCGGGTTGGGCGCGAGACCAAGGAATCCCTCGACAGCAACGTTTAATGGGCGCGAGCACAAACCAAACTTTGTGAGCGGATTGATGACGATCATCCACACGGCAACGAGGTTGAGCGCAACGGGGTACTTGTACAGCGGGTTCATGAGGTCGATGGTGATCTCGTCCGACACGTCGTCGCCAAACATGAGGTAGCCTGTGGCGCCCGCGACAAACGCGACGGCGCCAGCGACAGTGAACGCAATGTTGAACACGCGGTCGGCGCTCTGGGGGTTCTTCATGTCGCGTGCAATGCTGGGGATGACTGCGTGCCCGCCAAAGCCGGCAAGGACAAGACCGATGCCACCGAGCCAGTTGGCACCCTTGAGCTCAGGCCCTAGGTGCGTCGGCATCGGCTCGATCAGCGAACCTGGCGCGTGATGCTTCCACAGTCCGTCAAAGATGACAATCCCGATGAGCAGGACGGTACAGATGGTCGACAGCACCGAAGGCACCGACAACAGCCACAGCGGCATAAACGTAGTTGGCAGGATACTGCGTGTGAGCTAGGTCGGCAACAAACACTCACAAGAAGAAACCAATCACCTTGAAGACGTTGGACGATACGTGCGGAAAGATGGCGTTGAGCGAGTCACCAAGCAGCACAATAAGCGCGACGCCAATGGCGAACAGCTCAAGGCAGAATCTGGAATAAGCACAATCTCGTGCACGCCGACATACAGTGTGTTGATAGCACCACCCGCGGGACCGCCGAAAGCCTTGCGGCCAATGTCCGTGTAGCCTAGCAGAGCGGGGTCGGCAAAGATGAGCTTTGACAAGAGCTTGGCCGTGTAGCAGGTGATGTACGAGAAGCCGATAAGCATGATTGTGCCGCCGATCCAGCCGGCGTACGAGAACGCGAGCGGCATGGAAAGGAGGCCGATACCGACGAGCACGGCGATGGCGTTGAAAAGCTAGGTGTGAGCGCTGATCGTCCGTAAGGCGGCTTACTGTCTGTCCATCGCTGCTGTCGCCGACGTGGTGGGGCGGGTTGGTCGCATATGACCTTGGACGGGCAACGGAGCTGTTGCGGCGCGAGCGAGCTGGCGACGCAAGGGGTGAAAGACGGTCTGGGGCCCAGCCGAGACGTTTACTAAGCAGCGGTGTGGTCTCGGAGGGCAGCTTCTTCGTCGAGGCTGGAGGGCGACCGACACCGACGCCGGCGCCGCCCTTCTGCTGCGACTTGCGGCGTGTGCGCGTTGGCTGCGATACCGGCTCGGTGTCGGGCAGCTGGTGGACGCTGGCGCGTGGAGTCGCGTTGGCCGAGTTGCCCGATGCAGAGCCCGAGCCGTCGCCCGTGCTCGTGGACGTCAGGGAGGACGACACGGGCACGGTCGGCGTCGTGCCGTACATGGAGAGCAGGGTGCCGCGCTTGCTAGGGAGCGAGACGGGAGCGCGGGGCGCGTGGCCCTCCTCGCCTGCCTCAGCGACAGTTGCGAGAGCAGCCGATGGCGAGCCGCGCGGTGACTCCTCGCTGGTCCGGCGCGACTCCTTGAACGGGTCCGGCGAAAAGAATGCGGACGCGTCAGAGTTGGACGCGTCGTCTGGCACGGCATCGTGCTCGTTATCGTCGGTAGACGAGTATCCTGACGGCGCACCCTCGGCGTCCCACTCGGCGTTCTCCTCGTCCGTCGGTGCGTCGTCGTTACCCCAGTGTGAGTCGACAAACGACGGCGCCGAAGGCAATCCGGCGAAAAACCGCTGCTGAGACCGCGAGTCTGCACGTCAGTCTTACCCCGTACCCCGCCGGGGTTGTAACTGGCTTGGACTTACAGCTAAAGACGAGCTCTAAACTGCTGCGGACGACGCTGGGGCGCCGTCCGCCGCGCGAGCGCTCCGCCTGCTCGGTCGGGGGGATCGGAACGCTCCTCTCGTCGGGCATGGGATGGGCGTGACCGTATACGGAGATAGTGAGGAGTGGCGATGGGGTCTACCGGTAATGGTACCGGAGCTTTTTCCGACTGTAAACAATACCAAAAGGCGTCGATGCGGCGATGTTGAGCGAGTAAGATGTAAAGAGCAATGTGCAGAAGTGAAAAGATACTGGCAACGCTGCAAAGGTATGTCGCCCACCCGACGTTCGGGTCACAAGCAACCTTACAGCAAGCCGTAGCATCTGGGAAAGGCTTTTTACCCCGGATCATCATGGTCTGGGCCGGGGTTGACAACAAACCCGACGTCTCACCTGACTGACTCTGTTTCCCCACCCTGGACTGGACACAACACAGGCACACGAGCATCTCGAGTTGTGCCGGGTGCCGTTTGAAGCCATTCAAGGGGCATTTACACTTTTTACCCCCACTCTTTCTCCCTCGCTCGCCAGCTTTGCCAGAGGCCTATCGCCCATGTCAGGACGCAGCCATGTAGCAGCCGCTCTCGTCCCGGGTCACAGCTCACTGACGAGACTACGAGGGGCCAAAGCTTGGCACAGGTTCCCCCACCCTACCACCCGGGGCCACTTGTAGCAACTGGATACTGTCTCGCTCGCTTAGTACTCCCTCCTGCTCTTGCCGCCTATCTCATGGGTCTATCTGAAGAACGAATGGGCGGCCCAGGCGGGACGAGCCTGGGAACTGACAACGTCGTGCACCTGCCGCGCCTGCCGAAAGCGGCGCTGAAAACATGTTCACGGGCGATAGGCACTCGCGTGCCCAGAAAAAGTCTACAGACAAGCTCCAGCTAGTGGTAGGGGAATAATAGGCGGTTATACCTGTTTGTGCGGCGCCACGAAAGCCACTGCGCCACTTTGGAATGTGGAATGCGTTTCGGGTTATACCATACGTCCAAAGGACGACGTTTGAAGCGCTGCGGAACTTGTCACCCGCCAAGTCGCAATAAACAAGTACCGAGCGATGATCGTCGCCAAGACGTATATGCCGATATCCACTCGTCCACTCGCCCACCAATGCAGGTCGCTCGTTTGGTGGGCATCAACCCCCTCCTTACGCATACATGCATGCATGCAGGTGTACTTTTTAAACTTCCTCCTCTGTGCCTCCGTGCTAGTTGTCTACGGCGTGTGCACCTCTGCGTACCTCTTATTTATGCTAGGCGGCCGCCGTCGACTGGCAGCGCGACGCCAGTGAGGAACGCCGCCTCGTCCGAGCACAGGAAGACGGTGCTGTTGGCGATGTCCTCGGGCTCGGAGGGACGTCCGAGGGGGATAGTCTTGATGATCTGGTCCTCTGTGGCCTGACCAACAAACATGTGTTTGAGGCCGGTATTGCCGAACACGGGGCAGATGGCGTTAAAGCGCTGGCGTGAGCCACCACTGTTTAGTTAGATCAACTTACAATCTGCTGCGGGCCAAACTCGATTGCGAGGTTCTTCGTAACGCTGATGGCCGCAGCCTTGGAGGCGCAGTACCATGTCAGACCGGGTCTACCCATAATTCCAGCCGTGGACGCGACGTTGACGACAGCTGCCGGCCCACCAGCCTCACGCGTCTTTTGCAGCGCAGGCACCATGACGTGCACCGAGTGGAAGATGGAACGGAAGTTGACGTCCATGACCTTGTCGTAGTCTGCGTCGGTCGTCTCGAGTACGGGCTTGGACGCGTACGTCGCGCCAGCATTGTTGATGACAAAGTTGACACCGCCAAACTTGTCCTTGGCGGCCGCCAGCAGCTTGTCCCAGTCCTCACGCTTCGTCACGTCGCCTGCGCGCGCAAGTTAACCATGCCGTCAACGTCGGCTTACTTACACTTGACAAACGTGGCTTTGCCACCTGCGTCCTCAATCTCCTTGACTACCTTGTTCCCTCCCTCCTCGGCCTGCCGTTAGCGCATGCCCACGCCACCGCTCGGCCGCATCAACCCACCACATCGGCAACCACAACCGCAACCCCGTCCTTGGCGAACCGCCGTGCGATCCCCGCACCGAACCCCGAACCCGCACCAGTGACCACCGCGACGCGCTGCTGTTGAGACATCCTTTTGAGTGTGAGATATGAGTGTAGTGAAGATAAATGGACGAGTTCTGTGTTACTTTTGCCCAGAGATCCTTGTGCCCGCGCGATGCCGACCCCGGCCGCTTTCAACGGTGTGATGGGACAGGTGGGCAACATTAGCGCCCAAGTCGGCGTCCAAATTGCCGTGCCTGCGGGGCCCACGTCGGCAATGTCCGACACTTACTCTCATCTCACCCGCCTAGCAGTCTGAACTGGTACGTTGGTACATTGCTCCTCTACAAACACGAGATACTGCTCCGTGGGTACGTGGGTGCGAATAATAAAACAGCATGTAGGAATGGGCCCCGGGTCGCGCTCGACTACTTCTCCTCTCATCGCGTCTGTCGTGGGGGGTACATTGGTGAGTGTTCGGTGGTTTCTGGGCTGTGCGTGTCGGCGCTGGGCGAGCTCATCGTCGTCGCTGTCGTCGGCGTGGGTGTAGGCGACAGGCGTGCGCTGCCCAGACGGGACGTGTCGACCGAGAGGCCGCGCTGTGGCGCTTCGCTTGACGTCGGGGACAGCGGCAGGGCCTGTTGTCTTGATGGGCCGCCGCCCCGCTCGCGCGCCCACTCGGGGTTGTAGACCGGCGGGAGAATCTCGTAGCCGTCCAGTGTCCCGCCGTCCTGCTCTTGGGCGACCGGTCGCGGTCGTGGTGGCCGCCGCGCAGAGGGCCCATGCTTGAGCTCTGCCGCCAGCTGCGGCACGGGCGCCGACGACGCCGCTGCCTTCGCGGGATCATGATCCGCTGTTGAACCCATCGTACCACTCAACGAGGACGGGTACGACGTCGGCATGCTCGAGCTTTCGCTAAAGTATGCCTGGCGCGACGCGAGCGCTCCGGGCGCCGCGGTGACAATGTCGTGCCCGGACGAGGACGGAAACGAGGATGCTCCGTTGGTGCTGCGTGTCAGCCGCCTCCATCTCAACACAACCTACTCGGACAGTCCCCCCTCCATGTCGCTGTGATCAGCTGGTCGCTTTTGGGCGGCGCCAGTGTGAGGCGCCAGGAATGGTTCAGGCTCGGGTGGTGGAGTCAGGCTGCGAAGCTCAACGGACGAGGGACTGTCGACATCAAACTTGGAGATCTGGGTGACGACGGGTACGCGTTGGCGTCGTCGGCGCCGGACAAACCACACGATCGCGCCGATGATGAGCGCGACGCCCACTACGCCGCCGACGACACCGCCTGCGATAGCGCCCTTGTTTACCTCAGAAGGAGGCTGCCAACGACTGACATCAGTTCCATCCACAAGCAAGAACTCACGGAAGCGTTTGCTGGCGGAAGAACGACACGCTGTGCAGACCTAACGTAGTGCCGTTGCGCGGGTTGGAATCGTTGTCACTGTACGTGCCAACAACCAACGTATAGTTTGCCTTTGGGTCGAGCGGGATGGCATACAGCAACGACGGCGCCTCCCACGCGTTGTATGCCGAGAAGAGCATGTGGCTGTCTGCGAGGGGGGGCAACGGGTCCCAATCAAGCGTAAACTGGTCACTGTCGGGCCCGACCGTGCCGTTGAGATACACAAACGATGTCTCGGGCGGCACGGTAAAGTTGACATACGCGCCGTCCCTGCCCATAAGGTGCTTGTACTCAATGTCGCCTGGCGTGAGCGTCTATTGCAACCAGCTTGATGACTCACGGACCGCCCCAATCGTGTCTTTGACCTCCCAGTCGCCCGAGTACGTGTAAAATGGGTTGAGCGTCTCATTGTCGAGAATAAAGTTCTCGACCTGCGCTGCAGTCTGGTTAAGCTCGGTCCCGAGACTGCGGCAGTCAGCAGCTGTACTATCGTCCACACGTACGTATCGATCGCGGCACCAGTCATGACCTCGATTCCCCTGATGGTCCAGTTACCAGAGAAGAGCGAGAGCTGCATCTTGTGGTATCCCCAGACGAGATTCTGTGCTTCGCATAGGACGCCAGATGTTGGGACGGGGTATGTGGGGTTGCGCGAGTCGACAATGAGCTGGAGAGGGGCCACGCTCTGGTTATAGTCCATGTTGTCGACCTCGCCGAGGATGCGGAACCCCGTCATGGGGAAGTTGAACCTAACTTGCGGTGATCCGTACTGCGCGCTCGCCGTGTGAGAGGACTCGCCGAGCCCCGCGTCGCCGGGGACGTACGTCGCCCAGTTTGACTCGCTAAAGCTCGTGTTCCAGATACTCGTGTTTGCCGCGCCGGAACCGCTCGCGCCGTCGCCTGTCATGCTGGGCCACCACGTCCACATGGCCGAGGTGTCGCTGATAGTCATGTTGAAGTACCTTGGGTTCTGCCACGTCGTCCACGGGATGTATACCGAGTCTGTCGCGCTGTTGGCGGCAGGTGCAGCGGTCGCGAGCCCTGCCCAAGCCGCAGCCGCAACCGCGCAGACGAGCGTCGCGAACGCCATGGTAGGCTAGGCGTCTTCGTCAACGCCTGGCACGAAATATGTGGTGTGTAGCTAGTCAACGGACAATGAGACAGTGTGACATTGCAAAGCGCGTGCGAGGCGGCCGGCGCGCGCTATCAGTTTATTAGCGTAAAATACTTGCACCCTGCGCAGTCGGTCGTCGTCTTTTGCAAGAATAGCACTGGTGTGCCATACTGAATGGTCGCCCAGACGCCACCCCACGTGCTAGGCGCGTACCGACTCTAAGGCTCTGCGTTTTTCGTTACCCACAGCGGGCAGCTGGTCTGTGCATCTTCGCTACCACCTGTGCAGCTCGCTAGCCACCGCTTGCTCGACGCGGGGCATGCAGTGGCCGTGTCGCTTGATGTGGGCTGAGCACACCGCGGCTTCCATCGTGGAATACCAAGACGAAAAGTGAGACACGAGTGAAATTTGCTGCCATTCATGACTGCGCAACGGGCTTGACAGACGTGGGCCGAGAGCTTGTGCCAGCTAGTCAGTCACCACTGTTCCACCCTCTCCGGGTGCCCAAGTCGTACGCAGTCGCCGCCGAGAGCTTGGGTTCTTATGTCATCGTGTCATGGCAACATTCAAAGACTGGTATTATCGAGGACTGCAACCAGTTCAAGGGATGCAAGTACCGTGTGTTCCTGGTCGCAGAAACCTCGCCAGAACTGTGACTGGCAAGAAGGCGACTTTGCACGTACTGTACCTGACGTGCATAGGCAGATCCTGTACCTTTCCAGCGATCACGTTAGTCCGAGATCAGCACATCTATGCACATCACATTGGATCAGCGTAGATTACATAGATGGCTGCGCTGCTGCGCGGGTGATTCACGCATTGTGCCGACAGACATGGCAGTCTCGGTGCGGCCGCCGCGGGGAGTACACCTACTCGGCCTACCCAATCGCTACACGGACAATCGCAAGGCGAGGCAAACGCGGACAGACTGGCGACACCGCGAATGCCGAACGCTCCAACGCCCGACAGCCCGACAGCTGATAATTGCGTCCCTGGCAGTCGCTCGGGCACTTGCACTCGGCGCGCTAACCTCCCCCAGCTCCCCAGCCGGACTGCGTTTGGGGTCCGTCCTGCAGACAATGTCCCCGCGCCTCTGGGGTATCACCCTGCCTGCCCTGCTGCCGTGTCTGGGGCCTGGGGTTTCCCTGTGCTCGTGGTGTCGCGGGCAAACTCCACGGGGTAATTAACGCTCAGGTCCGCAAAAAACAAGGTGTTGCGTGTGCGCGAGGTAGAGCGCAGCACGTCAGCGGCGCTGCGTGCCGCCGTTACACTCGCGAGATCGTGCTGTATACATCGCAGACATAAAGGTGTGCAGCTCTGATACCTCCTCGCCACTCTCGGCGTTCGCCCGCACCAGGTCAAGAGGCGAGAACGCTAGCAGCGCTGGCAGATCCAAACAGATCTGGACTGGAGCGTCCCGAAGAGCAACTCACCTCGCCAGGCACGTTGCCCAAAGGGGCAAGTTTACCCTCAAGTGGCACCTGTTAGTGTTTGATAGCCATGATGTCGTGAGTACCGGTTGCCCAACCAGCGGGCGTATAGCTGCATACGACGACAAACGGGGTTTGCTCGCCGGATCATGCGTCTTGCGCTGCTCCTGGCGGCAGCCTAGCAGCTCCAGCGGAGAGTTGGCGGCGGAACCGACTCTCGGGGGCCATATGGGCCGTTCTTTTCAAGCTGAGGTCGGCTCTTTTCAAGAGCTGCTGTCAAAGTCTCCCAACCGTTCTTCCACAACTCCCCCCATTTCTTTCGCATACTTGCACACTGCCCGCTATCCGCACCTTTGTTCTATCTTATCCTGTATCTTATCCAGGCATAGATACGTGCCATCATGGTGAGTGTGGTGTTTCATCACTGTCCCTGGACATTTTGGGACGGGGCCAAGCCACACTTCCGGAAATAGAAGCTCACACCTTGGCAGACGTTGTCACACGCCACCGAGGTCGAGGTGATCCGCGACGAGGAAAAGGCAGTCAAGCGCGACGACATCTCGGAGAACTCGGAGGAGACAGCCATCGAGACGCTCGTGGCCAAGGAGAAGGACCATGAGATCAAGTTCCGGACCATGTCGTGGCAGAAGACCACTCTGCTCCTGTTCGGAGAGTATGTCTGTCTCGCTATCCTGGCTCTGCCATGGTCGTACTCCGTCCTCGGCTGGGCGACCGGCCTCTGTGTCCAGATTGCCGTTGGTGCCATCACATGGTGTAAGTGGGCCCGAGTTGCGCTCGCTTACTCTAGATACGTCCTACATCATGTGGCAGTTTATCATGAAGCACCCCGAGATGCGCGACATCTGCGACATTGCCGCCCTGCTCTACCCCGGTTGGGCGCGGTTCGCCTACGAGGGTACAGGCGTCATGCTGTTGCTGAACAATGTGATGGTTATTGGCTTCCACGTCTTTACTGGCGCCAAGAGTGGGTTAGAACCGCGGACAACGCTCACCCAGTCTTCAACACTCTGAGCGACGACTCGCAGTGCACCGTCGCATTCCAGGGCATCACCGCTATCATCGGCAGTGAGTGTGCGTGTTTCGACCACACTAACCGCAGTCGTCTTCTCCCTGCCCCGCACACTCAAGCACGTTTCGTTCATGAGCGTCTTCTCGGCCATCGGCATGGGCATCTCGATCCTTTTGGGCTTGATATACTGCGGCATTGGCGCGAACCCGCGCACCGTTGAGGACGGGGGCAAGTACCCTACTCTGGGCCCAGTCAAGACGCACGGCGGCTTCCCCGACCCCAACCTCGGCTTTGTCGAGGGCTTCAACGCTGTGCTCAAGTGAGTCGTTAGCTGGCGTTAAATACTCATCTCAGCATCACTTTCCTGTGGATCGGGCAGATTCTCTACCCATCGTTCATTGCCGAGATGGAGAACCCGCGTGACTTCCCCAAAGCGCTCGCGGCGCTTACGCTCATGGAGATGATCCTGTTCCTCGTCGTGAGCGTGGTGGGATACAACTACTTGGGCCAGTACGCCACTGCTCCTCTGATCGGCGCGTTCGAGAAGGCGTGGATGCGCAAGAGCTCGTTCGCGTTCGCCATGATCCCAACCATCATCATCGGTGTCATCTACTCCAACGTCACCGTCAAGGTCCTGTACAACCGTATGCTCGGCAACTCGCGCCACTCGCACTCGCACACCGTCACGGGCTGGGGCGTGTGGGTCGCGCTCACCTTTGGGTTCTGGCTCCTGTCCTTTGTCCTCGGTAACGTCATTCCCTCCATGGGCGACTTCCTCAGTATCATGTCGGCGGCCTTTGACAGTTTCTTCGGCTTCATCTTCTGGGCGACGGCGTACTACTGGCTCTACCGCGGCCGCCTCTTCGCTACGCCACTCATGTGCGCCGCCACCGCCCTCAACGTCGTCATCTTCGCCTTTGGCCTCTTCCTTCTCGGCCCGGGCATGTACACCTCTGTCCAGGCCATTATCGATGATTAGTGAGTCTACTCGTGCGGTGCAGTACGCCTAACCGCAGCTCTGGACCCGTCGCAAAGCCATTCGGCTGCGCGTCCAACTCGTTGTAGAATCCGCGTGCGCTTGCTTGCCTCCCCAAGGCCTCCCTTTTTGCTCACTGTATCACGCCATGAATGACAACACAAACTCAAAACAAGGATAGTGCCCCCCTGGGCGCGGTACGTCGCGAGACCCTGCTCACCAATTTCGTGGCCCGTTGTTCGTTCGTTCGTTTCGTGATCGAGGAGAGAGGTTGTGCCCATGTGGCAGAGTACGTCGCGAGGTGGTGCTTATCGCGGGACGCCCTGGTTTCTGGAGATGGGAGAGTGCCGAATGGCGCGGTACGTCGCGAGGCGGCGCTGACCAGACTCGTTGTTTCGTTTTGGGCTTGGAGGAAGAGTGCCATACGGCGTGGTACGTTGCGAGGTGGTGCTCATCGCGGACGCCCGAGGTTTCTTGATTCCGGAGGTTGGACAGTGCCACACGGCGCGGTACGTTGCGAGCGGTGCTCATCGCGGGATGTCCTGGGGTTCTGAAGATTGGAGAGTGCCACATCGCGCGGTACGCCGCGAGGCGGCGCTGTTTCGTTTTGTTGTTCGTCTGTCTGTTCGTTCTGGGAGGGAGGTAGAAGGGGAGTGGGAGAGTGGCCGGCGGTAAGCGACCTACGGACGTCTACGTCGTGAGGGTTCTCCGCGGGTGTGGCTAGGAGCTTGGGGATGACAGAGTGCCGTTTGCACGGCAAATTGTGCGACTGCACTTCATTTCGCAGCCGAAAAGGCGCGACGGTGTGCCCTGCTCCTCCATCGGGGTAAGGGCATTGCCTAAAGACCAGCATCTTTGCCTCAACTGGCGACGTTGTGTCGTGCGTTGCTTCCAGTTCTTTGTCTTGGGGTGTGATTGTTGTCCGCAACGTTCCTCGCCTTTGGATGTCAGTTGGATGGCGACAACTGCGACTAGTGGCGCCAATGCAGTAGGTGTCAGCCTCGACGGCTCACCTCTTGTGAGGTTTAGATAAGCCGTACATAGCTCGTGATGCATGGTATGGCGATGAGGAGTTGAGAACAAGAAGTAATAGAAGCCCACTCGCGGCTCGTTCCGGCAATCGACGATTCCGAAAATCCGGTTCGCCCATGACGCAACCTACGGTGCCGAGAGAACATGTTGCCACTGCACATACCACCTGCCCACCGACATCCACCATGGCAATGAACCCCGTGCGCGCGTCAACACGCGTATCGATAGCGTGGGGTGACGGGCCATCGAGCGAGGACACGGACACGCTGGTCCTCACGATCGAGGGACAGAGTCTGGACCTGCGGGTGTTCCACAGCGGCGAGGGGGCTGGCACGATCGACTGGGCGACGGTGGGCGCGGTATCGCAGGGCGCAGGCCACACCGAGTGTAAGTGCGGGATCACGCACGCGCGGCGCTAACATAAGCCCACCCGGTGTTACGCTGGACGCATTTACTCGACTCGCGCCCAGCGCCGCCAACAGGCAGCCCGGACGAAGGGACATTCAGCGTCCAGGCTGACGGCGACGTGCTGGAGGAGGGCACAATGTGGAACCCGAAGACGGGACGCGACGAGGCGTATAGGGAGGTCTGGCGTCGTCTGCCGCTGGACGTGGGATGGCCCTACTGTGTCTTGGAACGCGTGGACGGCGCTTATGGCGCGTACATGTCTGATGGGCGCGCCGAGGCGCACGCGCACGCCGGGCCCCGCGCCTTCCTTGGCCGTGTAGGCCGCCGGGCCCTCGGTCTCGCTCGGACACCCACAGGCGCATTCGCTGCGTTTCGCGACGAAATGGCCGGAGGCGTCTGGGGGCGAAAGTACGACTTTGGCGTAGACGAGGCCGGCCTACCCACTCTCCCTATCGACCAGCCGGACTGGACCGTCGGCGAAACGGTCCAGCTCAGCCACGGTGACTGGATCGTGCGCGCTGCCGGGACGTGTACCGACAAACTGGCGTAGCGGTATATAGCTTTATCTATGCATGCGTGCGGATACACTACATGGATGTGCTTCAAGTGGGCGATACGGCGGTGCTTGGGCGGGCGATAGCTACCGCCCACCCAGGGAGCATGGCGACGTCACCGTGTCCGACTTGATCGGCTTGGACCGAGATAACCACTGGTGGCCGGCATGTGACTGCCCCCCCTACTCACCCTGCTCGGGATCCCCACAACACGGCGTGCCGCGTCCACACTCGCGCCTCTGCGCTCTTCCGTATCTCCCAACAGCACACTTCGTCTCGACTCCGTCGCGGCGAGCATTCCACGGTCACTTAACGAGGCGCCTGAACGACGCATCCTTTGTTACATCCCACTATCATCAACGCAATTCTAAACAACACGTTTGCCACCCAACCTGTCAACAATAGCCATGGCCGATCCCCAGATGGCCCAGGTGCTCGAGCTCCTGCAGAAGCTCAGTGCCAAGCAGGAACAGCTCGCGACGCAGGTGAGTCACGTATTGGCGGCTGCTTCGCATAAAGGCGGGAAAGGACCCCTGGATGGCGAGCCGGCGTCACTAGCCCGCCAGTGTCGGACTGGGGCATCACCGTCTCCAAGCGTGGTCCCCCACGCCGCCGTGGTTGCGCACCGCTGACGCCAGGTGGCCGCGCTCACGGCAGCGCAATCCGCGGCGTCAGACCCGCCCGGCATCGCGGACATCCCCTGCGGTCCAGCGGGTATCAACGATCCCGCCGGAGGGGGCATTAGAGCCTACCGCTCCGCGTCGATGAGTACCATGTCTCCGCCGCCGAACTTTGGTACGCTGTCCACGTCGCCGCCGCCGGGGGGTATGCCGACCCTAAAGGAAATCAAGGGTGTCAACGGCGCGGCGAGCGATAGCGGCGCGACGAGCGACGCGGACAAGCCCACCCCGCCCACGGCGAGTTCGGCCAGTGCGGCGGGTACACCCGGCTCCGCGCCCGATAAGAAGAAGGCCCTCTATCCCGCCCGCGTCGTGCTTACCAGTACGTTCCCGTCCGCAGCACCCACTGACGCCAGCGTACCCGGGCCAGGCGGGAATCAAGCCCGTGCCCATCCAGTGGGGCGCGGGTCGTAAGTTGCTTATGCTAGTACTCTCTGACCCCAGCGTCGCCGCTCGACCGCGGACCCGTTGTGTGCTCGCGTATCGCCAAGAACCTCCTTATCCGTAACTCGATCGGCGCACACGCCGGCAGCTACTCGATCTACCGCGCCCTGTCCATCGCCATGGGCCAGCTGTCGCCCACCTGGCGCCCAGACCTGCGTAACACCCAACCTCCGTTCGTGCTCCCTCCCCAGCCTGGCTGGTTCGGCGATGGCACAAGCCGCGGCACAGCAGGTAACCTGCGTGACTGGAAGATTGTGTCCTTTGACCCCTGGGGCGCGATGGTGCAGGAGATCTGGGCAAAGGAGTACGGGGAGGGTCTTGACGTGCGCCCGACCATTTCCCAGACCAAGGCGCATATCAAGATTGAAGAACTCGACGTGCTCGCGCGTAAAGGCGAGTTCCCCATCGACGGCGACATTGTCATCAAGTCGCCTGAACTCCCAGCCTTCCCTGGCGTCGACCAGGGCGTCGAAGTCAACACCTTCAAGGCCGCTGTCGACCCCGTATGGTTCCTCCCCGGTATCGCGGAGCGCCTCGGTATCGACGAGAGCACGCTGCGCCGCGCGCTCTTTGAGGACACGGGCGGCATGTACCCCGAACTCCTGACGCGGCCGGACATTAAGGTCTTCCTGCCCCCGATCGGCGGCATGACCGTCTACATCATGGGCGACCCGGCCAAGCTGAGCGACCCCAACACGGAGATTACGTGCCGCCCGCACGACTCGTGTTCCGGCAGCGACGTGTTTGGCAGCGACATTTGCACGTGCCGCCCCTACCTCATCTTTGGCATTTCCGAGGCCATCAAGTGTGCGCAGCGCGGCGGTGTTGGCGTCATTGTCTATTTCCAGAAAGAGGGACGCGCGCTTGGCGAAGTCGTAAAGTACATGGTGTACAACCGGCGCAAGCGCGGCGGCGACAGTGCCGCCGAGTACTTTAACAACACGTCGGCTGTTGCCGGTGTCAAGGACGCGCGGCACCAGGCCCTCATGCCCGACGTCCTCCACTGGCTCGGCATCACGCACATCACCAACCTCATCTCGATGAGCAACATGAAGTATGACGCAATTATCAAGTCGGGTATCACGGTTGATAACCGTTACGAAATCCCTGACGAGCTCATTCCCGCCGACGGCCGCGTCGAGATTGACGCAAAGGTGGGATACGGTTGTGGTGTTAACTGACAGCCAGATCCAGGCTGGCTACTTTTCCAAGAAGGAGGTCACCGACGACCTTGTCAAGAAGACCAAGGGCCGTAACTGGGGTGTGTTCGGTGTGTGCCCTCGCGCTGACATCCAGAGGACATTGTCCACTAGAACCTGCCGCAGCAGTACATACATCTATACCCCGAAGATCCAGTTCAGTTAGTTGTCCTCTCGCCTCTGCGATGCATCAGTGTTATGTTAAGCGGTGGCGCGGCGCGGGCGCCGCCGGCGACGCCCAAGCGCGATGCAACATGCTTGGTTGAATTTGCTGCATAAGGTGTGCTGCGTAGCTAGCAGCGCTGTGACAGCCGGATGAGATGAGCGTCGCTTGGCTGGGCGCGCCCGCCTAGTCGTAGTCAGGAATGATAGTTCCCAGGTTCAGCCTCTCCGCCTCGGCGAGGACGACAGCGGAGATGGCCACGTCCTGAACACCGAGCCCGACCGACTTGAAGATATTAACGTCGCCCGCGCCATTAACCTTTTTCACAGCGGCGTCGCGAGTTTCGGGCGCGACGACTTCGCCGAGCTCGACGAGCCGCTCGTCGGGCACATTCTGGAGTTCGCCCGCTTCGTGTCCGCACGCCTCGCGCGAGTCGACGAGCACGACGTTGGCGCGCTGCACGAGCGCGTCCTCCGCTTCGCGCATGTGCGGCTTGTAGCTGCCAATCAAGCACATGTGGGCTCCGGGCTTGACGTCGGCGGACGCAAAAAGTGCCTCGGTCGAGCTCGTCATCGTACAGATGATGTCAGCTTCGGCGACGGCTTTGCTCAGGTCAAACCCGTCCTCGGACGTGCCCGCGCCATACGACGCGACGCCGCCCGTAACCTTGACCTTTGGGAACGCCTTGGCCAGCGTCGCTACGAGTTCGCGCGCCCGCGCAGTGCTCTTCCGTGCTACAATCACGCACGTCTCGATACTGGGGAAGGACTGAAGGAACGCACGCGCGTGCCCGTCCGCCTGCGTCCCCGAACCGAAAATCACCAGGTGTTTCGGCGACAGCGTCTTGCCGTCCGCTAGCGCCTGGTACGAGAGCACCGAGCCTGCGTCGTTAGCTTCCCTCTGTTTAGGGTCGACCTGCCCGCCGCGTTGCGCAACGCTGTGAGGCGCCGCGAGTTCATGATCGCCTTGACTTTGCCCGTCTTGTCGTCCATCATGATTGTAGACCCGGGCAAGCCGTCCGCGCCAGCCCGAGGCACAGACACAATCTTGGCGCTCGTCTTGCCCGCCGCGCGCGCAGGCATGAACAGCATTGTCTGCGTAGGCGTCATCAGCTGGTGCCGCTGCGGCAGCTGCATGCTCTTGACACCGGGGACTTGAGTCAGCTCGACCTCTGGCGCCGACCTACTGTCCTCGGCATCACCGGCGGTCGCGTACGCTGCAAACACCTCGCGCTGCGAGTCCACGGCCAGTTTCTGGTCCAGCGACTCGAGCACCGCGTCCACGTCCTTGGCTGTCAAAATGCGTAGGCTCCGTTCAGACATGGTGTTGGCGTAAAGTGTAAGTGCAATGTCAACATTTGTACAAGCTCCCAAGACGACTGGACAATCTCGCCGTCATAGTTATCCCGCGGACACCGGCGCCGGTGGGCTTGGCTCGGCAATGTACTAAGCGCCGGCGGGTGGGCATCGGATATCAGCGGGGTCTCCACAGTTGTCTGTGGACTGGTGCATGACCCACGAACAGTTCGACAATATGGTCATGCTACTTTGCATGCTTGCATGTACGATAAAGTAGAAAGTCGGCCGCAAGCGCATGCAGCACGGGAAGGGAGTGCAATGTACTCGAGGTTTGCTACGATCAAGTAACAGCCTTTTTTATGGCTATCGAAGGGTGGTAATGTACTTGACCATGACGGAGCCTCGACAGTCAGCCAGTAGTGCGACTGGCAACTAGCCCCCGACGCGACCACCTACTTTGCGAGAGACCGCTGGCCTCGCACAGCTGCATCCTCCAAGTACTACAACCTCCTCCTGCCTAGTCCTTCTTCAAGCCCGCCGCGTAGGTCTCACTGAGACGCATGTGGACGTAGTCACCGGCGGCCATAACCTCGTAGCGGTTGGGGCGCTCTTCCGAGACACAAGTGGGGATAGGTTCCATGAGGACGTCGTGATCGCAGCCAAAGAAGAAGGGGATGGACCACCTGGTGTGAGCAAAGGCTAAGCGCACAAAACGGACCGATCGCGCGAGACAGTGGGGAGGACGCGGTGGCGCGTCGACACAAAGATATCGTCTGGCGTGAGTTCTACCTCTTTTATGTGACGTACTGGTCCACCGGGCAAACTGGTCGCCGATGTTGATGACGAACGTGTGGGGGATACACGTTGCGTCTATCCACTCTCCGCGGCGGTTGGCCACCTGGAGAGCCTGTACGTCGTCCTGACGCAAGATGGTAAAACATTCAAAGTCAGTGTGCGCGCCGATCCCAGGCATGAGCTCGTCGGCTGCGCGGTCCCCGAGTTTCGGGTAAAACAGGAGACGCATGATCGCGGCGGGATGCCGTGTCTTGTCGTCGAAGAATGTTTCGGGCAGGTCAAGCGCGAGCGCGAACAGCGGAAACAGCCGCTGGCCAAGCGCAAGGACCTCGGCATAGTACTTTAGCGTTGCGGCCTTGAAGTCGTCTGCGCCCGCCCAGGCGTCCGCTGCAGGCCACATGTTGCCCCCGTGTCGCAGCTTGCCCTCGCGCCCGTCGTCGCCTACCATGCTCGCGGGCATCATAGACGGGTCGAGGCCGAGGTTGAATGCCTCGTGGTAGTCGCCCTTGTTTTTGCTGTTCTCAGCCCCAGCCTCCTCCCTTCTCTCGCACGTACGGATCGTTGTTCTCAGTCAGGAGACCCATGTATCCCCGAAAGTTGTCTGACTTTGAAATATCCACCTGCGATCAGCCGGGCCCCACGCCGCAGCGCACAGTCTTCTTCACGTCGGCGGGCAGGTCAAAGAACGCCTTGCTCTGCGCGTACGTCTTCTCGACCACATCCTCGGGCACACCGTGGTTCTTGACTGCCGTCAGCGCGGGATTTATCTCTACGCGCCATAGAAGAAGCCTGCGTTCAAGCACGCATCGCGAATCTCGTTCGCGAGGGCCTTGCGCCTCGCAAAGTCCGGGTTCGTCGCGTCCGTCATGTCGCTGCCGTCAGCCACACACTCGGCATCGCACACGCACATGATCGGGATCGACGTAAAGTCGTTCCTCGTGAGCTGCTCGCTCAGCGCCGAGAGGGCCGCCATGGTGAGTAATGTTAGACGAGGAACGATGTAGGTAAAAACAAGATGGCGAATCTGGTAAACATTTTGGCTTCTATCAGGGCCGGTTCTTGGCATAAGCGCGCCTGATAAGACACGGCTATTACAGCATCGCAATAGCGCCGATGCGGCGACCAACTTTTGCGTCCATGCGTCCATTCTCCCCAGTGGAAGGAATGTGCGACGAGACCGCAACGGCCACACTGCGCGGACAAACATTGTACATACTGTTGGAGTATACACCTTTTAATACTGTTGGAAGTACAATTCTAAAGTTTTCTACTTGGGGTATTTTCCTTTCCTTTTCCTTAACGTCTAGAACACCCACTTGCCCTCGCCGAGGCGCTCGGCCCACTTGGCGAGGTTGGCGCTGCCAGCTGCGCGGAGGGAGGGACCGTAGACGCCGTTAGCGCCGTGGCCGTCGTAGATGCCCACACCCGGTCCGCCGAGGGTAGTGATGTGCGGCTGGGCGCCGAGACGCGCGAGGTCGGCCACGAGGCCGGCAAGCGCTGTCCCGTCAAAGTCGTCGGGGATGAGCGTGACCGCGCACCCACCACCACCCGCGCCCGTGAGCTTGGTGGTAAGACCCACGTCGGCGGTCGTAGCGACGACGGCCTCGAGCGAAGGGTGGGAGACGCCAAGTGTACGCAGGTGGTCGTGGTTCTCGCGCATGAGGGCCTCGAGGCGCGCAAGTAGCACTGAGCGCTCCACCGCCGTCGTGCCCGTCAACAAACCCGTAGCCTCGTCCGAAATGGCCTGGATACGCGCAAGCACCGGCTCAACGACGTCGGGCTCGGCAGCCTTCTTGGCCGCTACGCCAGCCACGAGACTCTTGGTGTCCCGCGGCACGCGCGTGTCCGTCAACAGCAGGCGGATCGAGTCAAAGCCCCGGATCGAGTCCAGACCGCCCTGCTTGCCGTTCACGGCGCGCGTGAAGGCCACGGCACCGCCGCGAACCGCAACAGCATTGTCGATGCCCGACGGGTTGCCGTGCAACACCTTCTCAGCGAGGAACGCCCACGCGTCCACGAGGTCCACGGCCTCGGCGGCCATCGGGACCTGGGCCGGCACGTAGGCGTGCGCCAGGAGCAGGCTGGACGCAAGACACGCCGAGAACGCCGCGGACGAGCCGAGGCCAGCGCCAATGGGCAGGTTGGCCGATACAGTCAGCGTCACCGCAAGCCTGCCGTCAGCTACACGTCACACTCGTCACTTACGCATTCTCCTGCTCAGCAGCCATGGCCATGTAGACGTAGAGGAAGGCGACGCTCGCGCTCGTGCCGGTCTTGGTGGGCTTGTCCTTGGCGACGAGGCGCTCGATCGCCGCGAGGAGAACGGGGTCGAGTGCCTCGGAGGGACCCGAGCCGTTGCGCGCAGGCACAACGTCCCACGGCAGCGCGGCAATGTCCCATGCGTGGTCGGCCTCGAGGTCGGGAGCGGCGATGGCGACCTTGGCGTCGTTGCGGCCCGACAGCACGCCGTAGCAGCGCAGGTTAAGCGACGTGGCGATGGCCGTCTGTTTGACAAAGTACACGGAAGTAGCCAACGTTCACGGTGACATTTCGTTTGTTTATGTTTAAAAGAGACAATTGTATCAGACACTTTTCTTACGAGTTTACTTTTCCTGACCCACCACACCATGCACGACTGCGTGCTCGCCAAACAAGATTGCCTTGCCTGGCGCTGAGACGACAATGTCGTTGTCGACTGTCTTGACTTTGGCGGTAGCCGCCTCGCCGCCTAGTGTAAGGCCCTTGCTTACGCCCTCGGCGAGATCTTGGTCGTGTGGGCGTTTGAAAAAGTGCGCGCGCTCAATGCCCCACTGCGCGGGGTTGGTCGCAAACAGGGCGTCGAGCTTGTCGTGGCTGAGCAGCGCGTCGTCGTTGCGGGGCACAATGGCGCCGGCCGAGATAAGCGCAGTCTCGAGGTCGTCGAGAAGGTCGCGGGGGTCCTCGATACCGACACAGAGACGAATGAGGTTTTCGGGAAGACCACGCTCGGCGCGGAGAGCGGCGGAAATGGACGCGTGGCTCATGAGGCATGGCATCGAGATGAGAGAGTTGACGGCGCCAAACGACACCGAGACGCCCCACAGGCGCGTGGCAGACACGATGCGCTCAGACATCATCTTGTCGCCAGTCACAAACGACATGACGGCGCCCGAGCCCGTCGCCTGCTTCCAGTGAATGTCGTGCTTGGGGTGGCGCTTGAGACCAGGGTAGTGGACCAGGAAGCCGAGGGTGTCAAGGTAGTTGGCGACGATCTGGGCGTTGGCCTGCTGCTTGTCCATGCGTAGCGCGAGCGTCTTGACGCCGCGCATGAGCAGGAACGAGTCAAACGGCGCAAGACCCGAGCCCATGGCGTTTATCAACCATGCAACCTCCTTGGACAACTCGGGCGTCCGCACAGCGATAATACCCGCCATAAGGTCGTGGTGACCAGAGAGGTACTTTGTGGCCGAGTCGTACACAATGTCCGCGCCCAGCTCAAGGGGGCGCTGCAAGTATGGCGACATCATGGTGTTGTCGACGACGACAATGGCGTCGGGCGCCGCAGCCTTGACGGTCGAAGACACGGCCTCAATGTCGGCAATCTTGAGCAGCGGATTGGTTGGCGACTCGAGCAGCACCATGCGGACCCTGCGTTGTCAGCAAGTACTCGTGCAACTTTGTGCTTACTTGTTGCCTGGTTCGAGGTGGGGCAGGACGGCAGCAACGTTGGTCGTGTCGACGTGGCGGACATCGACGCCGCCGTGCGTCTTGAGGTACGTGAGGAGACGGTTAGTGCCACCGTAGAGGTCGTCGCCGGCGAGCACGGTTTCGCCGGGCTTGACGAGACGGAGGATGACGTCGAGGCACGTCATGCCGGTCGAGAGCGCGAATGCCTGGGTGGCAGAGTACAGGCGGGCGAGGTGCGACTCGAGGCCCCCACGGGTTGGGTTACCACTGCGAGTGTAGTCGTAAGGTCCCTCCATACCCTTGAAGGTGGCGGTCTGGAAGATGGGGGTCGCGCTCGCCCCGTGTTGATTCTGGCTCGAATCGGTCGCGACGACCTGTGTCGCAAAACGCCACTTCTGAGCGCGCGTCTCAAAGTCGTGCTCGGACGAGTGCGAGTCGTACACGGACGTCGCGAGCGACGACTCGCCCGGCGACGACGGAGTTGGGGTCGAGGTCGAGGGTGCGGCCGACATTTTCAAGTCTATCCAAGCTGGTGTATGCGAGTTGAAGGGGAGGGGGGCGCGTGTGTGCGGAGACGGCAAGTAAGGTCCGTATGCGTATCTAGAGTCCAGAGGTGGTGTGATGAGAGGATGAGAGTAAGAGAAAGGAGGAACGAGTCGACAGCTGCGTCGACTTTGGATGGTTGCAAGTCAAGGTGTCGGTTGATGTCCAAAGTGGTTCAAGTGGCGTGCTCACCGCGGCTCGGCTCGGTCCATCGACTCAGAGTGGCTAGAGTGGCCCCCTAGATTCGCCCCATGTGGTGGTTATCACACGTGACGAGTGTAATGAAACATCATTATCCTTTCTAACGGACATTGTTCGCGTGCCCGCCGGCGCCGCCCGACGCGCCGACGCGTGTGGTGTGGCTAAAGTTGACGTTGAGATCCAAAAGGGGGAACTCTATGAGCACACACTGTCGCGTCGCGTCGGCGCGTCCTCGCGTCGTGTCCTCGACTCCCCTCTCGACCCCTCGTCCCTCTCTCCCCCTTGTCTTTGCACTTTGCACACGTCGCCCCTTTATCATCCATAAATGTTCAATACACCCCGCATCCTCACCTTCCACTTCTGTTCTTACTTTCCACTCATCACTTCTCTTCTCTTACCTTTACCCCACCACTTATCGACTCTGTCACCGTTCCAACGCGTCGTCGTCGCCAGCACTCATCCCGGCCACACCGCCAGCGTCGCGTCAGAAACCCTCTTCCATCCGCGTCCAGTTCGCAGCTCATATGACCGCCACAACACTGTCAGCACTCACAGAGTCAGCGCTCTGGCGCCCTGCCCGTCATTGTCAGCGCCCTGCCTGTCCTTGTCAGCAGCCACCCGATCATTCTCTGCTCCCTATCCGCGCACATCCTGCAACCACAATTATCCCTTTCCTATCCATTCCCCCGTGTTGACTGCAAACACTAACATATATCTGGGTACTACATATTCTGGAATCATACAGCAAGGACCAAGACTAGCAGAAGAGCAACAGATTTTCCCGCATACCGCCACCCTACTCGTCGGCGGGGTCTTCGTCGATGGGAAGACCTAAGCCGAGACCGCTTCTAGACGTCGAGCTCGATCGGAGGTGCGAAAACTTGTTGACGCTGGGTGTTCGGCGATGGCCGCCGGCATTGAACGGCGAGGGCGACATGGGACCGCCAAGCCCGCGCCGCGCTAACGGCGTCTCGGGTGCGTCGCCGCGCCGGTCGCGGTCGGCAGTTAACCCCTGCAGGAACTCGTGGCGGTTCGCCACACCCTCGGTGAACGGCGGCATGCCACCTGAGATACTGCGGCCACCGCGGTGTACCGATGCCATGGGCGTCTCACCGGGCACGAGCGGGTTGGACGGGTTGCGCGATCGCCCGATTAACGGGGTGATGGCAAACAGGCTGCCAGCAAACTGGCCAGCCATGCGCGGGTCCGTGCTCAGGTGACGCGAGGGAGTCGAGTTGACATCAAACACTGGGTCGTCGATACGCGGCGTCATGAAACGGTCACCACTCGCGCGCGACGGGCGTACTGGCGTGCTCGGGTCTTCGCCAGTAATGCCCCACTCGTTGTCGTACGAGAGGACTCGTGCACGCTCTCTTCGCCGGCTCGGGGTGTACGGTGTGCGTGTCGTCATGTCGCCCCCACTGGCAGAGCGCGCGGCGTCGCCAGCAAACATGGGCGACGGAGCAAGCGCGATTGCCTGGTTGCCACGGAACGCAGACAGTGACCGCTCGTTGGTGCTGAACTGCGGTGGTGTGCGCTGCGACGGGGTAGACAGAGTCGCGCGGCGGGCTTGGCTGACGCACGGGTCGCATACCCAGTTGGGTACAGGCCCTACGTCGTCAATGCCGACGCACGCAAGGTGGTGCCAGCTCTTGCAAGACGTGCAAGAAATCATGTGTCCTGTTGGCGCAGTGTTCTTGCAGACACAGCTTATGACGCCAGTCGGGACCATCTGCGGCGGAGCAAGCTGAACAGGACCGCGGCGAGCCTTGCGCATGGCAAACCAAAGCGCGGCGCGAGCATCTGTCGGGTCGTCAGACACAGGCGGTGGAGGGTTCGAGTCGGTCGACGGGTTCGACTTGTGACGGCGTGTGGGTATGGGGACACGTGCCGCGGCATCGTGGTCGTCGTCGTCGTCGCTCGACGACTCGAGGTAACGGCGCAACAGGGCGTTCCTCTCGCGGTCCTCACGGAGCTGCTTGGCGCGTCTGCCGCCGCCATTCTTCCACGGTGCTTCCTCGTCGGGCCAGTCTGGCCGCACTGGCGCGCGCGCTCCCGACTTGCTCGCCGCCCACATTTCGTCGTCGCGGCGGCGCTCCTCCACGACCTGCGTCGCCTTGTCCATTCCGATAAACGCAAGGGCAATGTCCTTGCGAAGCGCAACTCTTGTGGGTCCCCCCTGGCCCATGTCCAAGCGAATCGAGTACATGGGCTCGGCGGGGCGCGACGTCGTCTTGAACGCCGACAGCCGCCTCTGCACCTTGTCGTCCTTTGTTCGCGGCGTGTCCGTGTCGGGAATGTGGCGGTTTTGAGTTGGCGTTTTGGGCGGGTCCATCATTGACGGGTCAGTCTGCAGAACGTCGCCGCTGCCAACAGTCGCAACACCGGCGGCATTGACACTAAGCACTGTCGCCGTCTTGGTGCGGGGTGGACCGTGCTCTGGCGCCTTCTCCACGCTCTCTGACCCGTTCGACGTCCGAACAAGACCAAGCTTCCTTCCCTCGTCCGTGTTGGTAACATAAACGCCTGACCGTTTCTTCTCGGGCCGGGGAGGAACATGGTAGTGTTCCGGGGATGCCTGGCCAGGTTGTGTTGGAGTCGCAACATAGTCGCCAGTAGATGGCGGAGTAGGGAGCTGAGATTGGCCACCTGCACTCCCAGGTATTCCAGGTAACGATCCCTTTGTGCTGCCTGGCAAAGACGGGTGCGAGGCTTTTCGTGGCGTTCTCAGCTCGGTGGGCTGCGACGAGCTGCTGCGTTTGCGCTTGTGCGAGCTGGCAGAAGCCGTCGAGACTGCGTCCCAAGACCGCTGGGTCGTGTGTCCAGTGCTCGCGGACGCCGGAGCAACCTGCGAGTCGGCGGGATGGCTCGCCTGGCGTGATGGTCCTGGAACTGGCTGAGGAGGGTATGGGTACTGCTGCTGGCCGCCCGTGGGCTGGTAAAACCCGCCGGGATGTGGCCCAACGACATATCCCGGGAACGGTGCTGGCCCCATGTTTGGGTTATATGGAGACTGGGCATCCGAAGTGATAGAGGTGTTGATGTTAGGTGGGCGTTGCATTCTGCGACAAGCGTCAATAGACGGTTGACTAATCTGTGTCTCACTTGTCCTTGTGGGACGGGCGCTTTGCCGTAATGGCGTAGTGCTCGGTGATGAGTTCTTGTTTGAGCACTGGAGCGGATGGAAGCGGGGTGTGTGACGAGGACTCGAAGATGACACCGCCGTTCATCGTTGCCGCTGCCAAGGGGAGGGGGGAGACTATGAGTGAGCACAAAAAGCGAAAATGGGCGGGCTCCTTTGTGACGGCACATTCGGCTGACTCTGAGGGCGCTGGCAGGGGGCGACACTTACGGGCCGGGTCTGTTCGAGGGCGCCGACGACGACGACGTGTTGCGCAGATGTTCGACGCAGCTGTACGTTGTCGTGGAGCGTGTGCAAGCGAGTGCGAGAGGGTCGACAGCGGCGGGGGCGAAGGCAACGAATCAGGGAAAGTGTCAAAGTAGGCGGTGATGCAACGGGAGTGTGGAAACGTGTTGGGCGGGATTTTCTTCGGCGCAGCCGTTGGGAGTGTTTCGAAAGAGCACAAACGCACAAAAGAAGAGCAACGTGAAGAGTCTAGGCAAGAGATGGGTGTATGTGTTGGCACCCAGAGTCTGCGGCCAGACGTGGAATCTGAAAGGAGTAAAAGGCAATGTCGGAAAAAACGGTGGCAATGAGCCTTGGTCGAATGGACAGGCGCTCGGCGCACTGAACAATGTGGTGTCGCCCGGCTAACCTAAACCGGGGAGGCAACGACAAATGACGAAGAGCGTACGTTTGTGCGTTCGTTCGTCTAATGTCTGGGCGGCCAGCACCGATGAGAATGGAAGGTTGGCGAGGATGAAGAAGAACAAGTCGACGTTGTGCGTTGTCGGATGAGCAAGGACGCCCTTTTTGGGTCAACCGTGTGGGATTGCCGCACAGACCAAGCTCGACCAAGTGGCAACGTCACACGGACGGGCACGGTGGTCGTTTGAGATGATCAATGTGAGAAGCAAGCTAGCAAAGCACCAGCGTTGCAGGCGGTGGCGTCCGATGCTGACGGCGAAGGAGGGTAGCTGCCGCAGGGAGCTAATGTCGAAAGCTGGGGCACACGGCGGAAGCTGGCGCCACTGGTAATGAAGAGAGAAGAAAAAAAAGTTGGGCTAAGAAGAGCGAGCGAGCGAGCGCTGGTGGGGGGAGGTTGCGAAAGAAAAGGGGGAGTGACAATTGACAAGGTGGTGCAACGCAAGGTGCGCTCTGTGGGTTGGGTTTCGGTGTGGGCAGTAGAGTAGGGTCGGGAGGTTGGGGGAATGAAAAGGGTGAATGAGGGAGAGTGTGGGTTGGGGGGGGTGGAGAGTGAATGGGCTCTTCGGCGATGTCGATGGGGATGAGCGGGGATGAGATGGCGAGGGGGAGGGAGGGAGTGTTGAGGAGGATGGCACGGTGTGCCGATGGCGGATGGAGAGTGAGTGAGGATGGATGGAACAAGACGACTGACGGCCAACGACGATGAGATGGGATATGGTGGTGGGTGTGGGAGTGGAACGGGGAAAGGTGTGTGTGTGAGGTGTGGGAGTGGAGTCCAGGCAGGCGAAAAGGTGACGGGGCGCAGCACAGCCGAGGGGCGCGGGGAAGGGAGACAAGGACAACTCAGGGTTCAGAAATAACGCCCTGGAGGAATGACAAGAGCGAGACACGGCGACGATACGCCATGACCACGTCGTGACGTTCCTTCCTCGACGAGGACAAGGCACAAAACCCGAGACCTCAATGCTGTTGACGGGGGCATTTGAACACAAGAACGCGCGCTGGGTAGAGTGGGAACTGAGAAACTACTTTTTAACACCAACCCTGAATTTGGGATTGAGCGCCACTCATAACAAAGAGTTGGTCCTAATGCACTAATACTACTGCTAATAACCACTACTTACGACAACACGCTCTGGCTCTCGGTGGACCCTGAATAACCCCGCGCGAATTGTGCTTTGGCTCTTGCGCCTCGCCGGATCGCCCCCGGGTTGACGTGTCTTGCTAGCCATTTTGGCCGATTGGCCTTTTTGGGGGCTAATTCAAAGGTTTGAGAAAGGCGCGCGCGTTGTACAATCCAAACTCTAATCAGCACAGAGGCTGTCGACAAACGATTGCTCTTTGTCAAGGTGGATATCTCTTCGCGACGACTTTGTTGCGATCTCTGGTTGTCCCTGCGAGGAGAATAGGCATCGTATCGCAGTGTGGGCTCCACCGTTACCCCTGGTGTACGAGCCCCTGGCCAGAACCAGACGCTGTGCGCAACAGTTACACATAGAGTTACATGAGTGCGGAAGAGATATGCAGCAGAGTCACTCTGGCCCATCCACACCCTGACACTCGGCGATATTGGAATCGACCCTTTGCCGTTCATTTCCTATCCAGGACAAGTTGTGCACATATCCAGGACACTCTGGGTCAATTCGGTACTGTTGGATGAGGTCGAGAGAGCACTGTGCGGCTTGGGCCCAGAGGCGAGACCAAAGGGACGGGCGGGCCCCCTGGTTGTGGCTACTGGGTACTGGAAAGTGACGCTGAGGACAGCAGAGAGAGCCCGTAACGCCCACTCCTCATTTCTCCACACGATCCACACTATGTCTTGATATCTTGAACTGCATGACGCGCAGAGACACTCTGGCACATGGCACAACGGCTGTGTCACCCAGTGCACAGCGCACGCTCCTTTGCATCACGCCGCCACTCGATTGATTTTCATGAGCCGCTAGCCGCAGGAGCAGTGCAGCATGCACACGCCCATGCCCACTCTGCACTACGTCCAAGAATCCCAAGAAGCATACCAATACTTCTTGCAGTATGTAGCACCGCCTGTCCGCGATTTCCGCGGTGTACATGCGCAATCAAGCAACTCTGTACTGTGGGGAGAATGCGTACTGGAGTATGCCGATGCAGTTTGCAAGATGTGCACGACTCTCGACGCTGCCCGACGCGGTTACGGCATGCGGCGGCGCGGTGGCACACTAGAGGCGAGCTGCAGGCGGCATGCACGCTCGCTGGCAAAGGCACCCGAGGCTACCCCGGATCTACGGAGTGTTATCACCAAAGACAGAACATACACTCCGTGGACGGCGCGACTGTGCGGGTCGGACCTGGATGGGTCGGCCCTGGCGACGGCCCGGCGCCGTCGCTGGCTGGATATACCCACGTCGGCCTCAAGGAACACCATCCCCTCCTCGCCGTCAAGTCTCGCGCTCCAGGTCGAGCCTAACTAAACTTTGTTACAGTTTGCAAACTCTTGGTCCAAGAACAGTGCCTGTAGCACTGGAAACCATGCCCAAGAGCTGTCTCTGAGACGCCTCTGTGCCTCTGCGCACTAGTCAGTTGTTCTAACACGTCGCAGCCGGAAACACATCCGGTGCCTCGGCGCCTCGGCCTCGACCTCGACCTCGTTGCGATCCCATCTAATGCCATATGCTAATGCTAAAGAAATAAAAGGTTCTACTCTGCGACAATGTCCTCGCGCTTGGGCTTGAGTTCCTTGTCCTTGACCTCCTTGAGGTCTGACGAGTGGCGGATGTTGGAGCCCTTGTCGAGGAGGTCGGTCGCCTCGTCAAGGATGACACCGAGGCCCAACGCGTCGTCCTGCGCGAGCTCGAGCACGTGGTCGAGCTCGACCATGCCGTCCTTGTCCGGGTCGAGCTTCTGGCCAATCTGCTCAATCATCTCCTCGGGCGGCGCGTGCGCAATCACACGCAGCGCCTTTTCGAGGTCGCGCAGACGGATCTGGCCCTTGGCGTTGGTGTGGATCAGGTTAAGCGACGAGCCTACGCGCTCGTCGTACTTGGCCAGCTGCGCGTCGATCGTCTTGATCATCGAGCGCACCTTCTTGGACAGCGCGACGGCGTTCGAGTCGGCCTCGTCGGGGTTCTTCTTCGACTCGGCCTCGGACAACAGGTTGTCCTCAAACAGAGCAGCGAGCTCGTCCCGCTCCTTGGAGATGGACGATTTGGCAGTGAGGATAGAGAGCGCCTCGGCCAGCTCGCCGAGCTGCTCCTTGGTCATCTTGGCCTTGTCTGCCTCGGTCGTCGCGGTCGCTGCCGCGAGCTCAGCAGCACTCAATGACGGTGCGGGCGCCTCGACTGGCTGGTCGAGCGGTTCCTTGGTGTCGGCCATGGCGGCCTTTTGCTTCTCTCTGGCGGCCTCGTGGGCGGCGACCGCGTCCGTCTCGTCGACGGCGGCGGCAGCAGCGTGGGCAGCGGCGCGCGGTGCGTCCTTGTCCGCGGCAGCGGCACCGGCATCCTTGGCGGCGGCGGCGGCGGCCGATGCCTCGCGGGCAGCCTCCTGGGCGGCCTCCTCGGCCTCCTTGGCTTCCTTGCGGGCCTCGAGCTCCTCCTGCTCCTGCTCGGCTTCCTCCTCGATGAGCTCCTGCTGCTGCTGGAGAACCTCGAGCTTCTGCTTAAAGTCGACGTCGTCCTTGTACTGGGCAAGCTCGGTCTCGTCAACGAGGCTCTCGGGAAGACTGGCAAGAGTCGACTCGAGCGAGCCCATGACGTCGTCCGTCTTGTCGCCGACGTTGAACGCACGCGACAGGATAAGCAGGACACCAGAAATCTTGTTCATGTAGTGCAGGTCGATCCACTGCTCAAGCTCCTCGCGGAGACGAGCAGGCGAGACGCTCTGGAACTTGATACCACGCGACTGGCAAGCGGCCTGGAGCTCCTTGGTCGACAGCGAGTCGACACCCTCGGCGTGGATCATCATGTCGTCGACGCGAATCTTCTCGAGACGGCTGCGGATGTGCTGCTTGAGAAAGTTGTCGGTGCCAAACGCGTGAATGTTCATCCATTTGCAGATAGACACGAGCTGGGGACGGGACAAGTTGTCGAGCGTGATTTCGCTGTTGAACAGCTTGGCCACGGCAATAATGTCGGCGTTCGACGGGGTCTCACCCGTCTGGCGCACCTTGCGGAAAAACTCTTTAAACTCGTCAGACTTGACAACGTTGTCAGCCTTGAGACCAGATTCCTTGACAGCTTCCTGGAGGAACTTGGCAACTTCGAGGCGGACACGAAGGAGCTTGCGCTCTTTCTCTTCCTAACTGTTAGTGTCGGGAGTGCACATCTCAACCCACCTTGGCGAGCTTGCCCTCGAACGTGCTGGGAAGCATGTTGGGGAAGAGCTTGAGGGCGACGGGGAGGAGGAATTCCATGAAGGGGATAAGGACAAAGACGGAGAAGGGCAGGAGACGGACAAGGTCGTTGGTGGTACGGCGGAGCTGACGGCGTTCACGGCGTGTGAGTGCGCCGCCGTTGAGGACCTTCCACTGGAGCTTTGCCGAGATTTTAATTTCCTGACCGAGGAGCTTGGTGCCGGCCCAGTAATGAGCTGCCTCCTTCTTGACCGTGGCCCAGGCGCGCTTGTGCCATGGTCCAGTGGGCTTCTTGTCCTTTTTAGCGACCGTCTTCTTTTCCTCGGCGCCTTCGAGCGCGGCCTCGCCGACTTTGTCAGCAGCGACAGGCGGCTGGGGAGCAGGAGAACCGGGCGGGGGAACGGGAACGACGTCTTGGTCTTGTTGAGCAGGTGCGGGCGGCTTGCCGCCAGTCGGCGGAGGCACGGGCGGGGCCGAAGTCGAAGTCGAAGTAGAGGTGGATGTCTGGGTAGCGTAGAACCTAGCGGCGGGGACGTGGCGGAGGCCAACAGCGATGGGTGCGGGCGCGCCGAGCGACACGAGCGCGAGCGAGATGGGCGTGTGCAGGCGCGCGACGGTGGCGACTGTGGCGCGGCGGCGCGTAAGACCACCGCCAGCAGCGGCGAGGACGCGCTGGCCGCGGCGCGCAAGCGCGCCACCACCGGCTGCCGCCGCCGACGTGGCGCGGGAGGTGAGCATGGGGGGTTAGAGTGCCGCGGGGGCTATGGCCAGTGGCCGTGTAGACTGTAGGTGTGCGGCGGTGGGGGAGTGGGTTGAGAGAGAGTGTGGATGAAAGAGGATTGAAGAGGGGGTTTGTGCACGTCACTGCTGCGACAGTGCTCGCTGCCTGTGGTGGCCCCGGCTCACTCCAGGCTGATGGCGCCGGTCCCGCCCGGCTGGCGGTGCGCGGAAAAAAAAAAGAGGGCGGCCACGGGTGTCTGGCGATTATTCTGCCCCCAATACGTGTCGCGTGGTGAAACCCCCGTCGGCTCATAGGCTCTGCATCTCTGCCTCTGAATCTGCGCCTCGCGCAGCTCGCTTGCATGCGCATTCATGTGCACTGCAACGTGCCGAATTGCCACGCATGCGCGCAGCGCGCAATGTGCATGCGTATGCACTAGCGGTTGTGGTGGTGGCTCGGTTCGTTCGTCAGCATGGAGCGGCAAAGGAGGGGCCAAACAAAATCAGACGCGCTGGCGCATACCTGCGCCGTGGCGGGTGTTGCTGCATTAGCCACCCATCACAGCAGACGCAGGCATGCATGCACATGCATGGAATGGACATGCTCAAGAGCATAGACATGGAAAGCTTGAGCCTGCTATATGAGACTGTACCAAAGTGTACAGGTGTGTTGAACGCTGGGCGCGCCATGCACAGGCTGCCGAGCCGGGTGGCATTGCCGGGGCCGGATGGCCTGGGGGACCTGGTGGAGGCCTCACCCGCTTGAACACCATGATGACATCGCCGCGTTGACCACCACACAACGACAGCCACCATGTCGCTGGCCAACTCGCTGTCTAACCCAGTGAACGCCGCGCTGCTCCCACCGCTGCTGTATCTAGTGTACCGGGTCCTGTTCCCCGCGAAGCCTGTCGCCCCCGCGGTGCCGTGCACGCGCTACGACCAGGGCGAGTACAACTGGGCGCCGCCGACGCACCCGCGCTGTGCAGTGTACAAGGACTATGGCGTCGACGAGCTGTCTCTGAGCGACGGGCGCAAGTCGGACCGCATTCTCCTCGCCATTGCGCGCATTGACCCCGCCAGCGGCGCTATCACCGAACGTACCGTGTTTGACGTCACGGCCGGATCCAACTTTTACGGGCCAGGCGGGTACACCGATGGGGAACCTTGGCTGACGGGCCAGATGGCATGTACGGGAACTTTGCGGGCCGCGACGCATCGCGCGGCATGGCTAAACAGAGCTTTGACGAGGGTAAGTGCGGTGTTGTGCAGGTCGTGGAGCAATCGGGGACCTGGGTGAATCTTGTGTCGAGCAAGACGACGACACGACTTCCCACACTCTTTGACCTCTCGCCCCCCTGTCCTGGCTGACGACAGAAATGCTCACGGCGCTGGACCAGCCGCTGGACCCGCTGACAGACCTGACCCCGGCCGAAATGTAGGTTGCCTGCTCACCACACCGCTGACACCAGCGAAAACATGCACGGATGGCACGACCACTTTTCGGGCAAGTACAAGGTGGTAGGAAGGCTTTTGTAGTGGGCGACCGCTGCGGTATCGTTGCATACATGTGTACAAATGATCTTGGGCGGCATGGGGGGTTTCTAGCTGCCATACGCGGGTGGACCGGCCGAGTTGACCGAGCCAAAGTATCCCGGCGGCGCGTCGCCGTCGTTTGACTGCGCCGAGATCTGGATGGCGCCGTGGAGACGAATAGATCCCACGCGTGAGCGCGCGACGCCGCCGACGGCCTCGGCGGCCTCGCTCGCATCAAACGACGGGGGGTGGTCGACTTCGACGCCCGACGCGGCGCGCTGCCCAGTAAACGGGTCCATGAACTGCTGGCTGCCAAACTGCTGCCCGCTGTATCCCTGCCCGTAATTGCGTACGTTGCCGTGGTGGACGTTGGCAACGTCGCCGAAACCGGGCAGAGCAGGGAGAGACGGCTCGTCAATGCCCGGAGGCAGGTCGTCATGCAGATCCACGACGCGCCCGTGCCCCAGTCCCAGCTGTTCCATCAGTGCCGCGGGGTTCGCTGCCGCCGGTGAGCCCTGCAGACCCAGCCGCGCAGCAATGTCCCCTGCTACGGCGTGCTCGTGCGGATCCTCGTCTCTGGGCGGGTCCATGCTCCCCTGCACGCCAAACGAAGCCGCAAGAGGCGGAGGTGCCATGCTAAATGTCTCGTAGCCGTCGTACTGGAGTCAGCCGTGCGTCTCAAGCCTCGACCCACCTCTGACCACGTTGCGAGCTCCCCGTGGAGTGATGGTCGGCGGGGACCGGGCGTGTCGTCCGCGGAAGATGTCGTCGGCGCAGGCGCGCTAAATCCGTCTTCGTCAAACGCGACGGGCACGAGGCGCGCACTTTCGGGGGCAGAGCGTAGACGTGGCGCCTCGCCGGAACGCATCTGCGCCTCGCTTTCAGTGAACGTGGGCAGGCCAGCCTCTTCGGTCGCCTCGGAGTGTGTACCGCTTGGCCCCGCCTCGTCCTCGAACGGCGGCGGGGCGTCGCCGCCACTCGTTTCCCCGCGGAACGTGCCGGCTGCACCGACAACGTCACGCCCTTTGCGGCGGTACGCCTCGCGTGCCTCCTCTTCCGAGAATTCCTCTACTGGGGGCGAGTCGCCGGGAGGCGCGGACACGCCGCCAAAGCCCGGCTCGGGGGTCAGGCCGTCCTCGATGAGCACGGCAGGCGGCTCGACCCACGCCGGCGGGCGGATGGTGATCCGCTGCTCGACCGTCCACGCGGGGTTACCAAGGTCGGGCGACCCGGGCGCTGCTGTCTCGTGGACGACGCCGAACCCGAGTGTGGCGCGCACAGCGAAACGCACAGTATGGTACGGCGTGCGCGTGGAGATTTCGCCACCGGTCGCCAGCATGCCCGGGTGCAGCTGCGCGGTCGGCAGCGTAAACAGCACACGGAGCGGCGGGTACTGCTGCGCCATGCCGGGGAACCGGAGGCTTTTGCCGCTGGCGTGCAGCGTGGTGGTGACGGTATGTGTGCCGTTTGCACTGCTGCTTTCTGGGCCCGCTGCGACATCGACCATGCGTACGAGCTCGACGCGGACGCGCCGCAGAGGCCGCAACGTCTCGCTCGGGTCAGGCTGGGCAACCAAGCCGGCTAAACCGGTTCGCTCACGACCCTTGGGGCGGACCTCGACGCCAATATGTACCATGTCGCCCAGCCGCGGGCGCGCGCACGCCAGCACGAGGCGCACACACACGCCTTCCTGCTCGAGCTTGGCGACGCTTTCGTGCGCCGCGTCCTCCTCCGTCCCGTTCGCCGCAACGTCCAAATCCGGCGGCGTGCCCTCCAGTCCAATCTTCTCCGTCAGCACCTCGCCCGAGAGCAGCGTCAGGCGGGCCTCGAGCGTCCATGAAATCGCGCCACCAGCGCCCAGGTCTAGAGATCCCGGCAAGGGCTCGCCGTCCGGCATGGCCGGCGGCAGGTCGAGGGCGAATCGGTGCGAGGTCGGGAACGGCACGTCGGGACCTGATGGCGTCGACGGCGTCGCTGACGTGGACGCATCGCCGCGCGGGGGAGGGTACACTGTCTGTGCGAGCACCGGGCCAATGTCTACGTCTGGCAGCCCCGCAGCGCGGTCCGTCAGGCGCGCCGTGACCGTCCTTGTCGTCAGCATGCTCGATGACAAGTTGTACGCACAGACTCGCGACCGACTGCGTGCGGTCCTCGCCGAGCCCCTTGACGTATACCTCTCCCTGAAGGGTACGGCCCCAGAAGAAGCTTGGCGCGTCGGGGAGCGGCACGATGAGCATTTGCGGTTGCATGGCGGCGTAGGTCGGCGGCGGAGGTCCGGGAGGCGCAGCAAGCGTGGGCGACAGTGGCGGGGCCGACGACGATGGGCCAGGCCCACCTGTCGACGGCCCAGCCGACGACGACGACGACGTGTGTTCCGCCATGGCGTCTAGCGCAGTCTAGCGGTTGGTATAAGAGCACAAGAGGGTGTAATGGCCAACAGTCAACAGCGAGGTGATGCTTGTCAGCAACGGTATCCCAAGTCGCGTAACGCGCCTTGGCCAGCGTTCATCCTCCACCATACCACGTGCGGACGTTCCGCAGGCACCCACCCAAATGCCGGCTACTGTACGTTCTGGATGCACAGCTTTCGTGTCACAAGCCAACTCTGTGGGCATGTGCGACGGCAACCCCTGGCACGCAGCGCACGTCCCGGATCTCTCGGAGAACAACTTGTTCTATGGCACAAGGTGGGAAATACATAACGAGACACAACGCGACACTAGTCTACTTGATGTTGTTGATGCGGTGGATGTTACGCTCAACCTTCATGTTGACATTGTCCGTCTTGTCGGTGATGCGGACGAGACGCTGGTTCTGGCGGTCCACCTCACCGCCCATGGCCGTAGCCATGCCCTTCATGCGCTGCGAGAGCGCGTAGATCTCGTCGAGGTCGTCGGCAATGCCCTCCTCGATCTCGTCGTCCGACTCGGTCGCGTCAAACTGAAAGCGCTTGCGCTCCTCGGCGCGACGCGCAGCCGCACCGGGCATCTGGCGACCACCGCTGCCCACGCCAGCGTTCATGGCACCGCCGAGGTTCTTGCGCGTCGCCTCGACGTCAGAGAGCGCGAGCTTGCGGTCTTCCATGTCCTGCTGCTGGCGACGCTCGAGCTTTTCCTCCTGGGCTCTGCGCTTGGCGTCCTGGACATTAGCACATGATCACTACCGCGCGCCCCACCTTGTTCCACACAATGGCGGGACGGAAAATCGAGCGATTGAGCTTACGCAGCTCCTCCGTCTTGTCGTCGGCTCGCGCCGAATGGAGCTTGGCCGAGTCGAGGTAGCGCTCAGTGTTGGCCAGCGACTCTGTATCGTCAGCGTTGCACATTGTTTGTTCTCACCAGACTGTTGACCGAGCATGTCCGAGGTGCGCTCGCCCGTCTCGACGGCCTGACGCGCCATGGCAAGAGTGTTGCGGGTACTAGCGAGCGAGTCGTTCTTGACATTGCGGATCTGTCTCTTGATACCCTCCGTCTCCTCCTCCTCGTCAAAGTCCTCCTCGTTCTCGCGCCCGTCGTAGCCGTACTTGCGCTCCTGCGGCGCCTGTTGCTGCCCTACGTACCCGCCAAGCAGGGCAGCGCGGTTCGGGTCGTCGTCCTCGGGGTATCCGCCCTGTCCGCCAACCCCAGGAGGGCCGCCAGCGCCGTTGCTCGCCTGGCTTCTGTACGAGGGGGGGCCGCGTCCGCCAGGGCCAGGCGAAGGGGTCGGGCTCGGACGCCCAAAGCTCGGCCGCGACGCGCCACCATAGTTGATAGCCGGGCGGTTACCGTTGCTCGCCCCGCCGGCGCCGGCGCCGTTACGTGGCGCGTACGGGTCGCCGCCGCCGCCACGCATGCCATTGGGGCCCGTACTCATGGCGTAGGGATCGCTGGCGCCCGCGCCGGCCACGGGCGGGATCTCGAGCCCGCCGTTCTTTTTCTTGAAAAAGCCCATTATCACGGCGAAAGGGGGGCTGTGCTCGGGGAGTGTTAGGTTCGGCTTGCTGATGCGAGGAGGGAGAGTACGGTGGCGAATGCCGCTCTACAACGGGGAGTAGTACAAGAAAAGACGCGGATTTCCGGTGCTGTTTCGTGACGAATCTGGGAGTGATGCGGACGAGGAGAGGGTGCCAAAGGACGAGGAGAGTACAACGCAGCAACGTGATGGACAGGTCAGAGTGTGCGATGCGCGCGACTGCGACAAGCGGGACAGGAGTTAGGGAGGAACGTGTGGGGCTGGGCGGGGCTGCAATGAGGCTGACACAAGATCACGTGGTGCCACATGGTTATTTGGGAGGTGTTAGGCACACCCACAACTGGGCCGAGTTTCGACGCAAGCAGCAGCATCGACTTGTTGTTCTCTGTCAACCCTCGTTGACCTCAACTCGCATCATGGACATTGACGGCGGGCTACCGTACGACCGCGACGACAGTGCGCCGGAACACGTGTCTCTCCCGCCGCGGGAGGACGCGGGCGGCGACGGCGACGACGTGAACATGATGCTCGACCGGCCGCTGGACGATTTCATCCCGGACCAGCGGGGCGGGGGGCACACCCGCGCGCCGCGCGAGCCCATCCCCGAACACGTCCAGTCGCTAATGGGACGTATGGGAAAGGGAAAGGTTTACCTGGCTGAGGAGAGTCCAGGGATCATCCACCACGACGCAGAGCGCCGCATCGCGCGTGACCCCGTGAGTACGCGCATGCAGGCAGCACTGACACCAGCGCCTCGCACGCCTTGCGCTCGAGCTGGACAAGCAGGACCCTACGTCGTGGCTTTCTGCCATCTCCGAGACGGCCACGTCGGTGATACGCCCCAACGCGCTCTTCATCGCGTCCGACCTCATAAAGCACCTGTCCACGAGCAAGGTGTTTACGTGGGCGAGCGAGTTTGGCGCCGGTGTCATGGGTGAGTGAGGGCTTCGTTGATGGCGCTGACAGCAGGTATCGAGTGGCTTAACGACTCTACGCTGATATTACTCTTCCCCACGCCGGCGGCCGCGCTCCTCTCGCTCTCGATGCTGAGTAAGGCTGGGTTTGACCCAACCGAGGGTGACGACCCGTTAATGGAGCGGGCAGCGCACGGGTTCCCGGCGTCGTTACTTCCGCGGCGGTCGCCCACTCCCGAGCCCGAGACCGAGTCGCAGCGGGGCGCAGAGCTACTTGGCGGCGACGACGGGGGCGAAGAGGGGGTACAGCGTCGCGGACGGGGTGCGTTCCGCGCCGACCGGGAGCCGCGGGGATCCGCGGATGGGCGATTCGACCTGGCTCCACTGGCCGGGGGACGCAGCGCCGCCGAGCAGCCCTTTGCCGAGGGCGTGGACCCGCACGCGCGTGTAACGGTACGGTACGCGACCGAGGACGACAACACCAAGTTCAAGCGCGGCGCGCGCGAGAGCAAGTGGTATGAGCGGCACGGCCGGCGGGCGGGCAAGGAAACGTCAGGCTCGCGGCGGGGGTACGGTGGCGGCGGCGGCGGAGGGCGGTGGGACGAGCCGGTAGATCTCAAGGACCGGGTGGGGACGCGCGGCGAGGGACGCGAGTTTGCCCGCCGGATCGGGCGAGAGCGGTACGAGCCATACGACCGGCGCGAGCGGGGTCCGCCCCGGCGCGCACGCGTAGAGGATCTCGACGCCGACCTCGACGTCATTGCTGCCCGTCGTCGTGGTGAAGACGCCGACGTCCAAGTCGATATCGACGCAGACCGTAGTCGCGATTATGGCGGGCGCTACGCCCGCCGCGACCACGCTGAACGCGATGGTGGAAGGCGCAGGCGCGAACCCCGCGCACGCGAGGATCTCGATGCAGGTAGGTCTGTAAAGTTGTGGATGGGCTAACGCCAGAACTCGACGCTATGCTCGCTGCGCGCGGTAAGAACGAGGCGGAGGCCAAGGAGTAAGACCCCAGGTTGGCATGGTTCTCTTAGGGTCGGCATGGGCTATCTCGCATATCTATGTACCTATCGTCTGTGATGAATGGAGGCGTTGGCAGACTAGCCGGCTTCTGCTAGGGCTGTGCAATCATCAAGAGAGAGCGTTGTACATTTTTCCCCCCAGCGCACGCACCACATGGGGAGTCAGGCTGCATTGACGGCTCCATGCTTGTACGCATGCAGCATGACTGTCACGCCCCGGATTGCGTTGCTTGGACGCCACTTCGTCTTCGCCAAGTCCGCCGTGGTACATTTACACAGGCGCTACGAGTGGTGGAGCTGTTAATTAGGGCAGCACAATTCAAACATGCCTCCAGAAGCCCTTATGATCCACGCAATCCCGCCCACCCCGCAATGCAGTAGTAGTACATTTACAGCTGGTACAAGGTGTGTCTATCGATGGAATAGCTGCAATGCTTGCTGTCTATCTATTTTAGGCGAGCTATGCTGGTGGGATAGCTTCAGCAACGACGTCGCCGCCAGTGAGTCTACAGAGCTCGTAGCCGATGATAAGTAGGAACTGGCCGACAAAGTCGACGATGGCCGTGAGGAGGGGGAGGACGTACGAGTCGGGGTCGAGATCGCGGTGCCAGCAGAAGAGGGTGAGTGCGTGTGCGGCGGTGAGTGAGAAGGCGGTGGTGACGGCGTACGCGAGCCATCCTGCCCATCCGAGATCGACGTCGATCCAGCCCGTGAGGTTGACAAAGAGGAGGAAAACGCCCTGGCACGGGAACGAGAGGGCGAAGAGCACGGCCATGGATTGCGCGGGGGACAGGCCATGCGCGCGCGAGTGGTTGTCCGGGTGCAGGCGCTGGTGCAGCAGTGTGCTGAGCCGGTTGGCGTGGATGGCGCCAATCGAGCCTGTCAAACCCGTCATGCTCACGGCCAACAGCGCAAAGCCCTTGTACTTGCCCACGCCGCTCTCGAGGGTCATCCCCGTCCCGGCCGAAATGAGCATGGCGAGGATTAACGGTGCCCAACTGCCGCGCGCAATGTTGCGCACCCACTCGTCGCGCATCACGCGGCGCGTAAACCACGCGCACGCGGCAGTCATGAGGATGACTGCGATGAGGGGCACGGGCGTGTCCATTGCCCCGACGAGCGCCGACCCAATTAGCGCAAGGATGAAGAGCGTAACCAGATCGCCTAGGCACGCTGCGACAGGCGGCGTAATGTTGTCTGCGGTCAGCTTACCCAAATCGTAAGCACCCACCGGGATCAATGTTGCGCCAGCGACACACGACAACGAGAGAGCACATGAACGTGCCGAGTGTCATGGCCGTAAGGCCCGACGCGCCCATGCTCGTCGCGAGGACCATGACGAGCTGCGCGGGGCCGGGGCGCGTCGTGCCCTCGCGCCACGGGTCGTTGACCGATGGGTCGGCCACTGTGCCGGGATCTGGGATCGTGGCGTTGACACCGCTGCCGTCGGCCGGCACGTCACCCAGTCTGTGAATCGTCACGAGACCGAGAACGAACGAGAGTACTGCGGCGAGCGAGGAGATCAGCAGTGTCTGCAGGCCGAGTAGCGTCAGGTTGGCCTTGAGCAGTGTATGTCGCACGCGGCGGGTGTCGAGCTCGCCGAGCGTCGCGGACGTGCCGAGGCGTGCAGACAGGCACATCTCCCTGTGTGGTTAGCATTGCCGCACCAAGCGACTCACAAGTTGCCCTTGAGATTGCCGATCATGGGGAAGAGGATGAAGAGTTCGTCGACGCGGCGAAACACGCGCCAGCGGGCACAGTGTTCCAGCAGCTGACCGGAGAAGACGAGGCCGAGGAGCGCGAAGAGGAGCGACGGCGTGGACTGGTGTGAGCGGCATCGTCGTGGACGAGGAACTTACCGAAAAGATCAAACCGCGGAGGTCGTGGAACTTGCCCTCGACCATGCTCATGGTAGTGACGGCGCTCTCGTCCGAGTCGCTAGTCGTGTCGAGGAGGCCACGCTGGTCATCTGCGATGTCGGCCGAGCGGCGATCGAGGCTGGCGCGGGCGTACGGATGAGCGCGGGCAGCGTGGTCATGCGAGACGCCGGCAGCCGGGACAGCGGTGGAGCCACTATCCAACGTGTCGAGCGTGACGGCGTCGTCGCTGAGGGTACTCAAGCTCCCGCTCCCGCTACGCTTGCGGTCTAGCTGTGCGCGGGCATGGGCACTATCGAGCTCGTCAACCTCGGCGCCGGCGCGCTCGCGCGCACGCGACACGCCAACGGGGTCCAGCTCAAACTCTGCATACTCGTCGTAGTCGCGCAGTCCGGCCGCGGCCGCCAGACGCCGCGCTTGCCGTACCGTCTCGGCGACGTCGCGCTTGAGGATCGGCGACATTGGCGGGGGGACTGGTGCGGGCGGTATGGTGGAGCTTGTTTTGGATGGCGGCGAGAGAGAGAGAGTGGGCGAGGGGGAACTGTGGAGCAAGCGGCCGGGCGGGCGCGGCAGCGGCCGTACGTGTCTACTTGATGAACACGCCTCGAGTACTAACCGAACAACAACAGAGGCGAACGTATATGTGGCAACGTCGAAATGTAGCCGACCCACCTGTAAACTCGGTGTCTGTCGGAGCGGCGAACCAAGCCCTGGCTCATGTCACTGTCGGAGATGCTCGGGGTTGGCTTGGCACAGGAAGCTCGGGGTGCCACTGCGGTTTCCACGCCAAGTGCAAGCTGGCTTAACCTTGCTAGGCAGCCCCCGCAGTCTTCTCAGCCGTCTAAGCCCTTAACCTACATATGCCTTGCCTCTGTGCTCCATGCTCCACACGACGTATGCACGCGGCACGGCGACGACATCACTCTCTCGGCGGCGTCATCAACATCTGATGGACCCAAAAAGCCTCATCACGACCACGGCGGGGTTCGAACAGGGGGGGTGCTTGGCAAGAGACCGGGATCAAATCCCCCAGGTATGGAGGGCGGATCCAAATGTGGCATGTGGCACTTTGTCAACAATTTTTACCATACTCGGTAGTTCGCCGTCGCCGCAACTAAACGCTCCCCCACTCGCGTCGCTCTCCCTCTAGGAAGAGGGGAGAAATGCAAAAAGGTAGGCTGGGGAACTGAATCCTCTTATTGACGAGAGTGGGATTCGAACCCACGTCCGAAGACTGCGGATTTCTGTTAAAGAAACCTTAACACAGCGCCTTAGACCGCTCGGCCATCTCGCCGGTGAGATTCATGTTGCAGGGTGTGTATATGTACCGGTTCTCCTGGCGACATGTGCGTTTGATGTTGGCCTGTTCACGTCCGCATTGCTACTGCTGCTACAACGCAAAGGTGTGTGTGTCGCAAGAGGAAGTGGAGGCTGTAACGAGGGCTCATTGCTGTGGCTGTTATCGTGCCGACGGGTGCGTCGTTCACGCCAGCAGGACTGGAACTTTACACGAATAGACTTGTTGCTGTCCCACTTGGCTATCGGTCCACAGGCCTCTGTCCCAGCCACCACGCTCTGGAACTTCTGTGTTGCCTTCCGCGGGATGCTCCGCGCTGCCGTGTATTGGTTGCCCGCGTCGATCCAGACGCGACCTCGCCACTAGGCTGCCAGATCCTGTGACATTCGCCGGCGTGAGTGTGGCGAACAATCATCAGCCAGCGCGGCCTGGGTGGACATGGCAGCGACAGCTGTACATTGGGTGTTGTGATAGCTGTCACATGCTTACCGCTGTCGTGTGTTGAATGTGGCAACTGATACCTGCCTATCCCACGAGGAAGGCGCGACGTTAAGAGCCGCAGCCCGTAACACCCGATGAAGTTGAGGTGCAGAGAGGCATTGCTAGCGATATCTCTGCTGGGCAGCATGACCTTTCCGGCACCATCGTCCAGCGTGCGTAGCTTGTCGCAACTTGCAGTAGGTGCGAGTCCGAACAGTGGCGTCCTTGAACCAAGTGAGCCACGACGCGTTCTGTCGCGAGGGCTTCGCTGTCCTGTTGTCGTAGAGAAACTACTTTCATCCCCCTCAAGTCTGGCAGTAATGTCATACCTCATATGCTGCGTGCTTCCGTCCCAGGCGCGGACGCCAACTCGACGGATATCGTACATGGCGACCGACGACTTTGGACGTTGGCTTTCTATCACTCTGGTGATGTTAGTTAGCGTCGTTCGCCTGCTGTTACCGGCTCAACATTAACCATGTTAAACGGCAACACGGGGTCTGGCCCAACGCCCCCCCCCCGCGGTCGAGCACAGCGTTCACGGAACGGTGTCGTGCGAGAGGGCGCAGTAAGATAAACACCTTGCACTGGAGTGTCGACATTAGCGCGCGCCGCCGACAAGAGCGCGGACAGTGTCATATCGGTTGCGTCCACAACATGCGGGCTAGCACGGTTTGCGCCGTCCATCTATCCCTCATTGTGTGCGCGGTATTATCCGCGCTGCACAGGGTATATTCATACGCAGAGAGCAGAACCTCCAGAGCGCGCAGACACGGAAGCCACACTGGGAAGCCCGAGATCGACCCGGCGGGGCACCTCCGAAAAGCAAAAACGTTGTGGCACTGCACACAGTACTTACAGCGCAGGACAATACAGTACTTCCCCCGTCCACCTGCAATCGTGTCCGAAACGAGAGCGGGGTGGCAAACTGCAGTGAAGGATGTTGACCGGGATGCAGCCAAGAGGACTTCGGCAGACTCTTCATCCCAAGTACAAGCACGACCGCCCAAACCTGCAACCAACGCACGCATGCATGCTAGTAATAATACACTCTAAGCGCCCACTATCCGACAAGGGTCTCGACCGACTCCTCGGGCTCGACCGTCTCCTGCACGACAGTCTCTTCGAGGACCTCGCGCTCAGGTTCCGTGTCCTCAGTCTCGGTCGCGGACGACAAGTAGCTGTCGCGCGGTTTGGGGTTGGGCCGCTTCGTCGCGCCCATGCCGAAGAGGGTCGCCTGCTTTCCGCGCCCCGCCTGAGCGGCCGCAGTGGCCGGTTTGTTCTTTGGCGGCTTGCTCTCAATGTCGTCGACGCGCTCAAAGAACGACGTACTCTTGACCGAGTCCAGCGGACGCGCAACGGACGCCTTGGCGAACGGGTTACTTCCCCCCATGGCTGCGCGCTTCGCGAACGGGTTCTTGGGCGCCGCGGGGCGCACAAACTCGTCGCTGCCGTCGTCCACTGGCGCGCGCTTACGTTTTGGCGGGGACTGGGGCAGGCTCTCGTCAAATGTCCGTCCAGTCGACGTGTCGAACGGCTCGAGCGACTCGGGCTCGTCGACCGTACCGCCAAAATCGTCGTCGTCGTCGGCTCCGGGCGTCTCGGGGATGAAGGTCTGGCGACTGGCCACGGGCGTCTCGGCGCGTACCACGCTGTCGCGGTTATCCCTGTCTGCGCGGCCAGCGAACGAGCGGCGTTTAGCTGCTGGCGCAAAGTCGCCAAAGTCGCGCGATGCGGGGGCAGGCGCGCGCGGCTTGGAACTGTACAGCTCGAGCGGCACCTCGTCGACCCACGTACCCCGCGCAACGCCCTTTTCGGCCCTGACGCGCGCGATACGTTCCGCCAGACCGGGGAGGTGGTAAAAGTCTGCGAGCTTCTTGGCTGCGTCGAGCGTCGAGGTCGAGTGCATCATGCGCACGAGGTCGAGGGCGCGCGCAAGCGCGTCAGCCTTGCACGCACCCTGGACAAGCTGCAGCAGTTCCTTGTCGATCGCCACGCGCGTCGCCTTGGTGTCCTCGCCGTCGGCGGAGAGCAGAACCTCGCGCCGCGCGACCCGCTCCTCGCCCGCACCTTGCCCATTCTCCATGCCCAGGAGCGGCATGCCCAGCTCGAGATCCTGGATCAGCGGACGCGGGAAGAACGGCTCGCGCTCCGACCCCTTGAGAATAATCGCGTGCAGCACGTTCTCCCCAACACCCACGGGCCAGTACGTCTCGCGCTTTGCCCCGCGCGCGACGTCGCCGTCAAACAGCGGCACCCAACGTGCCTGCCGCGGTTGCCTGAACCGGTCCAGCGCAGAGAGCACGCCCGTGCTGTCGTAGATAAAGGGCACGCCAGTGTACGAAAACCCAGCCCATGTGAGCGTCGTGCCCCGCGGCAGTGGCACGCGGCCCTCCTGTACCGTGTTGAACGTGTCGAGGTCGAGTAGGGTGTATCGCAGGTTCTGGCAGCCGTCGAGACTGGTGCCGCCCTCGCGATGGACGACGAGAAGCGCGTCGCGCCCAGCCGCGAGCGTCACGACCTCCTCGCCCAGGCGCCACACGTACCGCTGCACGCCCGACGCCGTGAAGAACCGCACGAGACCCTTGCTCGTCGCGACGATGACCGTGCCCAGTCCCCAGTCGGCGCCGCCTACAGCCACGGAAAGCGCGTCTTCGCCAGGCAGCAAGTCTACCGTCCAGTCGCTTGAACTCGCCCACGAGTCGTACGGCCGGTAGTGCACGACAGACGCCGACTTGGTGTCGGGGTCGGCTGGCGCAGCGTACACGATACCCTGCTCGCCGAGGCTGGCCATGGTGTACTTTGAGTGGTCCGAGAAGTGGTAGCCCCTGCGCGCGCTCTTGTCGTGAAACTCGACGTTGACCACGTTGTGCGTCTCCTGGTCTGTCGCGTCGACGACACCAGTCATGTTGAACGCCAAGTAGCGCTTCTTGCTCTTCCACGCTGTGCCACCCGGGACGAAGGGAGCCTGCGCCTTTGTAACGTTGACGACCTCGGTGCGGCCCTTTGTCCAGCGGTCCTCGGTGTCCTCCTCCTGTAGCACACCCTCGTCGTCGACCAGCCAGTCGTCGACCGCGTCGTCGCCGAGCTCTTCGCCCTGGTCGTCCAAGTCGGCGTCGGCGGCGTCGCCGAACAAGTCGTCGTCGAGCAGACGGTCCGCCTTGCGCGCTACAGCCTCGTCGGAGAGATACGGCGACGTCAGGTCGGAGGGCACGGGCTCTGTCCAGCGATTAAACGAGCCGTCCATCGCCGTGAACGCGATCATGTTACTTGTCGGCGACCATGCGAGGCCAGAAACGTTGCCGCCGGGGTACTGGTAGCGTGCCACGACGTGGCGGCCGTCAGTTGCCCAGATGAGGATCTGTGAGTCGGCCGCGGAGGCGAGATACTTGCCATTGGGCGACCACGCGAGCTCGGACACGGGCTGGCGGTGTCCATCGGCGCTAAAGCCCGCGAGCTTGCTCCACGTATCCTTGGCGACAACGCCAACGTCGCTGGTGCGCAGCGGCACGGCAAAGTAGTTACCGCTCGGGTGCCACGCGACGTAACATGACGCCTCGGCGTTCTTGTCGCTCGTCCGGATCATGCCCTCGAGGTTACGCTTGTTGAAGGGCGACGCGCCGCTCGTGTCGTATACCTTGAGCTTGCCGTCGCATCCGGCCGTGACGAGGTATTGTCCACTGGGGTCCCACGACGCCGAGCGGACGGGCCCGTCGTTGTCCGACAGCAGGTGCACGCGCTCGCGCTCGTTGACGTGCACAATCTTGACAATGTAGTCGCTATGGGGTAAGTACGGGGTGTAAATGCCGACTCACTCGCTGCACACGGCCACGCGCTCCCCCGCCTTGTCAACCTGTACCCAGCGAATGGGCATGTTCTTTGAACGCGTGATGTAGCCGTCCAAGTCGTTATCGGCGAACACACGCGAGATGCTGTCCATGCACCCGGTGATCAGGTGCCGCTTCGACGCCGTGATCGACGTGACCGGCTCGGGGTGGTTGTCGTGGAACCCTGGCTCGGCGTCGGGGTCCTCGGCCTTGTAGATCCGCACAAGGCAGTCCGTCCCCGCCGAGAAGATGGTCCTGCGCGTTAGACCCGTGCTACTTCCAAGAGACCCACTTGCCGTCAGGAGAGAAGCATACCCGCGTAGCTCCTGGAAGATGCCATGGCGCCGAGTGCACGGCGTCGGGGTTTACGTCGGCCATGGTGGTGGTTGTGCAAGAGCAATGTTGTTGTTCTCGGCTCGATGCCAGAAAAGCAATACAGACGCGCCCGTACAACAAACAAGACGCGTCTTCATGAGCGTTTGGTGCCGCCAGGCACGATCGCGTGCACCACGTTTGGCGTGCCTGAACGGGGAAGCCCACTGCTGATGGCATCCCCACCACTCTTTGATATCTGCAGCGTGCATGTGCTGACGCGCTGCAACAGCGCGCAAGCACCGCTGCGCACAGTAGGCATAATGAAACATTTGTGCTAGATGCATACAACATAATCTCGAGACATAACCATCGTAAGCACTGAGCGTTGAAGTGTCGATGGAGAGATGTGGCGGATGGGTTGTCACTACGTATCCTCGCAGCTGTGAGCGCGAAGTGCATGCAGAGATGCTCGAGAGTATTTCAGGAGCGCGCGAGACGCACAGAGACGCCATACGCGCCGCGCCGTGCTTCGCTGCAGAGAGCCGGGACTCGAACAGAGACCATGCCCGACAGCTCCGCTACACCCTCCAGCTTCCGTTGGGGATACCGATACGCGCCGCGAGCTGGCGGTATTGCTGGGTGGCTAGTGCGCTAGTGCGCACGGCGTAGATACCGAGGCACACCATGAGGAAGAGGACGTTGGCCGTCTGGCGTCAGCTCAGGTTAGCATTGGAGTAGCTCACGACAAACTCGTAGAAGTCGCGCTGCTCCTTCTTGACGACCTTGCCGCACGCCTCCCATGCCGGCACCTCGCCTTTACTCGTCTGCCCCGCAGGCCGACAGTGTAGTAGGCGCCTGTTCCCGAACGGCTGGCAGTACGGCTGCTTAAGCTGCTGTTAGACTTGTGTTGTGGGACAACGACCCACCTCGTCCTCGGGACACGGCTCGCAGACGCCAAAGGGCTTGCAGTCGTACCCGCTCGCCGGCTGGCCAATGGGCAGCTTCTTGCCTGCGCGCGGAAGCACCGGCGCGCGCGTGCCGGGAACCGAAGCAGCATCGACGCACCCCACAAACAACCCCAACATCACAACAAGGACCAGTACGAGTCTGGGTGTCAGTGCCGCGTCTCGGCGCAAAATCAACCCACCGTCCCCCCATATGCCGCAAGATCATCGTATCGTGCGCGCTGTACTCGAGCGCGCGATGGACCGAGGAGAGTGGTAGTGACGACAACGCCGAATGGGCACGGCGTCGTGCAGGAAGGCGTGGCCCCGGGTGACATGCTCGTTGCCACCGGTGGATATTGCCGGAACCCCGACCACGTGGTTGATTTGGTCCCGCACCTCAACGTCAGCGGTGGGTTGCGCGTCGTCTTGGTGTGGATGTCATTGCCGACGACCACTACGACAGACAGACACACACCATCAACAATCACAAGCACGACAACAACGACCACGACTGCATTGTACTTTTTACCGTTCGCTCAGACTTACCACTTGTCCATTTCGCTCTCCCCAATACTTCGCCATGGCTGTCGCGACCAAGGCGCCGGTCAAGCTCGCCGGCGGCGGGCTCAAGGTGTGTTCCAACTGCGCACGCAAGCAACACGGCACTGACTACCCCAGACCTACTACCAGAACAAGATTGAGGCGGCCGAGCACGAGATCACAAAGAAGACACAAAACTTGCGGCGACTCGAGGCGCAGCGCAACACCTTGAACACACGAGGTGAGCTTCTTTCGACTTGCTTTAGCTCACAGTAGTACGCCTCCTGCGCGAGGAGCTGCAGGTGCTGCAGGAGCCCGGGAGCTATGTGGGCGAGGTGGTGAAGGTGATGGGCAAGAAGAAGGTGCTTGTCAAGGTGCAGCCCGAGGGCAAGTACGTTGTGGACTTTTCGCCCGACATTCCCATCTCGTCCCTCACGCCCAACCTGCGCGTCGCTCTGCGAGCAGACAGCTATCTACTGCACTCGATCTTGCCAAACAAGGTGGACCCGCTCGTGTCGCTCATGATGGTTGAGAAGGTGCCTGACTCGACGTACGAGATGGTCGGCGGTCTCGACAAGCAGATCAAGGAGATCAAGGAGGTCATTGAGCTGCCCGTCAAGCACCCGGAACTCTTCGAGTCTCTCGGTATCGCCCAGCCAAAGGGTGTGCTCCTGTACGGCCCACCGGGAACGGGCAAGACGCTGCTGGCGCGTGCGGTCGCGCACCACACCGACTGCCGCTTCATCCGTGTATCTGGCTCAGAGCTCGTGCAAAAGTACATTGGTGAGGGTTCGCGCATGGTGCGTGAGCTCTTCGTCATGGCGCGCGAGCACGCACCCTCCATCATCTTCATGGACGAAATCGACTCTATTGGCTCGAGCCGTGGCGGCGAGGGCGGCGGTGGCGGCGACTCGGAGGTGCAACGTACCATGATGGAGCTTCTCAACCAGCTTGACGGCTTTGAGCCGACCAAGAACATCAAGGTAAGCTTGCCCCGGATGAGGCGAGCTGACAACAGGTCATCATGGCCACGAACCGTATCGACATTCTCGACTCGGCGCTCTTGCGACCAGGGCGTATTGACCGTAAGATCGAGTTCCCACCACCCAACCCCGAGGCGCGCATCACCATTCTCAAGATCCACTCGCGCAAAATGTCCCTCCAGCGTGGTATCAACTTCCGCTCCCTGGCCGAGAAGATGGGCAACTGCTCCGGTGCAGAAGTGCGGGGTATCTGCACAGAGGCTGGTGAGTGCCGCCGGCGCCAATGGCGCGACGGCGGGCGACAAGGCGACGGCAACGCGAGGACGAGTACGAGTACGCTTGCCGTTGTGGCAATTAACGCCACAACACAGGCCTAGTCTGCGTTGGTGGAACAGCCCAGCTCCACCTAAGCGCTCCAGCTCGCGTCGCCCGCTTCGCGCGCTCCACTCACGCTCCCCAACGACCCCGCTAACTCCCCAGGCATGTACGCGCTGCGAGAACGCCGCCAGTACGTCGGACAGGAGGACTTTGAGATGGCCGTGGCCAAGGTGCTTAAGCGTAACGCCGAGAGCAACACGTCGGTCAACAAGCTGTTCAGCTAGAGCGCGGACGTCGGGAGGTGTAGATGGCAGCAGTGTAGATGCATTCATTGTGAGCGGCGAAAGACTGGCCCAAGCGCTTCTTCTGCGGCTAGGACTAGCACCGCAGTCGCCCCCGGCCCCACTCGCTCTAATCACATTGATCTTGGCGATCGCCAGTCACGCGTCGTACATCACCGGACATTTCGGAATGCCTTGGGCGTCACTGCTTCACATTAACACACCCCTAGCCGAGCCAAGCCGAGCCGGAGAAACACCTACGCGCGCTCGCCCTCGCCCAGGTCGACACCTGCATTGCTACTCTACAATCACGGAGGGAGGCTATTACGTGTCTGTACTGTACTGAATTGCCCGGCGGGACCGGGCCAAAGGTCCGGGTCAACGGTCGTTGCCGTGGTCCATTGGGGGATCGGGGATGAGCGAGAACTCGTGCTGGCCTATACCGCCGAGAGCGGCATTGAGGCCGTACTCGTCGCCAGCGGGGCCAGAGCCTACTGTCTCGGGCTGTGGCAGGCGGAGGTTCTCGGGTGGCGAGTTGTCGGCGTCAGCGCCCGCGCCCGCCGTTACTGGGCTAGTGACGGCGCTTTGTCCGGCCGACGACGCGCCGCCCGCTGTCCGCTCGGGTGTGGGGAACGCAGGGTTGGCAGAGAGACGCGGTACAGGCTTACGGCGTAACGACGTCTTGCGCTCTGCTGTGCTGCCGCTGCGCTGCACTGTCGCTGGCGGCGAGCTGGGCGCAGACGTGAACGCGGACGGTGGGTTGCCTGGACCCTCGAGCGAGGCTGAGCGCCCATGCCCGCTCGCGCGCGACGCAGGTGCAGCTGCCGTGACAGGCGTGTGTGGTGCTGTAGCCGTTGGGCTGAGCGCGCCCGAGGCTGCGGGAGTCATGGCGCCCGCCGAGCCCGAGGGCGTCGTCGTGCCACCTGGCGTCGACGCCAGAGGCGCGCCGGCAAGGCGTAATGGTGTAGGCGTCGAGCCGCGCTTCGTCGCCTCCTTTGGCTGGCCGTCGTCGTTGATCATCACCGTGTCATATGGCAGGCCGGCGAAGCGCTCACCCCCCTCCGTGTCGACGTTGGGCGACGTCGAGGGGTACCCGGTCGACGGGTGAGTCTGGTGGCTTCCGCGCCACGACTGGTGCGCACTGTCGCTACCAGCGGCACCGGCGGCGGCACCCGCCGCGGCGCCGGCAGCGAGTGCCGACGACGGCGGGATACTCGTGCCAAATGACGACCCTGGCGTGTGCGTCGGCTGCAGATGCCTGTCCTTTTCCTCGACGGGTGTGCTGGGCGCCGTCTCGAATGGGTTGCTGCCTGTACCCGTTGTGAAACTCGACGACTTGCGCCGGGGATACTCTGGCTTCTCGTTTGGCGGGTGCGAGTGGATACCGCGGTCTTGACGCTCTGCCTTTTCGCCGTTGTGGAAACCTAACGCGGAGAGGGCGTGTCCGACACTGGAGCGCGCACCACTCATACCCGCGCCCTTGGTCTTGCGGAAGTTGGTTGGCTCACCAATGAGGCCCCGCATCGGCTGGTCGCGTAGACCACCCGCGTCGCGTCGTCTGTCCCTGCGCACCTTGCGCAGGCAGTAGAAGGCAATGGCAGCCAGGATCAACGCGGCAAGCACACCAATGACGATACCAGCAATCGCGCCGCCGCCGATGCCCTTCTTCTTGGTACCGGTTTCGGCGTTGTTGCTGTCTGCCTCACTGGTGGACGACGCGTCGGCCGCAGCCGCGCTGCTAGAAGACGACGACGGCGTCTTGACACACGAAGTGTCAGAGCCGGCAATAACGGTGAACGCGTCCGACTCGCCCCATGTGAAGGCCTTGTCGTTGGCGAGCCCGAGGATACGGTAGCGTCCCTCGGGCACGTCGACTTTCCAGTCGTAGGCCGTGCTTGCCGATTGGTCGCGTACGATCGACGTGTTGAGTGTGTCTGCGCGCGCGACCAGTTGGAGGTTGGCATAGTCGTACGGCATCGCCCCTTGACGCTTCGCAAGATGCACAGGGGTGTTGTCGTCGGCGCGCTTTCTCGCCCTGGCCGACGTCGTGGTGGTTTTCGCTGTGGCCTTTGGCGAGCTCGCCGCTCTCTTGCTCGCAGCTGGTTTTGTCTCCGCGGCAGTGCTTGATGTGTCACCCTCGTCGAAGCCTTCCGTGTTCGGCGGGATGCTCTGGTCCACACCATCGTTGAACACGTACAGGCTAACCTTGTACTTGGCCATGTCGTCAACGCCGAGGAGCTGCCATCGGACCGTGACATCTTTGCACTGCGTTGCGGTGGGAACAGGCATGAATGACAATGTCGGCGAGCCCGTCTGTGTCGCCTTGGTTGTCTCAGCTGCTGCCGACGTTTGCGAGCTAGACGACGACGACGGCGATGCCTGTGGTGTTGTCGGAGTGGGACTGCTCGACGACGACGACGATGATGATGCGGGAGGGGCGGGAGCGGCGGCGCCACCGCCGCCGCCACCGCCGCCGCCACCACTGCTGCCGGTGTCACTGCTTCCGGTGCCACCGCCCGAAGTGCTGCCGCCTCCTGCAGGAGGAGGCGCCGGCGCGGCGGCACCCTGCGCGGCAGCGACGCCGGCGAGCACGAGGGCTACAAAGGCGGCGCGCATGGGAAGAAGATTGGTTGGGAGAGGGAGGATGTCCCGCGCGAACGAATAGACCGACGGCCCGCGCAGGTGGTCGACGATTGGCGTGTGCGAGTGAACAATGTAGTGGTGGCAGAGACAAGAGACGCAACGATTCCCGTCGTTGTCGCTGTGTCGCTGTCCAGCCAGCTGGTCGAAACGCCAAACTAGAGGATTGGATTACCCCAGTCGGTCGTCGCCAGGACAATCGTGGGATGAAAGAAGATGGAAGGTGTGTCCGTGTCGTGGGTCGACAGGGGCAGTTGCTACTGGCGCTCGGTGCTCTACAGCGTGGCTACAGTGTCCCAGGCCAGCTGGGAAGTGGTGTCGCTGCGGGAGGAACGGGAGCAAGGCCACCACGCAGAGTCAAGGGCGAGAGTGGGTGTGGGTTGGGCAAGTCGGCGTGTGCCTTGCTAAGTAAAGCCTTGCGGATGAAAGCAATGGCGAGAGGCGGCAGCCAGTGCCGAGGTGGGGTGCGAGGTGGTATCCAAGGTCGAGCGAGGCGGTGTTGCGACGCTCTCTCCTCTGTGTCTTGCTTCTTTGCCCACACGGCACACAGGCACCAAAGCCAACAAAGGCTCAGGACGACAAGCTTGTTGCTGAGACACGACCGTGACGTAGTCGCTCTGACAATGTTTTGTTTTGGTTTGCGTTTGCGGCTTGGCTTCCGATGCGCCAAAGCTAATGTGCAGCGACTGTGTAGAGTGTAGAGTTCGGCACGTGCAGAGTGTGCCGACGGCGCGACGGCGGTTTGCGACGGCTTGCGGCGCGGACGGCGCGGGCGCGGTGCGGGCGACGATGGCAGGTAGCGGCAGTAGTGGCGGCGACCACCAAGGGCCGTCAGACGCGGAGGGGGAGAGGGGAGACGGATGGGGTAAAGAGGCCGAGATGGCTCTCGAACAAGGGTTTGCACGAGATCTAAAGATGTCTGCAGGGGAAATATAGACTGTTTTAGGCTCACCCCCCGAATCGTCCACGGCACGAGAGCACCAGGCTTACGCGCTTACGCTTGCTGTGGATGACTACGAGTTTGACAAGCAACGCAAAGCCTTTAGAAAGGTTGGGATGGGATGGGATGCTCAAGGTAGCGACGTAGCAAGATTGCGAGAGAGTGACGTTACCCGCCAGGGGTAGATGCCGGAGAAGCGGTTTCGGTGCGAGAGCGAGTGTGGGTCGGAGAGAGAGTGTGTGTAGTGGTAGTGGTGGTGGTGGTGGTGGGTATGAGCCAGCTCGAGCCCGACCAGCGAGCAAAGAATCGTGCGGTATGAGAGTAGGAGTGAGAGGATCGAGAAAAGAACAAGAGAAACAAAGAGAGACGAGAACGGACACGAAGGATGCTGCGTTCTGGACTTGATGCTGGACGTTTCGCGCCACTGTACGTCCCTTGGTGCTCACGCACACCCTATGCATCTCACACACCTCGCACAGACCCAAACACCACTAAACCCGGCCGCGCCATGTGCAGGAGGAGGACAAAGTGTGCGACCCTTTGCTGCGGCCATGCCATCACTGCCCTTGATCATTTGATCATTCACACTGTGCACGCGGAGGCGTAGGCGCAGGCGTGCGCCGTGCACATGCGCGCGTGTGCATTGGGCGTCGGCGCGTTGGGCGCTACAAACGACCTGCTACACGCGCCGTGTCTGTTTGAGACGCGTCCTCCTTGTTCCAGGGTAAACGGGGTATTGATTTCTTGGGCCCCTTTTTCTATCTCGGACACGTCCTCGTCCCTGCTAGGGCCCAACACACTCTCGTGAAACGCACACAAACAAAATACGCATAGCTGCTCTAAGGGAACTCTCTACTACTCGTGGTCGTGGTGTACATTGTCAACAGGCGCGAGGCATGTCGCGGGCTAATTACAGGTCGACGAGGTCGCCGCTAGGTCGTGGAGACGCCTTTGATGGTGACGCGCCGGCGCCCCCTGCGCCAGGCCGCATCGGCTCGGCCGTGAGCAGGTCTGCAAACGTCAGCAACGAGCGTAATAACAACCGCCCCGCAGTTCCACCGTGCCCCCAAAAACTGGCACAACAGGGTCACAACCACACACCCATCACAATCGCGCAAAGCCCTGTGGCGTCCATCCGGGGCACCCGGACACCGACGTGCTGGCCGTAGTCGCCGTCCAACGAGAAATTCTCCATGATGCACAGTCAAGGAAAACGACAGACGCCAGCGCCGGTCGTCTGGACCAGGTCTCGGCCTGCAGCACCTGAGACACTCGCCCCAGATGTCTCGCCGCCGCCACGCACATTCGGGGCCAGCTAAGCGAGCAGTGCCCGCCCACTAATGCACCTATGGCTTATGGCGATCGCCGGGCCACTGATGGGTGATCATCCGAGGCATTATTCCGGTGTGACAAGTGGCGCCGGGTCGGCGCCGACCGTATTCGGCGTGATTTTGGCCGCATCGGCGCCGCCCTGCCCACGCTCGCTCCGCCGCTACCACAATGACAACGCTCTGACACGCCGACGGTGCCGCCCCAGGCGCCCGGCGGGTGGCTCGGGCGGCTCACGTACTCACCCTCTGCAACCTTTTTCGCGTCGCCCTTGACGGCGGTGTCGTCCTCGGCATGGGCCTTGAGGAACGCCTCGACCTCATCCATGACGCCTGCGTCGTCCTCTCCGCCCTCGCCCTCGCCCTCGTCGTCGCTGTCGCCAATGGCGTCGATGGCAAAGTTGGGACGGTGCATGACGGCCTCCTGCGCCGCGCGCACCATCTCGCTTTCCTCGCGGTACCGCGCCTCGACGTCGCGCAGGGACGACGACGACTTTTCCAGTGTGTTGGTCGTCGACGCGCTGCCTGTTGTCTTGGCGCTGGCCTGGGACGCCTGCGATGCCTGAGACGCGCTCCGTTGTCGCGCAGCCTGCTGGCCCGGTGTAAGCAGCGACTCGCGCGCACGCGTCTCGAGTGGCGCGGGCGCGTTCGGGTCTGCCTTGGACAGAGACGGCTTGCGCCACTCGGCATGCTTGCCCAGCGCTGATCCAATGCCGTCCGCGAGACGGTTGAAGCGCGACTTGTTCCTGCCTGTCAGCACACATCCCTAACACAAACTCACTCGTCGTTGACGACCAGGTTGACCAGGCCACCCAACAGGCCGTCGGGCTTTTGGTGCGTCTGGTGGTAGTCCTCCTCCTCTGCCTCGTCGAGCTGGAACGACGCGGCGAGGTCGGTCTCGAAGAACTGCTCGAGTAACTCGTCGGCGAGGACGACCATCCGGAACGTTGCGAGACTCAGGTACGGCAGGTTGTGTGGCCCCGCGGCCGAGTCGGACCGCTCGCGCGACTGCGATGCCGTGTGGTTCTCGCCGTTGAGCTCGGTCTCGTCCTGCGGCGGGGGGATGCTGCCCTCTGGCGCGGTCGCGTCGCCAAACTCGTACGCGTTCAGAATAAACCGCGACACGGCAGCGAGGTAAATGTCGCCCGGCTCGTTGCGGAAGATGAACAGCAGCGACTCGGATAATCGGATCACCTCGTCCTTCGTGAGGTATCCATCGCCGTCCTTGTCGTGGAGCTCGAAGAACCACTCGATCGACTCCATGAGGCCGGCAGACATGACGCGGTCGAGGCCCTCAACGACGTCCTGCAACGACAGCGTGCCGAGCTTTTGCTTGTCCCAGCTGAAGAACAGGCGGTCAATGACCTCGTGATCGGCGACACGCCGTTCCGTGCGCTGCATGAACGCGTTGGTCGTGACTGTCTCCTCGCGAGCCCACGTCGCGATGCCCGCGAGAAGGACTTTGAAGGTCCGCAGGTCGATGCGAGTTTCGACGCGGCCCTGCTCGTCGACCGTGATGCGCGGCTGCTCGAGCTCACCCGGCTGCGCGTTGGCAGGACCCGTTGCACCGCCCTCGGGCGAGCACACGGCCGAGAAGAAGTGGTCGTAGATGATCCCGACCTGGGGCTTGGAGAACCGCCCGACGTGCTTGAGGTTACGCACGGCTGCGCGCTTGGAGAACTTTTCAATTTCGTCGGCGATGATCGCACGCAGGCGCTGGCGCTCCGAGATGATCGTGTCGTCGGTGATGACGTTGAACTCGCGGAACGCGACGACGAGCAGTTCCTGGAAATTGGTAATGTTGCGCACACGCGGGTCGGCGTGTGTTGGGTGTGCCGAGTCGCCAATCGTAGCGAAATAGTTGCGCATGAGGTTGATAAACATGCCGTCGTCGGTGACCTCGAGGAGAGCCTCGCCGTTGATCTTGAGAATGGCGAGGCCAATCTGGAACAGCACCTTGACACCCATGGCGAGCACGCAGTCGACGACGCGGAACGCAAAGATGAGCGGGAGCGAGTTGATGTACAGCGACAGGAACCACGGCAGTGACGCGACCGAGATTTGCACGTCGACCGAGCGAAAGTGCTCGTGGATCATGGGCAGACACCGCTTGACGAGCGACTCGAACACGCGCTGGTCCAGCAGCGTCCCCTCCATGGACGGCGAGTAGTACCCGGGCAGTATCCGATCGCAGAGCACCTCGAGCAGCCAGAATGCCTGTTCCTCGGACATGTAGATGAGCAGGCCCGCGACGACAATGTTGAGCGCCTGGCAGTAGCCCAGTTCTGGGTTGCGGAACGAGTATGCGACGAGGACGCGGCGGAGTTTTGCCAGGCCCTCCTCGGTCTGGTACGCCTTGTATTCTGGCAGCGAGCGGTTCAGGTCCTTTTCAATCTCGTCAGTGCTCTGTGAGCTCTTGCCCTTGTTCTCCTCGAGCAGTAGCTGGTACGTCTTGGGGTTGGCGAAGCGGAGATAGATAGACCCGGACATGACCTCCCATAGTTCTCCGCGCAGGCGTGATGGCAGGCCGACCTGCAGGAGGCGTTGGAACGGGGGGTAGCGAAGCACTGGCGTTAGATTGGCTTTGTGGTGCCGCTTACAGGTCATGTTACGCCCGTGGACGACAAAGTATTCTTTCCAGAGCTTCATTTTGCTGCGTTCGCGCATTTTGCGCGCGTCGCCGGGGAAGCCAAACGACTCGCCGAGGCCGCGCTCGTATGTCCCGCGACCCTCGCCGCCGGGTCCGCGCAGGTCACCGTCATCCTGCGACGTGTCGACGAGTGCGCCGGTTTCGCCTGTCGCAGACGACGTGAGTAAGTACTCGGAGTAGAGGGAGGGGAGGAAGCCCTTGAGCGCTTTCATCTCGGCGAGCTGCGACTTGAGCGCGTCCCGGAGGAGCACGGCAAAGTGTTCCGCCGTGGGGAGGAGCGAGGTGAGCTGGAGAATCTGGTGTTAGCGGGGCGCGGGCGCGCGCAGCGCGACCGCCGCGCATGGGCGACAGGCGTCACTGCGCGGCGCACACCGAGCGATAATCGTCACCGTCCCGGGCGCGCCACTGCAACTCACAATACGCATGCCGTGCCATGTCGCGAGCGATAGCGCGAACACGCCCGCGCGCGAGTTGAGCCTGGGGGGGGGGGTCAGCCACTTTCATGCAGCCTAGCATACCTCTCGACGCGGCGGATGGTGTACAGGGGCAGGGAGCAGCGGCACGAGCGGCGGTCGTTGGATATGAAGCATAGGAACGGGGGGAGGAGGGAGAGTTTGCCCGCCTGGGATTAGTGTTGGCGCCCACGGCGCAACGGTGACGAGAGCTCACATAGACGTCCTCCTTGCCCTCGACGCTGAGGACGGCGCTGATATCCATCCCGCTGAGGCCCGACGCGGACCCAGGCTCGGCCTTACCCCGCGCAGGCTTTACAACGACGGGCGGCGCGCTAGGCGCAGGCAGCTGGTCCGCATTGGGTACATTGAAAAAGTCGCGCGCGGCCTCGTCCTTCGTCTTCTCCGTGTACGCGCGCAGGTGCATTGGCAGCGACATGGTGGCGGGGCGGGGCGGGGCGCGGGACGGCGCTCAAACTCGTGCGGAGGGAGAGATGAGGACGAACGCCTGGCGATGGGGGTGGTGTGGTGATGCACGAGCAGGAGTGGCGCGGCGTAGGCAGGCTTACACGTGTCCGTGTCTGTCCGAGGGGTGAAAAGGCGAGTGTAATGACGCTCGCTAGCGAGGTGGTGCAAGCAAAGCAAGCAGTCAAGCAGCAAGCGTTGTCGACGAGCTCGATTGCAGGTGCGTGAACTGCTGGAGACTGGTGCACGACTGGGCGGTTCCGGCTGACGACGCCGACCCTGGACGGGCGACGGGCGCGGGTCCAACCGCGTCGCGTGGCCTCCACCCCACGCGCGGGCGCGCAGCCGAGCCGCACCGCGAGCAGTGAACCTCAAACCTCTGCCTCTGATCCTCTAACTCCAAAGATACATGCGCCTATGGATAGGTACATACAAACGGACGCTGGCTCTACCGCGCCGACGCTTGCGCCTACCTTCGCCGCTGGTCGTCGCGGGGCGCAGGCGGCGCACGGAATCGTTTCTCGCGGTCTGCGGGCGGACCGAGTGGTTCGTCCAGGCCGCGTTTTGGTGGTCGCTCGCGCCGATCGTCGCGTGCGTGGGCGTGGGGGTATCGTCCTGGGCCCGGTGGTGGTTGTGCGCCGCGTTCGAACCCCCCGCCGCGATGCAGCCGGGGTGGCGAGCGCGAGCGTGGTCGTCCCGCGCGGGGACCATAGGCCGGGGCGCCAGGCCCGCCTGACGGCGGCGCGGGTGCGCCGCCGCCGCGAGCGTTGGGGCCGTAAGCTGGCGCCGCGCCGGGTGGGGGCGGACGCCCAAACCCGCGCGCGTCGGGGGGTGGGCCGCGCGGCTGGCGAAGTGGGACAGGCAGGGGCCGAGACTCGTCCTGCGGTGCAGGTCCCGGACGTGGCGCGCCGGCGCGATCGGGCGATGCGTTGCCTGACCCGCGTCCGCGGCGTTCCGGCGAGCGCGAGTCCACCGGCGGGCCCCTCGTATCGCCCACGAGCCGTGCGCGGTCGGGATGTACACCCACAGGCATGTCGGCGTGAGGGCGCTCGGGCGCCATGCCTGGCGGCGCGCTGGCAGGCGGCATGTCCCGCCGCTCGTCGCGTGTACCGCGCCGGTCGTCTCCGCGCCGGTCGTCCCGGCGCATGTCGTCATCACGGCGTACAGGCCCTCGCCCGCGATCGTCGACATCGCCGTTAGCGCTGCGACGGCTGTCCCGCCGCTCAGGCGGCGGACGTTCCGGCCTGTGCTGGCGGGGCTCGTCGCGCGGACGGCCGGGTCCGAATGGCTCAATATCGCGCGGCGCCGTTTCGCCGTCGTTGCGTCCGCCCCGCGGTGCGCGAGGAGCGTCTCGCGGAGCGTCACGGGCGTCACGGGCATCAGGTGGCCCACGAAGCGGACCTCGGCGTTCCCACTGCGCATCCCCATTCTCTCCGCGCCCACTCCCCGGCCCACCGATCGGCCCGCCGCCCCCGCGGCGGTCATACGCCTCCTGCGGCCGGGCGTGTGACCCGGGGGGACGCACATCGCGGTCGTCATTGCGCTCGCGGGGTCCCCACGCGCGCATGCCCCGCGAAGGTGGCGGCCCAGGCGGCCCCGGCGGTGCGCCGCCCACGCCGCCAGCGCCGTCGCTGCTGTCGTCAAATCCTGGGCCCATGCGACCACCGGGAGGACCAGGCGGGCCAGCCGGCGGACCTCTGGGCCCTCCGCCCGGTCCACCTCCCCGGCCCTCGTCGCGCCGGTCAAAACCTCCGCGGAAAGGCGGTCCGCCGAACCGATGCCCTCCTCGCTGAGGGCGGCCAACGTTCCGCATGTCACGAGGGTCACGAACGTCGCGGGGGTGGGGCGGCATACGTTCTGCTAGGGAACGTTCCGGCGCGCGATCGGGGTGAACGCGCGGTCCAGTGGGCGTATCCATCGTCGGGCGCGGCTCGCGTGCGTCGCCGCGCTTCTCGTCAGATTGTCGTTCGAGACGGGCATGGCGGTCTCTCTCATCCAAGGGACGGTCGTAGCGACCCCCCCTGTCTTGTCGCTCGGCACGTTCGTCCCTGCGTTCGGGGCGGTCCTGCATCTCGCGGCGGTCGTCGATACCTTGCATTGGCGGCCGGGCACGAGGTCCTGTCGGTGCGTTGGGGGGCGCGCTTGGGCCGGGCGATGGCTGTGCTTGTGCCTCTGCGGGCGCAGGTGCAGGCGCAGGAGCTGTGTCTGGGTTGGCCGACGCCGCTGGGCGCGTGAGCGCCGTCCGTGTGGAGTGGGAATTATAAGCTGCGTGCGCGCGGCGGCTGACGGCCGGGAATCCATATACTCATGCGGCGGCGCATACACCACCACCTCCTCCAACAATGTGCGCCGCCGCGCGCCGCGTCATGGGTAACGTACATCTCTGCGCCGGGTCGCGGGCGTCGCGGTCGCGGGTGTCGCGGTGTGCGCGGGGTTCGCGGGGCGGTACGCGCTCGTCGACGCCTACCACTCGGTCGCGAGCCTCCCTTCGTCCGCCATCGTTCGGGTGCGGGCTTGGCGCACCCCGGCCCGAGCTGCCGTCGCTGTACTCGCCGTCGCGGCGGTATCCACGCACGTCGCCGCCTATGGGGCCTTGCGTGCCCGCCCCGTCTCGGGCACTGTTAGACCGCGCCGGCGGGGGAGGGCGCACAGCGCCGTCGCCCATTCTGCCAGGCGCGCCGCGCCGGTCCCGCTCGCCCCAGCCGGGGCGGTCGTACCGGCCATACCTCTCGCGCGGGCGCGTGTCAGAACCAGTTCCAGGCGCGGATGCAGGCGCAGGCGGTTCCAATATCCTCTCCCTCTCACGGTCCGGCCGCCGGTCCATCCCACGCTGGCTCGGCCCGTTACCTTGCGCACCGTAGCCTCCGCGTGCAGGGCCGTAGCCCCGGCCATTGGGCCGATCAATCCCACGCCGATCGCCGTCTCGCTGAGCCTGCAACCGGTCTTGCGTGCCGTTTTCGCGGCGTGGCGAGCGTTGTTGAGGTGGGGGCTGTTCCCCGTTTTCATCAGCCGGCACAGTTGTCGTCGCTGGTGAGAATTCCGGGTCTGCCGCGCTCTTCCTCTCACCCTCGCTCTCGCCCACGTCCTCAGCGTTCACCGCCTCCGCCTCGTCGACGGAAACTACCTGCTTCACCGGCGGCACGGGCACAGACACGGCGTTGCCGCCCGCGCCCACCCCCACGTCGAGGTCGTCCGCGTCTGGCATTAGCACGGCGCTCGTACCCCGCACCCACCCTCATCGCCGCCGATGCTCAAGCAGTCGTCGTTGTACCCGTCGTCCTCGAGACCCCAGTCTACGTCGACATCGTCCATTGTAGCGCTGTGGATGGGTGGGTGGATGATGGATAAGCTGCCGCCACTGCCCTCGCCTGTTTTCGAAAGTCGTGCGAGGCGGTGGCGCGGGGGTATTTTCCTATTCCGGCCCGGCGAGGGACCGGTGGTTTCGAGCGCGCGGCGTCACCTGCTCGGAACGACGTTACTGCTGCACTGGGGAGCAGAGCGTCAATGACAGTGTCGGCAGGATGTACAAGGGCAGCGACGTGCTGGCCACCCACGCGTGCATGTAACGGCCCTTGAAATCACACCCAGCTCGCTACACGCCGAGCTACAATTCCCCAAACCAATACCCTGTCCCAACCTTCCGTCGTCAGATGCAGATGCATACCCGTGTCTATGCCCTAGAGGCGTCTAGTTATGCCATGGCTCGCCAAAGTAGAGTTCGAGAGCGGTGCGCGCAATGTTGAAGCCGAGAAGGGAGAGGAGGTACCCGCCAAGGAGAGGCAGGAGGGGAGCGAGGAAGAGCTCGCTGCGCGCGACAAATGGCAGCGCGGCGTACCCGAGGTACGTGACGTAGATGTACTGGAACCCAGCGACGAGGAAGAGTGTGCTAAGCGTAAGCATTAAACACCGGCGGAAGAGAGTAGCTCACTTTCCCAGCCACAGGCATACCCAGTTATGCCGCACGACGAGGGCGGCGAGAGGCAGCAGCACGACGTATATCGTCAGGAAGAAGGGAAAGAAGCTGTTCACCGCCACATCGAACGCGTAAGTAAACTCGACGCGGTTGTCCATTATCGCCGCGTGCCCCGACGTCACGACCATGAGCCGGTTGGCAATGAGCCAGAACACGAGCGCCACGAGTAGGGACACGAGGATAAAGTCGCCTGAGGGGTCAGCAGGCCCCGAGCCCGCAGTGCTCACGGAACACCATCTTGAGGATCAGTGCGACCGTCCCTGCTGCCGTCTTGGAGTAGACGACGGACCACGCTACGCCAGCTGCGGCAAGACATCCCGCAATGAGGATGAGCATCGCGGGGCTGAGGTCAGTACTGCGGGTATCGCCAGACGCACTCGTCGCGAGCCCAGAGGTTTTTCGTCTGTTTACTGCGAGTCAGCGCGCTTCAGCCCACAGACGCACTGATGATATGTCTGTTTGTATACTCGTCGTGGCGCGACGACAAGGTAGGTCAGCTGCCAGAACGCGAGCTCAAAGTCCTGATGTCAGCGCCAATTGGCCAAAAGTGCCCACCATGGTGCGAAACTTTGTCAGGCGGCGGAGCATGATGGGCATGCCGCGGTCGGAGCGGGGCAGGAAGGCGTCGTCGCTTGAGCTGCTTGCGCCAAGCGACGACGGCCCCCCCGATGTGGGCAAGAGCGGGGCCATGTTGCGCGGGCGGAGGCGGATGGCCGACACGGTGAGAGTGGCGCGCGGGCGGCGTAAGTGGGCGTCGCGAAGGTGAAGTGCGTCGTCGGTGTTGACCAGGACTCGAGATGGACTCTTCGTCGCGAGCGCGTCGTTGTTGCTGTTGCTTTGCGGCACGGTCAGTCAACAAGCCGGTGTGCCGTGAAGGTTTACAGGTGGCTTTGAGCAAACGCGGCGTATCAGTCCGCGCGAGGTTGACACGGACATTGCGCCCCCAGTCCATGAGGCCATGTTGTGACGTCAGTCATTTATCCTGGCAATGGCTGCATGGCGGTTTCATGGGCGCGGGCTACGTCGTCGCAAGTTTGTTGCCCTCAAGTCGTCATTGGCAGGTCTGCAATGATATCAGTCGTACTCCGGCGGCAATCGCGGCAGGCTGCTCGCCTGGCGCCTGATCCAGACCGCAGACCGGGGTGGGGCGTGTAGGCCGTGTTGGATTCCTGCCGCCGGCGAAACGTCCTGGCTCCCAGCTCCCACAGCTCCGCAGCGACATGACGGTGACGCGATAGTTTAAAACCCACGGCCGGCAGTGAGAGTCGCCCCCGAAACCCCTTCAACTACACTCTTTTTTTACTATGGGAAAACAGATCGAACTTGCGGAATACATCGTCGAGCGCCTGAAGCAGGCCGGCGTCAAGCAGGTAAGCTCAAGGCTTGAGTGTCGTGCTGACGACAGGTCTTTGGCGTGCCGGGCGACTACAACCTCGAGTTTCTCGACTACTTTGAGAAGGACCCAGTGCTCGAATGGGTCGGTAACGCCAACGAGCTGAACGCGGCGTACGCTGCCGACGGGTATGCGCGCGTCAAGGGCGGCCTTGCTGTCATCGTCACGACGTTTGGCGTCGGTGAGCTGTCCGCGCTGAACGGTATCGCCGGCTGCCTCGCCGAGCGCATCCCCGTGCTCCACATTGTCGGTGCGCCCAGCACCAAAATGCAGAAGAACAAGGCCCTGCTGCACCACACACTCAACACGCCCGGCTCGTTTGACACCTTCTCCAAGATGAGCGAGCCGCTGTCGTGCGCACAGGCTCTCATGAGCCATGTTCAGCCCGACAGCGACAAGACGCTCGCCAACATGTTTGACGCCACCGTCAAGGCTTGTCTTACCCAGTGCCGCCCGGCCTACGTCGAGCTCCCCATGGACTGTGTCAGAGCCATGGTTTCGGCCGAGGGTCTGGACACGCCTCTGGTGAGTACCATGGCGCGCGGGCGCAGCCCGCCGTGCCCCCCAATTCCCACAGCCTCTGACCCCAGCCCGAGCCCCACTCGGCGCCGCCGTTCGAGAAGCTCAACAGCATGGAGAACGCACAGCCGGGCACGGACGCGCCGATGAACAAGCTGAGCCAGAACATGGATGACCACTTCAACGTGCCGTCGGAGAGTGTAACCGAGTACGTCGTAGAGCAGATCGCCGAGCGGTTCGCCAAGGCCAAGCGGCCGGCGGTACTGGTGGACGCGTGCGCGGAGCGGTTCGGAATGGGCCCGACAGTGGCCAAGCTCGTCGAGACGTGCGGGATCCGGTACTACCTCACTCCGATGGGTAAGGCTGTGCTGGACGAGCGGCACGAGCTGTACGGCGGGTGCTACGCCGGCAGCAACAGTCTGGACCCGGTGAAGAAGGAGCTTGAGGCGAGCGATTTCGTGCTGTACGTCGGCGCGCTCAAGTCGGATTTCAACAGTGGTGGCTTCAGTGTCGAGATTCCCACGCAGCACGCCGTACGCCTCCACTCGTTCACCACCAACATTGGCTACGCCAGCTTCCCGACAACGGATATTCGCCATGTCCTCCCGCGCCTTATTCCGGCGTTCGAGGCTGTGGTCAAGAAACAGGGAGCGCCCGAGGCGCTCCGCGACACGGTCGAGCAAAAGATCAAGGAGGGCCGCGTGTCACCGCTATACACCGAGCCGGACGGGGACAAGATCGTGCACAAGTGGCTCTGGCCGCGCATGGGGTCGTGGCTGAAGGAGAATGGTGAGTCCAAGCGAACCGGCGCAGGCGGTGAGCGGCGGATGCACGAGTGGGACCCAAAGCACACTCCGACTGGCGTCGCCGTTGCCCGCTCCGGCCGCGTCGCGGGCTACGCGTGCTCCGCAGCCGCTGACAGCAGACATTGTCATCACCGAAACCGGCACGTCCTCGTTCGGCCTACTCCCCGTCGCGCTGCCGAACAAGGTGACGTACGTCTCGCAGATCCTCTGGGGCTCGATCGGCTGGAGTGTGGGCTGTGCGCTCGGCTGCGCCCTCGCGTCGGAAGAGCAGAACAACAGGCGGACGGTGCTGTTCGTCGGCGACGGCTCGTTGCAGCTTGTAAGTGGCGTCTCCGGCCCATGCCTCGCATGGGTCGCACCCCTCCCACCCCGCACACACCACTAACACGTCCCAGACAGTCCAAGAAATCGGCACGATGGTGCGCCGCGGCGTCAAGCCATACATCTTTGTGCTCAACAACGACGGTTACGAGATTGAGCGGATGAGTGAGTAGTTGCGGTGGAGTGCGGCTGCACCACGCTCCGGCCCAACTCCGGCCGAGTCGACAGACTCGGGAGCGTCGGAGATGAGGCTGTCGCGCAACGCCGCGCTCGCCGCTGGGCGGCTGGGCGGCTCGCTTGGCTTGCGCTAACACCAGTCCACGGCGCGAACGCCGACTACAACAATATCCAGATGTACGACCATGGCGCTCTGCTCAAGTTCTTTGGCGGCACGCACGCCGAGGAGCGCACAGCGACGTACCGCGTCGAGACCCAGGCCGAGCTCCAGAAACTCCTCACCGACGCCGAGTTCGCCAAGCCCGACCGGATCCGTCTCATTGAGCTCGTCATGCCTCGTGGCGACGCGCCGCAGGGCCTCATCACACAGGCTAAGCTTACCGCCAAGGCTAACGCCGAGTAGAGTATTGTAGTAAAAGCTGTGTAATAAATGCAAAAGCGCTCTTTCAGTACCGCATATGATCAATGTCAGTGCGTCAAGGCCGTCGTCGTGCACAGCGCCACGCAAGGCGTTTGGTCAGTCAGTTCAGTCATCACGGCTCGCCCGGGGGCTCGCAAGATGCATGCGTGGGTCGCATACAACACGCCTCCTGGGCGATATGAACTACAGTGGCACTAAAACGGGGTGTTGTGTATATGTACGATGCGAGTTGCGGTGAGAAAAAGCACAATGAAAAGTGGTGGTAAATATCACAAGGGTCGTGGCGTGGTGTCTGGCACTGGGACAAACAGACCTGCTAATAATACGGGAAACGGAAGCGATGCGGGGTATCGAGTCATGCGGTCATAAAAAGGCCATCACGGAATCCTGTCCAGCGATGATTAATGCGTAGGTGGTGGTGAGGTGGTGTGGTGCCGCGCCATGCGCGGCGTCGTCGTCGTCGTCGTCGACGTCGGTTTAGGCACAGCAGCCGTAGCGCCCCTTGGATTTGCCGGCGGTGTCAGCCGCACTCGAGTCGGTGAGCATGACGCTGTGCTTTCTGCGGATTGTCCGCTCGCGCTCAATCTTGTCCTTGCGCGCAACGAGAGCCCCCGAGATGGAGCGGCAGAGCGCCTCGACGCCGTCGCCTGTAAGCGACGAGACCTCGCCGAGACGCACGCCCTCGATCTCGATACCCCACTGCGAGGGCTTCTTCTCCTGGCGCGGGTCGCTGCCAGCCAGGCGCGAGTCGCAGCCGAGCGAGCCGCCGCGTGGACGTCCCTTGCGCTCCAGCTCTTGCGAGCGCATGACGGCGCCAAACTCCTCAAGCGCGTCAGCGGCGGGCGGACCCTCGCCGCGCGTCCAGCCGCGGCTCCACTCCTCGCTGCGCTGTTTCGGAAGGTTGGTGCTGAGACGCGGCGACGACTCGGTGCGCGCGCGCATGCGCGACGGCGACGTGGCAATGTCGCTGCGCTGCAGCGGGGCAGGCTGCTGCCGGTGGAGGTCGTTGGCCTCGGCCAACAGCTCGAGGTTGCTGAGCGCCTCGCTCGGGTTCATGCTCTGCGAGCGTGTCAGGCCAAGCACGCCACCGAGCCCGCTAATGGAGAATCCCTTGGACGTGTGGCGTGTGCGCGTCGCCGAGTTGGCCGTCGAGGCCACGGCTGTCTCTGCCGTTGTACCAAACGTCGGCTGCGAAGGCGGTGCGGGCGCGTGGAACGACACACGGTGCCTTCGGGTCGATACCAGCGTCGTCGAGCTGTTGGGCGAAGTTACCGCGGATGCGCCAGCGCTGCCGGTGTGCGACGACGACGTAATGCTCGCGGGAAAGTGCACGGTTGGTCCGGTATATGGCGACAGTGCGCCGGCGGCAGGCGTGGAGATGCCAGAGGAAGCTGGGTCGAGATCACCAAAGTCGGTCGTGGCCGTCGCCATGAGTGACGCGAGCCCGTGCATCGAGTGTGGTCGGGCGCGCTGAGGCGATGGTCCCGTCACCGAGTCTGTGCGCGACCGTGTCGAGGTGCTGCGGAAGAGACCGCCACGAGGAGGCAGCGAGAGGGTGTTTCCCTCGGTCTCGGGCTCGGGTGAAGGCGGGTGTGGCTTGAGCCATGTACGAATCACACGTCTCGCTTCGCCAAATCTATTGTCAGCCAAGTGCCAATGTCGCCAGCCACTCACGTCACCTCGCGACTGCTCTCAAGATCGGTCTTTGCGCCCACCACGTAGATGATCATGTCCTTGGAAGCCTTTGAGCTCAGCTCCTCGAGCCACGAGCGGACATCCATAAAACTGTCTCTGTCGGAAATGTCGTACACCAGAATGCAGACGTGAGCGCCGCGGTAGTAGATCGGCGCCATGGAGCGGAAACGTTCTTGCCCCGCCGTGTCCCAGATCTGCAACTTGATGGGCACACCTTGGTGGACGAGCTTTCTCTTGTACAGCGAACCGTCGAGAGACGCGGGAGCGGGCACGGACGAGTACGACCCGGTCGTAAGCCGTAAAATGAGCGACGTTTTGCCTACACCCTGTGAGCCGAGAAGGACGAGTTTGGCTTCGAGGCCGTCGGCCCCAAAGGCAAAGTTGGTGTCAAAGTCGGTGCCCGTTCGAGGAAAGCCGTGAGCCGGCCGGCTGGACGTCGACGTGCTCGCCTCCGTCTCGGGGCTGCGTATACGCGACAGACCCATCGGGTAATCGCTCGGGAGTGTAGGGTAGCGCTTCAGGTTTGCACGGGGGTTGGCGTTCGTCGTCGAACGCAGTCGAGATCGTGGGTCGGCGTGGCGGCTCTCAACGATACGACCTGTGGACGGTCCCGGCGCCGCAAACGTCGAGCGACGCGACTTGCGCTGACGCTCGTCGTAAGACTGCGTCCGCCCCGTCGCCATTAACCGTCCCAGGGCGGGAGGCTGCGTCTCGGAGCGCTGCATGCCGGTCGCCTTTGTTGGCGACGTAGACGACAGACTTCGTCGCAAGTCGACGGCACGGGGCAGATGCTCGACCTCGGCAGATGGGCGTCGGATGCTGGCATTGGTGCTTGGAGACGAGTCGCTGGATTCGGGGGAGCGCTGGCCGTCCGCGAGGTGCTCGCTGTCGTCACTTGATGCTGGTGGCTGCGAGTCGCCTGCTGGTGGCGCCAGGGCAACCATCTGAACAGGGAAGAGTTGCTTCTGCGGTGGCGACGGCTCGGGTGTTGGGGGTAAGCTCGACTTGTGTAACACCACTTCTGGGTCGAGTTTTGGTGGTGCACGAGGTTGCTGATCTGTTTGTGGTGGCGGTGGTGGGGAAAGTGTTGGGTGTGGCGGAACGTAGGTGTTGGACTGGAAGACGGGGAACGGCGCTGGGCTGGGTGTACTGCCTCGCGACGCCGCTGACGATGGACCTGGTGGGCCGTTGAATCCGTCCGGCTCAAAGGATGGCGGCAGGACGGGAACAGTGACGACCATCATGACTGGCGATGTGTTGGAAGAATGGGTGGTTCAAGTAGTGCCAGTTTTGATGTCGGCGGGCACGTCGTTGAAGAAAAGAGACGAAGCCAAAGGTCTGTGTGCCGGGACGTCCTGTCGATAGTTCGCAACTTGTCCGTCGCAGAGGCCCAAGCACGCGTCTCCCAAAGGGGGAAGCGAGCCGCAAGTTTCAGTCTGTGCCACACAACCTGTGCGCGGCCAGCGATGCGACGCCGTCAAGAATTAGCGGCAGTGGGACGAGACCAAAGGATGGGACCTTTGTGTCGGCCAAGTGGCCAAGTGGGCGGCGGGTTCGGGCAATGCTACGAGCCGGAGCACTTCGGGGAGGCGTTTGCTGGGCCTAGTGTTGGAATTTTGGCGTTTGGCGATGCCAACTGTTGCAGCGTGATGTGCAGAGAGTTGCCGAAAGCGGTGTAGTCCAGGTTTTTTTGGACGCGACGGCGTATTGACCTCGCCCTATGCCTGCCAGAGGCTTGTTGTTGAGAGGAGTGTGTCGGTGCACAGAGGGTGAGAAGCGGGTGGCGGCGGCGCGATGCACACCGGGTGGGAAGAGTGGTGGGGTCGTCGTTAGAGACTGTGCATCAGGTGGCGTTCAAACGGTGTGCAAGAGCGAGAGCGAGCAAGCGAGCGGCTACCGGAGACAAACTTGTCGCAAGGGGGAATGCTCGAATCCAAAGGAACCACACAACAATCATGGGCTCGAAAGGGAAACGGCAGAGTGAACTTTGTCAAGTTTGTGTGCCCTGACACGCCCGATCCGTCCAAAACGTAACCCCGCACACTTGGGGCTCCGAACAGAGCCTGACGGCGGTGTGCACACAAGGCCACCAGGGTCCACCCTGGTGTTTGGTCTGCAATGCCAACGGTGCCAACAGTACAAAGTTGCACAAGACGGAGCGAGCGACGACGAGCATGGACACGGCGTTGCCACTGGATGGTGTAGGGGGGAGGAGTGGTATCGGGAAGACAAACACTCACTGCTTGCGATGGTGCGCGATGCTCTAGAAAAGATACGATGTCCTGTTTTGCTACAAGGTCGACGTTGTCCGTGTCCGTGGTGAGACGTTGCTCACGATGCTGCGAGGAAAAGTGTGCAGGAGATTGGCGGTGGCGCGAGCTGCGGGTGACTTGGGCTAGAGAGGGGAGGGGGAGTGGACTGTTGTGTGAGCGGGGTGTTTGTGGGAATGGGGAGGGGGTGGTGGGAGTGGGTATCGCCGCGCCGAGTCCAGCGGCGTCTTTGAGAGAGGAAGTGGTGGTGATGAGAGGAGAGATGAAGAGAGAAAGAGAGGGAGATAGGATGTTGGGAGATGTCAAGACGCGATTGTGGAGGGAGGAGGGAAGGTGTGTGTGTGTGTGGAGTAAGGGGTGATGTGTGAAGAGGAATGGGTACACTAACCCGTTTGTGTGTTGGTGTCGGGCAGAAGGTGTGCCAGGGCCAGGGGGAAAAGCTATGAGCTAGTAACCAGAGTTGTCGCCGCCGTCGTCGTCGTCGTCGTCGTTGTGATCGTTGCAGAGTAGCCGGGTAGCCGAGGAGTTGTTGTGCCGTTTCGTGCGGAGCAATAGTGCAGATGGAGGAGACGTTTTAGTTTTGTGTCGGTCGTTGCTTTGGAGGGAGGAGTGAAGTTGATGATGTGCAGATGGGATGGTGTGTTTAGGTTTGCACTGGAATCGGTGTCAATAATGTCGTGGTCGATGCCGTCGGTGTCGGGCACTGCCGTCTTTCGCGGAGACGCAAAGCGTGGGTGTGGGTGTGTATGTGTGTATGTGGTGACTATTTGCGACTAAGCAAGCAAGCAAAGCACGACGACGACGATGGCGACGACGACGACAACGGCGAGGAGCAGAGGGTGGGGAGAGAAGGTGGATGTCCTGGGCGGGGGGCGGGGGAGGGAGAGGGAAGGTGCACGCACGGGAGAGGCAAAGGAGCGGAGCGGAGGTAAGCAAGGAAGGTCAAGCAGCAGGTTGTTTGGATCCAAGAGGCAAACGACACAGGGACAGGGACAGGGTCAAAGGGGCGCGCGCGCGCAAGTTGCAACGCCATCCCCTAACGCCACGCCCTGAGAACAGGCACGCAAGTTTGCCACCCAGTGGGCATGACGCCCGAGGTAATTCCTCAGGGTCGTTTAGGCTGTCATCCAGCGGACACAAGCGACAGCTACACACAGATCTGGTTCAGCTCGCTCCTCTCAACAAACCACACCATGCCACCACGACTGGTCGCTGCGCCGTTTTGCATTCATCAATCCAACCATGCAATTGTATCCATCTCGCTCTGACACACTTTGCGTCAGCGCCTCCCTGCAGGGGATGGCGGGGGCCCTCTCACCCCCGCCTCCCATTCCATGCTCTCGATCTCTGAAGGCGGGGGCCTAATTCGTTGGCGCCGTACACAAGCGTGTGCATGCTGAGTTTAGAGTCGCCTGGCGGCGATCAGGCAACGGCGAAAGAGTTCCGGTACAGGCAGAGCAGAGGGGCAGAGCGGCGGGAGGGCAGACGCTGGGTCGACAGCGTTCCGAGAGAGAGAACAGGCACAAGCCAAACCACCACCCAGCCTCCCCTGAAGTCGCATTCCAACCTCTACAACATTGTCAAGCCTCCAACCTCACTCCTCTGCTCCGACGACTGATATGTGCTCAAACGTCCCCTCCAGAGTGTCTCCCCTGCTGCACGAACCAAAGCTTGCTTGCAGCTTGGGCAATGGGCCACACAAGCCGTAAGCTTGCTTGGCCGAACACTTCCCTGCCACACCCCCCCCCTCTCCCAAGACATTTCTTGGTGCACCGCATCGCGCCACACCCTGGCGTTCCTGGACCTCTCTCCTCGAGCTCCTCCCTGGCCTCCATCATCCAGTCGGCAGACGCAACGTACGCAACACACCCTCTCCGCTCGCCGCACGTGATGTCGCGCACTGAAACACGCATACCTCTGTGCATACCGGACTAGCACAGACTGTGCACACTGTTTGAGCACTGGGCACAAATTAATACCCCCACAACTACTACTAGCCTGCCGCTAGACTACTCGTCGTCGTCACTCCCGAGCGCTGTGAGATCGCTGTCCGACGCCGCGGCGGCGGCGGCGGCACCTGGCGCCGAGGCAGAAGCGTCACTACTACGCCGCCGTTGGGGGCGGCGCGCGCCGCCTCCGCCGCCGCCCGTGCCCGCGCCCGTGCCTGCGCCCGAGCCACGTTTAGACCTATTTTTTCGCGTGACTGCTTTTTTCGCCTTTGTCTGTGGAACATGATGTCAGCATCCCATTCTACCCCGCATTCCACAGGATGTGGGCACCGCACAGGGAGCATCCGTGTGCCGACCGCAATGTTTCCATGCCATCTCTTGCCCCGCACATGCGCACATGTGCACATCACACCCGCACTCACCTTTGCGTTCCTGCGTCCTCCGCGGCCCATGACAACGTCGCCGTCGGCCTCCACCTCGGCATCTGTCCCGTCTGTGCCCATGTCGTCGTCACTCTGTGCGTCTGCAGTGGACGCCCCGTCGCTCCCGTCGTCGTCCTCGTCGTCGTCTTCGCTGCTCTCCTCGTCCTCGCTCTCGTGCTGCCGTGACGTGCGCCGCCGTTTCTTCTTCGGCGCCCGAACTGCCGCTCCTGCGCCTCCACCTGCTCCCGATGCACTGCTCCGCCTTTTTTTCCGCGGCTCATGTGAAGGGTCCGTTGCGCGCCTCTGTAAATATCCGTCAGCGTGACTTTCCGTGACAGTGTCCCATAAACCACCCTTTCACGTGCCCAATCCACACTCACACTAGTTCCCGCGACATGGTGCGACCGGCGTCCGAAACTCTTGGCCCAAGCCTGCACATCCTCGTTAAGGAACATTTTGTGCGCCACTTGCTGCTGGATCTTGGGCGACGGCAGGTTGGCGAAAATGTCGCTCGGCAGGCGCACGCGCCCAGGGTACATGCCCAGCGTCCACGAGTGCTGGTGGGCGCGGTTGCGGATGATAATTTGCGTGAGCTCGCTCAGCATGTACAGGTGCTACATGACGCCCGTCAGCGCCTTCATTACTTTCCAGGAAATCATTAAGGCACACAAGCATTGCACCAACACAGCCACTTACGTAGGTCGGCGATTTGAAGCGATCACTGCCGTCTTCATCCTCCTCGGCAATGGTGGTCGTCGACAGGAGCATGCGCAGCTTGTCCTCGTCCATCTCCTCGCCCGCGACATGCACTGTCTTGAGCTTGGCGGCGATCGTGTACAGCAGTGACACATTCTGGTTTGTCGCCACGCAGTCAATGTACAGCTCGATGAATTTGGACATGTCCTTGAGCTCCTGCGGCGACGTGAACTGCAGGTCCGGGTGCTGCGCCAGCAGGTGCAGCAGGCGCGCTAGTGGGATCTCAATTCTGTCGATCATGTCCTCCTGCGGCAGGGAGCGCGCCTGGCGGACGCACCGCATGATCGTGTGGCGTGCCTGACAACGTCAACATGCGCCGAAAGCCTGAGCACTTACCAACGTAACGTTCTCTTCTTCGGGATCCTGCGCCGCAAGCGCAGGTAGGACGTTCCACCGCGGCTGCAGCCGCTGCGCGGGCAACGCCGCGTTGAGCTTCTTCAAAAACTGATTGCGCACAGTGAAGTTGACGTCCTGGAGGATAAAGCTGATGTTGGTGAAGTATGGCGACATGGCGCGGTCATAGACACGCACGTTGGCGAGTTTGAGCATCGACTGGGCGGCACGCAGACGCATGTGGCAGCGGGTCAGGCCGCCCTCGTTCGTCTCGTCGTTGACCCGGCCCTCGTTCCGCAGAATGTCGTCAAGCAGCTCGAGAACAGGCTTGGCAAGCTTGACGGCGTTCTCCTGCCGCGACCACGGCAAAGCGCGGCGCGCAAGTAGCTTGAGGCCGTACAGCTTGGCCTGGTCGCGCACGGGCAGCTGGTCCTCGTCGACCCATGTGTCGTCCTCGGTCGTGTCGTCCGACGCGCGTGTCATGACCTCGGTGAGGACGTAGCCAACAATCTCCTCCGACTTGTCCTCAAACGCCACGGACGCGGACAGTGCGAGCTCGGCAAGCGATGACAGCGACGCAAGCAGCGTGTCCTCGTCGCCCTTCTTCAGCTGGCCCCACAGCGCGTTGACGAGTTTCTGCGGCGCACTCGTGTCGTTGCATACCGAAATGAACCGCGAGGCAAACTTGGCCTGCTTCGGTGTACCCTCGAGCGCGAGCTTCATCGCGCGCTCAATAGTGCGTCTGGCGTCAGCTAGAGAACGAATAAGCGAAGCTTACTTCTCTGTTGGGCTGCAGTCTGGGTCGTACTTTGACACAGCAGCGAGTGCGCGGACGCCGACCTCTACCAACGCGTCGTTCTTCTTGTCGTTGATGACGATGACAAGCTCGTCGACGTGAGACTTGTACATTGGCGCACAGTCTTTGGCGATGAGTTTGAGGTAGTGCGCCGCGACCTCGGCGACGCGTTCGGGCTGAGGACCCTCGGGCTTCTGCAGACGCTTGATCAAACCGGGGATACTCGACTGGTTGACGAGCGACCACGCCGAGAGGTCGACAAGGGACGACATCGTATCGAGGAGGTTTGGGTGGGACTGCTCGATACGGCGCAGGAACTCGTTGCGCGACTTGATGATCGTGCGCAGGTCAGACTGGACGTCCACGAGGGCCTTGAACAGCTTGTACAGGCGCGGCTCGCCCGCCGACGCGAATGCGTCGAGGTCTTTGCGCGCCTTGTCGGCGTCGTGGAAGGAGGTAGCTGGCGTCAGAAACGAACACGGCAGGAACCCACTGGCAATGGCGTTGATGATAAAGTCCAGACGGTGCTTGATGGTCTTTGGGTCCTCGTCGCCATCGACCCCCTGCTGTCAGCCACTGACGTCCCCACGACGTACGTTGTTCTTCTCGCAGTGGATAATAAAGGCCATGTATGGCGAGGAGCCCTGTGCGTATCCGACAATGCCGGTGAGACGGTCCATTCTCATGAGCGCGTTGGCGTCGAGGTGGGACGCAACGAGGAGGAAGCGGTCGACCCACGCCTGCTCGTCGTCGGCCTTTGCGGGGAGTGGAAGGATGATGTTCTTGATCGCGCTGTGGATCTGCGTCGCGAGGTCGGCGGTGACGTCCTTGCGCAGCGTCGCCATGACCATCTCCTGTGGGATCCAGCCAAAGTGTTCGACTGCGTCCTGGTCATTCGCCTCGATACCTTCGTACGCCAGGCTCCAGAGCTTGGCAACGGCGTCGATCGCCTCGCTACGAACCGACGCCTGGGGGGGGGGGTTAATACAGTCGGCAGATACCACCTACCTTCTTATCGCTGACACGGCCGCCCACGGCCTGCAGAAGCTCTCTGCTGACGTGGTGCAGCGCCGTCTCGTAGTCTAGCGATCCGACGACGCGGCAGATCGCCGCACGGATCCGCTCGTCCGAGTCCTGAATACGATCGATGAGGTCGACCTCGACCTCTTTGCGCAGTTCCGGCTGGTTTGTGATGATTTTGGCCGTCGCCTCGACCCAGGCCAGACGAACCTGTAGCGCCTTGTCGACCTTGCGTCCCAGCCATGCGCGCCATGCGGAGGGGTATGACCGTGCGAGGTCGACCATGCCCTGTCGTATTATGGGCCGCTCGCCAAACATGGTGCCGAGCGTCTCAGTGGACAGCTGGCGGAGCGGTACCTCGTCGACGGCGCGGAGGTTCTCCTCGAGTAATGGGATGACGCTGATCAACAGCCACGGCGCATGACGGAACATGGTGAGGATGAGCTCGTGCGAATCCTTGAGCGCCTGGATGTCTGTTGGCGAGGGGTCGCGGCCGTGCGTCATCTGGATATCGGAAAAGTGAGCAAAGATGGGCCGTAGCAGGCGCGCGTGCGCCTTGAAGCACACATCGACAATGAGCTGGAACGAGGGTGTGTCTGGTTTGGACGCAAACGACTCGAGCTGGGAGAAGATGCAGTCCATGACGCCGCGCGGCACCGTCTCTGACTCGTTCAGCACCTCGAAGAGGATGGTGACGAGGTTGCGTAGCAGCAGCTTGTTCATGTCCGAGCTGGCATCAGCCAAGTCCCCTCGTTTGAGCTCACCGGACAATGTCGCAGAAGCCATTAAAGTAGCGGGTGATGAGGTCGTCCGCGCTGGGGAGATCGACGATAATGACGACCGTCTTGATGGACGCGAGCGACTCGAGGAGCGCGCAGTATTCGGTGTAATATGGCACCTCGGTGATCCTGCTTCCAGTCTGTGACGGCAGCTGGGTCTGGTTAGGCTGGCTCTGCGAGTCGGCGTTGGCGTTGGCGCGTTTACTCGTTTGCGACGCGCGTGCGCCCGTCGAGGAAGACGCTGCAGCCGAGGAAGACGACACCTTGAGGCCGTCGGTGATCTGGGCAATGAAGAACTGGAAAATGTCGCGCAGCTCGTCGGCAGTGTACGGCGCGTCGGGCGCGTACAGGCGCAGGATCTCCGCGAGGCATACTGCCGCATGGGCCTTGACGCCGCGGCTGGGGGTGTCAGCTTACCCGCCGCCGGAGAGAAGGAAGGAAGGCAGGCGCGCGGATGGGCCCACTCACTCTTTGTGGAACACAATGACGCGGTCGACGAGCTGTTTCCTCACCGCATCGAGCGAGCGCGTGTCGACCTGATCCTGGTCGAGTTTCTGCAGTTTCCCCTGTAGTGTCTGCGGCGTGAGCACTGTTCAATCCCCAAAACTCACCTTTAGTCGGCGCAGGAGGGCATCTGTGCCCGCTGCCTTGCCGCGTTGGATCAGCTGCTCGTTGAAATCGAGCTTGTGCTTGGCCGGGCGGGGCGGCATGGCGGCGGGGTCGTCTTTGGCCACGACCGAGGGAGAATGGGTAGTGTGGAGAAAGGTGAAGAACGACAGAGAGAGGTGTTGAGGAAGAAAGGAAGACGCGATGGGTTGTGGATGGATTGTCGGTTGACTGGACCGCGCAATGACATAGCTTTGTTTAGCCAGACGCGTCGAACCGGGGCGAGCGGCACGCGTCGCATTAGCCCATGTTCTAATCCGGTGGCAAACGGGGCTATTGACCATTTGGTCCCGCTATTGCGGCTGCCTAATCCGCCCGGGGCAATGTTTACGTCTCGCGTCGCAGCGTCACAGGCATCATCTCATTCACCACCACCACCGACTTTCTCATCAACACTGTTCCCTGCTTTGCCCGCGTATCAACTACGACGACAAGGTGAAAAGGCGCGAAATACGAGCGCCATCCTTGCTGCATTGCACTGTACACAACAAGTTTCCTGGTCACCGGTTCACCACGCGCCATTAACGACACGAACGACCCCCCGCCCGTGCCGCAACCCGCGCCAACGATCGCAACGATCGAACGCGATCTGGACGCGGAAAACGATACGCCGCCCGACGCGATGCTGAGCTACGCGTCGACGTCGTCGGCACCGCACTCGTCCTCGCCACTGAACCCGCACCGTTCGTCGTCGCCGCCCCTGTCCTCGCCGACGCCGGGGGTACGTGCCCTCCCACTATCATTCACGCCGCGAACCGGCGCTGGCGTTGCCGGTGGCGGCAGCGTCGTGTGGCGCAACAAACCAAGATCTGGTAACGCCGGCGCAGGCGCAGGCGCGGCGAGCGGGGGCGGAAGCGGGTACACGAGCGGGAGCAGCGGCGCGTCGACACCGCTCTCAGCGCGCTACGTGCGCGGCAGCGGCGCGCGGCGTACACCGCGTCCCACGGCACCGGTAGGCGCGCCGGGCGCGCCAAATCCCGCTGGCGATCTCTTCAGCGAAGCGTCCACACCGACACAGGCCGCGATGCTGCGCGAAAAGTTTGCGCGGCGAATGGCGCGGCACGAGCGCGCGCGTACCGCGCGTCATGCTGATCTCGCTCAGCGGCGGGGTACCGCCGCGTTCGACGACGGGGAGGACGAGGATGCGCGCGTCGCGCAGGCTCAGGCGGACGATGAGGAGGTGAGTTGCCGCCCGCCGCTGCCAAGCTCCGAGGTGGTTGGGCGGCGCGGGGTGCGTTGCCGGGGCGTTGCTGCGTGGGTGGTTAGCTAGGTCAAGACCTCCTCGCCGCGTCTGCTCGGCGCCCGCCCGCCCGCTCGCCTTGCCTCTCGCAAGCGCTCAGCTCGGCTCGGCTCGGCTCAGAATCCAACTGACGCCAGCTCTTCCGCACACTCATGGTCCTTCAGCGGCGTCGGGACCGGCACGCGGCGGAACGCGCGCACGAGCTCGAGACGGGCGGGAGTGATCCCGCGCTTCCAGATTTCTGGGACGACGACGGCGGCGGCGACGGCGACGACGACGAGGATCGGTGGGCGGCCGAGGCTGAGGAAGCTGCGATGGCCGAACGGATCGAGGCGGAGATGGCGGCGGCGACCAACGCCAATGCCAACGATGCGTTTGCCAGCAGCGACGTCCCCGGCGACGACGAGGACTGGGCTGCCATCGCCGCCATGCTCGATGCCCAAGACCGCGCAGGCCATCCCTACCGACCCACGGCTCCTGATACCTCCGCCGACGCCGACGCAATGGACTGGGAATAGTGTAGCATTGTCCACGCCTAGTGTTTTTCCTCGGCCCGTGCCCCAGCCCGTGCCCCTGTTGTACCCCTTTGTAGTATATCTTGACTGCATGCAGCGTTGCAGCAAGTCCGCTGTCGCATGGCGAGGCCACGCGACGCGACACTGTAAGGACCAGTTAGTACTGCACTCTTATGCTTGCACTCTCATGAGCCGACAATAGCCCCTCCGAGTTTAGTATGTGTCTAAGCGGCTCTATGACGCAACGTCTCTACGCCGCCAGCCTCGCTCCTGCGCCCCACATGGCATATTGAATGTATGCATTTTCGTCTGTAGTGGTAGTTAGGTCTGCGCGCGACGACGCGCGCCGTGAAGCTGTGCGTGTGTCGGGCAAGGCGTTTAGTAGACCTGGGGTCAGCTCATTTCAAAGACTTTTTAGCTCACCTTCTTCTTCTCGTCCATGGAGATGCCGCCTGGGCCCATGTTAACGAGGAGGAGGAGGCCGCCGACGATGGAGAGAGTCTGGAAAAAGTCGTACTTGAGGAAGTCGCGCTGAGGGTGGCTCTCGTGGAAAGTCCACCACTTGTTGACGAGGACGTTGAAGATGGAGAGGACGAGGACGAGGAAGGTCGCGCTCCACTTGGCCTTGAAGCCGACAGCGACCATGATGCAGGCGCCGAGACCGACGAGGGACACAAACACCCGGGCGATCGACCAGCCACCCTGGAAGATGAAGCCCATGAAGAGGAACACGAGCAACACACGCCCAGCGAGCTGGACGTACTTGCGCCTGTCCGTCTCCGAGATTGAGGGCAGGCCGGCAAACAGCTTCTTCTTGGCCTGCAGCGAGTCGGAGAGAACCATGAGCAGACCGCCAATCACCGAGAGGTTGCGCAGGAAGAACGACAGGTCAAACAGGAGACCGTAGCCCAGCCCCTGCAGAATCACCACGCCCAGAAGCGCCGCAACGCTGTACTCGGGATAACGGCGCGCAATCACGCCAGCGGATCCGGCCACCATCGCCTAGGCGTGAGCTTGAACACCCACTCCCGACTTACCACCACGTTGATGATGAGGAACAGGTGGGAGATGCCCCGTGGCATGTGCCGGTACTGCTCGAGGTACCACTTCTGGTCCTTCCACTGCATGGTGATGCGGAGGGCGTCCTCGATGAAGGTGACGACGATGAGGAAGCGTGCGAGCGCAGGCACGTAGGGGCGGATTGGCTTTAATGAGCTCTGTTTCCGACGGCAACGGCTTACCTGTGAGTACTGCTCGATCATGTCCTCGGCCTTGCTCGAGGCCTCCTGGATCTTTGCAATGATCTCGTTATCGGACCGCTGGCCCGGCTGGCCGGTACTGATCGGGTCGGGCGTGTATCCCTGCTGGTGCATCATGGGTGCCGGCGGCTGCCCACGGTTGGGGTTAAGGTGGATTCGCTGCGACATGGCGACGGCGGGGGTGTGTTGTGAGATGAGAGATGGGCGGATGGACGGGGACGTTGACAATGTACAATGAGGCAGACGTGGAAACGTGGAGGCGAAGAGCTCTAGCTTTGTGCAGGTGGAGGCGACGCGCCAATCTAACACGGTCGGTCCGGGCCTTTGTCTCGTCAATGTCGTCACTACCTCAAAAGCCGGTAGGTCTTTGTGGTGAACACAAGAATGCGCGTTGTGCTTGAAGCTCGTAGTGAGACTGGCGTGAGATGCAGACTGCAAAGAGACAACAAAGCCGATTTTGTGGACGTGCAGCAACGCTCTGCGCTCTGCGTGCTCGCAATATACATTTGGCTGGCTTGGCAGCGTTGTCGGCGTGTTCGGTGCCCCCTGGGTGAAGATTCAGGGCAAAAAGTGGAGGCCTGTCGCGCTGGCACCCAGCAGGTCTACAAGCGGCCGGAACCAATTGCACGTGGAGCGAGCGCGCGAGCGCGAGCGCTTGAGCGTCGTTTAGGCCGCGTAGAGGATCTGTACGGAGTGCACGACGTGCGAGCGTGTACGAGGGCGAAGGCCACGAAGGCTACGAAGCACAGAGTGTCCGAGGCGCAAAGCCACAAAGCATGACGCATGACGCATGACCCCCTGGAGGGGCCGGTAGTCCAATCGACAAAAGCGACGCAACATCTCCTGTAAGGCTGCATCATGCTTCCGTCATTGACGGCGCATCAACCCCTCACATGAGTCCGTAGCTACAAACATACGCCGCCGAGCAGCCCGCCCTCCTGTACGCGGCGTCGGCTACAAACGCACACCGCCGAGCAAACCGCCCTCCTGTGCACGCCGGCGTCGGCCGCCCCAGTTCCCGCTCGTGACCTCTTCGTCGTTATTCCGCTTCTTGCTGCCCTTACCGCGGATACTGTCGAGGCCGAGGGCGTAGCGCAGCTCCTGCTCGTCCTCATCGACGGGCTCGCCGCCACGGTTAAAGCCCGGCGGCTCGACGTTGTATGCCGGCCCACCAAACTTGCGCCGGCAGATGGACGACCCGTGCTCAAGGTACTCTGCACGCGTCACCGGGTATGACGGCATGTACCCGTCGTGCGACGTGAGCGCGACCGCGGCCTGGTACGCTGCCGACGCGGGCCTGCGGTCAGTTTTATCGCACTACACACTCACTCGAAGACCTCGTATATCCCTATGTCGTAGTCGTCCGGACACAACGCGCGGAGGTCGCGTTCCCTGCTGTCAGTCCAAGCGTGAGAGGACCACGCACAGCCGCTCGCCCAGCGCGTCCACGTTGCCCAGCCCGCCGATGATCCCGATATGCGCCCAGAACATGCCCTGCTGTTCTGGAGGCATAAGCCCGATGACGTGCGCGATGGTCTCGGGCAAGCCTGTCTGGTTGATCCCTGTCGTCAGCACGGCGAGTAGTGCCAGGACTCACCAATGTCGGAGGGGTGGAAGAGGAGTTCGGGACCGGCGAACCGCTCGTTGGCCATGAACAGGACCTGTTCGTCGTCGTCGTTCGCGGCGCGTTTGCGCGCGGGCGCCGGTGTCGATCCATCGGCGTCGGCGTCCGCCGTGCCGCCGTCTGGCGGGTCGACTAACGGCGCGGCGTTCGGTCCAGAACGGATGTATCCTGTGCGGCTGCGCGACTTTGCACTAAAGTCTGGAAGCACGTATTCCTGTACGATGGGGTTGGAGCGCGGCTCGCGCTTGCATTTCTCGAGGTCGCCGCGCCAGTCGAGCGAGACGTACCCGCACGCCTCGCGGACGGCGTTGACGACGTACGTCTGGTCAAGCATGTTCCACTGCCGGAACGAGATGAGGTGTTTGAGGTGGTTAGTCAGGAGCTTTCCGCCGACGTCGATACTGTCGTCAGCATGTACCACTGGTGTGGACGCACCGCTTCACGCCCTCCCAGACCACCTCGCCGTTACGAATCGGCACGACGTGTGAGAACGAGTAGCCCACGTCGACGACGACCATGCATTCCGGCGGCACGTCGCTGTCGTTACTGAACATGCCGCCGTACGGGACCAGCGATGCCGCTGGTGTCAGTGGCGCCCGACGGAGGACGTACGCGTGCAGCGGTAATAGCTGGCAAACTCCCATTCCTCAAACACCATTTGGTCGTACGTCTCGGCGATGTTCGGGAGGTTGAAGTACGGCTCGGTGACAAGCAAGGATGTATCTGGGGGTTTGATCTGGCGTCAGCAAGCTCTAGTGCAGGAACACACGTCGAAGGCGGCGCGCGAGAACAGCCTGTCCCACACGGGCTTCTCCGCATCCCAAGCACACAGCATGCCCTGCTGTCAGCCGAAGCCCTGTTGATCCGCGTACCCGCTCAAATGCTCGCCGGTACGCTATCCCGCTCAGGTCGCGCACGCCCTCAATCTCGTCCGCGACGTATACCCTCCTGTCCGTCTTACTTCGCGCCACGGCGTTGGGGAAGAACCTGCCGTCAGCGCGGCCCCACAGCTGATGTCTCACCTCGGCTCGGCGTCCACGCCCGACACGCCCGCCTTGATGTTATACGCGCCATTGTCGAGGATCAGTATCGGTGCCTCCATCGTGCCGGGCGGGTAACAGCATGTGTTGACGCAAAAGTCGAGGATGCAAGTCAGGTTGAACACCTCCACCGGACGAGATTGTTGTTGCGTCACCGTGGGAGAGTGCGGGACAGCGGCGACGAGCATCGAGGCAGCGATGGGCTGCAGTGCAGCATCCAGCGCTGCAACGCTGTAGGTGTACGGGGCCAGTGTGCAGGTGGTTCAGCGGGAGAAAGTGTCGGTGTTGACCGGGGCGATCAGTCCTCCCGATACGCCGGTCGCCACTCAGTCTAGGAATCTCAATGTGAGGCAACTTTGCACACCACTCCAGCAACATCGCCGGTGCCGGCGACAAGCAGAGTCGTGACGTATGCATACAGTGTCCACTCTTATACTACCCCCTCACAGGCCAGTTGACCGGGGGGAGCTCCTCGGCGTCCTCCAAGGACTGTTCACTTGTGGCTTCTCTCCTCGGCATCGACCTTTTCCAGGCGCTTGAGGACGTACGCGTCGAGACCGCGCGGGAGGGTACATACCCCCTTGGGCGTGACGAGGCGGTACGATGGGAGGGGTTCGTACGTGTCGGGGACGATCTTGGGTTAGCGTGTGTGAGACGCGAGCGAGGGTAGCTGAGCCGCAAGGTAGCTGAGCCGCAAGCTTCGGCGTGCCTCTCCACGAGCGGCCGCGAGCAACACGCCTCACGCGGCGTCACGACACGCCCACTCGCGAAACCCACCTTTCCGTCCTTTACGAAGACGCTGCCGATGAGATCCTCGGTCTCGCCGATCCGGCCTTGCGGGGGAATAGCACGTTCATCTGTCGTTCGTCAGCCAGGGTCGGCGAAGCGGGGAGCGACGCCAACGTACCCGTGAGGGTCATGTATCCGTCCGTGGGCCGCATACCGGCCTCGTACTCGAGGCTTTTATCAGCACCGTGGGCGAGGCCGTCCTTGATACTTTCGTTGAGGAGTGCGCGGAACTTGGGGTTCTCGTGGAAATCGTCCAGCCCCGCACCGCGCGTGGCGGGGAGCGTGCCGAGGACCGTGCGCGAGTTCGGGACGGGGCGACGCGGGAGGAAGGATAGCGCAATCGAGTCGGGCGCCGCGCCCGACGACGACGACGACGACGACGAAGAGGGCATCATGTGGTAGTACAGATGTTCGTGGCCCGGATCGCGTTGTCCCTCGGCTTCGGGGCCGGCGCCGGCGGCGCTGCTGTATGCCCGTACACTAAAGTAACCCTGCGCCGCACGCGCCGCTGGCCGGAATGTCTGGGTCGCACGCAGTCGTGTAAGCAGCATCGCGTCGTGGTGGTGTGGGTCAAACCAACTTTTGTCGACCTCCACTTGCCTGTGACGTTTGTGTGAGACGTCACTGGCCGGAGCTCCCAGATAATGCCGCCTGGCGTCATACATCGCAAGCGCAGGGGAGCGGTGGTCTGCACCTGTCTGGTCCTTTACGGAGCTCTAGGACTAACTGTTCTGTCGAGCACCAGTCCAACGCCTTTACGAGGTTAGGGCGTGCCCTCATGGACCTTGTCATGAACATGGACTATACATGATACGCAATATATGGTACTAGCTCTCCTCGTCGTCGACGACGCCGACGCGTGCGCGCCACATATCCTCCTTGAGGCGGATGACCTGGCGCCACGTACGCGCCTCCCAGCCATCACCAACCACGAACGTCCGTCCCTCTGCCTCGGCGTCGGCGCCAGAGGGAGAGATGGACGTCGTGCCGGCGCTCGCGCGGCGTGCCGCCGCGGATGTACCAGGCGGGGGCGGACGGTGTGGTGGCGGTGGGGCGTGCAGCGTCGCCGAGCCAGATTTGCCCGGAGACGTGGGCAGGGCCGGCGACCGCGGCGAGTGCGGCGAACCAGGTGAACGCACGGGCGAGTTCATGACCGCTAGTGGGTGTCGTGGTGGTGGCGGAGGCGGCGACGACGTTTTCGCCGCCGTGGCAGACGGCGTCGCGTCGGCCGCGGCACTCTCGCTGTCTTGTCCCGACGTCGCCGCTGTCGGCGTCACGGCATTACCACCCTCCGCCTCCGTGGGCGTCGCAGGCGGCGTGGGCTCGCCCACTGGCCGCCGTGCGGAACGTTTAGGCAGCGGCGGGGGAGGTGCAGCACGCTTGGTCGAACGGGGTGGGACGGGTGCGTCGGAGGAACCGTTGGCGGCGTCCTCGCCTTCCTTGGTCTCGGCGCTAGTCTCGGTTTCAACTGTAGCGACGTGACCAGCCTCGGCGCCGGCCTCTGTTCCAGCTGCAGCGCCGCCATCCTCCTCGCCGTGCGCCGGCGTGGCCGCGCCAGTCGCCGTAGCCGTCGACGCCTCGTCGCCACCGTCGGCACTGCTCGTGTCCGGCAGCGGCGCATGCTCGCCCGACGGCGTGGCGAAGGATCCTGCGTCCGTGCTTGTGTGTGAGTGGTGGGACGCGCGCGACTCGGAGCGCGCCTTGGTCGCGTCCGGTGTGGCGTCGAGGAGGGCAGGTTTTTCCTCGGAGGTAGCATCGGCAGGAGCCGAGGCTTCGGCGTCGGCGGCAACAGGGGCGTCGGCGGCAGCTGGGGCGTCGGTAGAGCCAATCGAAGTGACTGCTGCTTCCTCTGCTGAAATATCCGTGGCCTCAGCCGCCTCCCTCGCCTCGTCCGCCGCCGCGCTTGATTCACCCTCTGCACTGGTCGAGACCGCGGCCGAAACCGCGGAACCCTCCTCCTTATCCCCAACCTCTGTAGCACCCTCCTTCGCCGCGTTGTCTTCGACACTCTCCTCGGTCGCCCTTGAGGGGCCGGCGTCCCCCGCGTCGAGGTCGATGGGCGCACCAAGCGCGGCAGACGCACTGACTGCGCGAGCCTCCTTCTTCGAGTCGTCCGTGTTCGTCGACGGCGTAGCGGGTGTGCTGGGTCTAGAGCCCCACGACGTCCACCCTCCCGAGCTCTTACCGCTGCTGCCTAGGCCGAACGAGCCGAGGCCCCAGCCACTCTTACGTTGTGCCGGGCGGGGATCGGGGCGTTTGTGCTCTGCGGCCGCGAGCGCCTCGACGGTGATTGCGCCCGAGCCCGACGCCGCGCCAGTGCCTGCTGGACCAGAAACGGACCGAGGCTGGCCGTCAGGTGGCGCGGGCGACATGGTAAGCTTGTCCGCGTCGGGCGGCGTCGCGTTCAGATCTATACGCACCGGCGTGCCGTCGTCTCCCGGCTCTGTCGTGTCTGTTCCCGCCGTGCTGGGCGGCTGAGGCGTGTGAGGCTGCTCGCTTCCGTCCTCGGCAAACCACACCGGGTGCACGATACCCGTGCGGACAAAGTGCCAGAGCGCGCACGCGGCGCGCAGGCGCTCAAGACACCACCCGTTCTTGCAGAGAGGGTATGACTTGGGTTCCTTGTCTGTCGACACGCGGAAGACGTACACCGAACTGTGGCCACCACTGAGCGAGTTGCTGTGGCTGTGGCCGCGCGGATGCCCGCTGCTCTGCGAGTGGCTTGCACCCGAACTAGGCGTACTAGTCCCAACAGTCCCTGGCGACGCAAAGAACTTCATGAGTCCCTTCTGCGCCGTGCCGCCGCCGGGTATGACGGCTCGGCCGCACAGAGCGCAGTTGAGCGTTTCGGGGGGCCCGAGAGACGCCGCACCAACTGGCTCAATGACGAGGTCGCCAGCAATGATGGCGCTGCTGACGGTACGCCGAGATACCCATCCTAGCGTCGACGCCGTGTCGAGGCGCAGCGTGGGCTCGTAGTCCTCGGCGACACAGCGCGCGAGAAACGGCTGGGCGAGCAGCGACGACACAGTGGGAGCGGGGTACAAATCGCGCACGTCGTGACGCGAACGTGCCCGTGCCGATGGGCGGCCAGCGCGCAAGTGCACAAGCAACGTCCTGAACTCTGCGAACGGCGGATGACTCGCGAGGAAACGTCGGGGAACTTGCGGCGCGGCTGGGGCAGCGGACGCAGTCGTCGTCAGCGACTGCAAGTGTGTCTGCATGTCGCGCACGGCAGCCTCGGCCGCCGCGAGGTTGTCCTCGGTCTCCTTGAGCCGCTCCTCCGCCTGAGCGCGGGACATGCGTTCTGTCGCCACCATGGTGTTGGCCTTAGGGTCAGTGGGCTAGAAAAGTAGACCTCCACGCACCTGGTCAAAAAGCGTCGCGGCGAGCTCGTCCACCTCGTCCTCTACCTGCTTTCGCTTCTCCTCTGCTGTACCACGCTTACGCTCCTCCTCGACGAGACCGGACGCGAGGCGTTGCATCTCGTCCTTGATCTGAGACCGTTCTACGAGGAGTCCAGTGTTCATGCTTTCCTCCCACTGGGCCTTGGCGCGTGCTAATTCTCCAATCTCCTTGGCCTGCTCCTCCTTATCTGTCTGTAGGGAAAAAATCTGGTCTTCTAGGTCGGCGTGTTTCGATATGCTTGCAACTAGTTTGGCGTTGAGCAGCTCGCTCTGTTGGCTAACGAGCTCGAGCTGCTGTCGTAGAGTCGTGATTAGGGATGTTGTAGGGCTGTCGGGAGCATGGTGCATGCTCGGTGTGAAGGGCCGTGACAGCGTCGACGCCCGCGAACGCGCCTTGAGCGCGTCCCTGTCGAGCTGCGGTGAGCCCGAAAGCCCTAGTCGTCACCAACCTCGATGCTCTGGCGCTTCGACGGCGGTGGGACGTCCTCGAGCTGCAGGCCCTGGCCCGACTGTCCGCTGATGCCCTTGGCATCCGCGGCCGTCTCGGGCGCCGTGGATGGGTTCTCTACAAGCGCCTCGTCCTTGTTGCCGTCGCCCTTGGGGACGTGCGACTCGTCATCGACCGCAACGTCCGTCACGCTCGTTTTGCCTGCCGTGCCATCCTGAAGTTGCTCGAGGGGCACTTGGTCGTGCTGCGCCGCTGCAGCAGTGAGAGCACCCTCGACATCGTCGAGGTTGCCCTCGCGCAGGGCCGTCGACGTGGCAGTGGCATCGGCCTCGGGGGCACCCACCACGCCAACGTCACCACTGGCCGCGGAAGACTCTGGTAGCTGGGCAGCCTTGTCGTCGCTGGACATGATGAAGGACGACGAAGCGTGTCGACGTGTAGTGAGAGGATGCAAAGTGGGAACGGATTGGGGGTGGGTGTTGTCAAGTGAGGGGCATGTGCGCCGAGGCACCAGACCTGCCAGTCAGCGCGTGGCACCATTAGGCCCCATGCCCTATGACGCATGCGACTCGACATCCCCAGACAACGCGACGGCGGCCATTTCTCACCTTGCTGCGAGTTCCCACCGATCCAAAAGCTCTAAGTAACTGACAATGCGTTTCATATACTCTACTCTATATACAAGTACAGACTCTTTTCCCGAGAGCAATGGAATAAACTATAAGTGAGGCCCCGCAGTCGGCGCGACGCCGAGCCTCGTTTGACAGGTCGCTTAGGCGCCCTGGAACACGACGCGCGACTCCATGTTGATGAAGATGTCGTCGGCCGGGTGGCGGTACAGGGGCTGCTTGAGCAGACGCTGGTCGAGGTAGTGACCAATGAAGCCCATGGAGCGGCCGAGGACGAAGAGACCGTTGAGAGTACCGTTGCGGAGGTACTCGGTGGCCTCCTCCTCAGTGAAGGCACCGCAGCCGGAAAGGAGGTCGCAGAACGACGCGGCGATGGCGCCGTCGACGTTGAGGATAAGGGTGTTGGACTTCTGGGTCGTGACGTCCTCGACGGCAAGCGCAAAGTCGAGCGTGCGGTGCGAGGGGAAGTGCTTCTTGACGTAGTCAACGACAAGCACGACACGGAGGTCTGGGTTGGTCTTGGACTTGATCTTGTGGCCAATACCGGGGATGAGCTTGTTGGCCTTGCGCATCTGGTCAACAAACTCGCGGGGAGTGTGGCCCGAGGCGACACCGCGCGAGAACTCGGCGGCGGCACCGTCGAGGGCACCACCGAAACGGTCACCAATGGTGAGGAGACCGGCGACAAGCGACGAGATGAGGTCCTTGCCGGCACGAGCGGTGATAATGGTGTTCATGGCACCCGAGACGGCCGGACCGTGGTCGGCAGTGAGCTGGAGGACCATCTCGATAAACTTGCAAGCGTAGTCGGGGAGACGACGCTTGAACCAGAGAAGCGAGATGACACCACCAATACCAATCTCCTCCTTGAAGACGTCCGAGATGCGCATGCCGGCGTACATGAGCTCCTGGCCACGCTCGTCCGAGATGGTCGAGATGAAGGCGGCAGGCTTGCGGATGAGGCCGAGCTTGGAGGCCCACTGGTAGTCCATGGGGATGGCAGGGGGCTCCTGCTCGGGGCCGGGGACGATGGCACCCTTCTCGACCATCTTGTCGTAGACCGACTTGAGAAGGTCGGGGAGGTCCTCAAAGGTGTCCGGGACAAGGAAGCCAGCCTCACGCATGGCGCGGTTCTTGGCGTCGGCAGTCTCCATGTCCGAGTTGGCCATGGAACCAGCGTGGCCGAACTGGACCTCGGAGGTGAACATCTTGGCGCAAGTACCAATGGCCCAAGCGACAATGGGCTTCTTAATCTTGCCGGCCTTGACGGCCTCGATGACGCGGTACTCCTCGGTACCACCGACCTCACCAAGGAGGAGGATGAGCTTGCACTCGGGGTCGGCCTCGTAGCGGAGGATGTGGTCGATGAACGAGGTACCGGGGTAACGGTCACCACCAATGGCAATACCCTCGTAGACACCGTTGGTGGTCTGCGAGAGAATGTTGTTGAGCTCGTTGGACATGCCACCAGACTTGGAGACGTAGCCGACCGAGCCGGGGCGGTAGAGCTTGCAGGCAAGGAGGTTGTCCATCATACCACCAGTGTTGCCGATACGGAAGCAGCCGGGCTTGATGCCACCGACAGTGGCGGGGCCAATGATGATGACGTTCTTCTCCTGGGCAAGGTGGAGAATCTCACGAGCGTGGCGCTCGGGGACACCCTCGGCAATGATACCGATCGACTTGATCTGGGGGTACGAGAGGATGTCGAGGGTCGACGAGTAGACCGAGCGCGACGACGCAAAGTTGACGACGACGTCGACGTCCGGGTGCTTCTTGATGGCCTCACCGACAGTGGTGTAGACGGGAAGGAGAGTCTCCTTGGTGCCCCAGTAGAACTTTTGGATGTGGTGACCACCGAAGGGGTAGATCATGGCAGCGACCGAAGGGGTCTTGCGGCCACACGAGTAGTCAAAGTCGAGCATGCCCTGGATAGCACGGGGCTGGAGACCAAAGACGAAGGCACGAGTGCTGTCGTCGAACGGACGGAACCAGGGCCGCTCGTGGGGCTTGCCAGCCTCAAAGTGGACGATCTGGTCACCGGGCTGCTCGCGGCTGCCGTCGGCGCGGATCTCACCAACAATGGCGGGGCGCTCCGAGCCGCCGTTGACCGGGGTGTTGTCGCCAGCCGACTTCTCGACGGCGGCAGCGACCGAAGCCGACGAAGCGGTGCGGGCAATGGCGTCCTTGTCCTTGGTGACGCCGAGGGCCATGGGGACAATGGCGGTGATTGGGGCCTCGGGGCCGTACACCTTGATGGGGACGCCGAGCGACTCGCCGCAAAGGCGCATGGCCTTGAGACCCTCCTGGTAGTTGGGGCCGGCACGACGGACCCAGATACGGACGTTGTGGCGGATGAGGCCCTCCTTGTGCTCCTTGAGCGCACGGATGATACCCTTGAAGGTGGCGGCAACGTCCGAGAAGTTGGCGGCACCGCCACCAACAATGAGGACCTTGCCATCCTTGAGCGGCTCGCCTCTGGTCATGAGGTCAAGGATGGTCTTGGCGTACTCGTAGGTCTGGCCCTCGGTGGGGGCACCAGAGTACTCGCCGTAGTTGGCGAGCTCGTGGGCGTAGCCAGCAGCGGCAATGGCGTCCGAGTAGACGACCGAGGCACCACCACCGGCAACCATGGTCCAGACGGAACCGTTCTGGTTCAGGACAGTGAGCTTGAGCGAGGCACCAGTCGACGCGTCAAGCTTCTGGATGTAGGCCTCCTCCTTGGTGAGGTCACGGCCGAAAGGCGCAGGCCAGACCATGGGCGGGCCACGGTCGGCCTTGATGGGGCCCTTGCCTGCGGCAACGGGAACCGAGTCGTCACGGGCAATGGACCACTTGGGGCCACAGAGGAAGTCGGCGGTCTGGTCGAGCTTGGCAGCCATGTCGAGGTAGTGGATCTCGGCAGGCTTGCCGTCGACGGGGTCGAGGCACACAAGGGGGTTGATCTCGAGGTAGGCGAAGTGGAGGTCGACGTAGACACCGTAGAGACGAATGATGAAGTCGCAGAGAACGTCCTTCTTGTTCTCGGGGACGTTGGGGAGGAGGGTCTTGATGACCTCCTCGCGCGAGGGGAAGGGCTTGCCAACGGGAAGCGAGAGCTTGAGCGCCTTGGCGTCGACGTCTCCGACGTCGACACCACCCTCGTGGGTAAAGTAGATCCAGTCGCCGTCACGAACCGAGTTGATACAAACGTAGAACTCGGTCTCCTGGTTGTGGGGCAGGAAGGGCTCCATGATGAACGACTTGAGCGTGCCGGTGGTGCTCTCGACCTTGACGGGCTTGCCAGCGCGCTCAGCGATCCAGTTGCCAGTCTCCTCCCAGCCCTTGTTGATGGACAGGAGGCCGGCCTTGCCACGACGCTTGATCAGCTGGTCGGGCTTGCCCACGAGCTTCTCGCTAAAGACGAACTCGGGGAGGCCAGCACCAGGCTTGATGGGGGGCTGGAGAGACTGGCTCTCATCGTCCCACTCAACCTGGGCGACGCGCACGGGGGCGGCAGTCGACTCGGTCTTGGTCGGGATGGGAGTTGGCGACCGAGTGAGCCAGTAGTTGACGAGACGCTTAGCGTCGTACTCGCGAATAGCTGTAGAATGTCAGCCACTGTGACGAGCACTTTAGCTGGGGGCGTCATTGGCAGTCGCCGTGATAACGGCCTCGTGCCAGCGACACGGCGGCCCCGTCAGACGACGCAGGTCGTCGCCAGCTAGACTCACCCTTGGTAGACATGTTTGCCGGAGATTAGGCGAGTGTGGAGTGGGAAGGGGATAGGGGATACTGGAACTCGTTAGCCAAAGGACCTCCACAGCACATCTCGGTCATCATCATTGCGGGGCTGCACACTGCTACCCTGCTGCAATGCTACACCTCGGTGCCCTCTGATAACACCAAGATCTACATGACAAGCGGGTAAAGCATGTCAAGACGCCGGTAGCAGTGAGGGGTTGCAGGCAGGCATGCGGGGTATCGGGGGCATGGGCAGCACGGTTTTCCCGACGGCCTTAGGACACAGGGGTCGAGTACTCACCAGAGGCCACGAGGGCTTGAGTGTATGGATTATAGGGAGGAGAGAATGCGGCGAGGACAGAAGAGTACTAAGGAGGATGAGGGAGAGAGGAGGAGAGGGAGGAGGGGAGGGAGCGTAGAGGTTGTAGACCGATTCACTAAAGCTACAGGAGCTAGAGAAAGAGAAAAAGAAAAGGTGGGCGTGGAATGCCTGGCTGGTTTTATGGGACGACCACAACCACACTTGCTCTCACACATCCCCAAACGTTCTATGTGTCGTGTCGTGTCTCGCAGCTCGCACCGCGCTTGGCCGCGCTCCCGCACCCAGTATCATCATGCCACGAGCCAGTGCGCGAGCGCGCAGCCCGGCGGTTCCCGGGGGGCGCTGCGGTCACTGGGGCGTGCCACCACCACTCCTCGTTTGGGTCGCTATTGCCTCTTTTTTTTTCTTCGCCTTGTGGTTCGCCCCACCAAGTCGAGCCCACCCAATGGACCTTGACTTTCCAGGGACGAGAGGGGGGAGACCGAGATGATGCTAGAGTCGCCAGTGGCCAGATGCAGAGTGGAGGCCGTTGCGCGTGCGCGCTCGGCTCTTTGGCTTTGGGGAATGGCACGACGAGACGCGCGCTCTCTTGTTACCGCCTGTAGCCTGCCGCCTGGGTGACAAGCCTCTCCAAGCTGCAAGCCCCAAAGGAACCACGCCATTTCGACATTCCCCCCAATGAACTGATTTCCCACACACACACCACAGTGTTTTCAAAACAGCTATTACAAAGTAATACCCCCGCTAATGATTTGCGCTCTAAACAATCCTAATGCTGTTACACTCCACCTCTTGTCGATACCTTTCCCACACTACTTTTCGAATTCTCGGCCAGGGACCGAGTGCCCTCAATACAACTCCAACATCCCCACTGTTCACTGACCGGCACATGCACTCCGCTCCCTCAACTCCGTGCATCCGTGGTCCGTGTGCCCCGCTTGGATCGCCTCAGGCCCTCACGTGGGGTCTCGTGCCGTTATCGCCGTGCCGGCCCTGCCGGCGGCAGCGACCACACCGGTGTCTTCGAGCAAAACAACGCAACATCCATCAGGCCACCCATAGGTCCGCCGATAAGCATTATCGCCTGTTGGAGGTCGACGCAGCTGTCCGTGCCTGCTACGGAATGAACCGGGCCGATATCAGATCGCAGGTCCTCAATAATTTTCTGCTGCACTCAGCGAGAAGCTCGTCGCGCTGGCGAGTTGGTGCATGCAGTATCTGTCAGCGGCGGCCATTGTGGCGCTGTGGCAACGCCCAGGTTTGAGGCAGGTTAGGTGTACCAAATAGACCTTGGGGGTAGCGAGCGATGCTCGGTATCTATCGTACCATCCACCGGCTGCGTGTGCCATCACAGGTCACCGGTACGCCGTACACGATGGGTGAGACGGTGGAGGCAGTTGCCGGCGGCAATGTCAAGGCACGCCATGTCAACATTGCTACTCGGAGTCTCCACACAGCCTGTTACGCAATGACATGCATGTGTCCTATGCTCGAGTCGCAGTAGTTGTCGAGTCCCGCGCCGCAAACATCGGTGCTCCGTTGCAGACTGATTGGTGTGCGACGAGGCGAAGAGGCTGCGATATGCGAGCGACGCGACGTGGAGTGTCGTTCCGGCTGGCCGGCACAGGGCATCCGTTCGCTTATCTGGGCAAAACATTTGGCGCGCCCAGCCCCCTCCACCTCCACCATTACACTCCACTCTCCACTCTGGCCAGGTCTCTCCCGGTAATCTGGTCGCCGGAGCTGAAGCTTGCTTGGCTGGACATTGGAGCATGGAGCAGGGCTGGTCCATACGTCTGTCGTGGTGCTTGCCTTGTGCCTCGGCTAGTGATGAGTTGCTCGTGAGTCTCGGTGTTTATCGCGTGCCAGAACTCATGTACTGTACTTTGTTGGTGCCCAGTAATCGATGGGAACGGCGTTGATGTGCCTCGTGATACAGCCAGATGTCCACGTGTCCATTCAAAGGCAACATGCGCCATGCCTAACGGGCCACAAGCCGCGTTGTTTGTCTCTGCGGCCGATCTGGGAATGCCGGGTAGAGCTCTGGCCAGGCCTATAGAGTTCTGACCGGTAGAGCTCTGGCCAGATTGAGCTCAGGCCAGCGTCCTTGTCTCGGACAGCTGATGTTGCGCGTCACATGCGAGACTCTTGTCCGACTCAGCGCATGCCACGGAGTCGCTGGAATCATGTGTTGTCTTTGGGGGAGTGGCCCAAAGACACAAAACAACCGGGCTGGCGTGGACTGCCGTCTCAGCGGCTGTCTGATGTCGGTTAAGAGCGTTCTGTAACAAGCTGGCCCTTCAAGCCCGCGGTTTATGCCAACAAAGGTGGCCCAATAGAGGTTGGCTCTCATTGATGCTATGTCTGTATGGCAAGATGAACCGAGTATCGGCAGTTATGCTCGGCGCCCACGATTCGAGTGTTTCTGCCGAAATCCGCTGACTCCTAACCCTCCTCCGAGCCAGATATGTCCTTCACTGTTGTCTTTCATTGTCGAGGGAATGGGTTTTCGCCTCGAATGAACGTCAGAAGGTCCACACTATCCAAGCTTAGAACCGGGCGCGAGAAACGTGACCACGGTTGGTTTGTGGCGCCGGGGACGAAACCAGGACGGAAGCTCTCAGGCAAGGAGATGTGCAGTTGTCCCATTCCTCGTACTCTTGTTCTGTTAGCCGTCCAAGATACGTGTCGCTCGAGAATATGACATGCCCCGGCTATAAGAGCAGGGGTTGACACAAAACTAGAACTAGAACGTAAGTCAAGAAGGTTTTTGCCGGACACATTTCCTTGCCGACGACGAGAGAGACGCACGCATATCTTTGTAACTACCAGTCACGGCATGCTACGCTGTCTCCAGACCCAGCAATGGTTCTTGACCCCCAAGACTTGACGGGAGCTCTGAAGAGGAGCTGTCGTTCCGCGTTCGACCAAACTAACCGTCCCTCTGGTCGTTCGACGAAGCAGTGCGTGCCACAACCAAAACTACGCTTTGCAAAGGTCTATTTCTTCGCGTCGCAACGCGGCCCTCCAAAGAAGAGTCGCTGAAGCTCAAACAACATATCCGAAGCCGTCTGCCGGAGAGAATCATCATGCCGACGTTGCTAGCAAGCGAGAAGGCGAGGGTCGCACCTACAGTAATATCACAACGACGACTACCATGCCGCGCCCAAATGCCACTTTGCTACGCGGCACAAATATTTCGACGTCTTGTGTTCCAGTCACCATGAAACCAGCCGCCACTTGGCTGCTATACGCATTATCCAGATATCACAAGGTTGCTGGCGCAAAGCAAGCCGGTCGTATCAGTGCCACACCTTTGCTTCCAGTCCCGTTAGGCAGAAGCAGCTGAGTGCAGCCGAAAGGATTGGCGACACTTCAGCACGGGCAGTGTGCGCGTGGCCCACGTTAACTTTACGGAGCGTACAGAGCAGAGCTCGTATCAGTGCGGCTTGAACAGAGCCTGTGTCATTGCTAAAAAAAGATACAACCGTAACAGGTATTGAACGACCGCGGAACAACGCGCACTACAGTGCAGTATGAAGGTCTTAGGCATTAGACTTTAGAAGTGAGTCAGGAGGGATTACCATGCCACCTGATCAGCAAGTAATTCCCAGATAGGAGATACCAGCGTCTGGCCACACGACAGAGCAGCGGACAGTAATCGGGCATTCCTCCGGGGTCTGCAACAACGACGATCTAGGAGAACATCAACATATTCGACGAACAATGTTCCGTGCCGAGCTCATGGCCGAGAATGCTAGCAAGGCGGCTGCCACGAATCGATGCACCGAACGACTCGTATCAGGTGGCATAGGATTGCATTATCGGGTGGCATTTCATACCTCTCGCGCCGAATCGGCATTCCGAACACGTCGCCATCGTCCCACGGTCCTACTACAACCGGATACGGAGACGCAGCTGCCCAAGGGGATGGCGTGCACGGAGATCCCACATGCCAGACGCCTTCATCACCATCGGCATGGCGCCTTAATGGCTACAGTATTGCCCTTTGCCAGCTATCTCACACGCATGCCCGGAGATCTTGCTGATCTTGCCACCGGGCCCCGGGAAAGATGACACGGGTCTCCCAAGCCGTTCGCGTATGTCTATGTATGTACTACGTACCAATGCGGTCTGAACTGTGCGCACGCACTGCAGAGAGCGCATGCCAGTGCACCATACCGGTCCCACCAGTGTGTTCCAGGAACCGTATGCAGATGGGTGCCATGCACAGAAGACGCTTGATACAGATCCATGTGAGGTGTTTTGTCCGACGCCAAGCTCCGGGTTGAGACGATGTATCGCTAGCGCATCCACTAGTGTCGAAGTCTAATGATTTAATGGGTTGAAACTGACCACTACTGTTTGTGGGAACACGGCACACTACGGCACTGGTACCGATCTGGCGATCGACGGCTGTTTGTCACGGGCACTTTGGAGTGTGAGGCTTCTGGCGTTGTTTGACCACTGCGGCACATCTGGGAGGTATGGCTCGGGGAACGTCGGCTCCCGAGCGCTTCTGGCGGCAAGCTCTAACGCCAGCTCCGTCACCCTACAGTCCGCGAAAGCGCCAGCGCCACGAACGGGAGTGTCCGCAGTCACAGTGTGGAGGGCATTGGTGTGGATTATGGGTTTAGATGCCTGTTGGCCTGCATGCTTCTGCTGGTATTCAAGCTTGACCGTAGCGTAGGGCGAGTCAGTCCCACGCTGTAACGTAGGGCCGCTCTGCAGCCACTTGTAATAGCATTTGCAGGACAAGCCCACCACGTCATGGGCGTCGTCAGGGCAGTGGTACAGTTTGGGCCAAGCATGCAGGGTGAGCGAGGGTCTGGCTCTGCGTCGTGGGTCCAACACTGCGCCGCGCCCAGGGATGTGCATTGCCAGGAGAGTCTGTGTGTCTGTGTGTGTTTATGTGTTTGTTAGACGCGTCGCGCGTTAGTGGGGCATGTGTCCAGAGTGTTGCCTGCAGGATCGCAGGATACGCAGGAGGACATGCCGGCATGTGCCCCAAAATTGCGACCAGGCTCTTAAAGCTGACTCTAAAGCAGCAGATAGGGGGGTAGTATCACCGAAGCTTCTGCGGCTGCGCTCTGGAATGAATTGGTTCAACAGGGACGCATCACAGGATGTAGCTCGGTGTCATTGCTGCATGCCTCTGCAGTAAAGCCTTGAGGAATAGTGGCGAGCAACTTGCCGTGTCAGCGCTTCAGAGTACGACGTCAGGCCCAGCTAGCTGGTCTTGGCCTTGCGGTCTCTATGGCATGCTGCGTGTGATGTTAACGAAAAGTGAAGCAGGTGAAGGGGCAGGCTTGAGCCAAACCGCAGCTGTTCCCCTCGTGTCTACAACAGCAACCACTCGCGTTGTTTGTCCCATTCACTAAGCAAGACCAACCTCATGGTGTGGCAATTCACTCGATTCACTCTCAACGCCTCTGGTGGCCAAACACATCAATTCAACCCGGATGTCCCAAAGGAGGGTTTGAATTCCGACCGTCCGGCAGCTGTCGGCACCGTGGCGGCCGCCAAAGTGCCCAGTTGGGTCTGGCGTCTGTCCGCCTTGGCCAATTGGTTGTAATTGGTCCCCAGGGCTCTGATCAACTGTAACGTGCTTGTAGGTGTGGACCTTGTGGACTTTGTGGGTGGACACACAATCGGGCCTAGGCTGTTGAATCGGGGGTGCTTATGCCAAACAACCTCTGTTCCTGGCACAGGACAACAGAACAGGCACGTCAAGGTACGGTGGTAAACCTGCCCTGTGTAGCCCTGAGAAGAAACGCAGCAAAACACAGCGTGGACGCACAGCACGTACAGTACAGCACCGAATGAGCCGATGACGCTGGCTCGGCGGTGTGACTGTACGCCAGCAATGACTTACTGACTGACTCTGCCCCCCGAGAGGCTGACGGCATGGCTGCACCAGAGTTAGGCAGTGAGGCAGGGCATACGCTCAAACGTGCGCTGCGATGCCCCCGACTTCGCTTGACACTGCGCACCCCATCTCGCGTCGGGTCCTGCAAATCTTCGTGAGCGAGGCGAGGTGCAATGTCGCCGCGAATGCGATGAGCCAACACTGCGATGTGAGCCGCGGAATTTGGGCAAGAAGCGCAAACAACCGTGTTGTTGAACAGAGCAAAGGCATGTTAGCAAGAAATGTCCTCGCGTCCTTGAGAGGTGGCTGTGGCGCCGGCGAGTTGACCGGCTGGTTGACCGGCAGGGATCCGGAGGCGGTGGCGTCGTATCAATTGTACAACCCCCCAGTCGGCGCAGACTGACGACACTAACGAGAATCAGGAAGTTGACCAAGCCAGGGTCTTTGCAACACCTCCCAAGCTAGTCGACGATGTATTCCTGTAATCCCATTCACATCGTCCAGGCTGACAAACTCAAAGTCAATGCATGACACGCACACTTGTCAAAGTCTACAGGCCTTGCGTGTCCTGGATGGCGCTTTATCGGTGGCGTTTTGGCGCTTTTAGCACGTCAGGACTAACCCTCGCAAACCCACCAGAAAACAGAGAGCATACCAGCTGCACACACCGAAGCCAAGTCGCTGCAGGGCACCACACTGCGTATGCATGCTACCACTTGCGCAGACCTCTTAAAAGACCTCGTAGCCCCACACCGTACCCCCCAGCTTTCATTCTTTCACCCAGTCGTCGTTTGCTTGTCTTGTTACCGTTGTCGCCTGTCGAAACTCCCGCAACCGCCGGCATCGACTCTGCACCTCCTCCTCCCTCCTCACGGCCGCGACACCACAGCTCGCACACCCCGCTTGCCTCGCTACGCGTACTATAATCTCACCGAGCGCGACATACCAGTCTCCCAATAATACTTGTCCGCCGGAAACACAACTCGCACAGCGTAGAAACCACACCGCGTTGAAACACCGCCCTGGTTCATATCTTTGGCGCCTTTCGACCAAAGTGATCGCGACACCGCCACACCCAACCACCACACTCGACGCCCTAGCTACCAGCTCGCGAGTATAATATACATCGAGACTTCTTGTGCGAGAAGTCTTTCGGTATCCACACAACTCATTCAGCGTCCCCTCTGCACACACTACTGCCTACTATGAACTCCACCTGGCGCATCCTTGCCCTCGTCGCGCTGCTGGCTGCGTTCGTCCTTGCCGCTCCCACGGCCGAGGCGCCAACAAAGCTGCAGCCCCGCGCGCCCCAGGCCTCCAAGCGCATGGGCCAGCGTCGTCGTCGCGTCGCTCCCGAGACACCAAAACACAAGAAGGACTACTCTTCGTTCCTCTGCCCCGCCGCTGCCGTTGCGTGCCCGGTCGGCGACACGGACAACGTGACCAAGGAGGCTGCCGAGCAGCTCGAGAGCCAGCTCAACTCGCTCGCCGACTGGTTCAAGGTCGGCTTTGAGTGCATTGAGCTCGACACCGAGCTCAACCAATGTGGCGGCTGCCTCGCCCTCGGCAAGGGCCAGGACTGCTCGACCATCCCCAACGCTCGCGCTACCGCCTGCGAGACCGGTTCGTGTGTTGTGCTCTCGTGCAAGGACGGCTTTGTCGTTTCGTCCGATCGCAAGCAGTGTCTCCGCCCCGACGAGGAACAGGTCGTTCTCCAGTAGACACATGTCCTCGGTCCTTCTCAACACAGCAGCACACAGCACACAGCACAGCATAGAGACACACACACAACCTTTTGCATACCTGGTCCTCCACTGCGGCGGCGTGGAACTGCCACGGACACTTTCCATATATAGATTTACGTATACACCATTGTAGCCATGCCTCTCCACGGCCCTGTAACGACATGCAACCCCATGGACATTTGGGCGAAACGATGCACAACACGTCCATCAAGTCGGATCCGACGCGACTCCGGCAGACGTAGCGAGCAGTGTCCGAGCAACGTGCTGTGATAATCGCGACGCGACGACGCGGAATGCGTGGGTTGGGGTGTCGAAAAATACTGAAACCCCCGGAATGTGAACACTCGGGGCATCCAGGGCTGCCGGCGACGACGGCGATAACAAGGTTGCTGCGCTCTGATAAGTGCGTTAGTGCGCTACCTTAAGCCAGCGCAGGTGACGAAAAATTCGCTCAACTCGACGTGGGGTGACACCAGGACTGAGCCGCAGTCATTATCGAGAAGGCGGTCACAGCGTCTCAACCATCGTACTGTACATAGCCTTGCCGCAGTGATCACATTGGGCACAGAAGGAGAGGGGACAGGGGCCCGGATGCTACGGTTCCGGATGTCTGGCCAACGGAGACATTCTTTCGCTCCGTAACCATTCATCGCGAGTGAGACAGTGTGAGATCGTGAGACCGACTCGGCGTCACCTTCAACCTCTCTGAGGAGGCGGCTGATGCGAATGCTGGACGCCAAGTCGAGCCAGAAGCATGCATTGCACAGACAGGAACAACCTAGAGCATAACGCCAGAAAGAAGCCTGCGGGCCGGCTGGCGTCGGCGTGATGCACGAAGAGCACGGAGTTTGTGAGCCTATACTCTGCTTGTGTAGGGGCGGGTTGGCTGTGCCTGCAGGCCGTGCCTAGACCCCAGAGGCCTTCGGATCCATCGGAACCATCGGATCCATCGGCATGTAATGGACATGTGCTCATCTTCTCCTAGCTTCTCCTGACGTGTGATGGTCAGACGACTACGGTCTGACCTGCTGCGCTGACGTCGTCTCATTTAGACTGCAGCTGCAAGCATGCCCGCCATCGCCCCGACAGTCGGCGGCCGATCGCCGGCAATCGCTACGCTTGAACCTGCTGGTCATCGGCATGCAGAGCCGTCGTATATGGGCGTACCGCACACAGTGCATTGCCATAGGCCTGTTCGGGCCTGTACCTATCATTCCACGCTCCTCGTTCCAATCATGACGCATTGTCCAAGAATTGCCTTGCCGTAAGTGGAGTCGAACCCACATCGACGTTCGACTGCAGAAGCAGAAGCACACGTGCCAACTCATGTTGTCGAGCATGTTGAGATCGTCAAACGTATTCCTCTTGTTCCGGCCGCGCATCTACTGCATGTGTTTCGCGGCTTGTGCGTGGGACCCAAGGACGGCGGCGGTTCGTGACTACTCTGAGGGAGCGGGGGGGCGCCCACTACCGGGCGCCTGTTGAAACGGCTAAAGCCGAGTTGACCCAGCTGATATGCCGCTATTTTGGTAGACAAAACCCTCCGGCGGTGCAGCGATACACCGCTCCGTGGTGGTGGTGGTGGTGTAGACGCGGTATGTGTAGCGGCTATAGTCGTGTCACACACGTTGATGCATACGAGTCGAGGCCGAGATGCGGGCTAAACACCTGTTTAGGATGGAGAGATATGGGCTGTGGGACAGATCTTGCACATGTTCTTCGCCCACCCAACCACGTCGACGTGTCGCAGCTTGGCACGCGCTGCGCGCTCCGGCGCTGTTGCGTGTCTGGGGACATTGGGGCCGGGCCAACCACGCCACCACGCCGCCACCGAGACGCCCCATAGCGCCGTATGCGAACAGAGACAAGCTGAAGCGGATCCGAGAAGAACGAAGCGTCGCACGACGCTGCGACGCTTCGAGCTGTCGCTGTAGAGAAGAAGAGTATCCGTGCATGCCGTGGCGTCTACCCAGTGTGCAAAGTGCAAGGAAGGGGTTTTATGTACACTCGCCAGTGTATCTGCTTGCCACTCAAGCCGCCGACAGCAGCGAGCGACTTGTCCTCATCACCTCTTTTTCCTTTCACGACGGCCTGGCACCAAATCTAGTTCGCCAAATCTAGTTTGAGATAGTTGTACCACGCCTGGTTGCTCATCTTATCGCGCAATCTACCGACACGTACGCCGGCGCACGCTGACGAGAGCCCGGGTACCTCGAAACCGTCCGAAGCGTATTCCAGTCCCTCAGCCCTCCAAAATCGCCCGAGTGCGCGGATCCGTCCTTAGACAGGCATTATACCATGACGCCGTCAACTCCATACACATTCGTGAGTTGTTCGTTCTCTGCCTGTTGTCATTGGCCCGTACGCGCCCTCGCATACGTAGCCGAAGCACAGTGGGGGCGGCGTTGTCGGGGCTGCGACAAGGTGATGCGCGGTCGATTCGAGCTGACGCCCGTTTTCACAACCTCTGGCTATGTGGCCGCTTGTCCCGGATAATAACGGAATGTACCTTTGCAACTGTGGCTCTGTGGCGTTTATCCCATCGCCGCACATCCATTGTCCTGCGCCCACGCTCATCGCTACTATACCATGTTGTACCGGTTACATGCTGCTATATAATGGCGGCCACGGCACACCCTCATGCATACGACACACCCCCCCGCTTCCGTCAACATGTCCCCTTCGTGGATCTATACGTCGTTCAACACGCCCCGGCCTCAATACACGCCGGCGGAACGCGCGCTGCTCGCATCCTGTCTTGAACCGTCTCGCGCCTCTCGCCCACCGCTGTCTTCTTCGTCGTCGGCAACGGCCGTAACGCCCTACTACCCTCTTGCGCCAACTTTGTCGTCCTCCTCGCCTCCGTCTTACCGGCACTCTGCCCTTCCGTCTGCACCATTCGCCCCACAGTCGATCGACCGGTTCAAGCGTGCCTGCCAAGTGACAGACGCGCTTAACACGACGCGTGCCCTCGCCGACCCCGGATACGCCTACGCCGTGTTAGAATCGTACGCGACCACAAAACTCGCAACGGGCAGGTCAAAGTTCCAGGTCCAGCACAAGCTGGCGTGCATCGAACGCAAGGTGGGCAATGACCAGATCGCAGAGTACTGACACCAGATGCCCCACTTTGCAGCCGACTTTCACGCGCTGCGCCGCGACCTCGGCCTGCCGCCCAGCCGCGGTCTCCCGCCGGCACCTCCTCCGCCTTACACCAAGGAGTGCACGTGCGAGTGCACCTGTGGCGCGCTGCCCGGCGGCACGATCGGGGCAGCTTTGGCGCGGGGAACAAGCGCAGCCAGCTCGTTCACTATCGCTTCTCCGCCCGCCTCGCCGACACTCACAAACTCGCCTGGCCCCAACATGACCGACCTGAGTCTCAGCCCCACCACGTCTGCGTCCCCCTCATCTTCCTCGCCCGATCCCTCCTTGGCCGGTTCACCCTCGGCTCTGACGACCAGCGCACTGTCGCCGCCTGCACCCCGCCCTTACTGGATAGGTCTGGGACGCTACCGCTACTCGTCCGGTTCGACTAGTACGCATGTGAGCGGTGTGGCTTGAATGATCCGTCGTCTCGGGCGTCAAACGACTCTGGTGGTGTCATCTAAACCGTAATGTTTGTATGTAAATGAGTTTCACGCATGTTCTCGGTCAGTCATAGTCGCGTCAGACGGCGTTGGGCGGCATAATGTATCAAGTCACATCTAGTCGTACACTGGGGTTAGCCCCCAACTGGCATGTGCACTCACCATGGACGAGGGCGTACCCTCCGATCCAGAACAGCAAAAATCCGAGGAGGTTTTCGCCTCCGAGACCCGTAACGCCCATCCAGCCGCGCCACGAGCTAACGTGGGCTGCGCCGAGGGGACCGGCACTCGCGTGCGCGTCCGGGACGTACCGCCCCACGTCGCCGCGGCACTTGAGACCAGCGGATACAAGGCCCGTGCCCACTGCCGTCGCGAGGTACAGTGCAAACCCGAGCAGGTTTGGCAGACCCAGTACGCCTGCTACGAGACCCGCGAAGCACGATGTAAGCTGGCGTCAGCCACTGCGCAGGCAAACACAGGTCGCGTCCGTGTCCGCGTCCGCGTCCGTCTATAAGACCAGCTGGCAGGCAACTGCAACCATAGCCAAACACATATTCCCATCCGACTTTGCCCTCATGCCTCCCACGTCCGGCCGTCACTGCCCTCTCACGCTCCCATGGCTCGCGCACTCACCGTCGCGATACTCCCGAGGACGCGCGTGTTGTGCTGCACGCTTGGCGGGTGGAGTGCGCTGGCGTACGGCGAAAACTGCGACGCGCTCTGCGCGGCTGGCTCCTGTGCGCTCATGCCGACGTGCCCGTGTGTAATAAGCGTGGAATGAAGGGTGTGATGCCGAGTCCGGTCGTTGGACGTCGTTGACATGAGGTTGTGCGGCGACGATCCACGCTGACGTCGACCACGTGTGCTTATGTAATTGGGTCTTTCAACAACTCAGGCCATCCTAAGGAGGCCATGGCCACTACCCGCTCGCAGTGTCTACGTACATGCATACACGGCTATGTCTAATGAGCAACTACAACGATTCCCCATATTGTAACGTTGTGTAAACTTTAACGGGATAAAGGCAAAACCGATGGGGGACGGGCTAACTCATGTCGAAGCCGGCACCACTCGTGATGGCCTGGAGGAGTTTCGCCCGCAGCATGCTCTCGTCCTTGTAATCAGGGAGTTTGAGGAGGTTTGCGCACGCGCTAGCGGTGGGGAGTCGGTCCGTGTCAGATCCCGAGTTACGCACGCCAAACGGGGGGTTGAGGTGCGCAAAGCCGAGGAGGGGTGGACGGCCGCACGAGGTGACGAAGCGGAGGAGTTGGCGTTTCTGCTCCTGGCTAAAACTGTCCACTACGCGCCAGAACATCTGCGGCGTCCGCTCGTCGTCAAACCCAGACACGGTCGTGTTCTTGCGCAAGTCGAGAATGTCGATCGGCGTCTCCTCGCCGCCCAGGAGCTGCGCCAGCTCGTTCTGGTCAAACATACGCAGCCAGCGCGGGTCGATAATGTCGCTCAAACCAGCGAAAAACGCCTCGGACTGCGCAGCAAATTGCCGGTCAAGCTTGTACTTGCACACTAGCGCTATGTACTCGTGCCGGTTATCGGCAGTGACGGGGAGCTCGGACCCGCCCGGCACGAGGTCGACGCTTTTGGCGACACCAAACTCGTCCTCAGTCACACTAAACGTCAAGCTCAGTTCCTCTGGATTGGGATAGTTCTTTAGTTGGATCAGGCCGCGGTACAGCTGAGGATCGAGAGACGCCAGGTCGTCCAGATACGACTGGCGACCGAGCCACTTTGCCAGGAAAAAGCCTGCAAACGTCACGTCCACGAGCATGTCGGCGTACAGTGCCTTACCCAGCAAGCGCCCGATAAAGCTGTACCATGCCAGCTGGTGGGGCTCGGTCGCGTACGTGTGGGGGTTCGGGTACAGCTCGTTGTTAGAGTTTGCGAGCCAGAGGCCGCGTTCCGTGTCGAACGCCTCTTTGCTCAAGTCGTGCAAGAACTCTTTGAACAAGCCGCCGCCGTCGATACCGGGCTCCTCGTGGCCCCACTTGCTCACAAACGTAATCTCGACCGTGCCCTTGAGTCTACTCCCGAGCGAGTTGAGGTGCCGAAACCCGTCCTCGGCGAGGTGGTCACGGCGGATCTGCACACGCAGCCGTGACGGCCCGTATCGCTGAATACCAAGACGCTTGCGGTCGGCATGCACAAACTCCCGGAACACGTGCAGGCGCGTGGAGAAGGGCACGGCCATGGGCAGGTTGTTGAGCAGGCCAAGGCGGGGCGAGACGCTCGCCAGTTGTCGCCGCGACATGTACCGTGCCGGACGTGACACGCCGTGCTCCTCCGTCGCCATGTTGCCCGCCTCAAGCTCTTCATCTTCGTACTTGACTGCGTCAATAAAGCCGCTGCGCAGGTCTGCGTTCATGACCCAGTACTCGTCGGGCGCAAACTTGCGCCGGCCATTGCGTTCAGATACGCGCGTCACGCACTGCGTGAACACGCGCCGGTCGCCCTCTGTGCCCACACCGCGCGGCTGAGCGGCGGCCACGCCATTCATGTAGCCCCAGAACGCAAGGTCGCGCCATGTGCTCGATAACTCGAGTACTTCGTCGAGAGACAGCGGATTGGACGTGCTAAAAAACTCGTCGTCCGGGGTTAGAAGCAGGTAGTGGTTGTACATGTGCGAGAGGAGCAGCAGCATGGGTCTGTTTGGGTCTGGTGTCAGCTAGCAGACAGGTCCCTTGAGCTCACTTTGCGCAAATGTTGTCCACTGGTCAGAAGTGTTGCCCCACTTGCCACGCACGCCCTCGCGCCACAGCAGCTTGACGAGCGCCTTGCCCTTTGGTCCCTCGAGGAGCGCGTCTAGCGTGGCTTCCCACTTGGGCGACCCGCGGAACGCGACGAGGACGGTGAGGGCAAAGTTTGCAAAGTCCGGCAGGGATCCGGATGTGGTGGCGCTGGCGGCGAGCACGGAAATGTGCTGCGAGCTGGCAAGGAGCGCGAGAGGCTTGGCCACATTGGCCGGAAGAGGAGCTCGGGGGGGCACAGCCGGCATCACGTCCTCGGTGTCGCTGTCGGAATCAACATCCATCGCAGCGGCGGCAGCGACAGCGCCGGCACTCGTGATGCCCTTTTCGGTCCACACGCCCCACCCCTCGCCAAGTGTCGAGAGCACATGCACCATGACGACGGTCCAGGCGTGTCTGCCTGCGGGTTTGGCGCGCGCGAGCATGCCGCCGGTGATGCCGAACGTCGCGAGGTTGGCGAGGAAGTAGGTACGCCCAAGGTCATCTTTCAAGCGTCCCTGTGAAAGCAGAGCGCGGTCAGCTGCCGCTGCGGGAAGGAGGGTTGAGAAGAGCGGGAGCGTCGACGACAGGTGCGTGAGTGCGTTCAGTGGGATGGAGGAGGGCAGGGCAGGGATGGCGAGGAGGGTGTGGATGAGTGGGGGCACAAGGGGCGACGTCTGGTCGAACGGCGCGAGCGCAAGGGGTGCAAGGAGCAGTCGGATAACGGGAAGGAGGAAGGGGTGTTTTTTGCGCGCTGCAACGAGCGTCTCGATGATCCCGACGGACGTCTCGATCCATTCCTGGCCTGCGAGTGCGCTGACGAGCTCGGCGCGCTGGTCTGGCGGGACGTGCGCGTATGCGGACGGTTTGAGGAACACTTCGAGTGTCGCTAGAGTGCGCGCCGCGTCCTCCGTACTGTTGTTAGCTGGCGTCACATCTACGAGGCAGCTCACCTAGGGTTGACGCTGACGAAGCGCAGGATGCGTGCGAGGAGCATGCCAAAGCCCGCGGCGTCGGCGGCCGCGAGGTGCGCAAAGGCGGGCGACCCACCGTCTGGGCGTGTGAGCGCCTTCTCAGGCCATCGATACCTACCGTCTGGTTTTCGCGCAGCCGACATCCATTTATCCAGGACGACGGCGACGCGTGCGCGCTCGCTGCGCGATCGGAGAAGAAGGAGTAGTGCGCGCGCACCGCGGTCGACGTCTAGCGGCCCCGACTGCGCCTCGAGTGACGCCAACAGGTCCTCATGTACCGCTGCTGCAGCTTTTCGTCCCCGCCACACGCGCTGAACCGTTGTCGCTGAGGCTTCAAGCCGCCGCTGGTGCTCGCGCGCCTCGCGTTCCGCCCGGATTGTCGAGAGCAGCGCTGACGACGACGACGACGAGCGCGTGGACAGGTCTACGGGCGCATGTCGCCCGCTACCGTCTGGATTCCACATGGTGCGTCCGAGGGTTTGAACGGTGTGTGATTATAGTGCTGGTTCCAAGATGCTCGCTGTCACTGATGGACGCTGACATGATCGTCGCGGTCAATGGAGGTGTTGTTACGTCAGGAATCACTCAGTGGCGACTGGGTCAAGTGGTCACGTGACGTTTGTCTCGAGGCGATGGGCTCGTTGAGGTCTTGTTGCGCTGGCAAAAAAGAGCCTGACGCAAGATGCATGTAGAGCATGCATGCACGTTCTCGTTGTACCAGTTGTCGTTCATTGCTGTTTGCTGCCTTTGCTTGTCGCCTGTCTCCAATTCTCGGAGTTGCAAGGTGTACGTGGTGTCGATAGCCGAAACCAGGCGCAAAATATTTTGGTACACAACTTCGACTTTCCAACTAGGCCACTGATAATGATTTTGTAACAGCTATTGCTAAACGGTCATTGTGATCTCCAACTGCTTGTCTCTCGCACAGGCACGCGCATGCAGTCGGCACAAACCCATAACTATGTCCATCCTTCGCCGTCGGCTACGTGCGGTACGAGCGCGCGGGAGCTGAGTCATGGGTGCCCGGGGTTGTGCCTATGCCTGCTGCCCGGGTCGATGGCCGAATAACGATGGCAGAGGCACGCTTGGAATGGCACGGTCCAGCATGCCAGCACAAAGCTTACGCCGCGCACGCTGTCGACAGAGCGCGGACGGCATTGCCTTGTGCGCGTGTCATTACATGCCCGCGGCGGCATGCTCGTAAGCTCTCAGTAGTTGTAGGCTTGGACGGTGCGTATAGCGGCGATGCCCACCGTATAGGCTTGACGGGCCGGGAAATGCCGGTTATGGGCTAGTCCGGGGTTGAGAGCGTCGGACATGTCCACCCATTCCATTGTTGGCCTTAGCCGGTCAACCGGTAATCCACCGCTGCAGCTCACACGTACACCCCAACAAAACTGCCCACTCGCAACTGACACTTGCCATCGCTACATCTCTTTCATCTACAACCTAGCTAGCTACACTCCAGCTACGATGGCTACCGACCCCCGCGTGAACAACTACATCTCGGCCGGCGCCTGGGCGCTCGTACATCGTTGACCACTTTACCGTTGCTGACGACCCAGATCGAGCCCTTCTTCTCGGACGAGGGCAAACGCGTACTCTCGACAGTGATCACGTTTGTCGAGGTGAGTTGGAGTGTGGAGTTCTGTTAACGCTTTAGGACTACTGCATGCCGGCCGAGCGCATCTTCCATGAACAGATCTCGCCCGACCCCAAGCTGCGCTGGACGCAGTACCCGCCCATCATGGAGACGCTCAAGGCCAAGGCCAAGGAGCTCGGCCTGTGGAACCTGTGGCTGTCTGGCGGCGAGTTCCAGCACCTCGCCAACGGTTCCGGCGGCGGCCTCACCAACCTCGAGTACGCCGTCCTCGCCGAGATCACGGGCTACGCGTCCCACACCGCCCCAGAGGCCATGAACTGCTCCGCTCCAGACACCGGTAACATGGAGGTCATCGCCCGCTTCGGCACTCAGGCACAGAAGGACAAGTACCTCAAGCCTCTTGTCGACGGCAAGATCCGCTCGGCCTTCTCCATGACCGAGTACGGAAGTGAGCAAGCCCCTCCTTTGAGGTACTAACGGTCAGTCGCCTCGTCGGACGCGTCCAACCTCCGCAACACCGTCGCCGTCAAGAAGGGCAACAAGCTCGTGCTCAACGGCCACAAATGGGTGAGTAGCTCCTTACCACTCGCGAGCTAATCCCTAGTGGATCTCTGGTGCCGGTGACCCGCGCACGGCCGTGCACATTGTCGTCGCCGTGACGGACCCGGACAGCACGTCCAAGTACAAGCGCCACTCGCTTCTGCTTGTGGACCCCAAGGCCCCTGGTGTTGAGGTTGTGCGCCCAATGCAGGTGTTCGGGTACGACGACGCGCCCGAGGGCCACTGCGAGGTGGTGTACAAGAACGTCGAGCTGGACCCCGAGGCGGCCGTCGTGGGCGGCGCGAGCAGCCTGCCCCTTGCGCGCGGCTTTGAGATGCTGCAGGCGCGTCTCGGCCCCGGGCGTCTGCACCACTGCATGCGGTCTATTGGCGTCGCGTCGCGCGCCCTCGACCTCATGGAACTGCGCGTGTCCAACCCCGCACGCAAGACGTTCGGCAAGCAGCTCAACGAGCACGGCACAGTCATGGCCAACATTGCCAAGAGCCGTGCTGAGATTGAGGCGCAGCGCATGCTCGTCATCATGGCTGCGCGCCGCATCGACCAGGCAAAGGCAAAGGGTGCACTCAAGGAGATTGGTATCGCCAAGTTCTCCGTGCCCCTCATGTGCCTCGAGGTCATTGACCGCGCCATGCAGGTCTACGGCGCAGAGGGTATTTCCCAGGACCAGCCCCTCGCGTCCATGTACGCCCACGCGCGTACCCTCCGCTACGCCGACGGACCCGACGAGGTCCACATCCAGCAGGTCGCAAAGGTCGAGCTCCGCGACCGCCTCGCGTACATCCAGGACCGCGCGGCGCGTATTCACCGCACAGAGGTCCAGATGGGCGCAAAGTCCCGCCAAGCCAAGCTCTAGACGAGGGTCAGAAGTGTCCAACCAGCCTGTAGTCGTATGCACCTGATACAGTAGGCAGTAGTACATAGTTGGGGTCTAGTTGGTAGCGGGCTCGCCAAGGGCACGTCGTATGGCTGCCATGCGGCGCGCCGCCGCCGACGCAGCGGCCCACTGCGCGTCGATGGGAGTAGATGCTGGTGGGTTGCGGTCGGCAGCGACGAGCGCATTGGCGCGCGCACGTGCTGGCGACTCGCTGGGAGGGAGCGAGGCTAGAGCTTCAGCGGCGTATGCAGCCGACACGAGCGGGTCACGGAACATGTTTGGCGGCTCTTCAACGAAGAGGGTTGCGTCGGTTGAAGCCGCCGTCGTGGGAGGAAGGACGAGGTCCCATAACCATGGTTCCCATATCTCGCGGTCGGCGCCGGGCTCTAGGCGGGACCACCACAGCGCGAGCGCGCGGCCCTGTTCGAGCGGCCGCGCACGTCCCGCAGCAGCACAGATGGCGCCCGCCGCGCCCGCGCGAATATCCACGTCGTCGTCTTCGAGTAGTCGCAGTGCCGAGCGGAGCAGGGACGCGCGTGTCCCAGCGTCCCCTCCGGCAGCGTACAGTCCCGGCGCGAGGTGTTGGAGCGCAGCAAGGGCACTGGCGCGCCGCGGTTCCGACTGAGGGGGTTAGCTTGTGCCGCCCAATGAAGCTCACCTGGTTCTCATCGGACGCAGTCTCGATCAGTGCCGCGAGCTCGGCGCGCGCCCCCGCGCTCAAGCCGCCCGCCGCCGCTGCGCGGCCCAGCGCACCCAGCGCCGCCTCACGTAGTGGCACGCACCGTGCTGAGGCCGCGTACCGAGCCAACATTGGCGCGAGGCGCGCAATGTCCGCGGACGCGGCAGGCCATACGGCGATCACCTCAACCGCGGCGGTGCGCACGGCGTTGCTAGTGGCCTTTGCTTCTGCGAGGCGGACAACGGCGGGGAGAAGCGCGGGCACGCACCGCGCGTCGTCGCCGGTGATGTACGCTAGTGCAGCGAGCTGTGCGTCCTCTGGCACGTCGGGCGCGAGAAGCGGCACGACGTCCCCGTGCGCCAGCAGCAGCCGCGCCGCTGCACCATGTAGCAGGTCTGCGCCCGGCGCAGGCCGCGCGCGGAGGTACGTAACTGCTGTGTGGGTCGCGTGCGCGAGCAGCGGCGAGTTGGGTACAGCTGCGCCGTACGCCGCCACGCAGTCGAGGATCGCTGCTGGAATAACTGGGTGTGCGGTCGGCGGCCACATGGCAAGCGCATCACGGAGGCGGAGCTCGAGCGTGCGCCTGTCGCTTGCCTCGACGGTGTCCCATGCCACGACGTCGGTGAAGAGACGCCGGAGGAACAAAAGTCGTCCATGGACAGTGTTCATGTCGCCCGACACGTGCGACACACGCGTGGCCGTTACTTTGGCCTTGTCCAGCGCGCGCTGCGGCGAGAGGAGCGACGAGAGCGCCTGCGAAGCCACTTCGCGGACCTGCCACTCGACCGAGCCCAGGAACGCCTCGACAGCTGGAAACAGCCTCTCCGCCAGCTCGTCCCCGTCCGACGACCATCGCAGGGACCGCAGGATGATCAGAATTGGGAACAGCGGCGAGTGGTCCCCCAGTGTCGCGTGCGAAGTCGGGCCGCCTGTACCCCGCGCATGCCGCAGGTACTGCGTAATGTACGGGATCAGCGTGGGGTACTGGGCATGCCATGACGCGAGGGTCTGGCGTGCTGCGAGTGCCGCCCGGCCGTTATCGTCTTGCGCCCGCGACGTCGAGAGTACACGGTTACTCAGAGTCGAGAACAGGATCAAGCCCACGTTCCGCACGTTCCAGTTTGCGCTCCCGAACGCCGCGAGCGACACGGTCAGTGTCCGCTCGAGGTACCGGGGTAGCAGGCGCGTCTGGCGCGCGTCGAGCAGCACAATCTTGAGCGTGTTCATGGCATGCACCTTTGTGGCGTCCGACGACGAGGACGATACAGACCCCATGGTCAGTAACCTGTCAACCGCGTGGTCCAGCAGCGCCTGGTTGCCCGACACGAGCGCGAGGAAAGTGTATGGCAGGGCAGCGGAACGGCGCAGCGTCGACAGTGTTCCCTCAGCGACGGTGCCGAGTTCAGTCTCGAGCCATCCCTCGACGAGAGGCGCGAGATCTTCGTGTCGCCGTGCGGCGTCGACCACGGCCCCAAGCGCAGGGGCGACGCGCGAGAATGTCCCCCGGTGCCGGATCTCGTGCAGCCACGAGAGGTACATCCGCCCGACGGCGTCAACCTCGTCACGGCTCCACACCGTCTGCTCCTTGGCCGCGAGCGGCACCGTCACAATCACAGAGAGCAGGTCGCTGTCAAGTTAGATAAACCGCGCATGTTAACTCACCCTGCTTCGCGCACCGCGCGCCAACAGCCCGAGAGCAAATTGGTGTGGTCTGGGCTGTCATCCCCGTCATCGTCGTCGCCTAGAACCTCGTACGCGCGCGCAATTTCGTGCGCCGCCGTGTCGCCGTCCTCGGATGGGCCAAGGGACACAACCTTGCGCGTAGCTGCCCACACGCGCCGAACGAGGTCCAAGAGGCGATGGAGCGTCGGCGCCCAGGCATCCTGCTCCGCGGCACTGGAGAGGTCCAAGCAGCGTACCAGTTCACTAGCGTCAGCCAACACCGGGAAAAGATCAGCTTACACAATGACGCTAAGCGGTCCGTGGAGGGGGTACTCGACGATACCAGTCCCGAGGTCCGCCTCGGCGCTGGCAACGTGGCGTTCCAGCTGGTCGGTCGCCTGGCCTACAAACGCGAGTGCCTGCGCCTGCCCAGCGGGGAGGACTAGTTTCGTGAAGATGATGCAGAGCGCTGCGCGTCCCGCTTCGGCCTGAGTCTTACGGGGATGATTGACGCTTGCACGCGCCGACGCGAGGAGAGCGACCGTTGCAGGCGTGTCGAGGCTCTCAAACCCAGCGAGGGGTAGAGGTGCACGCGCAATACTGGCGTCAGCTAACACGCGGGTTTTCTCAGCTTACATGCTACGCGCCTGTGCGCGTGCCTCGGTGAACTCGCTCGCCTGGCACGCGACGAGGTCGGCGACGCGCTGGGGCGTGTACACGCGCACGTGCGCCTCGTCGCCGCACACGTCAAGATACAGCCGCAGGAGCTTGAGGGCGTATATGGACCGCAATGCGGGGTGTTCGCGGTACGCCCTGATAGCGGGCGCGAGGAAGTCGTCAAGGAACCAGGCGTGGAACGCTGCCGACGTCGCGAGGCGGGCTGCAGCTGCCTCGGCAACGCCAGGCTTACCCTTTGCACCCTTTGCGACGTCGCGCGCAGCGACGGCCTCGAGCGCCTTGAGGTGTGTAAGGAACGCGTGGACCGCCGAGACCATGTCTGTGCGCGCGCCCGCCGCGGGGATAGCATCGTTGACGCGCAGCGCAAAACGCACGAGATCCATAGTATCCCGATCGAGTACGCTGCGAGACAGCGCCACAAGCTCGAACGCCATTATGCGTATCGCGGGAGTCGCGTGCGTCAGAGCGTCATGCAGCCTGTCGTGCGGAAGTGCGCTGAGCGCAACAAACCCAGACGACACGCCGTAGCTTGCCGTCGTGACCCACGCGCCAAAGTATCCGTCATCGCTCGCGGCTTGCTCGTCCAGCATGCGCAAAAGCGTGTCGTACGCGTACCGCTGCGCCTTGAACAGCGCTGGGAGGAGATACCGGCTCAGCGTCGTTACAGCTGCGTCGCGCAGGTGCGGGATGAGTGGCGCAAGCATTGCCTCGTCGCGCTCAGTGTCGGTCGCCCCGGCCCGATCACGGCCTAGCAGCGCCACGATGGCTGACGCGCGCACAGCCACGCCGTCCTGCTCGTCCATCTCCGCCAGAAGCCGCGGGAGGAGCTCGGAGGGTACGGCCGACCTTGGCACCGTGTCCGCCATTATACTTATCGCGACGAGGCTGCCGCGACGCCCGAGCTCGTTTGCGGCGTCGACGAACAGGGCGGTGAGCGGGTGCTCTGCGTCCCCTGACGGGCCTGCCAAACTCGACGACTGCGCCGCGGCCGATACAGGAAGCGCAGCGACCAGCTTTGTCGCGGCGCTGAGGCACTCCGCTGCGCGGACTGGCCGTGGCCGGACCGTATGTGCAAGATTGACGAGGAGAAGTGCGCCGAGCGCGCCGCGGGGCTGGAGTGCCGGTCCGACGCGCGCATAGACGAGGTCCACCACATCAGGTGCCGGCAGGGCCGCAGTCAGTTGTCGCAGGAGCACGATCCAGAATGAGAGGAGCTCGAGGTCGTCGTCGCTTCCCCTCAGCGCCGTATCCAGACCTCGCGAGAGCACTTCCCTGCCTGTCAACATTGCACCCGTGTTGGTTACTCACGATGTCAGCTGGTCCCGCTTCAGCCGGTGCAAATCTTTCCGCGCGCCCTCGAGGGCCGACACGCTCCGCTTGTCCATCTTGCCCGCGCCAGCCGTCGTGGTGTAGTTGACAGTTGGGACGTTGGACGCATTCGCTTGCTCGCAATCAAGGCCGATCCGGCCAGCCGGAAATATTTGCTCCCGCCTGGGTCACAACAATCTCCCATTGTCGCGATCGACGTTTGACCAGAGGTCGAGGTTGAGCCAGCGAAACCGCTGGCACCCCATTCTTAAGCGTGTTTCCCAATTGACTCCCATCTCCCAATCTCTGTTAGTACAGCCTGGTCAGTATACCTGCCTTTCATTGTACTTTGAAATTGCGCAGTAGACCGGGGTTCGAATCCCCGACAGAGAACAACTTCTTTTTGTCGATTATGCGTTGGCATCAAACTGTCTTCATTTTGTCGATTCTGCCCTTTATTTTGCCCTAATGGTACACCTCCGAAATAGCTGCCAGCTCCGAGATAAAAGGACGCACTGCAAGGACGCAGCGTAAATAACAACTGGGGCGAACACGATGTGCAGCATCTTCGGTCGCCGCTTGTATGCATCCAGCTCTGTATGTGTTGACGTCTGCGCCTGTGTGGGGTGATATTTACTGCACTCATAACATCACGTGACATCACCCCCCAACCTCGATGAAATGTCGGTTGCCACCACCTCGGACTTCTCCTTGGTCACCTCTCTCCTCTGTTAGTTACAGACGCGAGCAGAGCCACACTCCGCGCACACACACACGCCACGATGGCCGACATCAAGCCGGACATCAAGCCCGACGTCGAGGGCGAGGACGCCTTTGTGCACCAGGTGGCCATCGAGGTGGGTTGCGTCTAAACACCGCCATCACTCACCGCAGATGTCTCGCATGATGAACCTTGTCAACCCGAACGACACGCTCGCGCAGCGCGTCATAGGTATTGCGCGGGGTAACCGTACCGGCGCGGGTTTTGTGAATGGCAAGTGAGCCAGCGATATACACTTACTGACGCGCAGGCATGTCGACGTTTGGCAAGTTTCCAGAGGACGCCTTGTTGTCCCTGCACGCGCGGATTCTGGCGCACGAGAGCCTGCGGGCATCGCGCGCCGACCTCTCGCCGCGCCGCAAGAGCCAAGTTGAGGGAATGGACCACGACGTGAGCGACGTGCTGGAGGCGGACGCGCCGCGGCGGGGCGGGCTACGACAGAGTGCTGGTGCGCCAAAGTTCCGCGCTCCGGCCGCCGCGCGCCCATCCGTCCTTGGCCTAGACAAACTCGCCGCGCGTATGCGCGCCGAGGCGGCGGGGAACGGCGAGAGCTCTGGTTCTTCGTCCTCGGAACCACCCGCCAAGCGACCCAAAGTCGAGCCCAAATCTGAGCCCCGAGACGACGCAGAGGTCAAGGAGGAGCGCGGGGGCGTGTTCAAGGTCCCCGCTCTGCCCGTTAAGCGAGAGGCTCGCCGCGTCAAGCCCGAAGACACGCCCAGCCACGGCGGCGGCATGTCCGATGCCGCCCGCGCAAAGCTCGAAGAGTACCGCCGTAACAAGCACAAACCCTCCACTGCTGTACAGGCTTCCAACGACCGGCGCGACCGCGACCGTGCAGGCCTCGACGACTTTAAGAGCCGCCTTAACAAGGGCTCGTACCAGACCGAAAGGGACCGCCGGGACGACAGGAATCGCCGCGACGACCGGGATCGTGACCGCGACCGCGACCGCGGACGATACGATGACCGCCGCGACGACCGCGACGGCCGCGGCGGGCGGAGCTGGGACGCGGCGCCCACGCCACGCACTTCCCGCCCCGACCGCGGCGACCAGAGCATGCGCGTGCCGAACCGCGGCTGGGACGAGACGCCCAGCCGTAATGGCCCTGGCGGCTGGGGCAAGGCCAGCAGCGCTCGCCGCGGATGGGACGAGACCCCGTCCCGCAGCCGGCCTGACAGCCCCGAGTTTGAGGTCAACGAAAAGGAGTGGGAGGAGGAGCAGATCCGAATTGATCGCGACTGGTACAACTTTGACGACGAGGGCGCGGTGGTGAGCTTTGAGTCGCACCCTTGAGCTGACAACAGGCTGGAGATGAGGAACATAACCCGTTTGCACAGTGGGCGGCGCTTGAAGAGTCCAAGGAGAAGGAGCTGCAGCAAAAGGTCGCCAAACGGCAGACCGCGCGGCAGGCGCAATACGTGAGCTAACTTGATACGCGCTGAGCTAATGGCAGAACGCGGACAACGACAAGTGGGAGAACAACCGAATGTTGACGTCGGGCATCATCACTGCTGGCGAGATTGACCAGGACTTTGAGGACGACAGCGATTCCAAGGTGCACGTGCTTGCGCACGACATCAAGCCGCCGTTCCTTGACGGCAGCTCGATTTTCACGCGGCAGCTGGACCCAGTGGGCGTCGTGCGGGACCCGACGTCCGATATGGCCGTGTTTGCGCGCAAGGGCAGCCAGCTGGTACGCGACCGGCGTGAGCGGCAGGAACGCGAAAAAGCTGCGGCCAAGGCGGCGAGCATGGCGGGCACAACACTGGGTAACCTCATGGGCGTCAAGGACGAGCCCGAGCTCGGCGCCGAGGGACAAAAGGACGACGGCGTTGACGAGGACAACTACAAGGCGGGGTCGCAGTTTGCCACGCACCTGAAAAAGGCCGAGGGCGCGTCCGAGTTTTCGCGCACGCGAACACTTAAAGAGCAGCGCGAATACCTCCCCGCGTTCGCTGTACGCGAGGAGCTCATGCAGACTATCCGTGACAACCAAGGTGGGTTGAACCAGCGCCGGATGGGGCTGACAGCAGTCGTGGTTGTGATTGGCGAGACGGGCTCGGGCAAGACGACGCAGCTTGCCCAGTTCCTCTACGAGGACGGATACTGCTCCAATGGGTTTGTCGGGTGTACCCAGCCGCGTCGTGTCGCTGCCATGTCCGTCGCCAAGCGTGTCAGTGAAGAGATGGAGTGCGAGCTCGGCAGCACGGTCGGCTACTCGATCCGTTTCGAGGACGTCACCAGCAAGGAAACCAAGATCAAGTGTGCGTTTTAAATGCCAGGCGCCGCTGACAGCAGACATGACCGATGGTATCCTCCTGCGCGAGTCGCTTAACGAGCCCGACCTCGACCGTTACAGCGTGCTCATCCTCGACGAAGCGCACGAGCGGTCCCTAAGTACCGACATGCTCATGGGGTTGTTGCGTAAAAGTGCGTAGACGCAAGGGTAGTTGAGCTGACTCATAGTCTTGACGCGGCGGCGCGACCTCAAGCTCATTGTGACGTCGGCGACCATGAATGCGGACAAGGTTAGCTGTCGCTTGTCTGCCAAGCTAACTTCAGTTCTCAAAGTTCTTTGGCAACGCGGCGCAGTTCACCATCCCAGGACGCACATTCCCTGTGGAGACGTTCCACTCAAAGTCGCCGTGCGAGGACTACGTCGACAGCGCGATCAAGCAGGTGTTGCAAATCCATTTGTCGAGCCCCAAGGGCGACATTCTGGTGTTCATGACGGGTCAGGAGGACATTGAAGCGACGTGCGCTGTGGTGCAAGAACGCCTGGAACAGATCGACGACGCGCCACCACTCGCTGTATTGCCCATCTACTCGCAGATGCCGGCCGACCTGCAGGCCAAGATCTTCCAGCCGACGGCGGACGGGCGGCGCAAAGTCGTCGTTGCGACGAACATTGCAGAGACGTCGCTGACAGGTGGGTACACTATTGTGACTGAACTGACGCGCAGTCGACGGTATTCTGTATGTGGTCGACGCTGGGTACGCCAAGGTCAAGGTGTACAACCCCAAGGTCGGCATGGACGCGCTGCAGATTACACCCATCTCGCAGGCGAATGCAGGGCAGCGTACTGGTCGTGCGGGACGTACAGGCCCAGGGTTCTGTTACCGGCTGTACACGGAGATGGCGTACATCAACGAGCTGCTGGAGAGCAACATTCCCGAGATCCAGCGGACAAACTTGGCAAACACGGTGCTACAGCTCAAGACTCTGGGAGTGAAGAACCTGCTCGAGTTCGACTTTATGGACCCGCCGCCACAGGACAACATCATCCAGTCCATGTGGCAGCTGTGGTACCTGGGTGCACTGGACAACCTGGGCGACCTGACGGACAATGGGCGGATCATGTCTGATTTCCCGATGGAGCCCGCGCTCGCCAAAATGATTATCGTTTCGGCGCAGTACCAATGCTCAGCCGAGATGCTCACCATTGTGAGCATGTTGTCTGTCCCCTCGGTATTCTACCGCCCGCCGCAGCGCGCCGAGGAGTCGGACGCTGCGCGCGAAAAGTTCTTTGTCCCCGAATCAGACCACCTCACCCTTCTGCACGTGTACACCCAGTGGAAGAACAACGGGTACAAGGACCAGTGGTGCATGAAGCACTTTTTGCATCCCAAGATCCTGCGCAAGGCGCGCGAGGTCCGCGGGCAGCTCGAGGAGATTATGCAGGCCCAGAAACTCCCCATCGTGTCGTGCGGCACGGACTGGGACGTCGTCAGGTAAGCTCAGCAAACCCGCCAGTAGCTCACAGCAGGAAATGCATTACGGCAGGATACTTCCACCAGGCGGCGCGCGTCAAAAACCTCGGCGAGTACGTCAACATTCGCCAGGGCACACCGTGTGTCCTGCACCCGACGTCGGCGCTGTACGGCCTCGGCTACATGCCCGACTACGTGGTGTACCACGAGCTCGTCCTGACCTCGAAGCGTGAGTTTTTCGCCGCCACGCGCCCCGCTGACCGGCAGAATACATGATGTGTGTCACGTCCGTCGACCCGTACTGGCTCGCCGAGCTCGGCAGCGTCTTTTTCAGTATCCGCGAGCGCAACTTTGACGGCCTGCAGCGCGCGCGCGCGAACCATGACCTGAACAAGAAGACCGAGATCCTCGCGCAGATGGCCGAACAGCGCGAAGAGTGAGTAGAGCCAACACGCAGGAGAGCTGACGCCAGGATGGAGCGGAAAAAGGCCGACGAGATGCGCTCCGATGCCATTGCGCGGACCCCCAAAATTGGCGGTATCGGCACTCCGCGCGTCGGAGCTACACCCCGCAGCGCGGGCATAGGTGCCGGCGCGCGCTCGCGTACGTCCGCGACACCACGGCGGCGAGCAGGAGGTATCTAGCCTCGTACCCATCGCCACAATCGTAGCCCAACATTAGCATGTAACCATAGACGACGCCTGAGCAGAAAGATGTCTAACACGCGGTGCCTAACATATCCATGGCCACGTTCGCGCTCGAAGTGTGTACAGTGCGCGTGCGGCGCGGTAATACGAATGCTATCATGACGGGCGGACGGATCCGGTGCGGAGAGAAGGAGGGTATGCGAGTGTGGGCCGTACATACGTCTGTCTGTCTGTCTATTCTATGGTCGTATCGTGTCTGAGATGCCGAGTAGGAGAGTTACCCGCCGAGGGCAGGTTTGATTTAGTCAAGTCGCGAAAAAGAATTGGGCCCAGGGGTATTGTCGTTCAAGGTCCGCCCCGCCTTACATGATCACGCAATCCTTGTCCTTTGCGTGTCCGTTCGCGGCACCCTCCTTCATCGCCTCGAGCTCGCGCTGGCGGTTAAGTGCTGCACCGCCGCCGGTAATCCCGCCCGCGAGGCGCTTGTTTGCACGCTTGTCGCCGCCCTCGGCGGCCAGGCGGTACCACTTCATCGCCTGCTGGATGTTGGCAGGCACGCCTACGCCCGTCTGCGAGTCAGCCTCGTGTCCAAAGCGACAGATCGCCGCGTCATGTGCTTTGCGCCCCTCGCCGATCGGACGTGGGACGCGAGCTGTGCGCGGGCGCGCTACTCACCTCTGTGAAATACCCCAGCGCGTACTGGGCCTTTGCGAGGCCCTTATCGGCGGCCTTCTTGGCCCACAGGTACGCCTCCGTGTCCGACTGCGGGAGCACGCCTTCCGCGCCGACGAGGTACCATGCCGTGAGGGCAAAGCAGGCATCGCGGTGGCCCTGCTGCGCGGCAATGTTGTAGTAGTGGATACTGAGCGCAGCGTCGACGGGACACCCCATCTTGCCGTACTCGTAGCACTCGCCAAGCTTGAACGAGCTGGGCGCGTACCCGAGCTCTGCCGCCTGAGCGAGCAGTTCCGCCGAGTAATCGAGATCAACAAACACAATGTTCTCGATACCGCGCTCGTGCAGCAGCGCCAGTTCGTGCAACGCGTGGGGAAACTCCTCGGTCGCATGCTCCGCAGAGCGTTTCAGCCACTTGACGCCCTCCTTTGGCCGCTTGCTCAGACCCAGCGACCCATTCAGCTCGGCCGTGCCAAGACGGTACATGGCACCAGGGTGCATGCCGACCGCGGCCTTTCTGAAACGTCAGCGGGGACCACATACGCCCACTCACTTGTAAAACTGGATGGCCTTTGCGCTTTCCCTTCGCGTGCCCCAGCCGTGCTCGCAACACGTCCCGGCGCGGTAACACGCGTCCGGGTGGCCGTGTTTGGCAGCGAGAGCGAAGAGGGGGAACGCCTTGTCAAAGTCCTGCTTGCCGCGTGTTGTGCCTATGCCGTTGGCGTAGCAGTCGGCAAGGAAGTACTGGGCGTCGGGGTATCCGCGGTCTGCAAGGCGTTTCAGCAGGCTTGTCGCCTCCTTGATGAGCTCGTCACGCTTCTCCATTGCAGCGGGGTTGGGCCGGTTGGCGGGGTCTCCCGGGTCGTCAGGATTGGGCGGGGGCACCATTGACTTTGCCGCGTCAATCATAAAGACGGCAAATTCAAAGATGAGCTCGGGGTCGTTTGTCTTCTTGGCATTTTCGCGGTACAGCTCGAGCGTGCGGTCGTGGGACAGCAGCTCGGCCTGCTTGCCTGGCCTCAAGTGCGCTGCGCAGTGTCAGCATGTCTATATCTGGCGCGCGCGCGCAACACAGCGCCCGCGTCATCGTCGTCTTTGTTTGTCCCGGCCCTCGCTCATCGCTCTGATCTCACATTGGTCCATCAGGGGTGGTGGTCCCGGCATTGGCAGGGGCCGTTCGCCACTGTTGCGGTACTGCGAGCTGCGCGCCGACCCGCTCGGGTTGCCGTTACCGCGCAGGTCGCCAAAGTCCTCGTAGGACGCATGCGAGTATTGGGACATGGTGGGGGGAAGAGTGTGATGCCAAGTAATGAATGGCGGGAGGGAACGTGGGTTGGCGCTAGTGCTGGTGGTTGTGGAGAATGGTGGTTAAAGTGGAGGGTGGAGTGGCTGCTGTGCGCACCGCAGTCTGTGATGGCGACGATGTCGGGGATGGAGATTCCCAATGGAACACCGGTCAACACGACCAAACAGTCGGCGAGAAAGAGAGAGAGTGAGCGTGAGAGAGGTTTGCGCCTGGCAGCTCGGTTAACGAGCAACGAACGCCACGATGGAAAGGGTGGTGACGCCAAATGTGTTCCTTGGCGTGTTGTAGCAAGGGAAAATTGGGCAGACGCGCGCCGAGATCGTGGGGAACTACGCGAGCCGCGTGTTGTGTGGCTGTCGGTACAGCTCCAAGCCAAGAGGAGGAGAGTTGTCCAAGGGGGATTCAAGAAATCAAGCGAGCGAGAGAGTTGTTGTCGACGACAATGATGATGATTTCAGTGTGCAGCTGTCGTCGAGCGATGAAATGCCTGTGCGTCTGTTGTTCTGTCACACTGTGTGATGGGGGGAGAGGGAAGGTGGGGTGCCACTGAAAATAACAAGGTGGGTGCCTATTAAGGTAGAATCAGGGTCACAACACGTGGCAAAAACTCACCCCAATTGAGCCTGACACTGCCGCGGCTGCTCGCTGGGCTCGGCGAAAGTTGGGAAAACCACATTTCGGCGGTGCCAGACTAAACGCCTATCCAACCTTCTCGTCGCCGCCGCCGTCGTCGTCGTCACCGACCAAGCCTGCTCGACACGTTCCCAGCGCGACCCACGTCAAACAGATATGCGCGCGTTCCTCGCCTCGTTGAGGCGACCACTGCTGTCGCGCGGTTTCGCGACGGCCGCCGAGCCAGCGGCGGCGGCCTCCTCCTCGTCATCGTCGACAGCGGCCGCTAGCGCCGAGGGCGAAGCCGAGGCCAGCGAGACAGGATCTCGCTGGTCGCCATTTACGCAGCGTACCGGCGTTATTGCGCGCAAGCGCGGCATGACCTCGATGTGGGATAACAACGGCAAGCGGTGGCCCGTGACGGTGCTGCAGTTGGACAACGTCGAGGTCGTCCGACACACGCTCCCGCCCGCCAACGACCCCAAGCAGCTCCACTCCCTCCAGGTCGGCGCTTCCGACCGTCCCGAGCGCACAATCAATAATGCACTCAAGGGATACTACCGCGCCCACGGCCTCAGCCCAAAGTACAAGCTCCAGGAGTTCCGCGTCACTCCCGACGCCGTCCTCCCCGCCGGCACACAGCTCGGCGCAGGCCACTTTGTCCCCGGCCAGTACGTGGACGTTACCGCGACTAGGTGAGTAGGGGTTGGAGCGGGTGGTGGCACAAGTGTCGCACAAGCTCACACGCAGCATCGGAAAGGGCTTCCAGGGCGGCATGAAGCGGCACGGTTTCCGCGGCCTCAAGGCGTCGCACGGTGTGTCGCTCACGCACCGTTCGAGCGGTTCGACGGGTCAGCACCAGGTATGCTCTACGTCTGGTGCCAGTGCTAACAGCTCAGGACCCCGGGCGTGTTCTCCCCGGCAAGAAGATGGCGGGACACATGGGCAATGTCAAGCGGACGACGCAGAACTTGCTCGTGCACCGGGTAGACCTTGCGCTGAACCTGGTGTTTGTGCGCGGCGCCGTCCCCGGTGCCGACGACGCGTTTGTCGCGGTCCGTGACGCCAAGAAAAAGGTCGCGTACAAGGCCCGTGCGGCCCTCCTCGCCGGTAAACCCGAAGACGAGTGGCTCAGCGAGGGTGTCACTGCCCTCCCCACTCCGGCGGGTACCGTCGAGCGCGCCCAGAAGGAGGGCTGGCCAGAGATCATCCAGTGGCCTGGCAAGAGCGCTTAGGTTGCCCACATCTCCCACTAGTCCCCACATAGCACAGGTCACATGCATCTCCACTGCACAAACGCGGGCCGCCACACCCTTAGAGAAGCCCTTGCACACCTCAGAAAATCCTTGCATACTCTACAGACAACTAGTTCTAAGGATGGGCATTGTTGCACCCGCCACTAGAGCTTGGCCTTGACGGCCGCGTCCTTGTCCTTTCCGTCCTTCATAGCGGCGTACGCCATGCGGCCAAAAAAGTCAAAAGGCCCGCGGTCGGCGCGCGCGGCAGCTGACGACGCCTGTCCGAGCGCGGCACGCGCAGCGATGCCCTGGGCAATGATGGCGAGGCGGTACAGCATCCATGAACGCACCCACTCCATGCCGGGGATGGGGTGTGGCCATGCCTGCGGCGCGTCGGCCGAGTTGACGCTCGCGCGCCACGCGTATCCCGCGTTCATGTCCTCGACCCACCACTTCTCCAGCTGCTCGACCTGCGGAATCCCAGTAACAGACGACGGCACGCCCTTGAGACCGAGCATGAGGTTGTTCACTGCCCCCTTGCCGCCAAAGATCGCCTTGTCGTCGCCTGCCAAAGGCACAAACGAGAATGGGAGAAGAACGTTGCCAAGGTCCGCTAGCGGCGAGCCGAGCGTGCACAGCTCCCAGTCGAGAATGCCAATGACTCGGGGCTCGGTGGGGTGGAAGATCTGCCGTAAGTACGTGCGCGCGCGCGGATGCCGCTCGCGGCATGTGCTCGGTGCGGCGCCGCCAATTCGGGCGACGCCACGCTCTGCTCGGCGTCCTCGAACCCACCAAATTGTCAATCTTGTAGTCTCCATGCACGATACTCGCGCCGTGGCGCTGCTCCGCCTTGGCGACAATCGCGGCGCCCTGTTGAAAGTATGGTGTGAGCTCGTCGGCATGGGCAATGTCGCCGAGAATGCCGCCCGGGTTCTCCTTGACCGGCGCCTGCGCCTGTGCGGCCGAGACCTTCATGAGAGACTTGACCTGGCGGGGGAAGTATGGCTTGGCTACTGGGTCAGGCGCAAACGACTTGGGGAGGCGCAGCTCGCTCAGAGGGACGGTCGCGAGTTGGGCCAGTGTGCGGATCGCCGAGCGCCAGCTGGGCCGTCAGAACGCTCACTCAATCACCTCGCCCCGCTGCTGCTCACCAGGCATCCCGTTCCTCCTTGGGCAAATCCGGCATGAGCACGTCAGTGAAGATCCGGCCCTTGAGGAACTCCATGACGTAGAATGGCGCGCCGGCGACCTCCGTGTCCATGCACAGACAGTACACGCGGGGCACGGGCACGCGGCGGTCCTTCGACTGCGCGCCGGCGGGCAAGCGGTCATTGTACGCGTTCAGAGCAGACAGGATCTCGTACTCCCTGTCGACGCGGTGTGCTGTACTGCTCAGAAGCTTGCCCAGCGGCGCACGCCGCAGCACATATTTCCGCTCGGGCGTCTCGAGAAGGTACGTCGGGTTTGACTGGCCGAACTGCTGTCAGCGAGGCGTGGTCGGTGGGCAAAAGCGAGGTGCCGCGCAACATTCGAGGGGTGGCGCTGGCGTCGCCCGCGCGATACCAGCTATTATCTACTCACGCCAAACTGCTTCACTCCAATGGGCCCCTTGAACCCCGCGACGTTCTTCTCGAGGTACGGCGCGAGGCGGTCGAGGTCGATCGGCGCACGGACGTCGCCGACGACGGTACCGTCGGATTTCGACATGGCAAGTGTGGCGGGGGTGTTGGGGGGAGGGGGCGAGGCGGCGCGCAAAGTAGAGCACAACAAGTAGATAGTGGTCGATGAGAACAGCCACAGCACCCCGGCTAGCTACCAAAAAGTCAGTGATCAAGAGCGATGGGGATTGTTGGTGGAGTCTCGCGAGCACACATCGGGCGTTCAAGTAACCGGTCAACCACAGGTGCAAAGTAACCGGCGGCCGACTCCGCCGGCCACCGAACAAGCTCGTCGTCGGCTCAGACCGCCCTTGGTCTCATATATCCGACTGGTGTTGCCTCCTTGTCACATACATCTTCTCGTCTGATTATTCGCCATTCTGATGAGGGCGTATGCAGCGCTGCGCAGACTTAAAGGTCGTCAAGTTAAAGCAACTCACCGACGGCCAGCGATAAAGGACAGATGAGACGTCTACTTCAGACGCCTGAGGGCGCGCCCCCACGCCGACGCCAGCCCGACACGCTGACACATGCCCGCGGCGCTGACACCTAACCGCGATCGATACATGGTACTACAACTAATCACAGGAGGCCGAGGATCTGGCCGTTGGCCGTGCGTATGAGACGGTCTTCGTACTCGAAATCGTGAATTGCCTGGCGTCAGCTCGGTCACTCCCCAAAAAGCTCACCTGGTTCATGGTACGGCTCATGAGTGGCCAACCGTCACCGCCCTCCATTGGGCGGCGGTAAGCGGGCGCGCACGGCGGAGGAGCCCAGAACGCGCCCCACGGCGTCGTGTGCGGCATAGGCCACCCTGCGTACCCCCTTCCGCTGCCGCCGCCGCTGTTCCCCGCGTACTTGGCTTCCGCGGCGCGTATCCGCGCGCGCGCGAATGCCTCGCCGTTTATCTCTTTCCTGCATGTCAGTGTACGCTCGGTACGAATCTTGTGCGCCCGGGCACAGCCCCCCAGTCCTTTGCTCAATCAACCGTGCCCTCCCCTTCGACGAGGTCCGTGCGTGGGTACACGCTGTGCGCCACCAGCCCTGACGAAGGCCTTGGTTGTCACACGTCGTGCTTCGCACTCATGTCACCTAAAGTCTGCACCATGACCTCTCCTTGCGTTGCTGGCCCGCCCGCACCCACCACTCACTCTGCTTCGCTGACTATATTGCTGAGCGTCATCTTGAGCCTTCTCTTTTCGTCCTTTATGAACTTTGCGTGGTTGGCGACTTTGGTCTTGTGGTACGCGAGTGCCTGCTTGGCGCGAGCGACTTCTTGCTTCTGCGCAACCTTGATGGCCGCCTTCTGGTTGGCAATTTCCCAGTCGACCAGCTTCTTCTGTTCCTTGGTCAGGTTGCGGTAGTTGTACGGGCGCGGCGAGGGCTTGAGGTTCATAATCTCGTCGCTGGGTTTGGGCACGCCGTATGGCTCGTCCTTGGCCATTGCCGCTTGCTGTGCGCTGTAGCCCCCCGCGCAGCCGTACCCGCCCAGCGGCGGAACAGATGTCGACGTTGAGTACGCCGGCTCAGCACACATCGGAGCGTAAGGGTTCCCTGTACGAAACATGGCCATGTGTGAAGGGTAGTAGTCCCGTCCTGCCATCTCTGGCGCCTCGGGCAGCAGTCGCGGGATACTCAACCGAACGCGCTTGAGTAGGTGAGGCTCTCTGCTTGTCGGTGCTGGAAGAGGTCGGATCCACGCGCTGTCAGACCACGGCCGCTGCATAGGCGAGGTCGCCTGTGGTCGTCGTCAGCAACGCCGTCGGTGGCAAACGTGGTAAGAGAGTAGTTTTAACAGTGACTGTTGCCGGCGCAAACTTCTGCACTGCACAAAGAGTTCAGCACATGCACACTCGCATTGTGTGTGCGCTCAACATCCTCGTGCCCGTGCCGATCACGAGGCATGGCAAAAATTGCACGCCGCTCATGAACCATGCTGGCTCGCACCATGCCACCTGCCCCGTCGCGCCCTTCTTTTGTCGTCTGACCGGGCACGTCGGAGTCGCCTCGGAGGAGGGTCTGGCCAGCTTGCCAACAACGCTGACACTGGTCCAACGCACAGACCTATAGAACATGTGTCATATCGAATGCCCTCTACACAATACCATGCGACACACCACCATCACCGCCATGCCTCTACTGCGCGCTGACGGCGCCAACCGACGGGGGGAGACCGTCGTTGCCAGCACCCTTCTTATCCCGACCACCGTCACGGCCACCGCCGCGGCCACCGCGACCGCCCCGGCCACGTCCTCCCCTGAAGCCGCCGCCGCGCTTGCCAAACTTGCCGCCGCGGCCACCACCGCCGCCCTTCCGCCACTGGCCGCCGCCGCCGCTGCTCTTCTTCGAGTCGCGAGCCTCCTGCCACTTGAGCTTGGCCTGGTAGTTGGCGCGCTTGGTCCAGAACTCGCGCTGCTCCTCCTCTGAAATGTCAACAAGAGTCCGCTAGGAGTTACTCACCAGTCATGCGCTCCCACGACACTGGGTTGCCGCCGTACTTGAGCTCGGCAGCCCGGAGCTTGGAAAGCTCGTCGTCGGTGATCTTGGAGCCATCCTGCTTGGCAATGGTGCCGACCTTCTGGCCAGCAGGCAGGCCCATGAAGACGTCGGGGATGGCGGTCTCCATGACCTCCTCCTTGAGCGCCTTCCAGTCGCCCTCGCCCTCAACAGTGAGCTTGACGGCACCCCCGTCCTCGAACGGAATCTGAGATGGGTCCTTGACCGTGCCGTTCTCGGGCGAGACCTCGAGCGTCACACCCTTGTACTCGAAAGTGACGGGCTCGTCCTCCTTGACGCGCTTGTTCTCGCCGTCTGCGCCGTCGCCGTCCTCGCGCTTGCGCTTGAACTCGCGCAGACCAGTCCGCTCCGGCGCACTGCCCACAATCGCGACGCCCTTGGGGATGCTGGCAAAGTCGCCCTTGCCAGTGTTCTTTGCACGCTCCATCTCGCGGAACGCGTTGAACTTGCGCGGCTCCTTTTGCTTGCCCTTGTGGTCGTCACGCTGGATACCCTTCTCCTCGCATTTGCGCTGGACGTAGCCCTCCTTGGTCTCGATAAGCATGTCCTCGCCGTCGGCGCGGAACTTGGGCACCTCCTTGTTGGCAAGGAACTTTTCCATGTCGGTCGTGTAGGCAAACTCGGCAAACACCGACCCCTTGAACGTGCCCTTGTTCTTGCCCGCAGCGCCCTTGTCGGGCAGGTCTTCCCGGCGCATACGGATCGCGTTGATCCTGCCGTACGGCGCAAACCACTCCTCAATCTTGTCGAGCGTGTTGTAGTCGTGGTCACCCTCGCCAAAGCCCTTGACGTACACCGAGCGCGACCACGCGTCCGTCACGGGCTCGAGCGGGCGCACACGCCGCACGTTCGTGTTGTCGTCACTCACAGCCACGAGCGGGTCGGTGCCCTCGGCCGCGGCGGCCTGGCGGATACCGTACGCAACGCCGTCCACACCCAGCTCCTGGAACTCGCGCATGCGCTTGAACGTGAGGATCGTCTTGATCGGCACCCAACCGTCGTCGTTGCATGCCGTGAGCGAGAAGAAGAACTTGTCCACGGGCAGGTTCGAGTCGGAGAAGTAGAAGTAGACTGGGGTTAGCGCATGGTGGGGCGGGTGTCTCACTCTGCTTGGCGGCCTTCTCGAGCGCAGACTGCACCTCCTCCTCCGACTTGCCCTCGATGACCGGGGGCTTCATCTCGACGACGGCAGTCTCCGCAGGGGCGTCGGCCGTGGCCTCGGCGGCAGGGGCCGCCTCAGTGACGGGGGCAGCTGCGGCGGCAGCGGTCGGGGACGCAGGGGCGGCGGCCGTGGTGGCCTCGGTGGCTTCAGCGGACATGGCGTATATACAGGGACCAAGAAATGGGAGTGACCTGGGCAGCGGTCTTTTGTAATAGATGGAGAGAGAAACTGTGTCGAGAAGAGACGCCGACGACGAGGACAGCAACACGGGCCTCTTGCTGCACACACAGACGCTCGCTCTCCACACAAACTCATCCACTGTGCATGAACTTTTGCGCTGATCACACCACGTGGTATCTCCGGTGGCAAATATTTGCGGCCTGGGATAAAATAAGAATTAAACCCGCTCTTTTAATTGCACGCGAGATTCCCGGGTGGCGCTTTTAAAGCCACCCGCCTTCTCAGCGCGCCTGATTTTACATTGAATGGACGAATGTGGCACTCTGACATGGCTCAATGGATGTGCCCAACATGACAAGTCTGTGATCAGAGTTGGCCTTGTTGGCCATGTTGGAACGGCTTTGGACAAGGGCAACAGCACAAACAGCCATCTCACGACATTACCTGGGACGGCGGGGAGCCTGTCTTGGCCACTGGGCGCTCACAAGATCCTCACACGCCTCAACACTCATTACCCATCTCTCATCCTCTCTCTCCACCTCACACTTTCATCTCACCATCTTGTCGCTGCTGGTCAGCACTCGTATCCCACTCGCAACAACGCAGAGCTAGCTCTCTGACATCCTCTAGACGAGGACACCTCCTTCGACAGGTTCGATCCCACTCTCCCCTTCGACTCAACCTCCCCTCCTCTCTTCCCCGCCACCCTCTACACCATGTACCACCTCTTCTTCCTGCCCACTGCCGAGGCCAGCGGTCTCAACCCGACTGGTCGCTGGGGCCACCGTGCCGTCTACGTCGAGTCTCAGCAGTCCATGTACGTCGTGGGCGGCGAGGTCTCGGGCAGCGGCTCCCAGATTACCAACGAAGTCCTTGTACTCCCGGTAAGCTAAACAAGTCGCGAGCTTGGCTGATGTAAGCTCAACTCGACGTCGGCCAGCTGGACTGGCGGTCCCAACGACGGCCTCCCGGCCCACGCCTTTGCGTCGATGGCTGTGCAGGACAACGCCCTTATCGTTGTCGGCGGCATGACTGCGTCGTGCCAGTCTGACTCGGTGGCGCACTCGCTTGACCTTGCTGGCTCGAGCTGGAACTCGGCCACGCCCAACAACCTGCGCCGCCGCCATGGTGCAGCCGCCGCCCCGGTCTCCGGCTCCAAGATCATTGTTGTCGGCGGTATCGGCGACAAGTCGACCTGCCACAACTCGGCCGTGGCGTACACTGCTGCAGACGAGCTCAACGTCCCCCTCTCGGACTCGAGTGCCGTTTCTTCGGCTGGTCTTCCCGACTCCCTCACCGGCTCCAAGCTCGCCGTATCGGACTTTGCCATGGCCCAGGCTGGCCAGACGCTCTACCTTACTGGTGGCCAGGCTGCCGACGGTACTCTTGTCTCCCTTGACACCGTCGGCGTCTGGACCGAGGACGGCGGCTGGAAGTCGCAGAAGGTTACTGGCGAAGTCCCCTCGGGTCGTCTCGGCGCTACCCTCGTTGCCCACCCCACTCAGGACATGCTCATCCTCTACGGCGGCTCCGAGTTCAACGCCAACGCCAAGTCGTACGCGCCCTCGACTCTGCTCGCCACCCTGGACACCAAGAAATGGGAGTGGAGCAAGCCCAGCAACATTCAGGCTGCCGCCTCGAACGCCGTGTCGTACCACACCTCGGTCATGACGCCTTCCGGTGTCATGATCACGGCGTTTGGTATGGGCCCGCAGGGCTCGCCCGTGTCTAACCTGGCGTACCTCGACATGCGCGACCCGTCGACCTCGGCGTGGTCCTGGCAGTCGGAGTGGTCTACCTCGATGCTCGGCGGCGGCAACGGCGGCGCGATCAAGGCGCACAGCCCCACGCACAAGAGCAGCAGCGCGCGCTCTGCAGCCATCGCTGTGCCAGTTGTCATTGGTACCCTTCTCCTCATCCCGCTGTGCGTCTGGCTCTGGCGCCGCCACCAGCGCAACTCGCGCAAGCGCCGCCTCGCCTCGCACTTTTCGTTCTCGACTCAGGAAGACAACGGCCACTTTAACAACTTTGACGGCGGCCGCGTCAACCGCTCGGCCTACCCCTTCATCACTCAAGAGCCCGAGGAGCGCGGCAGCGGCTCGTGGCGCAGCGACATGCGCTCGGCAATCCAGAAGGTGTTCCGCCGCGGGTCGTCGGTCCACGGTGTCGGCGATGACGGCACTATTGCGTCGCGCGAGATGTGCGAGGTGTCCCCTCGTGAGCTCACCGAGAAGGACTGGGAGGTGATCGACTTTGGTCTCGGCCGAGTCGACGAGAACCGCCGCGAGGCGACGTACACCGACTTACCAGCTCGCCGCGCCGCCCCTCGTGCCTCGCTTCCGCGCGAGACCTCGCCGACTGCCGACCGCCAGGCCGACTACGCCATGCCCATCGCCTCGACGATGACGTACGCCGAGGAAGAGGAGGCTGGCGTCGGCCAGCTCGTTAACGTCGAGACCAGCCCTCGTCTGGGCAGCCCCACGTCGGACGGCCAGAGCCCCCTCGTCAACACTCACTCTGGTCTGTCGGACGCGGCCGCCGACGCTGCGGCCGTCGACGACTGGAACGCCCTCCAGAAGAGCGTCGAGGAGAAGCCTGCCTTCCGTCCCGCGTCGACCTCGTCGCGCGGCTCGTACCGCTCGCAGGGTGCGCCGCGCTCCGATGACTCGCACGACTCGTATGCTTCCGCCGCCGACGCGCCGACCATCCCTCCCCTCGAATTCTCCGGCTCACCCGTGCTCAAGACCCGCCGTTTGCCCCAGACGCCCACGGGCGGTTCGCCCCGCCGCGTTTCGGGCAAGAGCAGCATGAACGGTACACGCCACCTGGCCGGCACGCGCCGTACCTCCGGCCGCTCGTCCATCACCCAGGCGACGTACACTGCCCCAATGTCGCCCCTGCATGTCGTCAACGACGACGACCGTCAGTAGTTCTCTCCCTCTCTCTCCGTACACACGCGCCCGCTGGCCGGGCGCAGCCATACACCATATAGTCGAAGGATAATGGATGCATTTGTTGTTGCGAACGAGCAGCTGTGGTTGTCGCGACTGGCTTTGGGTGGGTGGTGCCTGGAAGCGGAAGCAAATCCACACGCGAGATTCCAGTTCCAAAAGTTCAAGTCGATGCTCCATCGTCATGTCTCGGCGTTCAACCCATCTTTGATCATCCGCATCGCACGCATCGCGCAACTATGGCTCCCAAGAAGACGGTTGGCATCCTCGGTGAGTACTTGCGAGGGAAAGTTGTGGCATTGGGGGGGGCGCGAGATGTGTTGGCCGAATTCAGGCTACCGAGCTGGACGTGTCCAACAATCCCGGCGCTTGGAGCACTTGTGCGATGAGCGCTGGGGATGATCGCATCTCTCCGGTTGGCTACCCTCGAGGCGATGGCCCAGCTATGCTTGCATATGAAATCTCAAAAGCCTTCTAAAGCAGTATCTCGCTCTGCGCCTGCTCGCTCCGCTCGCAGTCGCACTCGCGGACTCAGACGCAGTGCTAACCCCAGGCGGCGGCCAGCTCGGCCGCATGCTGACGCACCCCGCGGCGCTGATGGGCATCCCGCTCGTGATCTTGGACAAGGGCGGGTACACTCCTGCGAAGCAGACGCTTCTCGCTCCTCCGGGGCTGGAACACCCCGACGGGGCATTCACGTCCGAGGAACACATCCGGCAACTCGCGCGCGACTGCGACGTGTTGACGGTGGAGATTGAGCATGTGAACGCCGACGTGCTCGAGGCGGTAGTCAACGAGGGACTGTGCGACGTGCAGCCGTCGCCCGCGACGATCCGACTCATCCAGGACAAGTACCTCCAAAAGGCCCATCTAGCTGAGAAGGACATCCCTGTCGCTGGTTTCGACAAGATCCCGACCTCGACGCCAGAAGAAGTCAAGCGCGTCGCGGGCGACCTCGGCCTCCCGCTTATGCTCAAGGCGCGTACCCTTGCCTACGACGGCCGCGGGAACGCACCACTCAAGAGCCTCTCGGACGACGACATCAAGTCTGCCCTCGAATTCCTCGGCGACCGCCCGCTCTACGCCGAGCGCTGGGCGCCATTCGTCAAGGAAGTGGCCGTCATGGTCGTGCGGAACAAGGCGGGCGAGGTCCGCTCGTACGACGCGGTAGAGACCGTCCACCGCGACTCTATCCTCCGCGTGTGCCTTGCGCCACTGCGCGCGAGTGGCGGACCTGGCGCGCCAGACGCCGAGGCCATGCGTGGGGTTAACGAGCGTGCACGCGCCCTCGCCGAACGCGCAGTCGCTACCCTCGACGGCGCGGGTATCTTTGGCGTCGAAATGTTCCTTCTCGCAGACGGCAGCCTGCTCGTCAACGAGATCGCGCCGCGGCCCCACAACTCGGGCCACCACACTATCGAGGCGTGCCACACGTCTCAGTTTGAGAACCACCTCCGCGCTATTCTCGAGCTGCCCCTTGGCGACACGGCACTCCGTGTGCCCTCGGCCGCCATGGTCAATGTCCTTGGCGTCGACGGCAACATGGGCCCAGTCGAGCAGATGGCCGACGACGCGCTCGGCGTGCCCGGCGCCACGGTGCATCTCTATGGCAAGGCCGAAAGCCGCAAGGCGCGCAAGATGGGCCACATCACCGTGACGGGCAGCAGCGACGCCGATGTACGCGACAAGGTCCGCACATTGTTGCAGCAACAGCCTGACTTGGACACGGAGTTTGTCGATGCCGTAGCAAAGGCAAGCGAGCCGGGCCACTCGCACAAGCAGCCCCTCGTCGGCATCATCATGGGATCAGACAGCGACCTCCCCACCATGCTCCCCGCCACCAAGATCCTCGACCGCTTCGGCGTACCCTACGAGCTGACGATCACATCCGCGCACCGCACCCCGGAACGTATGGTCGCGTATGCGCGCTCGGCGGCGTCCCGCGGCCTCCGCGCCATCATCGCTGGCGCCGGCGGCGCAGCCCACCTCCCCGGTATGGTCGCGTCCGAGACCAGCGTCCCCGTCATCGGCGTGCCCGTAAAGGCATCCGTCCTCGACGGCGTAGACAGCCTCTACTCCATCGTTCAGATGCCCCGCGGCATCCCCGTCGCGACGGTTGGTATCGGCAACTCGACCAACGCGGCCCTCCTCGCCGTGCGCATCCTCGGTACCTCCGTCCCTCCCCTTCAGCGCGAGGCAGAGGCATACGCCAAGTCCCTCGAGGAGGAGGTGCTCGACAAGGCGATTGACCTCGAGGACATGGGCTGGGACAAGTACGTCGCTGAGCGCCTCAAGAAGTAGCGCTTCCACGCCTCTTGAACCCTCCGATATAGATGTTGTCTTGATGTATGGTCTGCACTGAAGTGGAAATGATACATACAACAGCTGGTACTAAGATCAAGCTTTACTCTTAGGTCCTTCGGCTGCTACGCTCGCGCGCGGCGCGCGCCTCGATCGCCTTGTCGCGCATGGACGTGACCACCTCGGTGGACAGGCCTGGCGTGTCGAACTGGAGCAGGTCAGGCCTAAACCCGGGCAACACGAGCTCAACCGCGTCCTGGACGAGGACGTAGCGCTTGGCCGGGACGCGCGCGCGAGCGCTGGCCGGCGTGCTTGGCGCCGAGCTGGTGGGCGGAGGTCGCTGACCGGGGGGAGGGGGTATCCACGAGCTCACGTGCGGCGACGACGGCTCGGCCTTGACTGGCGTAGGTGCTGCAGCGGGCCCAGCGGGGCCATCGCCCGGAATCGCGTCAATGACTTCCTCCACCTCGTCCTCGGCGATGCCGCCATGCTGTCGAGCAGAGTTTGCCGCGGAGACTCCGCTCGGAGAGCGTCGCCGTTTGGCTGAGCGCTGGCTCGCCTCATCGTCCGCGTCCGCGCTCGCTGTCGTCCCGCCCGACTCGCGAGGCCGTTTGCGCAGCTCAGGCTGGACGTCCGGCTGCGGTTCTGGTTCAGGTGCAGGCTCGAGTTCAGGTCGAGCTTGCTCCTCCACCGAATGTTCTTGTAACGACTCGTCTGTCGCGTTGCCCGCCGCGGCTGGGACGCTCTCCTCTGTCGTTGTGGGTACGAGCACAGTACGCGGCGAGTCGGGGGCCGCCGGCGCCGAGGACGACGTGGGCACGACCGTGACGTCCCCGGCGTGTGGCGCAGTGACGGGCGCGGCCGGCGCAGAGGCGGCGCCGCCGTACTGGCTGAGGTTGAACGCCGTCGAGTCCTGCGACTGAGAAAGCGACTCGCCCGCGATGGGTACTTGCTCCACCACATCGACTCGGACCTCCTCGACGATCTCCGCGACCACCTCGGTGGTAACCTCGGCAGGCTCTGCCGCTCCCCGTCGTGCAGTCCGCCGCTGCTCGCGCTCGTAATCGGACAAATCCTCCTCGTCCGTCTCGCCTGTCGGCTGCGACGACGGCACGTGCGCAGCGCCGTACACGCTCTCCAGCATCTGCGTCGGCCCCCGTACAGGCCGTACAGGCACCTCCGACTCGGCGTCGCTGCTGTCATCGGGCGTGATGAAGCGTTCGACCTGCTGCGCCTCTGCGGGAGATTCCAGCTCCGGCGCGGGGGACTCGGGAAGGACGGGTTCGAGCACTGGCGCGGCTTCGGGCTCGTACACTACCCCCCTCCGCTCAGCAGACGTGTCGTCCTCGGCAGAGGTTTCCTGCGGCAGTAGAGGCGATGGTAACTGAGCCTCCTGCACGCTAGAGTCCTGCTCGACGGACGCCTGTGGCGCCGAGTGGCCATTAGACAGCCGCGACTCGTCGGTATGCCCGTTGGAGAGCTGGGAGTCGGTGTGACCGTTCGACAGCTGCGACTCCTTTTCTGCGGCTGACGGGCGTGTATCGCCCGACGTACCAGGCTCCTTCGCATCGTCCTTCTCCGCGGCCGGGTCCGCGTACACGTCGACGCCAAAAATCTCGATCTGGTCGAGAGCGGCGCGCTGTGCCGGCGACGGTCTTGAGAAGAGCCATACCGGCAGTGGCTTTGCGCAGTCTGCCACAAACTTGTACATCGACTTGAGGGCCGACGCGTTGATGGCGGGTGCCTCGGCGGGCGCCGATGCCGACGTCTGCAATCAGCTAAGCTTAGGAATTATGAGCTTACACTTTGTCGCGGTCGCGGACCAGAGCGCGTCATGTTTTGTGTCGTAGGCCGTCGTTGCTGGCTAGCTTGCTGCTGCGATGCCGATCTGACGTCAGCTACTACATTCTCTGGCCAGCTCACTCTCCAAGCCACCACTTGCGGAGCACCAAAGCGGCAGCGCGATCTTTAGCACCGATGCCCCGACCCGGATCGTGTGTGTGGGGAAAGAAGACGGGGTCGTGCGCGTCGCCAGTGACCACGTCCCACCGGTGAATGCGGAGCTCGAGGCGTGGGAGTGGTTCGGGGTCTAGTCGTGGGAAAGCGTGTGCGGGGCCGTTGGGGACGGCGACTGGCGCAGAAGGAGGAATGAGACTAAGCGTGTACTCGCGCAAACGCAGGATAGAGCGTAGGCAGCGAGTCAAACACTCGGGACTCTCGCCAGCTGCAGACCTGTCGTCAGCTGGTGCCGATATCTCAAAAGCTAACCTCTCGTACGAGTCGGTGGCCGGCGCGTCAAAGACGGCGGTCACACGGTGCGTTCGGTCACTAACGATGGCAGTGGCGCACGAGTCGGGCTGCGACGGCGTGCGGAGCGACGTAAACTGCTGTCAGCTGTGGCTTCCTTCGTGGTGAACTTACCTTGACGAGCTGGCAGAGCACTGACGTCGTATACGTCGGTGAGAGATCGGCACCGTACTTTTCGTCGTGGGAGAGAAGCGTGTCAGTGATCCATGGACGGAGCGACTGAGCCATGGACCAGTGCGTGCGCGATGAGATGCGGAGCGTCGTTGCTCAACACTCCACTGCCAGGCGTGATTGAGTTTGAGGGCGTCTCGATGCGCTCGATGCCGACATGAGGGATAAACAAAGGGCGCGCGTGTCTGTGCCGTTGATGCGCGGTGATGACGACGCGTGGGTTTGCTTCCGTCCCTCACTCAACACGTCCCCTGACGTGGCAAAAGCTGGCAGGTGTGCAGGTGACTGGCCTTGGCATGTCGTTTGGGTGGGGGAGGGGCTCAAATACCGTGTTGTGGAGCGGATTGAGCGGATCTCTAATCGTCCATTGCCTTGTTTGAATACGACGCGCAGGTCAAATGACCTCGGTGACCTTGGTGAATGTGAGACCCACTTCCGATCACAACGCGGCACGTTTGAGCTCATGACGCTTTGCGCGCTTGCATGCCCCCTCGAAGAGCCGCGGCCAGACGAGCTACGGTTACGGAGGGTGGGGGAGCACATACGGTGCGACGGCGCGAAGAGGATGATCACTCTGCAGATCTGCCCAGAGACGAGGCGCTGAGCCTAATGGAGCCTAAAGCGCGGGGTCGAGTGGTTTGGTGGGGGCAGAGCGCACCAAACGACAGTGCCCCGGCCATGGACGTCCAGCGCGATGCCAACGTTGGGTCCAGGCACGACTTGCAAGGTTGGCACTACGATTCCGCTAGGCCCGACGCTATTAGAATATGCCTAATGGCCAAATGCAGTGTAACCGTTGTCGCCGTTGTCGTTCGAATGCCGCCGCTCCATTCCGCAATGATCCAAAAATGCATCACTGATCACAAAGAGGGGAACGGATTGGAAGAGACACCCGTGACGTCGTAGGTTTGTGGGCAAGCCAATGCCGAGGGTGTGTGAGCGTGGATGGCTTGTCAAGCAAAGGTATACTTGGTCGCGGTGTAGCCGCGGCGGACTAAACTCCGGGCCGCACCATGCCGCTGACGCTCTGGCTGCAGGGCAACTTCGGCCGGGGTGGGCTTGGGCTCGCGCGTTCCTCTCCTCTTCTAGCTCTCCTCTTGCTCTCGCTCGCGCGCTCGCCCAGCGACGCCCAGGGACGGCGCCACGGTTGCGTTTGCCCCACAAAAATGGGTGCTTTGGTGCATGTGGGTGGCCAAGAAAAGCCCCGTGACCACCGTTTGCTCACTAGCCGAGGTGTAAGCAGCTAAAGGGAGCAGCCAGCATGCATCCGGAGATGGCCTGCGCGACACAAACCACCGCTTGCAGGGTACACGACGCCGCTGCAGGGTTTCCATCTACCCAAGAAGGGGGCCGAGGAGAACACGCGTGCAGCCACACCCAAGCTTATGACGGCACCAGGTTTTCTTGCACAACGCTTTGTTGTCCATCCTCTTGCCTCTCTCGTCGTCTGCACCTCTGCCTGGGTGTTGGGTGACTGACTGCCTCACCGTGTGCCGTGTGCCTCCCCACCTTGGCTCTCCACCCTCCGCCTCCTCTGCTGGTGCTCCCCGTGTGCTCTCGCTTGCGTTGCTTGAGCAACTCCTCTCCTCATACATTCAGTCGTCATCGTCACCACTCCCCTCTTCATCTTCATTACACACTTTTCTTCTCATCGTCCACGCGTCGTTACCGCCACTGGCCATCTTAATCGTCCGTTGTGCCTACGCAGTTTGGCCGCGTCCCGCTCGGCCCGTGGAGTGGAGGCCCCGCACATACGGCACAACCCCACGCACGTCCTTGGGGTGCACCACCAGCTCGTGATTGCTTGCGCCAAAAGTAGATCTGCAACAATTACACAGTGACGGCGGGCTCGCGCGACTATCAAAAGCCTGATTCTCCCCATCAATACTGCTCTTTCAGCGAGCACAGGTTGAGACATAGACGCTCAAGACGGTTCCGGCTCCATCTAACACTATCCGGCGAGCTGCAAGGGAGATAGAGAGCACATCCGCTCGTGCACGTCCCTCTTCGCGCCCACATAAACGCCCCTCACGCCCCATCCGTCGCCCCGCCCACCATCACATACATTACACGCCCGCGGCGAAGAGACATTCCGGCCGTCGCTGCATATCACATCGCATCGCACAGCGCTTGACGCCACTCGACCCGATCTGTCCTACTGCGCTCTAGTGACCTTGGACAACGCCTCGTTCCTCACAAGCCCGATCTTCTACATTTTCCATATCGTCGCGCCCTTTCCCCGCTGCTCGACTCCACACTCCCCACAACCACCACCACCTCCATTAATCCACTTCGTGCTCAACCACCACCACCGCCGAGTCAAACTTCACCGTGCCGACCACTCACGCGATGGACAAGTGGCGCCGTTTCGGTATCGGCGGCGGAAACGCTGCCGGTGCCAACGGCAATGCCGCGACCACTACCGACTCCCCACCCCCGGAGTCGTCGACGAAAGGCAAGGAGCGGGCCCTCGACGAGAGTCTCTGGGGTCTCGAGAATGTAAGTGGGGAAAACGGGAATGCGCGGAATGGCTGTGTCACGCGTCCATGTTGCATTTGGCGTGCAATGAGCGGTTTTGGCTGACGGCAGTTTGGTAACACCTGCTACTGTAACTCGATACTCCAGGCGCTGTACGCGTCCAAGCCGTTTCGCGCGTTTATAGAGTCGTACCCCGACGTCTCCAAGCCGTACAATGCGTTAGGCGGCCCCATTGCGACAGCGCCTATCGCGCCGCCGAGCCCAGAGAACAAGCCGAACCCCATGGAGCAGGCTGCGCCCGCGACGACCCCGAACAAGGAGAAGAGAGGCGGCCTGCTGGGTCTGGGCAAGTCCAAGTCGCCTCAGCAAACGCCCAAGCAACCTGCTGCGCCCATGCAGCCGGCCCAGCCTGCGCCCCCTCCCATCATCCTTCCCGCCGACCCCAACTTTCCTGAGATGACGCTGTTCTCGACGATCCAGACGCTGTTCGAGCACATGAGCACATCGCTACCGCACCATCCTGCCGCGCCCAAGCAGCAGCAGGCAGCCCCGCAGCCACTAAACGGCAGCGCCGTCGCCGCAACCGGCGGCAACCCCGCTACTCTCCCCTCAACGTCTGTGATCCAGCCTCCCGTTGGTCCGAATGGCCAGCCCATGGGCCCATCCCTCCTCGCGTCCCTGCCACCGCCTTCGACAGTACGTGGGGGCGGCCCGTACACTGCTGGCACACTTGGACGGGGCGTCGTACGTCCCGAGGACGTGCTGCGGACTGCGCGTAGGCACAACAACATGTTTGGTGGCCAGAGCCAGCAGGACGCGCACGAGTTCCTCGGTTTCATGCTGAACCAGCTTGCCGAAGAGGCCGAGCGTCTCGACGCCGAGCTCAAGGAGCGCGGCTGCGAGGTTGTCGAGTTTAGGGAGCGCGGGATGACGTTTATCCACTCCCTGTTCCACGGCGTGCTCGTCAACGAGACGCGCTGCCTCAACTGCGAGACGACGAGTTCGCGCGAGGAGTCGTTCCTCGACTTGTCGATCGATATTGAGCAGCACTCGTCCCTCACCGCGTGTCTTCGCCAGTTCTCCCACTCGGAGATGCTCTGCAGCACCAACAAGTTCTACTGCGAGTCGTGCGCCGGCCTTGTCGAGGCTGAGCGCCGCATGCGCATCAAGAGCCTCCCCAACATTCTTGGCCTTCATCTGAAGCGTTTCCGCCAGGACGACATGGGCCGTCTCCACAAGCTCTTCTACCGCGTCACATTCCCTCTGTCTCTGCGCGTGCCCTGCACCACCGAGGACACGAACGATGCAGAGAGGCTGTACGAGCTGTTTGCGGTCGTCGTGCACATTGGCAAGTAAGTATCGTGGTTTAGCTGTCTTTAGTGGAAAGTCCAAGCTAACATACAGTGGTCCCACGCACGGCCATTATGTCACTGTCGTACGGTCAGAGGACGGCGGTTGGGTCATGTGCGACGACGAAAACATCGAGCCCATCTCCGAGGACGACCTTGCCAACTACTTTGGCGACAACATCACCGGTGCCGGCTACGTGCTGTTCTACCAGGCAGTCGACATGGACCTGTGCTCGCTTGGGCTGAAGAAGCTGCCCGAGCCGAGGGTACGCCCGCCGATGCCTGTGCCCGCTGTTGTGCCAGACAAGGCTGCACTGCCGGCTGCCAAGCCTGCGGAGGAGAACGGCAAGGCGTCAGTACCAACCGCTATGGCGGACGCCACGGTACACACGCCGTCTCCGCCGTCGTCGAACGGTACGCCCGACGGGAGTGTGCGGCGGCGTCTCTCCACCGCGAGCGGCTCGGTGTTCCGCGAAGTGTCGAGCAGCGGCTCCAAGCGAGAACCGAGCACGACGTCCGTTCGGCGCGAGCCCAGCACGAGCGGTACGACGGGAGGCTCCTCGTCGCGCTGGTCGATCCGCAAGCGCAAGGACGAGCCGCGAACACCACTCCTGCGCCAGGGCACAGCCACGACCCTCGGCACTATGAACACGACGAGCACGAGCGGGACGTATCCCGACCCGGAGCACCATCCGCCCATGGACCTGTCGTCGTCTATGATCTCGACGCAGAGCTCGACGAGCGGAGGCGGGCTGAGCACGGGTACGCCGTCGTACGTTGCGGGCTCGCGCAGGTCGCCATCACCCACTGCGAGCACGGGTACCGGCGGCGCCGGCACGTCGACGCCGCCTGTAGCAATCCAGGGTACGCGTCCGGGCCGCTCAGCGTCCTCCGCGCGTCTAGACGCGTCAGGCAGTATCCCTTCGAACGGATACGCTGGCGGCACGTCCCTCGGCAGAAAGCTCAGCGACCGTACTGGTTTCGGCAAACTTGCGCGGTCGTCCAGCTCGGCGTTCAAGATGGGCTTCGGCAAGAAGGACAAGGTGCAGGAGTAGGCTACGGCGCCGGCCGCTGCGCGGCGACGGTGACGTGCCTGCATGCGCCTATTGGTACCTCCCCGGCACAGAAGATTCTACCGCATCTCATCTTGTATCCTCTTGCAATAATCATGCGTGTACATACACCACGCCGACGTCGTGTCGTGTACACCCTGCATCCTAGAATCTATAGCTATCTGCCCCTCGGGATGTATCACTAGGACGTAGATGATATGGTATGAGTAGAGAGCATTGGGGGTCATCGCCGCGTGCGCGTCTGGTTGTATACCTCGTGAGCGCGGTTCTCGAACGCCTCGACCATCTTGTCCGCGACCTTGGGAAGGACGGCCTGGCTCGCGATGCGGTGCAGGGGGTTGGCGAACGAGAAGACGAGGTCGATGGTGAGGAGCGTGGAGGGGGCAGTGTGGCCGCCCGCAGCTGCTGGAGCGAAGGACCCTGTCGTCAGTACGAATCATGCGGAGGCCAGGTATACTCACACGTAGTGACGAGGTTCTTGAAGAGTGGGGTACGCTTGGACGCCGTAGCCTGGGGTCAGCTGATACTGAGGGCGTGACACCGTCGAAGCAGCGCTCGGTGCGGGCCAGGCGCACCCTCCACAGCGCCTGGCCTCGGCCCCATGTTGCTTACTCACCGAAACACTCTCAAACGGCGTGCCGACCACTCGCGAAACGTATCTCTCCTCCAGCCCGCCAAAGCCGACACTCAGTTCGGCATCGACGACGAACGGGTCTGGCCCCGGCTTCCAGGTCGTCGGGTGGCCCTGGGCGTCGAGGACAGTCGACGACGTGCAGAAGGGGATAAATGTCGCGTAGGCTGGTACGTCGGATACGAGCTCGTACAGCTGAGCAGGCGAGTAACTGCATGCGCGCGCGGAGGTGGTGTCAAGTTGCGAGAGGCACGAGGCAACATGACAAGAGACGCCGGTGTCAGCATTACGTTAAACTCAGAGAGACGCAGAGAGCGAGGCCAAAGTGCAGTCCGTCGACGTGGGCTGTGGGCGCGTCTTCGGGCCTCCCTCGGAACGGCTCTGACACACTCCCTTGGGCTCGCTCGTGTGATGCGACGACAGACGACTTACGGCAGCACCTTTCGCGCATGAAAACGCTGTTCCTCGCCTGAGGGATCGCTCGAGTCCTGCCCGGGAACAATTTTGGCGAGTTTGGAGATATCGGGGAGGGAGAAGAATGTGCGGACTGCGGTCGGGCAGGCGAGCGTGCTTGTGCTCGTGCTCGTGCTCGTGCTTGTGCTGGGGGCAACAAGCGCGCGCGCAGCAGTAAGCAGTGGTGGCCGCGCAGCGGGGACGCGTGGTGGCCCTGCGGCGCGTACCGCGCGCATGGCGGACATCGACGGACGCATGCTGGTCTGTCGAGGAGTGTTGTTGTGGGTGGCAAGTGGACGGAACAGTTGTGTGTGTAGTGGAGAAATTGAGATGTAAAGGTGCTCAAAAGGGACATCTCGCCGAGACGGAGGAGGTGGGCGGGTAAAGGCCATCACCGCCCCGGCCGCCGGAACTCACCGGCCCACAGTCACCGGGTGGGGGACACCACTGCGCGGTGTTGTTGTCGTTGTCAATACCTCCATTCTGTGTCAACAACGCAAGTCGGCGCAGTAGTGCATGGCCAACAACACGCTGCACAACGGCGAAGGCTGTGTGCGCACGGATTTTGTTGCACTCTCCACATCGGCTGCTCACGCGTTGATATTTTGAACACGACGTACCTGCTACGCTACGCCCTCGCGCCTCCTTCGCCAATGCACACACACGGGCGCAAGCGCAAGTGCATTGCGTGAGACCTTGAAGATGATGCGCTGGGGGCGCCGTGTTGCGAGATGTGGCGCAGCAACAGAAAAGCTTATCCCTCTGACCAACTTACACTCATACCATCTCCTTTCTCCTCTTCCACTTCTAACACAATGTCGAGCGCTGCCGAAGCCAAGCGCAACGCCAACAATCATCCACTGCCTGACAAACCCAAATCCCAGCTGGAAGGACCAACACGTCTGGATGAAGCCGCCTATCCTCACATTATTGATCGCATCGTCGAGCTTTCGCCACGTGAACTTCTCTACACCTTTCGCGGCGTGTCAAAGCGGTACCTCAAAGTAGTCGATAACGTTATCGGCCCTATCTTTGAGCTTGAGAAAAGTGAAAGCGACGACGGGTATGGCTCTGTGGTTTACGCCTTCGTTCGCGTTGCGAACAATACCCATGCCTGGGACTCCCCCCTCGGCCAATTAGTACAAGACTTACAAAGATGCTGCCAAAGGTCCGGGTAAATAAGTTCCCAGCTCTCATGGTCATCGGGGTGGGCTATCCAGAAGAGGCCCGCGAAGGCAATGCGCATAATTGCTGCACACTGTGGCCTTCGAACTGCCAGTTCGGGCGCTGTCGGATGAATGCTTCGGAAGCTGAGGGCTGGGAACCGATTCTCGCTGCTTGTCCGCATCCCCCCTTCTGATAGTCGCGCTGTTCCCAAACATGTGCCACTTCGCTCGACGCGCGCCCATCTAGTGGGCCCGGTTATTGGAGGGTGGCCGCTATGGTTGGAGGGTACCCCTGCGGTCGTTTGCAAATGCAGAGATCGAGATGATTGGTATCACCATTGTCCTCGAAGCGGGCCAAGACTGGCCAGACTTCGATGACCCGCCCGTGCCGCTGTGAGAGCTCTTCATGTTGGTCAAACTGCTGACAAGACAGAGAGGAGTGGGCTGATCCCTTCCATTTTCCACCTCCCCTTCGGTACATCCGTCTTTTTTGGGAGATTCGCAACGCGCGCGTATGGCGATGGCTTACCTGTGGTTCAGTATTCAATGTTCGAGGCTGTTGTACGTGGGTTCTTTAGTCAGCCCCGACCCGACATTGCTTGGTCAGTCTTTGGCCTCGAGACGTTTCTCCCCATCAACGGCACTCACTGCACTCCGCACATTTTCATGACTTTTGTGTCCGCATACCACACCGCTCGTCGGCAAAGCCCCCATCGTAGCGAAGTCTCGATATGGTCGTCCGCCATCACGCTGAAGGCGGCAGCAGCGGTCCAAGCGAACGATTTTACAGAACTGAAGATTCCGTGTGGGCGATACATGAGGAACTGAGGTCGGCGCCGGGTTCGTGGACGACTTGTGCAGATCAGGCGGGTATTCAAGCGCCCATCGCAACCAGAATGTACATACTGTACATACTGTACTGTAGATCTGCTCATAGGCCAGACCTCATGATTACAGGTACGCCTTTCGTCTTGCACCGCCCTTCTCCTCGCTTCATCCACAGGTTTATCTCTTGTTGCTTTGCGCTCGCCATCACTCTGTGCTGTTAACGCAACCGGTGTCGGGCTTCCAAGTAGCGAGCCGCGTTGATCATGAACCACAGAAGCGTTTGGCAGCGCCGTGGCGACGTTTCCCTCGTGTTTCGGCGATCAAGCGCATCACGGGCTGTGGCCATCTGCCTTTTTGAGCCTGACGTCTCGGGCGCACGGCACACGACCACAGGCGACACTTCTTGACTTACGCCCTCTTCGCATGCTTCCCAGGACTGTCTGCATTGACAAACCCACAAGCGCACGGGGCGCCGCTGTCAAGTACTGTGTGTGAATGCGTGGGAAATAGAAGAAGAATGGGATCGACGAGAAGCGGTGCTGCGGAAAGTGACGAAAACTCAAGCATGACAGTGCACCCATTCCGCATCAACTTCTTTCTACTCTTTCTACCCTTCTGACATACAGTAACTCATCAGCTTCAGAGCCATTAAGACCTCCAAGATGGCTGAGGTAGACCCAGCCCATCAGCTTCCAGGGGACTTACAACACCCAACTCCCCTCGACCAAGCCGCCTACCCTCACCTCGTCGACCGCATCCTCCAGCTGTCTCCTTTCAGTGCTCTCTTTACGTTTCGTCTCGTGTCAAAACGTTGTTGCGAGGTGGCCGATCAACTTCTCGACCGTGTTCTTTTTGTGGAAACGATTTATAAGGAGGATGCCCTACACGTCTTCAGAGGTGTCAAGCATGGTCGCAAGCTCTCAAGCCCCAACTTCTGCTTTCCGGAGAATGGATCATTGTTCGAGGAAACTCACTTTTATACACAGGATACAACTATGGTTAGGCTCTTTGGAGGCACTCCCGACTGGTTTACACCCCAGGGCGTACTCAACGATTTTGACGAAATCCGCTGCCGTGGCTCAACTTCGATGCCGGGACGTTGGACAATCTGGACAGTTTTGCCATTTCCGCAGCTGAACAACGAATGTCTCGAAAAGCTCTACCCAGCGCTTTACACTCCGTTTTGGACCTTGAATACTGTACCACACACGACACTTGTGCCCGACGACAATGGCCGCGTTCCGAGGCAACTTCCTTTTGAATCGAGCCAGCTTCATCTCCAGTTATCCTTTCATCGCTCAGGAATCTCGGTGCGCGACTTTTACCTCTTGCCTGCTTTATCTCTGTGGCTAAAAGGCGAGGACGTCACAATTACCATTCGCCTTGACGCAAGCCAAACTTGCACGAGCTATGATTACGATATCATCGCCCGCCAACGACTGATGCAGATGAGTAGCCCGGGGTGCATCCACTATTCAAATAACGTGCAGCGCCTCCGAGTGATCTGGGACATTATCGGTGCACCTGAGTTTCGGAACGGAGTTCCTATGGTGCCCTATCGCCTGTTTGAGCTTGTGGTACACTCGGCCTTTCGTCATATTCAGCCCCAAATTGCCTGGATAGTTGTCGGCGTTGAGAGCTTTCTCTTTGACAATGGTAACAAGTGCACTATACAAACTTTCAAGACTCTCGTTGAGGCTTACTCCCAAAATGTCTTGCGTCTCAATGGCTCTGGTCATTAGCTAGGACGCTTCAACGCGCCGCTGCAACTCCACGGTCCCGCGCTCTTTGAGGCGTTCGATTGAGTCGGGTGCTGGGAGACATAAGACTGTGAAAGTGAACGTTAGTACGAATGCGCTCAACTGCAACTTGAACAGTACTGTGCGTAGTTGAAGTGACAAGTACATTGAGTGCAGAAGGCTCCACGAAGGTCTACAGTGGTGTCAGCTGTGTGCCATACAGTTTTGTCCATACCTGGAGTAGTGGGATTTGGAAGCTTGCGGCCTGTAGTTGAGTCAACCCTTCCGTTGATGCATCTCCGTCAAATCTACAGTAAATGCACACGTCAACCGCGACTTTTTTTCTTTGTCACCCTTTCAACCTTCCTTCTTTTGCAACTTTCCTTCTCTCCACCCTCACTTGTTTGTTTGCCTTTTACCGTCACTCCGCCCTTATCACGAGTGAGTGCCACGTCGAGCTCTGCTATATTGTACTCAACGGCAGCAAGAACAGCGAAGCACAGGCAAACAACAACTCAAACACTAGAATGAAAGCCACAGGGGACACAGCACCTTCAACCTCCCCGCTCTATCCCGACACTCATGGACACATCATCGACCTAATCGTCAAGTACTCACCTTACCCTACGCTTATCAAGCTACGCAAAGTTAGCCGCTCACTGCACCGTCTTGTCGACCGCATCCTCGGCAGTCACCTCAAGATTCATGCCGAGAAGGATAAGGACGACTGTCTTGTGATTGAGACCCCCAACGGACGTCTGCCAAGCTTCTACTCGCGCAAGACCATTTTGGCCCATCATGAACCTCCACCCGGCCACATGTTTGCGTTCGTCGCTGGACGCATCTCCAACTTGACCTCGGATGACGACAATGCTGTTGGCACCATGTTTCTGGCAAAGAAGCAAGACGTGGAGTGGCTCCGTTCAACACTGAGAGCCGCCGATATTGTCGAGGTGACGGGGGCACTGTCTTCCGAAAACCAGTTTCTCGAGTACAGCTACAAGGATGTTGGGCTTGTTGCCCTTTCGCCAGCTACGGTACCTCACCTGAGGGTGAATCGTCTCCGAGAGGCTGAGAACCACATTAGTATCAAGCTGCACGGCCACACAATGTTCCCCTTTCGCTCTCCCAAGTTCAACCTCGTGGTCAACCTCAGCACTGAGTATCCTCCCGCTTTTCACTGGCTGGAGGAGGTGACGCCTATTCCCAAGTGCACCAAGGAGTTTTACCTGACTATCAATTTGGACGCGTTTGAGCAGGATTGGAAGCTGCACACCATGTAGGTCAGCCCAACGTCATTTTTACTAACAGAGTTTCCAGGGATGGCGCAATGAAGGCGACCATGTGCTATCCCGACTCAATCGAGCTCCTCGTTCTATCATTTGAGAAGATCCGCTCGCGCATTGTAAACAATGGCCGCCCTCTCATATCGTACCGACTTCTCTTCATGATCCTTTTCAAGATGTTTTACAACCTTGCACCTGTCACAAAAGTTCGCATTGTTGGTCTTGAATCCTTTATACAAACTCCCTTCAAGGCCGAAACGCCGGTCGTTGACCCTTACGACTACTTTCGCAACGTCGTCGCCTTCTTTTATCACAACCGCACGCCCACGACCTATCCCGAAATTTTCGTCGACAGTCCCTTCCCTTTGGTCGACACCCCCGTCGCAAACTTGGTTTTCGTCGAGTCTACCTGGATCTCAAGCTCCGACATGGACGCTGACTTGACCAACGTGAACAACCCGGCTGACTGGAGCAGCTATAACAGAGCTTTCGGGTCAGGCCAGGCAGTCATGTTCCCTGAAGAGTGAGCCCATTTCCATTGTTTAGGTTGTACAGATCATCGCCTCGTTTGGCACATTCAATTCGGTTGTCTTTAGTAATAACAATATTGTTCTTATCCTGTTGTTTTTGACGCCGAGAGCAAGCACTAGCGTTTATTGCGGATACGAGGTTTGGGGAAGCGCACCGTAGTCTATGATGTCTCAAGTACTGTATTGTACTGTACACAGACACCAAGATAAGAGCAAACGGCAAAGCGTGTGCCCATGCAAGAAAGGTTTGCTTTACGTCAGAGACACTCGTGCGTTGTTGTCTGTGCGCCCGCGTGAGAAGGCAAGAGCTTGACTGCGGGCCTGCAGGTTCCTACAGTTCGCACGCTCGCCCCTTGCTGTGCTTCTCTTCTCCCACTTTGCTGAAAAGCTTTCTCATCTTACCTTTACTCACTCCCTCTGACCCACCCAAATCCACAATGTCATTGCATACCAAGCGCCGACGCAAAGAGAAGCTCAAGAAAAAACGTTTTCCCAAAGGTGTGCCTGCGCGTCCCCTCTTGCCATCCGACTTTGAACAGCCTTCTCCTCTTCAAGTATACGCCGATAGCAGGAAGGGTCCACACAGTCAAGTATGCAAGCACCCCCGTCCCCTTGAGCTCAGTGAAGCCATCCATCATCGTATTCTCAAGGGCATTGTCGAGTTTGCGCCACCGCAGACACTCATTGTACTGCGGGGAGTTTCACGACAATTTCTCGCCCTTGCGGATTGCCAACTGGCTTGCCACCTCATCGTTGTTCTTCGAACTGGTATCGTCGATGTCAAGACTCCAAACGGCCGACTCCCTGCCTTCATGACGCGTCGAGGCGGGTTGCGCTCAGGTGGGAGGGTGGGCTGTGGGTGGGGCAAGCCCCATCATGTGAACAACACTGGCCAACGTGACAACGCGACTGAGTATTGGTGGGTCATTCGGCGCTCCGACTTTGCCTGGTTTAATCACATTTTCACCACTGCACGTCTAATTGACATCACTGGCCCCTCTCCTCTATCCTACCACTGCTTCAGCGCTACAGCGCCAGAGCACGCACAATATCACCTCTGGACAGTCTTTCGACCCCCGATGGTGTCTCATCTCAGGGTGCTGCCACTTGGTCGCCAGGTGGCAATCCACTTTCCGTTTCGTTCGCGACGGGTAACATACATTGCGCCAATTGACGACTTGCCTCAAATCAAGAACCGCTATAATCCACGTCGGTGGTTCTACCAGGAGACTCTACTCCCCGACTGTACCGAACATTTGGAGCTTACTCTGTCACTCGAGGTCGATTGTCGTGGCCACAGTTACTTGTAAGCGGAGCGGTTCGGAAACTGTATCAAGGTTGACATACAGCACGTCGAATCGATATTCAGTTGCATATCCCCCTGGAATCAAGTCTATCTGCCTCCATTGGCAGATTTCAAGCCCAATGTCCTATGGTCCCGCTCCCTACGTGACCTATGGAACATTGGCACGCGTGCTCAATAAAGTGTTTCGAAACGCTCCTTCAAACGCAGACTGGACATACAATGGCCTAAAGAAGGTTTGTGGTTGGGACTACCCCAATCTCACCACGAAAAACCTTTTCTCAATACCCTGTCAATCCAGTTTTCGAGGAGCAGCATTTTGGCGGGGTGTGAAGGAAACATACTCATTGTGGTTACAGGTTGGCGGGAATCAGGATCAAAGGGCACCAACCCCAATTCGGGGCTGTGCATGTCCGTAATGTTTGTAGGGAGGCGGCTGAACCGTCTTCTTGTCTCTTCGTTTGCGTCAAGCTTTAGGTACAGTACATAAGTATTGTACCAGCTACAAAGCTACAGATATCATTGTCATGTTTTCCGAAGGGATACTAGCTGCCGAAAGGGATGTCGTTGGCAGGTTCGAACATGGGACCTTTAGAGTTGTTTGACAGTGTCCTGCGTTTCACTCCACGTTCCAAAGGTGTTTGCACTGCATGGAGTGCAAGGATGGGCAGGGAATGATCATGAAAATTAGCATTGCTTCTGCGTCTGTGCAATGTCGGGCCGTGCCTGAGTGGACTCACCCAAAGATTGTCACAATCAGAAGCTCGGTGTCGGAACCGGCGCAAGCATCGACTTTGCCAGACAAGTGGCCGAGGCTGCCTTGAGCAACTGGTAGAGAGATCGCGGCTCTTTTGAGGGATCCCGGCTGTATAAAGTGTGCTGTACTGCCCATATTGTTAGCAGTGTGAACGAAATGTTATCACCGCAGTGCACAAGCGGTGCGTTCTTGGCTGCACCGAGAGGTAAAAGCGTCCGATTGTGTATGCATCACGGTTGAGTCGAAAGCCGCAAAAGCCGGGCACCGAGAGGGTTCGGTACCGTAGAGCTGAACACAGCTTCAGATGCGTCTGGGATATCCCGTTTAAAAAGGCGCATACAATGCATACTGTACACAGTAGCACTTTTTTGTCATTTCTTTGCGCTTCGGGTTGCATTTTTCACCCTTGGCATCTTTCCGGCCCGAGGGGGGCTTTCGAAGCGTACCACAAGCCTGCGGTTTTGAATGTCGTCCACGGAGCTGGGACAGTCCTGGCCCCAGGCACAAGACAATGTGTGCCAAGCGCTCAGTGAACTAGCGCTTCAGGCTTCGTCGCCGCTATATCCCTCGACCCATGGCACGATTATTGCTCGCATCATCGAGTTGTCGCCCCGCCCAACTTTACTCTCCTTTCGCTTTGTGTCCAAGCGCTGCTGCAAGCTTGCCGACCGCGTTCTCGCCACCAACCTTAAGGTATGTACAAGGGATGATACCCCCGAGTTGGTCATTTCCTCAACATGTGGACGTTTGCCAAGCTTCTTCACGCGTCGTGACAAAATCATCGTACGCTGGAACGAGGAGGGCGTGACAGAAGACTTAGACAATGGCTATTTCGCTCTGCACGTCGACAATACTACGAATTTCAAGTTTTGGATGGCACCTGACGTTGTGGAGTGGTTTAAGAGCACGATCGCTGCGGCCAAGCTTGTTATAAACGACGGACCCTTCAGCATCGACAATACAATCCACGACGGCAAGCCTTCATCTTCAGCGACAGTACATCCTGTTGCAGTTCCCGAGGCCCAAGTCATTATTGATTGCTACGACAACCGGCGCGCTCTGTGGGCTTTCCGCGCACCTTACGGCGTCGTTGATTTTACCCTGCCACTCTCCATACCGTTCGAAGATATTGAGGACGCATGGCAAGCGGACGTTACCTTTCCCACTGACATGGAGACTTGCGACATTGTCTTGCACATCGATACACAGCGAACTATGGAGGTCTTTGAGACGTGAGTTACAGATTGCTTGTTCTGACGGACAGCCGGATGCTTGGGCTTCCAACCATGTTGTATCCGCCAACTTTGAAGCGTTTCCGCGTTATTTGGCGCTTGGACGAAGGCAAGGAACGCACAAGCACTGACTTGCCGACCATTCGGTCTATTGTGATTTGTTATCTCATGGACCGGCTTTTCCAATACGTTGGAAGGGACGTTCACTGGACAGTCGTTGGGCTGGAATCGTTTAGAATCAGTGTATACAACTCGGAGGACATTGAGGACGGTGAGACATTGAAAGACATCCACTTCGGCAAATGCCTCATGCTCGGCCTCTTCTTCAACTTGTTGTCGAGAATCGTCGAGGATTCGCCAAGGTCGACAGGCGACATGACAGACGGGGACATAGATAATATCCTACAACATGTTGACTTCGCGCCCCTCGACAGTGTGGCGGAGTGAACCACAATGAAGACTCTGGGTGGTTCCGCAAGTGCCGCGAGCTGGCACCAGTGATTGCAAGGCAAGGAAACGCGTGTGGGATCCCTGCTTTGAAACAGACGTCAAGCAGGGAGGGGGTACGGCTTCCGTCGAAGTGAATGAGCTCTGAGTCGCCTTGCGACAAGGGAGGAGGGGAGCTCGTGCGAAGCGCATTGGGCCGGGCGCAAGTGTCCCCTTCGTGAGCCATCAAGTGACGGGAGCATACAATAGTGCTCTGGGCATCGATAACGGTGCGAAGCATGCGAGGGGCGCACTCAGAGTTCCACGTCAAGAATGCAGTGCAAACGGGCGCAAGACAACTCTTCCCCACACCTATCCTCCTCTTGACCGTTCTTCAGCGCTTCAACATCTCCTCAACCACTCATTCTTCAATCTCAAGCCTTGACCAACCGGAAAACGTTCCAGTCGTGTACACGCACACCTCATCGCTTCAGAATGACGTCCAAAACCCAGCCCGCGCCGCCCTCTCTCGAGGTGCTCGACGACGTTTTCGATGTCCTCAGCAAACTACACCTCCATGAATCATCGCCACTGTATCCCGATGGCCATGAAATGATCATTGACCGAATTATTGAGCTGTCACCGCGTTCGACCAAGACTTTGTTTTGCCTAGTGTCTAAGCACTGTCAATCGGGACTACTCTTGCCAGCGATACAATGCCCTCTCCCGCGGTGAAAACCTCAGCAAGTATGACTGGACCACGAAGCTTGACTTTCACGTAATCAGATGTTGTCGACTGGTTGTCGACTGGTTTAACGATATCATCGGTTCTGCCAAGGAGCTCATCGTCAGCTCGCCTATCATGTTTGGTCGCGGCGCTTGCCGTTCCAATGCGGTCGTGGGACAGCCCGTGACCGTACCAGAGCTCTCCACCATACTCCATAGGTTTGACTCTCTCATGGACTATCCTTTTCGTGCGCGCAAGGTCCTCATCGTACTGCTTTTTGTGTACTCGCCACTCACATTTCTTCCCAACTGCATGAAGACCTGTGAAATTGTCTTTCCTTTTGACACATACAAAGGCGAGGTGTTGTCATTGTGAGTAGGACTTCCAGACGCAGGGGTATCTTAGCCGATCTGACTGGCAGAGAAGAGCTGGGTTACTCCTCTGTAACGTTTCCTCGCTGCACCAAGCTCCTTCGACGGGTATTTTCTGCAACAACAGTTCGAGGAGACAACGACGACCTTCCTGTGGTGCCATTTTCAACTATCTACTCCATCGTCAGACATGGTTTGGTGCTGTTAGGCCAGACATGGAGTCGACCGTCACTGGAGCCGAGTCCTTTATTATGTAGCGAGACATCGATACGGCGCTTATGGCTGAAACTGAGATGCTCAAGCCAGGCTCCAACAAAGACTTTATCTCAAACCTCATTGCTTCCCTCGTTAAGACATATGCGGACAGGTTTCGGGCAGCTCCAGCCGGTGACATCAGGCCCGTCAAGATGGCCAATTCTGCCGAGATCGCGCGTACGCTATCCCAGACTGGACTGATGGACTGAACTTAGCGGCACCGGAGCGGCCGCCGCGTATCGAAACCTTGTAGATTGTCGCCTATGTTGGACAGCCGTATGTAACATGTGTCCACACGCGGGCACCCAGTGGTCGCGCGGCAACGGCCCGCTGAGGAGTGAGAGGGCAACCGCTTCGAGGCGGTCGAGGTCGGGCGTGGTGCTCAGGCCAGCCCAAATTGATGCGACTGTCTGTTGCGACGTACCAGCTGCGGGGGAGTCTTGGAGAACGACCGTTCCCGCGAGGCATATTGCCTGGTGTTAGCTATTGAGCGATTGACAGCTCACCTCGATGTGGATCTTTGGGAGGAGCGCGATGGTGACTTCCGAGGCGGTTTTCCCAATTGCCTCGAGTACGGCGGTAGCGGATTTACGCGCCTGCGTCCTGTACACTTTTGCCATATCCTCACGAGCTGCGTGCTCAGCCGCGAGGGTGATTCGAAGATGGGCATAGTGGTATATGGGCAGGAGCGTGATCATGTGCACGCGGGCGGCGGTGGCGTCTGCGTGCCACGTCTCAAGCGCAGACAGGACGGCCATATTGCTATCTGATCGTGCGTCGCGTTCCGGGGCATTCAACCACTGTCCGAAGATGTACGCCAGCTGGGCATGGAAGAATAGCTGTTTGTCCCGCGCCGGGTCGTCGCTGGGCAGGGACACAAGCTCGCTGCAAAGCTCGTGGGGGTCCATACTGGGTGCGACGCCATCAGTGAGTACCGCCGTGTGAATGCGACATATCTGCGTTAGTGCCACGGCGACACCAAGCTCACATAGGCAAAGAGAATGAGGCGTATCGACTGTTGTCGGCTGGGACTCCGTCTTGGTGTATGGAAACCGCACAGCTCGCCTATCGATGTCGTCGTCTTAGCTGAAGCGTCGAGCTGCGTAAGCTTCTACAACGGCCAGGGAGTACCTTTGCTAGCCCCTTGGCCCAGTTAAGAGCAGCGCGCGCGCACGCCACCGCGCCATGCGATGTCTCATCGCCAGCAAACATTGACAGCACAGCGAGGGCGGTGATCTCCTCTGGACCGATACCCAGCTCAATGTCGATAGTGGGGTCGTCCTCGTCGCTATCCATCGGAACGTCCGGTACCGGATTAGTCGCCGCGTTATCCTCAGCAAGCGCGGACACGAGCGGGTGGAAGATGGGTATACGCTCCGCGCCGACGAGACACAGCACGCCAAACAACAGCGGCGTAAGCGTCGTCAGGTCCGCCGGCAGAAATGGGTATTTCCCCACCTCGAGAGGGAAACCGTACATGCACGGTGACAGCGTCTTGAGATAGCTTTTGTCAGCTAACACTTGCAAGGAAGCTCACAAGTCCACCATCGTGCGGGCGTCTGCGGCGGATACCACACCCTTTGACACGACGCTCGGGCGCGGATCCAGGCTGCCGATGTCGCTTAGCACCGGGCCCACGTTGCGTGACCCCGCAAGCAGCAGTCTTTCGCCGAGACTCCCGAGGCGTTCCATAAACGCGGAGGAGGTTTGGTTTCGCTGCGGGATTTCTGGCGCGGCCGCCTCCAGTCTGGTTCTGTCATGTACCTCCCTGGGACCACTCGAAACGCCGGCATGCTCCTCGCGTGGGTTTCCCTCATTGCGATCGTGTACCTGCCTCAAACTACCGCCTCGTTGTCCGAGATCGTTGACCTCCGCGTCAGCTACGTCCCCCGCCAACGCACAATCTCGTGAAGGCGATGTATCTCGTGCGTGGCCCACTGCTTCCACGCGTCCTCCTGCGCGTCAGACAACATCAGGCAGGACGACATACCTGTACTGGCACACCAAAGTTGCACGGCTCTGATCGCGCTGCGCATCTGGCGCATTTACCGGGCACGTCCTCGGACGGCACGCACTTGTGCTCCTCGTCAGCATGTCAGGCGTTGCGGGCAAACGTACCTTAATTCGGCGACATGCGACGCAGGCTTTCGGACGCCGGCCGACGGCATTGTCCGGTGGCGGAGAGGGTACCGCTCGTCGTCTGCGCATTGTCAGGCTAGTTTGTGTCGTTCTGCCAATGCAGAATGCGACAAACAGACCTACGAGTCCACGAGCTTTATGGTGGACCGGGAAATACCGACGCAGCGGCCATCTCGGCGCTGCGTGCCTGAGACCGCCGAGATCCCCGCTCCACTTAGCGGTGTTTTCGGCGAACGACCTTGGCGTTCCGCGATGTGGTGCAGCAGCCCACCTATACTGCGCAAGTCGTCGAGGACGCTCTCTTCTCAAGCGGTGTGCTGAAGATCGAGCAAGGGATGGGACAGAGCACATGACGCTGCTGAGCGCAGGATATAAAGAGCGCTGAGACGCCGTCTTCCCCACTCACAACCCATAACACCAACTCCGCTCATGCCTGTTTCGACGACCACGAACGACACTGCTGCGGGCCCGGCCCCGCGCGCGAAGAAAGAAGGTAACATCGGCAGCGTCTTTGCCTCGTTTACAGGCGGCGACACGACTCTCCCACCTGAGTTTTCGCGCTTCAAACGCGAGATCGTACACTCGCCCGAGCTGGCGACAAAGATCACCGAGAGCTGGCACCGGCTGCTGAAGCGACTCGAGGACGTCACCGCGGAGATCGCGGCGCGGGGATCGGACGTGAGCTAGTCCCCCTGCACGGCAAGCTAATGCCCAGATGATTCCCGAAGTCCAATTTGCTGAACTCGACCGCCTCCCCGAGTCGACTTGCAACGCCGTCCGCGAGGCAGGCACGGTCGTTATCCGCGGCGTCGCGGACCGCGCGCACGACTGGGAACGCATGCTGCGCCAGTACGTCGCGGACAACCCTGTAACTGGTGAGTGTTGTACGTCGTCGGTGCTGATGGCAGGCTTCCCTAAAGACAAGCCGCAGGTATTCGAGGTATACTGGTCGCCGGCGCAGATGGCTGCGCGCTCCGACGCGTCGGTTCTGGCCGCGCAGCGCTGGGCAAATAATCTCTGGCACACGTGAGCTACGGGGTATCGGGATCAGCTGACATCAGCAACGCGGACGCCAACTACGCCGTCGACCTCGACACCGCCGTGTCCTACGCCGATCGCGCGCGCATGCGTAACCCCGGCGACAAGAACTTCAACCTCGGCCCACACAGTGACTGCGGCAGTATCGAGCTGTGGGAGTGAGTCGGTGGATAGCCGAGGATACTAACGGAAGGCATGACGGATACCGACGGTGCTATGCGGATATCTTCCGCGGCGAGTGGGAAAAATACGACGTACGTTGAGGTGTAAGCGGCACTGACGGCAGGGCTACGATGCAACGCTGCGCGACCAGACAAACACAAACCTGCACGACGCGGACGCGTACTGCGGTGTGTTCCGGACATGGCAAGGCTGGCTCGCGCTGTCCGACACGGGCGCGGGCGAGGGCACGTTACTCGTCTTTCCCCGCCTGCGCGAGGCGACAGCGTACTTTGCCCTGCGGCCATTCTTCCGTTCCCTCAACCCTCCCAAGGACGGCGACTACACCGACCCCGCGTATCTAGGGGCGGACAACTGGGTGCTGGACCTTGATTCGGCGTCGTACCCCGGCTCAGTCATCGGTAAGACGCAGGAACTCTCCGCCGCGACGCACCCCCATCTCCGCCTCGACCGATCGCTCGTGCCCATGCGCCGTGTCCGCCCGGGAGACTACGTCCTCTGGCACTGCGAGGGTATACATGCCGTCGAACCAGTGCATAATGGCACGCAGGACAGCAGCGTGCTCTACATGGCCCCTTGTCCGCTAGTACGTTGCTACAAGTGGCCCCGTCTGACCCCAGACCCTGCGCAATGCCCAACATCTCGCTGAACAGAGGGGATGTTTCCGCCGCGGTGAAAGCGGGCCTGACTTTCCTGCTGGGCCCGGTGAAGCCGCCTTCAAAGATCGCGGCACGGCTGAGGGCGTCGCTTCCGTCGAAGCGCGCCGTGCGATGGGTCTTGAGCCGTTCGACGCGGAGGCCGAGGTTTCACCCGCCGCCCGGCTTGCAAGAGACGGTGCAAACGATATCCTTTTTGCACCGGTGTAAATTACTGTACTTGAAATGTAGAATGCTAAATGTCCTGACTTCTTGTTCATACGGTCAGACACCGAGATACCCTTTCCAGCTGATGATTGCCGAGACTGTTGCATTGGCCCCGGATAAGTCCGACTACCACAACGGCTGTGATGATGTAGTGGTGTGGGAACATGGTGCATACCCAAGCCAATCAATGTCTATGCATATACCACTGCGGACTGACAGCTGTAAGAGCGACACCATAATCATTGAACACATCCAGCCCAGCGCGTATAGGCGACTTGCGGGATATCCGGACCGAGCCCCTGTGACTCGGTGATCAGCGCCGAGTCACTCACTATTAGTGATCATGACGTACCCACGACGAGTCCATGGTTGGGATCAGAAATGTTGACAAGAGCAGCTCGCGGCCTACGAGGAATAACATTACGGAAAAGCACAGCAACCAACGTAGTTTGAATCACCTCCATAACCTACACCATGCCCGCGCTCGAACCAGGCTCTCTCGTACTCGTTACCGGCGCGTCGGGGTTTATCGGCACGCACGTCGTGCGCGCCCTGTCCGGCGGTGGATTCCGCGTGCGCGCAGCAGTCAGGTCCGAGGCGAAGGGCGACTATCTACGTACTCTGGCCCCTGGGCTCGAGGTGGCGCTGGTCCGCGACATGACGGCTGTAAGTGGCCCCATCCAGCATTCGCCGCTGACTTCAGCCGGGAGCGTACAAGGACGCGGTGAAGGGCGTAGACGGGGTAGTACACGTCGCTTCGCCCGTGGACGTCGATAACCCCGGCGAGCCCCACCTCGTAATCACGCCCGCTGTAGCCGGCGTGCGCGAGCTCGTAGACGCCCTGGGGCCGGAAACACACCGCGTAGTCCAGCTCAGCGACTGCGCTGCGATCGCCAACGAGCTGTTTCCCAAAGGCGTAGGCGCACGCCATACTGAGGAGGGCGAGTTTCAATTTGGGTATGGGGCTGACGACAGAATGGAACGACGAGGCGGTTGCGATCTGCGCGCGCGAAGGCGCAGCCGCCAACCCGCGATACAAGTATCACGGTACGTACTTGCCGGGTACATCTAACCCCAGCAAGCAAGGTATTCGCCGAAACCGCGTTCTGGGAGTACTTTCACGACCGCCACCGCGTCGATGGCGTGGTCCTCAACCCCTGCCTCGTGCGTCCCGTCCCCCACCGAGGCTAACGCAGACCTTCGGACCCGTACTCGACTTTGCCGCGTCGGGGGGCACAGTCGCCGGCGTAGCGTGTAGATATCCCCACACAGAACCGTCTAACGCTCCCAGCGTTCCTGCTACCGTGGCTCCAGCCTGGCGCGTCCGAGCCGCTCGAGCGCGAAGAGTGGAACGAGGTGGATGTACGAGACGGTATGCGTGCCGCATGAGCCGGGCCTGACGACAGTCGCCGATGCGTGCGTGCGAGCCCTGGTCACGCCCGAAGCCGGCGGACACCGCTTCATCCTCGCTGCGCACCCGCTCTTCATGAATGATTTTGCCCTCGTGTGTCGACCTTGTGTTCCAGAGCTGACGGAAGGCGGCCGCGCGCGTTAGCAGTACGCCCGGCCTCACGCGCGGTAATCCCGACCCAGAGTACCGCGCTGCCCTCGAGGCCAAGGGTGTCGTCATGGACAATTCCCGGGCACGAAAAGTCCTCGGCGTCACGTTCCGTGATAAGGACGAGACGCTCACAGCGGCGGCCAGGGCTGTCAAAGAGACACTCGATCGCAAGGCCGCGTAAGAGTGTGTAGTAGTTTCACTATATTGGACCAGCAAGCTCACCCCCCACCCACCACCGATCTCATATGCAGTGCATACATGCCATGCTACGTGCCATGCTACGTGCCATGCGACTATACGATCTATGCCACCGGTTCTGACAGGATAAGAGTTGTAGCCACCGTGTGTTGGTTGACAGGATAAGGGGATTAAAGACATGACCACCCGCCGCCGTCGGAAGTGAGTTCGAGCTTGCGCGCGCAGAAAGTGGGCACGCCGTGCTGGAGCCATACGTTCTTGCGCAGCTCCTCCCAGCGGCCGATATGCATTGTCTGCCGGTGACCTCTCCTTCAGAGCCGTCAGCTGCTGCGCCGCCCGCGGGGCGTCCAGAAAACTCACCGGAGGCTCGTCTCGAGCTCGCCGAATTGGTCCAGGTACGGCATGGGACCAAAGCTGCCCGAACCCGCAAAGAGGTACAGGATCACCCAGCGCTTGATGTCGGCAAAGATGCCCACGACGCCACCACATCTGCCCGTTAGCGACGCCTCTGCACACTTTGTTGACTCACTCCCTCATGTGCAGGTTGCACTCGCCCTGCTCACCCTCCGAGCAGCAGTCGCCCGCGAGACATACGAGCTTGCCGCAGAACAGGCACAGAGCAGGGTAGCTCGGGCGTATGCCGCAGTGGTCGCACCGACGACCGGCGTACCGTATCGCGGCCACCTCGTACGCCGACGGCAGGCGCATGAGCTCGTAAGTGCCCGGGTACTCGAGCGGGGGTAAGATGCGGCCCTGCATCGCCCACTGGGTGAGCCAGCGCGCGACGATCGGCGTCTCGGTCGAGTGGGGGTTGGCCAGCGTCTCGCGCGGACTTGGGATACCCAGCAGCGACAGCAGCCGGTTGTACTCGCTACCCTGTGTCACGATATAGTCCGGGTTGGTAACGGGATACGCGTTGTTCACCGCGTAGTACACGATCGCGGCGCGGCGAAGGAACGGCAGCGTGAAGGAGTACAGGATCTTGGCGAGCATGTCGTCCGTCACAAGCGCGAGAACACCCTCAATGTCGATGAATGGTCCGGCGTTGCGTAATACCGAGACCATGAGTGGACGGAAGTTGGCAAACACAGACAGCGCGTCGCCGAGCGACTCGTCCTTGGGCGGCTCGGTCCGCGCTTGCGGCGCAGTTCTCCCCGCCAGCGAACGGCGGATGTACACCGACAGACCTAGCATCGTGCGCGTGAGTTCGGCATAGTACGACATGACGATGACCGCGTGGAGGAGGTCGGGCGCAATCGCGGCCGCTTCGACGACCATGCCGAGGGGTAAGCGGAACAGGAGGGGCGACGGAAGCGTCGCGGAGCGGTACCAGTCGGGGAGGAAGCGCGCAAACAGCCCGACGCGCAGGGGCGTTCTGTCCATCTTCGTGCCAAAGAACAGGTCGAGCTCGAGCTGCAGCGTGCCCACGAGGTGCTTGATGAGCTTGAGACCCGTCTCCGGGATCTGCTCGGCGACAGTGGTACCTGGCGTAGCCATGCCCCGGTGCGTAATCTCGCACACAGACACAGTGTAACCCACGAGGTCGTCGGCGAGGTACATGTGCGTCTTCTTGCCTCTGATCCTCTGCGACTGCTCCGACAGCGGGCGCGTGAGCGAGCGTATCCGGTCCACCATTCTGTGCACGTCTTTGTGGCTCCGCCTGTACGCCGGGTCCAGCGCGTGCCGCTGGAAATCGCAGTCCGTGAACCACGGCACAAGCTCGCCCGTCTCGACGTGGTAATCCCAAATCTTGGCAGAGTCGGATACGCGGAGCAAGCTCTCCTCGCTGACTGCGCGAATGCGCTCACTCAGCGTCGGCGGAAGCCCCGCGGCGATCTTGGACTTGGGCATGGGCCGTAATGGCGCTGACGTAGGGTCCAGCGGGACAAGGATGTTGCCTATGCTCTTGCACAGTGGACACATGTACTCGTGCCGCATGGCGTTTTCCGGCTGGTGGCGCTGTACCTGTGCCGCCTGCCGCGTGCGTGTCAGCTCGTTGTACGAGTAGATGCACGAGTCGTGCATCAAGTGATTGCACGCCGAGACGTAGACGCCGAATCTCATGTTGGTCGACGGATACGCGTCCGTGCTCAGCGGCTCGCCGGTCGTGCCCATGCCGTAGCGCAGATAGCGTGTGTCGCGGTCCAGGTCAGACGGGGCCAAAAGCACCTCCTCAAACCAGTCGCGGTCCGTGACGGCGTCGCGGATAATGCGGCTTGGTTGCAGGAAGGCCAACATGCCACCGGGGTGCCCGGCATGCACGGGCTCCTGGCACACGATGCACGAGCCATATGACGCGACCTTGTCGTCGTCCTCCTCCTCTTCCTCGTCGTCGTCCATTTCGTCGAGGAACGACGCCGCGAAACTAGCCTGCTGCTGCGCAAACTTGGCCTTGAGCGCCTTTTGCCGCGCCTGGGCCTGCATCTTGGTGCTGTTGGCCAACGCATGCGCAGCCTCCTCTTTGGCCGCGGCAACCCGGGCGTCGCGCTGGGCGCGGTAGTCGACCGTGTAGTTCTCGGGCAGGTTGTCCACGATGCGCTCGAGCATGTAGTCGACCTTTGGCCGGAACGCCTCAAACTGCGACGTCGTCTGCATGAGCCAGAGCTTCTGGAAGATGCTCATGGGACTCGTGTCAATGATCTCCAATGAGCGCATCGCAAAGCCCGCAGGGTCGGCCTCGAGCGCCATCATCGCGAGATGCAGTGAGAGGTTGACAAGAGCGTCCATCGATGGCATGGACGTGCCCGTCGCCTGACCCTGGCTATTCCGCTTGCCTGCCCACTCGTCGGGCGTGGCAATCGCCATGCAGTGGCCGAGCGTCCAGTACACGAGCGCCGACGCCACTGGCGTCTGCAAAAAGTCGGCGAGGTTGGAGAACGGCGACGGTGCGGGTGGTACGCGCACGGGCAGAGGCTTGATAACGGGGTTGGGGTCGGAAGGATCTGCTTTCTTTGCCCTCTCCAACAAGACCTGCGCCGCGTCACGCTGCTCGTTGCGGCTGTACTGGCGCCAGTATGGGTCGACCTCGGCAAAGAGGTGAGGCTTGAGAGCATACGACCCGGTCGCTGTGTCGGTTGGTGGCCGGAATGTCGCCACCTCCTCCAAAATTGGCACCAAGCTGCCGCGCTCGTGTGACCTCTCTGGAAGCTTGCGCACGATCTCAGAGTACGACAGTGGGCCGAGCGCAAGCGCCTGAATAATGTGCTTGCACGTAACGACGTTCGGCTCGAGGCGGTTGATGATCGCCGTATCCGAGATGAGGTAAATAATCAATAGGAGCAGCTCCTCCAACATGGCGACGGCGTCGCGGGGGTCCATGTCGCCCTCCCACAATTCGGGCGATAACACATCCAGGCGGAAAAAGTCGGATAAACCGTACCGGTCGATCAACGCCGTGAGGAAGTGCTCCTGGTCCATGACGCAGAGGGCGAACTGGAGCAGGAAGAACTCCTGGTCAATTGTGAACTCTCGCAGGGCTAAGTCGCGGTAGTGGTGGTGCTGATGACGCATTGCTGCGCCGTTCTTCGCCCACATGCCTAAACGGATCTGCGACAGCACGACGTGTTCTACAGTTAGCATTGATACGCTCGTTCGACTCACTCTCCATAGGAAACTCGATGACGAACGGCATCGTCGCGGAAAAGGCGTGGCCGGCGACGGGTGGATGCAGCTTCTCGGCAAACAGTTTGGGGTTACATGGGGTGCCTGGCGGGAAGCACACCGTCGGGTACGCCTTGTACATCTCGGCGAGGACGAAGTGCATGTAGTGGTGGAAGGAGAAGCCGGTTATGCGAGAGACGTTGACCTTGAGGCAGCCGTATTCTGTACCTGGGCGAAGAACGTTCTCGACCACCGCCCACTTTGGCATCGAGTACATGGATGGGTCAAGCGTTTTGGACTGCAGCGTCTGGTCCTGGATAATGCGGTTCTCGACATGGTGGATGGCTTCGAGTAACCGCTCAGGGTGCGAGTGCTGGAACGACTCGCCAAACTCGCGCGCCAACTTGCTCAAGTCGGGGAGCACACTGATCGACTTGACCCAGTCGATCTCGTACTCGACGTGCCGTTCCAGCTCGCGCCGTTGCGACTGCAGGCCGACAAAGTGGTTCAAAAAGACAAGTGTTTTCTCGAACAGAGCCGGCTCGCGGACAATCTGCGCCTTGACCTCCTTGTACTTTAATAACGCGCGGAGGTGGCTCAACAGCGTCAAACCCTTCTTGCCACGGAAAGCGTGCGAGTCAATGTCAAACCGCTGGACGTCTAGTGGCGGTGTGTCCTCGTCTTTGGCCGACTGCTTCATCGAATAGTAGTTGAACGCCGTGTCGAGAACGGAGCGGAACAACTGGCTCTCGACGATAGCCTCGCCGCACGCCGAGCTTCTACCCAGAAGCATGTACGACATGGAGAAGGCCAGACTCGAGTCGTCGCGGTCCTGGTAGAGGTAGTGGTCGAACGTATGCCCATAGTTGATGGAATACCGTGTCGCCAGCTCGCGCTTGATGTCCCATCCGAGCACAAATATCCCTGCGTAGATCTCGCGCAGCTGCCACTTGGCTCGCTTCCACAGTCGCACGTCCAGCCGCATGAGCCAGTCAAAGCGCATCGCCTTTGTGCCGTTGTCCGCCTCGAGATCGGCGAGGTCCGCCGCCAATGGTGTACCGACATTGGCGTCGGCCGGCGTACTCCGCGGCTGGAACAGCGCCATCGCGACGTACTTGCGCACGAGGTCCTCCTCACCACATATCGTGACTTTGCACATGTCGCTCAGCCACTGCAACAACAGGCCCACGAGCTCCTCCTTGTACACGTCGTGGGCGCTGCGGAGCGTGACGCCAATGTCGATCTGCTGCAGCATCGAAGCGGTGTGGAACGCGACAGTGTCCAAATGCGTGGCAATAAGTACCTTGCGGCCCTGTTTGTCAGTCGACCAGAGAATGATTTTTCGAGCTCACCACTTCGTCCATCTCCTTGGCGTATCGCTCGGCGGTGTCCCAGGTGACGCCCAAGGCATCTCGGAACTGTCTTGTGACCTCGCGGAGCACATGCCGGTCGTCCGCCCAAGCGGTCACAGCCCACGACCCCTTCCCGCGCTGGTCAGCCGGCTCGCCTGTCGACCCATTGCCCTTGGACATGTCCTCGCGTGTGGCGGGGAGTTTTCCAAAGTCGCTTGGCAGGACGGAATGCTGTAGCACGCTAATAATAAACTCGATGACGGTCGTGATCGTCTGGTAGAGTGCCTCGCCGAGCTCTGGTGGTGCGGTGGCGTGTTGCGGTTCTGGGTCGCCTGGTCGCTGTGGAGGGTGGTGTGCACACCCCAGGTGCTCGTTGTCGCGCCACGCAGACGAGTCGCCACAGTCACACACGGCGGCGAAGGTGTACGACAATCCAAACAACACTTCGTGTCCCTCGTGGTTGCCTGCTTGGAAACAGTCAACGCAGAGCACGCACGACGAGTCGTTGGCGCACGTCCTGTGATGGTTAGCAGCCCGGACCTTCTTTGTACCGCGGCCGTGGTCGTGTGGCCAAATTCAGCCTATTAGGCCGCGCCCACTCACTTGCAGATGTATGTACGATCGTAGCGCTGAAGGACCTTGCCGCAGACAGAGCCCGGCTTGGGTCTGCGTGCAGGCTTGCCTGCTCGCCGCGCCTTGTCTTCAATGGCGTGCTGCGCGTCGAGAAGCGACCAGGTACGTTCTGGCCCAAACCCTTCGCCGCCAGGTGCGAGCCACTCGTTCAGGTTGTCCCACGAGGGAACGTGAAGCGTGCTGCTCGCGCCTGCCGAGGACGTTGGCGAAAACGGTGCCGAGTTGAGACCCTCACCAGCGCCGTCGGGGAGGAACGCCGCACACCATTCTGGCTGGCTCAGGATGGTGGCATACAACTGGCGCGTGACGGCCGCGCGTTGTTGTGGTTGCAGCTCCGAGTCCTCGGCATGCAGATGGCCAGTGTGGAGGAGGTCATACAGCTCTTGCTGGAGCTGCTGTTGTCTCGACCCCATGGTGCGCGCGTGTGCGCGCCGGCCGACGGAGAGGGGGAGGGAAACAGAGGTGACAATACGTTGGCTGCCAGCGCCGCCAGAAGGGGACGGGGAGGTGGGGTGATGCGGGGTGTGTTGCTGGGGGGGTGAGGGGTGCTATGCCAATGATTATACTCGCAGAGTCGCTGTAATGCTGGTATGTAGTAGTGATGGGGGGGTGAAGAGGAGTAGAGAGGAGGGGAGGGGAGTGTTGATATAACGTCTAGAGTATGTGTTCGTTGTGGTTGGTGGTGTTGAGCGTGCGAGTGATGGGATGGCTGCAGGCTGCGCTGTCGTTGTCATTGTACCCGCACTCACCCAGGGAATCGGGGCCTTAGATCCACACCCAACAGGTGCGGGGTACAACACGTCATTCAACCAGAATTCCCCGCACGAGCTTATCACAACGTCACCTCGCCCCAACGCGTCGTGGATCTCGAGGCCACCATCATCGACGTGCAACGACTACAACGCATAACGCACACCACTTCACCACCATGGCGCGACCCTCGTCGTCGACAACAACACCGCACGCCCCCGTAGCGCCCATAGCGCCGGCGTCCATCCATGCACTGGCCACGCCCACGCCGACGTTCGTCGACGCGAGCATGCCGGGATATCTTCTCCCCATCGCCCTGGATGCCCTGGCCGAGAGCGCTGGAGCGGTAGTTGCGCGCCGGCTCGCCGCAGAGCAAGCAGCAGAGGGCGAGCCTGCGAGCGTGCTAGACCAGGCGCCTGCGGGCCCAGCTGCCTCAGGTGGCAAGGATAAAGGCAAGGGACGCGCAGAAGTCACTGCGCTCGTCGACGCCGCCGTCGCGCACCGCATGGAACGTATCGGCGCCATGGTCGGCGGATACATTGCCGAGAAGTACGTCGCGCCAGGGCTACATTTGCTTACATCCTAGACTCACGTCGGCACGCGCACCCCTCGCTACACACCTCGACATGATCAAGTTTGTGTGCAAAGACCTCTTCCTGCACGTGTACCGCCGCCAGATTGACAACCTGCGTACAAACCATCGCGTGAGTACATCGTGTGCTGCCTTGTGCTCACCCCGCTTCAGGGCGTTTATGTCCTCCAGTCGCACGTCTTCCCACCCATTGCGCACCTCAGCTCGTACCGCGGCGCCGCAGCCGACCTCGAGACGGCCAAGCAACACCTCGTCTTCCCCCAGGCGCTTATCCAGGGCGCACTCGCCCGCCTCGGCATGCAGACCACCGTCACGGCCGAGACCTCGCAGCTGCCACAGTGTACGTTGGCGTGTTCTACCGCTTCTAACAACAGGCACGTTCCAGATTCGCACAGTCAAGACCCACCCCGCGCGGCAGGAAAGCATGAACGCCGGCAGCGCGCTCACCCCAATGTCCCCTCGGCAATAGACCAACTTGTGATTCGCCCAAACCCACTTGTATTCGCTAGATGCTACTATATTCCCACCCAAGCTTTGCCTAACACTCACTTACATTGCATCCCTGCACCCCATTCGGCACACTACATGGCCCTACTAGTACACTAGGCTAGTTCTACGGTCTCTCTCGCTCTCTTTCGCGGAAAAGGGTTTAAAAGTGGTCTGGTACACAGCGGCGAATAACGCCACCGCTTTAAAGACGTGTGTGGCTGGGTTAAAGCGCAGAATAGGGGGCGGAAGAAAAAAAGTCTTGGGGCTCTAGTTTGTATGATTGTTTGGTGGTGCTTGATTAGTTGAAGCAGGCTACTTAGGCAGGGGCAGGGTGGTTGGAAGGCGGCGGAGCAGACGGTCCGGCACCAGGGGGAGCCGCCGGCGGACCTGCGCCACGGGGGTCGTCCTTGGGCACCATCGACATCCAGATACGTGACTTGACATTAGCACATGCTCTACGTTAGTGGAACCCACCTTGAAAATGCGGAAATTCTCCTTGGTCAGTTCGCGGAAATCGACACGCTTTTCGGCCTTGAAGTAGAAGGTGAGCTTGCGGCGGTCCCACTGGTACTCGGCGTCGACAATCTGCATCGGAAGGCCGCGCTGCGCTACCTTCTCGCGGCAGATCATCATGGCATCGTACTCGTCCTTGAGCTTTTCGAGCATGCGTCTGGGGATTAGCATCACGTTTCGGTACGGTGTAACTTACGCTTGCTCCTCGGGACCACCACTCGACTTGGTGAAGATGCGCTTGGGCATAACCTCCTTGGCGAGCGGACCGCGAGCGCCAATACCGCCACCGCCCATGTCCATCTGGCTGCCACTGGGACCGACACCCGAGAGCAGAGTGTTGAGGTCGGCGCCGGAGAAGTCGACCTGGCCCGGTGCGGGCGGACGCACTGTGCCGCTACTGTTGCGCTTGTGGCTTGTGCCGGAGCCGTTCGTCTTGCCCGATGGTGTGGGCTGGCTCTCGTTACCGGACAAGGTCATTCCAGGCGGCTGGTGAGGGGATGCTCCGTGGAGAAGCGCCTGCGTCGCCTGGCGCTCCTGCCACTCGCGGACGTCAAGAGGTGTGAGCTGGTCATACACCACGGTGCCAAGGTCTGAGCCGCGGTCGGCCTCGACAATGACGCGGTCGCCGTTAGAGATGAGTAACGTCGGGTCGGGGCAGTAGAATACGTCGCGACGGCCAGCCTTGAACATGACGATATACAGCGGCGTCGTCGGCGGGAGGTTGGCCAAAGGTATGCCCTTGCCGAGGTCGGACAGCGAGAGCGACGAGAAGGACGACGGCGACGTCGGTCCACCGGGCTGGTTGTTCTGGGGGTTCATGAAGCCGGGGGCGGAGCCAGGACCGAACCCGGGACCAGGAAGTTGACCCGGGGCAGGCGGCGCCTGGCCACCAAGGAAACCGGGCGGAGAAGGGAAACCAGGCCCCATGCCGCCGCCCATCGCGCCGCCCATGCCCATCGCACCGCCCATCGCACCGCCCATCGCACCGCCCATACCGCCCATGCCACCCATGCCTCCTCCGATGCCGCCATAGCCACCGTTCTGGGGGTATGGTGGGCGCGGGAGACCTTGGCCCTGGCCAATTCCACCATAGTACCCAAACCCGCTGGGAGGGCGGCCAAAAGTGGGACCGGGCCCAATGGGCGGCTGAGAGAACGGTCCACGGTAACCAGGAGCCGAGGGCGCAGGGAAGCGCGAGTCGTACATGGGCCCACCAAATGCACCAGCGCCCGGGGCACGAGGGGCGCCGACAGGAGCTGGGCGGTTGGCGTCGCGACCAGCATCAGGACTGGCGTTGCCGCCCTGTACGGAGAACGAGGATCGGGTACGTGGCGCGCTGTCAAAGTTGAACTTGCTGCGCTCCTGCTTCTCTTGCGACGAGCTAAAGAACGAGTCGCTCGTTGGCGGGTTGGAGCGCGCAATGCTGCGGGGCGCTTCGGCCAGCTGCGGGGTGAACAGGGGCAGACTCGACGCAATCTCCTTGTCTTCCTGGGGTTCCTCGACTTGGCTGAGGTTGAGGGCGTTGCCGAAGCGCTCGGGTAAAAGCTCGTCATCGCTGAAGCCCAGGGGCCCGACACCACGGCGCGAACCAATGTTGGTCATGCTCTGACCCTCGTTGTACGTGAAGCCGCGGCGGGGACCGCCGACAACCGACATGCTGTGGCGACGGCTCGATGTGCCGGAGCGACCGCCGTTGGCCGACTCGTCAAATCCACCGACGACGGACGAGTACGTTGGCTGGGTTCCGCCGAGAGCTTTGCTGACCGATGCGGTGAGCGCCGACGTCTTGGGCGACTTCCAAGCTGTGCGTGAACCAAACGACGCCTCCTGTGGAGTTCTAAAGCTTGCAGGCTGCGGCGCAGTTTGCTGTTGCTGAGGTTGTTGTTGTTGGGGCTGCTTCTGCTGTTGCTGAGATGGGGGCTTTGGGTGCTCGTCCGCGTCCATAAATGACCTCATGTTGTTTCCGAAGGGGGACATGTTGCTACCATCGTTGCGCCAGGCGGTGTCGTCAAACCGAATGTTAGTCGGTGACTCGAAGGTACTCATGGGCATGAAGTTGCGGTCAGGGCGTGCACCCGTGGCCATGGACTGGGAGCGAGACCGCGAGACGTTGGCCGCAGCGATAGGTGGCGAGTACTGCGGGCCAGCCCCAGGCAAGGACTGCGGCACGGCGTGGGTCGGAGAAGCGGATGGCGACGACGAGGGAGAAAATGTGGGAAACGGCGAGGGCGATGATGTACGCTCAATGCCACCGCCGCGTTCTTCGACGTGCGACGACAGTGTGCGAATGAGGGAGGATGGCTAGAGGGACGCATTCAGCATGAGTAACACAAGACGCACACAACTCCAAAAGCAACCGTACACACAGAGAGACTAGAGCGGCATTTGGCCCCACACTCGGCGCAACCGCAACCGCAAGCGCGGCGCCGCAACCGCCCAACTCGGCATACCGACTGAAACCTCGACTCACCCGTTGGTCTAGCTTTTCCGCAACCGAGAAGCTGCTGGCACGGCCCACTGAGCCGGGGCCATATGCTCCCGCATTCGCTCTCCCACCGCCGCCGCCGCCGCCAGTTGGCGTACGCGATCCGCCAATGACGCCAAAGTCGCTTCCATTCATGCCGGGGCTGCCACGGCCAGACGCCGGCGACGAACTGGGTTGGCGTTCTCCACCGGGCGGTTGGCTACTGGTCCGGCTCTTGACAGTGGATAGATAAGGATTCCCTACCGTGAAGGAACGCACTGGAGATGGACGAAAATGAGTCTTGGGCGTGGGGTTTGGGGAAGGCGCCGGGCTGTTGCCGGTTGCGGCGGCGAGCGGTTGTCCTCCTGGTGACGCTGGGACTGCCGCATCAGTCATCCTTGCTGAAGAGGCGAGTCACACGCGCGCCCGGTTGACACGAGACAACGGGCTGTTGCGCAATCGGCTTGATGCGTGTGTATTAAAGGCGATGGAGGACGAGGGTGTTGATGAACGCCCCCTCCTGATCGTGATGCGAAGAATGTGTGTGTCGGTGTAGGTGTTGGTTGAGGGAGGCGCCGGGGCAAACTCGGGATGCTGACCACCCGTGACCCAAGCGGCAGTTGGGCAGGGCCAGGGGGTTGATCTTTGAACGCACGGGTTGGATGGCAGTAGTGGCGCCAAAGAGGATGTGCGTGGATGCAAAGACCTACGCCACGCCTGTTGGACGCTGTCGGTGGATGATGGCGAGGGAGATGTGGATGTGAGAGATGTTGAAGAAGGGGAGGAGTACGTCGTGCGCGCTGCGGATTGGGGCGGCGGAGCGGCAATGCAAGCGGCGGATCGATTTTGTTGCGACCTGTGTCTCTTGTGTGTCGTCTGAATCGCGGCGCACTCGTCGTGTGGGTGTGGGCTCCAGGCCTTTGCGCTTTCCTTTGAGCCTTGTCGAGCGCAAGAGCGCCAAAGAATGACAGAGCGGATGGCCAACGACGGAGGCAAATGGACAAAACCGCGCCCCAGTTTGGGGACCCCCGGGGCTCGCCCGCCGCCTGTGCAATCCTCGGCTTTGGGTAGGTGCCGCAAACAGCCAACTGCAACTGCCGTTAAAGGACAGATGCAAAGTAAGTAGTGGTGGTCTAGAGTGTCGTTCGACGGTTCAAGGCCGTGACGCTCGTCTAGGTATGTCTATCAAGAGAGTGAGGTGTATGGGAAATGTGTTGGTGGGAAAGTTGACGATGGAGTGGCGACAGGACGGTACCGACCTGCTGATGAGCGGATGTGGAATGGCGACAGGTAGCAAGGGCGTCCGTCTCCCAGAGTGGGAAGGGCGGCACAGTAAAGTCGCGACGACGGAGGCGGCAATCTACAATCTGGCATGCTGTGGCACGGGGACACGACGGGGGGCGTGTGTCGCGGTCTCGTGCAGTGCGGCGTCTCGCCTTACATCATTGACGCCTCTCCGCTTCCCCCTACTGACTTGATCCATACGCCCCGGTGCTCGTCTGTCTTACATACTCCTCCTGCATTGCACCCACCTTGCACCAAAGCACGCCTCCTCGGGCGCTCTTCATGTGCCAAAAGAGCAAGAGGGTAACATGCAGGGGCGCATCTGCCAGGAGGCAGCGGCCAGAGCAGCCAGGTCCGCAAGTCGTGGTCATGTGCACATCTCGGCAACCTCCCTCCACCGTGGCCCCTCCGGCATTGAAGCTTGTTGTGGACCCAGTTTGACTCTGCTGTGTGGCCCTTTGCTCGAGACACTCCGGCGCGGCACAGGGGCCCAACAGAGTCGCGTCCCTTGCACATGCCGCAGATGCCAGGCACACGTCTGCCAGTGCCACTTTGCTTGTCCTTTGTTGTAGACGTCCTTACCGGCAGTTCCATATGGCAGCTGTCAACAGCGATTATCTGGAGAGCTGGGCTTAAGGCTTGTGCTGGTGAAATCTCAGCATTTATACGTTACTGTCCCTCCTTGAAAGCTGAGGGCGCACTTAACTGGGCTGGCTGGTTAAAAGATCGAGGTGGACGCGCTTGATACCGTGTCGTTAGTTGCAGTGACGTAATGGCAGACCCAGCCGGTAGCTCGTAGCCGGAAGATACGCGACCCAGATGTTTGTTTGCTGAGTTCAAGGGGTTCAAGCGCAATGCATGGAGCGAGGTGAAGATCAACCCGGGGAGCGAGAAAGGGGAAGACATGCATAGTTGCGGCTTTAAGAGACTGAGGCAACGATGAGATGGCGCGGGTGTTTGTGGTTAGTGTGTGAGTGGGGTGTGAGAGATCGACGAAGCGGGGCTGCCGATTCCACTCGAAGCGTGTGAGTCTGTGTGTGTACGTGGGACAGTGACGACGGCGCGTGGGGGAGCGTGTGCATGTGTACATGTGTCCAAGGTGATCCAGTTGCAAGAGCAAGAGCGCCCTCTACATAGAAATGTGGACGCACTGACGCAGCACGCAGCAGAGTAGCCGTTGATGCGGTCAGGTGTGTGTTTGGATTTGCATTAATGTGCGCCGTGTGCGATCTGTGCCCTTTGAGTTTGATCGGATCGCATTTCCATCTCACCCAAACTCTGGCGCGCAACACAAGAGGCGTACGGCGAACACTGCCCGCGCGTGCACTTGGGCGCTTGATCCCACTTCACTCCGTCATTCCTCTCTTCAACCTGGCACGCTGGCAAGCTGGCACACGGCTACTACGCTGCTCCTCTCTCCCGGCCTTCCCGGTGTACCTCATACCACACGTACACACGTAACAGTGCAACAGTGTCCAAGGGCCAAGCGTACAAGCGTTCAAAGCCCACAGCGCACAGCACACGCCCTCACTCCCACCCACCCACACACACATACGTAGTACTGTCCTTAATACAATAACACCCCCCCGGCATCACCACGTCTCCTCTACACCCCACCCTTCCAAGCAGACAGACAGTCTCTGTTGCTCATCTCCACTTCCCCAAACACGTCTCTTGCGTTGGTGTTGGGACCCACAAGGTCATAGCACCGGTGGTGCGAGACGCCTCCAGAACCATCATCACCTGACTCTTCTTTCGCTCCACAGAGCGGACAAGAGTCTGCGCAACACGCGTCAGCCCTGTGCCGCCGAATCAAGACTCCATCATGATTGTCGTCAAAGCGACGCTGCGCGACGAAACGCGCCGCCTCACGTTCTACTCGGAAGGGTTCCCTCCTTACGAAGAGGTGCAGGAAAAGGTGAGTCACATTGTTGTCGGTGGCAACGAAAACAAAGGCTGTCCACTGTACCCTGTATTGTGGGGAAGGCGTGGTAATGGGTGGCGAAAACGGGTGGTAATGAGGGCGAGCAGCCCTTATCATCCACATCTCGCCCTGCATGTTCACTGTTGCCCACCCACCCACAACTCTCATTCGCATTGCAAGTTGCTGACAACTCTCTCTCTCTTTCCCTTCTTTTGTATCTTCTACACCCTTCTACCTTCATCTCGGGCCTCTTTGTAATCAATCGACCTTAAAACAGCTACGGGGCATCTTCAGTCTCCCGTCCTCTGCCCATCCGTTTTGGGTCAACGTCCTCTTCTACCCTGACGACACCAAGCCCTCGCGCATCAAGTTCAAGCAACACGTCTGTGACGCTGCAGAGTGAGTTCTCTCTCGTGTACAGCCAGCACAGGCGTAAGCGCTGTACGTGTGCGTGTACCAGCTTGCGGTATCGCTGCTGGCCGCCGGGCAGATTGTCGGAACCGGACGTACCCCACTCCCTGGATTCTGTATTAGCATAAGCAGCTTGCGCTGACGCGTCCCCCTCCGCCCAACAATTGCATCTACCCTTTCAACGTCACTCGCCATTCCCATTTAAAGATACGAGCTTGCTCAACAGCCATTCCAACGCCACAGTGGCTTTCCCAACCCCGCGCTCGTCTTCACCGTCCTCCTCTCGTCAGACGTCCGCATGAGCTCCATCCGCGCGTCGCACCGCGCGCTCACCATGCAGGCCAAGCTCCGTGAGCTTGACGACCGCATCCGGGCACTCGAGGACGACCTTGTCCAGCGCCACCGCCTCCTCGTCGCTCTCGAGGACAAACTCGACCACGCCCGCTACCAGAATGACGAGCTTGGCGTCTCGTTCTGGTCTGACCGTGTCGAAGACAAGCGCCAAGGCTTACCCGAGCTTGAGGAAAAGCTCCGCGGTGTCCGTGCGGATCGCCGCCATGTCGCTGAGGAGCTCGAGCTCACACGTCCCACATCGACCGACATGACCCTTCGCCAGTGGTCCGAGTCGCAGGAGCTTGAAGAAACGAACCACATGCGTGAGACGCAGGATGGCCTCGCCGCTTGGGAGATTGAAATGACCGAGGGCCACAACGGTTTCCCGCCCCTGGAATCAGTGCTTCACGGCTATCAAGCTCAGCGACGCCACCCGTGGCGCGCTCATGCCCAGAACGGGGGTACGTTCCCATTCCAGCCCCAGCCGTCGTCGCACCCGCGCAACACGCCGCCGGCTGGTGTGGACTTTGGTGCTGGCGCCCGCTCGTTGCGCGAGCTCTTCACCAACCCCGAGTTCACGGGCGCTCCTGCTCGCGAGATGGGCGCTCTGCTGGACAGATTCCTCAACCACTTCCAGGGCCAGCTTGCCGACACCCTCGATGGGTTCGCTCAGCGCATTGCTCCCCACCCATCCGAGACCCTCGAGCCAACTGCCGAGGAACCGAACGCCCCCGAAACTCACATCCCTGGAGCCTTTGTTCAACCAGAGGCCCAAGCTGCAACCAACGCCGAGGCCACCACACCGGCCCCAGCCACCGAGCGCAAGGTCAAGCCTGTCAGCAAGCTTGGTAAGGGCGGATTCCGCCACAAGCACATTACGTGCGATGGCTGCCTTAGCGGCATTCGTGGTACGCGGTACAAGTGCGAGCAGTGCCCGGACTACGACCTCTGTGGTTCGTGCCTCCCGCTCCTCAACACCGACGCGCTCCACCCAGACACCCACACCTTCAAGGCGGTCGTCCACCCGGGTCTCGAGGAGCGCATCAAGTTCGGTGGCACAGCCGCGTCCCGCGCCCCGCACCAGCACAGCCGCCACCCGGCGACGTGCGACATTTGCTCCGAGATCATCGTCGGCGTGCGCTGGAAGTGCCTCAACTGCCCCGACTGGGACTGCTGCACGCCATGCTCCAAGCTCATTGCGGACGTGCACCCCGACCACAGCTTTGTCAAGCTGCACAAGGCCACCGACTACGTTGTGAACGCGGCGTGGGACGCCAAGTCCAACATCCATCACCCGTTCGTCGTGTGCGACGGCTGCAACCACACCATCCGCGGTCCCCGCTACAAGTGCATGCACCCAGAGTGCCCCGACTACGACCTCTGCGAAAAGTGTGAGGCCGCGCCCGTCCCAGTTCATCCCGAGAGCCACCCCATGCTCAAGACCAAGACGCCGCTTCGCATCAACGCCAAGACGTCTTTTGACCCCATAAAGGATGTGTACGAGGACCACCGCTGCCACCGCATCCCCCGCGAGTCAAGCAAGAAGGGCAAGAAGACGTCGAGCAAGGGCAAGAACCCCATGATGATGATTCGTCCTCGTTCGCCTGTTCTCCCGCCTGGTGTCAAGCCTCAGATTCCTCCCAACCGGTCCCTCTGCCAGATGTACGCCAAGGCTGATGTGCCGGCGAAGGAGGCCGAGAGAACGAAGGAGGAGCCCAAGGAAGCTGCGATTGGCGGCGCCGCGTTCAAGCGTGGCGAGGAGTACGGCAAGGCTGTTGACGCCCTTCTTGCTTCCATGTCTGGCATGCGCATTGCATCGCAGGTTGCTTCTGTCAAGGACGAGGCAGACGAAATGGCATCGATGACCGCCTCTGAGCAGGCGACGCTTGTCGACAAGCCGTATGAGGCTCTCAAGTCCGCTGAGCGCGCCAAGACCCCGACACCGGTTGGTGCTTTCCCCTCGAGCCCCAAGGGCCAGGCACCTGCGTCGCCCACTGCCGAGCCGTACTCGGTCCCGGCACCCACTCCCGCCGTCCAAGTTGGCGAGGCCGAGAGCCCGACGCCCGAGCGTCGCGGCTCTGACGGCAGCGCGGTCGAGACGATCTCGGACCAGTCGATGGTGAAGAAGGAGGAGGGTACCAAGGCTGCCAAGGTGACGCAGCGTGACCCCATCGCCGACATCATCGCCGCAGCTGCGCCACCCACGGAGAACCCGGTGGAGCAGATCACCAACGATGCCATCGCGCAGATCATTGCCAGCTCTGGCAAGCAGGACGACCCTGTCTCCCAGCTCATTGCGGATGCCAGCAAGGAGGTTCTGCAGATCATGAGAGATTACTGCGACCCTAGCAAGGAGCAGGAAGAGGCGCATGTCGCCGAGGAGCCTGCCGCTCAGAAGTCCGCGTCCACTGCCCAACCGGTCACCAAGGACCCCGCTGAGCCCAACGACATCTTCACGTGGGTCCGCCACACGACGATCCACCCGGGTGCGGTGCTCCCCGCTGGCGCCGAATTCACCAAGACGTGGCAGGTGCGCCACTACGCCGCTGGCGCCGAGTACGACTTCAAGCACCTGCGCCTAGTGCACAAGACCGACGGTAAGCTCGGGCCTGCCTGTAAGGCCGATGTCGTCTTCCACCCCGAGGACGTAGTCGAGGGCGAGGACTTGAGCGTTACCATCGAGGGCCTCAAGGTCCCCGACGAGCCGGGCAAGGTCATTCTTGAGCACTGGCGCTTTGAGGACGAAAACGGCGTTGCGTACGGCCAGCCGCTGCGCATCCGCATCACGGTGGAGGAACCGCAGTCGCAGTCGTCGGGCGAGAACACGACTTCGTCGTCGTTTGTCCTCCCGCGCGTCGAGCACAACACGGGCGGCGACTCGTTCTACCTCCCGACGCCGCAGGACAACAAAGCGCCGGCGCCGACGGCCGAGGAACTGCTTGAGCGCCTGAGCTCTGTCGCGCCCTCGAGCCCCGGCGTCGACCTCGACGATGCCTCGTCGACGTTCTCGTTCTCCGACGTCGAGCACGTCACCGAGACGGACCTCGCGTCGCCCCGTGCGACGTCCACCGCCGACCTCAGCGACGACTACGACTTTATGGACGAGACGGACGAAGAGACCGAAGATGGCTTCTAAGAACACACCCTCCCGAACCCCACTCCCACTCTGCTGTTTCGAATCTGTGACCATGTTGAAAACAAAACGTTGAATTGTAGTGAGCCGTGGCAGAAGAATATGAATGCACGTGTTTGTATGCGATGCGTGCGCGCGCGGGGGCGCGGTGCGGTGCAATGGAGTTGCTTTGATGGGAAAGATGCCGAGCACAGCTGTATAGCATGCAGCAGGGCAGCGTACACACGTACACAGCGTACAGTGCGCACCGTAGTGCGCAGCGTGGGGCGGGATTTACTTCCGTGGGTAATGTTGACGCGCTTGACTTTCCCCCGACTTTCCCCTGACGCGTCGAGTGAATGTTGTGTTTACACTTTGCCTGTTCTTGAATCTTGCAGCGATGGGCCACATCGCGACGGGGGCGACACACGCGCACCGCGCCAAGCGGAAGCGCCTGACCGGGGACAAGGAGAATGCGCGTTTGGGCGGGGCAGCAGCGGCGCCACCGACGACGAAAGTCGGGGGCGAAGACGCGCTCATGGCCGAGCTGCTGGCGGGTATCGATGCGAGCGAGTTTGACGGCTTGCCCAGCAGTCCTGCGCGCCCTGGAGCTGCTCCGAGTCCTGCGCGTCCTAAAATTCGACACGGCCGCTCCGCGTCGCCCGTGAAGCGCGTATCGGGGTCGCCCGTGAAACGCGTCCTCGCGCCGCTCAAGGCGTCGTCACCACGACGATTGCCGCCGTCGCCGCGGCGCGAGGTCGCTCCCTCTCCTTCCAAACCCGCCCCTCCTGCACGCCGACAGCCGCCGCCACGACCCGCTCACGCCGACGTGCTTGATGACCTCGCCAAACCCCTTCGGAGGGTCAAAGCCGAGCCCGCACCCGAACGCAAGCCCCTCTCCTCTCTCCCTAGCAACACCCGCATCCCACCACCTACGACACCAACCCCCAAGCCCGCCAAGCTTGATCTCCGAGCCTTCGACTCCACCACCAGTATCACCCCCCAGGCGCCTGTATCCCCCCGCTCGTCCGCCTCTGTGGACGACTATGATGCCGACTGGGACCTCGACGCGCTCGCGAGCATGGACGTGTCTGCCCTCGTCGAGGAGCCCAAAGTGGGTACACATTTCGTAAAAATCACTGACCCGCCCAGAAGTACCCTGTACACGACCCCGTTGTTCCCCCTCGGCCTGTGGGGTATGCGCCGACACCGTGGGCGCGGTTTACCATCCTGCGTGTGCTGAACGGCATCTTCGATGTCGTACCTGCTGATGATGAGGACGAAGACGGACCAGGATGGGGAAAGACGCTCGTCGTTTCCACTGAACAGGGCCCGCGCCTCGTGCAGCTCAAAGAACGATGGGCCGACCTCAAGCTTCTTCCAGACGACATTGTCAACGTCGTCTCGCCGGCGTTAGCCGGCACTGGCCCAATCACGATCACTTTCAAGGACCCGCACTCGTACCTCGTCGCCCATCCGGACGTGCTCGTGACAATGACGAGTATCGCCAACGCCATGCCTTGCGTCCGCCGCCCTCTGCTGAGCCAGTTAGTTCGACTGCCGGAGCCGCCGTCCAAGGCCATGCTGTACGGAACTATCCTGCACTCGCTGCTACAGGGGAGTCTCACGGAGCAGTCATTCGACGCGGCGAGTACGAGGCGGCGTGTTGGTGCTGAACTCGCACTGGACGAGCGGCGGATCGAGGTGTGGGGTGCGGGACTGGATCCCGGTAGCGTCGCCGAGGACCTGGGTACCAAGGCAGAGGACGCGTTTGCGTCGTTCGGACGCAAGTGGATCGGACCGGCGCCCAAGGCCGACAGCTCCGTGATCACCGCCAGAGACGAGGAAGCCGGCTCTCTCGCAATCTCTGGGCTGCACGATGTCGAGGAAGATATCTGGTCGCCAAAGTGGGGTCTCAAGGGCAAAGTCGACGCGAGCGTGCAAGCTGTACTTGTACAGGACGGCGTGCAGCAGGAGGTCGTGGCGCCGCTTGAAATCAAGACTGGACGGTCCATCGGTGGTGTACGCCACCGTGCCCAAACATTGCTCTATACCCTGCTCATGGAGGATCGATACGGTTAGTTGAGCCGTGCGGTTGAAACTGACGGCAGGCCTTCCCGTGCCAGCTGGCTTGCTATACTACTCGCAGCGCGACTCGATTGTGCTCGTCGAAGCCAAGGCTAACGAGGTACGCGCTCTCGTGCAGACGCGCAACGAGCTCGCAGAATGGATGATTCGCGAGCGCGCGCGGCCAGAGGACGGCGTGCCCTTCCTCCCCGAGACCGTTGACATGGAACGCGAGTGCAAAAACTGCTTTTCATCGGACGTGTGCATGCTGTACCGCAAGGTGAACTACAGATTGCGTGAGCTAGCTGACGCCAGGCGAACGACATCATTCCTGAGGACGACCCGATTGCCGACCTCTACGACGACAAGACCGCGCACCTCACGCCCGAGCACGCGGCATTCTTCAAGCACTGGGAGCGCCTGCTCACGCTTGAAGAGCAGGACACGGTACGCCTGCGCGCTCAGCTGTGGACGATGACGGCGCCCGCGCGAGAGCGCAAAGGCCGTTGTTTCGCAGACATGGTCGTCGCCAAGGAAGAGCGTGAGGGCGATAAAGGCGCCAAGATTGGTCGCTGGGTGTATACCTTTGTGCGCGCCGATGGCGGCGGGAGCGGCATGTCGTTGCTATCTGGCCACATCTCTCGGAATGACGCCGTCTCGCTCTCTGTCGAGCCTGACTTGCTCTACCTCGCCCGCGGGTTCGTCACAGCCCTCACGCCCGACTCCGTCACAATTACCGTTCAGAAACAGCTGGACGTGGACACGATGCTAAAGCGCGTACGGAGCACGGCCGCGCAGCGGTTCCGTATCGACAAGGACGAGCTGAGCGCGGGCATGGCGCGGATGCGGGGTAACCTTGCGCAGCTCTTCGTAAAAGAGGGCGACGCCCGTCGGCGGTCGCTGGTAGTGGACCTGCGCACGCCGCGATTCGACCCAACGCGCGCACCCAAACCCCACGAGATTCCCTCACACCTCAACGACGACCAGCGCGCAGCCATGGCCAAGGTGCTCACGGCCAAGGACTATGCCCTCGTCCTCGGTATGCCCGGAACAGGCAAGACGACGACCGTAGCGGAGATTATCCGTGCCATCGTCGCGCGCGGCCAGAGCGTCCTGCTCTCCAGCTACACCCATTCCGCCGTCGACACGATCGTCGCCAAACTCGTCGACGCCGACTTTGGCGTACTGCGTATCGGCAACGTCGACAAGGTGAGCTTACCTGGCTTCGCTCACTGACACCAGGTCCATCCCGATGTGAAACACCTCACGCTCGACGCCATGGGTCCCGCGTCGTGCCTCGACGAGCTCGAGGGGCGGCTCATGAACCCTCCCGTCGTCGCGACGACGTGTCTCTCCATCGAGCAGTGAGCTTAACCGCACTTTCCGAGCTCACACCAGCCCACTCTTTTTCCGCCGCAAGTTCGACTACTGCATTGTCGACGAGGCGAGCCAGATTACTCTTCCGACGTGTCTTGGGCCGCTGCGTTGCGCAGAAACGTTCATCCTCGTCGGCGACCATTTCCAACTTCCCCCAATTGTGAGTGTTTCTTCTTTGGTGTATGGCGGCTGACGCCAGGTCCGCAAACCCGAGGCGCGTGCGGGCGGCCTTGACGTATCGCTCTTCCGTCGCCTCAGCGACGCGCACCCCGCTGCCGTCGCACCCCTAGCCGCGCAGTACCGCATGAACGAGGACATCATGCTGCTGTCAAACCGGCTGATTTACGAGGACCGGCTGCGTTGCGGCTCCGAAGAAATTGCGAGGCAGTCGCTCGTGCTGCCACACCGCAAGGCGTGCCGCGATATCAGCGAGGCTACGTGCGGTGACGAATGCTGGGTCCAGTCACTAATCAGCGAGGAGTAAGCTAGTTGAGCCATCACATTAGCTGACAGCAGCGCCAAAGCTGTATTTGTCGACACGGACGGGCTGCCTGCGCGTGACTCGCGTGCAGGAGACCTCGTGCAGAACCCCGCCGAGGCAGCGCTCGTGTTTACTCTGGCGCGCGCTCTTGTGGCCTCGGGCGTCCCGCCCAGCGACATTGCCGTCATCACACCGTATCGACAGCAGATCAAGCTGCTCATGGGCGTGTTTGCTAGCCTTGACGGCGTCGAGATTCTCACCGCCGACAAGGCGCAGGGACGCGACAAGGACGTTGTGCTGGTGTCCCTTGTGCGCTCCAATGAGCACGGCCACGTGGGTGTGTCAGTTGTGGTCAGTTGCTGACGCCAGATCGGCGACCTTCTGCGCGACTGGCGCCGCATCAATGTATCCTTCACCCGCGCAAAGAAGAAGCTCGTCGTGTTCGGTAGCGCGTCGACACTCAGTGCCGACCGTCTCATGGCCGACTTTGTGCGTCTGATGGCGGAGCGCGAGTGGGTGCTCCGTCTCCCTGCCGGCGCGGACAGCCTGCACGGCGCCGAAGTCCAGATCAAGATCGAGGCGACGCAGGAGTCTGAACAGCGCAAGCGCACTGCCACGGAACGTAAGAGCGTCGTCGGCACCCGCCTCCTCAACTCCAAACCCTTCGTTAAGGAAATACTTACCGACATGGCATAACGTTGGTGCCCCTGCAGTCTTGTACCAATACATGCATATAGAACTGTACATTGAGTCGAGTCGGGGTAATTAGACGAAGGCCGCGCCGCCATCGGGCAGGCGCTCAATTTGGTACTTGTGCTTGACGACGTACATGAGGGGCACGCCGGGCACTTTGCGTATCCGCCTACGCAGGTCGCGGTCGCACTGACGTTAGTTGGGCACAGGAAGAGGAGCTTACCGTTGCGACGATGTAGCACTTGTGTGCCGTCACGCGCTGCACGAGGCAATCGTCGGCGTACGTCCCCGAGTCTGCCGTCAGCCACGAAGCAAAGTTACAACACACGATCGCAGTGCAGTCTCTCAAAGCGAGGATCCTTTGCGATTCTGGCGTCAGCTGAGAACCAACCCGACAAGCTCACTTAAGGGCAAGGCGGTACTTTGGCCCGAGCTTCTCGAGTTCGGCGAGCACGCAGTCGGTGATCATCGGAATGCCTACGGTCAGCCCCACCTCGTAAAGATTTTACCCACACTTGGCCATGAGACAGTCCATCATGCCCTGCACGAGCTCAATCTTGTTCTGGATACTAAAGTTGATAAAGTTGGTGTCGACGAGCACGCGGTATGGCGGTCCGAGGTCGGTGTTGTGCGACAGGAAGAGGTTGGACGAGACCTGCACGCTGCCGTGAGCTAACCCCCTATCTTTATAACTCACACCTGACGCTTCTCGGCCACAGCCTCCTCCTTGGCCTTCTTCTTCGCTGCCTTCTCCACGTTCTCCTTCCTGTCCGTCAGCGCTGTCTCTCGACGCCGCTACGCACAAGCGCGGGTCGCTCGGCTTGAGCATGCGCTTCACCGCCGCAAACTTTCGCGTCGTCTTGGCTTTTCCCTGTTGTTAGAGCTGACACCGAGTACCCTGGTAGCTCACCATTCTGGTTGTGGTGGTGGTCAACAGCGAGGACGACCTCTGACATGGTGTTCAAGATTTCTGGGTGGCAACTAGGCACGGCAGCGCGTGGTTTTGCTTCCGCCGACATGCAACCGTGCTATCGGCGGGCCGGGATAACTCCCCTTTGCGGCCAAACACGGTTTGATCCCGCTCCAAAACCTCCACCGCCCTTGGCCATGTCTTTTGCCCTCCACCGCGCGGAGCGTCACCTCTGAATGAATGCGTGAAAGGCGCCAGACACGATTGTCCTTGTGGTTCTTTGCATCCCCTCTCATAGCCACATCCGCACACTATGCCGCCGCAGGACGCTCCATCGCCAACACCCAGCACGACCGCAGGCGGAAAACGCTCGCGCGGTAGCACGAGCGGTACAGGTGCAGCGCGTAAACGCCGCAAGGCGGATGCCGGCGCCGCAACCGGAAGCGGCACGCCTGCGCCTGACGGGCCCGGCGGCGCGGGCAGCGACGCCGCGCGCAGGCCAGTCAACTTTGGCGTCGGCATGGTCAAGGGTCGCGAGGACGAGTGGAGCGAGCCCGCAGACGTCAAGACAAAGGTAGCCCGACGTCGTTGGCCGGCGCTAACGACAGATCAACTTTCTCGATCTCCCCGTAGAGGCTCTCTACCAATATCTCGAGGCTCACGACCTCCTGCCCCATTGGGACGTGTCGCCGTGGTCTGAACTGCCGTGCACGCCGCGTGAGCCAAGTCGAGCCGCCCCTAGCTGACGCCAGCAACGGCTAACGCGCTGTACACCATCCCGCCGCCTCCCCCGGTGGTGCCCATCCACCCATCGCCAAAGTCCGCAGCGATGGACGTGGACGCTGCAGCGCCAGGCGGCGGCGGCGACGCGCCAGAAGTGAAGCCTGACGCGGGTACGGCGGGCGCAGACGGAGCGACGGGCGACGACGCGGAGAACGTGGGCGACGACGACCGTATTGCGCCGCCAACGACGCGCAGCAAAACCGCCCCCATGCGCCAACCTAGCCCGTCCCCGCCCCCAACCCTCATCAAGCGCGGCGTCATGACACTCAGCGACGTACATGCCGCGCGCGCCGTGCTCGCGGAAAAGGCTAATGCCCACTGGGCCAAGGGCCTCGGCGGCGGCCAGAACCGCGAGGGCGAGACTATCGTCAACTTTCTGTACAAGAACAAGGTCGGCCACAGTAGGTGTACTTGTTACAATGCAGAGCTTACTCCAGATCGCCTCCTGCGCGTCTACAATCCCGGACCCGCGCCTTTTGTCTAATCTTTCAACATCTGTCCGCGGCAGCGACGTTTGTCCACTCCTGCCAGGAACGCCGTCCCCGTCGGACGCACATCTGTCTATACCTCACGTCCCTATTGTCACCAGCAGGGCGCCGTATCACTGTCCCAGCTTGCATTGTATTGTTGTACTCTTGCGTGCCCAGCGTATGCATACATCGCGACAGCGGCCTAGCATCTAGCTAACTTGCAATTGAGTCGGGCGCTGGCGGGATCAAAACCACGTTCCCCGCTTACCCGCTCCCCCCACTTTTGCGTGTCGGCGCGGTGTTGGTGTCGAGCCTGTCCCCAGCGCTCGTCGACCCTTTGTTGCTGTTTCTCCATTCGATCCCTGTCGCGAGTACCTCCGCATCCACTCGACATCACGAGCCATGTCGACACCTAAAATCTCGTTCAAGGTGCCGCAAGAGAGCACCGCGGAGGAGGGCGTCCAGGGCGACGTCACGGCCCACGACGTCGCCACGGCGCCAGGTAAAGAGCGCGAGCGCGAACCGCTCTTTGGCGGTGACACAGCCAACATTAGCCAGGCGGGCGACGCCATGGACGTGGACAATGCGAACGGCGGTGGGTCTCGGGGTGGATCGCATCGTGGCTAACGCTTGCAGAGTCGTCGAGTGCACCCCAGGCTCCAGCGGGTGCGACCGGCGCGTCCCCAAGTGTCGACCCTCCAGCAGAGAGCGCGACGCCGGCGGCAGGCGAGGCGCCCACGCGCCTGTCGCCAAACGACCTGCACGCGCTCGCGACAACGTACCTCGCGAGCCAGACACATCCGCTTGTCGTTCCCTCGTACTCGTCCTGGTTCTCGCTCTCGACCATCCACCCGATCGAGCGCAAGTCCCTTCCCGAGTTCTTCTCCAAGCGCAATCGCTCAAAGACACCAGCCATCTACAAAGACTACCGCGACTTTATGGTGAACACCTACCGCCTCAACCCGGGAGAGTACCTTACTGTCACGGCGTGCCGCCGTAACCTCGCTGGCGACGTTGGCGCCATCATGCGCGTCCACGGATTCCTTGAGCAGTGGGGTCTCATCAACTACCAGGTCGACCCGGACACGCGCCCTGCAGCCCTTGGCCCCCCGTTCACCGGTCACTTCCGCGTCACACTCGACACGCCCAAGGGCCTGTCCAACCTGCACCCGGGCTCCAAGCCGGGCACGGGCGCGCTGGGCGCCCCGGCTGCCGCCGCGAACGGCGACGTCAAGCCCAACCCTACCAACCTCGACCTGCGTAAAGTCATCTACCACTCCACGGCCAAGGCGACCAAGCCTGCGACCGAAGAGGCGGCCGCCAAGGCCGCAGCGGACATGGCGGCCAACGGCGGCGTCGCGCCGCAGCAGCCCAAGGCGTACTCGTGCGAGACGTGCGGCACCGATTGCACGCGCACGCGCTACCACTCGCTCAAGGACGGCGAGTATACCGTGTGCCCGTCGTGCTACGTCTCGGGCCGGTTCCCGAGTACAATGTTTTCGGGCGACTTTGTGCGTCTTGACGACGAAGTGTTCAAGCACGGCGGCCAGGGTGTCGGCGACGAGTGGTCCGACCAGGAGACACTGCTCCTCCTCGAGGGCGTTGAGATGTACGACGACGACTGGAAGGCTGTCGCAGACCACGTCGTCACCCGCTCAAAGGAACAGTGTATTGCAAAGTTCCTCCAGCTCCCCATCGAGGACAACTATCTCTCTTCTGACCCCGCGGCGCAGCTCGGGCCGCTCCGCTACCAGGCCGGCGTGAACGGTGTGCCCTTTGAAGGCGCAGAGAACCCTGTCATGAGCGTAGTGACGTTCCTCGCCTCGGCGGTGGGACCTGCCGTCGCTGCTGCCGCGGCGCAGAGCGCGCTCGGCGAGCTCACAGCGAGCCTCAAGCGCAAGCGCGACACCAAGGACAAGGAGGGTGAGAACAAGGACAAGGAGGAGAACGTCGATGGCGAGAAGCGCCAGAAGACAGACGACGAGGTCAAGGCCGAGGCCGAGACGCCCGCGGCTGGCGCCGAGGCCGAGGGCGAGAACGGTACGCCGGCTGAAGGCGCCGTAGCGAGCACGGACGACGCGCCGTCCAAGACCTCGCTTGAGCGCGCGGCGAGCCTGGCCATCGGCGCAGCGGCAGCCAAGGCGTCGACGTTGGCGTCGCACGAGGACGGGCGGCTGAGCGCGCTCGTCTCGCGCCTCGTGGCCGCCCAAGCACGCAAGGTGGAACTCAAGCTCGCGCTGTTCGAGAAACTCGAGGACGTGCTCGAGGACGAAAAGCGTAAACTCGAGCTCGACCGCCAGAAACTGTTCCGCGACCGCCTCGCCGTCCAGAAACAGCTTGCCGAGGTCGAGAACCTCGTCAAGCGCGCACGCGAAGAACCCAAGGCTGTCAGTCCCGCTGAAGTCACTGCCGCGCGCGCAGCCGTCGCACCCAACACCAACGACCAGGTCACGCAGCTGTCCCCCGACGCCGCGGCCGCCGCGACCGCTGCTCTCCAGGCCCCACCAGCTCAGGCCTCGCCGTCAGCGCCTACAGGGACACCCGGCCAGGAGGGCGCTGCGCCCGCTCCGGCCCCCACGCCCGCGGACGCCACCGCCCAGCCCGCCGACGCTACCCCCTCCCAACCCGAGCAGCCCTCCGTTGCGCAGCTCTAGAGTGTACAGGATGCATGTATGATTAGTGCGGCGGCGCGATTTGCGGGAAGCTAATTTACCGCTCCCAATATGGCATGCCTAGTAGCGCCGGATCAACGGCCTACTCCCATTCACTCGCCCGTGTTAGAGCTGATCCTCTAAATCTGCTGCAACTCCTAAATCTCGCTAATGTTTGCACTGCTTGCACCGCTTGCACCGCTTGCACCGCTTGCTCCGCTTGTGCCACTTGAGCCGCCTGTGTTAGGGTTCGCATCCTTTCCCGCTGCGACCGCGCGGTCGTTACTCCGCTTGAGATGCTCCGGGAGTGGCTTGAGCTCGCCGTCATCGCCGACGACGCCGAGCGGGTCCATTTCCGCAATGATGGCCTGGTTGGCGGGGTTGCCAGTCATGAGGTTGCGCACGGCGAAGAGGGCGTGTTCGCGTAGATCTGCGTGAGCCATAGACCACGAGGGGCGAACTTACAAGAGTTGCGCTCGTCCGTCTCGCACAGGGCGAGGACGAGGTGGACGCCTCCAGCTTCGCGTACCATGTCGCCGACACGCACGTCGTTGTACGACAGCACAGCCAGAAGGCGTACCAGGTCCCGCTTGACGTTGGCGAACCGGTGCTGGACCTCGGGGAGGGACATGCCTGCCGCGAGGGCGGCGTTCTCCGCTGGTGTGGTGGGGGTCGGTTTGATGCGTGGGAGGAACTCGTTGGTCGCGCGAAGCACGTCGACGAGTGGGCTGATTATACTTTTGTCCGTATCGTCGCTGGATCCAGTCGTGGCCTCTACCTTCATCTCGGCAACCATGTCCTGGTCGCCACCGGGAGGAAGGCGTTTGTCCGCGCGTACCTGCGCAGCGAGAACAACGCCCGCAAGGATCTCGGTCGCCAGCACGAGCGCAGCAAGTATAACTGGAAGTCGCGCGTCGTCCTGGCCGCTACGCATCGACTGCGTGGCGTAGGCTGCCAGCCCCCGCCAGACGGGTATGACAAAGAAGTTTGGGCTCGGGGACGGATTGGGGGTTGTCGCTACGTCGTCCGCACCACGCGCGAGGTGCGCATCAAGCAGCTTTAACAACGTCGTCTGGCTCGGGGTGATTTCCTCGTCTGGCGCTTTAAGCGTGTCAAATATGCGTTCCTGTAGTCCTGCGTTAAAGAACCGCGCAAACAGCGCCACGCCGACGTCGAAACATGTTCCGTGGGTCGACGAAGCGTGCCAGTCGTCCATACGTCCCAGGATCTGCGCGAGCCACCGGATCGCCACGGGCGATAGGAGCTGTTCTCTGCCATTAGTGCAGCTCCTCTGACACGGTCGAGCAAGCACGCACACCCCAGGCGGTGTCGCAAGATTTAGCAACAGCCTCAGCACGCCTAGATTTGCGCGCGCGTCTCGGGACTCGAGCAACCGGCTGACGTCAGCTACGTCCCTGGCACTCCGTACATGATCACGTCGTCGTCGCGCCCGCCCGACAACCACACGTTGAGTACGCCCCTCGCCAGCGCCTCGCTTTCGGCGTTTCCCTCCCTTGACGACACAAGGTTACACAGGAGCTGCGCAAGAACGCCGTGCAGCTCCGCGACTGGCGTCAGCTGCGTGTTCGTGTCAGCCAGCTCACATTCGGCGCTCTCGATACGCGTAAACGTCGTCACGTTGAACACCAGCCGTCGGATATCCGACTCGCTCGAACTGTTGTCAGCTTGAACCGAAGATAAAGATAGCTTACATGGCCTCGGCCTGTGCAGTGGCGTCACCCGCGAGCAGGTTACGCTCAAGCTTGGCGAGTGCCGTGGCGGCAGCGGCGGCGCCAGCTTCGTCACTCGTCGCGGCCGGGTCGAGAGCGGTGGCGAGCGCAGGCCACAGAGCCGCAAATGATGCCCATACTGGCGGATCAAACGCAGCAACTATCGCCGCTCTGCCGTCAGTATCTCCGGCCGTCCTCGCGGCGGTGTCTGGGCGCGCAAGCGGCAGGCCGCGGCACGCCGCGGCACTCCATCATCACGTACCGTTCGCCAAAGTTGCGCGCGACATAGCTCGCCGCGTCACTGATGGGTTTTACCGCGCCAACATCAATAGCCGTCTTGGTTCGCAAGCTATCTCCGACGCGCTGCAGCGCGTCTTGGACTGGAGCAATGTCGAGCATGGGGGAGAGTACAGTGTCAAAGCGTCGAGAATGCACCCATGCGCCGTTCGAGATTTTGGGAATTGGAGTGGGGCTCCGGATCGACTCCACTTGTTTTTCGGTAAACCAACCGGGTTCCGCCCTGGACGACGAACGTTTCATCACAGCGAGCGACTTCTTTTCCTCCCTCTTTCTCTCGCCAATCCTCATATACATACACCGCCCGCAGCCATGTCGCATACGCCGCGGTCGCCGGTGCCCGCCCGCGCGGGGACCACGCCAGAATCACCAACACGCCCAGCTTCGGGACAGACCTCGTCCAACGCGCTCGTCCAGGACAAGGAGCCGGTGGTTGTCCTCGGCGTGTGTGCGATGGACGTCAAGGCGCGGTCCAAGGCCATGCGCGAGATTATTACCCGTCTCGTACAGATCCAGGGCGGCGGCGTCGACGTCAAGATATTCGGCGACGTAGTGATTCTTGAAGAGGGTGGGTGCGAGCGACCTCGGCGGGCAGCCCGCCGAGGTTCGCAGTAGTTGTCATGGCTCACCGCAGATATTGCCCACTGGCCGCAGTGCGACGTCCTCATATCGTTCTTCAGTACCGACTTTCCCCTCCCAAAGGCTTTAGCCTACACGCAGATTGCGTCGCGGAGGCCGCCGATAAGCATCAACTCGCTGGCGATGCAGAGCTTGCTGTGGGACCGGCGCCTGGTCCTGGCTATTTTGGACCACATCGGCGTCCCAACTCCCAACCGCGCGGAGGTGAACCGCGACGGCGGCCCCCGTGTCCCGCGTTTCTTGCGCCAACGGGTACGCCGTGACCTCGGTCTTGTCCTTCCCGGCCACAAGGCGCGCGACGAGGACTCGTGGGATCCCGTCGTCCTTCCCGACCGCTGGAAGAACAAGCGCACAAAAGACGAGGTGCCTAGATCCCGCGACGTGCTTCTGCGCGCCGACGGCGACGCTATCATTATCAATGGTCACGTCGTTGAAAAGCCCTTTGTCGAGAAACCCGTCAACGGCGAAGACCACAATGTGTACATTTACTATCGCGGCGGTGGTGGCCGCCGACTTTTCCGCAAGGTATGGCCGCTGTAATGAACGTCCCTGATGCCCAGGTCGGAAACAAGTCGAGCGAGTACGACCCCGAATTGTACCACCCGCGCACGGTTGGCTCGTTCATCTACGAGGAGTTTATCAACGTCGACAATGGTGCGGAGCGCGCTCGCCTGTGGGCCAGCGACTGTATTGGCAATAGGACTGACACACAGCTGAGGACGTCAAGGTGTACACTGTCGGACCAGAGTTCTCGCACGCCGAAACACGCAAGTCGCCAGTGGTCGACGGCCTCGTGCAGCGCAATGCCGACGGCAAGGAGACACGGTTTATCACCAAGCTCACTGAGCGCGAGGAAGGCATGGCGCGCGACATTGTCGAGGCGTTCGGCCAGCGCGTGTGTGGATTTGACCTTCTCCGCTGTGGTCCCCGCAGCATGGTCATTGACGTCAACGGCTGGTCGTTCGTCAAGGGTAACCAGGCGTACTACGACAAGGCAGCAGAGATCCTCTCGGACGTGTGCGACAAGGCTCGTGAGCTCAAGATTGAGGACCGTGCTGCGGCAAAGGACGCCGCGTCCATGCCGCCACCCGAAACGTCCACGAGCACACTCCGCGCGACGGTCACTGTGCTCCGCCACGCTGACCGCACGCCCAAGATGAAGATGAAGTTTTCCTTTCCCGCCCACGAACCATGGGCGCAGCCCTTCCTCGCTCTCCTCCGCGGCCACAGGGAGGAGATTATCCTGCGTGATCCCCGCCAGCTCAACTACATCCTGCTTGCGGCGGACGAGGCTGCCAAGATCCCTGGCATCACGCCCGAGACGGTACACAAGCTCGAGCAGCTCAAGGAGGCGCTGAACAAGAAGATGTCCATGCCCGGTACCAAGGCACAGCTGAAGCCGTCCTTTGTCAAGAAAAAGGATGGTAAGGGCGAGGACAAGGACAAGGAAGAGAAAAAGGAGAAGAAGAAGGAAAAGAAGGAGAAGGACGGGTCCGACGACGAGGGCGAGCTCACCGAGACGGAGCGCAAGCAGCGCGTCGATGACTGGCTCAAGCGCGGCAGTGTCGGTAACGTGCCTGCTGGCCAGTCTGCGCTGTCGACGACGCCGGTCTCGTCGACGCCAGGCCCTATCTCGCCTAGCGCGCCTGTGCCCCACACGCCCGACATGCTCGCCGTGCTCAGCGGCAACTCGGAGCAGTATGGCATTCCCGAGGGCCTCGAGAAGATGCAGCTTGTGGTCAAGTGGGGCGGCGAGAGCACCCACGCGGCAAGATACCAGGCGCGCGACCTCGGCGACCAGTTCAAGAAGGTGAGTTGCGACGACGTGACGCAGCTAATGCAACAGGACATCATGATTATGAGTGCGCCACGATTATACATCACAATGCTGACTTCTAGACAAGGACGTGCTCAACAACGTCAAGATCTACACCTCGTCGGAACGTCGTGTCATCGTGCGTGCTGCTCCTACATGCGTCGCTGACGTTAGAACACGGCGCAGATCTTTGCACACGCCCTGCTTGGTGTCGAGGGAAGCGCGGCGTCAACGCCCGTGGCCAACCGCTCTGGCACGGCAGGCGCAAGCAACGAGCCATCTGGCCCCGTCATCTCGCATCTGATCCAGCGCCGCGACCTGCTCGACGACAACAACGCCGGCAAGGAGAAGATGAACGACGCCAAGAAGAAGCTCAAGATGCTTCTGCGATCGGGCGAGACGGAGAAGCGCTCGGACCTCGCGTGGCCTGCTGGCTGGAAGGAGCCGGTCGAGGTCGTCAAAGAGGTGATTGAGCAGCTTACCGAGCTCCGCGCGATCATGCGCAAGAACTACGAGAATGGCAACGTCGAGAAGATCCCCCAGCAGCGCTGGTGCTCTGGTGACTCGCCGCTTCTCTTCCGCGAGCGCTGGGAGAAGATCTTTGAGGACTGGGTCGGCGTCAAACAAGAGAAGTTTGACCCGTCTCGTGTCTCGGAACTCTATGACTCGGTGGGTGTGCTCGGAGAGACTTGACTGACACCTAGATCAAGTACGACTCGCTGCATAACCGCAACTTCCTGTTTGCCGTGTTCGACCCAGCGGGTAAGGGTCTGAGCTCGCGGTCGGGTGCCGAGCACCAGGACCGAAGACTGCACGAGCTGTACGCGCGCGCAAAGGTGCTCTTTGATCTGGTGGCACCGCAGGAGTATGGCTTTGACGCCGAGGCCAAGGAGGAGATCGGCGTGCTCACGTCGTTACCGCTGCTGCGCAAGGTATGGGGTGACCTCGAGGAGGCCAAGACGACAGGCAAGAGTCTTGCGTGCTTCTACTTTACCAAGGAGTCGCACATTACCACGTTCGTCCACCTCCTGCTTGCGTCGGGTCTGCCGTTCACCGACGTGCGCATTCCCGAGCTCGACTACTGCTCGCACGTCACCATCGAGTTGTGGGAGAAGACGACGGGACGCAAGGGCCAGCAGAACAAGGACTTCTCCATCCGTCTGTCCGTCAGCGAGGGCGCCCACTCGCCCGCTGTCCTGGACAGCAATGTCGATGCGGTGAGTACAGCGCGGGCGACGGGAGTGGCGATAGGTACATGGCCAAGCGCGCGCAAACAAGTTGTGCGCCGATCCGGCTCGGAGCGGCTCGCACGGCCTCGCTTGCACGCCGTTGCGGCACCTAAGCGACGGCTCCGACGCGCACCGCCCCGTGTTTGCTCCACTGGTGACGATGTGGAACGCAGTTGCTAACGGCCAGCGCCATTCTCTCACGGTCCAGCCGCGCAAGAAGCTCACCATGCACGTCGACTGGGCTGTCGCCGAAAAGTGTCTCTCCAAGCACTTTGGCAAGGGCCTCACGTTCTCCACCACTCCGCTCGAGGTGAGCTTCCTTGGCCGTACCCGTAAGCTGACTTCAGGGCGACGAGGTGTACCTCCAGAAGACAGTGCACGACGAGGCTGTGCTGCCGCTGTCGCTCACGCGCACGGGCGAGGACACGCCGCGGGGCATGTCGTCCGCCAGCTCGTTCCGGAGTGCGGCAAGCGACGCGGGGTGGTAAGGTATGCCCTGGTCAGCGGTAGAGTCAGTGTGAGAGAACGCCGCACGCGAGGTGTTCGGACTGCCTGGCGTTACTCGGCTGATAGCGCGGGCGAGCGATGTCGCAGGAGAATGTATTGTGGACGGAAGCGAGACGGACAACGTAGAGCGCCCACAGGCAAGCTGTAGCCCGTATACTCTGCAAAAGACTTTTTAGGATGTAAGTAGCGTTTTAGCGGGTGTTTGGGCAAAGGCTAGGGTTGGGGTCGGCAAATGACCCGCAGTGTCGGAGCCGATGACGTTGTTGACATGAACATCGGCCACCGCGTCTGCCTTTTGTGTCAACAGGAACAGCGTACGTAGTTGCCGCTCGAGCCCGGGGGCCGATCGCGTCGGTGCCACCCGCGGATGCAGCTGCTGGCATCGGGTTTGCGACATGTCCGCTTTGACATGTAAGGGGGGGCGGTTTATTTCATCACGCCTGAACAGTGTCGCCTCACGCCGGCCGACGGGGCTTTGAATTGATTGAACGACATTACCATCATCAATCACCACGCACTGCACGACATCCATCCATCAGCACGCTGATCATCTACACTGGTTGGACGCCGCCGAGAGAGTGAGTAAGTACCTTGTCGCTGTTGAGTGGCGCCGCGGCGTCGGGCCAGGGCGGATGGGTGGTGGGTCAAAGTGGGGCCTGAGTGACACGAGCGGAAGCAAATTGTTTGCCACTGGGTGACACCGGGGTGGAATTTTAATCGTTTGGATGATGTGTGCGCGTCATCCCCACCGTAGGTGTCCTTGTACCTGGCTGCACTGGGTGGACATCACTGCGTCACCTTCCCTGTTCCGCCTGTTCCCCCTCTCGCCCCGGTCATCACCCGCCCGAGGTTCATCACCATCGTAAAGTCTCCCTCTCAAAGCTAACCATCGCTTGTTGTTTCTTCTTCATCATCATTACTCTCCTCTCACATCCTCCTCTCTCCTCTCTCTCGACTCGCTCACCCAGCAGCCGTTTGCACAGTTAAGCCCCCTTACCCCCTCTGCCCACCCACCTACCCCGCAACACACCTGCAACCATGGGCCTCCTGTCACAGGGCATGGAGGCGCTCAACATCAAGGACAAGGCAGGCAGGAGTCGCCGCTCCAGCATAAACCACCCAGGCGATGGCGAGCCAGAGGGTCGCGACGCGGACACGTCCACGCTCGACAAGGACGAGGGCAACATTCTCATGAGCATTATTTCGCAGTGTAAGTTTTGAGGTGGAGCGCGTCGCGATTTCTTCCCCTGTAATGTGGCGCGTCAAGCCACACCATTAAGCCGTTGTCGGCGTAGGCGCGCTGGACGACGACAATGTCAATGTCGTTGTCAAACGCTTTCTACCTGTTTTTCCTGTCGTCCCACCTCTGTGAGACGACGTACGGGCGATCACGAAAGAAGGTGTGCGATGGGCTTCGCGCAGCACAATCGACCGTTACACCCTCACCGGTGAAACTTCGCGCTCGCGCGTCTGAGTATATCGCAGACGTTCAGTGTCGACCATGACACCACCCTTGGCGCTGTGGTCGTGCGACAGCTCTGCAACGAGTGGACGGTGTCGGGCGCGCACGGGGACTGCCCATTAACGCGCCTGATTCGTGTGGGCTGGAGAAAACGTGACGAGCACATGCCTAGGCGTAAGCGAAGTGCAGCGCATCAGCGTCATGGCACCAGCGTCGCTACGGCTGGTCTCTCGACAACAGCCGTGGCTCGCGCCGGCTCGCCCATCTACACTTGCCCATCTTCTCATTTCACCTACACACGTGCGATCAGTGCTGACGCTCAGTGCGTCCAGGAATGGACCTGTCTAAAATCGCGCTGCCTACTTTTGTGCTTGAGCGGCGCTCTCTCCTGGAGCGCATCACGGATTTCTTCTCCCACCCAGACCTCATCTTCGGGTATGTCCAGAGCTTGCCGGTGACTGCGGATGGGGGGGTCTGTGCGGTGTCGTAGCGCACTGTCCTCCCTTCGAACTCCGGCCCGCACAGGGCCGCACCGACGTTGCTCGAGCTGGTGCATTAGCAGATGGCTGACGGCAGTGCTGGGCAGGACCCAGAAGCGCGTGACCGCTTCATGCGCGTCTTGACGTACTATCTCTCTGGCTGGCACATCAAACCCCGCGGGTGAGTGTGTTCTAGCCTGCAAATCGCTGACGTTCAGTGTTAAGAAGCCTTACAACCCCGTCCTGAACGAGTTCTTCCGATGTGCCTACTACTACCCCGATGGCTCCATGGGTTACTACATTGCCGAGCAGGTGTCTCACCACCCAGTAAGCAATCTTCGCCTCCTGTAGCTCACACCAGCCCATCTCTGCCTTCTTCTATGTCTCGCCGAAGAACGGCATCCTGGTCACCGGCGAGCTGAAGCCAAAGGTGTGTCCATTGGGGGAACATAGCTAACCTCCAGTCTAGGTTCTTGGGTAACTCCGCCGCGACGATCATGGAGGGCGAGGACCGTATCCGTTTCTTGGACCGCCCTGAGGATGGAGAGTATGCCATTTCGGTGAGCTAAAATGTATTTCACTGCTTTAGCTGACGATAGATGCCCAACACATACGCGCGCGGCATTCTGTTTGGCAAGATGCTTCTTGAGCTCGGTGACACGTCCACCATCAAGAACGAGTCAACAGGCTACAACTGTGACGTCGATTTCAAGACAAAGGTGAGTATCTTGACTCTCCGTGGGGCCTGAGCTTACACGCAGGGCTGGGTCTCTGGAGGCTACAACCTCATCTCTGGCAAGGTCAGCGGGCCATCCGGCAAGACCGAGGGCGACGTGACCGGCATGTGGAGCGGTGCGATCGACTACACGGATAAAGCCACCGGGAAGAAGACGGAGCTGTTTGACGCGGCAAAGTCGACGACGATGCCCAAGTCGGTCCTTCCCGAGTCGATGCAGGAGCCATACGAGTCGAGGCGGTGAGTAGCCCAACGTTCCTGCTTAGCTGACGTTCAGGTTGTGGGCCAACTTGACAGACGCGATTGCCGCGGCCGACATGAACGCCGCGCAGGCCGCCAAATCTGCTGTGGAGGAGCACCAGCGTGAACTGCGCCAGGAGCGTGAGGCCAAGGGCGAGCCCGCGCCAAGCCCACGGTTCTTCGTTCCGGTCGGCGACAAGTGGATGCCCAAGCTGGACGTCGACAGACTGCCAAAGAATCCCGACGAACTGGAAGCGCTTGTTCGCGAGTTCATCTTTGACAATGTCGTGCCTGGCCCTCCTCCAGCCAGCGCCGTGACCTCTGGTAACAATCCCGCCCCCGCCATCGACGTGCCTCCTGTCGGCGACGCCCCGGCCCCAACCAACAATGGTGTTTCCGGCGGCGCTATTCCAAGTGGAGACCCCGCAGGTCTTCCCTACCCCGGCCAGCAGGCTCCAAGTGGTGGTGTCCAGGGGGGCGCCCCCGGCAACGCGTACGCCAGCGGCATGCACGGCAACGCTATCGGGGGCGGCCATATCCCCCACAACCCCGCTGCTGGTGGCCCAATGCCCGGCAACGCCGTTGGGGGCGGCCCAATGCCCGGTAGCGCCGTTGCCGGAGGTCCCATGCCTGGCACCGCCGTTGCGGGCGGCCCTATGCCTGTCAGCGCTCGCGCCGATAGCATGACGCATTCAGACTATGTCGACTCGGAGGACGACGAGTTTGTGGATGCGAGCGAGGGACATTTGCCACACGACCCGGTTGTTGCCGCGCGCTAGGGCGTGGTACATGCAAGCGTACCGACAGGCTCGCTCGGGGTACATCTCGCGAGCTTGCGACCCCTCGGACCGTGGTGTACAGCGGAGACACGATATCAGACCCAGACGAGCAGAGCACGAGCCTATACGACCCAACACCAATACAACCACATCGACAACAGGATATAACCGGCCAACGGGATAGACGTAGGGTGTGCAGGATTGTGCAGAATGCATGTACTTGACCGCACCGGAGTGGGAGAGGGTCTGTTTGACGTCAGCCATTCGGCGTGGGGTGGAGTCGGTCTCTTGGCGCGCGGCAATCGGCGCCTATCGGCGTGGGGTGGAGCTGCTCCATGTGTTGTTATTTTTCATTATTTTTAGGTTTTATCCCGAGATGTCGGGACTGGGCGGTTGAACTGTTTCAACGCCTTGCGCCGATTGACATCGCCGAAGCTGTTCCGTACGCACTACAACACACACTCGCCGCCGCCATGCCGCTGTACGAGCTGTTCTGCATCGCCTCGCACAACCCAACATCACCGGTGAGTACGGTTTTGCGCGGCGCGGCGGGCGCGGCGCCGCGGCGTGGGCGCGAGAGGGAAGATCCGACGGGACGCGAGCGTCGAGATATCGGCCGTATTTCAACGTGACGACGGATCGCGAATGGACTGGAGAATGGCGGATACCGCAGCGGCCGCAGTGTCCTCATGGCGCTCTTTTAATCCGAAGCATGAGGGCAGGGTGCATATCGCAGCCATCAGCGCTCGAGCTCGCTGTACGCCTCGGCGGCCGCATCCTCTCGCGCTCTGGTGAATACAAACCGCGTTCGGCAGCACCAGACCTTGCACGGCGACGAGGTTGATATCTTGATCGCTGTCGGTCTGGACGGAACGGTGGCATAGCTGCGGCGACGTAGTCGCGTAGCTGCCTACTCGTGTCGACAAAACGACGCCGGCGCAATCGCGATCTACTCAAAGCGCGGCACTCTCGATGCGCAGTTATAACGGCTGCGCTTGCGCAAGCTACGATGCCCGCCCACCTCGCGTCGCGCGCACCTCGACGTCCCGCTCCGACGGCGCCGCGCCGCGCCCGCGTGCTCCACTCTCCCTCCTCCCATGCTGTCTTTGCTGACCCCAGGCCAACTTGCGCCAGCTGATCCGCTCGGTCGCGCAGCAGGTGCACCACACCGGCGGCGTCGTGCGTGATATGCGCGCACTCGGCGTCGGGCTTACCCTGCCGTACCGTATGCGGCGTAACCAGCAATACCACGAGCGTGGCGAGTGAGTTTTAAGTGTGCGAGGGTGAAGGCGGACACGCTTGGTCTTTGTGGCTCCCCTGCGCCAGCTGTCATCGCCGACGCAGGCGGCGCGGATACCGCCAATGCCGCGGCCTGGCCGTTTGGAATGGACCATGCCAAGTTGTGGACCAAGGCCTTCCTTGGCGATGCTTGCGGATCCCTTTCACTCCACGCCTCTCCGTGATCCACTCTAACCGCAGCCACTTCACCATGACGTTCGACACCTCGCCGGTGGTCCTCAAGCGCATCAACGAGACGCTGCGCCAGGACCCGATGGTCGTGCGCTGGATGCTCACGAAAAAGGGCGCAGCAATGTGAGTTGTGACTTGCGTACCCCCAACTGACACCAGCCGGGACCTCAACCCTCCCGCGCCGTCGACGATCCACACCGACGGCCGGTAGATTCCCCCTTGCTTGCCTCCTGCATTTACCACTCTGCATTGTACTACCATACTACGATTAGATGCCACTCGATGGTTAGCACCGGAGATGTGCGCGTTGTCCGCTGCCAAGTTGTTCTTGTGAGCCAGCCGCTGACCACAAATTCGTCGTGGGCGGCAGAACTCCAGAGTTGCAACTGGGCAAAGCGCCGAATGTATGCACTCACGTGACCAGTTTTCCCGAGCCGCTGTCTGTGGTGGGCGGGGAATGAAGCTGCCAGGGATGGATGAATAGCAATTTGGAGTTGGTCGGTGGCAAATGGAAATTGTCCAATTCGTAGATTGGCAGAAGTGGCACTCCTAGATGAACGCCGCAACGGCGCGCACAGCGCGAGCTCCACGGCATTCCCGACGTCATACTAAAATCCATATCCACACGATCCCCCGCGCCTTCTACTCCAGATCTTCAGGCCTTGGCTCGGTCTCGTGCCGATTCTGTGGGTGTTCGGCGAACGCGGAGCCATGCGGGACTGGGCCAGGCGCAGAAGCAGCGCAGATTATTCCAGGCACAACGGACGGGCGTGGTCGATCCTGTGGCGGAACCGGGGGAGATGACCACTGCAGGAAACCCTGGTTGATGTTTTGGAATTAACTCTTGTCCATATGGAGCGTATGCCCAACACCTCCGTGTCACTTCGGGAACTCATCTCAGGCTTATGGAGTAGTACGCAGGGTTGGAACACAGCGATGCACTCGCTGTTGGACTATTAACAGAACGTCGTGCAGCTGTTCAGCGTCACTTCATCCCCCATTCTCGCCATCAAGCTGTTTGCTGTCACTTTTGGCCAGCCCTACACTCCGACTTTATCATTTCCAAGGCACACCCACGCACAGTTTGGTGGAGTAGCTCAACAAGCAACGCGACGCGACCAACGCCAGAGATGGCGCCCCACCCTCACCACAGCCACGAGCAGGAGCACGACGACGAGGAGGACGTGTGCGAGCACGTCCTCGAGGAACGACGCGAGGAGCGACGCGCCTCTATCTCGTCGGCGGCGTCTCACGACAGCGTCAACCGCGGCGTTCTACCCCCGGTCCCCGGCCTTCCTGCCCTGCAGCGCATACCCTCTATCCCCGGACGGAGATCAATGAAGCAGCGAAGAGCGAGTACGGGGGCCATGCGGTCCCGCGACGCCAACGCCTCTTCCCCTTCCTCACCACCAGTACCCTTCGTCTGCGCGTGCGGGTGTCACGCCCACTGTCCCGGACCCACCACGCCGGGGTCGTACCCCCTCGGCCCGCCCGTGTCGCCGCACACCTCACCAGTCGCGCGCACGCACGTGCCCAGAGCCTCGCCCATACCCGAGGGCACTGAGCGGGACTCGGACGAGATGACCGACTCGCAGCAGAGCTCGTCGCGACGGGGCTCCGAGGTCGTCAAGGAAAAGATCGAGATGCGCGAGCAGGAGGAGCGCGCCGATGCCGCAGCGGCAAGAGACACGCCATACGCGCGCGAAGGCATCCTCCGAGTCTTGCCTAAACGCGAGGCATACGATATTGAGAAGCAGAACGGAGACATGCGTACCTGGCATCAATGGGCAGAGGAGAACGTAGCGACAACGGCACTCGTGCCCGCCCTCGTCATGCAGGCGCTCGCGACGGGTTTACTCGACGCTACGACGTATGCCGACTTTGCCACGTTCGCATCCAACCAGACCGGTAACGCCATTCTTCTCACCCTCGCCGCGGTCGGCACGCGCAAAATCCTACTGGTCCTCACTGGCGTGTCGCTCGGCTCGTTCCTCTTCGGCGCGTTCGTGTTTGGCCGCCTGGGACACTGGTTTGGTGTCCGCCGCAGGTCGTGGCTTCTCGTGTCCATGACGTTCCAGACTCTGATGCTCGTCATAGCGTGCATCTTCGTGTCCCCGCACGGCCCAGAACCCACCCTCATCGGCCACACGCACGAATGGGTCACCGTCTTCCTCTTTGCTGCCATGTCCGGTGGCCAGGTCGCCATGGCGCGCCAGAGCTCGTGCCAAGAACTCCCAACCGCACCGATGACCTCGACGTTTGTCGACTTTGTTGCCGACCAGTACCTCTTCGCTCCCTGGGGCTCCGCCAAGGCCGTCAGCCGGAACCGCAGGCTGTGCTATGTTCTTGCCATGATCGGCGGCAGTTTCATCGGTGCCGTCATGCATCGCTTCTCGAGCTCTTGGATCGTTGTGCTCGTCTCCATCGGTGTCAAGATCTTTGCCTTTTGCATGATTGCACTCGCCGAGCCCGACATCAAGTTGGCATAGCACCTCAAAGAGGAACACACGAACGCTTCAGCATTTACGCCCTCACGCCCACAGTTGTATAATAGCATTAGTACATATGCATAAGGTTACATTGAGTGAGACGAAGGAAGGGGTTGTTTAATGAGAGGCGGTGAAAGGCCACGCCTGCGTAGTGGTTGAGATCGTGGCCGCGGTCTGTGAACCGAATGACTTAAGGCCAAGGAATGCTTTCGGCCTTTGCGAACGCAGCGAGGGTCTCATTGACGCGGTCTCGCTCGCGACCCGAGTCGTCAAGCGCCGCTTCCATCGCGCGCTTGCACAGGGTGACCAGGTCGGCGCGGGAGAGGGAAAAGTGGGCTGCGGCGTGTGCGTGCTCAGCACTACTAGGCGATCCGAATACGCCAACGTCGTCTGTCCCGAGCGAGATGGGCGCATCCGTCGCCCACCAATCGGGGAAGTGGTGATCTGCAATGCCGCAGGCGGGGTGCGACGGCGCACCTTGTCCCCCGCCTGGTGTGTCGACACTCCTTAGCCCGTTGGCCGGCAACATGCCCGCGAGGACGTTGCACGAGAGGCACATTTCCACGCCGACGCCCTGGCGGGCGATCCGGGATCGGAGCTCGGGCGGGACGTGGATAGCGTGTCCGAGGCGCCGAGGCCGCCACGATAGGAGTTCCAGGAGCTCGTCGGGGTCGCTCGAAGCGGGCACCTCGGCAAAGTGAAGGACGCAGGGGAGGCCCGCGTCGCGCGCGCGCGCGAAAGCCGGAGCGAGCTCGGCGACGGGACGCGACGCGTTGGGGTCACCGCACAAGTCCAGACCGACGATGGGGCGGCCCTCCGCGCAAAGAGCGAGCGCCATATCCACTATACTCTGTGCGCCGGGCAAATCGTGTTTCGCCCGGTCGACAGAGAGGATTAACGCCGTCTGCATCGGTCCGCCTGCGGCGTTGGACCGCTCAATCTCGTCCAGCACGACACGTATCCCCGCGTCCGCCTCCTCGCCATCCAGAACCCGCGGCGTCGTCCGCAGCTCAAGATACACCACCCCATCGGCTGCAAACTCCTCTAGCACGGCACGCGTTGCCTGTGCCAACGCGGCGCGAGTACGGAGTAGTCGGTAGATGTACGTGTTGAAATGCGCAAAGAAGGCGTTGATGCCCTGCGCACCGCTCGGGTCTGCCAACGCCGTCTCGGGCGGGGATAGCTCGGCGCGCTCGGATTCCGGAAGGCTAGACCAGATGGCTTGCAGCGTCGGTGTCGTCACGCTCCCGCTTAAGTGTGCGTGTAGCTAAAGTCAGCCGGGAGACACGGCGCCTACTCACCTCGACTTTTGGCAGGCGCCGGCAGAACTCAGTGTCGACATCCATGGAGCTCGCTCGTAATTTCGCAGCAGCGTCCGCCTGTGTCGTTGGCATTGCTGTGGTCGATGTGTTGGATCAAATGGCAAAAGGAGCTCGTCGCGCGCCTGCCGTCGTTATGACGGTTGGAGGTGACAACCATGCGCTGTTAAACGGCAGAACATGACGCGACTGATCTTGGTAATTCCTTATCTGCCTGTGCCAATGTTTCACCCTTCATGGCTTCATTCATTCATTCTCGGCTCCCATCATGGCTGTACCTTCCCATCGATACCAAGGAGCGCGATATGGCGGACAAGTTTACAGCCTCATGGGACAAAAATATTGCGACTCAAGGGGAATCTAATTACTCCAACGGTAGGTCGCGACTTAGATTCACCCCGGGAGTCTCTGCCACCCTCACCGCAAAGATAAACCTCAGACTCTCTCAAGGTTGAGCCAACAATGTGCTTGAGCCAACAATGTGCATCGACGATGAACCGCTCGTCCGTCGCCGCTTTGCTTTCTGTAATACCACTACGCTGCAATGTCCCGGCCCCTCCATTGCTTCTCATCCCCCGTCGGCGACATGAAACGCATGTCACTAAGCACTCTGCGCGCCTTTATCAGCTCCAAGGATCAAGCACAGGTGTCATGGCAATGGCCCCGTTCCGCAGGAGCTTTAAGCCCGTCTTGTCGGCTGCCTGGATGTGTTGGGCTCCTCGCTGCCTTAAGGAGGCAGTATTAGACGCAGATCTGTCATGGAACACCTGTCTGCGGCCACAACCTCTTTGTCGACGTTGGAGAACTAAAGCCACAAAGCACAAGCTTTGGGCAACTCCTTCGCTGAGGCCGCTCGACATACGTAGATTCGCGTGCAGTCTGCTTTGCACTTCGTGGTAACGCCGTAGCGCTTAGAGGGTTCGATTCGTCGTCCATGGTAGGTTGACGCTCAATGGCTGCACCCTTCGAGCTGAAGAATCATGAGATACATTGCATGCTTGGTCGGAATGGGTCATAACTTGTGACGTATAGAGTAGGCGCTCTCAAACAATTGTTGGACACTCAGACGTTGCTCCGACGTCCTCGATCAGAACAGCGTAGCATAAGGTTCACTCCGCCGCACGGCAACGCTCGCGGCGGAGCTACGTCTTGCCGCCAAGCCAGCGCCCAAGACGCTCCCACCAGCTCATGCGCGGCGTGGAATCCACAGTTTGCCTTTCGTCGCCCTCACGCATACGGCGCTTATAGTCTCCGGGCAACTCGACTTTGCGCGCCGACCACATACCGCGGCGGTGTCGCCTGGCCGTCAGCTTTCATCTCCAGTGCAAAATCACTTTGCCTCGTCCTCAGCCGCCTGAAGCTTATTAAAACCCCAAGGGCCAAACTCCGCTCCGCCCTGAGTATACACCACCGCGAGGCCTTCGCGGAGCATCATGAGGGGTAGCGGCTTATCCGGGAGCACGGCGCGGTGAATCCACGGCACGGCGACCTGCGGTGTCAGCAATAGGCCTTAGAATATGAGGCACGCACAATTCGCCCATACTGATCTTTTCGGAGCAACTGGCACTTGACACGCTTACCGTCTATGCGGTCTGTAAGCCACTCGAGCGCTTCGCGCGCATACGGCTGCTCGGCTTTACCGAAATGTCCCAGCTCGGGCGCGTCAATACCCGCTATCCGGATCGAGAGCGTCTCGTTCTTCAGACCTGCCATCAGCCCCGGCTCAGCACCACGTAAAACTCACCCTTGGGCGTTTTGGGTACATGCCGCAGCTTGAGCGGATAGCGCCAGAACGGCCCTGGCGTGTGGTACAACCGAAATCCATCTGTCGTCAGTGGAGCCGGGCAGCGCGCGTACCTCCGTCTCCAACACTGCCGTCAGCGAGCTCCTCGATGCCGTCAAAGAAGATAGGGTACTCACCGCGTTACCACGCCGAGAATCTTGCGCTTCTCTCGGATCATGGCGGCCGTCACCGAGTCGGCGTTGGGGATTCGGCGGAAGAAGCGGCGATACACGCCAAACGCAAGGATGGTGCCTGCTGCTGCGCAACCTCCAGAGAGAATCGCGGCCTTGGCGGGATCACGCATGGCGTCCTGGAGCCATGGCGGAGGCCACGAGGAGCTCGAGCTGGACGAGCTCGAAGCCGAGACGGAGGGGATAATGGAGTTGAGCCGCTCAAGAGGTGATGCAGCGGGGTACGCGTCTTGCACTTGCATGGGGGCGCGCTGGACGCCGCGTCGCGGGCTCGCACACACATGCTCGTCGTTGTGCATGGCGCGTGTGTCGCTTTGGCGTTGCGCGCGCGAGGTGTGGGTGGAGGAGGGAGACGCTAGAGACGAAACAAACAATCGCATCGCGTGTCACGATTTCAGGTGCACGCGCGCACGTCGTCATAGGCTTGCTCAGGCCACGATTTCATTTCGGCTCTGTACCATACCCCACTCTGACCGATCGCAACAACTCATGTCCGACTCTGGCGCCGGCGCAGACGCAAGCGCAAGCGCCGAGATGGCCCTCGCGCCACTACAGCGCCGCCTGCATGATGTAGCGACGTACCAGCTTCCGCGCTTGCGGGGGTGTGCATCCGTTGCGCTTGCGCGCGACCTTGCGGCTGAGGCGCGGGGCGATCTCGAGACGGTGCGGCGAGGTCTCGAAGATGCGCGCGAGGACGCCGAGAGCCGTCCGTTGCGCGAGCGCGCTGATGCCGTCGCGGCCGTCGCTGTCGTCGAGGACGAGTATGCCCAGTGAGCTACAAATACCCCGGCAGTAGCTGATACCAGGACACACTCCGCTTACCGTGCCGCTGTTGTCGCGGCCAAGAAGGCTAGTGCTGCCGCCGCACGCAAGCACGAGCTCCTCGAACCGGTGGAAGATGTGCCACGCTCAGAATCAAGCGCAGTCGTAGGGTGAGAATGTTGGCGAGGGCGCAGCTGACCCCAGCGGTGACGATGCGTTGCAGACCAAGACGAACGAAGTGACCGACGCACTGCGGCGTACCACCCAGCTGCTCCAGACCGAGCTGGAACGCAGTGTGCTGAGTACACAGATGCTAGGTGAGGCATAGTCCTTGATCAAAGCTAACAGCAGACGAGTCTACGCGCACACTACGCACGACGCATGGGCTGTACGATAACTACGAGGCGCTCCTCACTGCGTCGGGACAGCTCGTGCGCGCCCTCGAGCGCGCAGACTGGTGGGACCGAGCACTCATCGCCGCCGCATTCAGCTGCTTCCTCCTCGTCGTTCTGTGGATTATCAAGCAGCGTGTGCTCGATCGTGTTGGCGGCGCGGCCGTCTGGTGGGTCGGCGGAAGCTACAAGCTCCTCCGACTGGGCTTTGGTGGTGGCAAGGCGGGCGCGATCAAGGATGCGGCGGACAGGGCTGAGAGTGGTCACGCAGAGGCCATACAGAACCTGGATACCCAGCTTCCACAGGCCGGCGTGGACTCGGCCGTTTCCGCCAAGGCAGAGGACGACGACAAGAAGGTCGCGGGACAGATTGCCGGCGAGGGGGCCGTTGTCTCCGCCAAAGCAGACGACGACGGCGAGAAGGGTGCGGGAATGATTGCCGTCGAGAGGGCAAAGATCTTTGACGGTGAAGCGCCGCATGAGCCCAAAGCGAAGGCACCCAGTGAGCGCGACGCTGAGGTGCCCGTTCCAGTGGAAGACGTACGTGTGGAAGAGCCAGCAAAGAAGAGGCCTGCAGCAGAGAAGCCAGCAGCAAAGAAGCCACCAGCCAAGGCGACGAAGCCGCGCGTGGAGGGCAGCACCAAGGACGAGCTGTAGAGCCGCATAGGATGTACAATCTCAATGGCGAGAGGTGACTTGGGAGGTTGCGGTAGTACAACGGTAAAGACGGCCACGCTCCATTGAGATCATTTGACATATGGATATGAGCGATATGGAACATGTGATGGTTAGCCGCGTAACATGACGCTGGCCAAATTCTCTATGGTAGTCTATGCACAACTAAAGCAGACGCATCATACGCGCGCGAAGTCCAGGCGTGTGCTATCGCGCAAACAGCGCGTCGTCCTGATGCTTCCGCTGGCGCGCAAGCCACGACGTGGCAGTGGGACGCGCAACGACGGGACGGCGCAGGGCCGCCGCGCCGACGTGGTCACGCACGACCCGCGCGCCAACATCGTGCCATGCCGACAGCATAAGCTGCTGTTCTAGGCGGTACCTCGAGTCGAGCGCGAGGGCCGTTTGCTGTGCGTCAGCGGGAAGAGGTACGACTGCGGCTCCTCACCTTTGCAGTGTTCAACTGCGCCTTGAGCTCGGCAATCTGCGTCTCGTAATCCTTTTGCTGGTCCGTGATGCCGCTCGAGAGCTTCTTGTCGTGCTCGGCGCGGAACAGCGCATCCTGGTTCTTGATGAACGCGCGGGCCTTCTTGAGCTTGTCGCTGAGGCCCGCGACCTCGGTCGTTAGCAGGTCGTTGCGCTCTTGCAAGTCCAGAATCTGCGCTTGTGCCTGCGGCGCTGTGCCGCTCGCCTGCAGAGATTCGCGCAGGTCATTGAGCTTGCGCTCGCGGTCCAGCGCCTCCTGGCTCCGGTCCAACCCAACAGACTGGAGCTCAATCTTGTCCATCATGAGTCTGGGATCAGCTTCCGCCGCAACCAACAACGTACCGCCGGATCTCTTCCAGATGCAGCCTGTCTCGCTCGCGCAGTGTCGCCAACTCATCTTTAAGAGACGCCACTTGTTCACCAAACTTGGCATTCTCCGACCTGGCCTCGTCGCGAGCCGACGCAATGATGCTGCGTTTGTCTTGGTCCACAAGCCCAAGATCCGCCTTCGCTGTCGTAAGCTGCCGAACAAGCTCTTCGTGGGCATCCTCCGCAGCCTGCTTGTCCTTGCGAAGCGTATCGCGCTCGGCGGTGACGTCGTCCAGGCGTTGTCGTAACGCAAGCGCAGTCTGAGTGTTGTCTCCTCCGCGGCCAGTGAGAATGTGCTCCAGCGTGGCCTGTGCGAACTGGTGTTGCCTGTTGGCCTCGAGGTAGTCGTTCTGATACCTGTCGCGCGTCTTTTCGGCCTCGACAAGCAGTTGCTCAAGTGCCTCGACGCGGCCGGCCTTGTCGCCCGAAACGTCGAGGTCGGCTATTTGGCGCTCCAGCGCACGAACCTTGAGCCGGAGGTCCGTCTTGCTCTCTCCGTCGCCAACGTCGGGCTCCTCCAGCTCAAGATCGAGACTCATGTCTCCAACATTGAGCATGGACTGGGGCCGCTTTGGATCGTTGTCGAGCTCACGGACCCGCTCCTGGGTGAGCTGCAGCTCGTCGGTGAGCCGGTCGCGTTCCTGCTCCATCGCAGCGAGGGCCGTTTGTGCCTCTTCCAGCTGTGCAGAGAGCTGAGCTGCCTCCGTTGATTGTTCCTCGGCCCTCTTCTCGAATGTCTCGATTTGCGACTTGTAACGCTCCACAAGAGTCTTGTTGGCGCTCAGCTTTTTTAGTTCCGCCTCGAGGCTCGAGTTCTTGTCGACGAGCGCGGCGTTCTCTTCCTCAAGAGACCGAAGCTCACGTCGCAGTCCAGCAGCATCCTCGAGTTTGCGTTTGTACTTTTCAATGACGTTTTCGCTCTTGTGCAACCGATCTTCGACCTGGCGCAGTTCGTCGATCTGGTCCTGTAACACGCCGACCTCGGCTGCTGTGCTGCGTAGCTCCTCGACAGTCCGAGTGAGTTCGTCGACAGTCGCCGTCTGCTTCTCCAGCTGAGCTTCGGTCTCGGCAAGGCTGTCCTCTGCGCGTGTAAGGTCTGCCCGCAGACTTTCCACCTGAGATGAACCCTCCTTGGCGAGTGACGTGTCACGCTCGGACGATTTTCGTCCCTCCTCCCTCTCCTTGGCGGCACTAAGATCGGTGTTGAGGCTCGCCACCTGCTCTGCCATGGCCTCGCAGCGTGTGCGCAGCTCATCGTTCTGCTGTATCAAGCGGTCGCGCTCCTCGCGCAACACAGCCGACCCATCGTCGTCGGGAGATTGCGGCGTGTCGTCAGACCCCTTCGGCAGCGTAGCCATGACCTAGCATTGTCAGCTTTGTTTCCGCATGCTGTCCCTCACCCCCTCTATGATCTTCATCAACTCGGCCATGTGAGTCTCGTCCAACGACTGGATCTTGGAGATGACGCGCTCGTTGGCCGGACCCATCGCACCGACAGCGACGCACATGCGGCACACCTGCATGAGGCCCGCCAAGCCCTCGGGTCCCTTCGGGTTCCGTGCAATCGCATTGAAGTTGGGTTCCTGAAGCGTGCTGACCTCGAGAGTGGGCGCGTTGGGCGCGTTGATAGGGTACGACAGCAGCAACCGATAAAGACGTTTCCTTCCATTAGCGACTACGCCGCGCCACTGCAATTCACACAACGTTCATGCGAAGCACCCAGTTGTCTGGACCCGACGCGCCGGATCCGGACCCGCGCGTCTGTGTCTTTGGGCCTCCTTTGAAGTGTGTCCCATCGCTGGCTGTCAGTGAGACGCATCTCCAACACGCGCGTACATTGAATGCATTACCTGAGCAAGTCAGCGAGGTCCATGGCAGGGGAGTAATGATGGAAGCGCTGCAACGGGAACGGTCGGCCCAGCGGTTCACACGAAACGTACCTCCATAAGAGCCTTGCCGTCGGCCAATTGGTCAAAGGAGGTGACTCGTCGGGACGGCCGGAACGAGTTGAACAGTGCCAGCAGCGCATCCTGCTCTCGGCGCGACATGGTGAAGAGCCCTGTTGGAGAGTGCAGGCCCTTCCGGGCGCAGCTGTGGGTAGCAGTGGTGGTAGGTTGACGGAGTCGATGAGGCAAGGACGCGGACGATGCAATGGTAACGCGCACCCATCACACGCGCGCTCTCGTGATGGCGACAGTCGTGCCTGATTTGACGCAGCAAAAGTGGGGCTCCTCAAAAACACAAACAAATCGAGCAGAAGCGTCGTTGAAGCTGCTTCTGACAGTGAAGAAGCAATGCACTCGCAAAGAAGTCGCATACAGAAAGACGCCATTCTGGAAGTGTTTGCCATCTCTTTGCTTTCCGAGGTGATCTCGTTGGGCTAGAACTAGTACGAACTGTGGAAGAGGAGTGACAACTTTGTCCCTCCACCACAGGCGAACAGCGTCTTCGCCATGCGTTTGTAACGACTGCAAGCTCTTTACCGTCTCGGATTCCGAGTGCAGACCCAACGCATGGCTGCCGGAGTTACCGCGCAATTTGATTAGGTTTGGTGGACGCTCAATGCCGTGGAGCTATGGAATATCACAGTGTTACTACTACCACTGAATCAGCACATCGTCGGATGTGCTGCTCGTCCGTATTGATATGTATTGCGGTGATTGTGGCCATACTCCCGCTCCCCAGGGCCTAAAAATAGTCGCTTGATTGATAATGTAAACAGCATGGGCTTGAAATCCAGCGCCAGATTGCTCCTCATTCCCCAAACGCAGTCTCTTGGCATCATTGTCGGACAAAATCACTGCTCGCTGTGATGGTCAATCAACTAATAACATGGCAGCGCACACAACGTTATACTATAAGATTGTACAAAGCGAGCAACCAACTGAGGTGGATAATGATGCTATACGGCGATGCTGCATCAGGGTACAGCACAGTCTTACATGATGGCTGATGCGCGTTTGGCCGGCCCTTGGAAGTTGATCTCAATGGTTCGGTACCAACATCAGCTCAAGTACCAAGTTGCTATATAGGCCGCATTCTACAGGCTCTTCAACGCTCTCGCCAACTCAGGCTGTGCGTCTTGAATCAGCCCTCTACTTTTCACAACAGCCCTTACCCATTTCTGTGCCCAATTAGCCTGTACCTCGAGGCTCTAAGAGTCCTCATGAAGGCAGACGTGTGCATGTGGAGGGCAGCCACAAGGCAAGAGTATATCCTTGGTGTGGTAGGCCAAAATGGTCCTTGCAGCCGTACAGGCGCGCACGGTCACTGTTTGCCTGAGTGGAAAGATTTGAAGTTGGAGTGTAAAAGCTGCGGGCATCATTTCATGGACCGTTGGCAATTCGATCAAAAAATACAGGTAACCAAGCCAGAATGGCCGTGGCGCTGGCCGTCCAAAGATAATCTGGGTGACAGCCCAGGCTGGTGGCAGCTTTTTCACAAGAAGGTCGCTCTCGACCAGACAATCGGACCAAACGTTGGGGAGGCTAAGCGGCACACGGGCACCAAGACGAGCTCGGGGTCTGTTGTGTGTGTGGATTGCCTCGCAACACAGAGTTTTCAACATCAACAATAGAGACAGCCAACCACCAAACGTCCAAAGGCTGAGGCTCGAGCTGCGGACGAGTGCATGAAACACACAGATAAGGGCTGGCGTCTGAGGGAGTGTGTTCCCAAAGCCCCGCTTCAAATGTAGCGCACAACGATTGTGCTGAAAAGCTGTACACAGTAGCGTAGCATCCAAGCTCTATGTACTTACTCTTGTTGTGTCTTGTCGAAATGAGTTATACTTACATGTACATTTGCGTAAACGACGCAGGTACAGGCAAGCCAAAAAAACAGTGAGATGACACGCATGGAAGGATTGTTTGCGCGCCCGCCGACTGAAAAGAGCATCCAGCTGCGAGCATACTGCTTTATTCTTCAACTGCTACACTTTTCTCTGCCTACTACTACCCGGCAGCGTAGGACTTTGGGGTTTGATCTTCATTATAAGTACCCTGCGATAGACTAGGAGCCACACTTTTATCCTCAAAGTCGGACTCAAGATGGGCTGCTATGTGTGTATTCTGGCTGCATTGGAGCGGCGTCTGCAATGTTGAAAGAAACACCGCTTGCCGCCGATTCATAAACTTGGCCAAGCTTGTGGTAGTTTGCAAATTGGTTGTGTCGGCGAGAGACGTCACTCGAAGTTTGCTTTCTTGGCCCTCGCAAATGCAACGTTGTTGCAGAGATGTAATTATATTCCACAAACAGTTTCATTAGCTGCGGATGGGTAATGAAAGACTGTAACGGCTTCACGCCTGTACGGTGCCATGTCCGACTTGATTTTTGGCAGGTGTATGTAATTTGACAAAAAGATGATAACTCACTTGCATACACGTGTCGCCTATCTAAACGCCCTCTGACGCCAACGTGATGCCCTCATAAAACATGGCCTTGGTACGCGTAAGCGCAAAGGCTGCTGGAGAGAAAGTACATCCTGCCGTTTAGAGGCGGACTTTGTCGACGCCGAAGGAAGCCGCTGTGACCCCTGCTGAAGTACAGTACCGCCGGCAGTAAGTCGATTCCGAGCCGTTCCGACCACATGATGAAACATCAATCATTATTGCTATGCCATCAACATATGATCTTCGCGGACAGTTGTGCACCATATCACCTATGGGAGACTGTACGTCCCTTGGGGAGCGGGTGGCCACTAGTTACTGGACGACCACGCCTGAGAGCCATGTACAGTACTTGAGTTGTTTTTATACTGTCTGCACGACAATACGCCTTTCGACCCCCAACAGCCACTATTGCCGAGTAAGCCCCGATTGCATTGTCAAGCCCGTTCAGACAAAGGAAATTATGGGGAAGCCGACATATAGTTCCCCGGGCACTTCGAAGAAGACAAAGAGTGCCGCTATGTCCCATCGGGACTATGTGGCCTTTGAAGCCAGCAATGTGGATACCGTGTGCAAGGGGAATAAGAACCGCTTGAACACGGGCCTCTACTGCAAACCCAGCAATACAATGCCACTGAGGAGCTGCACGTTCTGCAAGGAATCCCTGCCCAAACCTAAGTAGACCAGTGAGATGTGCCCGACAAACGGTAGTCTCTTTGCTCAAAAGCTTGAGCGCACTGTTCGTAGTGATCCACAATGTGACGTTGCTGTATCATACATTCTCTATGCGGACGCAGCTGTGCGTGCTCCATTACAACTTGTTCTCACGCACAAGTTCTGCAAAAGTGACGCTATTGCATAAGCAGGACAAGCCGATGCCTATTAGAGAACACTGCCACGTCCATGGCAGGAAACTGGAATGTTTCCCTGTAAGAGTACATAAGAGCTTGGTCCGCATTTGGACCCCACGAGCTCGTCGGTGATGGAACCTGCACAGCCACTCACTGGCCCAAGGAAGATGCCGGGACTAGAGAAACTAGACGTTTCATCACCATTCGAAGACTCGACGCCACCGAGGAGTTTAACGGAACTGGGACACACATCAGCGGTGAAACTAGCGTAGCGGCGCGTTTCCACTCGTTTCACAAAATGTTATAAAGAGCATTTGCGTCGAGCCGTGTGTGAGTGTTGTGTATACCCATAGAAAGTTCAGTCGACGACTCTTCTTTTTAAAAACGCTTTCTCGGCCTCGCCGCCACCAAAAAGGGCAATCCCCCAACGACCATCATGGCATCAATTGATCACGCCACTTACATTGCCCTGCAGCTGGCAATTATCAGTGAGCCATGCAGCGGCGGACCCGTGACGGGAATCAACCGCGGGCTGTACTGCTGGTCGCCTCACGTTGCGCGACCGTTCGTCTGCGAATACTGCCGCCGTGAGTTACTGGGAAAAGAGCCTGAGCCCGAGCCTACCGCGACTCGTACCACTCCTACTACTACTACAATCAGCCCCACTACATGCTCCATTACGGAGGATGACTGCAGGGTATTGTTGACCACGTGTCGAGAATTTATACCATAGAGGATACATGTACTCGGTTTGAGCGGAGATGTCATTCACGTCATCTGTTATTCACATGGGTCTGTGCTTGAGAGCAGCATGTCACTCGATAATACAGTATCCAGCGCTGGTACTGTACGACATCATTCAGAAACGTCGAGGCGGTGTTGTGATGCTTCTGATCAAAAGCGTGATCGCCTTTGATGTGCAGGGCAACCTAGCAATCTCTTGGGCACACCTTGCTCGGAGACATAAAAACTTATTGTTTGGAAAAGGTGGTATGCGCACTTCAGAGATTGCACAGCTGTCACCCGTATCCATTAAACGTTCTAATCCTCTTGCCAGACTACTTTCAATCTGCCACCGACACTGTACAAGCAGGAGTCAGTGCCTCTCCAACTCTCTCAGTAACAAAAGGAAAACTTGTGAAGTGCCGTCCTCTTTGTTGAAGTCACAATGAACACCTCCAAGGAGTCGACTAAAAAGGGGGCACGCGAGAGACCTATTGCTCCAAGACTGACTCAGACTGGTGCCTCTAAAGCGCAAGCAATTGGTACATCTTCTGCAAACGTCAACGTCCAAAACCGCAAGCGCCCAGCTCAACCGAAAACCAAGACAAAGGAGGCCCAAACTGTCTCTAGCGGACAGCCACCCGCAACACTGCGAATTGCCGAAAGACGTTCTGTGGAATGGTGGGCCGGCTGTCTAACGGCGGACCGCAGGAGGTACATGGATGACCAGCAAAGGGCAATAGAGGCGGACCGTAAGATAACAGATCGGTTTTCGTAAGTTCAGAGTCTGCCTGCAATACCCAGCTCTTGCCATACTGACCACTCAGAGTGTTCAGGCAAAACGAAAAGGAGCAGCCGGTCAGCAGGCGCAATTAGACAGACGAGTTGGAGCTGTGCGACTGCACTAGGCATCTGGCATCAACGATTCTGGTCGGTACCCATCTCGACAGCGCACTGCTGCAGGTACAGTAGTTTTAGCTTGGCCACCTCTCCTATACAATATGCATGGCTGCAGTTCTACCCCTATTACAGGCGGCAAATTAACAGAGCTTAGTTTGCACTTCGCGCTGCTGTACAGTATGGTAGTAGAATACAGAAAACGATGTCTGTACATACAACCACACACCTCCTGACACAGAATGGTCTTGCCAAGCAGAACGTGACAAAGTCTAGGAGGGGTGACAAGTTCTCGGGTGACGGAACATCATCGACGACCCCGCCGCTCGTGCATCACTCTCACCCCTCAAACTCCAGAGACCAAGAGTTGCTTAGCTGATGGAAACATATGCAAACGCCGGAAACTGCAATGTTCCGTAAAACCGCCAACCCGTTCAACATGAACATTGTGTGTGTCTTTGCATTGTCTTGTAAGCCGCCCGCAAACAACAGAGAGGCCCTCGGAGTATGAAGACACAGAAATGCCACAAGGCGGGCCTTGTTGAACTGCAGTCTCACGATCACACCACAAAATGTGTCTACATACACCAACTGCCACAATAGCACACACAATCACAGGTGTGTACCACGTTTTGTCCTGTCCTCCGCGGGGTGTCGGCAGGCATAATGAGGCCGATGCAGCATAAACCCACCTCCGACCCGCCATGTTCCCACTTTTCTGTCCGCGCTTCCTCCCCTCTCTACTACTTAACGCCTCTTCCGCGACTCCTACAACACTCTCACATACACCCCAACAACACAACCAACATGCCGTACCAAGACCTCGCCGAGGCTGGCCGCATCTCGCGCACCCGCATCGTCAGCGAGCCGTGCAAGGGATCGTCGACTGGTGAGAACAAGGGCGACTGCTGTGACCCCACCATACACCATTCCAACATTGTATGCCAGCACTGTGCCCGTGTCCTTGCCCAGTGGACTGAGCAGGGATATGTATGATCATCCGCTGTGGCGTGTCCGGCGTACTTGTCCAAGTCCATAAAAGTATGCAGCGAGCTGAGCTGGTTTCCAATAGAGCGTGAACGTGGGAGAGATACACGATGTTTAGTGCAGCGGAGCGTTTGCTCGCCGTATTATTGTGTGTGTGTGCACGAGTTGGGACTCTGTGAAGCCAAACAAAGCGGTAGAGGGCAAAAAGTGCCACACGTGATGTGAAAGGATCAAAACCCAGGTGGCGGTTGCCAAAACAGCGTGTGATTGTGATTTCGTGCGCCCCGTTAGCTCAGTGGTAGAGCGTGTCACTCGTATTACGGTACAGATGACAAGGCCAGTCGTTCAAGTCGGCTACGGGGCATCAGCGTTAGCTTTTTGGTCCTGAATCCTGGGTTCTGGAGCCAATGCCTGTGCTCGTTGAGCAAAAACTACCACCCTGAAGTTAGAAAAAGGTGGGGGAGACTTGTTCTTGCATTTGTTTATTTAAGCATCCATTTAGCTCGGTTGATCGACGGGTTAAGACATCCCGAACAGATGCTTAATGCTTGACTTCTGTTGCACCTGTTGTCTCTGTCCATATTGTCCCTGCACATGTCGTCTCTGAACGAGGGAAGGCACACCTTACAACGATGAACCATACATGGTCTGCAGCCTGCCGTTTCAACCGCCTTTGCAGCTCCACTCACTGCCGTATATTTAAGAGCTTGAACAGCTCGCGATAGACGGAGTGGTGGATGATGCCAAGACAACTCGGCGCAATGACGGGCCGACTTTTGCTGGAAATTTCTCGGAAAAAGGCTCTCCATCGCGCCATCACGCCCTCCACGGCCCCCACGGCGCGGTCCCGACGCCGACCACAGAAACACGCGGAGTCGTGCGGCTGTGACCGATGACCACGACTTATAACGACGGGTGGTGCTTGTGTTCTCATCTCCCCGTCCTTCTGACGTCCTAACGTAGGGCTGATATGCCACCGAGCGAACGTTCCGTAGCTCCAGTGGAGTCGGGACTGGGACACGGGGATGAGCCATCCCGGGCCGTCTCACCAGTCATGGCGACACCAACATCCGGGGTGGCCACTGGCGTGGCGACTTCCGGCGCGGCCGATCACTCCGGCATGGATAATGGACCACTATCGTCCCCACCGAACGACGCCGAGTGCGCCCAGGTCTCCGACGACAATGAGCATCACCACCACCACTACATCTTTGCGCGGCTACGGCGCCGCGTACCTCCTCCCTCCAGACAAAGGATATGGGGCATAACGTGTGTGGCTGCGCGACGCAACTGACCGCAGTGCGGCGCTCATGGTATCCATGCTGCTATGTGGATGGACAGAGGGCAGTACGGGCCCACTGATCCCCCGTTTGCAAGAGTACTACAACGTGAGTGTTGTACCCGCACCAGCTCGCTGACGGCAGATTAATTACCTCGTCAGTACGTACGCGTCCCAGGCGCCGCTCACGCAGTGTCGTTAATTTATTCGACCATGTTCGTGGGCTCGCTGATCGGTGGCCTGACGAATGTTTGGATCACCGACCGGATAGGCTTTGGCCTGGCGTGTCCCCTCGGCGCGCTCGCCCACGCAATATCCTACTTGCTTGCGGGTACTGGTGCGCCATACGCCGTCTTCCTCGTCGCGTACGCCTTTAACGGCTTTGGACTTAGTCTGCAGGTACGCAACCGTGTCCAGCCCCGACTGACGGCAGGACGCGCAGGTCAACAACCTGACCTCGCGGCTACCCAACGCCGGCACCAAGATGGCCTTTGTGCAGGCGTTCTTTGGACTAGGCGGCGCCATCGCACCCTTCCTCTCCACGACGTTTGCAGCGCACGTCGACAAGGCGTGGTACTACTACTTTGTGGCCATGGGTGTCGCGCTCATCGCCGTAGTCATCATGCTGTTCGCGTTCCAGGGCAGGACGGAGGAACAGCTCATCCAGCCGAGCGTAGCGGAGCAGTCCGCTGCGGAACCGTCGGAGAAGACAGGTGCCGAGGTCGTGGAAGCCAACAACGACGCAGTGCGCGAGACTGACGAGCCCGAAGTAGAGGCGCCAAAGAAAGCACCTTCCTCGGGCGAGAAGATGAAGCGTATCTTTGCGACGCCCGCCGTTTGGGCCCTTATGGCCTTTTCTTTCCTCTACGTGGGTGCAACCCACGACTTTCCTAACAGGACAGATCGGCGTCGAGGTCGCGATCAGCAGCTGGATGGTGAGTTGGATGTCGGTTCGGTTACTCACGCAGACAACTTTCCTGATCCGTGAAAGAGGCGGCTCGGCCAATGCCGGCTACGCTGTCGTGGGGTTCTGGGGCGGCATGACATTGGGCCGTATTGTTCTGATTCCCGTTACCAATTTCTTGGGTTACCAGTCGTCTCTGTACCTGTAGTAAGTGGGCAGCGGAGACACAGTACGTTGGAAAGCGCTTAACAGCAGCTCGGCCCTTGCGCTCGCGCTCGAGCTCACGATCTGGTTCACCCACTCCCTCGTGGGCAACGGCGTGTGCTACGCGTTCATTGGCTTCTTCCTTGGCCCTGTATACGTCAACGCACTCATGGTCGTTGCCGAGCTTCTCGACGACGACCTGCGCGGCGGTGTGATGGGCCTCATGGGCAGTGTGGGTGGTGCTGGAGCGGCAGCACTCCCATTCATGGCTGGTGGTATCGCGGACCGTCATGGTATCTGGACCGTCCAGCCCATCGCCGTCGGTCTCACCGCGGGGTACACCGTGCTGTGGGCCCTCGTCCCCCGAAAGCGCATCACGTCGCGTCTCAAGCCCAAAACTTGAGCAAGGCGAATCAGTACATCAGTGGACATCAGTGTAATAGTAGAAACCATAGATGCATGGTTTAGATGACTGGGCTATGCTGTGTTTGGCGCTTTGTTCGATTGCTGCTGCTTCCGCTCATGTGTCGTCTGTTGCCTTCCAAAGTGCTGTCGTTCATGTTGCGCCTACTTGTGGTCGACGCCGAGGGTCTGGCGTTCGCGGGCCTTGCGCAAGCGCTCCTCCTCCTTGAGCCTGCGCGCCTCCTTCTTCTCATCGCGGTTCTTCTTCTTCTCGACGTTGGCGTGGAGGACCTTGTTCCGCGCTTCGGCCGAGATGGCCTGGATGGGCTTCCAGTACTGGACCCAGAGACCGCTCTGGATTTCGTCGTCTTTCCACTTTGTCGCAATGTCCGCGAGACCCGACTCGAACATGGCGAGAATCTCGGCGCGGCGGGTATCTGGGATTCTCTGTCGTTTTCCGCCTGCGCTGGCACGAAGTGCGAATACGACGTGGACGCGATCGCCCTTTTCGAGCAGCGCCTTGGCCTGCTCGACTTTATGGTGCACGTCGCCGTCCGCCGCGCCCCATCCCATCTGCAGCTCCTTGTCTTCCGTCGCGAGGCGCTTGGCGAGCCGGACCTTGCTTTCATGTTCACGGGCGCGCGCGCGTTCTTCGCTCAAATCGACAATCTTGACAATCGGCGGCTGGGTCTGTACGCAGGCTAGCGCGTGCGTCTTGAGGTCCAGCGACGCGACAATTTCCGCTACCACCACGTTCTCACGGAGCCCCCCGCTCTCGACGTCTACCAGGTGCGCGCGCTCAAATGGGATGTCGTGGTTACGAGTCGTCAGGGGGTTCACTGCCTCTGCGCCGCCGCGGGGACCTGGTCCGCGCGCGCCCCCGCCGCCTGTACGCATAGGAGGGCGGCCACTAGGCGCCGGTCGCCCACCGCCCCGTCCGCCTTGCCATGCCGCAGAGGAGGTCGCGAGCGCGCGCGACGAGCTTGGCCGGGAGAGAGCGAACGAGGGTAGAAACGCCGCAGAGTGACGCACGCTGCTGCTGCTGGCGCTCAGCGCGCGCCGCAGCGTGGATGCAGCGAGCGCAGACATCTAGGAGTAGCTGGTCGTGTGGCAGTAAGTAGAAGGAGTGATAGATCGGTCGTGCCCGGCAATGGCAGCGTTGAATACCGACTGGCCGACGTCACTGGCCGTACTGGGCGCTGGGCCGGCTTCGGCGGTTTAGTGCCGTTCAGCCTGTGTGGCGCGCAACTAACAAGCCGAGGCTGGCGAGGTACTGTATGGAGACTATCTGATACCAACTGCTTAGCTATTCAAGCATCTCGGGCCTCGCGATATCGCGATCCTCGGCCGACGGTCCACGCGTACTTGCTACGCAACACATGCAGTGCACAGCATGGGCATCGTCATGCAGCAGATTAAGTGGCATGATCGCAGAGTGGCATGATCACAGAGGTAACTGCGGGGGCGACCGTCGTGGAGACGCGGTCATGACAAAGTCTCCACGACTTAATAGCATACCACAGGCCATTCCAGTGTCCGTCGCTGTGGCATCGTTCGATCTACCCTCTGTTGTGCATCGATAGACATTGTCGTGCCATCCAGAGTGTTGCCCTGGCCAAACAATGGTGCGCGTACGATGCATGGACGGACGATGGCGCCATGTCCGGCATACTCTTTGTTCCTCTTGCCCCTGGGCGTTGCAGTTGGCAGGCATTGTCGTGGGCGTTGGGTGGGGAAGGGAGCAAAAAGAGCCTGGCGCCAGGGTCTTCGAGCGCCTACGGTGAAGTCGGGCAAGACGAAAGACGGGAGAGGAATTTTTGGTTCCGTTGTTGCCACCCAGTAGTGAACCCCTCTCCATCAGTGCCCATGACACGACGCGTTGGGGGCAAAATCTACCGACCTGCGCCTGGGACGGGCAATTCAGGGTCCAAGAGGGAAAGGGAGGGAAGGCTCAGAGGTGGCACGATGACCGCGTACATGTTTTTCCAGGAAAAATGTCCATCCACGCTGCTCCGTCCTCTCCGCGGCCACCACAGCAACACCATTGTCGCGCCCAGACCTCATCTTCATCTCTTCTACCACTCTCTCGACCTCTGGGTCTGATCAACACTCTCTTTAACTCTTTTCTTTCTTTCTTTCTTGTATACTTTGACAACACACGCGTCGACACCACGTCGTGACGCCCGTTTCACTCCTTTTCTCGCCCACCCCCCGGTCCCACCGACCCACCACCACCATGGCGGCCGTGTACGACGTCGCGATGGACTACCTGTACAAGCACGCGCCAAGCGTCGCTGAGCAGCTCGTCATCTCCAACGCCACCACCACCAAGCAGGAGCTCTACGGCGACATCTCCCTCGCCAGCCTCAACTGGCTCGAGCGCATGTGGGCAAACTACTACATCTACATGGGCAACGCCATCCTCGCCACCGGCGTCATGAGCTTTGTACTCCACGAGGTGAGTTGCTAGCAGCGATGGGTTTGAGCGATGGGGCGTTGTCGAGGCGGGCATCGCGAGAATGGCAGGACTATGCCTAATCGCGTTATCAGCTCTCGCTATACGCGACGCGAGCCGGCATATATCCATTCCATCTACGGCACTCGCTGCCGAGCGATTCCGGTCTGGCCCCTTATCGCTCAGCTGTTGCTGCACTCCAACTTCGGCGTCGCTAACCCCAGGTTGTCTACTTTGGCCGCTCCATTCCGTGGCTCGTCATCGATGCGATGCCGTACTTCCACAAGTGGAAGCTGCAGCCGAACAAGAAGGTCACGCCCGAGCAGATCTGGAAGTGCACAAAGGTTGTGCTGTTGACGCACTTTACGTGTGAGGCTCCTCTTATCTGGCTGTTCCACCCCATCTGCTGCTACTTTGGCATGGCGACCTACGAGGTCCCCTTCTCGCCGGTGTGGCTCATGGCCGCGCAGATTGCCTTCTTCTTCGTCTTTGAGGACATGTTCCACTACTGGGCGCACCGTGGTCTTCACTGGGGTCCCTTCTACAAGTACATCCACAAGCTGCACCACGAGTTCTCGGCTCCCATCGGTCTTGCGGCCGAGTACGCGCACCCGCTTGAGGTCATGATTCTCGCCCAGGGCACCATTTCAGGCCCCTTCCTCTACTGCCTCTTCCGCAACGACCTGCACATCCTCACCGTCTACGTCTGGGTCACGCTTCGTCTGTTCCAGGCCGTCGACGCCCACTCGGGCTACGACTTCCCCTGGTCGCTCCGCCACTTTATCCCCTTCTGGGCCGGCGCCGACCACCACGACTTCCACCACATGGCGTTTGTCAACTGCTTCTCCACCTCGTTCCGCTGGTGGGACTACTCTCTCGGCACCGACGCCAAGTACCACGCCTACAAGGAGCGTGTTGCCGCCGCCAAGGCCGCCGAGCTCGAGTCGCTCCGCGTCGCTGAGGAGAAGGAGGGCATCGAGGCTGAGCGCAAGGTCGCCTCATACGACAAGGTCAAGACCAACTAAGCCTACCTCCACCCACTTTCACATCTACGCCATCGATACGAATCTAGACGGATGTTGCTCGACACGAATCTAGACCGGCGGCTTGCGCGCCAAGCTGTCGCGCTTAATCCATAGACAGGAGGGCAGATACCTCTGCGAATATCTCATGTAATTGATAACTAGACTAGAGCGGGTGAGGTTTTGCAGTGCACAGACCCACGCCTCATGGGCCATTCATTTCGGCAGCTATGCTCGGACAAACCAGTCGTCCGATCCGCTGCGCACGGGCCACGCCACTGCTCACATACATGACAATACAAACTCTATACACAGGGAGGGGCAGAGGGCGTGGTAGGGGGAAGGTCCTTACGTGTACGCGTATGCTAGTGCTGAAAACATGGTGTAAGCGTTTTGCTCTAGATTGCGGAGGACATGGTGTAAGTGTCTCTACTCTAGATAGGCTGGGCTGGGGGTGGGATGTCCTGGGGCGTTACGCGCGGGGTGAGCTGCTGCGCAAGCTCCTCGGGCACGGCTGGCGGAGACGCGACCAGGGGCGATTCGGGAAGTATGATGTCTGGGAGCTGGATTGGCTGGCCAATGGTCGGTGCGCTCTGCGAGTCGGAGGACGACGATGCGGTCGACGGCAGGTCGACGGGAACGACACAGGGCGAGGGCATCTTGAGAGGCGTGCCGAGGGGACTCGCGCCGGGCGTCAACGGCTTGGCCGGCGCAGGGAGGAGAGGCGACACTGGCGTAGACTTTGACGAGATAGCCCCCAGAAGCGGCGACACGGGACGTAATTGAGATAACTTTGTGGTGAGGCTGTTGCCTTGCGAAAGCTTAGTGGACGGGTCGGCCAGTTCGCACGACATGCGCACGAACAGCGTCGCGAAGAGGAACCTGGAACGCGTCGAGTCTTCCAAAGGCAAGTAGCGGAACCCGTTCCCAGCGGCAGTGATGGGTCGCGCCCACTGGGCTATGATGCCGCGCGGGCCACGGATCTCGAGACGCGCAAAGATCAGAGACAGGCAGCTGGGCCGCGCCTTGATCTTGAACTCAAGCGTCTCGTCCCACTTCGGGTTGAGCGATGGGTCCTTGATCTCGCGCGTCGACTTGGTCGTCTCGCCCACCGTCGCGTCCACGTACATGTCCTGCATGGGCGGCAGGCGCTGCGCGGACACGATACGGATGCGTACGCGATACTTTTGCGGCTCCTCGTTGGTCTTTGTGCGCAGCGCTAGAGGCTTGAGAACATAGCCGCCAGCATGGAACATGGCGTGGTTCCACAGGCTGCCCTCGTCAAGCGTCTGGTAGTTGATGGCAACCATCTGGGCGCCAGCTCCCCAGAATGGCCGTGGATCAAGGTTGGACGACGTCAGGCGCACACCCTTGGGATACACACGCGTCAGGTGTGTAAAGTTGTGCTTGATCCAGTCGGGTTCCTGGCCGTCCTTGATTATTCTCGTCGCGGTGCTCTCGGAAACGGAAAACATGTGGTGCGCCTCGTAGTTGACGAGCTTGGAGAAGCCGTGGTACTTGACACCGGCAGTGTACACGGGAAGCTCAGACAGCGAACGCGAGATGCTGCTCGATTTTTTCGGTTTTGGGGGCTTCGCACGCTCGCGCTCGCCGCCGACAAGGGATAGGCGGCGTGCCATCTTGACAAACGACGAGTCCGACTCGGTCGTCGAGTCTGTCGTAGTCGAGTCGTGCGATCCGTGCGACGGGGACGTGGATAAAGTTGGGGACAGCGACGCGTTGGCCGACTGCGAGCGCTGTGGAGTGTCTCCATTCTTCGCCTTGATGAGAATGCGGCCTTTGAGGTCCTTTGGGCTCGGAATGCCCTCTACACCCGGCAGCGGTGCAGTGACAAGCAAATCCCCGAACACATTGGTGATCGTCTGTGCCAGCAGATCCTGCTGCTCGACGGAACAGCGCACTTCGAGCGACACGATGACGGGATACGGTGACGAGATAAAGGCGTACTTTTTGATCGCCTGGCACACATCCAAGATTGGCACGCTAGACGTCATCGTGTTGCCATGCGTGACCACCGGACCTGTGTCGCCGTTGTGCACATCGACTGCAGAGTCAGGACGCTGATTTCGACGCAGACATACTCTCAACTGAACGGCACCCGTCCAGAAGGACACGGATGTACCCCTCGACAGTGCTGTCACCGCGCCACTGGTTCGCGACGAGATACGTGTTGTGGCTGGTAGCAATAAAGTACTCGGGGATGGGGCGAGTGAGGTCTTGGTCAGTCTTGGGGACGTTGTCTGGGGATGCAAGAAAGGAGGCGAACGAGTCAGCCGTCCACAAGTTGGTCTTTGCGTCGGCAAAACGGTCGTAAAGGAGGTCAATCTCGTCGTCTGACCGCTCCTCTCGCTGGACATCTCTCAGAAAGCTTCTGACCTTGTCGCGGTCCATGTCGCCGCCCAACGCCTCAAAGAGGACAGCTAACTCGGGCCGAGTCTGCACATCCCGCACCAGCAAGCGGAACGACGACATGTCGAGTGGGAACTGTCAAACGTGTGAGCAGAAGCGTGCAAGGAAAAGTGGTCGCCGCACGCACCGCTTAACGCCACCATAGTGATGGACGCCACGCGACACATAGCCAACCGCACATACCTGGTACTTTTGCATCTGGGCGGGGGTCACGACAAGCCCCAGCTGGTGGCACAGCACTGTCGCCGTCGAACGATCGACTTTGGTCGCGCCCACGGGCCACAGCTGGCGGATGAAGACGAGGTCGGGGTCCGTGGCTGGCCCGTGTTGCTTGCCCGACACGACACGGTCCGATTCCGCGCTCACAAGGTCGTTGAGCGTGTCCGACCACAGAGCATACACATCGTCTGTGTGCGCAATGAAATGCACGACCTTCCACTGCCCGCCGCGGACATAGACAATCGTTATCCAGCGCGCGCCGTCGTATTGGTCCGTCGGCGACACGCCGAGCCGCAGCTCGCGGATCGACTTGATCTCCACTGTAGCGTTAGTTTGGCTCTAGCTAGCAGTGTAGCCTCACCTTTGCCACCCTTGAGAGACGGCCAGGTGATGTGTGTCGGCGACAGAGTGACAATGACAGGCTTGATCTTCTTGGAGGACACCTTGAGCATGGGCACGCCCGAGGTGAGCAGACGCGGCAGCTCGCCATTGTCGGTCGAGCTGCTCCTGCTGCTCCTGCTGCCGCCGCTACCACTGTCCATCGAAAGTCAGATGGGGAGCGGTGGTATGGGCTGGTATGTGCTGAAAAGAGTCAAAACACAGCTTCTGTTGCGCGTTCCATGTTCTTAGGAAGTCATTGGAAGCGCCGGATCTGGATGTCGTATCGCCCACACACCCACCGTGGCTGCCGCGATTCTCGGAATCCCGGCGTCCTCCCCCTGCCTGCACCCTGGGTGATGCTCGATGCTCCTGGGATCCGCGCCTCTGTGAGATGAAATGGACCTCTGCGGTGGAGGTCTGGCCACCCAAACTAAACGGCGAGGATGAGATAAACAAGCGAGCGGCTTGACGCCACCAAACGTTCGAGACCAGGTCTGATGGATCTGTTTGGCCGCAAGGCTGATCGCATGCAGCAACAACGACAAGCGGGCAAAGAATAGAACAGAGCGGGCAACCAGCTGTCGCATACACAACAGCTGAAGACAGACAGCACTCGGCATTGCCCTTCACCTGTTTAGCTTCTCTTGCGATTCTTCAACAAACCTCTTGGCTGGGGAGATGAGTTAGACGCAGGATCGATTGCTGTGGGGTCCTGTACGCAGCAGCACGCTAGGCACCAGGAGTCTCCGACTCATAAACGTTTGAGACTAGACGATGAACACTCCATCTTGGACTGTCACTGGTCGAACGCTTTATCCGGCTGACCCGCAACGCGCAAGAGGGTTCCGCGATGACAGCAGCCGAGGCCCTTCTGTACTAGACGCCCGCTCATCATGAGCGCATAGCATCTGTCGGAGGGCTGTGTCGGTAACCATGGCGGTGTCCCCCACCCAGAAACGGGCGTCAAGGACCCACGAGGGCCGTACGATATGCGTGTCAGCACCGGACGAGACCACGCTGTGAAGCGCGCCCGATTTGCGGACTGGCCGGAGACCCTCAGAGTACAAAGTCCTTCGGGCCAGCTCAACGCCTTCGGCACAAAGACAGCTTGAACGCCTTGGGCACGCTGACTGCCACTGACTTCATAAGCCACCACGATCACCGATTTGTCCGCTCTCATCGCAACTTGTTGGCTGGTTTGGACGCTCACATTCTGCACCGGTCACTGGGTTTGTGCGCGCGACACCGCACGTCCACTGACGCCCCGAGTACATACTCCATGACGCGCGGGAAGTAAAGCATTGTACAAATTCTATGTCGCTCGCGTACACCGTCGCTCGAAAGAGCGTGGCCTGCGACAGTGTCGCTCGCGTTCCGAGTGCTGCAACTCCGCAACGACGAGCGCGTGGCGATCGTGCTCATCTCAGCTGCATCCAATACTCACGCTTCTTATGATCGGGGCCGCACTGAATGTCTCACCGGCAGTTTCATGTCCCGACGACCCGGGCATGTCCGTCGCCATCACTCGATGGACCGTGCACTGCAAACAAGGCAGGCGCACGGTCCGCCAGCCTACAACATGACGGCGGAGCCCAGTGAGGTCATCAGGAATCTGCAACGGCGACTGGACCGGGACCACGAGAGGGCAAGCAGCCGTGCAGAGTAATGATGGCTGTACGACGACGTCTGTTATGACTGATGGCAGCAGTTCGAGTTGAGTACGGGTGTACAAAACAGATATCATTAAGGACTGGGGTCCTCCTTGATCACATCACTACCTCATCCACCAAGACGCCACTACAACTTGCAAACTTACGCCAAAATATCTAGCAACAATGCTGAGCATGCGCAACTCGGCGCCGTACATGCACAATGGGTATGCCCCGGCGCGCATGTCAATGGACACGATCCATGAGGCGACAGAAGCTCTCGTCGCTCAGTTCTCCAGTGTGGACCAGCACTTTGCGCCCGCCTCGTTCTTCTCGTCCTCCAACCATGCCACCCACAAACCCGAACAGCACTACCCAGAAAAGACATCTCCCGCGGTGTTCTACACCAGCAATGCGTCCCCGCCGGCCGGGCGGCCGCGGTCAGTAGAGTCGTGCGGCTCAAACTACTCTGCGTCGTCGCTGTGGCACGACGCACCGCCCTCGGCGCTGTTCAGCGCGGACGTCCTCTGGCGCATCTTTCGCCGCCTGCACGCTCGTGACCTCTGGAGCTGCCTCTATGTAAGCTTCCTTTACTCCATGGGACACCGCTGACTATCAGGTATGTAAGGCGTGGAACGAGCTAATTGCGAGCTCGACACGGCTGCAGCTTGTTTTAAGGCAGGACCTGCACGGCCACAGGCTGGCAGCACGGACCATTTCGTGGCCAGGTCGCGAAGCAGTGACTTCTGCCGCACGACTGGCATGCCTCGTCAGCTCCCAGGAACGCCTCTACTCGCTCACGCCGTCCCGCGTGCACCGGCTTCAGGTAGAAGGGCACATTGCCGACCTGCAACGAGGCTACCTGCTGGTGATCGAGGGCGAGCGCCGGAGCGACGCCGCGCTAGTGTACACTGCGTGGAGCGTGTGGCGCCTGCCCTCAGCCGAGACGTCAACGCCGCCGCCAGGAGCCGTATCGGAACAGAACATGTTCCGCTGGCGGTGTCGCACGCCCGGCGAGATTGTTGCCGCAGCCATGTGTGCAGAGGACAACGTCGTCGCTGTCGTGTCCAAGCCGTGAGTAGGGCTCTAAAGTCTCACAACTAACCCCAGTCGCCAAGTCGACGGCAACACGGCGCGCGTGCGTGTCCATCTCTGCCAGCTCGTGCCCGAGACTGAACTCCTTCGCATGGGACCCTTCCGTCATCCAGGCGCGGCTTTCACCTCTATCAGTATCCTCTTCCCGGTCCGCACCCTTGATGAGTGGCTCGCGTCGCCGCCGACACTCCGCCTCACCCCAGGCGGCCAATTTACCCTCCGCGCCCGCGGCGGCAGGTTCCTCACTACCTGGGACTGGCAAGCAGGTATGCCCACAGGTGTAAGTGTCCTTTGGCGCGAGCGAACTTTTTGGCTGACGGGTACAGCGCATTTGCCCTCCACCCTCGCTGCAACGCCCAGTTTTCGACGTGACGTTCGTCACCGACCGTCTCGTGGCCGTTGCATCCCGCGCTCCCGGTGTCGTGGAGATGCACGGCGACGGCGCGGGTTACTGTATCGAGATCTGGCGTACGCTCGCCGCACGTCAGTTGCCTGCAGCCGGCGCGCCAACGTGGTGGGCGGACAGTATTCCAGACGCCGAGCCGATTCTGCGATTACTCCTGCCCTTTTTCCATCCGAGTAAACGGGGCAAGAGCGCGTACTACAACGCGGGCAACCGGAACGGGTCGTCGCCGTACGCGCGGCACGGCGGGGAGACTTTTGATCTGCGGGGGTTCTCGCTGCATTACGGTGCGACGAGCACGGCGGGGCGGAGCCACGTCGCGCCGGACGATCTCCTGACATGGTGTATCAGCGGGCGCGCTGGGACGCGGGACGTGGCGTTCAAAGGCGCGGTCAAGCTCGGTCGCGTCGTCGAGCGCAGAGGCGAGACGCCCGTGCTCGACGACATGCCGACGCTCGCGTGGAACCAGTGGGCCGCCTGGGCACATGTATGGGAAGGCAGCAGCCGACCCGGGCGCGCAGCGACGCCGCGCGCCTTCGGAAGCGCGTTCACTGACATTGCCGCGGACGGGGGGGCACTAGTGTTCACGAGTCTCGCTCCCCGCTCCGTCGCTGCTGTCGGCGAGGGCCTCCGCATCGCTGCTCCGCTGGGTACCCACGGCATCGCCCGGCGCGCGTACGAGGCGCGGTATCGCCGTGCCGTGACTACAGCGCAGGACAGTGCCATGCCTGAAGCGGCGCCACGGCTTGCGTCCGGCGGTTGGGAGGGCAGGTACGAGACAGCACCCACGACGCATGTATCGGAAGTCGCTGCACTTCGCTTTGCCACGGTCCACCACGGCGCACCGTACGGTACTGTGCGCCGACCGCTGTGCGGGCCGACGGTCGTCAACCACTTCTTTGACGGCACACACATCGTCGTCGATTCCCTCGGTGACAAGGCAATCTTCACTTTCTAGCGGCTGGAGCATAGTATACTGTACAAACGATGTATCAACATTTTGCCGTGACGCGGTCAACCCCGAGCGCGTCACGCGACTTGGATCGTACTAGCGCGAGCTGCATGTGGTAGCGTCGCTCCATGCTTGGCAATGGATGGTGCGTGGAGCACCACGCAGGGCTCCAGAGAGCTATGAGAGCTCTGCTCAAAAGTAACCCACGCCGTGACGCCGCTGCGCCGCTAAATCCATTGAATCAGTGCAAGAAAGGCAAGAGGGCTTGACTGCAGGCATATCGGCGGCCGTTGCCGCTGCCGCCTCGTACGTCAGGGCCGGCATCACCAGGCTCTGGGACCCCAAATGAAACATGCCGAACTGAAAATACCAGTTGTGGGAAGGATCAAACCCAGTTTCGGCTCTGGAGCCGAGAACAACAGGCAGAATCAGGAATCCAGGACATTAGGACCCGGTAAGTATGCACGACCGACCGAGTCCCACATGGATGCAGCCATGTCCATGTTGTGGTAAGGTAAGCGTATAAGCGGCGACTGGGCGCCCTGCACCGGGCGCGGCCTCGACTCGCCGCGGTAAGTTACCCGCGCCGACGCTACCTGCGATACCGAGCCTACGGAGGATGGCTGGCGCGGGCCTGGCAGGCTTGGGGACCCCAGGCACATGCTCGAACCCGGCAACGCCAAGAGGTCAACGCCGACAAGTATAAGAGGCTGCGAGCTTGGTTCAATGCTTCTTACTCTCAGGACTTGCTTGAAGCTACCCCCGCCCCGCTCACACGCCCACCATGTCGATTGACTATGACTCTCTCTTCACGGCGCCTGCGCCGCCGCCTCAGCGAGAGCTCACGGCAGCGGAGAAGGAGGCTGTCGCCGCGTTCCAGAAGCACTTTGACGCCGACTACAAACTCGACGGCACGCCTTTGAGCGACCGCGAGAAGATGTGGCTTGTGAGTTGACCCCGGCGTGCGCGCTGTGCCACGCTCACACGCCAGTGCGAGGAGACCATCATGCGCTTCCTCAAGCAATGCAACGGTAACGCTGCCGAGGCAATCAAGAACGTCGAGGGCACGCTGCAGCTGCGCCGCGAAATGATGCTCGAGGACCTCGACAAGACCGCTGAGATTGCCGAGAAGGACGTAGGTGGTGAAGTGCGGGCTAGAGCTCACTGCAGACCCGCTTCGGCACTCGTTGGGTTTCGGGCTGGAACAAGGGCAAGGCCGTCATCTACGTGTTCATCAACAAGAACCAGCTGCCGATTGAGGAGCGTAACCAGACGCACAACGTGTTCATGCTTGAGCGTGCGCGTGACCTCTCGGCGCCGGGTCAGCACGAGGTGTGCACCATCTTCAACTTTGGCGGGCCCAAGGAGGGTCCTGCGCCGCCCGTCAGCGGGACGCGGGAGATGACCCAGCTCATTCAGCGGCACTTCCCCAGCGTGCCCACGCTCTCGCTCATGCAGGACATGGGATGGACGATGAAGACGTTCCTCAGCCTCATCTGGCCCTTTATGAGCGCCGAGATGAAGGCGACGACGCACACAAAGTCGGGCGAGCAGGCCATCAAGGACGGCCTGTTTGAGCGCGACGACCTCATCAAGCGCTGCGGCGGCTCCCTCGACTTTGACTACGACCACTCCACATACTGGCCCAAGCTCCTCGAGACCTGCCGCGGACGCCGAGAGGCGTACCTCGCCAACTGGCAGAAGCTCGACGACAAGAGCATCGGCCAGCCCGAGCGTCTCTGGAAGTTTGTCAACTAGCTGCTGGTTGGTGTCTGCATCGATAGAGGCAGTCCCCCACCCATGTAACTCTACCGCACAATGTACATCGTCTTCCGGGCTTGGTCTAGCCTCCCGCCCGTCGGCTAGACGCAGCTGCGTCTCATGTTGACATGCTGCGGCATGTGCCTGGGACCTGGCAGTCCTGAGATTATCGTTATCGTCAGCGAGATACTTCTCATGGAAAACGGCCCTTCACTTCCAATGTCCTGGTCGTGCCTGGGCCGCGCAGTTCTGTCAGCCTTCGGTCACGCCACGGGCCATCTTCCCGGGCTGGTTCGAGCAGCTGGTACTCGGTAGCAATTTGCCGTTCTTCTGCATTCTGGGCGTGGTACGCGTCCTGCCAAGCTCAACTAACCCCTTTGTACACTCATGTTTCAGACCTGCGCAGTCTCTTCCAGGTGAAACGGCGCACATTTGACCATGGTCACTCGTCGTACGGAGCTGTCTGGTCCCGAAGGCACACACATCTGTTGGCTGAAAGTGGGGTGGCCAGGATGTCACAAGGAACAGCCCGCGCTTACATCGTCGACGGTGTGAAGTCCGCCCGCCTTGACCGAGCCAAATGCGAAGCACATCTAGGGCTGGTGTATCGACACAATAAGACGACAGTGCCAAAGTCAACCATCTACTCACCCGCTCTCGTTGACCACGTTGGGAGGTCGCCATGTGCTCGGCCCCAAGGCGGTCCCACGTTTCACAGTGTGAGCTAAAGTTTACTGACATCACGGGAGACCTGTACTGGAAAACTTTGACAGGTACAAAGCGTTCAGAGTGGATGAGCATTGGTGACGATAAGGTAAGGAGATACTGAAAGGAACTTCTGTGTCGTATTTTCGGATAATGTGCACACACCTGACCCTCCCGAGACTCGGCTGGGCAGAGATCGTAAACATTTGCTGTCGGGACCGGCCTCCTGACAATAGGCGTGAAGAGCAAGGGAAACTGCCTCACGTCGCCGCTAAGCGTGACGACAGCGCGACGGCACACGCTCCATGTTAAATGTGGACAAACACAGGGCAAGGTCGCTTGTTTGCAGCTGCTACGACTCTGTTTGCGCCTCTGCCGTCTGCTCGGGCGGCACGTGTGTGTCATCGACTTCTCATAATGCTCACATGTCCAGGCCGTTTGAGACTCGAGTATCGAAGGCCGACACGCAAGGCAGACGTCAAAGCACTCTCAATCTTACAGGTGCTACGACAGCACACCGTTGCCAAAAGCTACTGTATTAGAATCGAAGGAGTATTCGTTTTGCTCAGTGCGCCAGATCACTGACCGAGCGTGTGTAAAAGGAGTAGTTGGTCACAGTAGATGTTCCGGGACAAGCCACTACAGGCTTCCGGACAGACGCAATGGTAGTCGTCACAGGGACCGCCCGCCTTTGAGACATATCAACGCTAAAGGTCTTAGTGTCCAAGTATAACTTTGGGTAGTCCTGTTGTCTCTGTTCAAAGGCGGACGCACCGCTCGTTTCGCCAGCGTGCGTTCGTGGTCGATATATCTAGACAATAGACAACGCCACAAACGGCGAGACGCCATGTGCGAGACGACTTCGTTAGAGGGAAGCGCCAGGCAATGGCAGCAGAGAGATACCTTGGAAGTTGTTGTCAATATGCACCTGCACATGCTTAGAAGCCCGCCAGGTAAAGGTAACGTCTTCGGCGCGCACGACCTGTCGAGCGCCACCTACGGCCAGGGAGAAGACAGTGGGCGCCATGGGCGGACCTGCTGATCGCCGTCGCGGGGTGTGAGTCATGTATGTTACGTCATATGGCCGTGCCTTTTTCTCGCGCCCAGGCCCAGCAGAGTTTCATGTTACCGCGCCGCTTACAACCCGCGCGCGCCCGCCGGCCGCGCCGGCCGCCATCTCACACGTTCACCGGAATGTCGGGGTGAGGAAATTCACGCGACGTCGTCTTGTTGTGCTGAAAACTTGCCGCACACGTCCACAACACCCTCTATCCCATCACACACGACGTTTCGGTACGCATGGTCCAGCCCTCGCCCAAGAAAGAGGGCAAGCGCAGCGTCAGCGGCGGCGGCGCCGGCGCCGGCAGCAGCAGCAGCGGGCGCAAGACGAAACGCTCGGCATCGTCGTCGTCCGCACCCTCCGCTGCCTCCACCACTGCGACCGCCGCCGCGGGCTCGCGGCCCAATGGCGGTATGCGCAAGCGGTCCAAGTCGTTCGCCGAGGACGTCGAGAACTCGGAGGGCCTCGACGTGCACATCCAGGCCAAGGTGAGTGGTAGCGCGCGGTAGTAACAGGCCATAGCTGACTTTAGGACGAAGGGAATTACAAGGTGCGAGGCTGCGTGTTACCCCGTTGACTGACGCCAGATTGTCGGTGTGTACCTCCCTAACAGTGTAGCGAGCGAAACATGCTTACCCCAGCCCCGGGCATGCCGTACGACGAGCTCGGTGCGTGTTTGTTCGCCGCCGCCAGCTGATACCAGAACTGCACGACCACACGTACACGAAACACCAGCACCACCACCATCACCACCACCACGAGGAGAAGGGATGGAAGAAGTGGTTTGTGGGCCGCCGCGTGCTCTTCCCACTGTAAGGCGTCCTGCCAGCGATACATGCTGACCTCAGTGCGTTCGTCCTCGGCATGGCCGCCGTGTGGACTGCGTCGCAGCCCGATTTGTTTGGCGGGGAGCTGTCGGATGTCTGGCCTATGCTCCAGAGCGACATGCGTGACTTCCTTTCCAACATGACTGTGCTTGACTGTGATTACCCGCTTTGGCGCAGCACTGACATCAGCCGCCAAGAAGGCCATCTTCGAGAACCGCGACTTTACCGTCGGTGACGACCTGCGGCGCCAGTTTGGCCTCGAGGCAAACCACCCCATCATTCTTATGCCTGGTGTCGTGACTTCTGGTCTGGAAAGCTGGAGTACCGACCCACTACAGCGCTCCTGGTTCCGCACTCGTCTCTGGGTGGGTCTTACTCGGACAACACAGTCTGACCGCAGGGCACATCGACAATGATTCGCGCAGTCCTCACGGACAAGGAACGATGGGTTGCCGCCATGGGCATTGACCTCGAGACGGGCCTTGACCCGCCCGGCCACAAGGTGCGCGCCGCGCAGGGCCTCGACGCCGCCTCCGAGTTCATCCAGGGATACTGGGTCTGGCAGAAGGTCGTGCAGAACCTCGCCACCCTCGGCTACGACACCAACACCATGGAGATGGCCGCGTACGACTGGCGCGTCTCGTACCACAACCTTGAGGTCCGCGACGCGTACCTCTCGCGCCTGAAAGCGCGCATCGAGGTTATGCGGAAAACGACAGGCAAGAAGGTTGTCCTGGCGACGCACTCGTAGGTGTACTATATTTGACTGTGCTGACGGCTAGCATGGGCGGATCCCTTATGCTCGTGAGTTCCCCTTTGGGAGCGAGCCTTGCACAACGGCTGACCACAGTACTTCCTCAAGTGGGTTGAGGCTGACCCCGACGCGCTCGGCTTTGGTGGTGGCGGCGGCAAGGACTGGGTCGAGAACAATATCGAGGCGTGGGCCAATATTGCCGGCACGCTCCTGGGTGTCCCCAAGGCCATGACCGCTTTCATGTCGGGCGAGATGCGCGACACTGTCGAGATAGTGAGCGTTGCTTGGGGGTTACAGTGCTGACAACAGAACCCCCTCGGCTCGTACGTCCTCGAAAAGTTCTTTTCGCGCAAGGAGCGCGCAGAGCTCTTCCGCCGGTGGCCGGGCTCTAGCTCCATGTACATGAAGGTGAAGGTGGCACCGGCGCCGTGCTAATGGACAGGGCGGCAACCGTATCTGGGGCAACGAGACGCACGCGCCGGACGACCCGATCAACGCTACCGACACGTACGGCCGTTTCTTCTCGTTCCGCACAACAGACAGCACGGAGGAGAGCGAATTTGGCTCGCACAACACGTACAACCTCTCGCTCGACGGTACTGTCCCCTTTGTGCTCGAACACACTTCGCCAGTGTACCAGCGCATGTTCGCGTCCAACTATAGCATCGGCTTTGAAACCGACCCCAAGCAGCTCAAGGCCAACACGCGCGACCACACAAAGTGGAGCAACCCGCTTGAGGTGGAGCTGCCCAACGCCCCGTCGATGAAGATCTACTGCCTTTACGGGCACGGCAAGGAGACCGAGGTGGGCAACTCGGCAGGGGATTTTGGCTGACTCGACAGCGCGCGTACTGGTACACCGAGGGTGACTGGGAGCAGGGCGAGGGACGTTCCGACGCGGTCGGCTCTGAAGCATTCGTGCGTTGCTTCCCGGTCCATGCTTGCTGACACGGCAGTGCGAAAGTGAGGACGACGAGTGTATGAGAACGCCGGGCGACTTCCCCATGAACCGCCAGTACTATATCGACAGCGAAGTGTCGATAAAGGGTGCCATCCCAGAAGTTCGCTCGGGTGTCAAGTTTAGCGATGGCGACGGCACCATTGCGACCGTGGGCCTTGGCGCCATGTGTGTGCGTGGGTGGAAGGGCAAGACACGCTGGAACCCGCATGGCGTAGAGGTCATTACCCAAGGTACGCCGAGACGCCGTAGAAGCTGGGCTGACGCGCACCAGAACATCTCCACCAGCCGGACAACTTTGATTTGCGCGGCGGCGCACTGACGGGCGACCATGTCGACATTCTCGGCTCTGCGCCCCTTAACGCGGCTGTGCTCAAGATTGCAGCAGGACGCGGAGACCTGGTGGAGCCGAGGATTGGGTCAAAAATCCTCGAATACGTCGAGAGGATGCAGTGGGATTAGACGAGCGATGCGATTGCGATTGCACCGCCGGCGGCTTGGATATAGACATGTGTTTGTTTTTCTTCATGATGCACTGCTTAGTTGGATTACGCTATGTTGTTTGAGTGCATTAGACTTTGCGCGGAGGCATTTTGCTGTTGTCGTTGGTATGGGTGTGAACTGTCATGAAACCGAGCAACGAGCTGCGCGCCGGGAGCGTTGTGATGTGCTCAAGATAGACTACGGCTGTTGCCACGCAGGCCATGAAGTGGGCTGGCTCGCCTCAAGCAAGGTTTGGATCGAGCCAAAGTTCATGTCATGTCATGTTGAACGTTTGTTTGCTTGTTCCTTTCCCAAGCAAGAATGGTGCCGAGGCACGAGAGACGAGCCCAGCCAGGTAGCAGGCTCCGGGCCAAGACCAGTAAGACCACACAAGACGGCAGTGGCCACCGCCCAAGCCACTGCCCAAGAAGTCTTGGAAGACAAAAACATTGGCATGGCGGCGGCAGTTGACGTGTTCTTCCCGCCGGTGCGCAGAGCCCTATCGTGGGAGCGGGGCGGGTGCGTCTGCCCTGTGTGATACGTGGTTGAGGTTGGAGTTAGTGTCGGGCGTCAGACAGGTACACATGAGGCAAAGCAGGGTGGTTTTGCCAAGATTAAACTGCGCCTGTGTCCACCACACGTAAGTGTTGTGTGAACCAAAGCCAGGACACATGCAGCGCTGCACATCATCATGATACGCATAACGGCTGCGCCCATGACGAGTCTCGTCTGTTGGGACCGCCGAGGCCAAGGCCAAGGCCGCCGTGGTCGGACAAGATAGGAGCGGCGCACGTCCATGTTCAGGTTTCGGGCTAGCAAGCGGCCCATCCCACATGCCGCTGCTCTATGTGACACTGGGCACTGGACGCCATGACCATCAGGTTCCAAGAAAAGCTCCACCCCGCAGGGTGGGAGCGTTGTGCCTGGGAGATAGTTCCATCTGCCAGGATACTTGGTCTGCCGTTGTTTACGACACACCAAAGGTAAAGACAGGGCAGACGGCAGACGAAAGACAACGTAGTTCAAAGGCGATCGTAGGTGAAGCTGTTTGACCCTGTGGAAGACTCTTGCAGGCACCGCTCACAGGGTAGCGAGGGCAGAGTAAACACTGTCCCGCTCTACGGAGAAATAATTAAGGTGAGACCTTTGGAGGACCTGAACAGTGGCGTAGGGCTACTCGACGACTGGTCCTGTAGTGCACGAGCGCTTCAGCTGTGCGGCGACTTGAGGCTGCATGGATCAATTTCGTTCTCCGGGATAACTCGCCCCTCTTTGGCCGTCTTTGACGGTGTTCGAAAGACGTCGTATCTCTCTCTAGCCATTCTTGCGGATAACAAAATGCGGACGGATGCCGATGCGCCGAGCTCCCGAGCTCCCGAGATCCCGTAAGCACGGCCGAAAACAGACTAGCAACGATGGCGCGCGTCGAAGCCACTGGGAAGCAGTGCATCGTGAAGGAATGTAAGCTATATAGGGCGTGCGGCGGGCATGCGGCGGGCATGCGGCGGGCGTGCGGTCCACATGCAGTCCGTCAAAGTGGCACGCGCACTCGCTTGTGCACGGCACACTTCACACCGTGCGCACGGGGGGCACGTGACGGCGGGACCCATATGCTATTCGTTTCCACAACGGCAACATGCATACCGTTGAGACGCCCCTGCCCGCGTTCATGGTCCATGAGAATCTGCGCCACCGCAAAGCCCCAGCGGGCGGTGGTGGCAGTTTCCAAATTTAAATCGAGCACTGGCGAGCGCTGGCCAGAGACGTTTTTGTTTGTTGGCCACCGGCCAATGAGCCGTACGTACTCAATTGCACGAACAAGAAATGAAGAGATGAAGACGGGTGCGACGGGCAAATGCATAAACATATGTCCTCCTGGGCCCAGTGTTTGTTGCGAGACACAGAGTTTCGGTACACCCATCCGGTAATCCTCCCTGACGCACACGTACGAGATCAGGAGCAGTAGTTGTTAGACTGACAATTGACTATGAGTGTGGCATAGAGCGGTCAATGAAGACCTCCATCATCCCCTTTTGGCTCACTCACGACCCTGTCGCCCCCTCCAGCGGTCCCTTTGGGTGAGGCATTGAACGAGTGTACGAGTGCAGGTCGGTGTGCCTTGTCGGAACGAGGCGTGAGCTTCCCTTGACGCCTTGACGGCTTTGCCGCCATGCAAGCTGCCCACTCGCACTCGAAGACTTTGGCTTGTCGCCTAGGCTCAGAGGCACCATCGTTTTGGTTCATAGATTAATGCTTGGCCTCCGTTTTGGGAGCTGCAGGAGCTGCTTCAAAGCAGTCACGAGAGGGGGATTACGGCGGTGTTGATCGCCAAGAGGTTCGGCCAAACTCCCCCTGACAATGGTGCCAGCGGCAGCGTTGACTGACGGACAGTTACTCGCTACTACTGTGGATGCTCCAGGGGTAAAAAGCCAGCTGCACCGCCCCCAACTGGAACCACCAAAGAGACAGGACACCCCTGTGTATGAGCCCGTGAGCCCACAGGGGCCAAGCAAAGCCGGTCTTGGGTGGAAAAGAGTGTGCATAGGCTCTGCCTCCTTTTTGCTCGTGTCCCTGCAGGAGAGTTGTCCATATGGCGTCGGCCGGTGGATACGGCAGAGAGAGAGGTCAAGCAACACAGCCAAGACGGTTACAACCAAACACCCAAGAGACTTGGGACACAAAGGTGCCGATGAGACCCCAAGAGTGTCAGGCTGTGCATGTGATGAGAGCAACCGACCGTCTCGTTGATGTGATGTGCATCCTGATCCCTCGGACTCTTGTGAGATTGATGGAGACATTGTTACCACACTCAAACGGCAGCCATCACTGAAAAGGTTCCGCTGGTTGGTGTGTGTGCTTGCCTGCGCGACCTAGTTTTTAGCACAGGGTTCTTTGTCAGACAGCCTGTACCTTTTATGACCGTAACCCTGAGTGTTTCTTGGATCTTTTGCCCCCACAGGGCCCCCAGGGTCTCCATTTTCCGTGTTGCTTTTCCTCCTGCTCTCTCCCTTGGCCCCTTTGCCTCATGCATATCCACACACCCCAGCCGACGTACTCTCCGTGTACTCTTGACCCTGGAGGCACGTCCCTGATGTCTAACTGGTCACCGCAAAGCCAAGACTTGTAAACCGACAAACCACCCTCACCGCCCTGTGCCTTGGCCAAACGTCTCACACTGCCTCTGCTCTTGTGCCTTGCCTCCATAGTAACACGTCGCTTGCCCACAACAACACCACACCCACACCACACACACAGTGGTCATCACCCACCTCAGGGAATCCCACCCCATACACCGTACACACCCACCCAGACACACACACACACACACACACACCCCGCTGCGGTGGGCGAGGGGGGGAGAGTAATCACACGTCGTCGTCCTTTCCCCTGCTCCGTCTTGTCCGCCGCTTTGCCCCGCTGTCCCCGTCTTCCTCGCTCCCCCCGCCCCATTCATCATCTCCTCATTATCCAGTTGTCGTCGTCTCTCATCTCCCTCTTCTTCCTCATCACTCTCCTCCTCTTCGTTCCATTCACAAAGCGCTTCGGCTAGCACCTCCTCTCGTATATTAACATACGAGTGTGTGCCCAGCGCATTCATTCTCTTTCCCCCCTTTCTCTCTCCCCTCCTCCTCCTCCTCTTCTCTTCTGCACACACACGCCACATTCCTGTGCACAATCCGTCATCCTCACCGCTTCTCCTCTTCTTGTGACCGTTTCTTTCCCCCCTCGGCCAACAATCCCCGTTGTACAAGCCCACCTCCCTTTCGTCGCCCGAGCGAACATTGCCATCGACACTCACACGATCGGTATCCTCTCGCTGCACTTATAACTTTGGCCACCTGCTGGTCTAATACTCCACCCCGGTGCCTCGACGACACAAACACCCCCGCCCACCATGTCGTCTCGCCTGCCTACCGGCGAAGCCGACCTCGGCGATCGCCCTGCCTCTGGCCTTCATCCCGAGATGCGTGACCCCAACCTCCTCGGTGGACAACCCGGCCCCGAGCCATCCATCATGTCGCGCGACTCGACCTACACCTCGCTCGCACCTTCTGTCCGATCGCACGGCGCCCGTTCCTCATGGGGAAGCAACAAGATGATGGCCGCCAACATGGCTCCTGCCGCCGGTAGCGATGTGAGTTGATTTGCCGCCCCCGCATGCTTGGTGTGGGACACTCTTACGCTGTGCACATCACTAGTGTGCATAACGTCGTGCATGGCCAAGAATGGATGCACGGGGTGGCTAGGAGGGAAAGGAGGGAAGGTGGGGGGAACCATTTCCCAGCCATTACCCCTCCTGTTACATGTGACGGCCAAGCCCCGGGTACATGTTCCCACCCTAACGACCACACGACTCCCACCCACCCTCACACAAACAACTCCCCCTCCGACCCCACCCACCTTGCCAATGCACTTGCCCAATGCATCCAGACTGACCTCCCCCACAGCTTCCTGCCGGCGCTGCAAAGCCCCATGGCCAGTCGTCGCTCCAGCACGGCTACACCACCCCTTACGACAGCGACCAGAACCTCGAGCATGCTCCCGCCGGCACCGTCCCAACGGCCGCCGACTACGAGAAGACGCCTGCCTGGCAGCAGCAGCACGTCCAGCGCAAGCGAGGCGGGCGCAAGTGGCTGTTTGGCCTGCTTGCCCTCATCTGTCTGATCTGCTTGGGTGTCGGCCTTGGCGTTGGTCTTGGTGTTGGTCTCAACAACAAGAAGAAGGCTTCCGACAACGCGAGCAAGGACCACAGCAAGGAGAGCCCTCTCACCGACTCCAACGGCGAGACTACCGGCACTGCCACTGCTACTGCCGACGGTGCTAGCGCCACCCAGGGCCCCATCTCTGGCGGCTTTGGTTCTGAGATTACCCTTGAGGACGGCAGCAAGATGAACTACGAGAGCGAGTTTGGCGGCACTTGGTACTTTGACCCCGCCAACCCATTCGACATCAAGTCGCAAGTCAACTCTTGGACTCCTCCCCTGAACCAGAGCTGGAAGTGGGGCCAGGACATTATTCACGGCGTCAACCTCGGTGGCTGGCTTAACACTGAGCCCTTCATTGTTCCCGGTCTGTACGAGCGCTACTCTCAGGGCCCTGCCGGTGTCTCGCGTGACGAGTACACCCTCTCCATCAACATGGGTAACGACCTCGAGAAGGCCATGACCGAGCACTACGACACCTTTGTGACTGAGCGTGACTTTATGGAGATTGCCGCTGCTGGTCTCAACTGGATCCGTCTTCCCATCCCACACTGGGCCATCTCCAAGTGGGAGAGCGAGCCGTACCTCGAGGGTGTTGCCTGGAAGTATGTCATCAAGGCCATCGGATGGGCCCGCAAGTACGGCCTCCGTGTCAACCTCGACCTGCACACTGCTCCCGGTAGCCAGAACGGCTGGAACCACTCGGGCAAGATTGGCAGCATCAGCTGGCTCAAGGGCCCCATGGGTCTTGCCAATGCTCAGCGCACCCTCGAGATCATCCGCACCATTGCTCAGTTCATCTCGCAGCCCGAGTACAAGGACGTTGTCCCCATGTTTGGTTTCCTGAACGAGCCGAACGGAGGCCAGCTTGGCGGCAAGCAGCTTGTTGGCTCGTTCTACGCCGAGGTGTACAAGACTGTTCGTGAGGCGACTGGCACTGGGGAGGGCAACGGCCCCGTGCTCTCCATGCACGATGCTTTCCTCACTGTTCAAGAGTGGTTCGGCTTCCTGCCCGGCGCCGACCGTCTCGCACTCGACCAGCACCCGTACCTCGTTTTCCAGGACCCGATCAGCGCCGACCTGCAGTCAATCAAGAACCGCCCCTGCGAGTCGTGGGCGGCTGCGACCAACGACACGTCTCGTCAGTTTGGCCCCAACACCGCCGGCGAGTGGTCTGCCGCCGTCAACGACTGTGGCCAGTGGGTCAACGGCGTCAACCTTGGCCAGCGCTACGACGGTACCTACCAGGGCTTCGAGGGTAAGGGTGTGGGCTCGTGCGACCTTTGGAACGACTACACCAAGTGGGACGACTCCATTAAGGAGGGCATCCTTGCCTGGACCTCGTCGTCCATGGACGCCCTGCAGAACTGGTTCTTCTGGACTTGGCGCATCGGAAACGGTACCACTACTGTCCCCTCGCCCAACCCCATGTGGCACTACCGCCTTGGCTGGAAGGAGGGCTGGATTCCCAAGGAGCCTCGCTCGATCCAGGGCACCTGTGCTCGGGCTGGTGTCAATGGCCAGGCGTTCGACGGCAACTTTGCCCCCAACATGCTCGGCAAGGACGTCAAGCCTTTGGGTGCCGACGCGACCGGATCGTACCTATGGCCTCCCGCTTCCTTCACCGACGTTCCCTCGGCGTCGATGAATGCCTTGCCGCAGCTTACCCAGACCGGCACGCCCGTCACCATGAGCGGCCCGACGTTCACCGACCCTGCGAACCCTCAGAAGACCTTTGACGCCGGTAGCGGTTGGGCAAACGCCGACGACAAGACGGGAGCTTATGTGCGCGTCTCTGACTGCACCTACCCGGCCGAGTACGACCCCGAGCCAATCGGTAACGGTGCCTGTGGTGCAGGTGGCGGCGGCGGTGGTGGTGGTGGTGGTGGTGCGTCGGCCTCGGCTGCGCGCCGCGCCATGCCCGGTCCCACTGCGCGTTCTTGATCTCTCAACGACCCACCGTTCCGCATCGCATTAAAACCCTCACCCCTAGCAAACCACCCACTCCCATCTTAACTGTAAACGGACATTGGCTGTTAATTCCAACTCTCCCCAGCACCTCAGTGACGCAGAATCTCAGTTTCCTTTGTATACCAAACTCCTCCCATTGTCGTCTGGCATCGTTGAATCTCGTCACAACGCCTGTTGGCTATACACTATGGCTCTGTCGTCACCCACTTTGTTACTATAGCTCTATGGACATTTGAAGAGACACCAAACGGAAGCGAGACAAAGGATCCGAAACCATGCCGAGAATACCGGCGTGTTGCTAACGTGATGTTTTGCCTTTGTTTCGTGTTGGGCCGCGTTGCCAGACTGGGCGGCCAGGCACATGCCATAACGGCGGTACCGCCACGCGCAGGCATCGTCGATCGGGGCACATGTCTGGTTGTGTTGTAAACCCGCGATATACGCGTCGTCAACGGCGTCAACACGGTGGCACAAATGCTTGGCGCGAGAATCCCGGAAGCGCACAGGGAGTGTGCATCAGTGCACCAGCGCGCACGCACGTCAGGTCGTGTGCTGTGCAGTTGCGCGTCGGGTCGTTTAACTCCATGGTTGAATGTTTACGGGGCGCACCTGCGCGCTTGCAGGTTAATTATCACGAGAGATGCCCGGAACGGGTCCAAGAGCCTGAGGCTGAGTGTACTGTACGTTTTGCATTTGTGACGAGCCGGGAGTGTGTTCGCTACACCCGCCAAGGTTCCTGCATCCCTCGACGTAAGCGATACGTAGCGTTGTGGTGTTTGTCGCGTCGCTTGGTGATGCGTCGCGGTGCGCGCATACCCCTCCAGGAGGTCAGAGACATGTTTATGTCTCCACGGGGATGTATGTAGCTCACCTTGGACAGCTGTAGCCTGGTGCGGTGCTGGTTGGCGACAGCCCACACCACAGCTCGCCACACTAATTCCGTGACCTCAGTCGTATCGTACCTCGACTTGGTTGTGGCTGTCGCAACTGACAGTGCGATGCTGGTTGTCGTCAACACTGCGCGGCACACCAGCTTACGTTCGTGGTCCCCTAACCACCCACGCCACCCACGCATGTGTGCTCGCCGATATGCGCAGCACACCATGCCACAGCTCGTGGGCGTCGGACGACAGACAACACTGCCTTGAAACGCTCCAGTGTGCGATCAAAACTCTGCATAGCTGTGCTGTGCGACAGACACCATGGGAAGACACGAAACCGGACGAACGCCACCATCTATTGACACGGCTGGGATCTAACGACTAGAGAGAGAGGGAAACGGGGCGGTACTGTGCACGCCGGCGGGTCACAACGTCGACCACGCGACGTGCAGATTGTGCACGCCGGAGCGTACCGGTGCCGGGAAGGGACGTGCTGCCATTTCGACGACGGCGAGGGCGATGGCCATGGGCCACGCGATGACCGCCCAGAGGGGGGACAGGAACCGGCGCGCGTGCTCGGTGTAGGAGAGCACGATGCGCGCCAGCGTCGCGAACATGCCGCGCCGGCGGGTCGGGACGGTAATGTTCGTTGTTTTGGCGTGGAAGGGCGCGGCGCGCACGAGCTTGAGCGCCGACGCAACGGCATCCTCGGCCGTCCCGCCGGCACGACCCGTCCACCCCCCAATGTAGCTGATCCTGCGCGTGTTCTGTACCGACTCTGTCAGGCCAACCATTCCCACCATCCGATGCGGCACGCGCATGGACGAGCCCTTGTTCTGCACCGTCACGTTGACGCCACGCAGGCCCTGCGTCCGTTCCAGGTCGTACGTCCTGCCGTCAGTTTCGACCGAGCGCACCGCTCACAATGAGACGTCCGACGACGCAATGGAGGACTCGTTGTACGGCGGCGGCGCTGTCATCACCGTGACGGTGACTGCCGCTGGCGACGGCTTGCTCTCCGCATTGACGTCAATGTCGACGTCCAGACCGGTCCACTGCGGCTCTGACAACGCCCCCCTCTCCTCCTCCGAAGCCCAACCACCAGCCTCCAACAGCTTGAGGGCACGGTCGCTCGGTACACTGCGGTCAGTGGTGTTCGTCACAGTCGAAGCTCACGCCAGGATGACATGGTCGTAGATGTGGTTGGCGCCACCACGCTCCACAAGCCGCACGCCGTACTCGTGCGACGTGATGGAGACAATCTCGGCGTTGAGGTGGAGGTTTTCTGGCGGAACAATGGACGCAATCTTGTCGACGATCGACGAGCTAATGTCAAAAACACCGCGTCGCAAGGCGCAACTCACGCGCCACCGCAGACAGCAAGCCACGGGTTGTCGAGCCCATTCGCCGCCACGACGCCTTCGATCACGGCACCAGCCGGCATGCCCATGGCCGCCCTCTCGTCGTTGACGTGCCACAGCCTGCACATCATCGGCTGGCGTCAGCGGGATTGCCGGGCCATGAGGGTGCTCACAAAGAGGTAGTCGGCGAAGAACTGGACACTGTAGTTCTCTCGTTTGAGGTACAGCGCAAGTGGCATGTCGTCTGTGGCCTCGGCGCAGTAATGCCATCGCAGAATGTCGTAGTTTAAACGCCACATTAAGGGGTTTAACCTTGCTGTCAGCGTGTCCATGGTTTGCGTAAAGCGTACAGTTTCGGGCCGTAAGCCATCTCGAGGTCCTTGTCGTCGCGGACCGTCTCCAGAGACATGTCAGTTTTGCGCGTGTCGAGGCCGAGGGACGTGATCAGTTCAAGCAGCGTAGGGGATCCGGCGGCGGTGAAGCCCGGCTGGGGTCAGAAGTGGGTCAGGCAGTCAACACGCACGAGGCCGCTGCTGTCAGCGCAACTCTGTCCCATTCTCCTTGCAGCTCGCGTTCACACTCACACGTCGGCAGTCCATTCCTCCTTTCCTCCTGCAACACGTCAGCAGCTGTAATTTTACACTAGACGCACGGCGGAAAGACATCCCCTTGAGGATGCCGCCGGGACTTCCGCTCGCCTCGTACATGTTGACTTCGTGTCCAGAGTGTTGCTTGAGGAACTGGGCGTCAGTGCGGGGTGCGCAGTCGACATACCCAGAGGGCAGAGAGGCCCGAGAGGCCGGAGCCGACAATGGCGACGCGCATGGAACGCGGCGCTGGTGGGTCTGCGATCATGATGCCAGGGAGGGAGATGAGATGGTGTCACGAAAATGAAGAGAGAAAGAAAGACGTTGGCCCGCTGCGCCTGCGTGCTGTTGTTTACAGCTGCGTCTTGGGATGTCTTTAGACAAGTGAGAAGCGAAGCGGCAATGCCAGGACGTGTGAAGTGGGCGTGTGGAAAAGTGGGTGGGCCGGGATCGAGCGTGTACACATCGCGCGCTCTCACGCGCTCAGGTGTTGTTGGGGGAACGCGACGCGGGGTCCCCACAGTTTCTGGGCCAATTTGCCTGCTGAATTACAACTACAGGGACAAAGTGGTTAAAGCCGGCGGTAAAACCATTACACAAACAGACAAACAAACACAAATGCCAATATCATTCGTCGACAAATACAATTCCTTTGTTTGCGGCGGCCCTGTGGAATTTCCCCACAGAGCCGAGACTTTGACCACATCGCATCGCACGCACGCGTGTACGTCGTGAACATGTTCTTTCAAAGTACTACCGTGCCTCCAAGGTCCCCTATCATTCTGAAGTTTGGTAACGAGGTGCTTGAACGCATCCCGAAGGAACCGGCGACACGACTCTTGGCGTAATCGAAGCGGTGTCTGCTTTTGGATCATTTAGACTTTGCAGCTTTGAATCGGCTCCACGGACTAACATGACCTTGCACCCTGTATCGTCGGCGTTGCAACGGTTCCCGCGTCACACAGCCACGCTAAACGACCACACAGCACTTGACAGGCGCGGCTTTAGCAATAATCTGCTGCTTCCACCCACTTGCTCTCGCCGCCGCTCAATCTGCAGACACACGCAATGTCCAAGTACGCGCTGGGGTCCGACACCCGCTGATGCCAGTTTACCACAACCCCAACCAATCGACTACCAGCCAGTACGTCGTACCCCGGTCATGCCGTGGACACAGACGCGAGGCTAATGGCAGACGGCGATGCAGCCCATGTCGACCGCACCTGCCGCCGAGGAGGGAAAGAAGGACGATGACAGCGGATGCTGCGGTTTGCCATGCGCGTGTTGCTGCTGCGACGGCGACTGTGTCATGTACGACTGCTCCGATGTCGGCGACTGTCTACGCGAGTGCCTCGAGTGGGTCTTCACCCTTAAGGGCGGCGTCTAGGCGCCTACCACATGCGTTACGACAGCTCGTTCCGGACTAGAGCATACATCCCGGCGCGAGCATATCGACACACACACGACAGGAAACGACCACATAGAGATATAATACATGTACAGTAGCTTTACGATGCTGCTAATGTCGCTAGCTGTCCGGCGTGTCCCGCGTCAAGAGCGAGCCGGGGGAAGCGAGCGTGCCGCCATGGACTGGCGCCGACGTCAGTGGGAGTAGTAGTATCGATGGCGGTAGCGGGAGTGGTAGTGGTAGCTCTGCGCCCGGATCAGCCGACGGAGGCGGCGAGCTCGGCCTCCTCGACGTCGACGTCAAGATGGAGGCCGACGTCGAGTAGGCTTCCGTCCTCATCTAGTAGTACTTCGAATTGGGAGCGCACTTGCAGGCGAATCCGGAGGCTGTCTCCTCCCAACAGCTGCATCATCTGCGCTTCGTCCTTCTACCATGTCTAGCCCTTGACCACGAGCTCATCGATCATGTTGCCCCAATGTTAGCTCGTTGCCCCACTGTTAGCAACAGCTAGCCGCTTTACCGCTCGCGAGCCCCTTCGGCCTTGTGCTTAAGAGGTCTTTGGGCTCGTCGGCACTGCCCCCCAACCAGTAGTCGTGTTGTACAGTACACTTGATATCGTCACACAGAGGGACAGCAACTGTGAACGAGGTCGGGACGAGGTCGTAACTCCAACCTGCTATGCAGGGAGAGAGCAGCCATGGGTAACAGCCACTACAGTGCAAGCTGGACGCCCCGACAAACCACTCATGGGCGCACCTGGGCTAGGTAGCACGCGGCGGTGAAGACCGAGCACATCAAGCTGTAGAACATCCATATGGCGGTTTCCGTACGCCTTTCACGGGCATTCCCGCGGACTATACTGTACTGTTCATGAGCATAGGTCTCCCCCCACTCCGTTCTTCGGGCACACTATACCAGGATCGTCGGTGTGTCGGTGTCTCAGCGGCCCTTTTGATCACTCTGCGCGTGATGCGAGATGCAAATGAGATTATGCTATTGGTTTCGGGAGACGCTTGGCTGGCAGCGTATGAACGAAGACACCTCTGCGCCAGTGACAACGTCCTTCTGCCCAAGTTTGGAACCCATGTCACCGTTGCATTCGGTCCAGTCAGCACGCAGAATATGACGGCCCTTCGGGGTTTCGATCCTCCAAAATCAGTACACAGCCGGTCCCTCAGTATGCGGTTACGCCTCCCGCAATGCTAATGCCAATGCAGAGTGGTGCGGTACAATGTCAGGGGGTTTTACGGCGAGGGACGCTCGGGCACTTCCTCGCCAGCCGCGCGCCGCTCGGCCGCGAGCTTCTCCCACGCCTCGTGCTTTTTACGGTTACGCTCCTTGCTCGCCTCGCGATTCCGGTCGGTGCGCTCGACGCGCTGGCATCAGCATCAAAGTCGGCAGGGCGTTCACGCCGGCCTCGACCGCCAAGCCACCTCCCCAACTCACCTCCCGCCGCAAGCACATGTTGAGCGCGAGCTTCTCGTCGTTGCATCCGCCGATAAACTTGTACCACGCCCCCTTGGCGTGGCATTCCTGGAGCGCGCGAATGAAGTCGTGGCAGACTGTCGTCAGTGCTCGTCCCGGTTCTGGGGCAAAAGCTTACCTTCCTGGCGATGTGGGACTCCCAGTGGCGCGTGCATCGTGACGGAAAGAGGCGAGTAGCGGCCGTATCGAATATAGTTGAGCAATGTCGAAAGTCAAAAGGGCGCTGCACGACGCCGACGCCTCTTGACATTGTCAGACGCCGGCCTTGTTCATGGTTGCATTGTTGTCGGATAAATACACGTGACTACCGGGAAAACCCATTCTTGGCCGCAGAGTTTGTTGGGTGGCGAATGCTAAAACTGTCAAAACTCGCGTCACACACTTTGGCTCCACACTCCACACTCCTCCTTGCGTTTTACATCGTCTACACAACAATGGCATCAGCATCGTCGTGCGCACGTACACTCCTTTCGCGCTCGCTTGCCGCATCGCGGCAGGCCATGCGCCCCATCGCGCCGCCCAAGGTCGCTCCTCGCGTCGGGCTCGCGCCGCACAGCGGCGTCCTCTGGGCACCGCGCTCCAACCCCATGCCGGCTTCGACGCGGTGGCACTCGTCCCTCCGCGCATACTCTTCCTCCTCCTCCTCAACCCCCTCGCCCCCTTCCTCCCCTTCCTCTGCCGCCTCGTCGTCCTCGGACAGCTCGGCACCAGCTACCCCGGAAGCCGACAGCTCCTCGCCCGCCCTCGAGGCCCCCGAGGCCGGAGCAAAGTCGCAGCCTATCGGCCAGATCGAGCCCCGTCTCCAGATCACATTCACCTGCCAGGCCGGACCCGAGAAGGGCAACCCCGTCTGTGGACACCGCTCGAGCCACGAATTCGCGAAGAAGTCGTACGAAAAGGGTGTGGTCATCATCCAGTGCCCCGAGTGTGAGGCGCGCCACCTCATCGCCGACCACCTTGGCTGGTTCTCTGTAAGTCAAGCTCCCCGCCAGCGGTGTGCAAAATTTTGCTAACTCCCCAGGACGTCACGGACAACGGCAAGCACAAGACCGTCGAAGACCTCGTACGCGCCAAGGGCGAGAAGATGAAGAAGGGTCGTGTGACCATGGACGGCACCATCGAGGTCAACCCTGACGCCGAGTAGGCCGGAGAACGTCACCGAACAAAGTGCATCGACACAAATGTAATTCCACCACCATCAGAAGAATGTAACACAGAAAAGCTGCGGAACTGGGAACATCCAGCGCAGCAGATGTATCATTGGCATCTAGCAGAGGCGCAAACTATAGGACTGAATACATTAGGTGTACAACATGGAGCAGAGCAGAAAGGGCAAGACAACACGCAGTGACGCTTAGGCCGAAGCTGCTGGTAATGTCCGTCCATTTCCACCGACGTGAGCGACGAATGCAGCTCGTACTGTTGTCAGTTTTGAAGAGATGCGCTAACTAACCTCGCTTAATGAACGCGTCGAGGTCGCGGTCCTGGTTGAGCTGCTGCACGAGCTCGGTCATGGCGATTGGTGGGTCGCACTGGGGGACGCGGTACGTCTGTTCAGAGACGTCGACGACAAACGAGAACTCGCGCGCGGGCTTGGCTGGGTCGATGAGCGTGAACACGAACAACAGGCGGTTCGCTGGCGTCAGTTAAGTCTCGTGGCTTTAACTCACCGCCCACACCGGCGATCTTGAGACCCAAGGCCTTCTCCATTGAGGCAAGCTGCTGGTCGTCTTTACCGCGCATGTCTGTGAGGATCTTGACCTGGCGCTCCTTGGTAGCGCGCTCGAGGCCGACTTCCCTTCGCACAGCGGCAAGTTCGCCGTCGAGCGACGCGCTCTGCTCGCGGATACGGGCGAGCTGCGCGTGCAGCTTGTTTACTGACGTCTGAAGCTCGTTGACATGTGCGCGCTCTCCCTCAATCGCTGCGGTCAGCACCGATGCAGAGCAGTCCACTCACTCTCCAGCATCTCGCGCTCCTTGGCCTGTTCTATCGCGATACGCTGCTCAGTCTCCTCCTTGCTGGCAGTAAGACTGCGTACCGCCGCGCTATGCTGCGCCGCCGACTGGGATATCGCCTCCTTCTCGCGCAAAACATACGAGTCCAGCTGGATGTTAGCAACTGGCGGAGAAAGTCGAAGCTCACCGCCGACTGGAACGCGTTTAGCTTGGCCTGGAAGTCGGCGAACCCGAGGTCCAGCGTCGGCATGGTGCCCGCCGCGCCGGACTGTTTAAATATCTCCTTGAGGGAGACCTTTGGGTAGCCTATGATTGCCGACATTGTGGTGGATGGCAGCGGCGGCGGGGTGTGTGATGGCGAGAGAGGTTGCGGCGTTGGTTAGGTGTATTGATTTGTTTGGCTCGACAAGACAAGCGCGTAGAGGCCAGGATCTGTCGCGTGGAATATCCTGCAAGTGTTTTTGGTCCTATTTATCCCAGCTACGTCAATGTCACCCCACGACTGGCTCAGCCACATTAAGGGCCCTGAAATGGTCGCGACTGACTTGTTCAGGAAAATCAAAGGGGTGAGAGCGACACAGCCACCGCACACGGTGGAGTCGAAAGCGTCACACTGCGGGAAGGGCTGGTCGTGCCGGTCATGTTGGAGCAAAACAAACATCACATCCATCCATCCATCATCACCTCTCTCTCTCTCAACCCCTCTGTCACTCTCTCCTCTTCCCGTAACACCTCTCGACTCCCACATCCAAGCCCCAGCCCCAGTCCCTCCCTGCTTTGCTTGTAAACATGTTCTCCCGAGTACTCAAGAGTGCTCAAAACCAGTCCACTCCATCCTCAAACTCGTCCTCTCCCGCAAAGCACTCGTCCTCATCAACAGCTGCTGCAGGTGGAAACAACAACAACATGGCTCCGGTCGCCGCCCCGACACCGACAAAAGTGCGTTCTGGCGCAAAGGAAAACGCAGCGCCGGGCGACCGCTCCAGCTACCTCTCGTTCCTCTGGGACAAGGACAACAAGGACAAGGCTGCGGCGCAGGCGCCAGCGGCCCAGGCGTTCGACGACGACGTCCACATGACCACCATCAAGGGGAGCGTGTCCCCAGCGCTTCTCAAGCAGTCCAACGCTCCCTCCAAGGATCACCGCTACCACTATGTCCAGACCGCGCAGCAGCACCAGCACCTTGCCGTTCCCGGCGGTCGTGTCCCCCATCCTGATGAGGACGTCCGCATGCGCACCGCCAAGGCTGAGACAACCAAGGAGCGAGTGCTCGAGCCGTGGGAGCGCGACATTGTCTCGTCTCCTGATGTCAAGCGCCACGCAACCGTCACCCAGATCTGTAAGCTACGCCAGGAGTATCCAAGCTGACATCAGACTTCCTCGACTACTACTGTGTGTCAAGCTTCGCTTCAGTGCTAACCTCCAGTCGACCTTCTAGGCTACATCTCGGACCGCCGGAGGCGCTACGACACGTTCAAGAAGGACACAAACAACCGCCAGGTCACCGGCGAGGCGTACCGGAAGGAGATGCAGAGCTACGCCGGTCGTGAGCGTGTGCTGCTGCGCAAGCGCCGCACCAAGCTGCGCCTTGAGCAGTTCCACATCATCGCTCAGGTCGGTCAGGGCGGCTACGGCTCGGTGTACCTTGCCCGCAAGCGCGACACGAGCGAGGTGTGCGCCCTCAAGAAGATGCGCAAGGGCACCCTCGCCAAGATGGACGAGGTCAAGCACGTGCTCGTCGAGCGTGACATTCTCACCAACGTCAAGACCCCCTGGCTCGTCCGCCTCCTCTATGCCTTCCAGGACCGCGAGCACGTCTACCTCGCCATGGTGAGTCACGATCAACATGGACCCCGCTGACATCAGGAATTCGTTCCCGGCGGTGACTTCCGTACCCTGCTGAACAACTCTGGCGTCCTCAAGGAGGAGCACGCCAAGTTCTATGCCGCCGAGATGTTCATGGGCGTTAACGAGCTGCACAAGCTCGGCTACATCCACCGTGACCTCAAGCCGGAGAACTTCCTTGTCGACGGCACGGGGCACGTCAAGCTTACGGACTTTGGCCTCGCTACCGGTGCGCTCAACCCCGCCAAGATTGAGGAGATGAAGCAGAAGGTGAGTTGACTGCCGGGCGGCCAAAGTTGACACCAGCTTGACCAAGTGTCCGACGACAACCTGGTGTTCCGCAGCACACTGGAGCGCCGCACCATCTACCGCTCGATCCGCATGGCTGAGCCCCGGTACGCCGACTCGGTTGTCGGCTCGCCCGACTACATGCCCCCCGAGGTCCTTCGCGGCCGGACGTACTCGTTCTCGGCCGACTACTGGTCGCTCGGGTGTATTCTCTTCGAGTTCCTGTGCGGCTTCCCGCCCTTCTCTGGACAGACGCCCGAGGAGACGTGGGCCAACCTCAAGAACTGGCAGCGTGTCCTTAGACGCCCGGTGTACGACCGTCCCGAGGACTTGATCTTCAACCTGTCTGACGTTGCGTGGGACGCCGTCACACGGTGAGTAATACCATCCTCCCCCTGTGCTGACGATAGACTTATTGCGCACCCCAAGGACCGCGTCGCCACGCTCGACGACGTGCAGGCGCTTCCATTTTTCCAGGCCCTGCCGTTCTCGCACCTACGCCAGACAGACGCGCCGTTCGTGCCCGTCCTCGACGGCGACACAGACGTTGGGTACTTTGACTCGTTCTCGTCGCCCGAGGACATGGCCAAGTACGCCGAGGTGTTCAAGAAGCAGCGCGACGTCGAGGCCGTCGAGGAGAAGGGCCTCGGCGACCGCAAGAACTGGATTGGCTTCACCTTTGGCCGCAACAACGCCGCCCCGCCACAGCGCCACATGCGTCTCCCAGACGACCCCCTCGCCGTCATGTTCTAAGGACATTGTTCACATACCCTCCCTCCCATTCCATCTTCCCCCTTTACACGCCACCCATTGTTTGCCTGCCATGTATGACCGATCTCACGAGCGAATGGTTTGACTGACAGCGATGCACTGACTAATGGCCGGTTGGTACGAGGATCTCGACTATTTCATGTGATAGTGCAGTGCCATGCATAGTAGTACAATGTGTCAAAAACCCAGTTGCAGCCCCTCTAATGCGTCGCTATGTTCCAGCCAGGGCGCGCCGCCAGTCATCGCCCTCGTTCATGAGGACGCGCCCGACCTCGCCAATCTCCATGCCGAGGGCGACCCTTCGCTCCTCGGGACCTCTGTACGTGTCGGGCGCGGCAGTAAGTGCGTGCGTAGCAAGCAAACTAGCGCGGACAAGGGCGAGTTCGGCGTCCGAGAGCAGGTCGTTGCTGTCGGCGAGGGAGCGAGTGAGCGCGTCGTGGTCCATGCGCAGCGCACGCCACGGAATCTCGGGCACGCCTTCACGCCGCACACAGCGGACCATGGCCGCGAGCATGAGCTTTTGCTGTGGCGCACACGCCTTGATAAATAGCGCCGCGGGCGACGAACTCATCGCGTTGAGGACAGCTACCATGTCGCGAGCAGTCACTGCTCGCCGCGTGTCCGAGTCACCATTAGAGACACTGCTGGCGTCTTTGCCTTTGCCCTTGTTAGGCGTAGCGCTGCCGTTCGCCTTGGTGCCATTGACGGCGCCATCGGCCGCGCCCACGGCATTGGCAATGGCCACTTCGACGGCGCGGCGGCACGCGTCGAGCACGCGGCGTGCGTCGCCGTTTGTGCCTGCCATCTTCGTTGCCGCGAGGGCGATGGCGTCGGGCGTAAGGACGTTGTGGTCGAGCGTCGAGCGGGGGTGGGGTACGAGGCGAGACTGGACAATCTCGATGAGTGACGCGCGGTCGTACGGCTGGAACAGGAGCGTCTGAAGTCCGAGGCGCGACTTGATCTTGGCGGCCAGGTGTTGTGGGAGGTCCATGCGGTTGGCAATGGCGATGACGAACAGCTGCGAATCACGCATCGTCGGCCAGTTGAAAAAGTTGTACACTACGTCCTGCTTGGCCGTGAGCAGCTGGTCGAGCTCGTCCATGAGCACAACGCTGGGGTCAGCGCCACGGCAAAAGGGTAAGCGTACTAGGTGTTACTCCTTGGACCACGCACGCCCGTCTTGCGTCCGAAATGCGCTTCGAGACCACGCAGAGCCGTCTTGGCACTTGTACCCCGCTGGCCCGAGATTTCCTCCCAAAGCACAGTGTACGCGTGCTGCGGCGACGGGATCTTGAGCCCGTTAATCTCGACATACGAGAACGGCGCAATCTCCCCGTCCTCGGCCTTGCGCTTGAGCTCCTTCACCACCGCGTGCACCGTAGCCGTCTTGCCTGTTCCAGGTACACCAGCAATGTCTGCCGTCAGTGCCGTCTTGTGCCGTTCGACTCACAGAGACATCCGCCTCCGCCCGTCTCGACGCCCTCCTCGACGCGCGAGAGCACGTCAACAAACTCGTCTTCGCGGCACGGCAGCGACTCGGGCGTCGCGCCCACGTGCAGTAGTCGCAGCGCACGCTCGTACGGGTCCGTGGGGAGCGCAGTGATGTCGACGGTGTGCGGGAGCCGTGATGCCGACGCTTTTGGATGCGCCTTGCGCCCCGCGCGGGCAGTGGGGACCTTTGCTTTGGCCGCACCACGCTTCGTAGACGTCTTGGGTGGCCGTCCACGCTTGCGCGGTGTCGTCGTCGTTGTAGTCGTACGGCGTTTACGACGTTGTCCGACATCCTCCACGCCGTCGTCAACGATGCCCTCGTCGTCATCCTCGCTCCCGCCGTCAGCGACGACGCTGCCCTCGTCGTCGGAACTACTCGCCGCGGCCGCGGCCTCTTCTTCTTCCTCGTACTCGTCCTCGTCAATGAGGGGTACGGACCATCCCTCGCCGGCTCTACCCTTCCCCTTCCACGCGTCAACGTCTACGCGCCACACACGCCCGCCTCTAGCGCCCTTGTCGTACGCCCGCGCACACCAGTACACGCCCTCGGGGCGCGGAAGGACCCAGCCCTTCCACTGCGTCTTGCGCTCCTCGTCCGGAAACTGTTCTTTGAACACGGCGCGCGAGTAAATCGGCACTGTCTTGAGCAGCAATGAGAGCGGCAGGTCGGTCGTCACTGGCCGTGTCGGCGACGCAGCAAGTAACACTTCGTTCTGCCATCAGCCACTCCTCAGTCCATGCCTACTCACGTCCTCGAGGCCAATGTTGCGCATCACGCTCGGCAGGTCGGCGCGCCGGAAAAACCAGTGTACCGTCGCCGTCTTGCGCCGCGTCTCGCGCTCTTCGTCCTCGTCGTCGCTGCCGTCGACTTCGTCCTCGTGAGGGGCGTCCTCCTCCCACAGCGCAGTGAGCATCCCGATACCCTCGTTCCCACCCTCGAGCGCGACCGCTACGCCGTCGCCGACGCTAAACCGCGCCTCCTCCTCTTTCCGCTTCTTCCGCGGAGTGAGCGGCGACGCAGCCTCGATGCGCACTCTGGCGAACGACGTGTAGTACACGCGCCCGCTCGAGCCCTCGTTCGAGTCCTGCGACGCTGGCCGCCCAGCGCTCGTCCATGTATACGTCGCCGGCGCCCTACTCGCCGCAGCGGCAGATACAGGCGTAAAAATTGCACTGCTCCGCGTCGAGCGGCGCGGCGTCACTGGTGCCATGGTGTGTGGGTCGGTGGTTTAGAAGGTGACAACAAATGGACGCGAAACGCGTCCAACATTGACTTTGTGCCAGGCACCACCTCCACCATAACCACACACTTGCACCTTGCATCTCCATCAGTCTTGTATGCTTCGGCGCTTCGCTCAAGCCAATGTTCATGTCGCACGACTACATCTGTAATCTTGGGTATATTGCCGTCTACGGGAGGTTGTGGCATATGGCGCGACACGACATCTACGAGAGCTTACTTCAATCTTTGCGTTGGGGTAGTAGTAAGGTGGGAAGAGTGTTGTTTCTTCTTCTGCTTCCTTCTTCTTCTTCTTGTGCTTCTGGACGGAAACTTGTACACGAGCAACGGGCCAGCCACGGCGACACGGGTGGGTAACAAGGCAGTGCTGGGTTGGGTTGGGTTAGGTTCCGTGTCGTGGACGGGGACGGGCTGCTGCGAACAAAGAGACTATGAAACTGGGATGCGGTCGGTTGTCGAGAAAGAGGGAGAATCAAACACGCGGGGTTGAAAAAGAGTCTTGAATTTTTGTGTAGTGTCGATCTTCACAGCTCGAACAGGGACGTCTATAGGCGAGAAGGCGGGCGGGAACGACAGTGGCGGCCAGGCCGCTTACAGGAAGTAGTCTGGAGGCCGGCGCGAGACCAGAGGCTCGCCCGCACGCGGCGCAGGGTCAAACTGCAAGAACGTGTACTTGAGCGCGTCGTCGACCTCGAGGATGGCCGCCTGGTTACCGCAGCGGTAGCAGTAGTTGGGCGCCGAGAAGATGGTGACGACGTTGCGCTCCTGCGACCACGAAAAGCCCTCCATGACGAGCTGGTGGGCACGTGCGACAAGCGTAAGGCCGTTGTTGTGGTCTGCGATTAGCGCCTGAACTACCTTGCTCGTGGAGGTGGGTACTCACTGAACGCCTCGGAAATGTCCTGGCCGAAGGTGTAGCCTGCGCCACGGGGCGAGATACCCCATCCGCAACGGTCGTCGGGGTCTGACCAGAGCAGATCGCACATGGGGCCCTCGTGTGGGACCTCCTGAATACGGTCAATGGAGCGGATGTGGTCGAGCGTGTCAATCGAGGGGGAGAGACCGCCGTGGAGACAGAAGATCTGGTTGTCGATCAGAGCCGTGAGGGGCAGGTAGTCGAAGAGGTCTGTGAAAAACTTCCACACGTTGGCGTTGCCGTACTTGCGCAGACACTCGTCGTAGAAGCCGTACACTTGCGTGATCTGGCGCGACTCGTGGTTGCCACGCAGGATCGTCACGCGGTCGCGGTACCGCAGCTTGAGCGCGACGAGCAGCGTCACCGTCTCCACAGAGTAGTATCCGCGGTCAACATAGTCGCCCATGAACAGGTAGTTGGTGTCGGGCGAGTTGCCGCCGATGCGGAAGAGCTCGGACAGGTCGTGCTGCGCGCGTAAGCAGGGAATGATAAAAGCTATACTCACAAACTGGCCGTGAATGTCACCGCATACCGTCACGGGACACCGGACGGGCTGGACGTTGGACTCCTCCATGAGCACCTCGCGGGCCTGGGCGCGTCAGTGGTGTGGTCTCGCTTCGAGCGGTGGACAATTTCTCGCGGCAGGCACGGAGGGTTGGGTGCGGGCGCGTGCGTGATGGCGCTAACAGCACGGTTGGGTGGTTGCGGCATCCATCCTCGCGATGTCCGTTTTGCGCGCCTCGCGCCGCCATCGCAGCCCATTGTTGTTTCACGCCGCACCAAGTCGCGGCGCAGTATGTTTCACACGCCGTACCCAAGCGCTTCCCAACCGCATAGCCACCATCCCCGCGCCCAACCCTGCTGACCAAAGAAAACGGGCGGTCGGTGCTAGGCACACCATCCCGCCCGCAACCTGTCCAACGCACCTTGTCGCAGAGCTTCTTGACCTCCGTCTCGCTCAGAGGCTTGCACTGCATGAGCTGGGCGATCCAGCCGTCAACCTCATCGTTAGAGGACATGGTGCCGAGATGAATCTAGTGGTGTGCCAAATCGGTCGCGCGCGTTTGTTTGACGTGTGCGTTGTCGTCTAGTCTAAGTAGGTCGTGGTAAACAAGCCAGACGCGTGCTTGTCGAGTATAGTCTAATTGGCGCCCGGGGATGAACGAGCTGCCAATATCGATTGTTGTGTGTTAACAAAGAGAAAAGAGAATGGAGAGGTTGTGGATGGATGATCGATGCGTCAGACACGACTCAAGGGGCAAAGGCGTCAAACGCTGGCTGGCTGCGCTCTTGTTGCCCCGCCGCCGCCTTCCCTCCTACCTTCCCTCCTTGCCTCTCCCTATGGTGCCACACCCCACCTCCGCCTGTGACGCGGCCATTCGAATTTTGCTTCCGCTTCACCTCACCGCTCACGCGCCGTGCTCAACTCGACGGAGCCTAATATATCATTTGATCAATAGCATACGTGGAAATTCGCTGTCGTCGATCCTCGGCCAATCGATCGTGTCGCTCAGCAGGACTGACAGGTGTGGCACTTGCTAGCAACATCGAGATATCGAGCAACACTGCCCCCCCTGCAAGTTCCTGCAAGTTTCTGACTCATTGCCACGCTCGTCCTCATGCACACGACCACATGGATAAATGCATGCACAGATACACACGTGCTGTCGGGCAGATGTTAAACAAAGATGGACTAATTCTACTTTAGGTAGACTGGGCCGAAGCCTCAGGCGCCGGAGCCGCGGCAGGCGCCGGGGCTGCCTCAGAAGCCGGAGCTGCGTCAGAAGCTGGAGCCGCCGCAGACGCGGCCGAAGCATCGTCAGACTTGGGCGCGCCACCACGGGCACCGCCGCGACCACCACGGCCGGCGCCTCTACCGCGACCGCGGCCACGACCACGGGACCCGCGCTGCGCGTCCCCAGCGGGCGGTGCGTCACCCTGCTGAGCGTCAGATGGCGCTCCGTTCTGCGGTGCGGCGTTGTGATGACCACCGTGATGCGGGTGGTGCGGCGGACCGCCCCGAGGGGCCTGTCCACGGCCACGGCCACGTCCGCGCGGAGGCTGTCCGCGGAACGAGTTGGGCTGGTAAGGAGCTCCAGAGTACTGCTGGTGGCCAGGGTGCGGGGGCGGACCACCAGTCACGCCTGGCCCATAGTGCGTTGGCGGCGACATTGCGCCCTGCTGCAGCTGACGCTGGAGCAGCGTGGGCGAAACAGGCTTGATGGAGGGTACGTGCGCAACGTGCTGGCGCGGCTGCACCTTGCCACCGAGCGCACCGGCGAGCCGGTCCTGATGAGTCTGCGCGGGAGCTCTCTGGTGGATACCCTTCACCGCGTTGCCGTACTGCATGTTGCCGTTGTGTGGGGCATAGCGCTGTGTGCCAGGTTGCGCCCCGATAGGGTTCTTGCCGGGACGAGCAGGCTGGTAGTTGTTGGGGGCGACGGTGGGGCGGGGACCGATCTTGGGCTGGAAAGGCGCGGATTTGGTGTCCGGAGTCCTCTGGTCGGGACCACCGACCACAAACTGGGGCCAAGTCAGGTTGAGACACGACGAGAAGGGCACTGTCGAGCCACGGTAGTTGGAGCACCGTCCGCCCAGAGTCTCGCCTCCCATGAAGGGCACATCCCAAACAACGTCAATGTCCCGAACGCCAAGTCCGACAACCACACCCTTCATGGCCAGTGGCACGCCGCCAGCGGCAGCGTCCTGGACCATGACGACGCGATCACCAAGACGGAACGCCTGTCCCTGCAAGCGGTATATGGCATGCGACGGTTTGAGGACAGCCTGACGAGGTATGCCACGGATCTGGGCGCGCTTGAGGGCGTCCATTGACTTCTTCTCACGGAGGCGGTTTGCCACCTCTTCGATCTGCATAACCGTGTCCTGCGCCGTTAGCATGGTGCATTGTCGTGTGCCTACCTTGTCCAATGACTCTGTGTTTAAAGAGGTCGGTTCAAGGTCAAGGATGCCATGCGACTTGATCCATTCCCTCATCTGCTTGATCACATCATCGGGCTTCTCAGCACTGGGGCAGAGCTCAGCCGAGGTGCTAATGTCATGACCGCGGCCATTCAAATGGTCAAAGACTTCGGGAAACTCCTTCTTGTAGTTGGCGATGAGTTGGGCTGCCTTGGCTGAGAATTCCCAGCCGCGCTCCACACGGCGCGAATAACCGAGTACCTTGAGGCCCTTGGACTCAAACTTGAACTGCAGGCCAATGTTGACCTTCTGGCCCGATGAAAGCTGGACCATCATAGACGACGTGATACGGGACAGCCCAATAGCCCGCATGTGCAGATGCTGCACGAGCTCGTGGCTAGTGTACCAATGTGTGCTTGGGCGAGTCTGAACCAGTCGCTGGAAGATGGCGGTCTCCTTCTGCTCGTGCGGGAAGTATGCGAGTGAGATGTTGAGCGTGTCGAGGGTGGTGTCGACTACTTGGGCAGCAACACCGTAGGCCGTGACACCAAGGAAAATAACCTTCTCGCCGTTCGGGAACTCTTGAGCAATGGGAGGCGCGTCCTTCTCAATGAAACGCTCGTCCTCATAAGTCACTTGGCTGACTGCCATCTGCAGAGCCTGCTTGACCTCCTTGTCAGCCTCCTCGTAGTCCTTGACAAGCGCTCCCGAGTCAAGACGCTTCAAGCCCTTGAGGGGACGGATGTAGAGAACAATGTCGACATGGCCGGCCATGACGGCACAGCGCTTCGAGTAGTAGTGCTCGATCTTGTCGGCGTCCTTCTTCCACGATATGGTGTCGCCGGCAGTGTGGGACCTCGAGACAATGCGAGTGGCGCCGTTGGCGCCCTTCTGCAGCTCATACCGGAACATGTCGTCCGCAACACCCACAACGATGCCTTCCTGCAGGAATGGCCAGTTGTGGAACGTCCGCTGGCCCAGCATACTCTTAGCCACGTCGTCAGTCTTGCGCTTGTCATGCTTGCTGTTTATGGTAATAACCATCGATGGGTTCCTGCTGTCCTGCTGGAAGACGCTGACGCCCTGGAAACCAAGTGCAGCGTGGTAAGGAAGTGTGGCCAGCGACGGGAAGCCAGCCAGAGAGGAGGCGCCAAGGAGCACTCCGTCGATGAGACCGAGCTGCAGCTCAGCGCCGCCGTCCAAGGTTGGCAGGTTGAATGGAGACACCTTGCAATGGCACGCCACGAGGTCAGGGAAAAAGCCTGGCAGCGACGACGGGAAATGAGTCTCGTGCTCCTTGTCGTAGACGAACTGCGTTGGCAGTTCGCCAGCGGTGTTCCGCTTCTTCTCCTCGGGCGTCAGGCGGTGGTCGCGCGCTGCCATGGCCCTGAGAAGACGCTCCTCGTCAATGAAGGGAATTTTGACAACGGCTTCCCAGTCTTGCTTTTTGCCATTCATGTCCAGCTCAAACTTGCGTGGATAGAAGTCGTAGATGGGCGACGTTTCGTCATTCATCAAGTCCTTCTGGTCAGCACTACAATGTCGCCATAACACCTACCCGGTATGCCTCCGGAACATGATCCTGACTGTCCGCGGGCAGTACACCCATCAGCTGCTGGTATGGGCGGAAGGGTTTGCCAAGCTGCAGGTCAAACTTCATGGAGGCAATGCCCTTGAGGTCTGTTGTGTCAGCTCGAAAAACGCGTACCACGCCTACCTGAGATCATTGGGGCATAGTGGTAGTCGTAGAACCATCCCCAAGACGGGACACCTTTGTAGTAGTAGTTCACAACCCATTGAAGACCTTCGATGTAGCGGTAGACAATGGGGTGGAGCTCGGCTGGGTCGTTCCAGTTGATGTTCATCTTGGACTTGTAGTAGTCACGTTTGAACTTGTCAATCTTGGCGTTCATCCTCTCCTCGAAAGAGTGCTCGGCGTCCTCGACGTCATTGTCGACAATCTTAGCCTTGGCGAACTTTTCAAGAACGCGTTGAATGGCGACGGCGCTTTCGGAGTCCTCCTCAGACTCCCATTCTGCGTCATCGCCATTCTCGCCGGGGCTGTCGCCATTCTTCTCGGCGTCGCCATCCTGCTGGTCGTCCTCTCCGGCGTCGCTTACGGCGTCAAGGTCAAAAGAGAGGACAATGAGAGGCTGTGAATAGTCGTCGACCTCGTCCCACGTGCACCGCAAGTGGAGGTCGTCTGCGAGGTCCTGTACAAACTGGCGATCGCGCTCCGAGTACTGGTTGACGAGGGTCAGACGATCGCCAGCCGTCGGATTCCTCTGGTGCTTCTCGACAAAAGTCTTCACCTTGTCGAAAATCTTCTTCTGGTCCTTGGTCATGACTGGTGTAAGCTCGACCAAGCACTATTACGTACCCTTCTGTCCGCGCTTGCGGGCTTTCTCGATAGCGGCAATCTCCTTCTCGTGGTTGCCGCCGCCCTTGAACCAAGATTCGTTGGCAAACTGCTCCGCAAAGGTGTCACGCTCATAGTCGGTGAGCTTGTCCAGAAGCATCTGGAGGCGCTCGAGGTTGATCGTGCCGTGCTCATTAATATAGCCACCGGCTTCTGGAAGAATCTCTTTGTAGATCTTCCAAATGTATTCCAGGGCACCTTCGTTGATGTGAAGGCCTGGAAGGTTGGGCAAAAAGTCGTTGCCAACGAAGAATGCCATCAAGATCCAATCGTCGATAATGCGCTCAAGGTCGTACTTGAACGGCAGCACTGTTGCCACGGACGAAAATTCAAGATCAAGGTACTCGCGTAGCAATGACAAGTGCAACAAGAACATGTTGGAGTTTTGGAGACTCGTCGACTTCTTCACGCGCCTGCCAAACGTAACCTCTTCACGGAGGAGGCAGAAGTGGGGGTCATGACTGAGCAGTCCCAGCATGATCAGGTCGGCATCCAAGCCGTAGAGACAGTGGCGCGTGTTGGGGTTGTAGTCAGGCTGAGCTTTGCTCATGCGAATGAATTCTTGGATCTTGTGCTCGCCTTCGCCGGGGACCTGTTGTCAGTCCAAGTCTGTGGCCCATCTTCTCACGTCATGACCACTGAGGATAACCTTGACGTTACGCCACTCGGCGTCTTCGGAGATACGCTTGCGAACAAAGTACTTGAGGTGGTCCGAGAGCCGGGCCATGAAAGGAGTGCCTGCGGTCAGACCTTGCATTGTGGGGCGCAGCCGTGGGACTTACCGGGCGTGATACAGTTGGAATCGAACGCCTTCTCCTCGGGCAAAACTTCGCCCTTTCTCAGGGCTTCCTCGCGCTGTTCGCGAGCGTCGCGCGCAGTGCGGAAACGGCGCGAGCGCTGCTGGTTCATCTTCGCACGGGGCGCAACGCCATCAATGGCCATGAAGAAGACCTTCTGGGGCTTGATCTTTGTGAACAGGAAGTCGATGTACGCAAAAATTGCTAGAATCATCTGGTCCTCTGTGATTCGGAAATGCGGGTCGTCCTCAGACGATGGGGGATGGGAGCAGTTGTGGATGATACCATTCTGTCGTCAGTGGTGTGATGCGAGCTCGAGGCGTCATACCATGTCCAGGCTACTCGTCAGCGCCGCTCTGCACACTCTTACTCACTAGAGGTTGTCGAATGTTGGGATGGAGTGTGGTGTGATCAGCTGAGAGATGAGGGGGTACCTCTCAGAGATCCAGCGGAAAAACTAAAGATGAGCATCACGACGCGCGCGGTATGGCTGCGTACCTTTGGAACACCTGGACGTCAGCAGCGCTCAACAAGACAGATCGGCGTCGACTTACCCATGATGAACAATAATCCTACACTTTAAGAGTTACAAAGTCTTTGCTGGGTCGTAGTGATGCAGATTGATGCCAAGTGGTGTGCTCTGAATGGTTGGAGTGGATCTGAATGCGCCTCTCTTCTTATCGTGCCGAGGGAGGGTATCCCGGGGCTGCGCGGGTATCGCACAAACAAGAATAACAGTAGGGGGTAAGAAGTATATGTGGGTGGAGAAGATGGAGAATGAAGGAGAGGAGCGACGTTAGACACGAGCTCGAGATGGACACTGTTCATGAACGGCTGCAACGCTGCGTACGTGCAAGTCGAGCACCACCACCATCGCGTCGACGGTTGCAGTCATGTAATTTGGTCCCGTGGAACGTGGTCTTGAGCAAAGAACGACGCCCCACTCTGTAAGATGCCGGATGTAGTGTTTTCCGTTTCAACTGATTCGTATTTCCGACCTCGACCACTTCCCGACTCGGCATTTGATGGTCCTTCGAAGGCTCGCTCAGACGTAAGAGCGGACATTACCATCTCGACGTATCGATTAATGACAACAAAGAGGGGGGCATGTGATGTACATGCATCGTGGGCTCGACTCGCTTTCCCTTGAACGTGACATGTGAAGGGTGAGTACATGAGTAAGCAGTATATAAGCATCCTCGAGTTGTGGATGAGTGCCGAAATCGGGCAAGCCGCATCGAGTCGCATGCAATGCCAGGTCAAATGTGGTGGTCACCTGGTGGCAGCCATCGTATAATCGTATCCCATATTCCACGCCGTGTGAGATCCCGTGGCATTGACGCGGGACTGCTGCGGCCGAGTTTGAGGAGCCAACTAGTCAAGCCATGGCGGTCGGCTACCTAACTGGCGCCGGGGGGCGCCTGCTAGAATTGCTAATCGGTCGACGCCGTTACCTGCCTACCGTACTGCCGTAAGATATCTGGGCTGTAATGACGATTCGAGAGGATCGGCAAGCATAAAAGGTCTTGGGGCCGGAAAAAGTCACGACGCGCGCGCCTGGACTAGCCCTGGAGCCACAACTTGCCCACTTTGCCCGCAACTCGGTTTATTTAAAGGGCTGAAGCGATGCTACGCGCCTCGTCGTGGCCCACTTCACTTTACTTTTTCTCAACAGAGCCTAGCTGCTACTGTCCACGTACACGTACTGCACCTTGAACTGACAAGGAGTGCTGTCCATCTTTTGCATCTGGACATTTGTTGTCGCACATTCAGAAACAACTATCTATTGCCCGAGACATCCTCGCTCGGCGTTTACCCGGATAACAACAACACCACCTCTCTAGCCGCCACAAACGTTCGCAATGACCGCCGACACCAAGCCCCAGGCCGTCGACCTGACGCACCACCTGTCGACCATTGCCAAGTCGCGGCGGCCATCTCCTCTCAAGGAGATCATCAAGTACATGCGTCTCGACAACATGATCTCTCTAGCAGGTGGCCTGCCCACACCCGACTTTTTCCCGCTTCACAACATTCACGCGTCCTTCTACCCCTCGTCCACCGTGCTTGACCCAGAGCACCCCCAGCCGCCTTCCGAGTCTATGGACATCACCATTAACCGCTTGGCCAAGGGGAAAGACGCCATTGACCTGTCCAAAGGCCTGCAGTACACTGGCGGCCGCGGTTTGATTGCCTTTGAGAAGCACTGCCGTGACCTGACCGAGAGGCTGTTCCCGCCCGCGTACGCCGACTGGGATGTGCTCGTCAACAGCGGTAGCACTGATGGATGGACCAAGCTTCTGACCATGCTCGTCAACAGCGGTGACTATGTCATCTGTGACGACCAGGTCTACCCCACTGCCCAGGCAACCTTTATTCCATTGGGTGTCAAGGCCCACCCCGTCGTCGGCGACTCGGAGGGCATGCTTCCCGAGGAGCTCGACAAGTCGCTTGCCAACTGGGACGAGTCCAAGGGTCCCCGCCCGCGCGTCCTTTACTGTGTGCCCGTAGGCCAGAACCCCCTCGGCACGACCATGGGCATGGAGCGTCGTCAGGCTTTGTACGATATCTGTGTCAAGTATGGTGAGTCACAAGACAAGTGGATAATGCTGATTGTCCAGACATCATCCTTGTCGAGGACGACCCGTACTGCATGCTGCAGTTTGAGCCATATGTGCTTGGGGCCAAGTCGGAGCCGCCCGCGGAGAAGGCCGACGTTGAGGGCTTTATCAACTCGATGTCCAAGTCGTTCCTCACGCTCGACACGCAGGGCCGCGTGATCCGCATGGACACATTCTCCAAGACGCTCTTCCCCGGTGCACGTATTGGCTGGTTTACGTGTAACGAGATGTTCTCGGAGCGTCTCATGCGCGCCACCGAAGTCGCGACGCAGGGCGCGTCGGGATTCTCCCAGGTCATCATGGGCGAGCTGCTCAACCAGTGGGGCACCGAGGGATTCCTCGAGTGGTGCACAAACTTGCGGGACCAGTACCGCGTGCGCCGTAACTGGATGCTTGACGCGTTGGCCGAGTCGTTCGACCTCGTTCCCGCCGAAGAGACCGACGTCGAAGGTGCTCTCGGCTTTGTGGCGTACGCCAAGGGCCAGGCAAAGACCGGGCCACCCATCATGTCGTTTGTGCCCCCCGTCGGCGGCATGTTTATCTGGTGCACGACGTACTACAAGACCCACCCTGCGTACGCGGCGTTCGCCAAAGAGAAGGCGTCGGACGCCGAGGCCGTGCGCGACTTTGAGGAGATTTTCTGGCTCAAGCTTGTGGACGCGCGCGTCCTCATCACTCCCGGCTGGTACTACACGCCGTTTGAGGGTGACGGGGTCCACTCGATCCACGAGGAGGGCTCTGGCCACTTCCGCCTCGCGTTCTCGTTCGAGCCCAAGGACAAGATCGACGAGGGCATCCACCGTCTGGCAGAGTGCATGACCAAGGAGTGGACGGCCACTGCCTGAGGTCGAGTGTCAGGAGCGTTAGGATCAGTCATAATCTCAACTTTTGTTATTAGTGATGCGCATGCATGTAGTGTACAGCCATTAGTTACCCCTATATCCCTGTCCGTGTCCCGTTTGACCTGTACACTTCTGCGTCTGTTGGTCCCACGAAGCTGAGGTCAGCGTCAGAGATGATTTAAGAAAACCCACGGTCGGACCAGTCTGTGGAAGCTCGTGTTGTAGCGCATGATATTGTTTGGCGTCAGCAAGTCGAGCCATTCCATGGCAAGTGATTCCCAAGCGTGGTATCTGTGGTCGTTAACACCGCGGTCAACAGCAACAACGTACGTGTACTGGCCAGTGCCATAAAAGTCATACTCGTCGCGCTCGTGGACGTGCTCAATCTCATCTCCCGACCACAGTGGCCAGAACATGGCTCTGGTGTTCAACACCTGGATGTCGTCGGGGAAGAGCTGTGCAAGCTCCCACGGCTTGGCGACAGAGTGCCCCGCCCAGTTCTCATTGTCGAAAGTGACGTAGGTCCTGAGCCAGTTGTCCACAAACTTGGAATTCGGTGCCGAAATGATCGCACCGTTGCACAGACCCGTGGGCTCGAGCGGCGTTCGCAACGAGTTGGGGCTGGCTTCCATACCCATCGTCGTCTCGGCATATAACAAGTCGTCCAAGGGCTTGATGCAGAGCCGATTAGCACATGCCCATCTCGGTCGTGCACTTACACATACATGTCGATGTCGAGGTAAATGCCGCCCATGCGCTGGAGAACCCACAGTCGGATAAGATCAGCCCTGTGCGCAAAGTGCATCACGGGAATGTTGTATATTCTGTCAGGAACGTCGGTCTCGATCAGAGTAAGGTGCGGCTCGATGAGATCCCACCAGATCCCGGTGGGCTTGTGCTTGTAGTGACTATGAGCGTCAGTAGCGGCACAGCGAAAATTGGCTAGCGACCCACAAATAGATCTTATCAGGCCGTTGGACTAGCAAGGCACTTCGCATCCCGAGATACGCATAGTATGGTAGCTCGGGTGGAGTCTCTCCATCCGGAACGGGTTTGAGGCCGTATACATAGTGTACGACGTTCGGGACTTTCATGCCCCACCTCTTGGGCTTTGGTGGTGGTGGCAGCTGGTCTAGAATGTTGGTGTCGTGGAGGCCGAGGAAGTGGTCGGGGGTTACGGCCCAGTCACTGAGAGAGTCTGGTACGTTTGGCGAGGAAAACTTCCAAGACCCAGGATGAATGCTCGGAGCGCGCTCCGTGGGGAGGAGAGGCACGAAGGTTAGGAGCACGATGGCGACCAGGAGCGCGGCCCCGAGCACGACATGCTTGTGCACGATGATACCTGCGCGGGCGAGCATAATGGTCACGACCGCGCGGTAGCTGTGAGCATCAGAATTGGGACGATGGAAGAGATGGGCAAGTGTGTGGGGTCAATGTGCACAATGTAAACAGCCAGTCTTGACGCGCGCGTGTGTCTCCGCCGGTCAAAAACCCGCCCTGGTCAATCCCGGCGTCGCCTTCTTTGCTCTATCGCTTGTGGCCATAGCCATGTTCTGCGCAGGTTTCTCTTGGCAGACACAAAGTGGCGCACCCTGCATCGGCTCTGCTCTCCCGCCGCCCCGTACAAACAAACAAAAAAAGTACCCGCGTTGGCTCAAACGCCACCTTTGGCCCGGAAGCAGAAGGTTCCGATCCATCTGACCACACATTTAGCCTCATCTTGGCCGGCCACGGACACTTCTACTCCACAACGAGACATCACCAGCTACTGCTTATCTGCAATCTACACTCGCATTCACTCGCCAAAGATACATACCCATCACACAGCAGCTGTACAGCAGCGAGCGCGGACTATTCCTCGTGCACCCAGCGCTCGGCGTATTCGCCAATGTATGGCAGCCAGAAGCGGTTCAGACCCTCCTGCGCGTCCTTGTACGCGCGGTACGCTGCATACAGTGTCGTGAACAAGCCACCAAGAACGATCAGCGTCTTGAGGAACGCGGGGAACGGGATGAGCAAGTTCGTGATGAGGACGAACGTGAGGATCGGCGTCGTGAGCAGAGCCGATTGGTATGCTTCGGGGCGTCAGCGCGCTGCTCCATCGTGCCAGGCGATCGCTGGGGCTCTTGCAGCGGTGCAGCGGGCTGAGCAAGGCGCGTGCGGCGCGCAGCGCATACGGGCCAAGTTGCACCCGTGCCCGCTGGAGCCGTTCTCTATGTACTTACCGTGGAAACGGACGTAGTCGTTCTGTGTCTCGAGTATGAGTAGTAGTAATGCTGCGCGTCAGAGCAGATCAGAGGGGTTCGTAACGCACCAGTCACGGGACCGCCAAGGTACGCCACAGCAGCCATGAGATCGATACGCCATCCAAATCGGCTCTCCCAGGCATTGCTGCGCTCCTCGCCGCCGCCGCTGCCGCCGCTGTAACTCCCGTTCCCGTATGCGTACGCTTGCGACTCGGGATCGTTCGAGTACGCGTGGCTGGCGACTGCTGGGTCCGACGTTGACCCGCCAGCCTGGTACGAGCTATAGGACGACTCTCTGTTGGGCATATGTTGGGTGTGGTGTGCAGTGAAGGGGTGCCATTGACATTGCGCGTAAGCAAGAAGCGTCAGCTCTGTTGCTCATACCAATTGGCACTTTCGCGCCGCGCATAAAAATGCGACGTACCTGTTCAACCATGGCTTCTTGCCCTTGCCCTTCTTCCCGAGCGCAGGCTCGTTCTCGGCGGGAGAGTCAGGAGGTGGTTGATCTGGCCGTCAGCGTACGCTTAAGCGTTGCGCAAACGACGTTGCAGTGAACGCCCCTACGTACATGGCGAAAAGTTCATTGTGCCAGTCGCTCGACGCGCGTCGTTGCTGTAACTGCGGTGAATACAAGGTGTAAACAGGCCGAGTGTCAACGACGAGGGTCAGGATGATCGTTACGGCGTCGACGTCACGGGTCTGCGAGGGCGTTGCGCCAGCGGCACACAGCCTCACCGTACCCTCTGGGTGGAGGTCGACGCCCCTCCGCCTGCAGGCTGAGCCAACAATTAACTCTCCAATTTATACCCATTATTAATCCCAAAACGCCACGCGAGGTCATACGACCTGATGGCTCAGGGACGCTGCGGAGACGAGGGCGCACTGCCGCTGCAGAGCGGGGGCGGTGACGATGACGACCACTCTGTGGCTTTGTCCAAGATACCATACACATCTTGTCTCTCTCTCCTCCTTTCCCAACATCACGATCATCCATTGACCCTTTCACTCTCACCTTCTGACAAGACGCACTACCTGGAAGAGGCGCAGCAGCCATGAACGCAGCGCTCCTCCAGCAAATCCAAGGTTCGTGCCGCCACCGCGAACTGACGACGACACTGACATTGCAGCTGGTAAAGGACTCAAGAAGACCGAGACGAATGATCGCTCCGCGGCGCAGGTCGCTGGCGGGGTAGTCGGTGCGGGCGGCGGTGGCGGCGGAGGTGGTGGACGCGCTGCCGCGCCCCCCGTCCCCTCCTCTGCCGGCCACGGTCGCGCGCCCTCGCACGACGCCGCACCCGACAACCCAGCGGCTCAGCTCGCAGGCCTGTTTGCCGGCGGCATGCCAAAGCTAAAGAAGACGGGCGGTCCTGGTGGTAAGTACCGCGTCGTTCCCGGCCGAACCGAATCGGCTGTGGAGCTCCCGGCGGTACTGTGGTGCTGATGGACAGGCGCAGCGCCTAGCGCAGGTCTCGCTAAACCTCCCCCCATTCCCGGTGGCGGGGGTCGCGCGCCGCCAAAGCCGAGCGGAGCACCGCCGCCACCACCAGTACCATCTTCAGCCCCATCGCGAGCTCCGCCCGTACCACCTCCTGCATCCTCTGCACCGGGCCGTGTTCCTCCTGCTCCGCCTCGGCCCCCGCCCAGCGCACCAGCGCGCGCACCGCCAGTGCCACCTCCCGCTCCGCCAAGCCCACCGGCGCGAAGCGTTCCGACCCCTCCAGGCCGAGCGTAAGTGCTAGACGATGCTACGGCCGCTGATTGAAGTCCACCGGCGCCGCCCCGTGCCCCGCCTGCACCTCCTCGCGCGCCTCCTGTCCCTCCGCGTGCGCCTCCAGCGCCTCCCCGCGCCCCTCCCGCCCCACCATCGCCCGCGCGTGAGGACTCTCCTCCCCCCGCGCCTCACCGAGCACCGCCCGCGCCGCCCCGGGCTCCCCCAAGTGTTCCCGGGCGTGCCCCGCCCCCACCGCCGCCGGGGCGTCCGTCTGGGGCCTCTCACTTTGGTGCCAAGGCTCCTCCGCCTCCTCCACCTCGTCCTGGCACGTCCTCACCCTCGCGCGCGAGTCCGGCACCTCCTGCGCTGCCTAATCGTACCGCGCCGTCGATCCCAAGCCGCACTGGCAGCACGGTGAGCTGATTTTTTGCGTGGCTATCAGCTGACACATAGCGTTCAGTTCCTCCCCCGCCACCTCGTCCTGGAGCTTCGAACGATGCGCCTCCAGTACGTTTTCAGTATGTGTTGACCTGACCGCAGCGCGCCCCACCTCCCCCTCCTCGCCCTACGGGGACGCCCTCTCTTCCGCCACGCGCCGCCCCAGGTCTACCACCGCGCCATTCGCCTGCCCCGCCCCGCTCACCATCGCCAGAGCCAGCGGCGCCGCCGCTCCCGCGTAGACCGGCGTCCAACTCTGTGTCGTCAGGGACAGGTGCACCGGAGGCCCCACGAAGGCTGCCACCCGGGCCTCCCCCGGCACCACGCAACCTTCCTCCTCCAACGCGTGCCCCGGCACCACCTTCCCGTCCCTCGCCCGCGCCAGAAGATGATGACGATGCACCCCCGCCAACGCCTGGCCGTAGCCCAGCCGCCGCGGCAGCCATGGCTGCAGCTGGACGGGCCCGTGCGCCGAGCAACCCTCCGCCTGCACCCCCCCGCGAAACCACCCCTCCATCCGTGAGTTTGCTTGGATTACGCTGTGTTGACGTTAGCGCGCTACACCTCCTCCTCCCGGTCCCAGCCCTGCCTCGCGCCGCCCCATGTCGTTTGCGCCGCCGCCGCCGCCTCCGGGACTTTCCCCTGCTGCCAAGGCGCGCCCTGCGTCTGTGGCCATCACACACAGTGCGAGCAACGGCGGGGCCGATGACGACGACGAGGTGCCCGAGCCTCCTGCCGTCGTTGGCCCCTGGACCTTTGCGATGAAGGGCATGTTCCCTCCACCGCGCCCGTGGCAGGAACACCACAAGTGAGTTTCAATGCAGAGATGTAGCTAACCCACAGGACGTATGCGAGCGGTAACTCCTCCGGTGCAGGTATTGGCTACAAGGTGTAAAGCAGTTCAGTACATACTTGGATCGTACCGGAACATGGATGTGAATGTGGTTCTGAGCTTGTCGGATGCGTCATGGATAGTGTGAGATGAGGCGTGTGGGGCTCCTGGTGGAGGTTTGGGAATTTCGCCGTGGTTGCAATCGCGTGATGAGACGCGATATCGTGTGGGCGTACGTGCTCAAACAGTGGGACAGTGGCGGGCAGTGGTGAGCGACTGAGCGAGTGACATGACAGATATGGGACATACATAGATAGCGACGAGTGTCAGAGAGACATTCTTTTCAGCTGTTGACTTTCTACTCACCCGCAAGTACGACATGGCGACCAACATCACTTTCCACCCGGGTAGGTAGCCGAGATTGGCCCCTGTAGTGGCCGTGGCTGATGGTAGGCGCGGTAACACACGACGAGCGGGCACAGCTGCTGGGACAGAGCGGGGCGACGGTATGGTTCACCGGTCTGAGCGCGAGCGGTAAGAGCACGATCGCGACCGCGCTCGAGCAGGCGCTCCTGCACCGCGGACGCCACTCGTTCCGCCTTGACGGCGACAACATCCGTTTTGGCCTCAACAAGGATCTCGGCTTTGACCCCGACAGCCGCGTCGAAAACGTAAGTTAGCAGCTGGAGCCATCTCAAAAACGCTTGCTTTTGGCTGGCTCCGCCCGCTCGCTCGCTCGCTAGCCTGACTTCCCGCTGACGGCAGATCCGCCGTATTGGCGAAGTCTCGCTCCTCTTCGCGTCGTCCTGCTCGCTCGCGCTCACCGCCTTCATCTCGCCATACAAGGCCGACCGGGACCTTGCGCGGTCGCTGCACGCCAAGGCTGACCCCCCTCTGCCCTTCATCGAGGTGTACGTCGACGCGCCCCTCGACGTCGTAGAGAAGCGTGACCCCAAGGGCCTGTACGCCAAGGCACGTGCCGGCGAGATCAAGGAGTTTACCGGCGTCAGCGCACCTTACGAGGCGCCCGAAAACCCAGAAATCCATATCCGCACAGACGAGGTCGACGTCGCGGGCGCTGTTGCCATCGTCATCAAGTACCTCGAAGACAAGGGCATTTTGCAGTAGTAGATAGACACGGTATAGACGGCCTCGGGCCATGTGTACATGTTACAACCGCGACAGCGCGGTATTGACATCTAACTCTATGGACATATCAAGTCCATCCAGCACTAACTCCTTCGAGACTTAGTCCCAGGCGCACGCCGCGCTCTTGACCTTTTGCGCCATTTCGGCAATCTCACCCATGGCCGCGAGCGCGGCCGAGTTGCGACGCACGACGCGACCAAACGCCGTGTCCATGCACGTGAGCGCCTCGTCCTCGGCCGCCTCCTCGTACTGTTCCGCCTCGCACCACAGCCAGTAGCTGCCCCGTGTGCGACGCATGTGCTGCTCGGCCGCACGCTCAGTGCGGCGCCGGTAGAGCATCTTGAGCCAGTCGAGCGTCGCTCTGCCGAGATGGGCCATGTTCGCCTCGGGCAGCGGAATGTCCATCACACGCAGGCAGTCGCCAATCGACTGGTACAGCTGTCCCACACCCGTCGCCTGGTCCTCGTGAGGAATGGCGTTGATAAGCGTGCGGAATAATGACTCGAGGTTGGCCGAGTCGACCACCCAGATGTTCGCGTCCTTCGCAACCTGCAACAGCCCGGGAACAAGGAAGCATGCCGCCTGGCGTCAGTTGGTACTGTGGGATTGACTCACCTCGCGCACACCGTCAGACCACTGCGAGGTTACTGCCGCAAGCGCGACATTCATCGTCTCGGACAGCCATGGCGCGTAGGCCTCACGCATCTCAGTGACAAACGTTGACAGCTGCACGAATGCCTCTTCCTTCTCCTGCATCTCGGCGGACAGGGTCATGTCGTACCCGTCGCCAGTGTCGTCAGTCACCGTTAGGTCGGGCTGAGAACTGGTGGGGATGTATGATGCCGCCTGAAGCACTGGAGGGATAACAAATTGGAGGAATGGAGCAAAGTCCTTGCCAATAATCGTCGCGATGGTCGTCCACGCTGGGGTCAGTTGCGTCCGACGAGATACACCTGCCTTCAGACAATGTTGGCCTCCGGATATCGTCTACGGCAGTGGCACTGTTCTGAATGGTGAGGAGCGCCTGACACAATGGCACGGCGTCCGGGTAGAAGTGCTGCGGTTAGCACTGAAGCAGGGTATGACCCACCTCCTTGCCAACGGCGTGGCCGAGCTGTGCAGCACAGTGCATTGCCCGAGTGACGAGTTTGTATTGCGACGCATCGGTAGAGGTAGTAAGGATGCGCAGATTGTAGTCCATGATGTCGCCTGGGGTTAGGGATGCCGCTGGATTCAACTCACGATAGTATGGGAGGAACGCCTTGCCTTCCTGCGTGGCAACCGCGGCTGAGCATTAGCGTTGTGGTGATTGTGGGACGCACAGATGGTGGCAAGCACCTCCTCTTGGATGTAAAGCGGTCCGCTCTGTAATGTCGAGACCAGGCGCTGCAGAATTGGTTGTAGCCGTGCCTCGAAGCTGGGCAGGTCCTCCAACTCGAAGAAGTGGACCATCGCGGCGGCGGCAGCGGCCTGCACGCGAGTGACTGGGTCGTCGAGGAGGGCCATCATCACGTCCAGCACAGCATCGGCGTAGTCGCGCTGCAGTACACCCTGCTGTCAGCAGGTCCGTCGAAGCAGAGGCGTAACCCACCTCTAGATTAGTGCACAGGCGTCCAATGCAGTACAGGAAGCCGAATCGCACGCGAGGATGCTCGTCAACAGCAGCAGGGGAGATGAGTCTGGCAGTTAGCTACGACATGTTGCCGACAGCTTACTCAAGAATGTTACGGGCCTGCGCCTGCATTGCCTAAGACGTAAGCTAAACTCATATCGCTGACCAACCTCATAGCACCCCTCCGAGATGCTCGCAATCGCCATGAGGCTGCAGTAACGTGCGCGCCACTCGGCACGGGGCATGAGGTTTGCGGCCTGTTGCGCGACGGCGTGTAGCAGGGTTTCGTTCTCTGGGCGGGTTAGGTAAATCGCTATTCCAAGACCCACTGATTATCTGCGACAAGCGGTCGAGCATCTCCTCGGCGTACACGGGGTACGTCTCATCATCATCCTCCAGCTGGTGTCAGGTCTGCCCGCTTGAACACACTCACGTCCTGCATTTCGATCCATTCCTGACACTGGTCGCCCTCGGCAGCGAACGATGCCACCTGGCGGCCGATGAGGGCATCAACCATCTGACCAATAAGGTGTCCGCCCTCCCAGTGAGACGCGACGATTGGGTCGGCGATGACGAGACTGAAAAGAATCTCGAAAGCCATGCTGGACATGTCGCACCAGGGCTCCCACTCCATCTCGCGGTGCGCGTACCGCGAAAACGTGTAGCCGGGTAATGTGCTCGGAGGGGCGACACACGAGATGAGGAAGGGGACGGCAACGGCCAGAGACGGTGTGAAGAAGTGCGGGTAGCTGGAGGCAATGTCAATCAGGGGTTCGAGCGCCGGCTCGAGGACGTTGAGAGGCAGACGAGGGATGATTTCAAAGGCGACAAAGACGAGACCAGGCCCGTCACGATCGCGGTCGTCGGCGCTCATGCCCTCCAGCAGCACGCCACGCATGGCACGCAGCGCCTCGACACACACGTCGACGCTCGGATCCCTGAGGCCGCCGAGGAGCAGCTCGACGACCTTGCGTGCTGGCACCGGCGAGCCAGTCGGGCTGGCGCCGGACAACAGCGTCGGAACGGTGTCGAGTAGCTGAAACGGTGTAAAGCGGTGGAATGGGCGCGACGACGCCGCGAGCTTGAGTAAAATGTTGGACAGGTTCGGGAACGGTCCTGGTGGTCAGCGCCGAGCCCATCGGGGTGACTCACTCTGGCGCATGTCACTGTTCTTGACCCATTCGCCTACGCACACACCGAGACCCTTGCGTAGGCGAACGTCCATCTCATCTTCAAGGCCGGCACCGAGCACACGCTCGATGCGCCCACGCGTCGCTTCATTAATCACGTCAAACGGCGCGGTTGGCCGTGGGTTGGCTGCGTTCAGATGCAGGCCGGCATGTTCAGTGAAAGCAATTCGCCGCAGAAGAATGAGTGAGAGTAAACGCGCCTAAAGAGTCAGTCTAGCGCTTAACGAGAACTAACATCAACTTGAAACCCGCCTACGCCCTGCGCGCCCACCTGTGCGAGCAACAGGAGCAGCGGGCCTGGTGACTCGGCGGTGAGCTTCTTCAGGTGTGCCTCGGCCCTGGCGTCGTCAGCGACCGTACTAGCAGACTAGCGTCCCCCGGACACTCACTGTTGGCGCGCAGAGTTGTCGACGCCGACGAGACCATCGAGGATCGCGCCGACGTCGCCGAGGAGATGCTCCGTCGACATGTCAGCGGCGCTTTGGAGGGAGAGCAGGATGCACGAGTTGACTAGAGGGGCAGTGTCTCGAAATACTCGACCTCCACCTTTCGCCAACAAGGGCCCTGGACCTCCACCATGACGAAATCAAATTGCAGGGACTGTTGTCGGCTAAGTCCCGGAAACGGCTAATTACCCTGTTCCAAAGACTCCGAACATCACAACTTCCAATGCCCTATGGCTCAGTTGGCTAGCGCGTGGAGCTGTTAGTAAAAATCTTCGGATTTTTCGGCAGACTCCGAGGTCCACGGTTCGAGCCCGTGTGGGGCAGTCCTTTTGCAGTCCTCTGCCGTTTTTTTGAGCTCTCTAGCTGCTCTGGACGTCGAGAAAACGTCGTTTGAAGTTGGAGGTGTACGGTGGAGTGGTGGAGTGGCACCTTTTTGGTGGAGGTGTGGCACTGCGCCCCATGTTTCAGATGGGGCGCAGTGCCACACTCAGCGAGTTTCTGGCTCTCCTATGCATCTCTCCTTGCTTCGACATCATCTTTCTAAGTGAGTCGGTCGACGTTGCCTGTCTCTTGGGAGAGATCATGGCAGTCAGCCGCATCCGTGTGAACATCGGAACCACAATGCAAATTTGGTCGGCCATGCCCGTCTTGTAGGAGGGGTCTAATAAGCTTATTCTTGTCGTCTTCAGGGTAAATAAAGTGGCGAGGCACGTTCACTACTGGGCCTCTACCTGTCGTCACCACTCCAGACTCCCAGGTTCTTTTGAGCCGCTTTGCTTCTTATTAGCAGCATGTAAATGACGCTCTCGAGTGTATCCCTTCCAATAGTTTGTCCAACGTTCTGACCTTCCGCGACTACTTCTGGCGATGTCCACTGTGACCATAACAGTCGGCATTGTACACTGCTTACCTGACAAACGCTGCATCTAATATCTACTCGGCCCGGACGAGACCACGACAGGGGTCGTGATTGCGGGATTGTTCGCATTTGAGACTTGACGACTCTCTGCATGTGGAAACTGGGACTACCGTCAGCGTCTTAGCCCTGTGGCCTATGGGCCAATGATGCTTGCTGTTACTTGATGATACTATGCTAACGATGGAGGTTCATCCACAACGCCACAGCTACGCACGCGCTCCTTTGGGCCGTGTTCTCGTTTAAGGGCACTGACTTCTGGGGCGATCGAGTATCCGTGGCAAAACCCACGCGAAGCGAAACACGACATTGCCTAATCGAGCACACCGAAAACCTGGTTTCCTAGATGCCCAGCAGCGAGTACTGTGCCCACAACCATTTGATCTCACGGGTGTTGCCTGACTCGACGAGGTCGGAGGAGGGCAGCTAAATCGTGGAGGGGGCGGGCAGACGTCTGTCCGGCAGGTCTGCTACGCAAGTACTTGCGGTCAGCTTTGCTCTGGTACTAATAGTCGCTGGTACTGATGGTGGCGGACACACACAGAAGCTATAACATGGCGTTGCAGTTGCCCGCATCGCTCGCACAATACCCCCCGCGTGAGGACCGTTTTCTCAGCATGTATATCGTGTTCTCACCAAACTCACGGCCTGCAACCTACCCAGCCAGCGGCGTCGCTTATCGTCGCAGGCCCTCTATCGGCAGCCAGGACAGGATGCTGTTCTCTGACAGCGGCATACCGTACAAGTATGGGGACCGCTGCCGTGACATGCAGCGTCGCCGAACTCGGTATGACCTAGTGACGAACTGCCACACTCCAGTCAGCTTGCTTAGTCCAGTCACCTGATATTTGAGCAGAGCGCAACCACCTTCCTCGCCTGCTGTTGGAGCCTTCCTCGCCCACGCTTGTCCGTTCCCCCTTCCCCCCTGTCGCTATATACGCGTGACTTCTGTATCTCTTCGATCTTTCCCCTCTCTCCGTCACTCACACCCCCTCCTTCAGAACGAGTCGACACTGCCCCCTCTCCCGAATTGCTACCATCGACGCCTCATCATCAGACCGTTCCCTGCAACCGCATCAACCGCATCCCGACAACGTGAGTGTTGTTCGGTCAGCATGAGACGAGATCAACAATCCTCTGACTCCCCACCCTTGCCTCTGCCTCTTTCCCGATGAATTGTACGCCTGCCACCCTGTTGTACTGATGCAGTCCCAGAACGCTACCGTGCCTACAACCTCCAAGCACGGGACTCCCGACGCCATGCCGACCACAACGCAACCCAGCTCTAAGTCGGAGAGCAACAGCCAAAACCCCAACAGTAAGAACCAGAAGTTCCCACTGCTAAGGTTGTCAGCGCGCCATCTTCTTCAAGAGGAACACAAGCGTGGCGAGAAACACGCCCTGTGTCATGAGGTCGATTTTTCAAACCCCGACAGTGTTCCAACAAAGAATGACATTAAGAAGGCACTCAAGGCTAAGTTCGTGGCCCGACGCAAGGATTATCAAGATGCCTTGGAAGCGACGAAAACGCAGAGGTACTGGATACAACTGGACCCATTGCGGAATATTCCTCGCTACATCGCGGAGTGGCAACGGAGCGGTCGCGTGCTGCAGGCCTTTGCGGACGAGCTGTCACGGGAGATGGAAGTCCTCCAGGTATCCATCCGCGAGCTCCAACGCCACGACGTATATCTCAAGAAGGCGCACCAAGACGCCTTGGAGGAGCGTCTTCGTATCATTGCCATGGTGGAGGACGTGCACAACTCGATAGAGAAGGCACGCGACCAGCTGGAGGCATTCAAAGAACTGAACATCGAATGTGAGCGTACCATTGCTTATTATGAAGAGGTCGTGTCCCGCTACGACAAGCTTATCGCCGATGTTGAGACCACCGCGCAGCAGACAGCGCACAGGCCCTTCACTGGCTGTCTCACTGTCAAACACGAAACCGTCCAGCCCGGCGTGATTACCACCCACCTGCCTCTTCAAGGGTGAGTCGTCGTGATACCGCTGACACGACAACGCTCACACGTAGTAAATGCAAAGATCGCGGCTTTGGCGACATTGCTCGTCACTGGATCACCAGCCTACGCCACCGCGGCAAGTAGACAAGACAATGGGTCAGTGTTACGTGTGGCAGTCGTTGTTCTGACCTCCAGCTCCTTGTCCAGCACGATCCTAAACTCAAGCTCTCATGTACAACCGAAGCGTGCCCCACTCGCGCGCTGTCTTCAAGATCTCCATTTGCCGTCATCTCCCGTCAAAGCAATCAGAAGCAAGACGGTATGCACGTGTTGTATGCCATCATGCCCCTTCTGTTATTGCCCCTGCTGCGTGCCAGTTGTGTAGGTGATCTTTGACCGCGCGCACACACGTTGACACCTCAGACCAGCACTTTAATACAAGCCGCTGATGTATCGTCCGAGTCCGTTCTGTATGTATGTATGCATGTCATGTTCACATCGCGCGTTCGTCGTCAAAGGCTGCGTTGGCCCATCACCGCCCACCGTGGGCGCAGAGTGTGGAGACCCCACCTCCGGAGTTTACCAACATTTGACTCGGCCGTCTCTCCACTGTTCAACTGCCCAGTCCACATGCTCCTCACGCAGCTCCCGCGCGCCGTTGCAGGCTCGAGCCGGCTCACCAGCCGCATGGCGGCGCGGCATGTGCCTATGCGCTGCCGCGCCGTGGCTGTCCCAGCGCTGCGCATGCGTTTCCAGAGCACTGGTGGGTGATTGACGACGGAACGTGTGCTGACGCGAAGCCGCTGCACCGTCGGCCGAACCGCTCACCATTCGCGGCGAGACGTACCAGCGCGACGCGATGACCAACACGCCGCCAGCGATCCTGAGCAAGGTCGAGAGGCAGCTGCACATGCAGCCGGGGCACCCGTTGGCGACGCTGCGCGAGATCATTGAGGCGCACTTTGGGTCGTTTGTCAAAGTCCAGCCCCGGACGCCTGTTGTCAGCGTGTACCAGAACTTTGACGAGCTGGGGTTCCCTCCAGACCACCCGGGTCGCGCGCAGACCGACTCGTACTATGTCAACAGCACGCACATGCTGCGGACACACACGAGCGCGCACGAGGTTGAAGCGTACAAGACGGACGCGAACGCGTTCCTCATCGCAGCAGACGTGTACCGCCGCGACGAGATTGACTCGTCGCACTACCCCGTGTTTCACCAGATGGAGGGCATGCGGATTTGGGACTCGAGCAACTTTGACGCCATCAAGGCGGATAACGAGCGCATGGCCGCCGAACTCGCTTCCTGCCCGATCGTCATCGAGGACGAGACAAAGATCACCGCGTCTAACCCGTATCAGGACTGCCATGACCCAGAGCTCGCGGCGCAGATTACCCAGCACCTCAAGCACTCGCTGAACGGCATGATCTTCAAGCTGTTTGGCGGCGCAGTGGGTGCGGGCGAAGGCGGCGAGCCGCTGCGCGTTCGCTGGATCGAGGCGTACTTCCCCTGGACAAGTCCCAGTTTCGAGGTCGAGGTGTGGTACAACGACGAGTGGCTCGAGATTCTGGGTTGCGGCGTCGTAGTCCAGAACACGCTCGAGAGGGCAGGCATGGGCCACAAGTCGGGGTGGGCGTTTGGTCTCGGCCTCGAGCGCATCGCCATGGTCCTCTTTGGCATCCCCGACATCCGCCTGTTCTGGAGCACTGACGCGCGCTTCCTGGAGCAGTTCTCCCAGGGCAAGATCAACACGTTCAAGCCATACTCCAAGTACCCCCCATGCTACAAGGACATGAGCTTCTGGCTGCCAGACCCCGCGACACTGCCTGACAACATCACGCCATGGCACGAGAACGACTACTGCGAGATTGTCCGCGACGTCGCGGGCGACCTCGTCGAAAACGTAAAGCTCATTGACGACTTTACGCACCCCAAGACACAGCGCCGCTCACTCTGCTACCGTCTCAACTACCGTAGCATGGACCGGTACGTGCGCTCGTCGAGAGCTGTTCTGACTCCCAGGTCTCTGTCCAACGACGAGGTCAACGTCCTCCAGGACAAGGTCGCGAACCGCGTCGTCGGCGAGATGGGCATCGAGATGCGCTAAATATGGGATCATGCAGCATTACTCAGTATAGGGGCGAGGGGAGGGGGACAGTCCACAAACAGCGTGGAGGCGAGGAGTGCCATGCTGCAACGCAGACCGCGCAAACGTCGCAGAAGAGACGGGGAGCACAAAGTGAGGGAGCAGAGATACATCGTGGCTATGCAAAGAGAGGGAGAAGTTAACCCTGGCGCTGCCGTCAGCTTAAGCCTCGCGGTGGATTGGCTCACCTGCTTGTGCTTGGGGTTCTTGGAGCAGACGATGTAAATGCGTCCTTTCCTGCGACGTCAGTTCACTGTGCGACAGAAGGGAGTGGTATCTGTTTGTCCGCTACAAGTGTCAAAAGACAGTGACGACGCGAGGTGCGGGCGACTGCGCCCAACGCCTCCCTGGTCACTACAGGCCGATCCTCTAGATCTGCCTTGCCCTCCAACACGCTGCACTCACCTGCGAACGACCGAGCACCCATCACAGAACCGCTTGACACTGCTGCGGACCTTCATGCCGCGGACCTGGCCGAGGACGCGGAGGGCTTGGGACGCCGCTGTGGGCGCTGCGGGACGGGGACGGGCGAGGGGGGCGAGGCGCGCGGCCATCGCGGGCATGGCGGTGGCGTGCGTCGAGCACTGGCGCACACCCGCACGAGACGGTCCTGCGATCGCACGGAAAAACGAGAACATGGCGGCTGCGACGGCGTGGGTATCGGTGGCAAGGAGGACGGGAAATCGCAACGGCGTCTGGCGGACGACTTTTGGCAACGTCGGAAGTTGAGGTCGAGGATCTACAACTGTCCGATCTAGGATGGATCACGTGACGCCACGTGCAGACCCCTGTCAACGCCTAAGACGCCTCGATGCCTCGACGACCTCATCCAGCACAACCTCCCGCACGATTAATTCCGGGTGCATGTGCAGAACGACTGCAGCCTATGGATGTGCAGAACACTGCAACTATGGATGTTACGACTGCAGAAACCGGGACTAAAGAAGAACTGGTACAAAAACCTCGCTCCCTTCTCTAACCTGCCAATACTTCTCACGTCGTTTGCTCGCCTACGCCACAGCCGCTTGCGCCAGGTCGCCCGTGACGGGGCCCTCTGCCTCGTTCTGTGTCATGTCCCCGAGGTTGTGGAAGTCTAAATGTCAGCGTCGCCGAGGCAACAAGCACCCACCGAGAATGTCCGAGTACATCATGACCTTCCACGTGTCGACTGGCAGGTCGGCGTCGTTGAACGACCAGTCAAAGACTTCGGCAGCAACAGGCTCGTCCGTTGGGTCGTGGTAGGGCGCGAGGTACTCGTGCGCGAGGCCGTCGGTCGCCGAGATACGTGTACGCGGGTCGAACACGAGCATCTTCTCCAGCAAGTCGAGCGATACCGGGTCGGCGTTTGGGAACTTTGTCGCAAACGGCACCTTTTCGCGTTTCGGCAAGCTCTGCACAAAGCGGAGGGTCTGGGGTTAGCTAGAGCCTACGGCTGTCGACCCACATTTTCGCTCGCAATGGTCTGGATGACGTCGTCGGGGGGAGTGCCGAGCAACTCGGTGATGATGGAGAACTGGTTTACGTCTGGTCGTGAGCACAAGACATCTTGAAACACACTCACGGTCCTTTCCTGGGAACAGAGGCTTGCCCTCGAGCATCTCGGCGAAAATGCATCCAGTGCTCCAGATGTCCACTGCGCGTTAGTTAGGCGCATGGTACGGTTTGTCAAACTCACCGGCCACATCGTACTTTTGCCACGTCAACATGATCTCGGGTGCGCGGTAGTAGCGGGTCGAGACGTATCCGGTCATTTGGGGGTCCTGGATACGCGCAAGGCCAAAGTCGCAAATCTTAAGGTCGCAGTTCTCGTTGACGAGAATGTTGGATGGCTTGAGGTCACGGTGGACCACGCCCGCCGAGTGGACATATTTCAATCCACGCAGGATCTGGTACAGGAAGTACTGGATAAACTGCTTCTCCAGTGGCCGCGAGGTGAGGAGACGGTGCAGGTCTGTTCCGAGCAGCTCGGTGACAAAGTAAATGTCCTCGAGCGGAGAGATGAAGATGTCTGACAAGGAGATGATCTGGGGAGAGCGTCAGCACTGTGTGCATAGGAGTGTGCAATGCCGGCACCGAGACAGCCGGTTGCTGCGCAGTCTGGCGCGGCAACTTGGCCGCGCAAACGTGCGCGCCGAGATGCCCGGCATGCGACCAAAAACCCACGTTTTCATGACGGAGGTGCTTGAGAAGCTTGAGCTCGCGGTATGTCCGCTTGCTGAGTACAGGGGTGGAGAATGGCTTCATGATCTTCTTGATGGCGACCGAGGTGCCGGAGAGCTGGTCCTTGGCCGAGCTGCGAGAGGTTAGTCATGTGCCTAGACTAGGTGTGCCGCCTTCCGCCGAAGTCGTAACGTACCAAACGAGACCAAAGGCGCCCATGCCGACGGGCTGGAGGTCGACGTAGCGCGTCGTGACCTCGAACACGGTGCCGAAGATGGAAAGCTTGACAAAGTCTGCCATGGTAGCGTTCTACGTCACTGCGGGTGGTGGTCAGCACACGTCGCCAGAGAGGATTCCAGTGACGATGGCAACTAGCGAGCCGACGTATGCGGCGACGGCGAGTTGCTTGTCTCTGCTCCATGCAGCATGCTTTGGGAAATGGGGGGGCTCACCAGTTGTGTCGATGGATGGGTGATAGGAAATATGCTGGCGCGCAAGATGGACGGCGGGGTAGAGGACGCGCCAGCAGCTGTGATCGAGGTTCGCCGTTGGGGGTGTGTATGCGCGACCACCTGTTAAGTATGCAGTCGCCGTGGCTGTGGGTGGCAATGGATGCGTTTGCACGAACAGCTAAGCGGTTTGTGAGACGCGACGAGGATGTGCCGACTGAGACGACAGAACCAAGATCGGGATGTAACGAAGGTGTGTGATGCGAGGCGAGCACGGTCCTGTGCGCGTCTGTGTCCAACCAAGGGAAAGGGCGCTCGTTCAAACGGGCGCACCGAGGGGAAAGAGGTCCGTGGTTGGGCTTTTGGGAGATGTGCAGACGGGGATCTGTGTGTGCGCACCGGCGTTGTGAGAGGATGCGTGAGACAGAGAGAGAGGGGTGTGTGTGTGCGTGTTGGTTAAAAGTCGTGTCACGGGGTCGCCGAAACGTTCAACCAGTTACCAACCGGGGGGGGGGAATAGTTAACGTTGATGAGCCGTGAGCTGTGTTCCGACAATTCCGTTGTTGCAGTCGAACGGGGAGGTTGACTGCCGTGTCGATAAAGCAAATGGGACAAGCGACGGGGACAAGGGATGGATGATTGAATGGGGGGGAGAGAGAGAGACGAGGAGGTTTGTGTCTGGCTAGGTCTACTACTGTGGAATGGTATGGGCTGGGCGCACGGGCGGGGAAGAGACTAAACGGGGGGAAAGGAAGGGGGGAAAGAGTGAGTGGCTAGAGCGGCTAGAGTGAGAGGTTGTGTGGGCGTGGGCACAGCTGTGTGTGTGTGTGTGTGCGTGTGCGTGCGGATTAAGGGGCGGAGGGAAGGTCGGAAAGGGAGTGGGGTGGAAAAGAGTCGTCGTGCTTTTGCTAAATGGACAAGGACAACCGATTACCGAAATGGAAGGTGTACCACCTACCAGTCACCGCCGTTATACGGGTATACGACTACCATACCCTCTTTCCGGTTAAAACCGAGATTTCAAGCAACAGAGTGGGTAAGTCCCTAATTTTTTTTGATTATCAGCAGCACGTCGCCGATACATGTGATAATGCAGCACAACACGGATACTATGGGCAATAAACATTTGCACGGGCACAACCCACTCTGAACACTCTGCTTGCCCTGGCCAACCCTTTTCCAGGTTCAGGTACAACGTCCTGTGCCGGCGCCATCTCGTACCTCTCGTACAAACATCCCGAGCAACCCCCCTCGTCTTTGCATTTACGAAAGGGTGTACACAAAACCTGATGAGCCGGTGGGAGGTAAACGTAATGGTGTGGTATGTGGGGGGAGCCTCGGTGGAAGGTGTGCATACATATGCCGGGGGCGCCGTCGAGGGATACATTCTCGCTTCTGTGCTCGCTCGGCTGGTACACCCTGCTGGTATCTGGTATTTAATTCAAGCGGTCCCGATCAGTTACCGACAAAAAAGTGTTTGTGCGCTGGTACAAGCGCTACAAGCGCACAGACATATCAGCGCTTTGGCTTTGTCTCGTCCGGTTAATCTCCAACAAAGTTTGTTCTACAAAGCCACACGCTGCGCATGCCTCTTGAACAAAACTCGTAGCGTGCGCGTAGCCCCCCGTACTCGCACCAAAGGGTGGAAAGGAGATTTTACCCTGACAGGCTGGTTACCTGGCGGACCTGGCCGGACATGTTCTTTTACGCTTGCTGTTCCCGTGTATGCTTTAGTTTAGCATATGTAATAAGCCAAAAGGCGGCAAGGGCCGTTGGCACCCACGCAAGTTGAGCATATGCCTCTTGGCCTCTGCGTAGCGTGTCCCCTTAGCGCGTTCCAGCACACTCCCCACAAACACAGACATTGGCTGCTAGAAGTCGAGGCTGAGGACGTAGCTGCTCTGTAGCTGAACAGAGCAGGACGGTGTCACCAGTCGTGCACTCGTGTCAAGCCTCCTGTCACTCTGGACGCCACTTCGACCTTTTCTAAAGGGATTTGCGAACGCCTTTGCACTCTGCACAATACTTGAGCGACTCGGCAACTTTCGCCGGGGTTTGTCGAGGTCTGTCGAGGTCCAAAATGCGTCATCATCCTGTCTGCGTGTCGTTGTCGACCGGGTTCACCTGGCCCCCGTGGTCCATGGGTCCGTGGGTTCCTTCCCACGTAGTATGCCCATATGCCCAAGAGAACATGACAGGTGGTGGGCCTGGGCGGCCAGGTCCCTGTCGCCGGGTTTCGGTTTCCTGCAAGTAGCACATGGTCTGGGCCCCCGAGGTCATTCCCGAGCCACGGCACAGTCCACACGGGTCAACCGTGGTCCATGGTCCTGGGCAATTGGGCTCCTGGGCAAAAGATGTGTACCCTGTGGGGGGTGGCAGGTTGCGTGACGCTTTGTTCAATTGAGAGGTCACCGCAAATGCCCGCTGGAAAGAGTCCACGCCCTGGAATACTTGCAGGGCCTGTGAAGCAACACTGTTGCAGCCTATACTTGGCCTTGACGTTATCCGCATGCACTCCGATGTCGTCGGCGGCGCACATGCTCGCGCCCCTTTGACGCCATGTGCCAAACAGAGGGTTAGTCGGGTTAGTCACCCCTTCATGTGCACCGACACACTGTTTAACACCAACTCGTTCTATTGGCCGGTAGCGGCAGCATCCTAGACACAGTTTCGGAAGCAAACGGCACCACCAGTGCGTGCTCGCTGCATGCAGAGATACAGTCCTGTAGCCCTGCACGCCTGCTGCGCCTGCGGACGAAACAAAGGGCTGCGGCTGGTGTCCGCAGCAAGAGTTGCCCGGCGATGCCGGCAATGCGCCTGCGGCGTACTTGCCAGCGCAGTGACGCGTCGATGCGGGAGTACCGGAAGTTGCGTCGGAGTTTGCGTGTGTCTCGTCTGTGCCTCGCTGCCTTGCAGTTGCTGTTCGTCTTGGTATTACCTTGTGTCTCTCGAGTCGTGTTTCTCGAAATGGTCCACGTCGAGGTTCAATAGCGTCTTACATCTACTGTATCATGCGTTTGTCTCACTCAAGCTCTTATCTCGGTGTGTGCTTCTGCGTCGCATCGGGCAGGTGCGTGTGTTTTGTACGATGTGCACTGTCTCACGCCCACACACCCCGTGTGTGTGTGTGTGTGTGTGTCTCACATGCCCAATGCGTCGGGGGCGAGCAAGATGTCCATCATCCAACTGACTTCTAATACTGTACCCCCCTCACATCCTTTCCAGCCCATCTGACCTCAACTACACTCCGTTCACGATGACGGCGGCGGCATCGTTCACTGTGCCCGCCCAGCTCCTCGCGCACGGGCTGCTCCGGGGACGCGAGTACGCTGCGCTCCGCGCGCGCATGGTAGACGGCGGCGTACCCCTCCCTCTGGACATAATGACCATGCGGTGTCTAGAGAAGTTTGCAGAGGAGGTGATACGTACCGCCACGACGCCGGCGATCGCCCAGATGGCCCTACAGCTCAAAGCCGACGCGCTCAACTCGTTCCTCGCAAACCCGCCGCGAGCTAACCCCTCGTCGTCATCACGCACACAGCAACGTTCCGGGCACGCACCGGCGACGGCGCCGGCGCCGTCGCCCGTACAGCCAAAGTTTGTGCCCAACTCGGCACCCCCGCCAACCCCCCAGCAGGCACGCCGCGCCCCTCCTCAGCCCCAACCCGCCGCTATCTCGCCTACGGCGCGTTTCAGTCTCGGCGGAGTCGACCTCGAGGCGTCGGGCCGGCGCAGCCCAAGCATCGTGAGCGTACACAGCGGAAGTCCCAGCGTGGAGGTGGACAGCGTGCCGGGACCGCCTGGCTCAACGACCTATCCACGCGTCTCCCCCGAGACCCGCGCGACGCGCCCCGCGGCGGCTGAGGCTGCGCCCCAGCCTCCCGCGCACCCGATGCCGATTCAGCGTCAGCCCCCGTCGGCGCGCGCACTCGACGCCGCAACGCAAATCCGGGCGATGGCGTCCAACATTGACAACCTCAACGCCGTACTGCAGACGCTCCTGCACGTGACGGCGGCATGCAACACGACGACACAGCGTAACTGGGCGTCGGTACGGAGCATGGAAGGCGCGATTGGGAACCTCCTCGAACGCATGATCGCGCTCCAGGACGTACCCCACCGCCTGACGCAGCTCGAGGACGCCATGGCAGACCTCCAAAGCCGCACAGAATTTATCGAAACCGCGGTAGCCAGCGCAGACGCACTGGTACTTACCCCTGCCGCGAGAGAGAACGCGACCAAGTCGTTACCGCGCTTGGTCGAGGTCGTGCCCGCCCACAAACTCGTATCAGACCAAGCGGACGGCAAAGCGCAGGGAACTAGTCCTCGCGCCCCGACCAGTTTCCGTCTCCGCACGCACAGCGTCTCGCCTCGCCACCTCGCCGGCGCCGACGCGCGCAAAACCAGCCCACGTACCCCCACCGCCAACCCCGCTGCCGCCGCTAGTCGGAGTACCAGCACCCCGGCGCGCAATGGCGACCGCCGCCCTCCGCCCATCGCCACGAGCGGGACGCCCGCGTGTGTCCGTGTAGTGCCCACTGTCGACCAAGGCAGTGTGTCTCCAGTCGACAACGACGATGACGATGACGAGGAGGATCTCGAGGAAAGCGACGACGACTACGTCGACGACGCGGAGCGTTCCCCGTCTCCTGCGATCAAACGCCGCCGCGTCCGTTAAGATCTTGCTGCAGGCGTGCTGCGCATCTTGATACTGTCGACTTGCTGCTTCTTACCTGCGCGGGTTTGGTCTGCTCCACCGCCTGTCACTCTTGGTCCGCTTGACGCCGACGTCTGAACCTCAGTCTTTCTGTGTTTCCTAGCCCAACGAGCACCCTCTCTCCTGCGATACCCTTTTCTCTACACCTGTCAACTCTCTGTACTGTTCCTATGCCGTCTTACTCCTGTCACCTGTGTCTACAATGTATTCTGCGCCACTCTCTCGCCGTGCCGTGGCGCCTCGTACATGCCACGATACATGCATACTGACCGATGCAAATGCACACACAACAGCTACGTCTCAACAGTACACGTCTACTCGACCGGTTGCCAGCGCGTGTCGCGGCGGGTGTGGAGGTATACCTCGCGCAGAGTACCGGGCGTCGGCGGGGACCAGTCGCCCGCGCGCCCCGGAACAAGGTTCGATATCTGCCGTCAGCTACACGCTACTCCGATGAGCTCACGAGAAAGCGCTTGCCCTCCTTGAGAGCGTCACCGAGGGTTCGTGCGTCCCACACGTTTAGCATGCCCGTCCGCGCTTGGTCCTTGACACCCTCGCGCGCGTCGCGGACGCGCACCATCCGGAAATCGCGTACGTCGCGTGGCGGACAGGCCGCGCGCAGCTGCGCTTCGACCTCGGCACGACCCGACTCCGCTTCGGTCATGACCCGCTGACGCGCATAGTTGGCCAAATGCACAATTTTGGCTGACGACGTCGCCCGCAGCCGCCCCATCACGTCGCGCGCCTCTAGGAGCTCGTCAAAGTCGCCGTCGACGTCCGGCGGGCTGCCTGGCGGAATCGCCCCTACGTCCTCGGCGTGGCTCGCGAGGATCGACGCCAGGTCCTCGACCCTTTCCAGTCTGCGCCGCATCTCCTCCCCCAGACGCCGGCTCTCAGCTTCATACTTGTCCTGGTGTCAGCTGGATCCTAGAAGGCGAAGCTCACCTTCCAAGCCTCTGCCCTTGTCGTCTCCTCGTCTTCTCCCCATGGAGGCTCGCGTGAACCGCGGTCACCGCTCATGTAGGCGAGCGGGTAGACCCGTTCGAGAATGACGTCCAAGAGGACGATTGGGCCGCCATCGACGGACAGGCTGGACAGTCCTGCAATGAAAGGCTGTCCTTGAACGCCAAGGCGTGCATACCATCGCGCCAGATGCGTAGAGTTTCCCGAGAGCACGAGGTGCGACTTGTCGTACGCGTCGAGCACCTCTGCGCCGTCCGAGCCAGACTCAAGCTGGTGTCAGCTGCCGAATAGGATCAAAAAGCTCACCTTGGCACCAGCTATGGCCAGCTTGCGGCCCACGCGGATCTTGCCCTTGGCAAGGCCTCGCGCCAGACAGTCGTCCAGCACCGCGCGGATGATGTACCACCCGTCAGTGAGATCGACGTAGGGCCGCTGCGCGACCGGTTCGTTCTTCTCGTCCAAGACTGGCTCTGGGCGGTGTATGCCGGCAATGCACAGTACCATTGGCAGGCTGGGCGACGAGTCGTGCTCTTGGATGCGACGAACGATAGGGCGCTGCGCGGCACCAAACTCGCGCTCGTAGCTGAGGAGTTAGGAATGTCGGTCTGTCAACTCACCGATACTTGAGCTGGCATATAACCTCATACCAGTTCCACTTCTCGTCAAAGAGGGCTGGCTTGGCCATGACCTGCCCGGCGACCTTCCAAAGGATGAGTCTCCAGTGGTTGTCGACCCACTTCTGTGTCGCGAGCTCACAGCCGTCGGCCTTGATCCGCTCCAGAGCTTGCTCCGCACCAAGGGTACGGGCGTCCTCGCCAATGAACTGGTAATACAGCGCGTTGGACAGGTTGAGGGTCCAGATCTCGTCGGGACTGGAGGTCAGCGTCGACAGCATAGGCCACTCACAGTCCCATGCCCTGCAGTTCCCCCGGACTGTAGTATCCGGGGTACAGGAAGGACGAACGCATGTCTTTGCGATCAGGTGGTGCTGATCAGGTCAGTTAACAGCCACATTCGAAACCTACGTTGCAGATCAAACACTGATCTGTATATTTTGGCCGGCTCGGGAGGGCGTGGTATTGGTGTACGGAGGGCGGACGGGGTCGTCGCGGTTGCCCCGGTGGCGGCGCCGCGCTTGAAAGGCGTCACAAAGCCTTTCTTTGCCCTTCCGCGTCCGGGACCTCCGGCGCCTAGGCCAATACGTCTAGGTGTTGATCCAGGTGTTCGGATGTCTAGCCGCTTCGGGAGTTTCAACACTGGCGTGGCCACACCGCTGTCGAACGTGTTCGTTGTCGCGGCGAGCGGCGTTCTGGACGGTGTGGAGGGGCGTTGTGGCGCGTTCTGCACGGCAGACAGCCGTGCTGGTCGTGGTGCAGTGAATGCCGGCGACGCGGGGGTTTCGGGCGCTGCGCTGCCGCCCCTTGAGCACAGTCTTGGTGTCGACGGGCCAGCTTCCTCGTTAAAGAGGGCCATCGCGCGTGCCCTGCTCTCGGCTTTTGGCGCGGGCGCAGCTTTGCCCGAGCCCAGCTGGAACCCAGACGGCCCAGGGGTCGATTCACTGGGCGCCTCCGCGTCGTCCTCAAAAAGCGCGAGAGCGCGCGCCATGCTCTCCGGCTTTGGTGGCGGAGCAGTCTTGCCTGATCCAAGCATGAATCCGGACGCCGGCGTCGTGGGCCCAGCGGGGCCAGCGGCGTCCTCGCCAAACATCGCCAGGGCACGTGCGCGCGCATCGGACGGTATACCTCGTACGGTGCCGCCTGATCCCAGGTGAAATCCCGGAGCTGGCGACGCGGGCGCGTCGTCCTCCCCCAGGAGAGCGAGTGCGCGGGCGCGAGCCGCGCCAGAAGGTGGCGGCACGGCTCGTCCTGCCGCCGACTGGAACACGCTGCGCGCGACTAATGGGCTCTCTGGCGGTGGGGGCAGGTGTGCGGGCAATGGACGTGTCTGCATGCCCACTGCTGGCGTGGACGCCGAACCTGACGGAACGGGCGACTCTGTGCGTCGTCGCTTTTTCGGGGCGTCCTCTAATTCCGCGTCACGTTCCGCCTCACGCACAATCTTGAGTGCCCGCGACATGGCTGCGTCCGACGGTGCAGACAGCTTCTTCCCCGCTGCCGTCGCAAACGACACGAACGACGGGACTTCTGTGGGTGCCGGAGCTGGCGGCTCGTAGTATGGGTCATCTGGGGTCAGACGCCACCTTCGTACCTCCAACCCACCGTGCTCGGGTGTCGGCGAGCGCTCCTGCTTCACGGGCGCTCTAACCTCTTCCAATCCGTCAAAGTCGTCAAAGTCCGCCGCCCCCAGGCCGTCCAGCAGACCGTCAATGTCCGTCGCCTGTGGACCGGTCGGGGGAAGGCTGCCAGACGTCGGCATGCTCCTCTCAGCTGCGCAGGTTAGCCAGCTCCATAAGCTGTCACCTACTCTCCGTCGTTCCTGCACTCATTCTAGGTGCTCGGCATGCCGGGGTTGTTGCAGAGGTAGTGAGCGGCGTGTGGAGAGATTGGCAGACGACGAGCCGCGATGGCATCAACAAAAGGTCAGTCGCGTCACAAACAGTCACGCGCCGCGGGACCAAATATGATTGCAGCCGGTTCCGCGGTTCCTAATGTTTTTCTAATGGTATTATGAGTCAACCTCGGCACCGAGTGGCAACCTCCACTTCGGTGTATATGAACTTTTCGACTACGGCACAATCCTCAGCAACACAACGACCGCGATGAGTGCCGACGGTAGGTTACAGGTCGACACGAGCTGACGATAGATGTTGTGAAGGGTGTGCATTGGTGTATGTGCGAGACTGACGGCAGCTCTGGCGGAATCGCGACGCAAGGTCGGCGCGTCGGTACGTGCTCTGGACAAGTTTGTGCCCAAGGCAGCGGGGGCGAGCAGCGCGAGCGCAAGCGGCGCGGCGGCTGTGCCCGTACCCCCTGCGGGCCTGGCGGACATGTTCCTTGCGCTTTTGTCGCAGGTGAAGACAAACACGACGACGCTGGCAATGGCATTCAAGCCGCCCATCACCTCGGCGGCGGTTGCGCCGCAGGCGGCCAAGCTCGAGGATCAGGTCGCGCGCCTCGTGAGCTGTGTGTTGGCTGCAGCGGGGTCAGGCGGGGACGGGCGCAGCGCGCTTCTGGACGAGTGGCGCGAGGGTGTATCTCTTGTCGGCGAGCGCGTCGAGAATCTTTTCGCTGTGCTGGAAACAGCCGTGAAGGACGGCGTGCAGGTTCCCGAGGGCGAACAGAGCCCATACCTCGCCCACACGGGATTGGTGTGGTCTGCCATCGACACGCTTTCCGAGGGCCTGCCACGGTCAGAGGTCGACGCGGTGGTGCGCCGTTGGGGCTCGCAGAAGGGGACGGCCAAGGACGCGTGGGACGAGTTTAAGGAGATGCTCGAGGACGACGGCGAGAGCGAAGATGAGGACGACGGAGGGTTTGGGGGCATGGACGAGGACGACGAGTGGGGGATCCTCGAGGCTCCCATGGGCAAGCTCGACAAGGCTGAGCGCGCGCGCGCCGAGGCGGTGAGGGCGTCGTCCAAGTATACAGCTGACAACCAGGCCAAGCCATTGCTGGCGCTGCACCAGATGTTCCATGCCGCGCTACCACGATACTTTCCCCTGCTTGCGCTGTCCCCAGAGGAGAGCTATGCGCCGCTCCTTGACGGTGGAGCGGCCCTCGTCGCTGGCCTCGACAATGCCGTCGCTGCGCTGCACCCCGGCCAGGACGCCGGCGAGGTCAAGACCGAAGTGGAGACTCTCAACAGCCTTGGCCGCGCGCTTGCCACGTCGTTCTCCGATCGTCTGGAGCGTGCGACCGATGCCGACGACGAGAAGCGCACCGCCGCCAAGAGCTTTGTCCAGCGCTGGCATGCGCGGCTCGACGACGAGACGGCTAAATGGGACCAGGCGCGCATGTCCCTCTCCGAGCTCGACGATGCGCTGCCATAGACAAAGGGCGGCACGCCATTACCATCTGTAATCTATGCTATTAATTACGCTCAAACTGTGCGGTGTGAGAAAGGGTCGCCCCCAGCCCGCACCTCATTGCCTTTGCGTTTTGCAGTTGTTTGCAGTCTCCCAAAACTCTACACGTCCAGCTCTACATAGTCAGCCGCCTCTGCCCGTGTTAGTCATTGCCGCCGCGCCTGTGAGTGGGGGCTATGCATAGAGTAATGGTACATCATGGCGCCGAGTGCCATCCGGGACACACTGCAGGGAGGAAGGAGGGGAAGGAGGCTTAGTTGTAGATCTCGGAGACAATGCCGGTACCAATGGTGCGGCCACCCTCACGGAGCGTGAAGCGGGAGCCCTCCTCGAGCGCAATGTCGTTGATGAGCTCGCCGATCATCTCAATGTTGTCGCCGGGCATGACAAGCTTCTCGTGGGGGTTCTCGGTACCCTCTGGGAAGTTGAGGGCGACGGTGACGTCGATGGTGCGGATGAAGAGCTGGGGGCGGTAGTTGGCCATGAAGGGGGTCAGACGGCCACCCTCCTCCTTGGAGAGGATGTAGAGCTGGGCCTTGAACTTCTTGACTGGCTTGATGGTGCCGGGGGCAGCGAGGACCATACCGCGGCGGACCTGCTCACGCTTGACGCCACGGAGGAGGGCACCCATGTTGTCGCCGGCCTCCCCGCGCTCGAGCTCCTTGTGGAACATCTCGATACCGGTGAGGGTGGTCTTGAGGGCCGAGCCAAGACCAACAATCTCGACCTCGGAACCCTTGGTGATGGTGCCGCGCTCGACCTTGCCGGTGGCGACGGTACCACGGCCCGAGATGGAGAAGACGTCCTCGACGTACATCATGAAGGGCTTGTCGAGGTCACGCTCGGGGAGGTCGAGCCAGGTGTCGGCGGCGTCCATGAGCTCCTGGATCTTGGCGCTGCCGCGCTCGGGGTCCTTGCCCTCGAGGGCGCCGAGAGCAGTGCCCATGACGATGGGGGTGTTCTCGCCGTCAAAGCCGTACTCGCTGAGGAGGTCGCGCATCTCCATGTCGACGAGCTCGAGCATCTCGGGGTCGTCAACCTGGTCGACCTTGTTGATGAAGACAAGAAGCTTCTTGATGCCGACCTGGCGCGCAAGCAGCAGGTGCTCACGGGTCTGGGGCATCTGGCCGTCGGTAGCCGACACGACAATGATGGCGCCGTCGAGCTGCGCGGCACCGGTAATCATGTTCTTGATGTAGTCGGCGTGACCCGGGCAGTCAATGTGGGCGTAGTGGCGCTTGTCCGTCTCGTACTCGACGTGCGCGGTCGAGATGGTGATACCACGGGCCTTCTCCTCGGGCGCCTTGTCAATCGCAGAGTAGTCCATAAACTTGCCGCCGCCCTTCTCGGCAAGGTGCTTGGTGATGGCGGCAGTCAGCGTCGTCTTGCCGTGGTCGACGTGGCCGATCGTGCCAATGTTGAAGTGCGGCTTGGCACGCGAGAAGCGGCCACCGGCCTCGGCGGCGTACGAGCGGGCGCCGAAGGCTGGCGTCAGTACCGTTGCGCGAGCCGCGCAACCCGCAGGCGAGCGAGGCGCGACGGCAGTGGCCGGCCATCGCCTCTCCTCGGCCCGTCTCCAGACTCACTCATGGGCGCAAGCATGGCAGCGCGCGCGACCGAGGGGCGGGAGTAAGCGCGCGCAGCGACCTTGGCGTGAGCCGAGACCGCGAGCGGGCGGACAGCTGGGGGGGGTCAGTCTCTAGATGTTGAAACGGGCCTCCACCGGCGTTGGCCAACTTTTCCAAGGCCAGCGCAGGGAGGAGCCAGGGGAGACTTACCGCGCAGCTCGGTGCGGGCGGCGGCGGCGAGGCCGGTCTGGATGCGGGACCTGAGCATGGTAGCTGCTTTTTAGGGAGGAGGGAGGAGAGGTGTGGTGTTGGGTATTGAACAACGACGACAACGACGACGACTATGGCGCGCTGTTCCTCGACTTGGCTTTCAGCTCGGAAATCTCGCGCAAAGGGTTCATCGGTGAGATGGCCACTCCGTCGTTGGCCGACGACCCAATGCTTCCGAAACGCCGGGGTGTGGCTCCCTAAAATGCCGCGCGTGGGGACCATGCAGCATTTGCATGGCACCCACGCGCCAACTCACGTGACACCAAAGCTGCTCGGTTAAAACAAGCGCACCCCTATTGCCCGGCGCCCAACCGACTCGGCGACGGCGTACGTTGCTGGAATCACAGAGCCATCACCATGACAACGGCCGTCGGACCAGGCTCATCTAGACGAGCGACGACGCGGGTCCAAACAAATCGCGCGCCGCAGGGTACGCGATGCAGACGACGCCGAGGTGTGGATACGTAGCAAGCAACAGTGTGTGGATGCAGCATGCAACAGAGCCAACAGTGGTGCGCCCAGCCCTGAGACGTCCTGGCGCTGTGGCGTTTGTGGCGCCGGCGCCCAGACGCGCGCATGCGTACTCTGACCCACCTGTCCCCGCCTGCCGCAACAACGTCCGCTCACGGCCGCTCTGACGCCCGCCAAAACCCCAGCACACGCTCTTCTCGGCGCAATAAATTCTGTGCTTCCATGCTGGGGAATCTTGGAGCACGACAGAGCAGCGGTGCCGCCACCGATCACGGCAAGAAGAGCCCTCTCCCAACCCTCCCTTTTCCTCCCCAACTCAACCACCAGCGCCGTCCCTCTCACTAAAACCCCCTTTCCACGGCGCAATACTCTGCTGTGTCTTTTGTGCTACGTACATGCAGGCACGGGCTACGTGCTCCTCGTCGCCGACGGCGACACCATTATAGTTAACAAGAACCTTAACCACTACACACGTCTCACTGGCGCGTTAAGAATTGAGTGCACCGTCTCCCTTTGTTAACACGTCCTCTGAGTCTGCCTCCTTTGGTCTGTAATGTTTGCCCGTTTGTTCTGGACGTTACGGACGCCGCGCGACTACATGCCCCTGCATGACCGAGGTCAACTTCTCTCCAGGGTCACGTCGGAAGAACGGACCGGCGGTGTCGTGGCGCCGATCGCTGCAGGGCATGTCGCAATGCCTGTGGCACCGTGTGGGCCACCCAGCAATCCCAATTCGGAGACGTCAGGCTACCGTCTCTGTGGTTGACTAGGAATGACCACTGCAAGCGAATATAACGACGCCTCGCGGGCCTACCACCCTTAGCACGCCGCATTGCTCGCAACATTTCGGACGATCCCAACCTCCGTCGCCGACAATATACATTAATCGTTATAATACAATGCAGCGAACTGTTCTACGTCTCACCACACGAGCCCTGCGCCAGGACAGTATAGAAGCGCGGAGTGTGTGTAGTTGCGCGCGCTGGCAAGCGCGTGGCCTACGCCGGCGCAGGCGCCTGCGGGCGTCACGTCGGAGATACTGTATTACCAATGTTGTGGATGTTGCGTTGCTAAAGATGGATCCGGGCGTAGCCGAGTCGTGTTCAGGTTGGCTCGCCGGATATGACAAGAAGATGTGGTGGAGTGGGAGTACGCTTACATGAACGAGGGGCCGCCCGCGGTCCCCGCTATGCCGGCCACGCCCACGCCCTGGCCGTGGCCTGCGCCGCCCGCAGCGGCGCCGGCGATACCCCCCACGCCGGGCCCAGAAGCCTGCGTCGACGCGCCCTGCGACGTGAAGGCCGGACGCGGCGTGATGGCGTTTTGATCCAGCGCGGGCACCGTGTTGTAGTGTGCCGACGCCGTGTCGATTGCCAGTGGCGGCGGGTTGTGGTGCCCACCGCCGCTGCCACTTGCAATGTTGAGCGAAAATGTCGGCAGCGATTGTCGCGAGCCGCCAGATTCAGACACTGCAAATGCCGCTCGCCGCGCGCAAGAAATGGTGACATAGTCGTCGATCCAGGTTTTGATCAGCTGGAACCACCCAAACGACATGTCGGAACGCAAAGTCTGGGGCAATTAGCTAAATTAACAAGCAACGCTTACCAATAGACGCATAACCTGCGAAGTGATGAAGGATGCCTTAGGAATAAGAGTTCGCACATTGTTACCGCCCAGGCCAGCTTCGGCGCGGGCGAGCGCGCCGTCGATGCAGCCAGCGAGCTGCTCCACAGGGTGGGTCCCCATGTGCAACCCTGCCTCGTTGAGCCACGTCCCGAACGAGCCGAGTGCGGGCTCCACAATAGTCTCGGGGCAATCACAGGCCAGGACACTTTGGCGTACAATAAAGTTGGTGTCCAGCATCCGCCACGACGTGCGCATGGCAGCGAGCTGCTCGGGCTCGGCGAGAATCGGTCCAATGGCAGTTGTGATCTGATGCAGATCGATAAAACGCGAGAGGAGTTGGGCTACCTGCTGGCTCAGATCGATGATGGGGCGCGCAACCTCGGTCGCCAAGCCTCCAAGGGCGTCAGCCGTCATTTTCTCGAAATTCAAGGCGAGCATGCCGAGTGCGGCGTGGGCGTTGGAGGGAATGGGGCTGAGGATCTTGTCCACCAACGACAGCACAATGTGCTGGACTGTTAGTTTGTGGTCGATTTGGTTCGCTCACATCATAGGACATTGCCATGCCGTCGACGAGCATGGTGGAGAGAGGCGCCTGCGTACACAGATGCAGCGTCTCTGGCGTCTGGGACTCCCAAAAATTACGATACTGCGTGTAAGTCCCCATACGACTAGTGCCACACTCACATTCTGCTCAAAATGGTCAAACGCCAGGTCCGTCACAGCGCGGCCCAGCTGCTCCTGGTTTGCACAAAAATTCTGCCAAAACGCCGCAATTGATGGGTCAACGCCCGCCGACAGTGTGGGGAAGGGGGGGACGGGGCGTGGCGCACCCGGCGAGGTCATGCCGACTGCGGTGGACGCGCCCGACGACACACCAGAGGGCGGTGTCGCCTCGCCTCGGACGTACGCCGGGCGTGCCGAGCGAATTACGAGGGGTTCGTCCTGTGAAAGGGAGCGCGAGCGGCCTTCTGGACCACCCGCGAGGCCGCGCGGAAAGGGATGCGCAGAGTACGGCATCCTGCGTGACGTGTCAGCTCGGTCGCAATGTTTGAGAGTGTGGCGCAACAGGGGAAAACATGGTTCAACAACAAAGGAGGCACTCACGATTCCGAGAGGTCGGCCAGGTCCTCTTCATCATCCTCTTCGGTGTCATCCTCCGTTAGGATATCCTGGCCAGAGTGCGGGTCGTCCATCCGAAAATCCCCATCCTGGGGCGCTATGTGCAGTTGACCGCTCGAGTCACCATAGGCGTTCAAGCGATGAGCTTCTGTCGAGATGGCAGGGCGAAGGGAGACATAGTGGTATTTGCTGTTTGGGGCGGTGAGCTTAAATCCCCTCGAAACTCAAACATCGAATTACATACCTGTTGCCTCGCACGCCCAGACGTCGGGTGCGTATTCCCAAGAACGTGGACCGGACGACCTTGCCAAACGATGCAGAGTTGATCGGCCGCAGGCCAAAGTCGTTGCAGGACATTGTGTATGAGTGGTAAAGTCCTTGCCGCGGAACAGTGAAACCGTTAACCGGAGTGTAGCTCAGCTTGAGCCTGGGCGTCAGAACAAAGTTTCCTCCGTGCGCCCCACGGATCATACGTACCATCGTTTGGCCCAGACTGCTCTGGCCTTGCCGTGTTGGCACGGACTCAATGCGCGGACCTGCTCTGCTTTCGTGGCGAGGTCGGCACGAATGGACGTTTCCCGCTCTGCGGCTGGGCCAGTAAACTCGAGGTCCGACTCCAAAAACTCGAGGCTGTTGGAGCTCTTGCCGAGGGAGAATGAGCGTGCACGCGAGCGACCAGGAATAGGCTGCGCCAGCATGGGTACCTCGAAAGGGGTCGAGTTGGACCTGGTGGCGTAAGTAAGGTTGGTCGGGACGGGGTGTGGCACCGGGACTCACCGTCTGTGCTCCAAACTCATCTGTCCAATGTCACCTGCAATCCCGCCAGTTGCACTAGACCAGGACGCCGGATAGCTCGCGTTGCTGGCAGAGCTGTAGATGGACATGAGCTCCTCGTCTTCGGACCTGCTGCGCATGTCAGCGATAAGCTGTCTACGGGCGCACATACTTTAGGGACAACGAGTTTGATCTCGAAGACTGCACATGGTAAGGGCTTGGCCGGCTCATACTGCGGTGGCGCTCGTGGGGCATTTTACCCATTCCGGGCGGAAATGCTTGGCTCTGAATGGTTAGCAAAGTGCGCATCGCGTACATGTCGTAAGGGGCACGATGCACCAGCGGGCGCGGGGCACGTGCAGAGGGCGCGTGCGGCGCGGGGCGGTCGCAACGAGCACGTCGGGCGACTGAGTGGAGGTTCAAAAGCACACTGATTGCACAGACAACGAGAGAGTCGACTCACAGGCATAACAGCAGAAGAGGGTCCAGCGGGCGAACGAGCAATGAGCGAGGGGGGCAACGTGCCCTGGAACGGGGTCGGGGGCATGCCAATGCCGCCCATGCCAAGGCCGACGTTGGGAGGCAGACCCATGCCTGGATGGGGCGAAGGTGGGATGCCAGTGCCGAGCATGCTTTTCGATCCGTCTGGAGGAAGCATTTGCGGGGACGCAGTGTACTCGGGATTGGGCGTGAAGCCGGGTCCCACGTACATGCCGTGGTGGGGTTCGGGGTGGCTTGTGATGGAGAAACCCGTCGAGGACGATGCCAGAGACGGAAGTGACGCGCTAGAAAATGAGTGGCTGTGGCCACTTTGGGCACTCGGGGTGTGGTGGTGGCCGGGGTAGCGTCCGTGCGCCGAGCCCGGAGGCGGCTGCCCTTGTCCTCCACTGCTCATTCCGAGTTCGCCAGAGGAAGTAGCTGCAGGATTACCAGAACCTGTCTGAGGCCGTGACGTCTGATCGAGGCTTGCAGCGCCGCCAGGTGTCGAAAACGAGTGCTCGCTCGTGGCCGGGGAGAAATGTGGCAAAGCAGAGGATGGCTCGAACGCGTGGAGAAAGCCCGGCGAGGCTTCAACCTGTCCTGGGTGATAGTCACCGGGAAAGGGCGTCTCGCTGCCGTATTCTGCCATGGCCAAGGACGAGGGCAAGCGAGAGAACGTTGCGCCTGCTCACACAGCAGTCGTCACCAGCTGATGAGCAGGGGGCGGGAGTGTAACCAGGGGCGCCAGAGACCAAGGGCGTCTGAAAAGAAGGGCCAGCGACGTGGAGAGGTGTTATTCTTTAAACGGCGCCGGGAAGTGTACCGCGACGACTCTTGAGAGAGATGGTCGATTGGTAGGTGTGAGGAGCCCGCGGTGGAGAAGCAACAGGTAGGTTTGCACCGTCGCGCGTGATAAACGTTGCTGAGCAAGCGATGGCCGCAGGTCAGGAGGGTGGGGTTGTAGGGAAGAAGACGAAGGAAATTAAGCTACGGCTGCTCTGATACACTTTGGTACCTGTTCCTCCAGGAAGCCCTTGCTGATCTGGTTAACGCGTGCTGGTGCGTTTGTGGGAGGTGGCGGGGCGCGGAGAGGCACGGTCAACGACGAGGCGTTGTCCAGAGAGGCAAGCCGGCGGCAAGAGTACAAGTTACTGCGATGCTTGTTTAGGAGATGCCGTACTCTGGGACACGTATGGTCCAGTTGACAGTGGTACAGGCAGCCACTAGTTGGTGGTCTAGTGCTGGTGGTATACTGGGTGGGCTGCCCCCTAACAGGTAGCTCGATTGTTGTTAAAAGGTCGGGACACACTAGCCGTGAACGTGAACAAAAGACTCTGCGAGTCACTGGCTGCACGTCTTCTATTATGTATTGGTGGCGGATGGGGTTGCCGAGGTGTGTGATCGTTGTTATCTTGGTGGCAGCGGGAAGCCGTTGAAGGAGTGCTCAAAGCGCTTTGGTCACTAGCGGCTCTCGCTCTGTCGCACTAGTACGCCACCACTTTCAAGGAATGACGCTCGTGCCCTTGTGCTCGATACCACAACGAGGCCGATCCAGAAAAACTGGACAAGAAAGGAGGAGGTGGACAGTGTCGTCGCCGTGCCCAGCCGGTTACCCGTCAGAGACCGAGGCGAGGACAGGGGAGAGGGTGGGGTTTATGGGGTGGGGGGTCAGGTATGAAGACGTTGTTGCAGGGGTAGAACAAGGTCACCTGGGGCACAATCTGGCAAACGACTAAGGCACTGCTCCGCACCAGGGGAAGTAGGATGGTCGGCAGAGGAGAGTTCGTGCGCAAAGGGAGGCACAAGGCAAAGGGTATCTGTCTGGTCTCTCGCGGTATCCCGCAGATGAACCCAAGTCGAAGAGGAAGAGGGAGACTACAAGGTAAAAAGGCGTCAACCGAGATTAACGTCGACTAGCGCGAGTCGCCACTAATCGCCCAGACTCCAGACTCAGTCTGTTCCGTACTCGACAGCCTTGATGGAATTGCTTCTATGTTCTGTGAAACTTGGACGGCCGGCTTTTGGGTCGTCTTGGTATCTAAAGTTAGCCTGGAGTCGACGCGTCACAGAAAATAGCCAGCCTTAGCCAGCTTGTGCCACTTGACACGCTTTGACTGTCTGAGAGTAGAGGAAGATCCGCCGCAGGGTTCATGCAACAATGCACAGGGCGGTCAGACAGTGCACCACATGACAACACTGAGAGCAGGCTAGAGCACTGCCCGCCGTGAGTTTGGGTTGGCCTGGCTGAATGGGTGGCTTGGAATAGCGCGAGGGCTCTACACGTACCGAGGCTTGGCTCTCGCTTCAAACCGTCTTGTCACGAGCTCGCCTTCCGACGAGGGTCTGTGTCTCCCTTTGCGTCCAGAGGCCGTGATGAATGGAACCGAACCGAGACACGCAAGCAAAGCAGATCAATGCTTCCGACTACTGTAGCCGTACGGTGGGCGGTGCCAGATCGGTCCTTGAAAACACCGTCGACAATCGCTTCCAGTTCGTCGTCACACAACGGCGTGCAACCACACAGTGATTGTATGCAAAGTGCTTCCTTTGACGCGACTGTTAACCGTGCAGCTGCCGCAGTTGCTGATCGAGCTGCCACGCGCTCTGATGAGACAAGCGTCAAAGCCTGCTGCGATGGCCCGGCACTGCGGGGCGATGGTGGAGGCTGCCAAAAATACGCCCGACTGTGCAGGTCGGAAGATGAGAGGGTGTGCGCTGTCAAAGCGATTATTTGCTCGCGATGGTGGCGACCAGCGTCCAGACGTGGTGCTGTGGCTTGCACAGGCACAAAGAGGATGTCGACTGGATGCTTGATTGAGAAATGGAGAGATAAGTATGTTGTGTGTGTGTGTGTGCGTGTGTATGTCTGTGTGTGTGCTTGTGTGTATGGGTGTGCACGGCTGTGAGGCTGTGTGGAACAACCGAGGGCAAATGGACCGACTCTGGCTGCTGCAGTTACAGCGCGGATCGACGGGGCGGCAACTGCGGACGAAAGGGGTGTGCAGGGAAATCGTCAACTTTACGAGCAAGCAGACAAAGAGGGCCGGCGGGCCGGTGGACAGCAACCAGCCAGTCGAACAGTTGGGCAGGTGCCTATGGGCAGGGTGTGAGTAGGAAGGAGGTTTTGGATGGTGAGTTGGCAAGCGAAGCAAACTAGTAGGCAAGCAAGGCATGCATGCCGGCGACACATCCGGGAATGTAACAAGTTGGCTAGACCGTAGGCGATGCGGGGGGGGGGAGTGTCTCTGTCTGAGGCTGAGGGTGGGGCAAGGATCGCAAGGAGAGGGTCGGTGACTGACCAGAAGTCTCGAGCAGCAGCAGCAGCAGCGGCATCTGCGGCGACGATGGCGGCGGCGGCAAGGGACGACGACAAACAGGAGTAGTCTCTCTTTTTTTTTTCCTCTCCTCGGCTTGCAGGGTGATTCAAATCAGAGTGTGTAGCGTGTGAGAGAATACAGGGGACGAGAGAGCGAGGGCCACAGAGCAGAGCATGCAGAGCAGAGCACAAGAGCAGGCAGGCAGGGTGCAACACGGAGGGTATGGAGTATGATGTGTGATGTCAGGAGGGTACATGTGACAGACTCTGAAGAGCCAGGGGAACACAGGAAACCCCAACCAACACGGCAGGGGATGTTGGTGGGGAGGATATGTGGGGACGAAAGGGAGGAACAGCAGAGAGCTAGTGGATGAGGCACAGGATGCAAGAGGCTCTAATTGCCCCAGGGACAACTCGTTCGTTGTCAAAGAGCATTGGCGGCGCCGGGGGGGAGGGTCGATGGGGATAGACTGAGGCACGAGCCAACAGGACAGGTCTCAGACACAGAGGCGAGACACACCGAGACCCACAAACAAGTAGCAGACGACGACGACGACCACGACGACAGCCCAGCATCTCAGCTCAGCAACGCTACCATGCTTGACGCCTGCGCCACCCATAGTCCCAAGTCGTCTTTGAACCTCGGTGGAACCATGGCAGGGGCACATGTCTGACGTTGCAGGATCAACTGCGTTTTGGACCACTCCAGCCTGAGTATTCAGAGTCTAGGCCTTGGATGGGTTACTCGGTGGCTATACTCCTGCCTCTGTGTCGAGACCTCTCGATGCATGGTGCGGTGCAGGCCTGCCCATTGCCCGCGCAGCTCCACCAACCAAGCCACTCTGCATACGTCTGTCTGTCTGTCTGTCTGCCTGTCCATCCACGGCCGCCTGCCTCCTGCCCGGGGATGAGTGTTAATCCCCGGCTTGCGAGTTGTGCCGGAGGCGGCATACTCTCTGTAAAAGGGAGCCGGGAACATGCATCTCTCGATTGCTCTAGGTATAACGATGTGCGGCTGATCGACTGTGGCAGAGTGAGATTATGGCATTTAGGTGCACGCACAGTGCACGGCTTTGTCCGGGGTTGTGGTGGCGGGGCATGCGGCGAATAGGCTCTGGCATACACAGGAAAGGCTGCCGAGGTGGGCTTGCGTCAGCCCCGAGAAGTTGTGGTTGGGAGGCGACGATCACCCGCTTCCAGGCTCTCGTCTTGAAATGGGAGTGTGCATTGGAGGGACAGCCGAAGAACTGCATGCCGTTGCCGTTGTGGGTTGTTTGCCCTTTGGCCCAGTCTTTGTTCTCGTTTGATACGTAGCATTACCCTGGTCACACCATGAGTCCCAGGAGAAACACACCGGTTTGGACCTCTTCTGACCCTGTGCACTCCACAGACACACTCTCGGCGACCCCAACCACCACACTGCGCATAATCTAGGATAGGTTTAACCCTGCGGGCCGATGGGACCTGGTCCCTGGGCACATTACGGCAATCAACGAGACAAGCTGGTGTGGCTCACATGCCGTCTGATAGACGAGACCGAAGGCCTCGTACATTGTGGTGCGCGCTTTCTTACAAAGTCAGGTACCGGTCTCGCCCTCTGCATCGATTCTGGTCTCAAAGTGTCCTTTCAAACGTCACACTCGAGAGCCACATTCTGTTGCTGCTACTCCTGCTGCCTCCTTGTCTCTTCGTTGGCCAGTCGGCGTCACTCGGTCTCATCCCGCCGCCTTGTCCCCTTGAGACTCCTCGTTTTAGACAAGCATGGACAGGACTAGCAAAATAACCACTCTCACGTGTTGCGCTCCCCGCGGCCATTACTTCGCACCAAACGTCCGCTCGAGGGCTTCAAGAGTTGTTCTGTCACATGACGAGTACTTTTATCCTTTGGTTTACCCCGCAGCTTTGGTGCTCAACTCCTGTGGCTGCTTAGCAAGAGCTGTAGGCCGAAAGCAGTGTACAGAGTCACTTCGACGCATGGCCATACTATATCCCCTTGCCCTCGTTACCTCGGTGTGACTGCTGTACTTTGGGAAACAGACTCTGACGAACAATTAAACCTGCAGGGCCGGCGAGACTGATTACACCCAGCGTGCAGCCACGTCGATGGAGTGGACCTCCAGACTGTTTCTTGCCAGTGCGCAAAATAAACTCTGGACCATGTTGGCATTCTTACGTCTTCAGTCCCCACCTGAATTGGGCCACTACTGTCAGTAGCGCTCCTGGAATGCCACCCGCGGTCGGGTATCCCCTCGGCGCGCAGCCCTTGGGATGGGTCAGTCCTGGTGCTTCTTTACTGCGATCTCCAAAGGTCCGTCCCATGTGCTCCTTCTAGCCCAGCCCCCACCAAACCGAGAGTGTGGATTCGGTGCGTCGGGACGTGGCTTCCATAAAGCCTCACCAAGCCTCGGCAAGATTTAGTCATACGCTAGCAGAGTTGAGCTCGGCTTGGAATCAGAGTTTGGGCTGGGCCCAAAGACCCTGTTTCGAATCTGGCCATCACCACTGCAACAAGTGCTTCAATTGCAAGCGTGTCAGAGTCGCATTGGTAGATCGTGACCACGTCGCTTAGGCTTGCTAGGTTCTGCGCGCAGGGCGAGGGTCTTTTGGGAGGGTGGTCATGCTTGTCGAGACCTTTGACATCGACAGGCACGCAAAGGCACTCGCAGCCAGTGGGTACTGTGTTTCGGCTCATCACCTGACAAAATCTCTCGTCATTCTCGACTTCAACCGAGGAGCCTGCCAGCTTTCAAGCCCACCTGGCGGCTGTAGGAGGCAATCAGGCGAGCAAGCTAGCTCCCAAGGCGTCGGCGCCTTGTCAGTTCAATCCGCACGCTTCCTTGTGGCACGAGCAATGTGGCGGATACGTCGACTGCCAAGGGACGTTCGCGCCCACTTGGCGCTCCCTTTGGCGTGTTTCATTCCCTAAATTTCATTGACCCCAGTTGCATGTCGGTTAGAGAAGCAGAAACGATGTAGCACGGTGTGATGTTCTAGTCTCGTCTTTGCTTTGGGCCAGACCATGTTCCTTGCCATACCCCTTTGCAGACCTTGTCATGCTCCGCATTTGACTCACCGCTCGGCACGCTCGGCGGACCCCCTCGGAGAATGCTTCAGAGTCGCAAGTAGAGCCCTGGGCCCACAACCCCCCCGCGCCACATTAAACCCAAAAGAGCGTTTGAGGTGGGTTTCAGATTCGGAGGAAAAAAGGAACCTGGGCGGAATGAGAACCCAAGTTCCAATTCAGATCTTCTTCACCCGAAGGTCCGCAACTGCCCCTTAGCCCGCCTGACTCCGCTGCCTGGATTGTGGCCTGGATTGGTGCCACAGCTCTGCTGTGTTGCGTGGCGAGCAGGAGACTCCAACCCAAGTCTTCTGGCCCTGTATTCTCCGTCGGCATCTCTGCCTGGCATTGCTCAATAAACGCAACCTGCAACACGCAGCCCAAAAGACCCAACAAGCACAAAACATCCGGCACATCTGTCCCTTGGTGTGATGTTCGTGTACGTCATGCATCACACAAGCCGCACGGCACAGCCCACGCCGAGCCTCGACTGGAGATCCCACAAAGATGGTGCGGTCAACTGTCCACTGCGGAACAAAACAGGGCCGTCGAGGCCTTGTACGACGTATGACGCCGACAAGGCCAAAACAACCGCGCCTCTCTTGTGTGCCTACGCACATTCTTCTTACGCACCAAGCTTCTCGAGGAGCTCCTACAAGCGTCAGCGAACATCCCTAGAAGTAGCGGGGACTTTCGTAACCCAAGACAGGCTCGGTGCCTGCACGCGCAGCGGCGAGGGACTCCTTGGGAAGCTCCCAGTGCGTACCATGCATTGGCCGTCGGCCGCTCGTCCACACAACTGGCGAACGACAAACGTCCGCCATGTGGGGCATTGCTTCGCAGCAAAGACTCACAGTAAGCTTGGCCGGGGCGGCACCAGTCATCTCCTCGACGACGTTGCCGTCCTTGTACGCCTTGAACGTCGGCATCGCCTTGATGCCCTGCTCCTGAGCGACCTCCTGTGGGGTGGTTAGCCTCGGTTCACGGTTCAAACGCCGCCCAAAGCCGTGTAGAGTTGTCGTCACACCATCCCGCTCGGGACTATTGCGAGTTCAATGCGCCAGTACCTTTCGATACGTTGATCATGACATACGCCGACGTCAGGCGAGCCCCAGATCCGTCACTCTCTAGTCACACGCTGTAGGGCCGATTCCGATGCAGTGGAGCACTCTGGCCGGCCGACAGCCGACAAGCCCGTACGCGTGACCACGTCCCCACAACTAATGACCGACTGTTCTTTACTTGTCGGCCCGGGCAATTGCTCATTCCCAAACACACCAACAGACTACACAAGGAGTTTTGAGACGTCTGTAAAAGGGTGTCTTAGACGAGTAACAAGGGGTCGCGACAATCCTCGGCCTCACGACATGTTCTGGCCCTACATGTCACGCATGCCGTTGATTGTAATTATCCCAATCCAAAACGCCAGGTTCCAAAACACTCCCAAACTGGATCCAACACAAACAGAACCGACGCGGAACGCGGGGTCAGGATGAAATCTGTATGCCCCTCTTCGTGCGCGCGGCTGGTCATCCGAAGATGTGGGAAGAACGATGCCTGTCTCTGTGTTGCGCAAGAACACGACACAGGAACCTCAAATGCGATGAGAATGGGGTGGCAGACAGGAACGACCTGGCCCAGACGCTTCCCGGCTCTTCAGGTTGTACACTATCACTATCGCGGCGGTGTAGCTATCGCGGCGGCAGTTTCGCGGCGGTATAGGCGGACCAGAGCTGATGCGCACGGGGTGTCGACGACGACGACGCGAGCGTGATCGACTTCCCACTTCTGAAACTCTCCAGTGCACTGGACACCAACTGCGACGACGACGACGACGGCGGCGGCGACGATGACGACGGCGGCGGCGACGATGACGACAAACTCATACGGCAAAGAACGGCGGGCTCAAAGACAACTCACAGGCTGCTCCTCAATGTCGACCTTGGCGAACTTGATGTTGGGGTACTTGGCCTCGAGCTTGGCAAAGTGGGGGCTGATCATCTTGCAGGGGCCGCACCAGGTGGCCCAGAAGTCGACGATGACAATGTCACCAGAGTTGATCTGGAGAGCGTCAGACCGTGGGATCCAAAAAGCAGAAAGGCGGTGTGGGTACCGAGAACAGCGGAGACGGACGGTCCCGGCGATGGCGGGGCCACCGAGCGTTTCCAAGCAAACGCTTCGCTGTCTCACGACGCCGATTGCGATTACGATCGCGGTCGCCTCGGCGCCGTGCTCAACGGAAACCAGGTGGGTCTGGATGCATAGCCAGAACGGCGCGTCTACGCCGAGCCATAGATATGGCTATCGCCTGACACGTGGCCCCCTGTATGCCGACCGGGCCGCAACCAGATACGCAGGTGCCTTGACTGGGCCGCACCGCTTGCTTGTATGCAGAAAATGGACACTTACGAGGGTCTTGAACTCCTCGGCGGACTCGATAGCCTTGACCATTGTGGGTTGATGTAAGGGGGTGTGTGGTGTTGTGAAGACGAGGGGATGAGGGTGGTTGAGAAGAGGTAATGGGTATTAAAGATGTCGACGTCGCGAGTGTCGCGGCGTTTGAAGATGGGCTGTGGCAGACGGTGCGCACCTGGCCTTTGCTAATTTGGGTGGAGGTACGCGTGGAATCACGGTGTTTGCTGATGTCACTGCGTTGCGGATCGTGCACACGGCATGCACGGGTCGTTGCGTTGTTGCTTTATTGTTCTTGCCGAGGTCTGCGCATGTTATATACATCTCAGTCGCCGCGGCTGACTGTCGCTGCTCGCCACTACTGCCGTGCTCGCCGTCGAGAGGACGTGTTGGCAGCTTGGCGGCTTACTCACCCACCCGTGCGCACACACCCCGGTCATCGGCGCCGTCCCACACCCAGAACCCCAGTTTGGTGCGAAAAGCCGATCGATGAGTCACTCACCCAGCCCAATGACGTGACAGCCCGTGGACGTTGTCGTGATACCTTCCGATTACAAGATACACACGGAACTCCTAATCAATTAGACCACACAAGGAACTCCTAATCGATTAGAGGTAGTTTGTACACAATATAACTTGTGCATGCCGCGCTTCACGTTGCGCAGTGACCAGTCAATCTCGGCCAACAGATTGTCAGTAGTTCTCTCAGCGCATGGCCTTGTTACTGAAGTACTGTGCAAATGTGTTTAAGCAAAGTAAAATCCCTCATCCCTCACGACGCAGCGAACGTTCAGTAAACATGGGGTGTCTGATTTCAAGTGTCTTGCGCACACGCGCGTCTGATCACAGCCTTTAGCGTGCGCCAGACAAGTCTAACGACACACACGTCCCCGACCCCAGTGGTAATGACAACGCTCTGCATAAAGACTGCTACTGTTCCGCAGGCACCATCCTGCGCTGAGATTTTGGGTCTGAGAGCTTAGACCTTGGGGGCGGGGGGAGCGAGGGCAAAGTCGACACCCTTCTTGATGGAGGGGCCGAGCTCGGCGACGGCCTCCTTGAGGAGGGCCTTCTCCTGGTCATCGATGTTGCCGATGGGGAGGACGTTCTGGACACCGTCACGGCCAAGCTCAATGTTGACCGAGAACCACTGGCAGTCACCGCCAATCTCCTTCTTGATGGCCTCGCCGGCCGGGTTGGCCTCGAGGTCAATGTACGACTGGACGACGCGGGGCTTGCCGTTGAAGGCGGCGTCAATGACCCAGTTGGCGAACTGGGCACCGGCCTGGGCCATCGAGAGGGTGGCCGAACCAGTGCCGTCCTTGGCCTTGACGACCTCGTCACCACCGAACTGGATGCGGTTGACAAGCGCGTCACGCTTGGCCTTGTCGTTGAGGACAGCGGCGGGGATCTCCGGGTCGGCCTGGGTGAGGAGGGGAAGGATGGTCTTGCCCGAGTGGCCGCCGATAACAGGGACAGTGATCTTGGCAGCGTCCTGGGGCTTGCCGATGACCTCGGCAACGAAGGTCGACGCACGGACGACGTCAAGGGTGGTGACGCCAAAGAGGCTGAGGGTCAGCGGCTAGAATACAAACACGGGTCGCGGAGCTCCGTATTACATCCCGCCGTGAAACATGGTCCCACGCCGCAGGAGCCATGAAACTCACCGCTTGGGGTCGTAGCAGCCGGCCTTGCGGAAGGTCTCGGCGAAGACGGGGACGGTCGAGTTGACGGGGTTGGAGATGACGCAAACAAAGGCCTTGGGGCAGGCGTTGGAGATGGCCTGGGCAAGAGTCTGGCAGATACCGGCGTTGACCTTGAAGAGGTCGTCACGGCTGTTCCGTCAGCGCTGCCGCATGGATGTGCAAGGGCAAAGTTGAGCTTGGCACCAAAGGAAGCGGGTGTGTTGTTTTGGGACGTTTCCAGGCTCCTTCGGCCCTTGTTAAACTGGGGCAAGCAACTCACGTCATGCCGGGCTTGCGGGGAACACCGGCGGGGATGACCACGATGTCGGCGCCAGCGAGGGCCTTCTCGGCACCGTTGTCGGCAGGGAGGAAGCCCTGGACCTTGGCGGCAGTGTTGATGTGCGAGAGGTCAGTCGCGACCTTGTCTGTCAGCTCCAAGTCCAGTATCTGTGGGAACGCTGGGCAGAGATCGGCCCGATTCTGCCGAGACCTCGAGGGGTCGGCTCAACACTCACACCAACGGCGTTAACGACATCGTAGAGCGAGAGCTCGGTGATGGTGGGGTTAAGCTTGAGGAGGAGGGAGAGGGGCTGGCCGATACCACCTGGAAGGGTCAGTCAAGCTGCAAGACACGATCCGATGCTGCGGCCGAGCCGGAGCTCGGGTGTGAGCGCGGTGAGAAGCGACTAACCGGCGGCACCACAGACGACAGCCTTGACCATTTCTACAGACGTTAGCGATGCTGCTCAAGCTCGGAGAGAGTGCTCACTGTCTAGAGATTGGAGTTGGGTTGGGTTAGGTGAGAGGAGGGGATGTGAAGTGGATGTGATGGGATGTGAGAGAGGGAAAGAGGAGCGAATGGGAGCTGGACGACGGGATATTAAAGCGTGGTGGGCTTGGGGTGGACGTTGGTTGTGTGGGGCGGCCGGACCGGGTGGTGAGAGCATCCACGTCCCGGCTAAGTTGGCCGCGTCTCTGGCTCGAGGCACACGGCGTACACGGACAGGTTTATGCCGATGCACCCCCGAACCTACACTACACCCCGTGGCCCCGCAAATGACGTGGCCGTAGCCGATCTAATCACACCACCGCCTCACCCGGAGAAGATCGGACTGTGTGCACTGTGCACTCCTGTATCGCTTCACCGTCGTCCGTGAATCCCGAAGCGAGCGTGAAGAGAGCGAGCGTGAAGAGAGCGAGCGTGCAGAGAGCATCCATTACGCCGGCGCCGAAACGCACGACGGGCGTATGTGGCCCGGACATCGACGGCGTCCCGACCCGGACCCGCCTGACGCACACTGCGTTCTCCTCACGTGGTTCAAGGTCGATCGAGATACAATGATATCGTTATAGATAACTGTTGTGGCGTCGATACCCCCAGGCAGATGAAGGTGTTGCTTACCCCATGGGACCCACGAAATCGCTCTGCACTTCCGTTCTCTTCTCGATCACTCACGGCGCCTTTACAGTACTATATGTTTTAACAACTACACAGTGTCCGATATGCATGGCGCGTGCAGTGCACGGTCTACAGGGTTGGGGGCCACAGCGTGGCGCTCTGGCAAGTACTGATACTGAGAATGTGGGGAACGATGGGGTATATCTTGTTACAGTAGTCGTTTCGGCTGACAGCCTGCCTAGTCTAGGTTTTCCAATTCCTTGGCGAGGCTGCCCAAGCCCTCCTCCAAGCCGCTAATGATAGATGATCCCTTGAACGGGCAGTCGAACGAGAAATCGCTGGAGAAGGATGGCGAGATGGTCGTGCTGAGGATACGCAGCCAGACCTGGATGTCGAACGCGACCGTGATTTGTTGCTCCTTGCCGCCCAACAGTCCGCACCGCTTCGCGAGGTCCATAAGCATGGCGTCATCGCCATCAGCTTTGGCCGAGTAGCTGTGTCGTTAGCGACTACGCTTCAGATGCTTGGTATGGTGACGACTCACTTGAAGGTCAGAGTGAAGGGGAAGCTAGTCACTTTGTTGGCTTCAAACGGCGTGTGGCCGCGCTCGCCACCACCGAAGGTGCCACTCGTCTCAGGATAGCGGATCTTGGTGGCGATCTTCGTGAAGTCGGCGGTGAACCAGTTGGGGTTCGTGACGCTGCGATCAGTCGTGTTTGAGGACAACTAATCCGGCTACCCACTTGATTTGTAGATCAATGTTCATTGACATTTTCTGGTTGATGAGGTCGAGTCTAGCCGTGTTGGGGTCGACCTCGATTTTGTCAAGCACCAGGTTGGGGGGGCGAATGAACTGAAAGTGTCAGGCAACGAGAACATGAATGATGTCGAGAAATGGCAGCGCAACCCGCCATTGCCACTCACCATTAAAATGGTCAGAATAATGCTGACAACGAGAAGAATCGTGATGGAGATGCAGCAACAAAACATACGTCCAGCGCTTCGAGCACCGCCGCCCTGTACGTCAGCAGAGGTTGAGGTCGGCAACGAAGCGCGAGGCGCTGCGCGTACGCGTGCACGCGCGTAGCTTCGCTTGATCTACTCACGCGTGTCCATTGCTTGCCACGCTCGTCCTTGCGCCACATGCGCAGAATACCAGTGCTACGCGGAGGTGGACCCATGGCGGCGAAGCTGCTCATGGGCTGGTGTCCACCTTGACGACCAGGCTGGACACGCTCTGTCCCGGCAACACCGTCGTCGACGTCGTGCGGCGTCGTCTTCTCGGTTGTGGAAAGGTCGTCATATTGGTTGTAGCTGTGTGCCGGCATGTTGACGGGCGCGGAAGTGGGATGGCCCTTGTCATCGAGGTACTCTGCGCCTTGCGCCGCGTACGGGTCTTGGTAGTTGTACTGGTGCGACATGGCGGCGGGTGGGTCGCGGCGACGAAGATGAAGTGGATGGTGTTGAAAGTGGTGTAGCTCGTCTTTGAGAGTGGAGCAACAATGACCGTGAGAGGCTGAAGAGGATTGTCTGTCGATAGAACCAGAGGGGCTAGATGCCGTTTGCACCGCAGCACGAAACTCACTCCCACAGACACAATATGACGATGCTGCGCTTCCAACGGCGGCGGTCAATGGGCGGAAGACTTAACGTTACCAGCGGAGAGAGGGGTGGAAGGGGGAGCCGAGAGAGCCAAGGCGGAGGGCGCGAAGGCAGAGACTGTGTACTGTGGGAGACTGTGAGGGCTGGTGCGCGGTGCGTGGTGCGCGGTGCCAGGCGTGGCGGTGAAACGTTCCAAGTGATACCAACGGAAAGCACACCAGCCAAGAAAAAGGGCGGTGCGTGCACAGTCACATGCACATCAAAAGTACACGTCTTGGAACACTCCAGGGCGGAATATCTATATCCGCAGACCTGGAGCCCCGAATGCAGCCATCAAAAGAACATTCACTGACCACAATGCGGCCTAATCGCCTGAACATCATCTTCAATCTCTAACGGTAATCTCTTCCTCTGGGCCCGCTGGCAGCACGGTGCTCGACCACTGCGCGACGCCATGCCCGACATAAAAGACTGGCTATGTGCCGCCGCGAAGAGTATGACTGGCTGGCGCCACGACATTGCTGACGAACGTAGCGCTCGGACAAGGCCAAGTTATCAAGCCACCGTCTCTAGGATATCTGGACGCCATGAACGCGCTAGAAGTGGGATCAAGGCTGTCTTGTTTGACAAACTAATGGCAGATGATGGACCCAGCCGTCGACTGGGGCGTCAAGTTTGAGCCTCATGGCGAATTCGACCCCGGCGCAGCTCTCACCCCTGCCCAGCTGTGCTGGATTATGGACGAGATGACTGCTCGTGAGCTTGTTTGGCTCCAAGGAGGTTCAATGCCGCAGACACTACATACATCGTTGCACTACCACAACACGCCTGCTATTGTCCCTCGGGTGCCCAAAACAGACCCGACGTACCCTGCGGCGTACGCTTCCTGCGCGGCACTCCAGCTCTTTGTACGATTATTCGCCAAATCGATCGAGGGAGCACACCGCTTGCTAAGCCAAGAACGCGGAATAGCGCGTGACGGCGAGGACGTATGGCTCGACACCTACGGAGTACCGCTGGAGACGTCCGAGGGTGTCCTTGGGTTAGAATTGGAGATGGAACGGATGGCGGGCTGGCTCAGGAAGCTTGGACCCGAATGGGCCCCAGTGGCGGCACGGATCGTCTATCGCGACAAGTGGATGATGATGGTTTGTGAGATGGAGATCCTTCCGCATCATCTGGAGCCGACTGAGAAGACACCCGTCGAGTGGGCGTTTGACGACGTCGCCCCGCTCCTTCGACAGAGTATGCCTCTTCCCAAGCTCCAGCTACCCAGCCATGACGAGACGTGGAAGCAAGTCGGCAATGCGATGCGCCAGATTGTTGAACTGCCTTACTTGGACGTCCCTATCGAGGAGTTGGAGGAGCGGTTTTGGAGACTTCCTAATACGCTTCCCGTTGTGCGAGCCTTGTGGGCATCTCAAATATCCCAACCCCGTCACTGCTCTCCGATTGAAGAATGGTTGGCGTGCGCGACGGGGGAACCGGTCGGGGTTTTGCAACGTCTGGGCGAGCAGTTTAGAGAATCCAACGACAGGTATTCATTTGCGCTCTTCTGCGACATTATTGCCGGGGTGCGTCCGTCGCGTGTTTACATCCTGGACTCCGTAGCGCTGACACTTGCAGACCATGGAACGCACGCTCTGTGCACCACTCAACAACCCTCCTCGCCACAGGAGGGCCCTCATGCATTTGTCGCGTGGTTGGCGCGACCAAGCACGCCAGGCAGAGACCCTGGCCGAGAAGGGGTACCTTGGACTGGAGCCCATTGCTGCTGCCCTCAAAGCTCGCGCTCTTGACTGCGATCTGAAAGCAGCCTTGCTGGCATTTCGTTTGCATCTGCTCGCGCCTCAAGAGATGCGCGCACACTGGTGGTGGATCCTTCGGCTGGCAACCGCGCGCCTGGCGTTGCCCCTACACGACCGTGGCGTCGACACGGCACGGGCACTGGCGCACGTAGCTTCGGGAATGCTTATTGTGAGCAGGTACAGTCCATGGCTGGTGCTAATCAACCACAGTGCTACACCATTGTCCCTACAGGCGATATTACGCGTACTCAGTTTGCTATTCGCCACAAAGTCGCCCTTTCCACCCAGGGACACCCGGCCCAGCCAGTGTTCAGCGCGTGGGAGGCGGCTCGAGATGCTCTCGACGACGCATACTCTGTTCCGCCGTTTGATCCCTCCCCGTATAAACCGCATCCTCCTGACGATCCTCGTTCGACGAATAACCACATGTTGGCGCGAGAGTTGTTTTGGGCAGAAGCAAGACACCGTCGTCAGCTAAAAGTCGGCCAAGCAGCAGCGAAGGCGTGGTTGGACAAGTCGTTAAATCTTTTGCGCGCTTTGCGCTATTGCAGTGGGGGTGGGCGTGACGTTGACCCATTGCGCTACGACATCTACAGTACCTCCCTCGCTCTTGAGGAAACGCTTCAAGAGACTGGACGGCTGGTATGGGACAAGGACACAGATAAACGCTTGCCTCGTGACCCAAAGACAAGCTGGTATCCTCGACTAATTAGAGTAGATGACCGAGACCAGCGATAGTTGTACGACATCGGACGAACACATTACATGCACAATATAAGTCTATGCTGCAATTGCAGTCGGCTCGGGTGCCGGTGAAGCCGCGACTGGCGGTGGTGGTACATTTGTCTCGTCGGTCGAGGGGGCGGTATTGGGCGCAGCCGTCTCGACGCTCTGCTCCCACAGGACCCACTCGGGCCGCGACCTGAGTCGGCGCTCGAGCTCTTCCATGAACGCCTTGCCCTTGCCCAACTGGACGCCGAGCTTCTCAGCGAGCTCCTCCTCCGATTTTGCGCGCGACACCATCTCGCTCACGTCCTTACGCTCCTGCTTCGAGAGGGAGGAAATGGGCGGCGGGGACGGCTTGTACTGCATGAGGAGGAATTTTGTGTTTCCCCACGAGTTGTTGGTGTACTGTGAAACGTTGAGGAGCTGTGGAATAACGACCGTCGTGGTGTCGACGGGACCGTCGGGCGAGAAGACAGACGCGTTGTTCTCCGCAGAGCGCGCCAGCATCGCCGATGTCGCCCCTATTACGTTAGCTTCCGCACACATGACTCCCGACGTACCTGTGCGATCCCTAATGCCGTCCCAGTTTGCGTGTCCGTCGCCGTCACCGTTACAGATGACGTTAATGCCACGGCGTTCGCCGAGCTTGACAACGTCGCGGAGGCGGTCCCAGATAGCAGGTTCTCTAGGGCGCATGTCGCGCGTGCGGCAGTGGACAGTAAGGTTCCGCACACCCGTCTTAAGGATACGCGCGGCCAAGTGCCGTGTGTCCTCCTGTCCGGGCAGCAGACGGATCTTGCAGCTGATGGGCAGGTCAACGTTGGCCAGGAGTGCGCGGAGGATATTGAGGAGGATGTCGGGTGTGGACAGGAGCGCCGCCCCCATGCCTGCGTGCGTCGAGAACGGCTTGGGACACCCGCAGTTCAGGTCAATACCTGATACGTCCTGCTCGACTGTCTTTGCGGCCTCGACAGCCAGCTCGGGGTTGGACGAGCCGATCTGGTAGATGACTAGGGTCAGCTTCGCCCAAATGCCAGCTTCGCCCAAATGCCAGCTTCGCCCAAATGCTGTGCAACTCACGGAAGGGCTTCTCGATTGGGTGCGTCGTGAAGATGGCGCCCTGGCCCTTCGAGTACGTGATGACGCCCGTCTCAGCTGATGCGTCAGTACACGTCCCGCGCCAGCACTCACGGTCAACAGTCCTCGTTGCGCCAATGATAGCGCGGTCCACAATCTCTGGGCTCCACACAAGTCCGGCGCCGTAGTACAGCGAGAGGAGGCGAGCGGGAAGAGACCCCGAGCGGACCATGGGAGCAAGCACAAGCTTGCCTCGATAGTCGAGTTCGTAAGCGTACGTCTTCTCGACTTCGAACGCGTCCGCCATCGCCACCTCGCAGGCGGCTGCCGACGCTGCTTCTTGCTCTGGCGTGGGCATAGCCGACCACGGACCTGATTTGGCTGCCTGTTTCCCCTTCTTCTTCTTCGGCGACGCCGGCGTGACAGCAGTCGCCGAGATGGGAGCAACAGCAGGTGCTGCTGCCGCGACGGCCGCCATGGGCGCAGCAGCCTCCTGCTCGGGCAGCTTGATCCGCTTTGCGGCAGGCTCAGAGTCTAGCGGCGCAGGCGACGCGGCTCGCACAGCGACAGGCATAACTTTGCGGCGAAAAAGTGTGCTCAGTGCCGACGCGAAGCGCGCAAGCGGCATGAACGCGTGATGCGAGACTCGGGGGTGGTGTCGGTGGGACGTGTGTTGTGGTGGCGAGATGTCAGAATTTTGAGCAACGAATTGCCACCCAAAAAGCGAAGGAACACTGCTAATCATCACTGCTGATACTTATCCTAATTTGCCTTGATAAATACAGAGCTTTATGCAACAGAGTGGGGCGGCCTGTTCAAAATAGCTGTTTTGCCTAAAGATGATATGCATTGTAGTGATACAACAAACGACACTCGCCTCTTTATCGAGCAGACTCGCGCTCACGCAATTTTCTGTTGTCAGCATACAGCCCGTCAGCGAATGACATACATAGGACCCATAATCCTTGTCGGGGTCGTACACCTCCCATCGAGAAGCCGGAAAGATCTTATGTCAGCTTCGCAAGGGTCAAGGGTCGCATCAGCTTACATGCTTGAAGCGATTGTACCACGATCGCTCGACGACCTTGCCCGCATGGCTCTCATCCTTCTCCTTCGTAGCGTCCGACATGAGACGCACATCGTCGTGGACGTCAAAGTTGAAGAGCGGCCCCGACTTGCCGCGGGCCTTGTTAATGATAAAATCGTAGAACGTGTAGTGCTGGATGTCAGATTCGGACTGGCTGGCAACCATACATGAGGAATAATAAGATCTTCCTGGCCGTTAGTATGTCCATATGCGCGCCTGTCTCACCTTGATGTACATCATGTTGTCGACGCTGGTTCCGCGCAGCTCTGGGACTTGGGCACGGCACTTGCTCAGAAACGCGGCAATGTCATCGCCCTTGCGACACTGGGTATAAGCACAGAACAATCAGCTAACGCACCTCGACGGTTTTGCGGTGCCCGCTGCCGTCCCAGTACGAGTACGTGATTTCGATCACCTCGTTCTTGATGCGCTCCTGCTCCGCCAACCACGTCTGCCGAAGCTCCTCGCGTTCTCGTCGTTCCTGTTCCTCCCGCTCGCGGTCCGGAAGGAAGGACGTGTCGACAGTTGGGTTCTTCAAAACCTTCTTCTTCTTGGCAGTCGCGTCTGCGGTTAGACACTGCTGCCGGGTAGCGTCCCTCACCGTCTTCGCCGTCTGCTGACCGCTTGGTTCCAACTGAAGTCGTCTCTTCCTCTTCGTCGGCGAAGGAAAGCATTGCACGCTGTTTCTTCTTGTTCTTCTTGGCCTTCTTTTCCGCGGAGCTGGAATTAGCTCTGCCCAGACCCCTGGGAGTGGCTCACATCCTTTCGGCAGCGGTCTTTGCGGCCTGTTTCCGCTTCTCCTCCTCGAGCTCCTCCTTGGTCTTTTGAAAGTCGGAGAGGCTAACAAGGCCCACGGTCGACTTTTTGAGAGCCTCGTCAATCGACTCGGTCACATTTACAAAACGTGCAGCGGGGCGCGAGTCCTGGAGCAAGTTAGCACATGCTTCCCGGAATTAGGAACAAACCTGGAGAGATGTCGTTTGTTGCTGAGCATCTGCCTGACCGCGGCATTGCGCCGCATCGTCAGTTACTGTATAAGATTTCAGAGAGAACCCAGCATACCTCTCCCCCAGCGTCACGCTGGGCACCGCGCTTGTCGTCGGAGCCACCTGCAGCCATGCCGTTTGTCGTCTACGATGGCAAGGGAGGTTGTCAACAAAAGCAAGTGGAGGCTGCTGTGTTGCCAAAGTGTAAATACCTTTGGGCACTGATATCCTAAAGGGCTCGGGTAACGGATTATGCATTAGCACTCCTAATTGACAGGTCACGTGGAGATGGGAGAAAATTCTGGAAAATGAGGTAGAATAAAATTCTGCCTCCACCTGGCTGTCATTTTGAGGGTGGGAGTGTGCTAGAGTGTGTGGTGTGAGTAGTGTGTGGGGGGTGGAGAGTGTGTGTACGACGTACGGTGAGACCTAGAGCCAGAGGGCTGGGCTACGGTGCGACCTGTTCCTGCTTACATACACATTATTGCAGCCACACCACTCACACCACACACCAACACAGACACAACATATTCAACACTTGGCCCTCGCGATCAATCCTTCTCTTGTCCACACCTCTCATTCTCAACTACCACATCTCCTTTCAAAACCGCATACTTGCGACCCTCTACATTTCCCCCATTGCATAGACACCCGATAGACCTCAAAAATGTCCTCCGACGACGTCAAGGCTACCTTCAAGCTCGTCCTCTGCGGTGACGGTGGTACCGTAAGTTTACATCCTCCTCAAGCTCCAACGACGCCTGTTTTGCTGTTGTGACGCCGCTGACACTTCTCCTACAGGGTACGCATTTTGACTACTTGTTTGTGCGATCTCATGCTGACCTTGTTTCTTCCTCTCTCGACACTCCACATTTAGGCAAGGTATGTTGTTGAATCTTTCGCCGCCCAATGGACATCTGCTGACCGCTCAGACCACCTTTGTTAAGCGCCACCTTACCGGTTCGTTTCTCTCACGCACTTGATGCTCTCTTCGAGTGTGCACGTTTGATCGCGAGCTGACGTTCCAGGCGAGTTCGAGAAGAAGTACATCGGTGCGTAGACGACGAGTGATCGACAAGGGGAACAACCTGAACATTCCCCTCGCCACTTGCAAGCCGGGCATTGGCGCTGGTTGTTGACAAATACTGATACTCCACAGCCACCCTCGGTGTCGAGGTCCACCCTTTGAAGTTCCACACTTCATACGTGCGTGTCGCAGTGGCGCGAGAGCCGCAACGATTTGGCTGACATTTAGGGTACCATTTGCTTCAACGTCTGGGACACTGCCGGCCAGGAGAAGTTCGGTGGTCTCCGTGACGGCTACTACATCCAGGGCCAGTGCGGTATCATCATGTTCGACGTTACCTCGCGTATCACCTACAAGAACGTCCCCAACTGGCACCGTGACCTCGAGCGTGTCTGCGAGAACATCCCCATCGTTCTGTGTGGCAACAAGGTCGACGTCAAGGTGTGTGCAGGCCTTGGTCCATTGCTGTGCGCCCCTCGCTAACATCTCCCAGGAGCGCAAGGTCAAGACGGGCAACGTTACCTTCCACCGCAAGAGTGAGTGGCAAATATTTCCTTGGAAAACTGGCGGCCAGGTCCCAAACCAGGTCCGACAAAATGTCTCATTTGCTGACACATCCCCAAGAGAACCTGCAATACTTTGAGATCTCGGCCAAGTCCAACTACAACTTCGAGAAGCCCTTCCTTTGGCTCGCGCGCAAGCTCGTCGGCAACCAGCAACTCGAGTTCGTTGCCGCCACTGCCCTGGCTCCTCCCGAGGTCCAGGTCGACCTCGAGCTCATGAAGAAGTACGACGCGGAGCTTGAGGCCGCTGTCCACAACCCCCTCCCCGACGAGGTACGTACCTGCGGCATTTTTCGAGTAAAGAGGCTATGGCTAACGGGCAGGACGACGACCTCTAAGTTGTTCACGATCCCAGGGCGAGGTGAACCTTTTTATAGCGATAGTTTACCGAGTCATGAATCTCTGCATGTCATGTGTGCTAGTGCAATAAAAGTGATAATGCCGAGTGGTGATGCGTCTGTCTGTTGCGTCTGTCTATCTATTCCTCTGAGGGCTTGGTTGGCTGCCAATCTTCTCCCCTGCGCTTGAGCTTTGAGACGTGCCTATGGGGGAACCGCTCCTGGATCTGGCGCATCTGTGCAAGCTCCTTACGACGCTGGCTGTTGCACATCTCCCTGGACGATCAGCTGTGCTACGTGCCGGAGAGACTCGGTTAACACTCACCATGCACCAACGGCAATCAACAGTCCAGTCCCTACCGACCACTGGCACGCGCTGAACACCTCTTCATGGTCAGCTGTATGCCTCTTCCCCGACTAATACCCACTTCTTGTTCCCAAATATCGGATAGCACCAATACCCGCCCCACCGCTGATGGCGTACAGGAACGTCGAACGCCAACAGGGGATCTGGCTCACGCGGTTGAAGTCGTCCAACGAGACACGCTGAGGTCAGCAATGTCCACTCGGCTCCAAGAACAGAGCGAGTCGTCGTCGGCCACTGCTCCAACGCGGTGCGTGACCTTGGTGCAGGAGATAATGTGTACAGCCGGGGTTGCCTGGAGTGTGGCCTTTCCGACACCTTGGTGAGCTCACCTGGAGTGCGCGCTTGTAGTCTTCGAGTTTGTTGCCGGTCAGTCTGTCTTCCTCCGGGTTGGTCCCCTGGTCGGGCGTGATGGGGCTGTTCCCCGCAGGGATGTTAAGTGGTGGCTTTGGCTCTCGTTTGTCGTTGGAGGACATGGTGTGTTGTGGAGAACGAGGAGGAAGGGGTAGAGCCTCCAAGATGTCGAAAAGTAGAGACTCGGTTGACTGTGTCGGCAGCCGCCCGACGTCAGGCACGGCTCAAGTTGACCCGACACTGCACCCAGGCTCAATCCACGTCTTCGACATCCATATCGCTTCAACATCCGCCCCCACCACACTCCGTCGCGCGTCAGCGGTGCATAGACTCTCGACGATGGCCGCCGCCATGGCCGACTATGCTGAACCCGCGGCACCGCCAGGACAATCTGGAACCAAGGCCGACGGCGTATCCGCCAGCGGCGGCGCAGGCGCGAGCACCGACGTGCCGCGCGAGTCCCTCTCGTCATCGGCGGCAGCTCACTCCCTTGACCTCCCTTCCCTCCTCCCGCTATCTCGGGACCATGCCCTCCTCTCGGCGGAGGAGTTTGACGTGGACGCCTTTTTGCTCTCGCGCATCCACATTCCCCTCGACGAGCTGCGCGCCGAGCTCCGCTCGTACCTGGGCGAACTGCGCGAGGAGCTCGTGCAGCTGATCAACGACGACTACGAGGAGTTTATCAGTTTGGGAACAGGGCTACGTGGCGAAGGCGAGCGGTTGAAGAGCCTGAACGGCCCGCTGGCGTCGCTGCGCGGAGAGGTAGAGGTGAGCTGGACCTCGCCGGATGGAACTGACGCCAGGTTGTGCGCGATGTGCTCAAGGAGCATCAGACGGCAGTACAGGCCAAGCTTGACGAACGATCTGCTCTGCGAGAGGAAAAGGCTTTGCTGGATCTCCTTCAGCGATTGTTCGAAACGCTGGCGCGCGCCGAGGCACTCGAGGGCATGGGCGACGAGCGGCCCAAGGTCGTCACGCGCCTCGCGAACGAGTACACGCAGCTTGTGTACTTGCGCGGCAAGGCGCGCGCGGAGAAGTGCAAGATTGCAGAGAGCGTGTCTCCGCGAGTTGACGCGCTGCGCGAGCGCCTGAGCTCGGACTTGTCCAGCCTGCTCACGGACGCGCTGGAGGCCCGCGACGAGCAGCAGCTCCGCCAGTGCCTGCGTACCTACGACCTCATCGAAGGCTGGTCCGAAGCAGAGGGCGTCGTGCGCAAGACGGTGAGGACGTTCTGCAAGAATACCATCACTGTTACGGCGCTCGTGTCTCCGCCAGAAACCGTTACGCCCATTACACCCACTGCCCCGCCCCTCGGCAGTGCTGAGCGCTCGCGCATCGACGAGGAGAGCAACCTCGCTCAGCTGTACAACCGCATCCTTGCTCAGGTCGAGGTGTATGCGCCATTGCTCAAGCTGGCCAATGCCGTGTCTCCGCAGTTTGACTTCTTTGCCCGTGTGCTCTGGCCCGAGATCGGCACCGCCGTCATCGACAATCTCGGCGGCACCATCTTCGCCGCTGGACGCCCAGAAGAGCTTCATAAGGTATGGCTCAGCATAGGTTATGGTTCTGACGCAACAGCATTACACTACCACACACAATTTTCTGACCCTGCTCGAGGGCTCTGCACCAACAGCCGAAGCGGTCGAGGAGATGCGTGCGAGCCCAACCTACGAGTCGTTCGAGCGAAGGTGGCAGCTGCCTGTCTACTTCCAGTTGCGTTGGAAGGAGATTGTCAACGGTGTCGAGACGGCTCTGTCTGCGCCAGTACCTGCCAATCCCGCCTCTACATCCTCTTCGCCGTGGGCGCTGCCACAGAGCGCCGCGGCATGGGAAGGGTTCCGCCAGTGCTGGGCGCCAGAAATCTACCTTCCCGAGCTCACCCATCGGTTTTGGAGGCTCAGTCTCCAGGTCCTGTCTCGATACGGCACGTGGTTGTCAACCACTCTGAATGGGTTCAAGGCTGGCGGCGACGACGACCCGGCGCAGGACGACGCCGCATTGCGGTTTGCTGCGGCAGCCGTCGCCGATGTCGACGAGCTGTGCAGACGTGTGCGTAACCTGGACACTCTGAAGAAGCTCGATGTCGACTTCCCATTGGGCCTGTCTACCAAGGCACATGCCGACCGCATTGTGTCGATCCTGCAACGACGCTGCGCCGAGCCTCTCAAGCTCGTCCGCTCCGTTGCTTCCCAGTTTCGCGCTGCACCCAGCAAAGCCTCGACCACGGCCAGCCACTTCATCCCCACCGTCCTGCGCCCTCTGCACACCTTTCTTGATGCGCGTCCGTCATTGCAGGCCTACCGAGAAGACTGGGCCACCGCCGTTGTCGAGCACGTGTTGTCGCAGTATGCCAGTATCCTGGGATCAGTGCGCAAGACAGAGGACCTGCTTCGTCGGCACCGCAAGAGCAAGAAGAGTGGCTTCTCTCTGTTTGGCGCCAGCTCGAGCGGGGCACCCGACTCGTCGGACGAAGACGAACGGTTCAGGCGGCAGATGCGCGCAGATATCGACGCTCTGGCAGCCGATGCGCTCACGTTTGGTGTCAAGGTGGACGACATGCCGCAGTGGAAGGAGCTCGTCGACGTCGTTGACAGGCCCGCAGAGGGCGGTCAGTAGTACGCACCCCATAGTATCCACACCATCATTATGCATGGGTCTGTTTAGATCGGTCCCCGTCGCGTCATATGTCAACAATGCAAAGCATGGGGTTGTCACCAGCGCTGCTCGCATTGTCTGTGTCAGTGGACGTGTCATGGATCGCACCTGCGGCCCTTGAGGGCTGATAACGAGCGGCGGCGGAAGTCCGCCGAAGTGCAGTTGTGTGGGGTGAACGGCTCTGGGCGGAGCTACACGGTTGCCCAGGCTGTCCAGATTGGGTGAACGGCGTCTGGGCCGAGGCACGTGACCATCCATAACGTCACGTGATGGGCAGATCTGGAATCATCGGCGTCTATCGGAAGAGAGGCTGCTCACATCAGCACATAGGTCGCCGTCCAGAACCGAGGCGGAGATGCTCGGGAGCCCACAAGTGCGTGTCCCGGCGAACGGCGCGCGAACGGCCAACTTTGTGTGTCGGCTGTCGGGTTGTCGATCTCGTCTGTCCCCAAGAACATGTCTTGGCCTGGTCCCTGGGCGCCTCGGCCATTGTCTCTGCTTGGCCTTGGTCCTCCTAGCGTTGCCGGGCGTGGGAGCCTTGGCTGACACGTACGAGAGCGCCCTGAACAACAACTTTTGTGTATGAATACTGATAAAAGCTGCAAGAGGTTCTCACAGCCGTCATTAGCCACAGCCACAGCCACGATCACATCCCCACGACGATCATCGTCAGCGCCAGCTCTCAGACTGCTTCAGCAACACACACACGCTCTCTCTCTCTCTGTGCTCTTACCTCTTGCTCTGACCTTGGACCCACCCCCGCGTACTTTCTACTCCCACAATGTCGATCCCTTTCCCCGACTTGATCACCAAGCAGCTGCCGTACACAAATTACAAGCTCCTGCAACAGCTGTCAAACGAGTTTAGCGGCATCCCGTTCCCCCCATCGCCCGAGGCTATCGAGCAGGCCATTGCCCTTGCCGACACGGCTATCGCGTCGCCCGTCTTTGACGAGCCCGACAAGGCCGAGGTCCGCAAATGGAAGGAGACGCTCGAGGAGAACTGCGATGGTGAGTAGCGGCGCGTTTACGCCGGCGCGTGGGACCAACATTGGGCAAGACTGATCGCCCCAGACTGGACGCGTATCCGCGACCCGTTCAACCCGCTCTACCGCGTCCTCGTTCAGATGCAGGAGGAAATCCAGTCGTTGCGCCACGAGCTCCGCCGCACCACCCTGCGTCTTGAGGCCTACGATGAGGCGTAAGCATTACCCATTAGTATGTGCGAGTACTGACAGTGACACAGCCGTCTGAACCACGCCCGTCGTCTCGTCGGCATGCCCGCACACCGCTCATACAAGAGCGGCACTTCGACCCCCACTACCAACCCCGTAAGTTTCCAGCCGCGCTCTACCTCGGTCAACCTCTGACGGTACCAGCGCTTCGCGTCCCCTGCCATCATCGACCGTCTGTCGGCCGACAGACTGCGCGACGCCCTCGAGGCGTACCTCAGCGAGACGCCGCCCTTCGACGTCAGCCGCAACCAGATGCAGCGCGCTTTAAAGGTGTGCTGCGGCATGGAGGACGAACTGTCGGCCTAAGTACCCCCAGCATAACCCCCCACACAAGCATCATTCAACAACCGCTCCTCGAACGCGCACTGTACCATAGACGCGCTGTATGTAAAGCTGAATCCGACTCACCCACCTTGCGCAAGCTGCACGGATCTGACTCGTCTGACATGGTTGTTTCGATTGATTGCATATGTTGTCAAGTTACGACAGGGTAGCTTAGGAGCGAAAAGGTGTGGATAATGTACAAATGGCTGCGCTCGATGAGAGCCAGCACATCACAGGCCGATCTCAGCAAAGTCCACTATCATTGTTCCGTCTTCTGCGGCACAGGACGCTTAAGCTCCCTCATCATATAGCTCATTTGATTCTCGCTATTGTGCGGCGACTGATACCCTCCTGTAGAGCCCTCAGCACCGCCCGGCGACGCATCCCAGCTGGGATCATAAGTGGGCGGAAGAGTCTCATGAATGACGTCGGGTTCATGGAAAGCTCCAGCGTCTCGCTCGGTCGTAACGACAACGCGCTGTCGCCGCTGTGCCTCATAACGGCCAGGAGCGACTTTGACCAGCGAATCGCTGCCCGACCGGGACGGTTCTGAAGAGCCAGGCTCCGAGGTAAAATAGCTAAAGCTTGTCAACGGTATTCCTTTACGAATGAGGAGATAACTTACGAATCAGGGTAACCGGCGTTGGTGCTCTGGGCAACGCTACCAGAGTTCTCGTACGGCGCTGCTGTCAGTGATCCGGAGACGCCCTTCTGTACTCACAGTCACTGACGAAGGGGGTCGCCAGGCAGTCTGAGCTATCGACATTGAACTTATCCTCCTCCGGACTTTGAGACTTGTCTCTGTATCGAGTCAGCTCCCTTAGTTGACAACTACACACTGCTTGGAGGCTTTCGAGAAACCAAAGGATCGCTTCTTGCCTGGGGTTGGTCTGCCCTGGGCACGCCTGCGCCGGCAAAGGTACCACACCAAGGCACCGAGGAGAGAAGCTCCGGCAACACCACCGATCTGGGGTCAGTTGAAGCAACATGTTGAGATTGCTGGTCCTCACAACAGCGCCTGCAATCATACCAGGGCTCGGCTTCGGTCGTCCCCTGCATGTCAGTCAGCCACAGTGGATGTCATACTTACAGTTCAAAATGGACGCGCGTCTCAACCTCAACACAATCCAACCACGCGTCTTTAACCTCCGGATCCGTATTGGGGGCATGGGCTAACTCGACTTTCCAGCTGGCGTCTGGGCCAAGCAAAGCGGCATATAAGAGGACCCTGTCAACCACCCATGGAGTGTACGCCGATACGTTCCTTGAAATAGGAGGCATGTAGCGTGACACTGAATCGTCGTCCTGAGTGACAACAACCGAGTAGTTGGCACGGTCTGGCCCCGTCGCACCGTAAATACCCAGGAAATAATTCCCTTTACCGGTGCTCATCGTCATCACGCCATTGGGATCTTTAGTTGACATGCGTTTTGGAGACCATTTTTCGATGGCAGGTGGGACGCCAATGCTCCATTCGCCTTCAAAACTCATGGGCGCTTCGGGATCCCTTATATAGTCCTTGTTCTGTAACCTTACCGGCGTAAAGTAGTCAGGCTTTGTGTTGTACAGGTCACCTTGATCCATACTGCGATCAGCTTGACATCATTATGCAAAGAGGCTCACTGGCCTGGTTTGTCCAGCATGTACGTCACATGTGTGACCCCAACTGCGCCTCGAGTTGGTCGCAGCACAGCTGTGTAGCTATTCGACTGGTCCATCATGATACTCCCAAGAAAAGCGGATTGCGAAAGATGATTAAAGTCGGTACCATTATACTCTCCAGACAGTTCAGCCTTTTTCAGACTAAAGCCGCCGTAATCGTAGATTTCAATGGTAGCGGCTGCAGAGCCGGGCGATTCACTGTGACCCCAAAACCCGTAGAACGATATGTTATTCCCGTGGAAGGTAAAGTTGACGGAGACGTCATTGGCGCCCTCGCTCTCTGCCTTGTCGTCGACAACAGTGTAATAGTACGCCAGCCCCGCTCCAGCCGCCCCGACCTTGGCATCCTCGGGTCGCGTCCTGGTAAAGCTGGCATTCCACTGCCCTGTAGCGTTGCCAGTCACAGAGGGTCGAAAGTTTATCAAGGGAGAGGACGCTGTGATAGTCAATTGTCCTTTGCCATAGTAGTCTAGGCCCGATATGACCATTTGATCAGACGACGACTGGGCAGTCGCTCCCAGAAGCAGTGTAATAAGGAGGATGGCTTGTGAGAGCCACATTGCGAACAGGACGTTCACAGCAGCCAGTGACCTCTGCTTGCTAACGACGGCGACTTGACAATAGTGAAGAGGAAGAAGTTGTTGGAAAGTGAAGAGCCATGTACTTTAGGTGGGTTCGACAATGTCTTTCATGTCTTTCCCCTCCCCCCCTTTTTCCTCTCCTAATAGGGCTCACATCAGCGATGGCAAGCCCACAAGCTCTTGTGCAGCCGTATCACAGGGCACAGTGAGGGGCATTTGCAACAATTACAGGAGAGAGCCACTCGGAACGACGGTCAATACTGTTTGCAGAGTTACACCGCCTGTGGCTACCACTCAGGAGCTCGGGCGGTGTGGGATGCCTCGTGTCTGTGTGCGTGTGAGGATGGGTCACCATCCGCGGCATCGCTCCAGGTCCAGATGCTCCCCGCACAGCCATATGTATCAGGTACTTATTGGCTGTAACACCGATGTCGAGCGCTGTTGGCATGCTGGACGAGTAGGTGTGGTGCATGTGGTGTGAGGAGACCATGTTGTGGCCATTGATCATGCGATTACCCCTTGCATCTAGGGGATCTTCCGGAATGACCTAACCTTGAAACCCGTCAAAGCCGGAAAGTGCCCTAACCCGGCTGTCGACGCCATTCAAAATGACGTCCAACCTGGACCCGATGCCCACAGGGTATCGAGGCTGCCCAGAGATGAGCGGTCATGTGTCTCTTGATAGGGAGCTGAACCAAGGTGATATAGGTCATGCGTGGGTACAGTACGCGAGATGCCGCACTCCCTCTCCCATGATTGGCGAACACATTCGAGTCGTCGTATACACGGCCCGAGTGATGCGGGTTTTGATCGTCCGTCTTTCTCGGACCCAAACGCTAGGTGCACAGGAGCTGAAGTGGTGCAAATGTGAACCCCAAAGTTGCTCTGCCTTGTTTCTCACTCCGCTGAGGGCTACAGTTGAGTCGGAAAGGCACTTAAGCCTCTACCATGCAGCTCTACGCCCGTTGCACGCCCTCTCAACCATCACCATGGCGCTTTCGTCATCCTCATGTGTATGTTGAGGGTGTGACCGCACGCACACGGCATTGCGCCACTCCGATGATTCGCCTCTACCTCGTTCTGTCCTTGGTCCAGGCACTTGAGGCTGTGGACTGCCTCTCCCCTCGAGCACTTGTCTGGGAATGACAATCGTCTTGGCAGTAAGATGCATGCAGAGCAGTTGCAGTGCAGACCTGGCTCAGATGCGGTGTGGCGCTGGCGTTTGATGACCAAGTTGAGGATGACGACGATATTCACTGTCTTTGCCCACCGCATCACAGCGAGACTGTTACTTACAAGCTACTTCCCCTTGATGATTTTGGGTGGGTTTTGGCTAACACTGGTCGCAACAGCACTCTCCTGCTTTTAGCTTGTGCAGACTTTTGACTTTGTGGAAGGGAATGAAGTGGATGACACGCATCCGCCCGTTGAAGATCGGCCCTCATCGGCGGGCGGCCGACATGGTTGTTGGAATGGAAGCCGCACGCGGACGAGCTGGACGGAATGGGTACCTGGAAAGCAGTGGACTGGTAACAGCTACCACTACACAACGGTCAACAGCAGGGACAGCTGCGTCTCAGTTAGCCTTACGTTCTACGGCTCGGCTGTCCGATTCTGCGGGATGTGGGGCATCCCGGGTAGCCCTTCCTCTTCTCCTAGCTCCGCGACGCTGGAGCTTCTCAATACTGTTGGCACTGTAGTTTACACAGTCACCTTCAACGGACTGTTCAATGTGCAGAACACCAAGTACGAGCAAGAATAAGCTGTTCAGCTGAGCCGGCCCGCCAGGGCAGCACGTCGAGAATTGCCGACAAAACAGCTGTCGACATTGTGTTCGCCACGAAGCGTAGTGACAATCAGAGTCTAGAGGGCATCTCAGAGTCTCGAGGGCATCGTCTCCCTTCCAGAGGGCGTGACGCTCTCGGAGAATCCAGAGTTTCTTGGCACGTTGATGGTAACTGAAGCACAAGCGTTCGTTCTATCAGAGGTGAGTGCGACAAGGTAGAGAATGCGGAATGGTACAGACAACACCACCATCGTCACACGGCTGGAGACGCGCACCGCGAAGTCCGACGACTCGCCAGGGAAGATGACACCCGAGCAGTGGAGTAACCTTGTGCAGTCGTCAGAGCCAGTGTCGGCTAGTCAGCCTCCTCATATTCAAACTCAGAGGCAGCGGGACGCATCGAAACTGCCGCTGATGTACAACCCGTTATGGAGGAGCGGGTGGACGTCAACCAACGGACCGTGACCCGCAGGAAACGATACCCGCGGAAGAGGGGCCAGCGTGTAATTTGTGTTAAGTGTGTACAGAAACGAGTTGGGTCGAGTTCCAACAATCACTTTAGCAGTGACGAGCTGCCTATCAGCACTTCCGTGAATGACTCCACCTTGATGGTTGTATCGCCAAGATGTATATAATCATGGCAAGGTCAGAAAGCGTCGTGAGTGTACTTGTAAACATCTTAAACTTTGGGCAAGTGTGCAAGCATGACTAATCCTGGGGGTTTAAAAGCGACTCCGAGGCAGGCGCTTGTGACGGCGACCCTCGGTCATACAGCACCGGTTGAAAGGGGATATCCGTGTTCATCGCAATGTGCACCGAATCGCGCTTCAGCGTCGGAAGCCGTGACTTCGTTGTCCGACGGACTTGGGGTTTGGGTATCCGTTGGATCCGGGCGGACACTTTAGCAGGTAGAACTCGCCATGCCAAGTCAGTAGAGCTAGCTCATCAGTCGCAACTACCGAGCTATAAATGGTCCTGGTCCGGACATCGTTTGAGATCGGTTTTGATGGGGATAGCACTGCACCCCGCAAACTGTCAATCCAGTGCAAGCCTGGCGATGCCAAGATCGTGTGGATGCAAATCGATACAGGATGGCTGTTCTCACCTCTCACCATGCTGTGCACCCCCATGTACGCACTGCCGCAACTGCTCCGTCGGCGAAACGACAAGAGCACTCAAACAGCTTGTTGTATAACGTTAACAGCTTATCCCCCCTTGTCAACCCGATTTCAATTTGTACCGTTCTCAAATGCAAACTCGTTATTGATAAAGCTGATACATTAAGCGTTTTCCTATTGAACCATTGACATTCCGGCAGAAAGTCAATGGTATTCCGCCAAGACATCCACCACAGTGTAAATATCTTTTATCAATTTTTCGCTCAATTGTCCTAAAATGTTGAGTCTGGGGCCACAACAGACAATAGACTTCGGCAGTTCATGAGCGATGGATTCCGACTCTGGCCGTGTTGTTACTGTAGCTATCACTCATCTCCCACGGCCTGCTCAACACCATGGACTCGTACCAGACCCCCCTCTCCTCGTATGTAGCGCCTCGGGCCTGCAAACTGACAGTACAGGCGCTATGCGTCCAAGGAGATGTCCAAGCTCTTCTCGAGCGGCGTATGTTGATGCTGGTTGACAACCACTGACCCTAGACCCGCTTCGGCACCTGGCGCAAGCTCTGGCTCAACCTTGCCATTGCTGAGAAGGTAGCGTAAATTTCAGAGTCCTAGCTGACGACCAGGAGCTTGGGCTTCCTATTTCTGACAAGGCCATTGAGGAGATGAAGGCCAACCTCGAGCTGGACGAGGCTCAGATGAAGGTTGCGGCCGAGGAGGAGAAGAAGCGCCGCCGTGAGTAACCTCGGAGTCCTGGCGAGATGATCTGCGGGCTGTGTGACGAGAACTCTCTAACACTCAGACGACGTTATGGCCCACGTCCACACGTTCGGCACCGTTGCTCCTGAGGCAGCTGGTATCATTCAGTGAGTCGAGCGATGGCTTGGTATGAATCGTCTAACATAGTCAGCCTCGGTGCGACATCGTGCTACGTTACCGACAACGCCGACCTCATCTTCCTCCGTGACGGTCTCGACATCCTTATCCCCAAGCTGGCGATTGTCATCTCCCGCCTGGCTACCTTTGCCAAAGAGTACCGCGCTCTGCCAACCTTAGGCTTCACCCACTTCCAGCCTGCGCAGCTGACGACCGTCGGCAAGCGTGCCACTCTTTGGCTCCAAGAGCTTCTGTGGGACCTGCGTAACCTCGAGCGCGCCCGCAACGACATTGGCTTCCGCGGCGTCAAGGGTACGACTGGTACCCAGGCCTCATTCCTTGCCCTTTTCAACGGCGACCACGACAAGGTCGAGGCCCTTGACAAGCGAGTCACTGAGCTCTTCGGCTTCCCCTACGCCTACCCCGTCACTGGCCAGACGTACTCGCGCAAGATCGACTACGACGTCCTCACGCCGCTCTCGAGCCTTGGTGCCACTGTCCACAAGATGGCCACTGACAGTGGGTCTTGAGACTTTCGAGTTCATGCTGACGTCCAGTTCGTCTCCTTGCCAACCTCAAGGAGATGGAGGAGCCCTTCGAGAAGGACCAGATTGGCTCGTCGGCCATGGCGTACAAGCGCAACCCTATGCGCTGCGAGCGCGCCTGTTCGCTGGCCCGCCACCTTGGCATCCTCTGCCAGAACGCCTGGATGACCTCGTCCGTCCAGTGGTTCGAGCGTACCCTCGATGACTCGGCCAACCGCCGCGTCACCATCCCGGAGGCGTTCCTCACCGCCGACATTCTCCTCACCACGCTCCAGAACATTACCGAGGGTCTCGTCGTCTACCCCAAGGTCATTGCGCGCCGGATATCGCAGGAGCTGCCGTTCATGGCCACCGAGAACATCATCATGGCCATGGTCAAGGCCGGCGGTGACCGCCAGGTGTGCCACGAGAAGATCCGTGTGCTCTCCCACGAGGCCGGTGCCGTCGTCAAGGAGCAGGGCGGCGAGAACGACCTCATCGAGCGCGTCAAGAAGGACGAGTACTTTGCGCCCATCCACAACCAGCTCGACGCCCTCCTCGACCCATCGACCTTTGTCGGCCGCGCGCCAGAGCAGGTCGACGGCTTCCTCAAGGAGTGGGTCGAGCCCGCACTCAAGCCGTACGCCGAGTCGCTCAAGAACGTCAAGGCTGCTGAGCTTTCCGTCTAAGCTTGGTCGGGGAGCATAGGCACATTTGTGGCCGGCATCGCGCTGGCAAAACTAAAATGTTCTGTTCTGAAATGAACAACACAAAGGGATCATGTAACTGGGGTTGCTGATGCATCGTACTGAAAATGCTGTTGGCCTTGGCCGGTCTCAATGTGGGAAGGCTTAGTGGAGCATAAAACCCGTCTTGAACTGACAAGGAGGGGAATCTGTCGGCTTCTAAGCGCTGTGCGCGCTGGAAGGCCTGAGCCCATCAGAAACAGAAGATTCTCGTCTTGTGGTGATGGAGAGTTTTTGGGACTTAGATATTCAATGGATACCGCAGCAAACCAGAGAGTCAGACATCGACGGAAAGGAAGTATGATGGCATCAAATGCATGTAAATAAGACACACGTAGTGTAGAAGACACATCTCTCAGTTGCACAACTCACAGTGGATCTCAGGTTACGCAGCTCTCAGAGGACGACCCTCTGCGTGGCCGTAATGGCCTCGGCGCCGAACCCCGTCAATCGGTGCGAGCTCTTCTGCGGGCGGCCCGAGTGCGGTTGCCCCTACTGCGACGAGTGCAAGGGCCAGTACTGCCACTGTGACCGCCGCGTAGTGTGCGAATGCCGCCCTCTGTGCCACTACCTGCAGTGCTTTGCGGCGCGGTGCGAGGCACCCCACACCTGGTCCAAAATCCTCGACTGGCCCTTCGAGGGCGCCGAGCACTTCTACTGCAATCGCCGTGTGTACGCCGTAGATATCTCAGCTGACTGCAGACGACCCGCGAGACCACCATAACCCGCCCCAGCTCTGCGCGATGCCCAGATGTCACAAGCGCGCCTGTCACTATTTCACTACCTGGGAACTGGGTCTGGGCGTTCCTACGACCAAGGGCTGGTGCGCCGAATGTGAGATGCCGCTCATAGACGGTTGTGCTAAGTGCAGGTTCTAGTTATGGTCAGCACGAGGAGGCTTAGTGGCCACACAGCGACGGTGGACGCCCAGACCGCCAGAGATTAGGGAGGTAGGAGTGAAGCAGTGCCACAAAAGATACTACTATGCTCAACAACAACGGTGAGCCGTACTTTAAGCAGCTGACAACGGTTATGTGCACTCATAGCTTCAGCTGCGTCAGAGTCCTGCTTCCATCACAGCGATGGCACCCGCACGGCGTGTGGACTATGGTGACAGCTCGCGCAATACTCCTGGCTACTGCGCCTGGCCACGATTACCAGCGACACGCGACGCGACGGCCAAAACGCAGATCTTAATTAACGCTGAGCTCAGCGATCAGCGCATGCACCCATGCACCGGGCAGCGGAACGCCGACTCTCGCGTGGTTGAAAGTTCTCGACCATTCTGCGCATATTGCTTTCCTGACTTGCATCGCGCATCGTGCACGCTGCCAGGGATGCATGTAGCTTGCAGCTCGATTACCACCGGTCCACTCTGTATTACACTATGACGTATGCCGCCATACAACATTCGGTTATTGGGTGTCGCGTTCATTATGACGTATTGGTGACGCGATGGTGTCCGTTTTTCCTGTCCTTGAGTTTACTGACTCCAGCACCGAAGGCGGGACGGCCGTGATGACGGACGAGCTCGAGACGTGAGCGCGCACAGTATAAAGTAGGAGTAGTGCGCTGAACAGCGGTTTTTCCATCTTCCTTTATCCACGCAAGCACATCCAACAACAATGTCTTCGAACAAGGCCGACAACAACGAGCACAATGAGCGCTTCCAGGAGGGCGAGGCCAACGCGCACTCGAACCTCGACTCTAGTAAGTGTAGCTTGCGTTGTCGCGGGCATAGCTCCGAGGGCTTTTTTGATCGAGCAAACCGCACCTCCTTGGAACTCTGCTAACATTCCAGAGGACGAGCGCTCCATTGCCAACCGCCTCGCGGCCGAGGAGGCTGACGACGGCGAGAAGGACACCAAGGAGGTCCGCGCCCTCAAGGAGGACCCCACCCTTCCCGCTAAGATGCACGGCAACGAGCCAAGCCGCGGTGCCAAGATCGACGCCCAGATCCAGGCTGAGGAGGAGGCCGAGCTTGAGCGCAAGGGCAAGGCCTAAATAATCTCATACGGGTCAGATCATAGCAGAGCAGTATACCATGCAACCCCTAGCTCTGCCACATTGTAGCTCGCGTCGTCTGTGTTGGAGTTTGTCTCACGCAGTGGTGTATACATAACGTTTACAACAGATTATCGGCTTTAACTAACTTGTGTTTATCGGGACGTCTCTGAATCACAGATGACGCTCACATAATGTTGTTTCGGGAAAGTTACATGAGGGGGATGAGGGTCAAATTTGGAAGGGGGTCGTCGACACGGCGTCGCTGGGTGGCCTTGCGGCGTGCGCGCTGGGGTCGGGAAGGTAGTCTCAGAAGACTCTGAGACCGCTCGCTGTTGTTGCTGGACCGCGACGTGGTCGTGAAGAGAGACACCATGGGCGCGCCAACAGGGTACGTAGACACGGGGTACGAGGGGTAGTATGCCGCGGAAACTGGCGCGGCCGTCACCTCGGCCATCTCGGGCTCAGAGGGGGGCGTAGAGGTCAACTGCGGCGATGGCGGCCGCGTGCTGTAATCTGGGGCGGGCGGCGACGTGGTGGAATTCAGTGGCGTGATACTTCGTGGCGTGAGCTGTGGCGGCATGTCCTCGTCGTCCACAATTAGCAGCTCTGGCTTCGAGCGCGATGGGAGGTAGCCTGCGGTCAGCATTGACGCAATACAAGAGGTCAGGAGGGGCGTTTGGGGGTGTAGCGCGATCGTGGTTCTGTGTCAAGCACCCCCAGGTGGGCGCGGCACTCGCCCATTGTGACGCCCAATGCTACTCACTGTACGAGGGAAGTTCTGGGTCACTGTCGCACTCCAAGTGCGTGCGTACGACACCACTACGAGCACTCGACCTGCGCCTATCGACATGGGCAGTCTCTGGGGCGGGAGGTCGTAGGTCGCCAGGGGCAATCACTGTGAGGAAGCTTAGGATCCGATCGGCCGTTTCGCTCAGCTGAGGTCTAGTGGTCTCGGACCGCTGGGTCATCGCGGGTTCGGGAAGGAGAGGTTGCCGCCGACGGACGATCCAGCCCTTTATCGCGACGTAAAGACATTGTCCTGAACGTTAGCGTAAAGCCGGCCTAGTCTGCCACTCACCCAGCCACAGGATGAGGATAAAGACAAAGACGATTATGAGGCCAAAGATGTAGACCATCGTGGGCTGCTGGGTGGGAAAGGCATGGGACCGCTGAGAGGAAGCTTATCAGGCCGAGGTGTGCTCAGACCGCCGTCGGAGGGGATGATTGTCGCGAGGTGTAGATGTCGAACAGCCCAAGCGATGAAGTAAATTTAACTGTACGAGGCCAAGGTGGACACAGCCTTGGTTATCTATTCTGAGTTGAGTGGGAGCGTAGCGGCGACTCGAGGCGTTAGTTTCGTATCGCACGTACAACCGGTCAGAGGAGGGGCACGGGGGCGATATAACGTATGGCGCCATGGTGACGTTAAGACGTATTAGCTCTGACAAGCCGCTACACTACAGTCCGACTCGGGCCACATTACCAGTATCCTCCCTCTCGATACGCTGCGCAGCAATGCGCCCTCCACCTTGAACGCTTGTGCGCAGAGTCAACATGTGAGCATAGCATCAGAGGTTAGCGGCAATGACAGATCCCGGCCGAGCGCCTCGTTCACGTGCAGAGACATTACCGCACACGAGCAGAGGGATAAGAGGTGGAGGAGTGGAGGATGGAATGACAAGATGGAGTAACATGACCAATACTAAACACCACATGACATTACCCGAATCTCCCGCCAATCCAGAGCGGCCACAGCCGGATGCTCAGGCACCAACACGGGAGTCCGCAGAGCACCGTCTGCGTTGGACATCGCGCATGTCCGATGTCCAACGCCTGTTCGACTCTCGCGTGTCTTTGCGGGCAAGCTCTTCGTGATGATCTCGTTGCCGCCGGGAGGGGCCTGGCCGTCGTAACTGACTCAGCTCCGGCTCTTGGCATCCACAATATGCTTCTTGGCAATGAATGCTCGGAAATAATATCATGACAACCTTCTGAACCTGTCTAAACTACTTTGTCGTACACTACAATTGCGGATGTGGCACCCAACATGTATGTCCTGGCGGCTTTTAAACTGCTCCGTCCGACTCTGCCGCTTCTCTCCCAAACTCTTATCATTTAAAGCTTGGCGCGCTCACGGGTGTGGGCGGCCTTGTGGAGGGCACCCTTGGTCTTGAAGTAGTCACGGACCTTGGCGCGGGCAACTTCGACGGCGTTGGCGTCCTCGACAGTCGAGGGGACAGTGACTGGCGAGTCAAAGTCACCCTCGGTGGCGTTGGCGAGGAGCTCGCGGATGACTCGGCGGAGGGTCTTGCCCGAACGCGTCTTGGGAATCATGCCGACACCCTGGATGACACCGCCGAGCGATGCGATGGCGCCGACACCAGAGCGCACGAGCTGCTGCAGCTCGGCCTCCAGCTCCTTGTCGGGAATGGCGCTGGTGGGGTGGTCGGGTGTAGACAGCGTGACAAACGCGAAGGGCAGCTCGCCCTTGAGCGCGTCGGGGATGGCAACGACACAGCACTCGGCAACGAGAGGGTGCGAGGCAATGGCCTGCTCAATGGCCGCAGACGAAAGACGGTGCGCCGAGACGTTGAGGACGTCGTCGTTACGCGCCATGACGTGGACGTAGCCGTCCTTGTCAATGTAACCAGCGTCACCAGTGTCCATAAGCTCTCCGCCGAAGCGCTTGAGGTAGCCGTTGTAGAAACGCTCCTCGTCGCGCCAGAGGGTGCGGAAGGCGGTGGGGGGCAGAGGCAGGCCAAGGACAATGTTGCCCATCTCGCCGACTGGTACGTCCTTGCCTTCGTCGTCGACGATCTTGATGTTGTAACCGGGCATGGCCTTGCCAGCCGAACCAGGCTTGAGGAGAGCGGGCGGGTGGTTGTCGATCTTGGTCGTGCGGTCAAGACCAGCGTGGGGCATGAGGGTGCGCGACGTGATCGGCGAACCGACCTCAGTGGACCACCAGTTGTCGATGCACTGGGCGCCACGGGCTGCGTACTGGTTGAGGTACTGCTGGTACTCGACGATGAGCGAGGGCTCTGACCGCTCGCCGGCAAGGAAGATGCCCTTGAGGGAACGAAGACCGTTGCGCTCGCCGTACATGGTGAGGAAACGGGCCTCAGGGTCGTCGCGCTTGATGGCACGGAGCGCAGTGGGCGCGCAGTAGAGCATGTTGACGTTGTATTCCTCAATAATGCGCCAGAACGCCGAGGCGTCGGGGGTGCCGACGGGCTTGCCCTCGTAGAGAACGGTGGCAGCGCCAGCGAGGAGAGGGGCCATGATGATAAAGGCGTGGCCGAGTACCCATCCAATGTCGGACGCGGCAAAGATGCAACCGCCGGGGCCGGGGACACCAAAGACCATGGCGATGGAGAGGTGAAGACCGACGGCGTGGCCACCAGAGTCACGGACAACACCCTTGGGCACACCGGTAGTGCCAGAGGTGTGCGAGATGTAGCATGGGTCGGTCGAGGGGACGGGGACGGCCTCGGCCTTGACACCGCGGAGCTTGGCGTCGTACCACAGGTCCTGCCACGAACGCTCGCCACGAGCCTCGTCAATCTTCCACGGGTACTGCTCGCGCTGGTAGATAATGACACGCTTGGGCTTGTACTTGGCCTCCTTGATACCCTCGTGGACGAGGTTGCTGTACGGGATGGGGGGCTTGTTGCCGTCAATGCCGCACGACGCGGTCAGGATAACATCGGGCTCGACAGCGTCGATGCGCTGGCCGAGTGCGGGGCCGGAAAAGCCACCAAAGACCATGCAGTGGGCCGCACCGAGGCGGTTGGACGCCAAGATGGCAGTGACAGCGGCTGGGATCTGAGGCACTACACAAAGTCAGCATTCTGCGGGGACGATCGGATCGGAGCGGCAGTGGAAGGTGTGGTGGTGGCGGTTGTGCCTGGATGTGGCCACATCGGGTGATCGATCGGGTGGGGCCCGCTGTATACCCGCTTAGGCTAATGCGGGGCCAGTCCGCACCCAAGCAACGTTGCGACCAGATGGAACTGGGGGGGGGGGACCGAGCACTCACTGTAGACGAGGACAACGTCGCCCTTCTTGACGCCCTGCTCGCGCAGGAAGCCGGCGGTGATCTCGACATCCTCGAGGAGGTTGGCGTACGAGATGGTGCGCTTGACGCCAGTTACTGGCGAGTCGTAGTGGATGGCGGGCCAGGTGCCGCGGCCAGCGTGAACGTGACGGTCGACAGCGTTGTAGCAGGTCGAGATCTCACCCCCGGGGAACCACTCCCAGGTGGTGTGCTCGGCACCGCTCTTGAGGCGCTTCTTCTGGACCTTGACGGCAGAGTCGGGCTTCTTGTGCCAGTGGAGCTGCTTGGCCTGGTGGGCCCAGAACTCCTCGGGGTTGCGAAGGGACTCGGCGTGGACCTCGTCCTGAAGGTGGCGGTCGGCCCAGAGCATGTTATCTACAGTGTTGATCGATGGCGTGAAGAGGCTAGAGGACGAAGAAGGGCTTTGTGCGCTGTCTGGAGCGTGGGTGCGAAGAGACCGAGGAGCCGGGCTTGTGCGCGGTAGTGACGGGCCTTGGACGAGCGGGGCAGCGAAGCGTACACGCCGTGACGCAGAGAGAAGAGCTGTGACAGAAGAGAGAGAACGGTGATGGGGGGCCATTACAGGATGGATGGTCTTGACATATAATATACTGTGGCGCCAGGTCTGACAGAGGGTTTGGACTGGTTTGGACGGCCCGAGAGCGGCTTACAGCTCACAGTGCAGTCGGACGCGCCGAGACAAGCAATGCCGCGCAGGGATTGTGGGGGGCGCGGGGCCTACCGACGAACCAGAACTGACCAGGTCGCACTGTTGGCCGAGCAGACAGGGCTTCAACAATGTGGGGTTGGTTGTGGGGGCCAACGACGGCAATAGAGCTGTGTTGGTGGTCGTGAGACGTAGTGGTTGGGGGGTCACTGCACGGATAAGCCGCAGCACCTCGGCGGTGGCGCTGTCAAAGGGCTTTGATTACTCGGGGGCTGTTCAGGACACACCGGGCACTATCCACATAGGGCGACCTGAAGAGAAAGACTGAGTAGCCAGAGGTGAGACCTTCGCACCGAGCTGTAGCTCGGCTAACAGTTCAAGCCGAGAGATTCTCTTGTCTGCGCTTGTTTCTCGGAGCCAGCACCACGATGGTTAGAGGATGGCATCAGGGAGGGAGACGAGAGTGAGAGAGTGCACGGCGGGGTCCCCTGGGGTTTGGCACGCTCCGAGCAGGGAACTTGTTGGGCCCACATGGGGGAGATAGTATGGGGTCAAAGCCCAAGCCACACTGCGTCAACCGCTCTACGCCCGACCACAAACACCCAGCCAGCGTTGCTCATTCCTCTTCTGCCTAAAAGTATGCTCAGCCATATGCTCTGGCACGTAGTGGTTCACAACCCCGCATTTTAGCCGCTGTGGTGGAATGTTGTAGACATTGGTTTGTTTGGCGTTCGCGATGTAAACACGAACCACATACACATGCCCAGACAAACGTTGCGACGATCTTGATCGCCGGTGTCAAACAGACGCCGTCACCCATTGCTACACAACACCAAGCCCCTTAATTGCCGCTGACGCTCTGATCCGAGAATCTCTGCGTGCACAGATGTCCCAAGTCCAGACTGTTCAAGGCGTGATTGGAGCACGAGCCACTGTCCACATGCATTCTCTTGGCAGTTCACATCTTGCTACGACCTGCAACTGCCGGCCCGCGGCCCGGCATATACAAGTTGCGGGGACCCGTGTGGGGTTGCCTGACGGCTATAGCACCTCTGTGCCTTAATCCCGACAGACAGAGTAGCCGAAGCACATCTCCCGATTGGAACCCGGTCTATCTCCCGCGGGGGCCAGCTTTCTGGCGGCGTCCAAGGTTACTCTGTACTTAGCGCCTTCTGTACGTCTTCGGTGTCCTTGACATCTGCCCATCGGGGCCGAGCGAGGTCGTAGCCCCTGTGTCACGTTAGCGATGCTCATGTGCTGCATGTGCTGTCACAGTCGGAACCCGCGCGGGGTTCGGAAGACATCGAGACTTACTGGACCGTTCGACCAAAGCTGCTCACGTCAGCGACATGCATCAAACAACAGCGGCCTTCAAACGGTACTCACCTCAGACCGCCAAGACGAGAGACGGGCACAAGAGCTTCAGGTAGCACCTTGAACTTGTCCTCTGGGTCGAAGATGAACTCCTTCTGCCAAGTTAGATCCAGCCTTGGGCATGTGGGATTCTTGGGCGATCAACTATAACACGTGCACAGCGATCAACTAGAACATGTTTGTGCACGTGCAGAGCCCAAGTGATTCATGACTCACGGCGTGGATCCGTTTCACGCGCCCGAGCACCATCGTGTACACGACCGACTTGTCGTCGCTCTCAATATCGTGCACATGCGAGAGTTCGCACTCCATCGAGAACGCCGCCTCGGCTACGTGTGGTGGCTTGATTGTCCTGCCGTTAGAGCTCTTTGCGTCGCCTAGGTGTACGCACTCTGACTCGCGCTTGGTCAGGCCCGCCAGCGACCACTCGTCTGTTCCCGGCGGCGAGTCAATAGCAGTGTAGTTGGCTGCCTCGACAAACGGCTCAGAGATGATGCTGACGCTAAACTCTTTTGTCTCGCGGATATTGAACGCAGTGTCTGCGGTTAACAGGATCCCCGACATCCCAGCGCACCTTTGTAGCCGCCACGCCCGTCTGGGTTATTCTGAATGGACACCATGATGGTCGGAGGGTTATGCGACACCATGTTGAAGTACGAGAAGGGAGCGAGCTGTAATCAGAAACGGCCCGGGCTGACCCTCACATTGTATTTGCCCTCGGGGCTCATCGACGACACAAACGCGATAGGACGCGGGGTAATGGCGGTGACCAGGAGCTTGTACCGCTGCGCTGCCGCAAGCTCTTCAGGTTTGATATTCCGCCATTCTGCAGCAGACGGCTCAAACTTCGGTGCCAGTGGCTGTTGTTAGATTCGTTGTCCTCCGGCCTTGGCAGCTTACAAGGTTGTTCAGCCCACCGCCAGGCTTGAAGTGAATATCAGGAGCCTGGGTGAGCTCGAAAGAGTCGTCGCGGCGAAACGGCACGCGCTCAGCCTCAGTCTCTGAAGGTCAGCTAACATCAATATCTTCTCTATGTTACCTTTAAATGGTCGACGGGCGGACATTGTTGACGTGCTGGCGAATGTTCGGCGAGAGACCGGCTGTTGGCACTGGTGTCGCGAAGTGCTCCAGGAGGGCGGATGAAATGCGATCGAGCGGTGTAACCTGTGCTGTTTGACACTCTGCGCCAGGAAGCTTATATACCGCTGGAACTGGCGAGTTGTCCTCATGCGGAAATGTCTTGATGAACAAGAAGATGGACAAGAACAACAAACCGGTAGTTGCGATGGCGCACTTTCGGAGTGGATAACGTCATAACCGAAATGGGTGGAACGGAAATTCCGTCGATGAACCGAACGCCCGCTTATCGGCACTTATCGGCCATCAAGATACGCGCAAACATGCATACGTGCTAAACTGTACAGTACTACAAAGGTTGTAATTACAACAGGTCGTCCGAGCCCTCGTCGCGGCCCAACTTGTCCCACCATGCACGAGCCGACTCGCTGATATGTGGTATATCGGCGCAGTCGTCCGTCTGACTGCTGGACAGGTCCGTCGCTGCGTCAGTGGGGTATGAGGCTGGCGGGGGCAGTGGTGAGCGATCGCTGCTATTGAGAGACTCGCGCTGTGCGCGGTGGCGTTCCATTGCGGCGTCGTCGCGTTTGGCTTGTTCACGCACCCCCGAAGGCCGCAATGACGGGTGTGGGGGGGCCATCGGAACGGGTTGCAAACCTACAACCTGACCGGGCTCGAGCTCAGATGGGTCGTCGTCGTCGCCAAAGTCGAGGTCCTCCTCGTCCGAGAAGGCGGTCTCGAAGTCTCGCGTCTCGCTTGTCTTCCCAGATCGGAAATAGCCAAACGCTTCGAGCCTCGACTGAGATGACGATGCGTGCTTTGTGCGCTTCTGGGTTGGTGGGCGGGACCGTACGGGCATGGGCGCTACGCGGCGCTTGTCGGACTGTGACAAAGAAGAAAAGAGGGCATGGTCAAGGCCACGCCTCCGCTTATCGGCGTCAACCTCGGAGTGTCGGACAAGGGGCTTGGCAGGAAACTGTCGCGGTGTAAGTTTACCGTGCGATGCCTGCTTCGACGGTGATGGGGATGACGGCTGGTTGCCGCTGTCTTCATGGCCAGAATCGCTGGAAGGCACAGGCTTCAGGCCTACAGAGGCAGATAATTCCAAGGCACCTCTATGCGGAGACGACGACTTATTCGGCGACGAGGACTCGAAGAGAATGGGGAAGGACTGGGAAGGGATAGAGGGCGCAATCTGATGTCAGCTCTAGTCAACGCGTAGAAGCTCACGCTGTCGACGTCGTCATTATCGCTTTCGGGCTGTTGTACCGCCTTTGTCATGTCGGCCTCCTCGGCAGGCTCTACCACACCACCACCGCCCCCACCAAGGCTCCATGTGATCAAAGTCTCTGCCTCCATCTGCACAGGCCGCCACTCGGTAACAGGCTTGGGTGACGGCGATGCGGGCTTGAAGACAGGCTGCTTGGGTGGAGCGGGAAACTCGAACAGTGTCTCCCCGTAATCGCGTCGTTGCGGAGTACGAGACTTTGGCGGAGTAACATGATGGTGGTCGACGCGGCGCTTGTGGGGTGTTGTGGAGCCTGGCCTCGTGCGTGTTGGCGTTGGACGCGCCGGCGACAGCGCTGGCGATGCTTCCCGGGTGCGGGGTCTGTCAGGAAAGGCAGAAGGAAACGCGCGGCTGTTAGACGCCGTCATGCGTGGCCTGGGCTGGCGTCGCGGCGGCGAGAACTGTTCTCTTGAACACACTGGCTCAACCACAGCGGAAGAGTGCCGACGCAGAGCGTTGGTGTTCTTGCTTGCCAAGGGCGCTCGTTCGCTCGGGGACGAGGCGCGAGGCGACGAAGAGCGATCGGAAGAAAGATGGGCTAACGTCTTTGACTCGCCTAACGCTCTCTTGTATCGTGTCTCTTGCACGCGCAGTATAGCGTTCTCATCCACCGCCTCGCGAGCATCCAGACGCTGTCGCTTGCGCTCGCGTTCCACAGCGCGCTGCTCTTCCCGTTCCTTGCGAGCGGCGTCACGCTCCGCCCTCGCGGCCTCTTCGTCCACCACAACATTTTCACGTCGCCAGGGGGACACGGCCGCTCGACGGCGCGCGCTGTCTTGTCCACAGAGGCGCTGGTGGCGCGCGAGGACGGACGCGGGGACTGGAGTCAATTGGCGTAATGACAGAGGTGGCGCCTCGGGCGTTGCGGGGCTATGGACAACGTCGGGATTGGGCGAGTGGGCAGCGCTTGACCGTTTGGATGGCTTCACCGGCGATATAGGCGGAGGGGGCAGCGCCTCACGCCAGGCGCTGACACTTGCCGTGCGGTCGAGATCAAGACGAGGTGATCTTCTAACCTGACTTGTGCGGGGGGTGGACGAGGTTGCAAGGTCAGCCACGGTTCGTTTCTTTGACTGTGGTCCCCCGGTCGTTGGTGGCGTCATGTAAGAATCGATTCCGCGCGCCGTCGCTGTCGGCGTTGAGTCGGGCACTCGACGTTTCTTGGCCGCGGATCCAGACGCCGTCGCCGTCGCTCCCGTTGCGACGCGTCGTTTCGCTGTTGAAGACGGGGGAGTGGCAATTCCAGCATGCGCTCGGAAGCGGGGATCTACTAGAGGGCGTTGTAGACCCTTGGCTGGTCGATCGACCTTGTTCGCCGACACCCATTTGTCGGGGTCTGGGAGTAGTGGAAGTCGGTGGCTGGACATTGTGGCGTCGAGGGTGGCCAAATATGTTAGAGCTGAAGGCCGTGGGTGTGCTATCCCGTTAAAGCGAGCAGCATACCCTCGGGTAGTGGAGTCGCTGTAATAGTTATGATGGTGACCAACGTCGAAGGGACGACGTCAAGCGCGTCAACATACACAACCCGTACAACCCACAGGCACACCATGGACAACCAACAAAGCAAAGTCAAGCGCGTGGTGGAGGCCACGTGGACCACGTGGTGAGACTTAAAATGCCACACTGCGGCATTTTTGCAAGTCCGTCCGACGCCCTCCGCCCGACTCCACCCAGCGTGCCCAGCCAGCCAGCGGCGTCTGATTCCCTTCACCCAGGACAAAGGACAATAGGCGTCTCGCTGTGGGCTCGGCTCTGCTACGGTGGGCCAAGTCTCCACTCACCCTGGGTGCTACGCTCGAGCTCGTCGCCAATCCCATTGTTCGTCTTCGGTCTACCTCGTCTCAACTCCCCTCCGTACACCACACCACTCCTAATCACCATCACCATGGTCGCCCTCCTCCGCTCCTTCCGCGCCGTTCAGGCCATCGCCCGCCCCGCCCTCGCGGCCCCCAAGGTCAACGTTGCCCGCGCTTTCTCGGCCTCTGCCCTCCGCGCCGGCGCCGGCGGCCCCCCTCAGCTCCTCGGTGACGGTGTCAAGGCCGGCGAGGTCCCAACCGAGTGCGTCTCTTTTGGTTCCTGGCTACTCCCGACCCGCGCGCTGCCTTCTTGCCATGGCCTGCAGCGGTAGGAGGTCTGCGCGACCACCTGCCGTTCTTGCGGGAGATGCGGCACCTGGCGTCAATATTGTCGTCGGAGCGGCCCGGGAAACCTTCATACCCCGCGCCACATTCATGCTAACGTGAAACAGCTACCAGCAGGCCACCGGTATCGAGCGTTTCGAGCTCATCGGTAAGGCTGAGGGCGTCGACGTCTTCGACATGGCTCCTCTCCAGGCCGACCGCATCGGCACTGTCCAGGACCCCATCGAGATCCTCTCCTACGTGCGTCATTTCCCGATCTCGTGCAGAGTCATTACGAGTGGCTGCAAGCGCTTGCCAACAGGCGCGCTGCCCTGCCTACTGTTGAGCGCAACACATGCTAACTCCGCTACAGTACCCCCTGCGCCACGTCGGCTGCACCGGTTTCCCCGCCGACTCGCACGACACCGTCTGGCTCCAGGTTAACACCGAGCTCAAGAACCACCGCTGCCCCGAGTGCGGCTCCGGTACGCACTCATGCTTATTCAGGCAACTAACGATACAGTCTACACGCTCAAGTTTGAGCCCAACGCCGACTACGAGGCTCACGCCCACCACTAGAAAATCGGTCCTGCAACGGTGAAGCAGCTAGGGTCGGAATGAATAGCATCAGGCAACACGACACACGGGGGACGCATTGCGCCTACCTTTACCCCGCGTTGATTAAGGGCTGCGCGTGGCGCTCTACCAGCACTGAAAGTGTCCTGGCTGTTGTTGAATGAGGGCGGCGAGGGGCGGGAGACAACTATTGGAGCGAATGGCGATGCGGGCGAGCGAGGTCTTTGTTGTTTTTGGGGAGCAGGCGGGATGGCACTGCACGAGCACGCCGTATACTGCTCCCAACGATGTGGAGACTGTCTGTGTGTGTTCGACGGCGATAGTGTGTGCTCGAGAGCGCAAGGCAGGAAAGTAGTTGAGGAGTCCTGTTTTGTTTGTCAGGTTGTCAGTGAAAGCAGTACCTCGGCACAGGGTATTTCGAGCTCGGAAGTGCTTGAAATTGACTTGCAGCTACTCGCGAGTGGCTCTTGTACAGCAGATTTGGCTGTGTGATGTTGCCGAGGCCATTGAAGGATCTGTGCATGTCGAGTGAGAGGCTTTGGGCCACTGTCCAATGGCGGCCATCGCGATCCACCACAGGTCCATGCAGGATAACCTGGGGCTCGCGTGGTCAGCTTGTTGTGCCCACCCCCATAAGCCCCTTGAGCCCATCGAACGGCGTCATAGCCGGTTGTATGAGGCTCCAACCGACGTGTTGACAGAACTCCCTCTGTGATCCAAAGCCAAAGCCAAACCCTTCAACGCCGTCCTTCTTGTCACTTCGCATCTCGCACTCCGTTACTACTCTCCTGACAGCTCGCTTCTTACAAAGTGGCAATGAGCTTGGAGACTCACGACCTTCCAGCGAGCGTCCCACCCTCGGTGGCCGCGCCTGCCCAAGCTGCGTCCGCCACTGTTGATGGTCTTGGCGGATACCCGGCTTCGGCGACGGCGCCTGCAACTGAGGCACCTGCGCCGACCTCGACAGCCTCAACCCACGCTTCCGTTGCCCCGACATCTGTCCCAACCTCCATGCCGACATCTGTCCCCACACATGCAGCCCCATCCACCTCGTCCACGGCCGCAGCGGTGAAGCAGGCAGTGCCCCCACAGGAGCGTCTGCAGATCGTCGACGAGCACAAGAACTTTACGTGGGTGACCTAGGCGTTCGTGTATACAGCCGCTGACCCACGACAGCTCCGACCTCACCCCCTACCTCTCCAAGTGGGACTTGATAGACAAGGGCTTTGACTATCATGCGGTTGCCGTGTTTGGGTCCCAGTCGACGGGCAAATCGACGTTGCTGAACCGTCTCTTTGGCACGTCGTTTGACGTCATGGACGCCAAACGCAGGCAGCAGACCACCAAGGGTATCTGGATGTGCCCGTCAGCGTACAGCTCGACCCTGGTCATGGACGTAGAGGGTACCGACGGCCGTGAGCGTGGCGACGATCAGGACTTTGAGCGCAAGAGTGCCTTATTCTCACTCGCGAGCAGTGAAGTGCTTCTTGTCAACCTCTGGTACGGCCTTAGTGACCCGAGTGGTCGCTGACAACTACAGGGAGCAGACCATTGGTCTATACAACGGTGCCAACATGGGCCTGCTCAAGACCGTTTTTGAAGTCAACCTCAACCTGTTCGGAGGTAACGGCGAGCGCCCTAGACAGAAGACGATGATTCTCTTCGTTATCCGTGACTATCTCGGATCCACGCCCGTTTCAAGTCTTGCCGAAACGCTCAAGGAGTCAATGGACGAGATCTGGGCAAGCCTGTCCAAGGTGAGTAACTCGCATGTTGCATATGCTTACCCCAGCCCGAGCAGCTTGCCAACGCCAAGCTCGAGGACTACTTTGACCTGTCGTACGCCGCGTTACCGAACAAGATTCTCCAGCCAGAGAAGTTTGAGGAGGCTGTAGTGGACCTCCGTCAACGCTTTGTGGATACGTCGCGCTCAGACTACGTTTTCCGCCCGGAGTACCACAAGCGCGTCCCGGCCGATGGTGTGCCACACTACATGGAGGGCATCTGGGAACAAGTGCTTGCGAACAAGGACCTCGACCTGCCCACGCAGCAGGAGCTGTTGGCGCAGTTCCGATGCGACGAGATTGCTGCCGGTGTTATCGAAGTATTTGCGCTTAGCTCCAAAGCTGTACGCAAGCCTCTGGAGGGCGGCAAGGTTGTTAGCGGCCTGGGCAAGCTCATGAATGAGTGGCTCACGACGGCTCTGAGTAGGTTCCCTATCCTGACCAAACTAATAGTCCAGCCGGCTTTGACGCCGCTGCTTCGCGCTACCACAATGGTGTGTACAGCAGGAAGCGCCAGGACCTTCTTGCCTCGCTTCATGCCACGCTGTCGCCTCTGTACCTCGGCCAGCTGAAGAATGCGCACAAGAAGGCGATGGGCAAGTTCCTCGACGACATTGCGGAAGCGCTCAAGGCGCCCAAGTACGACTTTGCTGAAGTCGTTGCTCGCTGCACGCAATCTGCGCGTGACGAGTTCCTGGAGACGGCCAAGGGTGAGCTATTGCCGCTCAGTTCTGGCTAACCAATGCAGAGTGTGCGGTGGAGGGCTCGGGATGGGAGATTGAGCAGGAGCTGGCACAGCTGGACGAGGACCTGCAGCTGATTGCCGACAAGTTGCGCGCCGACGAGACCAAGAAGATGGTCACGGCCATCGAGCGAACGGTCAAGCGCAGCCTCGACGAGCCGATCGAGCTCGAGCTGAGCAAGCCTTCGGAGATGATGTGGGACCACATCCTCGAGAAGTATGCGGAAGTCCTCGCTGCGGCCGAGAAGACATACCTCAGCAAGGCCAAGAGCTACAACTGCACACCTGAGGAGAACAAAGCCGCACTCAAGACGCTCGAAGCACGTTCGTGGGTAGTGTTCTGCAAGAAGCTTGAGGAGCAGACCGCAGACACTGTGCTTCTCGCCACGTTGCGTGGCAAGTTTGAGGATGCTTTCCGGTACGACGAGCACGGTGTGCCACGCGTGTGGAAGCCGGATGACGACCTCGAAGGAGCGTACACAAAGGCGCGCAACGGAACTCTGCAGTTCCTCCCCTTGTACGGAGACATCAAGCCCACTGAGAAGACACTCAATCCTGATGTGCCCGAGCCCTCAGAGGTTCCCGACGTGGAGGAGTATGAGGACTACCACCCCAGCAGTGGCCGTAAACTAGTATCGAAGGCTCGCATGAGCCAGCTGGAAACTAGGTTCAAGCGAGAGGCGGATGCGGCGTACGTCGAGGCCAAGCGCTCGATGGTGTCGAGTGTATCGCAGATCCCGTTATGGATCTACGGCGCCCTCGTCGTGCTGGGTTGGAACGAGGCCATGGCAGTCCTCTTCAACCCTCTGTACTTCGCCATGCTGCTCGTCCTCGCCGCGACCGCGTACATTGTCTTACAGCTTGGTCTTGCTGGTCCGCTCCTGCAAGTCACCCGTACGGTCGTCAACGAGGTCAAGCGGATAGGCACTGAGAAGCTGCGCGAGGCCTTTTCTGAGCCTCCACAGCAGAGCGGCCGCCGCCTCGAGCAGCCCCACCGTGCCCACCCCATCAACAACACAAGCTCGGCTACCTCGGCGGACGAGGCTTCCCGCCTCGCAGAACACATCGAGCTCGAAGACAAGTAGATTGTTAGGGTATGCATTGGGTCACATGCTAGAGATACTCATTTTTTAACGAGACAGGCAGCACTCCAATGGTCTGAAAACTCATGACTTGTCGTGATGATTAAAGGAATGTGGTACCCCCTTGCTGATGACCAAGTGCAAGGACGTCCTCCAAAGCAATCGGGCCCGGCAGCGTTTCAAGAACGCGGTCCACGGCCTGCTGGCGCTGGGAAGAGTGTTCGATCTCCAGAGCATACTCCTCCTGGCTGACCGACGCGCGGTACTCGGCGACAGTCGTGAATATGATGCGGTTCAATTCGGCCAGGCGGTCGTCATGGTCAGAAATGTTGAAGGTTGACATCTGCAGGACCTCGTGGAGCTTCTCGTATACAATGTCCTCGGCGCCGTCCAACGTGTGACACTTGTAACGAGCCTTGACGAGCTCGTGAAAGCCCACGAGGTTTACGGGGGTGGAGCGAGTAGTGTCGCATAAGAGGTTGGCGATGCGGTAGAAGACCATGCAGAGCTCGAACCACGGATGCCCGGCCTGTTTCCAAGTCAGGCTGTCGAGGTTGACTACCCGAACGACGAGGATGGGGTATTCGACGCGGGCAGCGCGCGGGGCCATGAACGTCGGGTACATTTCGTTGTAAATCGGCACGACGACCTTGTCGCGTGCCCGTCGCCAAGTACGTGACACGGTCGCGTCGGCAGGCTCGTAGTCGACAACGAACACCTGGCAGCGGTGGAGGCGGCGTCTCTTGATCCTAAATGTCCCGACGCGCAAAACGTACACGTCCTTACAGAAACGAAGGCGGAAGAGGATGTGGCGGGGGCTACGGACTGTGGCGGGCAAGTCGAGGATGCGGATAGCGTTCCGGCATACTTTACGCGTCGGGTTCTCGATAGGAATGTGTCCGCCTTTGGGTGTGTACAGCTTGGTCGAGATTGAAGGGCGGTTTTGCGCCCACAGGTGTCCAGCCACGGGCTCAAACTCCTGCTTCACCTCCTGGCGCACCACGACATGCTGCATGAAGCCCAGGTCGCACTTGCGTTTCCACGCTTTGCAGGTCGCGCGGAGTACGAGGAGGGTGTCGTGGTCTGCTTCTGCGAATACACGGTCCATCAGGTGCGGATAGGACAAGTGGAAGGTATGACTGGACGGAGCGTTAACGTGTTTGGAGAGATCAGGGGTGGTGGCGTTGCGCTCGTTCTCAGCCGTAAAGGCCGCGTCGTCGAGCGTCAAGACGCGCTCAAACGCGAGTCGAAGTGAGACGAGGCTGTCGCTGGAGCACGATGCGGGGTGAGGCGTCCCCGTGCCACTTGCCGTCTCGCTTGAAGGAAGCGTCGGTTGAGTGATGTCGTCGCAATTGGAGTGGGAAGACGTCGACGTTGCGCCTTCACTAAGCATGTAAAATGCGAGCTCCTTTCGAACTGCGTGGTCGTCGAGGCTCGTGTTGGTAGGGGCGCCCGTAGCAGGCCCGCGTGCGGCGTTGCCCTCAGCGAGGACAGACATGGTGTTAGAGTGTGATGTGCGTCTCCAGTGAGAGCACGATCAGCGTTGCAGCTAACACATGGAAATGGGCAGGCATATATACATCTGTGAAGCAAGCAACGTTGCGACCGTGTGTAGTGTTGATGACATAAAGTCAGTGATGGTGCTATTGTAGTTGAACTTGGGCCGACTGTGCGTTCACAAAGACATTGTCCCGCTTTCGCTACACAATCACGTCCGCACAAATGCTTGCCTCGCACCGTACAGGTAAACATGAACGATGCAAAGTGGTCTTGTTTATTGCTCGCACCGACTTGACAAGTGTCGCACCATCAGTGTGTCCAGTCAGCCATAATGAGTATTCATCGTCACTCCAGAAAACAAAAGGGGTCCGCACCCGCTGTTCGCGCCCTAGCGAACAACCATCAGCGGGGCTCAGCGTAATAGTGGGCGCCCAGCCTCCAGCGCAAACTGGTCCTCCCCGACTTGTGCGCGGTATTGCTGTACCGTGAGCAAGCGAAGGTCCCCGCGAGTCGAGTCACCGCCTAAGCCAGGATTTCGCCAGTGTTCGACGCCGAGGAGGCTGAGGGTGAGATATACATGATGTGCGTTGTCGCCGTCGATAAAGTGTGCTGCGCGGCCGAGGATCTCGTGGACACCGACGAGTGTGAGGGCCGTGTGGGGGTGGTGGGACAGGGAGAGTGCAGCAGAGATAACGTGGCTGAGAAAGGCGCGGGTGATTGCGCGATCCGACCACGCGCGCGCACGCACGTCAGGGACGAGGAGGACGACCTCGTCGATATCGGGGTGGTGGGCGCGGGGCGCGCGCGCGTAGAGCACCGGTATGCGGTTCTGGGTATTGCGCGCTTCGCGAGCGTACGAGGTGATTTTCTGGCCGGTATGCCAGAGGCGGCATACGATTTTGCGGGGGTAGCTCACGTTCCACGGCGTCACGAGCTCGGCGGGAGTGGGGAGCACGTCGCCGACCCAAGTGTCGCACGCGGGAATATGCCTTACGCGGCGCGTCACGCCCGCACAGTCGCGTAGCGTATGCACTGCCGCCGAGAACAGCAGTTTCGGCAGTCTGGCGGCTGCGTCGAGACTCGCGTGGAAGTCCAGTACCCTAATTGCGTCGCGGCACGACCGCAGCCCCAGTAATCGGCGCGGCAGGCGCACGCCCGCTGGCGTGCGCAGACCGGCCACGTTCATCACCCCGCCGTCTTCTTGTACCACCACGACGTGCCGCATTAGCTGTGTCGTAGCGCGCTCGTGCCATTCCCGCGACGCGCTCCGTAGTGCCATCAACGCACTGCACGACGCGTGCCGCAGAATCGCCTCCATGATGTGCGGGTAGAACCGGTGGTCAATGCTCACACGTACCTCGAGCGGTGTGCGTGGCGTCGGCGGCGCGCGAGGCGTGCGGGGTGACCGCACAGAGCGCGAAGAGCAGCCAGAGCTGGTCCGTCGCATTGTTCGATGCGCGGAGTGCGGCGCCGGCAGAAAGGGATGAATGATGAGGCAACATTCATAGAAGAAGGGGAGGGATGTTGAAGGTCAGCGCACGGACAGAAAAGTCACTCCGCCCAGCATCAGTGGTGCATGAGAATGCTGCCCTGTTTGATGGACCGTCTGATGACTGTGCGGATCATCTAGCGTGTTGTTGGATCAGCACATCAGTACATCGGCAATCATCCATGTCAGCGGCAGAAATCAGCCCGTCGTCAAACAGCAGTCATGGCGCGTATAGTACAACAAGAAGTAGTCCGGTGGTGTGTGACTCTATGGGAGCTTGACGCCAGAGCCGCCGAATAAGCGGGGGAGGCGGAGCCGGCTCCACCGTCTCTGGCTGTCGTTGGTACGGTCCCACGAGGCTATTGTCTGTGCGACGTGCTCTTCCGTGGGACCGGGCTGCATCGGCGCATGTGCCGGAAGCGACATGCGGGGTCGGGGACGGCCTGGGCGTGCTGCTGCTGCATCCGAGTGCGAGCGACCGCGGCTCGGGGCGTGCGCTTGTGTGATCGAGTTGGAGCGCAGCGCAAAGCCGGGCGACGCCACACCAATACCGAACGAGAAACCGGTCGGCATACCCCCACTGGCACCCAGCTCGGGGATAAGCGTGCCGTACCGGGGCCTCCGCCGGCGGTGGCTCGGCGACACTGGGGTTTGAGGGGACTGCGGCTCGCTGGGCGTGAGCGGTCCACCGATGACCGGCGACGCAATGCCCGAGTCGATGCGCGGTAAGCGCGGCGGAGGCGAACGTGCCGATGGCGCGGACACAGGATGGCCGTGGTCGTGGGCTGGTCCCGACTCGGCATCGCGCACCATCGTCGCACCGTGTGCGGCCTCAAGCTCGTCGTCGTGGACCTCCTCCGGTTCATCGACAACAGCCTCCTCAAAGTACGTCGCGTCTTCGTGGATCCACTCTTCCTCCACCCACGTGCCGACTTCAACGCCGCCGTCCCCTGTCGGCTGGACCGCAGACACAGTCCATACGCCGACGAGTAGAACGGCGACGCCCACGGAGACGAGCGCGACCTGGTGCGGCCTGAGCCGCCCAAACTGGTCGTAAAACACAAGGCCATCTGTCGTTAGCGTTGTGTCTGAAGACTTGGCTCACCAAAGATCGACGCGAGATTGTAGAAGCAAAACGCCAGGGGGCAAATGAGAGCAGGTGAGGCAAAGGCAAGGCTGTAGTTGAGGTATACAAGCTGTAGCACCGCTGCAAGGCCTAAGCCAGCCACGAGGAACCATGTCTGCACACGCGCAAACTCGTTCTGGCCGCGGCCCGTGCTCCAGTGGTCGATGGTGGCGATGACAAGCTCGACTGCAGCCTTTGCGAGGACGAGGCAGAGGCCAGAGAGCGTGCCGGACGCGGCCGCGAATGCAAGTCCACACATGGTTAGAGTGCGGTCTCGGGGTGACTCGGGCGCTTCAGCAAAGCGCACCATCTTGTCGGCTCCCTGGATTTGTTCGACAGATGAGACGGACGAGCGGGGCGTGTCGACGGGGATACCGTTCGTGGGTCGGAACGGGATCGCGGGCTCGTTGCGCGGACTTGCATAGTTGCTTGGCGCGTCGTCGTCTGGAAGACGAATACCGCCACCACTCTTGCCCTGGACACGCCACACGGCAGTGTGCGCGAGGGCGAGGACAGCCGCGACGGAAAGGCAGATAAGGGTGAAGAATGCGACAAAGGGCGGACGAGCCCAGAGCGCAAGCAGCTCGTCCAAGCTGTGATTGTCGTCGGCGACGACGCCAAAGATGGCAATGAGCACGGCCCCGGTCGCAATGAGAACGGTGCCAAGGAGCATTGCCGAGGTGAAGCCTTCACCGAGGAGGACATGCGCCAGAACACTGTTCCATAGCAGCGACACGCCACCGAGGGGCGCAAGTACGACGATGGGCAGCGCACCGATCTGGAACACTGCGGCGTAAGCGCGCGGTCATGCACACACATGCAGAGGGGCACGTACCTGATCCAAAGATGTTGCTTGATATGTAAATGGCAAAGCCTATAATCCACAAGGGACGACGAACGGCGCGCTGCCGCTCGGCCTCGGGCTTAGCCTCGTCCTGGACATGCGACTTGCGCTGGATCGTGAGGCCTGGCGCGTAAGCATTGCATATCGGTGCATGGCGTACCAAGAGACTGAATGAACGAGCATGCCAGGCCAACAAAGATGGCCAGCACTACAGGAATACCCATTGTCGCGTGAAGGAAATGTTAGGGGTGGAGCCGTCACTGGCACACGCGTTTATGCCTGTGACGGCGGACAGGGCGGTTGGAGGCGTGATGCGATGGGACGCGATATGCGGAGCGCGAGGAGCAATGATTGATCGCGCGCGAGTGATGCTAGGTCATTGGCAGCGAGAGCGAGCGCGAGGCGAGGAGAGATGGACACAAGACAGGTTCAAGGTTGCAAGTGGCGTGGAGAGGGTCGAAGCAAAAGAAACGTAGAACACGCGTGACACTCAATGTGCACCCACCCCACGACTCCGTTCCGCTCTTTCCGTGCCCGCAGTCGCGTCCAGACCTTGATAAATGTCTCCGAATGCGTGTCTAGCGTGTCTGTCGCCGATGCTGCATTTCATTTACCAGGCACATTCCATTCTACGCGTCCATGCACTGTCTGCAAACGAGACCGCCGTTATCGAGGTATCTACAATCCTTCGGCTCCGTGGTCGTAGAAAGTTGAGCCAAGTGGCATCAAGCTCAGTGGTGAACGCACGCTGCGCACAAAAAGCTTTGCCTAAATACAGACTTGAGCGGGATTCGAATCGAGGCTGTGATCTGGCCATAACGGAATCAAATCCCCGCATCGAGCTGAACGCTCAGCCCTCAGGAGTGCTCGACTTTGAAGTCGACTGCTAATCCTGGAGACGCATCCTGCATCTCGCCACTCCTCTCGCCTCGGGCCAGCAACACTACCAGCGTCGTCACGATGGGCAAGTACTACTGCGAATAAGTATCCTCAGTGCGTTGGAAAGAATGCTGACATTGTCCTCGTTCTGCGGATCGCCCCTGCCTCGTCGCCTGTTATGGACTCCTGCTTTCCAATTTCCTTTGATCCGCTGGTCATGTGTTTGCCCTGCACTTATTGTGACATGTGAGTTGTATTGGTGTGTATAAGCTTACCTTCTTCAGCTACCTGTGAGTGGGCTCTTACTACGGCGCCGACGTCGCCCCGGAACGGGACTGACGGCAGGACGCACGACTCGATGAATGCGCGCAAGGCGCACAATGCGGGTCGTAACCACGTCGCCAACGTGCGCGATTACTTTTCCAACTTGGGCAAGGACGGCGCGCAGAACATGATCGACCAGATCGTCAGCACTCACGAGGGCGGCGGCCGCGCCATGTTTGCCGCTCCATCGATGCGTCTCGGTGCCGGATTCATGAACCCAATGGCTACCGCACCGCAGGGAGGTACGTACTGCGACATCTGCACAACTTGACACCACAGGCTCGCCATACCCACCTTTCCAAGGTGGCAGTGCGCCGACGCCGCCGTTCCCGCCCCGGCCGCCTTTCCCCCCGAGCCAGGCCCCACCGTTCCCTCCCCCCGGAGGCGCCGGTGCACCCCCCTTCCCTCCTCCTGGCGGTGCGCGGCCACCTTTTCCTCCTCCTGGCCAGAACCAGCGCGGTGCCGGCGGACCACCGTCCCAGTTCACCCCGCAACAGGGACCACCCCCGGCTGGTAACCCAGGCGTACACCCCGACCGCATGAGAATGATGGGTCAGTAGATCTAGACGCGCGAGCGCGACGGGTAGATACCATGCATGTAATACTAGTGTCTCCGAGTTGTGCAACAGAGCCCAAGATAAGAACCTATTCGCCGTCCGCCTGCAGCCTCTCTGGCAGCTTACCGGCCCGCTCCTTCTGCTCACGCCACTTGCGGTTGACTGCCTCGGGGGTGTCTCCTTGTGGCCGCTCAACGACGGGCTTGTAGGACTTGGTCTGAACAGACTCGCCTGCCCCAACGGGAACATGGTGGGGCTCATCGTCGCTGAGCTTGGGTTCGCCCAGCACCTGCTTGACGCGCCGAAGTGCGCCGCCAACCTGCCACGCGCGCGTCTCGGCGTCCTGGCGCGCAGCCTCGAGCTGGCGCTGAAGCATGTCAAGCCCGAGTTCCGCCGCGGGCCGTACCTTCTCACGAGACTCACCCGACAGCCGCTGCCAAGGCCCGTCGTATGGTCCGTACCGCCAGTCGAGGAGACCGTCCGCGTACGCGCTGTCGTGCAGTGTGAGAGGGAATGGACTTCCCATGACGTATCCTGGTTTTCCGGGGAACCGCTCGACGTCGAGGAGGTCGGTGACGAGGGAGGGCTCTTCGAGGCCTGCGCCGACGAGGAAGAGAACGGCAATGATGTGTCGCACCTGGTGCCACAGGAATGCCGTGCCGATGAGGTTGAAGATGTACTGGTCTGGCAACTCGCCTGGCTCGATCCACGCACGGATGACGCGTCGCCGGTGGTTCTCAATCTGCTTACTGCCGTCCAGCCGGCAAAAGTTGCGAAAGTCGTGCTCGCCAAGCAAATTGGCGGCGCCAGCCTCCATAAGGGCCAGGTCGAGCGGAGCCCGCCCATGCACAGCGTGCCGGTGGAACGCATACTTGTAGTGCCGGTACTCGCATGAGAACCGGGCGTCAAAGTCGGCGGGAATGGGCGACCACGCTAGGACGCGAATGTCGGGCGGAAGCACGCCGTTCAGAAGCTTTGCGTAGGCGAGCTCGAACGGTGGCTGCGCCTGCGAAGCCTTTTTCTCCTTCGGCTTCTGCTGCCGCTGCTGCGGCGTGGAGGTCGGTGACGCGGGTATGGTCGACGCATCCGCCGTTTCCGCCGACGTAGACGCACTGGACTCTGCCGCCGGCGCCGAGCCGTCTCCGTTAGTCTCCTTTGGCTCCTTTACTGGTCTCGGCGCCTTCTCTTCCACTGGAGGCCGCCACGAGTCGCCGAGATCGTAGCCTCCGTCGTCCGGGCGTCGTGCACTGCGGAGCCACATGTTGAGCACCTGGCCCTCGCCGCTGACGCCGCGGTCCGTCCTTCCGCACCGACTAAACTCGCACCCTTCCCACCCTTTGTCCGCCTCGATAAGCCGGCACTTTTCTAGCGCCTTGAGCAGCTCGCCCTCGACAGTCGGGTAGCCCGACGTTGGCTGGATAGCAAGCCCCGAGTACGGCCATCCTTGGTACGCGACGAGGATGGCGATATGCCGCGTAGGGTGTGCGCCAAACTGGAATGGCTTCGAGTCATCCTTGCGCTTCTTCTTTTTCGGCTTGTCCACAGATGGAACGTCGGCGGGCGCAGAAGTGGACGCGGAATGTGGGTCCGTAGCCGTGTTGGTGTCGGCAGTAGTGGCGGCCTTTGATGCTGGACCAGCCTGTTCGTATGCCTGAAGACGTGCGACGAGCTCTTCACGGGATAGATGGGCGTAGCGCGCCATACTGCTGCGAAGCTTGCCTGCGCAGGTGGGTGATATGCGCATGCAGCGGAAGCGTAAGGGGATCCCTGTTGGGACAAGAGGTCGTTGCGCGACGCAGAGACGAGTGTTGCAAGTGCAAGTGCAGGATGAGGTATGCACTGGTCACTGGATCAAGACTTTCGAGGAGCAATTATGTCGCCAGGGTGGACATGTGTTTGGTGCCTGAAATTGGAGACCCCGTCTGGGTGATCCGTCATTACGGCCGGAGTCTCGCCGACTGTACGCCACAGCCACAGCGGCAGCATGAGATCAAGTGACGACGAAGACTCTGGCGGCGCCCGACAACCCCCGTCTCCTCTCGACCCTCTTTTACTTTACACTGCGGCGCTGCTCTCTCCTTCTTTTCACACTCTACTCTTCCCCCTACGCTTCGGTTCTGCTCAACTAGAGCACACAGGCTAGCTTGTATCTTGACTGCTCACTATTGCTCCTCAAGCAGGCCACATCAAGTACCACCGAAGGTAGCAGCGCCGCCAGACAGTGACCTGGCCAGACGACCCAACTGTGACAAATGGGCGACCCATACCAGCCCGCGGGCAAAGCCAACGGCGACGCGTCGGCGCGTAGACGGGCCAAGAACAAGCAGCCCGCCCAGAGGACACCATGGCTTTTGCTCATCCCCGTCTGCATTTTCCTGCCCTATCTCTTGAGCAAGCTTCACTATCACTTGCCGTCCCCTCAGCCTCCTCGGTGAATACACCTTTGCATTCTGCCCCGGGGAGTCACACGCTGACAGACACAGCGACGCCCAGGGCCGTGTGCAGCCCAGTGAGGAAATCGTCCTGCAGCACATTCAGGCACTCGAAAACATTGGTTACCGCACGGTCGGTACGGAGGAGGCGCAGCTCGGCGAGGAGTATGTCCTCGACGAGGTACGCAAGATCGAGGAGCGCTGCAAAGCCAACGGCGTCCTCAACTGCGAGACGTTTGTCCAGCGCGGCCAGGGTTACCACATGTAGGCTTACTTCTCGTGCGTTGCATCTGATCTCCAGGTTCTCAATCATGGGCCACGATGTCCTAAAGGTGTACTCGGGTATCCAGAACGTCATCTTCAAGGTGTCGGCAAAGAAGCCGCCAAGCGGCCGTGCACCGGGTAACGACACCATCCTTCTGGGTGCGCACATTGACTCTACGATCACGTCCCCCGGTGCGGCCGAGTACGTCCCTACCAATGGAACCTACGTGACTAACACTCCAGTGACGGCATGGGCGTCGGCGTCATGCTCGACATTGCGCGCGTCTTGATTGACCGGAACGAGCCGTTTGACAACTCTGTCCTGTTCAGTGCGTGCCTGGGTGGCGCCCGTAGACTAACCCAAAGTGTGGAATGGCGCCGAGGAGACGTTGCAGGACGGCTCGCACATGTACTCGACGCAACACCCCACGGGCAAGGAGTGAGGCATACCGTGCAGGGAGGTTTCTGACGACAGTGTCCGCGCAGTCATCAACCTCGAGGCTGCCGGTAGTACCGGCGGAGCCTTGCTGTTCCAGGCGACGAGTCAGGAGATGATCGAGGCGTTTAGCCACGCTCCTTAGTATGTGAACTTGAGAAACCCACCACTGACGCGTCAGCCCGCGCGGCACGGTCATTGCGGCCGACGTGTTCTCCTCGGGCATTCTGCTCTCTGACACCGACTTTGGCCAGTTTGAGGAGTACCTTCATGTTTCGGGTTTGGACGTAGGTCACCTCACTGTGGCATCAATGCTTACCGGTGCAGATGGCCATCGTCGGTCACAGCTACTTTTACCATACCCACAAGGACACCATTGAGCACATTGAGCGCGGCAGCTCGCAGCACTTTACCTCCAATGTCATGGCTATCCTCGACCACCTGCTCTCCCCAGAGTCGCCGCTCAGCAAGGACGAGCCGTGGTCCCCGCCCAACGTCGTCTACATGTCCCTGTACGACCGCCTGTTCTTCTCGTGGACCATGGAGAATGCCACCCGTGCCTACGTCATTATCGCTACGGCGATCGCCGCGATAACGATCGCCAACCTCCGTCCGTCGAGAATGTCCGCCTTTGCCATCTCGTTCCTGAGCTCGCCTCTAGGGGTTGTCGCCGGAATACTCGTGGCCAACGCTGTCGCCGTCGTCTTCCACGTTACAGGAAAGCGTATGGAATGGTGAGTTCAGCGAAGCCGTCCGCAAAAGCTGATCACAGGTTCTCGCACGAGGGCCTGCCTGTCATGCTATACGGCCCTGCTGGTGCCCTTGGACAGGTGGCACTGCAGTACTACCTCGACGGCCTACTTGCTCCCGCCAACCGCGCATTCCTTGAACAAGCTCACTACTATTCGCAGCTTGTGTGGATGGGCATCTGGATGCTTGTAATCCAGTCGTTCGGTATACGCTCGGCGTACCTGTTTGCCGGTCTCGGCCTGACACTGTTCGTGGGCGCTGCGCTCGTCGAGTGCCAGACACTGGTGTCGGGACGCAAGCCCAAGCTTCCGTTCGTCTCTGCCTACATAGTCCCTCTGAGCTTTTACATTGCTCTCGCCATTGAGGCGTATACGACGGTAAGCTCGTCGCAAGGATTACATTGACGCATAGACACTCGACATTTTCGTGCCGCTGACTGGCCGCATGGGCTACGAAGCACCCGTTGAGTTCCTCATTGCCACCATAACTTCGGCGTGCACTTTGACCTTTTTCCCGATCATGTCGCCAATGTTCGCGCGGCTACCGCGCAAGACGCAGAGGGGCGCCCTGGCGTGCTTGCTCGGCGCCATCCTGTGCGTTGGCGCCCTCTTCATCTCGCCCATGTGGTCGCCGTTCGACGCCATGCACCCGAAGCGTGCCGGTGTGCAGTACCTGTACAACCACACGTCGAATGAGGTCTCCGCCCATCTTGCGTTCATGGACCCGTCCGGCAACTATGAGGTTGCAAGCCGCATCCACGAAGTTTGGGGCCCAGACTCCAAGCTGGAGCGTACCAAGCAGGACGACTACAACTCGGACTGGGACTGGCTCTATCCCGTCTCGGCGTTCCTTGACACGTACCGGTTCCCTCTGCCCAACACGGACCCCGACTTCAAGTGGCCCGACATGCCGACCAAGGCCACGCGCGAGAAGACGCCCGAGGGCCACACGCGTATCCACCTCGTCATGGAGCACAAGGGTCTGGTGTGGCCTGGTCTTGCCTTTGAGGCCGACCTCGTCGACTGGAGCTTTGACTTTGAGCCGCCGCACGGCCGTAAGCGCCACCACATCAAGGCCGCTACGAGCGTTGACGAGCACATCCTCGAACTCGAGCTGATCATGCGCCTCAAGGATGACGAAAAGTTTGAGTTGCACTGGAACGCCGTCGGTGAGTTGGCTAATGCACTGGTCCAGCTAACAGCAGACCTCAACCAGATGGTACCGGGAACATCGAAGCGTCTCGGGCCCAACATGCCAGCGTCCAAGTGGCTGACGGCGCTCGACGACTGGGCTCGCGAGGAGTACAACGACAGCCTCGACATTGTCCTGGGCGGCGCTGTGGCAGGTATCATATCAGTGTAGCATCAGTCCGTATCATGAGTATCATGAGTGTCACGATGTCACGTCCGCTCGCAGAGAGTACTGTATCACTACCTTCTCCTGGAGTGAATGCACAGTTACGGGAAATACATACATGCTGGGTACTATGTTTGTGTGTTGGTTGTTACATTTTGGGCGAGTCGGCCGGCAAGCTGGGTGCGAACGTGGACGTGGGCCGGCTACCAGGCTGATTTTGCGCGTTGAGGCCGCCGAGGCTGATGCTCCCTAGTCGCGGTCGGGGCGTCAGGCCTGTTAGTCCCATGGGCGTGGCCGGCGATTGAGACTGGGCAGGACCGATCCCGAGTCCGAGGCTACCGGGTGTCGGTGCTGGTGTGTTGCCCGATGGTGCTGGGGCGGCGTTGGGGCGAGCAGTGGCCTGCGCAAGCGCTTCCAAGGTCTTGGCCTCGGCGGCGTCATCGTGCGCCGGGGCAGCAGAGGAAGCGAGCTTGTCGAGGTTGGGTAGGGCAGCATGCGTAGCAGCGAGGGCGTTGGCGAGGTGCCAGTCAGGCGCGGCCGTAGCGGCAGCAGCGTCTGTGTCGTCTTCCTTGGCCGCCTCAGTTTCTTTGGCATCCTTATCCTTGGATTTCTTCTCTTCAGGCGCAGCAGCAAACCACGCAGCCGCCGCGCGCGGGTTAGCTGGTGGGTGGGTACGCTCCAGTGCGTCAAAGGTACGTTCAAGCAGCGCGGTGACGTTCCGCAGCCGCGTGCCAAGGATCTTGTGCAGGTTTGGCGCGAGGTAGATCTTGCCGTCGAGGATAAAGTACGCGTGCGTGACTGTGCCCCGCCCGCCGTCGGGGAGGACTTGTCGTCGGTGAATCACAAATACCTCGGGCGCGCGCGCATGCGCTACAATGTACTCGAACCCGCTGCGGAACGCCAACAGCTCACTACGAGTGTCAACCTGCACCTCCTGTGCCGCTTGCGCTATGCCCACTCACACTTTCTCCTGCGCGGAGCCGTACGTCGGGTTCTCGACCTGTCGTTGAGTCCTCAGCGCGCTATTGTTCGATCCCGCGTCAAAGAACGGCGAGCACGCAAAGTAGTCCATCCTGCCGTTGTTAGCGGCCGCCGCGACTCCCTCCCGCGAGGCGACTCACGCAACATCGGCATTCGCCAGCGTCCGCTCGGGAAACGCCGCAATGCGTTCCGGCCAGGACCTGGTGTCAGCCCATCTCGAGCACCACCTCACCAGTGAATGTGTGCCAGGTCCTGCTCCTGATGCTCCTCCATCGTGGGTGTTGTAGAGGACGAGATGGGATTGTTGTCGCATCAGAGGTGAGGGACCTCCACTTTCGAGCACGATTTGATCCCGTTCGTGGCACAATGGCGCGTCTGACTTGTGCTGGAACGAGTTGCTACCAGTGCCCCGTCCGCCTCCGACCAGAGTCTGACTATTGGGTCTTCTGCATGAACATACTAACGAGATACATCGTAAAGCTAAAGGGGTATGAAAAAGGTACGAGGCGCGGCGATGAGGCAGCATTGTGGGTGCTGTCGAGTCTCAAAAGTAGACCACATGCGAGAGCGACGCCAGGGGTAGTGATACCACGAAAACAGACAGCCAGCGACACTGTGGGCTTGGTCATGTTGATGTGTCCGAGTCTGTCCCAGAGAAGTTGGGGAGACCGAAGTGGTACGACCAGTCACTGTCAACACCGTCGTCCTCCCAGTCCTTTCGCTTTTTACCGAGCGTTCTGGAATAGTCCGGATCAGGTATCTCGAGGCTGCACGCACTTTCAGTGCTGTCGCTGTCCACTGACGCGTCACTTTCAGTGCCCTCGCCAGGCAGCGACTCGTCGTCAAGAACCAATTGGGCATATGGCTCCCCTTTGTAAGGCTGGAAAGGGGCCCTTTCGTAGACATCAATATTGTTGACGTCTAAGCCATAGTCGGCATAGATTCCAAGGTCATTGGGATGCCAACCAACCCATTGTTCAGCTATAGGCGGCTTTTCCGTTTCACGCCAGTCGGACGTGGGGCTTGCGCGCCAGTTATCTAGTGTTTCAAAAGACAGAAGCGCCATTGCGCGGTCCACGTCGCGACCAACGCTTCGTCGACCGCCAAAGCGATTGAAATCCTCCTTGTAATGTTGGACCTTGACCATGATCGCCGTCCTGAGTTCGTCGATCACATTATCCCCAAGGCTAACGAGTTCGGGCGGGACTGCTTCCATTCCCACAAGCGTAACAGCGACGCCGCGAAGAAGCATTAGCGCGGCTGAACGCGGGACAGCGCAAAGGAAACCCCAGCGCTCATCATCAACGTTGTGCCTACAACTTCTGTGACGTCGTCGTTGTCTCGGGGGTGCTGGCTTTTGCCGGTCGTAAAGCTCCAGGACTAGGACAGCCGAGCGCATACAGCGGTCCCAGGGATAGCGCCAAAGAACAGGCTCAAAGCAACGGGCATCATCTGCGCAAACACGAAGGTAATGAATAACCCGACTACCGCCATGTGCGTCGAGGTACAGGTAATCATTGCCGCCCGCCCGGCGGTTTTCGAGGGCCCGGCGGTTTTCGTTGACATTCCAACGGTAGTCGTGATAAGTGACCACCGTGTTGGCACGGAAGTCTAGCCAAATACTTTTGACTGGATGCATGTAGCGCACGACAACCGTGGGTGATAAGAAAAAGCGGATCTCCGACTGGAGCACGTCGTCCTGTATGCCATAGTAGTCGACACACTTGACGTGCTGCAGGAGAGCCCGCATACGCTTGCACAAGAGGCCGCGGTACGTCATGGGCAAACGTCGGAATGGCGGGGCGGGCTCACGCAACGCGCATCTCGGGTCATGCGGCCTCCAGCTTTCTTCGTCAGAGTCACCCCACCAGCTTTTCTTGTCGGAGTCACGGGACGCGCCGTCGTCGAAAGAGTCACCGGACGAGCTTTCCTCGTCGGAATCACGCGGCGACCTGTACAGGGACTCAAGCGTCAGGTTTCCCCCGTGGTATCCACGCAATTCCTGGACTTCCCGGACGAGCGAGTCAACCGACGGGCTTCTCTTGTTGGAATCACGCGACCCGAGGTCTTCGGTGGAAGCACGCGACCCCCTGTCTTCGGAGGCGCCATCCGACGAGCTTTCGTCGCCGGGGAGATCGTCCGCCCCGAACGCAACGTGCTCGACCATCCAACGCTCTGCCCTTCGGCGCATGCCCCGCGACACACTGCGCAGCACCATCAGCTCGTCAAATGGCGCATAGTACACCACCCGGTCGACGATCTGCGGGAAAAGCAGGTGGTCGATTACCGCCGGCATTGTTCAGGCGTTCAGGGTCGCGGGAAACGTTGATCAAAGGCGAGTGGCGATCGGGAGTGAATAAATGGAATGACTGGGATGAAGTTGGCTGTCGATCCTCGAGCGCTTTATCAGCTTGTCAGTTTATCAACACTCTGGTGGGTCGACAGAAGAGTGCGCAGTGCTGCACAGTAATGCATTAGTAAGCCTGTACCCCCTGTCTGTCTATCGTTTCATGCATGCGAACTACACTCCAAACCCAATCACGTAATGGTGCCTTGCACGGTCCAACTTCGAAACGGTGTTACAAAGGTCAGCACGTCGTTAAACTTGCCAAACACCCAGCACTGCCTGTCGGTAAACCGGCGTGTGTCGAGACGCTTGTACGCGCCCCATGTGTGCCATCAGTACCACGACGCGTACAACGCCTTGTGGTATGGGGCGTTCACCGCGTGCTCGTCCCGGTCCGCGGAGGTGCACCCTTAACATCGCTACATAGGTTGTTCCCGGATTGGTCGCCAAACTATTGTTTGCTAGATATACTCGAGGTCCGTGTCCCAGTCTCGCTCAAAGTCATCAATGGGCCGTGGGAAAGGCATGTGGACTCCAGGGGGCAGATCGTCCATGTCGACGACAGGCGGAGGACCATCGCTCTGTTCGCTCTCGTAGTCGGTCCACGAGCCCTCGGAGCTAGCATCCTCCCCATCCGAGTACCCAGCGCCAAACATTCCAGTGTCGTCACTTCGTTCCTCGCAGGGCGGGAACGGCACCTCTGTGGCGAGGCGGGTACGGTCTACTTCGCCGTCGTCTGGCTGCCAGCCGAGCCAGAACTCGGGCACGGGTGGCTTCTCAGCCTCGCGCCAGTCGGCGCGCGCGCTCCATCCTTTCATCGTGTCAAAGTGCAGGTTTGCCATCGCTATCTCGGGGTCGCGCGTCGGGCTGTCGGGCTTGCCGAAACGCGAAAAGTCGTTCTCATACAACTTGATAAAGCCGCGTATCGAGTCGCACAACGCTTCCTTCACCTCGGCCGGCGTCGATCGGCGCTTCATACCCAGCACGACGGGCGGCACGTCATCGAGCCCGACGATCTCAAGCTCGACGCCGCGCAAAAGCATCTTGGCGACCGTGTTTGGCACGCGTGCCATGAAGCCCCAGTGCGGCTCGTCGTCGTCCCATGGCTGCTCGGGCATGTTGGTCACAGGCGACCCAGCGACCTCTGAGGAAGTAGGACTGGCAACGACGAGGGGAGATGACGGCGGCGTGTCCTCGTCGGGCTCGGGGGAAAGCTTGTCCTTGTCGTACATGTCAATCACGAGCACGGCGGTCTTGATGCGCCGGTCAAAGGGATAGCAGTACGTGAAGGGCTCGACGCAGCCGCACTCGGGCGTGCAGACACGGACGTAGGCGACCGCGCGGCGCGCGCCCGAGACTTCGAGAGTGGTATACCATGACTCGAGCTCGTCCATGTGCTCGTCAAAGTAGTGCCTGCAGTCCTGGTACACTACGCGCGTGGGCGAATTGAAGAGGGGCGAGACGATCTCTGCCATGGGTCCCATCTGACGAAGGACAGCCTCGGGAAACATGATTCGCGGCGAGTGCAGGCCCCCAGACGTCCCGTAGTAATCGACACAGCGCACATCGGCCAGGCGCTTCATCATGCCCTTGCACAGTATGCCCTTGTACGACATGGGGAGGCGCCGGAACGGCGCACTCGGTTCGCGCAGCGCCCGCGCCCCGCCCGGATCTGTGCCGTATGCTATGTGCTCAACCATGTACTCGTCCGCGACGCGTTGAAGGGCGCGCGACACGGCGCGAAGACGCAGCAGCGACCCAAACGGCGCAAAGTACACGATCCTGTCGAGAATCTGCGGGTAGAACTTGTGGTCAAGCCGTGTCGGCATGCTTGCAGTGGTGATGTATGCAAACGTATAATTTCTGCATGCATCGCGGACCGTGCTGTAGACACGGTCATACTAGTAGTTTGGCTAGACGCGTCAAAAGGGGACGCGTCCTAACTGATGGTATGGGCTGTTTTGTATGCGTCCGTGCCGCGTTAAGGGCATACCGCCGAGGCTCGGCGTTGCGGCGTTGCAAGGTGCTGACTTTTGCCGTCCTCAGCACCGGCTTGGGCAGGCACAACACTGAGTCAGCATGCTAGGATTTGCCACTTGTGCTCGCAGCTGACTCCTGCTGAGGGCGCGCACGTCTACAACATCTCGCTCTGACTGCTAGCACCCTGGTCATGCCGCCCCTCCTCTCGCCTCAGCACTGCCAGCAGCCCTAGCACACCCAGTCTGACCCCCACTTCAAACCCACACCCACGCCCACGACCGCACCACGCTTGTCCAAGCAACACATCTAGCGCTCTCAACCTGGCGAGAGAAGAAATACATCGGGCTAGCGAGACCCCTCGCGGTACCTCGGCCCAACCAGGCCCATGCTCTTAGTTCTTCAGCTTCTTCTTGGGGCGGAGCTGCGAGGTGTGGCCGCACTTCTTCTTGCGCTAAACAGTCAGCGATGCACACATGGCGGAGCTGAACCAGCACATAGGCTCAATGCCAGGCTGGCTCGCGCTGGCATGATCGGCCCCATTACGAGGCGGTGCTGCTGCGCCTGGTACTCACGCAGTTGGTCGCACGGGGAGGGAGGCGGGCGTAGCACTTGCGGCAGATCTGCTTGTCGCAGTTGTACTTGGACGCAAGCACCTTGAGCGAGGGCTCAATGATACCGCCACGGAGACGGAGGACGAGGTGGAGGGTCGACTCCTTCTGGATGTCTGTTGGTCAGCATGAATCGGAATTGTGTGCGGAGAGGGCGAGCGCGGAGCGGCACAAGGCATAGGAACATGCGAGAACGGATGCGGGTGGCGAAAAAGTGCGGCGCCGTTCGTCGAGGAAAAAAGCTAGCCAAGTCGAGTGGCAACACCGGCGCCGCGACATACTGCGCACACAACACATGTTCGTCTCGCCGCTGCTCTTCGCGTTCTCGACGACGCCGTCGTATGTTCCATGCCTGTCGCCGCTCGTGCGCGCCCGCTCGTCGCTTTCCGCGGACGGACACCCACTGTAGTCCGAAAGGGTGCGGCCGTCCTCGAGCTGCTTGCCAGCGAAGATGAGACGCTGCTGGTCGGGGGGGATGCCCTCCTTGTCCTGGATCTTGGACTTGACGTTGTCGATGGTGTCCGAGGACTCGACCTCGAGGGTGATGGTCTTGCCCGTCAGGCTGTTGTCAGCACTCCCTTCTCAAAAGAAATGTGCGAGCGAGGGCGGCACCGGGGGCCAGTTCTCGCGCGCGAAACGTACGTCTTGACGAAAATCTGCATGGTCTGTAGCGTGTCAGTCGTGTCGTGATGGCGAGGGAGAGAGGTGATGAGGAGAAGGAGACAAGTGGTGGCCAAGGTATCACTCACGATTAGTCGGTTCGTTGACGGTCACAAGGCAAGACTGGGACAAGCAAGAATCGTTCAAGAGACGTCGGCCGTACGCAGAGCACTCGGCCACCCAGGCAGAGGTTTCGCCGGCCTCTCACCGTACGGGGTGAGTGCGTCGTCCATCCAAATTGGGCCACCCAGCGAATTCGCCTCCGTCGCCCCACGCGACAGAATTTGGGCGTAAATGTGTGGGCGGGATTATGCTCGGGGATAGCGTTAAGACAGTAGTGGCGGTTTTGGGTTGGTCAACGGAACCAAACTGGTGGATCTCACGTGACGGTGTTGTCCCGCATTGCAGGGGGCGCCGGCGACTTGTGCCGAGATCCGGCTCTCGGTTTGTGGATCCGGAGGGGACAGATGCCGAGCTCGCCTACAATCCACACTTGCGTCGCGGCAAAGTATATCTGCAACGCGTGTAGCGACAGTTTCTTCCACTCACGCCCACCACGCTCACTCACCACTCACGACTCACCATGCTCCTCCGCCGTGCTGTTATCGCCGCGCGCCCCGCGACGCGCGCCATGTCCACTGCGGCCAAGCCGCATGCGCGCCTCGAGCCCGCCTCGGCAGTGGTCAAGGGCGAGGACCTCGACGGTATCATGTGCCTCGTGATGGACCGCCCCGATGCGCGTAACGCTCTGTCGCGACAGATGGTCGACGAGATGCGCGAGGCGATTGCGCGTACTGCGTCCGACAGCAACGCGCGTGTTCTCCTTCTGCACGCCAATGGGCCCGTGTTCTGCGCCGGCGCCGACCTCCGCGAGCGCAAGTCCATGTCTCAGCCCCAGGTCGCCCAGTTCCTCGACGACCTCAACGCCATGGTCTGCGAACTTGAGGACCTTCCCCTCCCCACTATCGCGGCTGTTCCCGGTCCCGCCCTCGGAGGCGGCACAGAACTCGCACTCGGCTGCGACCTGCGTACTGGCTCCAAGGCCACCTCGTTTGCCCTCCCAGAGACAAAGCTCGGCATCATCCCTGGCGCAGGCGGTACCCAGCGCCTCACCCACCTCCTGGGCATGAGCCGCGCCATGGAGCTTATCTTCACTGGCCGTCGCGTCAGCGCCGACGAGGCCCTGCGTCTCGGTAAGCTCCGCTATCTCTGTCACAGCTGACACCCAGGCCTCCTTGACGTCCTGGCCAAGGACGGCGAGACTGCCCTCGACGCCGCTGTCGGCCTCTCCAAGCTTATGCTTACGTCCGGTACGTCTTGCGATCCCCAGCAGCGAGCTAACTGCAGCGCCTCTGTCTCTCCGTGCCGCCAAGCAGGCCATCAAGTCTGCGCCAGGCTCGTCGATCGATGAGGGTCTCCGCAAGGAGCGCGCAGCCTACAACACCCTTCTCGAGACCAAGGACCGTCTCGAGGGCCTGGCTGCCTTTGCCGAGAAGCGCAAGCCCATCTTCCAGGGCAAGTAGACGAGTCTAGGAATCCGTTGGTACAACGTTGTATGCATGCTACTAGTCTGCCGGTAAAGCTGCCTAAATCCTGGATCAGTCCTGGATGAACCTTGCTACGAGCGGAAATCACGCGGATGTAGCCGCGGCCGTCGAGTCCCGTCGCCTCTTTGCGCGCGCCTCGCGCTCCCACTCCTCCGCCTCGGCAACTTGATCCCTCCGCTTCGCCGCCGTGTGCGGCCCGCGTACACCGTCACCGAACGTGAGCCACGTGGCGCCGACGGAGTCAGCCACCGTTGGGTCAAAGACCATCTCGACAGACGCGACGCCGGGCAGGTCTACCGCCTTGGCGGCACCGTTGAGCCCCACCCACGGCTTGTGCGACATTCGTACCATCTCGCCCGTCGACGGCTGAGTCCGTAATGGCACATGGGGCATTTGGGTGTGTGGCTGGTGTCAGCTGGAAACGGCAGTGATTAAGCTCACCTCATATGCGGCGTAGATGGACCCAGCGACCCATTTATCCATGATCTTTGGTCGCCCTTGCTCAGTCTGCTGGGCACTCTCGACGACAATCTTGCCGCCTGGCGTACGGTTGACGGCCGGCTCGGCGTTAGCCTCAGCGAGCGCTGTGGCCGTTGGGTTCTCGGGCGGCGCGGGGCTCAGTGGCTCGCTGGCAGGCTCAAACGTCACCTCCTTGGCTAGAGGATGCTTGGCCTCGTCCTTGCCCTCGCCGGCACACCACTTCTCCATGGCATGCATCCATCCTCGCGCGGCGTCAATGCCCGTGAGCTGGCCCAGGCGTTCGTCGCGATACCCGCGCAGCGTCTCGTCGATGCGGCGCGACTCCTCGGCCGTACGCAGAATCCAGTCCTCCTCAGTGATACCCAGCTGGCGCAGCTTGCCGCGCTTGGCATGGTGGTCGCTCCATGGGTCGATGCCGTTGCCGCCAAACTGGGTGGTGAAGCCGCCAATGGTGTACCACGACGACAGGGACGCCTTGGAAGCCACAGCGTCGGCTAAAACGCCCGCGTTCGCGGAGGGACGACCGGGTCCACCGGCGGACGGGTACTGGTTGACAGCAAGCTCCTCGTCCAGCACTGGACCATGTGGCGTCCAGCCGTTCGCCTCGCAGTCGATCACAGCCTGGTCCTCATTGTAGTCGTCGTCGACCCACTTGCCATTCTTGACAAGTCGCGCGCCCATGAGCTTGAACACGTTGCGCATCGCCACCATGGTCACCATGCGGTGCTTGAGGTTACCGGTGATGCGGCCTACGTTGATGAGCATCTCGCGCTCCTCGTTGCTGCACGACAGCTTGACGATCTGCGGGCAGCGTCGAAGGAAAGCCAGCGAGTCTGTGTATCCGCACGCGCGCGCCGCGTCAATCGTGAGCGCATATAGGCGGTTCGGGTTACTGCGCTGGGGCGATGTGAATGTCACCAACTTGTATTCGCGTCCGCCGAGCAGCCGACCTTCCGAGTCGACCTTGGTGTTGCCTTTCTCGTTCTCGGGCAGAATGAGCTCCTCGTCGCCCGCCGTGAACTCGACGCCCTTGATCGTGTACACCTGTCCCTCTGCATGTCAGCTTTGCCAAACGTCAGGAGTCAACTCACCAATGACATTCTCGAGGGCGCCACGCGGGTCCTTCTTGATGGGTGCAGAAGTACGCTTGGCGGGCGTGTTTGGATCCTCGCCGCGCTCTTCGCGCTCTCTCCTGACCTTGTCCCATCGCGCGCGCGCCGCCGCCGCGGCTGCTCCCTTGACGCTGAATCCGCCTCGGCCGCCGGATCCTGGTTCACGCTTGTACGGCTTGTCCGCGTCCTTCTCCTTGGCTGCACGGCCACGACTGCGACGTGCTGGTGTGGGCACCACAGGCTCGGGCTCATCTGGTGGTCAGCCACAACTGTGCAATAACTCGGCACGCACCCTCCTCCTCGGGCTCTTCGGCTTCCGAGTCGCCGTCATCCTCAGGCACCTCGTCGACGGGAATCTCTCTATACGAGACCTGCTTTGCACTGCGACGGCGACTGGACGACACGACCTCCTCGTCCGTGTCCGTGTCCTCTGCCTTGACGCGGCGCTTTGGTGCCGCCTTTTTGGTTTTGCGCGTGCTGCCACGGCGCGACGACGGTCCGGGCTCGTCCGTGTCGTCATCGTCCTCGGGAGCATCAACGTCCATGTTGTCTGCCTGAGGCGTAGCTGGGGGCTCCTCCTTGGCCTTGCGGCTGCGCGAGGGGCGTGCAGGCGATGCTACGGATGCGGCAGAGCGCCGCGACGAGCGTGGTGGCATGGTTGGATGGTGACGTGTGGGACGTAGTGGTGGATGTTGTGGATGTCGCCGGCACGCGCGCGCGACTGAGCTTTGGACGTTGTGAATGCGCGCGTCGACAACAAGTGTGTTGGGAAGAGCGAGGGCAAAGGGAAGGCCACCGTGTGAGCCTGGGCGTGGGCGCCTGGGCGCCTGGGCATTACCGGGATTTTGCTTCCGCTCGGGACCTGACCTCCGCACCACGCACCACACACCACTTCAGCTCGTGTCATTGTTGGGCTTGTTTTTCTCATCCTTTTCTCCCACTTACTTGCCTCATCTCCCTCCACTCTCGACGTCCACCTTAATCCACAGCTCTGGCGATCCGTCTTGATCAACAAACGTCGCAGCGCAATGTCGCAGAAGCGCTCTCGCGGGGGCGAACCCCCGCCCACGACTCTGGCAGAGTTTGCTACTCCACATGACCTCGACCCCAGCCTGCTGGCGCTCTCAAATTCGTCGGCATCCCTCCCCATCGACCCACAGCTGTTCGCCATGGAGCAGGTGGTACACGACGTGCAGAGTGGGAGGGTCAGTGACGAGACTGAAGAGCAGGCACGGGCAGAGCTCGAGCAGGGCCAAGTGCAGAATGACGAAGGCGACAATCCCGAGCATCCACAACACCACGCCGAGCTCCACCACGACGACACCCAGGCGGACGAGCAGCACATCCCACTCGACGACGACGAGATCGACCCTGCACTTCGGGAGATTGTCAACTCGCTCACAAATGCACAGCAGGTGAGCTATGAGTTTGCCCGCCTCCCAGCTGACGCCCAGTCCCACCATCCAATAGGCGACATGGACGAGCGCGAGAGGCTCGACCGCGAACGGTTGCAGTACACGCTGCAGAACACACTGGAGGACTTTGCGCCTGGCGGATTGATGGGGTCGTACAATGCCATCTTCAACACCAACTTTCCCCAGTCGCCATCCAACCTCGTGCTGCCGCTCGAGGAGACGGCGCCAGAGGTACCTGTTAAGCGAGGACGGGGACGGCCCAAGGGGTCAAAGAACAAGCCCAAACCGGGCGCTCCGCCTCCGCCTCCTCCGCCGCCAAAGCGGCCCCGCGGTCGGCCACCAAAGATCCGCACCGCCGAAGAGGAGGAGGAGAACGAGCGCCGCAAGCAGGAGAGAGCGCTCGGATTGCGTAAGCGGGGGAGGCCACGCAAGTATCCCGAGATCGGCCTTGTGCGCGAGATGCGTCTCAAGAAGAACCGCGCAATGTTCGCCGAGAAGATACGACAGTTAGAGGAACGCGACCGTGACTCGGCAGAAGGCAGTAGCAAGGAATACGAGCACGGCGGGGCCAGTGGCGAGGGCGAGTACTCTGGTTCGCCAGCCACCATCGGGGACGTCGCGCTCGGACAGCAAGTCGCCGAGGCCGTCGCCCGCCAGCCAGCCGACGAACACCACCATGCCGAAGACGAGTACTGGCCGTACCAGGGTGGCGAGAGCCTGCTGGATGTTGTGGGGCGTGGCCTCAACGTCGGGGGGGAGAGCAGTTCTGGGGTGGGATCAATGAGCGTCGATGGCATGCCGCCTGACACGAGCGACGACATGCGCGGCGTCTTTAGCCTTCCTGACGTGCCCGAGGTGCAGCAGTGAGCACTCCCTGTATGAATATCCTTGTTGTACCATCTGTTAGAATGCACAAATACCGCACATTCATGCGTTCTACGTTGTTGGTTGGAGTGTTACGAGGGTTAGATTCTACTTTGCGTCGCACAGCGGTTCGCCGACGGTGGTGTTGAGGATGAGCGCGACAATAAGGCCGTACAGGCCAAGCACTTCGCTGCGTGTAAGCTCGACCAAAACTATACTGGTAGACGCACGCGAAAATGAGGATAAGGACCATGGAGACGAAGACCTTGGACTCGTGGAGGTAGGCGCGCACGCACGCGTCGCCCACATAGCCGATCGCGTATCCTCCCGCAAGACCAGTAAATCCGCACGCTGCAGTTAGTGTTTGCATTCCATAGCGGCCTACCCAGACCAGCGGCGAGGTGGATGAAACCCGCAAAGAGCGAGTACGACTTCTCCGGCTCGACTGTTGTCAGCGACTGGCGCTTGTACGTTTGACTCACTTGAGCTCGCGATGAGCACCGACACGACGAGTCCGTAGACGGCAATAACTGTTGTCAGCTAGGCCCTGCTAGTAGGCGGCTACGCACTACCGGCCATCTGGGCGTCAGTTGGGTTACGGACTGGGACGTCAACTCACAACTACAGGAATCAGAGCCTGGGGAAGGTGTCAGTTCCATAGCGCGCACATGCATACCTTCATAATCAGATCGGGCCTGCGAGGGTAAGTACAATCCAATGACTTCACCCACCTAAACTGTCCCAGACCGGCGATACCGATGCCAGCCTTGGACGTGCCGTACGCCGCGCCGATGGTCGTCAGGACCATCTGTCGTCAGCTTGAGCGGTGGGCACCGCGTTAACGCACCGAGCTCGTGACGCCGGCAAAGCTGGTGTCAGCTTGCACTACACTATGCGAGCTTACCCAAAGAATGGCGCCCAGGGGGGGCACAGCTCGGACATGGTGATGGTGTGGACGATGCTGTTGGCAGTGGTGACGGCCATCGACGTAACGGCAACACGCCGGGCTCCAGGGGCTCGGTGGCACGGGAGGTGGAAGGTGATTGAATTGATCCCGCACGTTCACCCAATGGCCAATATGCGTGTCTTTTTCCTCACGTGGATCCACCTCCTGACGCGTCGTGGATGTTGAAAGCTCTGAAAGATTCCATAGCATTACCTGGTCTCACCAACCTTCTACCTCTGCTCACGACCGCCGACAGACGCCGTAGCAGAAACAAAACATGCAGGGACGACTTCCCTCCATGGTACGTTGCCGTGGATGAATGCCGCTGACGCCAAAGCAACCCACCGTGGTCCTCCTCCGGGGTACGTTCGATGTGTTGGCTGTTCTTTGCTTGTCCTAGGTGGCAATGCGCACGATCGAGCTGGCGCTGTTTCTATGCGCAACCGGGGAGACACAGCTGACAGACAGAGGGCACCGATACCTCGCAGGGTACGCCGCAGCTCCTGAGCAACATCTCGGCGTGTCTTGCCGTCGCGCAGACGATCGCGACGACGCTTGGACCCCGCGGCATGGACAAGCTCATCGTTGACGAGCGCGGTAAAGCTACCATCTCTAGTGAGCTCCATAGAGTCGGTTGTTGAGCTGACACACAGACGACGGCGCGACGCTGCTCAAGCTCCTTGACATTGTGCACCCTGCCGCCCGCACGCTTGTGGACATTGCGCGTGCCCAGGACGCCGAGGTCGGAGACGGCACTACCTCGGTCGTGCTTCTGTAAGCTACCTATGTTCCTTCAAAGCTGACGCCAGCGCCGCTGAGATCCTCAAGGAGGTCCGCCCGTTTATTGAGGAGGGTGTCGGAGTGCACGTTATCATCAAGGGCCTGCGGGAGGCGCGCAACCTTGTATGTGCTACGGCGTGGAACACTTGGCTGACGCCCAGGCGATCAAGAAGATCAACGAGATTGCCGTAACGGTCGACAAGACTGACCCGGAGAGGTTCCACGACCTGCTGCTCAAGTGCGCGTCGACGTCGATGTCGTCCAAGCTCATCCACTCGCAAATGCCCTTCTTCTCCAAAATGGTCGTCGACGCCGTCGAGTCGCTCGACCCCAACGACCTGGACGAGTCGCTGATCGGTGTCAAGAAGGTGCCTGGCGGTGGCATGCAGGACTCTGAGCTGATCAAGGGCGTGGCGTTCAAGAAGACGTTCTCGTACGCCGGCTTTGAGCAGCAGCCCAAGTCGTTCACCAACCCGTCGATCCTGTGTCTTAATGTCGAGCTCGAGCTCAAGGCCGAGAAGGACAATGCTGAGGTCCGCGTCAACGAGGTGTCCGAGTACCAGGCCATTGTCGACGCCGAGTGGCAGATCATCTACCGCAAGCTCGACGCGATCGCGGCTACGGGTGCCAAGGTGGTGCTTTCTAAGCTCCCCATTGGTGACCTTGCGACGCAGTACTTTGCCGACCGCGACATTTTCTGCGCTGGGCGTGTGGCGGGCGACGACATGAAGCGTGTGGTGCAGGCCGTGGGCGGCTCTGTGCAGTCGACGACGACCGACATTGAGGCCAAGCACCTCGGCCGGTGTGAGAAGTTTGAGGAGCGCCAGATTGGCGGCGAGCGGTTCAACATCTTTGAGGGCTGCCCCGAGGCCAAGACGTGCACGTTGATCCTGCGTGGTGGCGCCGAGCAGTTTATTGCCGAGGTCGAGCGGTCTCTGCACGACTCGATCATGATTGTCAAGCGCACGATGAAGAACAACTCGGTCGTTGCCGGCGGCGGCGCCTGCGAGATGGAGGTTTCCAAGTACCTCCGGAACTACTCGCGCACGATTGTCGGCAAACAGCAGCTGATTGTGGGCGCTGTTGCCAAGGCGCTGGAGATAATCCCGCGCCAGATCTGCGACAATGCCGGTCTGGACGCGACCGACGTGCTCAACAAGCTGCGCATGCGCCACGCGCACGACGACACGTGGGCCGGTGTCGACGTCGACGACGACGACGGCGTTGCCGACAACATGGAGCGCTTTGTCTGGGAACCCGCCCTTGTCAAGACCAACGCCATCTCGTCCGCCATCGAGGCCGCTTGCCTCGTTCTCTCCGTCGACGAGACCGTGCGTAACCCCCAGAGCGAGGCGCAGCAGGCCGGGCCCCCCGCGCCCCGCGGAGCCGCACAGCGTGCCCTCCGTGGCCGCGGCGGCATGCCTAGGCGGTAGAAGTGTAGATGGATCAGACAGATGCATGGGTAGTTTGTGTGCAGCGTCATGCGAGTCCGACCTGCGAGCGCGTAACGCGAGCAGGTTGCGCAAGCAGGCCGAGACGTTTGTCCGGCAGGCCCTACAGGCCTAAGCAATCGGCCACCATGCGTGGGGCAGTACATCAGGGCAACTGACAATGCTGCATGATATGTTACACTAATCGGCCTACAATCCCGCCAGGAACCGCTCGTACTCCTCCTCCGTCTCGTCCTTGGCCTTTGGTTTCGCCGGCGCGTCATCGTCGCCGAGCACGCCAGCGAGCTTGTCCATGAGGCCCGGGCGGGGGGCTGCGCGTGTGCGCACCTCGTCGCCGTCAGCGTCGAGCGTGCCTGCGCCTGGCGTGGCGTTGACAGTCACACTGGCGTGGGCGCGTTTCCGCGCGGCGGCGCGGGGCACGAACACCGTAGTCTCCTTGCGGAGGTCACGTAGTTGTGGTTCGGCGCTGATCGTCGCGGCCGGGGGTGCAGCAGCGGCCGGTGCTGGTGGTCGGGCTGTCGGCGCAGCTGTGACCACGCTGCCGGGTTTGGCCGGGAGAGACGCCGGTGCGGCGGGCAGACCTGATGGGCGCGACGGCAGTGACCCGCCCGCAGCAGTGGAGATGGGAACACCCGCTGGCGGTCGCATGCCTCTTGGCACACCGCCTCCGCGGCCGCGACCGCCTCCGCGTCCCCTTCCTCCTCCTGGCACTGCGCGCGGCGGCGGTGGGCCAGCGGGTAGTGGGATATCATCGCTATCGTCGCTGTCGTCGTCTTCGCTCTCGCCTGGCCGCGGGCCCTCGGGCATGACAATATCGTCATCCTCGTCGTCGTCGTCGGACTCGGAATCCGACTCGCTCTCAGATACCTCGGAGCGTGCTGCCGTCAGCTTTTTTCCTCAATCAAGCTCACGTCGCTCCGCGTATGGCATGCCGGGCGGGGGCACGCCGTACGGGTTGTACACGGGGTCATAGTACACGCTGCGCTTTGGGTCGCGGAGCGTGCCGTCGGGGTTGTAGAGGTGTGCCATTGGGTCGGGCTGGGCGCCGCCTGCGCCCTCTTCCTGTTGCCGCGGCCGCCGCTCAGCGGTATGGTACACCCTATCCTTGGCATCGGGGTGCGCGGCGACATACTTCTCCTTGAGCTTGTTGACGTACTTGAGCTCGCTCTCGAGTGTCTCCAGCCGCTTCTCGCCTTCCTCGTCCAGCTTGGAGTTCTTCAGGTACTGAATGTCCGTCTCAAGGTCTGCCGTTAGCTTTAAAGCCCCCGTCAGCTAACACACCCCGCGTGTCCCGCCACACCGCCCGTTCCTCGCGCTTCGACTTGCGCTCCGCCTTGTTCTTCTTCAGCTCCTTCGCCTTCTGCGCCTTGCCTGTTGTCAGCTGGTTTATCGGTAAGAGAGCTCACGAAAGGCCTCCATCGGGTTGGCGCTCTTCTTCGCCATCTTGACGTGCTATGCGTATGCGTGCTATGCGTATGTGTAAGATGAATCGTCATGGCATGTCGTCGATCTCGACTTCTTTGCTCGTCAACAATGGTGCTTATTCGTTCCCTCCTGTAAGAAGACCACCCCTCGGCGTGGGCGCATGGTACAGACGCGCGCTCTTCGTGCTCTTCTCGCCCCTCCTTCGCACGACCTGCCCAGACACGCCCATCACTGCATCGCTCGCGCCCTCTGTACCCAATCTGTGCATTTACGAGACCCATGCATCAGGATCCGATCGTCTATGGTGGCAAGGGCTCTTGAGAAACCCTTGAGGAAAGTCGTCCGCGACGCATTTGCGCCACAATGCCGCGTGCTGCGTCGCACAGCGTCGCACACGTGCACACCCGACTGGCGCTACAGCGCCAGCATGTTGCAGCCCACCTCTGCTGCTGCCCATTCCGCACGCTTACTTCTTGCCGTAGCCGCGCTTCTTGCCGAGGTCGAAGGGCACGTAGCGGTACTTGATCATGTGCCTGGAGGGTCAGCTCAAGCGTCGCGGGAGTAGCTTACTGGATCTGGCGGCGCATGGTCAAGGCGAAGAGGATGCAGAAGTAGACGAGGAGAATCGGCCAGTAGACAGGAACGTCGGTGGCACGAGTGAGCGTACAGGCAAGCGCGATGAGCGTCGCCTTGGTTGCCGAGTACCAGAACTTGAACTCTGCGAGGTCAGCATCTTTCGACCAATAGCTGTACACACCAGGAAGACGGCGGATGAAGGGACGGAACTCCTCGTCGTCGTTGTCGCTCGAGAAGCCGTGGAGAAGACCGCGGAAACCGCCGGGGCTCTTGGGACCCTCGTTACCCGGCAGGCCGGGCGCGCCCTCCTCGACGTCGTCGGCGGCAATGTCCTCGGCGAGGGAGGGGTCAAAGCGGGGTTGGAGGAACGCGAGGAAGAGGTTGAGGATGTAAATACACAGTGCGTCTGGACGGTTAGGACCCGTGCACGGCAGCGCTCGCCGCCGCCCACTTACACATGACAATGTACCATCCCTGGCGGAAGATGACGCTCAACGAGAAGAGGACAAAGAGGCCGGCAGTGACACCCCAGCGCTCGAGGGTGTGCGGCGTAGACCGGTCCAGGAGGGCCTGGTAGCGGCGAGCGTAGACGTTGGTGTTCTCCTTGATGGCGTCGAACACGTTCTTCTCCTCGGGCAGACCGCCGCGGATGCCGGCGCCGCTGCCGGGCACCATGTTGGGCGGCGCAGACATGCTGTGCGGCTGCATGCCCGCTAGCCCCGACCGGAGGGGAAAGCCGGCACCCGGACCGGCGGCGGGTTGCGGCGGCGTGGCGGACGACGGCCCCGGCGCGCTGCCTGTCGCGTCCCCGGCAGCGGGATAGGGGTTGACGTTGGGGTACGCCTGGGCGGCCTGTGGAGGTGGAGCCTGCTGCTGTGTGAGCTGTTTGCGGGGGGTGATGCGCGATGGTGCACTCACGTTCATGACGATGAGGTGATGGCGACAGGGGAGTAAATGAAAGTTGATGGAAAGATTGGATGTCAAGATGTCCGACGACGGCGGGATGGCCGGGCAGTGCGCAAAGGCAGTGACACGTTATGCGAGGACGCGTCCCTTTGCGGCGACACGGTGGCACAGCCAAAAGTGGGGAGTGAAAGGCGTGCCTTATCAACAACCACGTGCTAAATGACACGGATTTGCTTTACCCCCCACCCAGTGTTCCTCGTTTGCTGGACGTGCTCTTGCTCCGCATCCACAATCAACATCAACAATCGGTCGTCCATCGCCAGACCACAACAACATCTCCTCAACCTCTCCCGCGACTTTTCTCTTGCATCTTTCTCCTTGGACCATTCAGCATTTGTAAATCTTTCGCACACCGAACTAGCATTGTCACATCGATACCCCCACCACATACAACAACAACATGGCGCCGGCGCGACCTTCGGGCCCTCACCTGGCCCAACGGCTCCGAACACTGGCGCTGACTTCTCCGCCCACAACAGCATTGTTCTATGCGCGCATTTACCGCGCGTTGTTTCCTTCAAACGACACGGACCATGACAGCTTGCACGTTCTTGCACTGTGCCAACTGGCCACCGGCAACGCGTACCCTGCCCTCGGGCTCGTCCGCGACTTTGCAGACGGCGACCTCGACCCAGCCTCACACGACATGTTGGACATGGAGGGCGGCATGGCGGCGCGACGTCCTGGCTGCCACGGATGTGCCGTCATTGTCGCCAAATGCTGTAACAAGCTAAACCGCGTGGACGAAGGGCGTGCGGTACTCGCGCGCGCCATGCGGCGAAGCACGACCATAAGTGAGTGGGCCGCGCCGATCGCGCACAGGCTTGGACAGGGGCTGACATACACCAGCACTGCCAACACCATGCCCAGCCGAGACGTCGGCGACGAACAGTCTCCTCTTGGCCCAGCTGTCACACAAAGGCAAGGAGCCCGACGTAGCCATTACATACTACACACGTGCCCTCGCCGACGACCCATGGCTGTGGGAGGCGTTCACAGGTCTTTGTGATGTTGGTGAGTACATCGTCGTGAGATGGTGGCTGATGGCCAGGTGGTGCGCCCCCAGCCGACGCCATGTTTCCCGAACCGCCCTCCATGCTCCGGACGTCGTCGCAACGCACGTCACGCCAGCCGACTCTCTCCCCAGGTCCTATGCCGCGTAGCTCCGCGTCGGAAGTCCCCAACTTCTTGAACCGCCGACAGCTGAGTCCGCTGGCCGGCACACCGACATTATTCACCCCCGACCCAGGAGCGGGTGCGGTCCCGTCCCGTGTCCACATGATGGGCAACATGAGCGGCTGGGAGTGAGTGTAACCTGCAAGACGAATTACTGACTGTAGCTCGCCCCCTTCTGCTATTGCAGACACGACGTTCCCGACCATTGCTGAGCACACTGGAAGCGTGCCAAACGGGCGCACGCGTGTGCCCAACCTTATAACGCAGTTCATCCCCGGCTTGAGATCCACTCCAACGGTGGAGCAGTCGTCGCCGCCCAAACCACCAGCGATGAAGCGGCCGAGGGGAGGCAATGGACGACGGCCAGTTGAGACGCCCACTGTAGGCGGGCCTCTTGCGACCGAGTCGCGTCTCAACCGTGACCTGCGATCGATGGAGCTCAACGGAGACACCAAGGTTATTGACCCCCCCGTGCGCCGCAGCTCGCGCCTCAATACGTCCACCAAGACGTCCACCCGCGTGACGCGTGAGAAGCGTTCGACGCGCTCGCAGTCGGTCACGTCGTCGGCGTCTGGCCACACCGAGACTTCACCAGCGACGCTTGAGGCGCAAACCCAGGCGGCCGTCGACGACTGGCTGCGTGACGTTGTGCGTCGTTGCGCCCGCGCTTACCGGGCGCTGAGCCTGTTTCAGTGCAAGGAGGCGCTGGCTGAGATTGACGCACTGCCAACAGAGCTCTTGGGGTCGCCCTGGGCACTGGAACTGGTGGCGCGGTGTTTCTATTTCATGGCAGAGAACGCGAAGGTGTGTACAGTCCTCCGATGGGAGCTGACGGCAGGGACGGCGCGCGTTTATGAAGCTGATCGACGCGGAGCCATATGGCCTTGCGTCGATGGAGCTCTACTCGACGCTGCTCTGGCACATGGGCGACTCGACGGCGCTGTCGCACTTGTCCCAGACACTCATGTCGGTGGACCGCGAGTCGTCGCAGGCGTGGATTGCCGCGGGCAACATGTTTTCGGTACTGGAACAGCACGACGAGGCGAGCCGATGTTTCCGCCGAGCGACGCAGCTGGACCCGTCGTCATCGTACGCCTGGGTGCTGTGCGGACACGAGGCGTTCATGATGGAGGAGGAGGAACGTGCCATTGCGTTCTACCGCACAGCGATCCGCGCCGATCCGCGCGAACATGCCGCGTGGTTCGGCATGGGCAGAGTGTACCACCAGTTGGGCAAGCCACGGCATGCCGAGCACCACTTCCGGCGTGCGGTGGAGATCAACCCGTCGAGTGCAACGCTGCTGTGCTGCCTCGGCGACGCTGTCGAAAGATCTGGCAACTATGAGGTGGCGCTGGCAGAATTTGACCGTGCGGCCGCGCTCGGCGACGAGCTCTCGCGGCCCATGACGCACTACAAGCGCGCGCGCATTCTGGTCGCCCTCGGCCGCATCAATGTAAGTTGCAGCAGAGTCCAGAGCGGCGACACGCGCAAGGTACGCGATAAAGAATCTGACTTTTTGCAGGAAGCGATCGCGGCGCTCGAACCGCTCGTGCGGACGTCATCGGACGAGGCCATGGTCCACTTCCTCCTCGCTAAGTGCTATCTCAAAGTTGGACGCAACGCGGACGCGGTGGTGGCATTTACGTCGGCAAGGGAAATCAGTCCCAAGCTCGAATCGGCTATTCGCACAGTGCTTGTCGCGGGCGGCGAGGACGTCGCTGAGGAGGATGTGTAGTAGAGCAGAGTCGCAGACTCGTACATGTACATTTTGTTGCACATTGACAACAACATTGACAACGGTATTCGGATGAATGTCCCAGTGTGCGGGCATTAACCGATGTTTGCGGCGACTTTCCGGGCGGCTTTCCGGGCGACAACGGACACTGATGATTCCTGCTGCTTGCTAATGGTTCTCTGACTGCAAACGATGCCCGAGGTGAGTACATTTGAAGTCTGAAGGTTGGACACCGCTTAAGCGTCTTGAGTCTCATGGGATTTGTTCTGCAAGTTGTAGAGGTTGACGTTTGAAACTTTGTAGCGGCCAGATCTCGCGCCTCTGATTTGTCCAAGCGACGTGGCCGAGCAGTTGACTTTGTGTGCGTTCCGTGGCGGAGGGGCACGCCCCGCTGTGACGCGTGACAAAAAGTCCTGGGACATGGTACAACGCGTGCCCGTGCAGCAGCGAGGATACCAAGGTATGGCCGGAGAGTGACCGGTTTCCAGGGCGTCGACCCCTCGATCGACCCGATGAAAGGCTAAGCGAGGTCGTGGCATCGGCATGTGCCGCTGCGCCGCCGGCTGGGTTTGTCACTCTTCAACCCTGTCCGGCCGTCAGATCTTCACCAACACGCGTAGGAGGCAGCGTCTCGTCACGACCACCTGCGCACAGGGATGTGGCTGGTTTCACACCAAAACTAACCAAACACTACGAGGTTTCCTCAACCGGCGCAACATTTCTATTTCAAGGTTAGGGGTAAGGGTGACTGCTGATCGCCACGTCGATCCCGAAGCTGATGCATTAGGTGGACGCGTTAAGCTCTAGAGGCGTGGCCGAACTTGAGCCTGTTGCAAAAGCTGCTGCTGTTTACTCTCGTCGTCGTCGTCGCCCGATGTCGGAGAGTATGCATTGTCAGTGGGAACCGAACGGTGTTTGTGAGGTTTGAATTGTGTACCGATCGACGGATCGACAGGGATACCGGAGTTTTGTGTGGCCGAAGAGCACTCCATAACTGAGCTTCCCTTTTGGGCTACTGCTTCGCCGGAACAGACTCTGGCACCCGGTACCCACCAGAGGCAGTAGGTTGACATGTGCAGTTCACTGAGCTCTGGTCGTGTTTACGATGCGCCTTACTCCCTACTACAGACTGACAAAGCAGTCACGGCGTCGTCACGGTTGGTTAGTAACATAGTTGGCTGTTGGCTGGTTGTACTGTGGGCTTGAGTGTGCCGGCAGTGGACGGCCATGGACGGCATTCGCTGCCAATGCGGCCGCTGCTCACCAACCTGACTACTGCTTAAAAGTCACAACGAACGCTGCCAGCAAGGTGCCGCCTTTACCTATAGCTTGCAGTCGCTGCGTATGCATATCCACAGACGTCTACTGGAGTGGACGAAAGGCGACTTAAACAAGTAGCCGCTCGGACTCGGCAAGTCGCTGGGCTCGTGGCACTGTATACCGATCTGGCGCTGAGGCGCCGGCGTCTAGCGCGGCCGTTGAGCTTAACATTCCTTGGATTCCTACATCCTGGCGCAGGGCTCCATCGCTCACGAATACGACTGTTCACGAATACGCCTCTGTGCGTGGTCAAATCCATGTGGAGCCACCAGCCGACGCCGTCAGGTTGTGCTCGGCGCGCATTGAGTTTCAGTGCATGTGGACAGTGGTGTGGCTGGCTAGCCACGGCGAGCACGACTCCACTTCGAGGAATGGAGTCTAGTGCCTCCCTGCCTCCCGCGACTTGGCAAATTGGTGTGCGCGATCCGACTACGAATAGATGCTGGAGCGTCGCCAATCGCTGCCACGCTGCACGATACATTCACCCCTTGACAACGGTTCCTTTCGCTGAAGGTGTCCCGACAAGTAGCCGAACGTGTGTACTGCGATGCCAACTATCGCAGTGCCCCACCACTACGGCCTTTGGGGCCAGCGGACATGGCTCGAGACCTCCGCCACGAGTTGAACCAGGGTCTCTTGGCCTTTCAGTGGTGGCGTTTGTAGGAAACAGGTTGACAGGAGAAACAAACGCATGCATACAGGACCACCCCCAAACACTGTGTGCGCCACCTTGAGATTGCTTGCTGCACAGTCGTGTTGAACGTTGATCAGTGTGCCGATTGACAGGGTACACGGGCAGGGATGCCGTGCGCCATGGTTTTCTGGGGCAAGAGACTCGAACTCACCAAGTCTAGTTACCGTGATGCAGGAACATTGTCGGATTATTGGCGGCTAATGCAGCCTGGGCTGGCTGGCAGAATAGCAATATTCGGTATCGCCCCATTTGGCCAAGTGGAGCGCCCATCTCACACGCCCAGATCTGTCGTGTTGTCAACGCACGTTGAACAGTGCCATACACATTTTTGTGCATTCTGCAACGTCGCTCCCGAGATGGAACCGGGGGCTTGAGTGGCTGCGACTGCAATGCTGGCACGGGTCCGATACTGCGCGGTCGCAGCGCCCGATGTGATGGAACAGCGGTGCAGAAGCGATGCGTTTTGCACTGTGCAGTCTACTTTGAGATTGTGTTTACAAGCGCCGGTCTGTGGCCGACCAGCTGCGTATGCTATCTCAACACGAAAGTACATTGTAATGCATGGAGCTTTGAAGCGAGAGCTGATTTGTACAAATCGATTGAGACTAGTCAAGGCTTTGTTTGAACTTTTTAATTAGAAGCGACGTCTCAAATCAGCCATGGGGGGTGCCACGGTACCGTGGAATTCAGGGGAGAGAAGGCGACTCTCTCTTTCCACCCTCGGGCTGAATAGGTAGGTTGATACAGTTACACTCGGCCGCCCCGACCTCGGTCGCCAGCCTCGGGCGCCTCCCCCGCAGACGCCCACCCACCCAGTTGACCGAGTGAGTCGCACTTTCACGGCCGGCGGGGTGCGAGAGGTGCCCGCCAACGGAAAAGTTCCAGGGCCAAAGGCTTGTTTGAATATGTGTGGTGTGCCTTTGTCATACCAGGGAGACTCTGTGACTGTCCGCTGCCGGACGGCACCGTGGCACTCGCCCGCGCCCGCGCCCGCGACGCGTGAGACCGCAGGCCGCAGGGCGCGGGGACTGCAGGGTACAGGCCAAAGGTACCGTGGACAAGGTATGCCAAAGATGAGATCTTCCGAAGCACTGGCTACCGTAGGGGATCAACAACATGCCCGAGGCGGACGCTCTGCCAACGTTTTTCGTAATGGGCACTACGGAGGCGTCCAGGACGTGTGCTGATCACCAGTGGCTATATCATGCCCAGACAACAGCTTCTTCAGACCAGACCCCAATCGACCCCCCTCGACGAGATCGACACTCAGAGTCCCATCAAAAGATATTTTGCACTTCTGTCACGACCACTTTGGTCTTCACCACTACCAAGCCAACCAACATACCACACACCCGACACCAGTCACCACCACGGTACTCACCACGACTGCCGTACCTTACTCCCACCACCCTTGCACACCTGCCACCACCATTACCGCCACGGTGTCGCACAGCAACCACCCACCATGCAGTCACGCTCAAGCACCCCAAGCGGTCGCTCAGTACAGGCCATGTCTGCTGCCCATGCTCTCCACTTCCAGATCCCCAAGCTGCCCACACCAACACCACCCTCGCTGCTGAAGCGCAACGCTAGCACTGGCTCGTCGGCAAAGCGCCGCTCTCGTGGTGCGTCCGCGTCCGAGGCAGAGGGGTCGCCCGAGGCCAAGTCGTCCAACAGCACTCCTCGTCGCACCTCTAGCCCTACGACAGCCTCGCTCCCTTCGTCGCCCTCGTTCCCGCCAGTATCGCTCGAGCCCAGCGTGTCGGTCCAGCACCTGTCCCACCGCCTGCGCGCGTCGGCAATGTCGGCATCCCCGCTTCCATCCTCGTCGTCGCCAGCTCTGAGCGCAGGCTCGAGCCGTGACTCGGACGGCAGCATAAGCCCAGTCACCCCGCGCACCCCACTCTCGCCGCGCGTTCCACAAGGATACACTTCCAGGGCCCTCGCTGCAGCGGCACCGACCTCCTCACCTCGGCGCCCGGCTGTCAAGCGCCGCGACACGCCAATCTACACTGCCAACCTCAGCCCAGTCTTTCCAAAGCAGGAGCAGGACATCGTCGCGCCCGAGACCACGTCGACGCTCGATTCCGAGATCAACGAGTTTGACCAGCACTTTGGCACAGCTCCCACCATTGTTGCGGCCGCCGGGCAGTAATCTGTCCATCGGCCACCAAATGTCAACACACGTGATAGCCGGCCATCGGCCCACACCCCCCACCCCACCACCTCGGCCCCGGCCACGATGGTAGCACCGCATCTCTTTTTCTCCTGGGCATTGGGCATTCATTCTGGGACTCGCCATACGCATCGCACACACCCCCTTCCATTGTACCACTAGCATCACCCAAAAGGTCGTCTCGAGCATAGCATCAGCATAGGAGGCTTTCCATAAATTTTTGCTTGTAACCTGTATGAAACTGCCGAAGATGAAGCGACATTTCCCAATCTGGCTACCGCTTGGGAGCAAAACTAGACTAACTGATCTTCTTTGGCTCCGGAGATTGCTTGTGCTCCACAAGCCATAGTCACGTTTCACGCCAATGCAAATGCTTTTGCCGGGCGATCAAGCCTCGTCCACGCTGCCGCAACGCACGCCGGCGCCGGCACCCTCTCGGCAACCCCCGCACTTACCCTGTCGTCCCTTGTTGGAGCGTGCTTCCACATTCCTCGCGGTAAAAGTCTATCGACTAGACTGGTCAGTCCATCAAACCAGGGCTTGCAATGAGCGCTTAGCGCTCCACACGCTCTTATGCCTCGATGCCGATGGCGTCGGGCAATGATGTGCTTGTGATGCACACCATGAACCTGGTCGCAGCGTGGGGCACGATCACTCCAAGCTGTGATTGGCAGCTACAGCCAACGAGTCCGCAGTTGAGGGCTGTCGTAAGTTTATGGCGGCTCATCCAAGGAGCTAATTCCATACAGTTGGAGCTGTCTGCTTGCGACTCCAACCTGCTGAAAGGCTAAAACTGCTGTCTGCCAAATAATGCAAGTGGGCTGGATCACGTCCAGGCTCTGATCAGAGTGCGACAAGAGGCCCTGTCAACGACGTCGGTGGCAGCCTAAGCGCGCAGCCGCCCCATAGCGAACATCATAGTCGTGGCACTGACGTGTAGTCGGGATTGCCGGAATACTTGTGCGCGGAGGCGCCGACGACGACGGTTGAGACGTTCGGGCTACTACGGTAGGGGTTGGAAAATGCATGCCTATGTTTCGGAGGTGGTAGGCGCTTGTCTTTGATGAGATCTGACAAGGCTAGATCTGACCGCGGTCCCGACGGTTACCAACGCCGTCGCGATCATGATTGACATTCGTACATTTGGATGGATGGACGGCACGGCTAAGCCGCGCTCACGTGATGAGGTGTGGCCATCGTGCATCGCGCGCGCTATCGCACCCGTGTGGAGGGCATGGAGGGGGCCGCAGGGGGCCGGGACTGTGGAATGTCTTGCATGCATGTGTCTTTAGGAGTGGGGCACAAGGGGCCACAGGGGTTTGCAGGGGTCTAATCAAGGGAGTGCGCGCCCAGAAGTCCCTATTGTTGTCAATGTGTTGTCTGCTCTAACCTGACAATGGACAACCGGTTCTACCATTCGATAGGGAGACATAAAGGTGCAACAAAGGGTGGCGTGTGACAAAGGGATGGCGCACGCGGTTTCAGCCAGTATGGCTAGCGTGGTCCTCGACCACGCAGACGATGCGCCACACTGCTCTTTGTGTGTGGCTGTTGCCTGCCCTGTTGATCAACGCCAGCGACGATCGCGGCCATGCATCTCCGCGGCTCCCAGCGGCGGGGAGCACCGATCTGGTCCGCTAGCGACAGGCTAATGGTAGGATCTCAGACATTGTCTATCACGAGGCCGCTAACGGTGTTCTGGAAGCACCACGAGCTAATGAACGACAGCTCCATTTCTCAAAGCATTGTAGACTATTCGGAACGATAGCTCCAACACGCAAAGTATAGCGTAGAGCTGATATTGCACAGATATGTAGGCGAACCTCGGTTCGGTACGGCTGATGTTTCAATACAAGGCTGTCACCACGTAGTGACGTCCACGGCATGTACATGCCGTTCGATCTCGTCGCGGCTCATTGTTGGTTCGCCCTTGGTGTAGTAAGAGACATCAGCGTGCAAAGGCGGTTGGTCACCGTCGATGCGAAGGGTAGGTAGGCAGTCATCTGTTGGTGCCTTTGCCCAGCTCGGATTGCCAAGCTTGTCACCAGTCCTGGGACTCTGGCGTTCGCTGGACTATCGTCGAGTTTGAATTTGGGATACACGAGTCGACTCGACTAGTCAGCACGCCAGTAGTTGTATGACATGTTCGAGGTGTAAGTATTTAGTCTCCGCACAGTCCTGCACGGGTCAGCATACACTTACCCAGGCGCCCCAATGTATTGGCCGCAAACAGCGGCCTAACCTATGTCACGGGACACAGTTGCCGGCTGTCGTGTAACCTATCTACAGTCTGAGAAAGCAAATAGTGGCACTGGAGTTATAGCTCCGCCTCGTACTCGAGCGTATCTCATTCAAATGATACGTGGGCGTATCATTTGAATGGCCCGTGTCAGCAAAAGGCAAGGACGTGCCACTCCACTTGCAGTGCAGGGAAAGGAGGGCATTGCGATACAAGTGAGCTGATTTCGAAGCATGGGAAGCCCTTGTCGTTGTGGTTGCTGGTGAATGTGGCGGTTGGGGTGGGGTTGGGGCTGGGATGAAATCGAGCAATGGCGACAACAACAGGCGGAGACGACGCGTTAAGCCACACACTGACGGCTTTGGCGCATGGTGCGTTCCAGAAACCTGCTTCACTCAGGCCAAGAAGACGAGACACGAGAAAGACGCGCATTCCGAGATGGACCAGCTGGCTTGTTGACGGAAGCGCCCGCTCCAACACCATGTGGCCATCTGAATAGCACCTGCAAGTTCTCTGAAATCGTGATGTGACGGAGCACCTGCGTCTACCCGTGCCTCAGCCTTTCACGGGTCACAGAGCATGATATAAAGGTTGTGATCCTGGCTCAGATAGCGTTCTCCCACTTGACCGGGCCCCAGGCTGCCTCTAAGCCAAAGAGTGTGCATGAGGCGAGACGAAGGCGTTGACGCCACCGCCTAGAGTCAACTTCAACACACCAATTTCTCCTCTCAAACGCAACGCCGTGGGCACTTTGAGATGCTCTATGGGCCTCGGCCTCGTCGCCAAACATGAATATGTCAGGAGGAATCCGAACAATCTCAAACTTGGTGCGGAGGTCATGCTTAACGGCGACGGGTCATTAGAATGGCCGATATCTCAAAGGATGGTTTCATGAATGTCAAACATGTTCCGACACGGATCGTCTGCCGAAACGGAGGGATCGGCATCTACCACTGTATCTACCACTGTACCAACGACGGCAGCAATGGTGCCTCGTGATAGGGATCGGCCGTGGCGCGTGGCGCCGATGTGGCACCTCTTACCTCCTGTCCGGGTCCAACTTCCGAGTCGGGACCTGGGCGTGGGCGGTCGGTCTAGGTGTGGGGCTACTGTTGCCGACACCGGGCCGGCGGCGTGGCACCCGCGCGCCTTGTGCCAGCTGACGATTAGAAGAGCCGTAAGCTTGGCCAAGTGCTGAATTAAGACACCAATAGTTTAACAGGATTGGTAAGGGACAGGTGGTAGGCAATTTTGATTGGCGCAAAAGTGCCAGTGCCTTCTGGTGTATGGTGGGAATTTGGAGCGTTGGCTGGCACAAGGGACAACAGCCCAGGCCATTGTAGGCCATTGTGCTCTGCCCTGGCATATACTATGACGTAGTAGAAACCCCGATATCCTTTCACCACAGCGTTAATCAACGCGGTGCTCAACTGCCCACCGCACCACAGGCCCAGTACATCCATCCCGAGACACACTCTGGACCATCGTGGACCCCCACGACCTCGTTCCCCTGCTGCTACCCCATCACCTCTTCATCCATCGCAGCTGACTCTGCTTTCCCTTTCTCTCTCTCTCTCTCTCCGACCACTATATCTATCGCGGCAGCGCCGTGTTCTCTGATTCTCTCTTTCTCCATCCTAAACCTACCACTCAGCAAACACCATCATGGACAACTTCACAGACAAGTCGTCCGAAGCCATCAAGGCCTCGTTCGAGAAGGCCGAGGAGATGAGCAACTCGCAGGGTGAGTCTGATGAAGAGCTCTACGCGCCCAGTGCCCTGCTAACACCACAGTTCATCCCCTGCACCTCATTGCGGTCCTCTGGGACGACCCGTCGGCCCAGGACATGGGCTCGTCCGGCAGCTCGACCACATTGCTCAAGGGCGCTGTCGAGAAGATTGGCGCCAACACGACCCAGTTTGAGAGGCAGCTCAACTCGCGCCTCAACAAGCTGCCCGTCGTCGACCCAGCCCCCGAACCACCACTTCCGCTCACCAACTCGTACCACGCCGTGCTCAAGGAGGCCCAGAAGTTGCAAAAGGACAATGGCGACAAGTTTGTAGCCATCGACCACCTGGTGCTTGCGCTGGCGCACACCGACCACTCAGAAATGAAGGACATTCTCAAGGCCGCAGGCGCTACCGTCAAGCAGCTCGACGAGGAGATCAAGATCAAGCGGGGTACCCGCAAGGCCGACTCGCGCACCGCCGAGAGCTCCTTTGAGGCCCTCGAAAAGTACTGCGTCGACTTCACTGCGCTTGCTGCAGAGGGCAAGCTCGACCCCGTTATTGGCCGTGACAATGAAATTCGCCGTGTCATCCGTATCCTCTCCCGACGGACAAAGGGCAACCCCGTGCTTATTGGTGAGCCCGGTGTTGGTAAGACCGCCGTCGTCGAAGGCCTCGCACAGCGTATTGTGGACCGCGACGTCCCCGCTTCCCTCATCTGCCGTCTCCTTGCCCTCGACATGGGTGCCCTCATGGCTGGCGCCAAGTACAAGGGCGAGTACGAAGAGCGTGTCAAGGCCGTTCTCTCCGAGGTCGAGAAGTCGGGCGACGAGGGCAACCAGGTTATCCTTTTCATTGACGAAATCCACCTCATTATGGTAAGTGTCCCAGTCGATCTCGTCTATGATGAATGCTGACGAGTGACAGGCCGGCAAGGACTCGAGCGGCGGTATGGACGCTGCCAACCTTCTGAAGCCCATGCTTGCCCGTGGCAAGCTGAAGGTTATCGGTGCGACAACTCTCAACGAGTACCGCGAGTACATTGAGAAGGACTCGGCCTTTGAGCGTCGTTTCGCTCAGGTCATTGTCGACGAGCCCAGCGTTACCGACACAATTGCGATCATGCGTGGTATCCGTGAGAAGTACGAGACCCACCACGGTGTCAGAATCATGGACTCGGCGCTGGTGCTCGCTGCCCAGCTCGCCAAGCAATACCTTACCGCACGTCGTCTGCCCGACTCGGCCATCGACCTTCTCGACGAGGCGGCTTCTGCCGTCAAGGTTGCGCGTGAGACGCGCCCCGAGGCAATCGACATTCTCGAGCGCCAGAAGCTCGGTATCGAGGTCGAGATTCACGCCCTTGAGCGCGAGAAGGACCAGGCGTCTAAGGAGCGCCTTGCCGAGGCCAAGAAGGCCATTGCCGAGATCAACGACCAGCTCGGCCCCCTCAAGCGCGAGTACGAGAACGAGAAGAAGCTCGGCGACCAGATCCACGAAATCCGCCGCAAGATCGACGAGCTTCGCGCCAAGGCCGATGACGCCGAGCGTCGCTACGACCTCGCCACCGCCGCCGACATTCGCTACCAGGCCATTCCCCAGCGTGAGGCCAAGCTCAAGGAGCTCCAGCAGAAGGAGGACGAGAAGGGTTCGCTCCAGGAGGTGACTCCCGAGATGATCGCCGAGGTCGTCGCCAAGTGGACTGGTGTCCCCGTCGCTCGTCTCGTCGAGACCGAGAAGGCCAAGCTGCTCCACATGGAGAAGCTCCTCAGCAAGAAGGTCATTGGCCAGCCCGAGGCTGTCAAGGCCGTTGCCAACGCCATCCGTCTCAACCGCTCTGGTCTTTCCAACCAGAACCGCCCTATCGCATCCTTCCTCCTGGTTGGTCCTTCCGGTACGGGTAAGACCCTCCTGGCCAAGACGCTCGCGCAGGTCATGTTCAACTCGGAGGATGCCCTAATCCGTATCGACGCATCCGAGTTCTCTGAGCGCCACTCGATCTCGCGTCTTATCGGTGCGGGACCAGGTTACATTGGCCACGAGTCTGGTGGTCAGCTTACGGAGGCTGTGCGCCGCAAGCCCTACTCGCTCATCCTCATCGACGAGATTGAGAAGGCATCGCGCGAGTTCCACCAGCTCTTCCTGCAGGTCCTTGACGACGGCCGCCTCACCGACGGCAAGGGACGTGTTGTCGACTTCCGCAACACCATCATCATGATGACTTCCAACACCGGCTCGGCGTACCTCAACGAGAACCCGTCGGAAGGCCCGGTATCCAAGGAGACCCGCGAGAAGGTCATGGGCGCCATCCAGGCGACCTTCCCTCCCGAGTTCATCAACCGTATCGACGACATTATCATTTACCGGAGCCTGTCGCGTGCCGACATGCGCCGCGTCGTCACGGTCCGCCTCAAGGAGATCCAGCACCGTCTGGACCACAACAACAAGAGGGTCAAACTGCGCGTCGACGACAGTGCTCAGGACTGGCTGGCCTCGGCGGGCTACTCGCCCAGCTACGGTGCCCGTCCGCTGTCGCGCCTTATCCAGCACGAGATCCTCAACCCCCTCTCCAAGCTCATCCTTCAGGGCCGTATCCGCGACGGCGAGGACGCCAACGTCACCACCGACCACGTCAAGAACCGTCTGGTGGTTGTGCCCAACCACGAGGCCGACGTCGAGCTTCCCGACGACGAGTTTGACTCGGACGACGACCCGATGGACGTCGAGGTCGAGGAGATGGATTAGGACAACTCCGGGAGGCGGGGTACAAAAAGGACGACCAGCGAGGTCCCCTCGGCGACAACCAAGGAGTCGCCAAGAAGGGCCCCTTCAACCAAACGCACAAGGAGAAAAAAGTAGTAGTACTAAAGACAGACGCTGAGTAGATTGAAGGGAGTAAAACTCGGGGGTGTTCTATTTGTAAAATGCATATCATAGAAGGCTCTGCAAGGAGGCGCGGCTGGCTAATGCCGCGAGTGTCAGCAACAGGTCGGCCTCAGACGTAACCTGCGCGACTAGGCGTTCCAAACAACTCTGTGATTAGTGGGAGCGTTCCGCACTCGAGTGCCACCTCGTTAACAATCTTGCACTGTGCTGATAGTCAAACGACGGCCCAAAGAGCTCTCCTTCGAGCCACGCAATTCATCCTCACCCCAACTAAATTGAACGTACTGTAAATACAGTGGAAAACCCTCTTGGAAAGAACCCAGAACATTGATTCAACTTTGCCTGGCCATGCGTGCCTCGCACTTTGCCCAGCAGCTAGTGTAGCAGCCTCCCTGGCTGCTTGGCTTTGCGGGAGCCCTTGCTGATAGTGGCGCTCGTGGCCTCCCTCGGCCGGCTTTTTCCACTTGCAACGCTTTCTCCCGTAGAAACCAGACGCATGGGAGATCCCGGCCGGCTGCTCCCACTTGCGAGGTTGTCTCGGGTTGAACCCCGAGGAATGGAAGCAGTCGTTGACCCACTCCCGTTACGACGCCGCTCCATTGGGGCTGTTTGGTTCCTTTGAAGCTGCTCCGCTTCGAGGTTAAATACTCTTCTCTTACCAGTGTATTTAAGCATAGCATCGAAGACGTCCGAGAAAAGTTTCTGGTTGAACTGTAGTTCTATTTCAATCGCGTGGGCAATAGGCCCCCACGGCTGCTCCTTACTCCGGCGCGTAGGGAGACGTGTAGGTAGCCACTTTTGCCACGGCTGCTTGCTCGTCCTACGAAGGTCAGATTGCATTGGGGTTTCGTCAAGCCACTGGTTGAAATAGAAACCTCTGTTAGTTAGGTAATCGTCTCTCAGCCTTGTGAACCATGTGTCTTTAAGGAAGGGCCCGTCCATTAACCTTTCGACTGCTTCGTGTACCACTTTCCAGACCTTTCGTCTGTTATCAAAATTTGGCCTTGTCTGCGGTATACCTGGCAAGTGGCCCCCTCCAAACACCTGAACCCACACAGCAGTCTGGGAGTGCCCATGACTGTAAGCGGACAGTAAATTGTAATAGATTTCGCGCGGGTCGCCACTCGGTTCACTCCTCTGACGCTGCCCTGGTTGGGCTAGTGACTGTGGCATGGGCGAGGGTGGGCGAGACAGCTGCATTGGCGAGAATGAGCGCGGAGTCGCTCCAAGGGCTGTGGACGGACGACTACGAGGGCTTGACATTACGCTGTGGCCGCTGGTCAAAACGGTGTGCTTGAGGCGTGCGTTCAACTTGAGAAGCTGGGGCCTACAGCATAAAAACTATATGTGAGCGGATTTGTTGACACGGTAGTGCTTTGGGGACTAAGGCTCCGTCAATGGCTTCAATGACTGATGGGCCTAGACTAGGTCGCCGATTGATGTGATCATCACGAAGCTATGGACTGTGCAGATCGACCACTGCCACCATAATCTCGCCTCTTCGTGGCGGTAAGGGCCGCTCGTTTGCTTGCTTTGCGCCTACCCCATGTGACCAGCAGGCTGTAAGGGTCAAATGTGCGCAAACTGTACGTCCAAGTGGAACCAGGCATCACATAAACTCTGAAGTCTCATCATTTTGTATCAAATGCTTATAGTACATTGAAGATGGGGTATGCAAAGGGATCATGTGCTTTGGCGATTGTGGGAACACCGATAACTGACGCGGCCCGCGGGAAAAAGGATACGGGTAGGGATGCCAGAGCGATAGACAAGGCATCTACTTGGTGTGAGAGGAAGAAACTCTAGTTGCCGACGTAGATGCGAAAACCTTTGCGCCTTTGCCGGTGAGTTTGACAATGAGCGGCGGCAGTTTATCATCGTCGCTACCTGCCGGCTCCTTTGATGCGAATCCGAGCTCTTGGGCGTTCTCCTTTACATACCGCTCGAGCTGCTTGGCCGTCTCGATGATGAAGCGCCGGTCAATGTCCCAGTGCAGGCTGTCGCCAAACTCTGACTGGATCAAAAAGTGGTACTCGTGGGCTTTGAAGCCCGAGTCCTCCTTGAACGAGGGGCACACGTGGAGAAGTGCCTCCTGGACTAGCTCGACGACGCGGTGGGCCAGGTCAGGCGGAGGTCTGTCCGACTTGCACATGGGCGTGTAGAAGCGGTACGGCTGCGGCATCTGGAACCAGCCCTGCAGGTCGCTGTACTGGCCGAACCGGCGGGCGAGGTAGAAGACTTCGCTGTAGAACTCGCTCGCCACGTCCTCAATATACCGCTGCGGGGGAGTGGTAGATGCTTGCATGGTCGGTAGTCGGGCGGATTTTAGTCACTTTAGTGTTGAGAGAATGGAAGAAGTACAGGTCAGCGCTTGTGCTGATGTTCGCGATTGCCGTTGTGAACAGCAAGTCGCTGGGCTCTGCAGCCGTGCTAATATTCATTCTTGCTGGAGTGATTCTGATGCAATCCCCTTCATCTGCACTCGAATGATGGGAAGATCACTCCCAAGAACAAGCAAGCAAGGGTATCAGAGCCCGTCATCGCGGCGGGAGAGCACAGACAGACACAAGACTCCATGGTGGCCGTCAGCCTGATGGGATATCAGATCGACTCAAGGCTCAATGACGCACCATGTCTGGGCGAGCGGAAAACGACCCTTCTTCCACGGTTGTGCAAGCCTTTAAGGTATGTGGAATACTGCAACGGGTACTGCAGAGGTCAGAACACCACATGGTGATACGCAGGTGCGACAGCTCCCCTGGCGAAGCATTGCAAAGCGCGTCTGTGACCCGTGAGCACTCCAGTGCACAGCTCAGAGGGAAAAGTCAAGACAGTACATCAGTAAATACATCAATGAGGCATGAAGCACATACACACACGCGCACTATCAGACATTTTGCTGTGGACCTCAATGCAGCTGTCAGGTTTTGGCCCCAGGGATCTTTTGCCCCTTGTCATCACCGTACCACTTGCGGTTCTTGGCAACAGACGAGAAGTAGGTCGCGAGCATCTGCTGTACCTCGCTCTTGTACTGCACTTCGTAGTGGCGGCGGATACGCATGCGGACGTGGGGCCCATAACCGGGCTTGTCGTTCCACGCCTTCATCTCACACGGCTCGGGCGTGTACAAGAATCGGTCTTTGATGCTCAGGTACCTCTTGCTGCTGACAATGCAAGGGTACGCGTTTCCCAGCGCCCTCGAGACCAGCGAGGTGAGTTTCTGCTGGAAAGACACCCACGGCACGTCGTCCAAATGTACGAGGTGCACGCGCAGGACCGTGTCCAGGTCGTGCTTCAGCAGCCACGTTTCAAGCGACATTGCGTTGCGAGGGAGCGTGTGGTGAGTTGCGTCCCAGATGACACTGCGTAGCTGCGAACAGAGGGGACAGAGGGTAGTTTGCGATGCCGGGTGTGAGGGCGAGACGGACCCTTGTCCTATAAACTGCACCGGTCATCCCTCTGGTTGATCCATGATTGATGGCCATGTGAAACGCCAGGCAAGCTGATGAGCTCGGTTGTCCCTACCCAACTTCGGAAAGCTTCCTTCAATGACATGTATGATGGGCGTTCGATTAGTGATGGTAGAAGCTACAGTATTGCTGGGGTCCAGTGATGCTTTAACAAGGAACAATCACATGTGTCTTGCAAGTCATGCCGCACCTGCCCACATGGCATTCCACCTTCATCGAATGTGCGAATGATCGGCGGGTGCGGCAGGCATTCCGGACATTCCGTCAACAGTGGATTTTGCCGCCATCAATTCTTGGCTTGGCCCGCCCTACCCTTGCATCAATCACTTTACAACTGCTGTACTGCTAACTACACTGATTCTACATGTTCCACTTCGTGCTGAGGTACAATCAGCGGCTACTCTGTGCACACACTGGCTGATCGGCTTTACCGGACGAGAGACTCACCTTGCTGTCATCACCCAAACCCATGTCCTTGTCCTTGGTCTTAAGCGTGTCCACAGCAGTGGCGTCACCAGCCGCCAGGCGCGCGATCTGGGCACCATAACCTGTCGTCTTGATGTGCTTGTACTGCCATCCCCAGTGGAACTGTTCGAATAGCTCGTCCACCTCTTCCAGCCCGCGGCCCTTGAGCTCGGGGACAAAGAAGATGGCAAAGACAAGCGACAAAACCGCCATTCCTCCCTGAGTGTGAGCTAACAACCCCTCACGCGCACATACAAAGATGTAGCCAATCTTGCCCCCGATACCGCCGTAGGGCTTGTTCATGATATACGGCGAGGTGAATGAAACGAGCCACGAGGCGAACACGTCTGTGGATGTGCCGACCATCATGATCTTCTTGCGCATCCGCAGGCCGCCGAGCTCTGAGGCAACGAGGACTACGTCGTTAGGACTTTTAATCGGGTCAACACTCACAGCAGTGGGTGGCCCACGAAACCTTGGTTGAGAAGAGCATGAGCACAAAGCTCGCCACAACCATGTTGTTGCTCGTCGTCGAACGGTTATTGCTCCCGCCCAGACCAGCGATCAAGAAGTCGAAGATGATGAGGCCGACTGCGCCTGTCGTGATTAGTGGGCGGCGGCCCACGCGATCAGTAAGGAAGATGGCGATGGACGAGCCGATGGCACCGACAAGCTGGACAATGGTGGCGTATGTGAACGACTTTGCGCCGAGACCAATCTCCTTGAAGAAGGAGGGGCCGTACGCGTTGTAGAAAGAGTTGCCGGTGGTCTGGTAAAACCAGAACAGCAGCATGGCGTAGATCGTGCGGCGGCGGTATGTTGGGCGGAGGAGCAGGTCGCGCCAGCGCGCAGTCGACATACTCTTTTCGCGCTCAATGGCATGCTCCAGCGCTTCGATCTCTGCCTCGGGCAGACCAGCGTCCACGTCCTGTTTGCGGCGCAGACGCTGAAGGTTCAGTAGCGCTTGACCAGACTTGCCGTGCTGCACGAGCCAGCGCGGCGACTCGACCGTGAAGGGCAGGAAGAAGACGATCATGACGGCAGGAATGATCTGGACGCCTGGGATAAGCAGATGCTGTGAGGCAAGTACTGTACGCACCAACAGGCATCATCCAGCCAATTTTGCCCGTCTCGTTGGCGTACGCCTGGCACATCCCTGCACCCCACACGCTTGAGAGGGTGATGACGGGTGTAAGCAAACCCGCGCAGAAGCCACGCAGAGCAGGGGGTGCAATTTCCGCACTGTACGTCGGGACGAGGTTTTCAATGTACCCCACGGCCATGTACGCGAACACGCGTCCGACGGTGAAGACAATCCAGTCATGCGCGGTGAGTTGGACTGATTGTCAGCTGAGGCAGTCTGCGTGGCAACGTACCGATAACAGCCAAGATCTGGAGCGCCGCGACGATGTACAGCAGTTTCTTGAACCCGAGGTACTCGACGACCGGCTCAAACGTGGTGGTACCGGCGATGCGCCCAATATAGACAACTGACAGTCAGGCCGGTAACAGGAACAAAGCGCACCTGAATTGCAGATGGCTTTTTGGTATGTGCCGAGATAGAGGGTACCGTCTTCCTTGACTTGTCCGAACTGGCCCAGCCACGACGGCAGCGCCTGCAGTGACCCGAACGACGACGAGTCGCTATAATCAGCTCAATCACGAAAGCTATCCTCACATTCCGAAGATAAGGTCGCCGCATGCCTGGTGTTAACGCGTCGGCGCAGCGGCAACTCACGAAAGTAAACACGCAAAACGCGAGGTACGGCGTCGCTTGGCTCCAGTCGTCCTTCCAGCCCATGGTGAGAGTTTTGTGCGCGCTTCAAGGGCCGATGGGGTTGCGAAGTGCGCGTACCCGTCTATATAACACCAGCATGCATGTCTGCTAAGATGAGGTAAGTGAATACAACATTGTCCGGAGCTAAAGCACCCACAAACCCCACATTGGGTTGCTGCTCAAGGCAGAGTGTCCTCGTGATCAAGCCTAGCTGTCGTTTCCCCTCTGCACGAGACGCACGACGCTTGCTGAGACGACGCACGACGACATTCTGCCCACTCGTAACTGGTGGCTAGACCGTTGCGCAGGTAGCATAGTCACAATCAACACCGGCCCAACGCGGTTCCCATCGGCAATGTCCCGGCTGGCCCGCCTCGAACCGTGTCACTGCTCAACTGCTAAACTGTGGAGATTGTGGGTGTCGCTCTGAGACATCGGCCAGTGAACATCCACTCGACCGCCTCATTGCTGTTAAACAGCAATGCATGCTGGTTGAGGATGCACGGTTACATGCGCAGCTCGACGTGTCTCGATAAGGTGTGCATTGATATAGTGTATAAATTGATCACCGGCGTGTTGCGACGTGTCCAGACAATCGCCGTGCCAACTCTTCAACATGATTACCAAGGTCAAGTGTCTTATGGAGCAGCTCGAGGAGCACGTCGCTATCGATGCCGACACGTACGACGCCGAGTTTATTGCCACCCTGCCCTTCAAGCCGCACGATGCGACCTCCAACCAGGGTTTCATCCACGTCGCCTTGATCGACGAGCGGAACAAGGAGATTGTCGAGGAGGTCGTTCGTGAGCTCAAGGGGCAATCATGGGAGGAGGTGTACGCGCTCTGCGTGAGTCATGAAGACAAACAGTGCTGATGGAAAGACTGCTCGCTTTGCCAAGCGCGTAGTCGAGGTGATCACCGGTCGCGTCCTGGCACAGGTCTCAACTCTCTACTGTTACGACAAGGACAAGATGGTCGAGCAGGCGAGGAGATACGCCCGAGCCTTTAACGCCGAAGGAATCTCGAACGAGCGCTTCTGCATCAAGATACCCACCACGTCCGCTGGTGTGCAAGCAGCGCAGGAGCTGGCAAAGGAAGGCATCAAGACGCTGGGCACGATGCTGTTCAGTGTCCCGCAGGCGCTCGCAGCGCAGCAGGCGGGGATGTACGCGATAAGTCTGTACCTGAACGAGCCGACAGCGCACGCCGATCCGACAATCTGGCCGGACGTAGCTGATCCGGCGCTGGAGGCGCCAATGGCTGCGCGGCACGTCCAGATCCGCGCGGCGTTTGATGCCCTCGCGGCGGAAGGCAAGCCAGTGCCGCACATGAAGACGGCGTCGTTCTGCTCGGTGCCCGAAGTCCTGGCGTGTGCGGACCTTGGCGCAGACCACGTCACGGTCGGCATCCCCGTGCTTACCGATTTGATGGAGTACAGCTCCATTCCCGAGTACCGACCCGGTAACTGGAAGGTACCACTTAAGAAGCAGGCCGAGGACGAGTCGCGCGAGTGGCTGCACTGGACGCCGCGCGCCGTGTCTGACCCGGTAATCCAGGCTCTCCTCCTCAGTGACCCCGTCAGCGGCGTCCCCGCTGCCGAGTGGAAAGTCGCTACGCCCGATATTGACTACACCGCCGCCAATGTGCTGGACAAGGCCAACGAAGCGGACCAGGCGACCAATCTCCGTCTTCAGGCGGCCATCGACCGCTTCGCCGACGCCGAAGCCCTGAGCAAGAAGTTCATAGAGGGCTTGCAGGCTGCCCTCGCGTAGGCGTCGTGCCGAAATATACCACTATGCAGACTTTGCCTTTGTTCTCAGGAGTTGTGTCGCTTGCACAGTGGGCTGTGGACACATCAGGTGACATGCATCAACCCACTCGGCCGATGCTGTTGCGCCGGGTCAGTGTGTATCAGCTGACCATGCTTGTCTCCGGCCCGGCTCGGTCAATTCCGCCCGAGTGCGGGCCGAGATTGCGGGCATCCACAATCCCCACATACCTGCTCCTTCGCCCGAAAGGTGGGCTTGTCAACACCACATCACCATGGGCGTCAACGCTTCCGGGAGTCGGGACAGCGAGCTCGCACATCCCTGTCCGTGGCAGGGATGTACCAAGGCGTATCGCCGTCTCGACCATCTCGAGCGACACAAGAAGTCGCGTGTGTACACCGGGGAGACCCCAGCACTGACGCCAGACTCGGGCGACCTCAACTACCGGTGCCATATCTGTAACAGACAGTACTCGCGAAGGTTAGCTGGTGCTGCTGACAAAAGGCTCGTTTCAACAGCTGACATCAGCGACGTGCTTAACCGGCACCTTGTCCTGACACACGGCAAAGAACCGACGCGCCCAGGACGGCCGCGCCGCGCGGCATGGTACGTCGCGTTTCCTCCTCAACCTAACTTGCAGTGTCGCATGTGTGGAGAAGAGCATTGCATGCGATGGCGTGCCACCCAAAACTTGCGGGTCATGCCATTCACGCGGAACGGTGTGCCGGTATCGGCATCTCGAAATGGAGGCGCAGCAGCGCTCGAAGGGAACCTCGGGAGCAGAAGCCAACTCAACGGCAAACCATGCCGCAATGCCTGGGACACATGCCACTCACGCGCGGCAGTCGTCTCCGCCGCCGCAGCCATACTCCCCCACAAGAGGAGAGACTGTCTCTTACGGCGTGGGCCTGGCTGCGCTGGGTGACGCGGCCGAGTCCGTGATCCGGAGCGACGGGTCGCATCACGCCGAGACGAGCCCACTACTCACAACACACGGGATATGGCACGAGTCTCCAACAGACATGCTTGGTGCTCCTGCCGACACTGACGAGGCGCCCGCACCATGGCTGACAGAGCTCATCCTCAGCGCGACGATGAACCCCACTATCGGCGCCATGGGGGCATACGCCATGCCTGACGGCACCGAGTCGGCGTTCGGATGGGGATTCCCCGAACTGGGCGCGGACCTCTTTGCACCTCTCGCGGCGGACCCGTCGACCGCCGACCAAGTACGCGAGGACGAGCTCCGTGTCGCCGTGTTTCCCGAGGAAGTTGACGGACGCCCGAACCATCCCCAACCCATCCCCGACGGCCAGCCAAGCGAGAGTGTTTGGGTAGGTCCACTCACTGGGCGCCACTCATGTAGCCCAACGTGTATCGGCCCAGCACGCCCGAAGCAAGCGTTCTTATCCCTGCGCCACCAGCGCACGCTTCTGACGCCGGACCTTCTGGTCCATCAATCAAGCCCTCGGCGCGAGCCATGATGGAGACACTAACGCTGCACGCGCATCGCGCATTCTGGGTCACGCCCGATCTCGGCAACTTTCCCTCCGACATGACACTCACGACCTGCGTACACCTGTACTTGCACCACTTTGCCGGCTGGTTGCCGATTATCGACTCGCCCAGGGGAAATTTCCTTATTGACAAGAGCGCGCCCTTACTGCTCAAGGCCATGGCGGCTATTGGGAGCGTGTACGCGCGAGACGGTACAGAGCGGCTGGGAATGCCGCTCATGGAGCTCGTGCGCCGCGACCTGCTCTTCATCGTGAGCGCCCACGTCACCGAGCTGACACACAGTGCGAGCATGACCAGCGGTTCCAGTATGACGTCGGCGTGGTACAGTCATCACTGTTACAAGGATATTTCGGGCTGTTCTCTGGCTCACCAAAGCTCGGACAGCAGGCAGAGGTAGCCCGCGCAGCGGCGGTTGCCGCCGCGAAACGGATGCACCTGCTAAACGCGGGCGTGTCAGCCGTGGTGCACGTCAAGCGCTGCGGAGCAGACGACGACGCGTTTGAGCTCGAGCGCGCACTGAAGCAGGACCACCGGCGCCGGCGGTTGGGATGGGCCATCTTTGTGCGTCACCCGACACCCACCCTGCTGAGACCAGCTATTCGACTGCCAGCTCGCAGGACTGTTTGGCCAGCAGGCCGTCTTCCCCCTAGCCGAGATAGACTCACCATTACCGACCGTCGCGCCGTCGGCCGAGCCGCAGCCGTCGTTTGCGCAGATCATGGCGGGGCTCTTGGAGAGCGGGACAATGCCGTCGCAGCACCTCGACGATATCGCCCTCAGCTGCATTGCACATGCTCTGTATCGGTATGTCAACCTCCTCTGGAGTGAAGCTGATAACAGGATATGCCTTGATGCAGCGGCACTACAGGTGTTTGGGCAGGTCCGCGCCCCAGGGGCAAAGTACACGCTCCCTGTCCCAGGCTATTCTCGCCAGTGGGTCTGACTCGCCTTCGCAGCTGACACCAGTCCGCAAGCCATCCTGGACCAGCTCGCGGCGCGCACACTGCGCTTTTCCGCTCCGACACACCTCGTCGTCTCGTGCGCGGCGCTGGCGTACCACGCCCATTTACAGTTCACCGAGCTGGGTTTCCTGGAACAGGTCAAGGTCGCTGCTGGGCGTGGCGGGCCTGTCGCAGCGTCGGGAGCACATACCAGCCTTGGGCGCTGGATGGCGGAAAATCCTCAGGCGGCGCGGAATGTCCTCGCGCACGCCGCGCTGCTCTTCTCCCTCGTGTCCCGCTTTGTCTTTGAGTAAGCTGAGGTTCAGGTAGGATGCCGACTGACGCCAGCACACCGCCGGAACTCGTGTGGCTGTTCGACGCCGCCCTCTGTATCTGGGCTGTACTCACACACGCCGCCCTCGACGATGGCCCACTCGCGCTCTCGCTCGCGTGGACGCCCAGCGCCGCACTGAATAAATGGATTGAGACGGGTGACGGCGCCATCGCTGTACAAGGTCTCGGGCTCATACCCGGCCTTGCGCCAGAAAACGTGCTCCGCGTCGCGGCTGACCGTCTCGACGTTGTTTCGTGGGGTCTCGCGGCGAAGTACAGACGCGTCCTACTGGGCCTCGTAGGCAGCCAGGGCGCAGAAGATGTGTCGCGACGACGTTCCGAGCAGACGGGACAACGCGGCTCCGCCACGTAGTCTTTGTGTGGACAGTATGCATATCACACAACTACTATCACAGTCTGGGCTCGTGTGCATACAGAGTCGGTGTGGGTATACAATGCAGGGTTGTGGTGTATGGTGGGCTATTAGTGCGCGGCATTGTCCTCGCCGTTGGCGTCATGTGTGGCGGTCTGCATCTCGGTTGCGACCTCCGTGGAGTTGGTCTGAGCAGTGCTGAAAGCGACTGGGGCGTCGGTGTCGACAGCATGCTTTACCTGAACGGTGTTGTCGGCAGGAGGAGCAGGGTCCGTCACAGGCTCCACTCGAGGCGCAGCAGCGGCCATTGCGTCCAGGCGAGCTTGGGCAGCCTCGGCACGCAAGCGGCGACCAATGTCCTCGACGTCCTCCCACTGCTCCGCTCCCTCCTCGACGTCCTCTTCAATCTCGACCTGGACCTCGGCAATAGCCGCAGGGTCCACCTCCGCAGCTGTGATGGGCACGACAGCAACCGTGTCGTCCGCCTCGTCAGGACCCGGGTGGTAGTTCTCGACACGTTCCTCGACGACGTACTCGGCGTCGATCATCCACTGGCGAATGCTGTGGATGGTCGCCGAGATGGACCGCCACGACGCATAGGCCAGGATACCTGTCGACGTGATGGGGTACATCATGCGAACTGCCGTCAGTGCCTGCCTCACACAACCAGTGTCTACTTACATGCCCAAGTGTTGTCGATCTGGGGTAATGGGACACCGAGCATGATCAGACTCATGCGCAGTGTCACGAACGCGAGCCACGGCGCGATTATGGGGATGACCAGGTAACCAAACAGCGGGATGCACAGGCGCGTGATCGTCGAGAACTTTTGGCGCAGTGGCCGCCTGAACATCTGCAGTGTTAGCAACGATTCGAGTATCACCACGTACCTCTCGGAAAGACGTGCCGCGTAGACGGTGGCCCTCTTCGCCGGCGATGCCCAGCGCGCCGACATAGAGAGACAGCAGGGCGGCACCAGCAGCCCAGGCGTCCCATACATGAAGCACAGGCGTGACGTCGCTCGAAAAGCCGTAGCGTACTGGCAACGAGATGAAGAGCTCAAAATTGATGCCGACGAGCAGCGGCAGGAAGAGGTACAGCATGATAGTGGCGTACACTCCGCGTACCGTGCCGAGGACCCAGCGCTTGACGCGCGTCGACTTCTTGGACCGCCGCAGACGCTCGGCACGCGAAGCATCGATGATGTGCTTCTTGGCGCTCTGGCCCAGGCTGTACGAGATAAGGCACAGGTATATGCCAATGATCTGGCGTCAGTTCTTGCGAGACATGCGGAACTCACCCAGCTGTAGCCGTCATACACCGGCGGGTCAAGAACCATGGCTGTCGCCTGCCGGCCGATTGCGAGGGGGACGAAGAACACGGCGGCCGTCAAAGCCGCTCCTGTGAGTAACATGGACGCAACAAGGGCGTAGACGCGTGTACGCCAAAAGTCGGGAAGGGTCACGACGGTGTAGTCGTCGTGCGGGTTGCGGTGGGCGCGGCGAGCCGCCTGATCCTGCTTGAGGAGACGGATGCGGCCCTCCTCGGTCTCAGGCGCTCCACGGTGGTCGAGGTTGATCAACACGCCCTCTCTACGTCTCTCGGCCGGAGGGGCTAACTCGACGCGGTCGCTGGCCGGTACACGAGCCCGCGTGGCGCGGTTATCGTAGTGACCGAAAATGGCTTGGCAGGCCGCGTCGAGGACAAGCCATGTGAGCTGGGCCGTGCGGCTCTGCGGCTTGAGTCTCACGTCGATGCCAAACACCAGAGAAACAAGACCAAGCTTGCGCACGACCCAAGTCCACCAATGCAGGAACGCCTTGCGCATCCGGTGGTGCATGTAGAGCATGTCCCAGGACGGTGGAAGCACAAGGTGAAGCAGCAGAACGTCGAATGGAATGGACGATATTGGGCGTCTGGGGAGTTAGCACGAAAAGCGTCAGACAACTCACTGATCCAAGCGGAGGGGTAGCATATCGCGCACGGCCTTGACGCCGGGGAAGTAGCTGATGCCCCATGGCACGGCGCCAAAGACAGAGAATATGACCACCGTGTACATGGTGGCGGAGACTGCCAACTGCAGTGTTAGTGAAAACCACGCGGCGTCCACTTACTCTTGGAAATTGGGCAAGTGCAGGGCGGTCCATGATCTCTTTGACTGGCGAGTGCGTAGGGTCGGAGGGATCGCGAATGAAGTATATCGCTCCTGGGCGCGTAATAGTCCGCATGTGGGATAAGAACGCCGCAAAGGAGATCATGAAGACCGTTCCACATGCCCAGGCGAGGAAGAGGCTGCCGAACGGCCGGAGCACGATGCGGTGGAGCATGTCCTGTGCAGTGTTCCCGAGCAGCGGCAGCGCACAGAGGCACATTATACAGCCCACCAAAACCGGGAAGAAGACTATCTCGATAGTCATGAAAAAGACAACCTGTTGTCAGCTGAGGCGCAAACCGCGGAGCTCACCTTAAGGAACGTTAGGAAGCTGCGGGCCTTCTCCATGAACGACTGCGAGAACTGCAGGAGGTTCGCTGCGTCTAGGATCGCGAGACCCAGGAAACTCGAGGTCATGGTGAGGTATCCTACCACGAGGCACCACAGCTGGTCGTTGGCGTCTGGCGACGCGGCGATGGAAATAGCCCACAGCCGGAAAGCCTTGTGGGCATTGTAGGCGTTCTCGCCCAGCCATTCGAGCCCGTTCAACATATGATGCGCGACCGACCCGACAACTGGCATGTCCTCGGCAGTGTAGTTCATGGCCATGAGGGCGTCACGCTTGGCCGACGGTGAGAAGGACGTGGAAATCGATGCAAAGCTGCTCAGATTGAATGCGCCGCTCAAGTCGGACGTGGTCATGTTGAACGCCTCCAGGACGTAGTCTGCGGCCGGCTTTGTAATGAAGCGTGGGAACGCGAGAAGCTCGCCCAGGACCCAGCGTGTGCCGACAATGAGACAGTCCGACACGAACGATACGGAGCGCGCAGTGGCCACAAACATGTCGCCAGTAGCGCGGAAAAAGTCGGTCGAGAGGACGAGCTTACCGATCATGATGGGGACGCCGACAAGGACGGCCAGCGTGAACGCCATCGCGAAGCTAACGAATATGTGCTGCGGGGTTAGCTCTTCGAAACTTGTCCAACCTACGTTGTGCATCAGTCCAGTGAGGGGTCCAATGAAGCCGACAACTGCGAGTTAGTGCAGTCCTTGGACACAATCACTCACCCTCAAAGATGCCATCCCAGTCGTCAGCGTCGAGAGGACGGTCCTCGTCGTCTTCTGGTGGAATCTCCATGCCCACGCCCTCCAGCTCGTTGCGCGCCATTGCGCGCTGGACCATCTCGGCATTGAGGACGACACCGTCGTCGTCATCGTCGACCGCCCACCCACGCCATTCATCCTGTGGGATATCGACGACCTCCTCAATGGCCGCCGGGTCGGCGTCTGGGTCAGGATTGACGTCTGTCTCTGGCTCGGCGTCGGCGTCCGTCTCCATCTCCTCCGTCTCGGAACGCGAGAGCACCGCAGCTGGTGGGACCAGGAGCCCAGACTCGAACTCGTTCGGCTCGGGGGTCTCAGGGATAGGTGCGGGTGTCGATGGGCCAGCTGACACTTGACGACGTGATGGGCCGGCCTGAGCATTGGAGTGGTGCGCCGATTCCGCACCTACGCCACTTGGCGCCTCGGCAATCACCGGAAGAGACGAGTCTGATCGACCTACTGAACCCATTGCGTGCTGGCTGGGTCTCTGTGATGGGCTGCCGTCTGGTCCGGGGTCCGACGCGCGGCGGTAGGACGGCGAATACTCGGCTGCGTCGCTGGGCACGCTCGAGACAGTCGCTAATGGCTCGAAGGGGGATCCAGACTCGCGACTGGAGGGATACGTTTCAATGACGCGAGTGTCGGCGGCGGGCGACAAGTCTGAGGCGTAGCTTCCCTCAGGATGCAGCTCTAATGCCGCACTGTGCTTGCGTGGGAGCTGCGGCTTCCTGAGCTCGCGGGGGTGCAGCTCGGGCTGTTGATACTCCTGCACACGCCCCGGTGAGCTGCAGCGTCTTTCGAAAGACTGGTCCGCTTGCAGCTCCGGGCTGGGTTCCGTGTTTGATACGTTGACGCGCGCCCAGCTGGCTGGACTGGAATGTCCAGACTCAACGTCGACGGGAACGTCGGCAGCGCCTCGAGAAGAGGGACCCGCCTCCGCATTGTTTTCCCACGCGTTGGGTTGCGAGCCACCCTCTCCCAACATCTCAGGCGCCTCAAAGGCGCCGTGGGAGAGCACAGGGCGCTCGGGCCGGGCGTCGCGGTCGTAGGAATCTGGATCGAAATCCTCGTCAATCTCACCGCGTTCCTCACGTTCACGACGATAGCCCTCCAAAACTTCGGCGGCGTTGAGGGCCATGGCCATGCGTGCCTCGCGCGCTTCTTGGGGCCACTCCTCGAGGGGACGGTGATGATAGGTGCGGGCAAAGTTGATTTGCTCGACCATCTCTGGCGGGAGTCCGTCAGGAATGACATAGTCTGGGGCGAGAATGTCGGGGTAGTCGTCCCAGTCCATATCAAATTCAGGCTGGGCATCTGTCGTCTCCCCCCCATCACCGTCACCCTCTCCGTCCCCTTCGCCGACACCTGCGTCTGCCTGGACAGCCTTGTTGGCCTCCTCTTCGCGCCGCTGAATCTCCGCCACAGGAATCGCTTGGCCGTTCCGGAAGACAAAGTCGGCCGGATTGAGTGGCTCCTCTGGCTCTGGCGCGACAGGGCGTGCGTGCCACTCCTGCTGCGCAATCCACTCGCGAAGGAGGATAAGACCGATGAGACCTGTCGCAACAGAGATCGCCACGATCTGGCCGCGGAACACAAACGCCACGAGGCTGGGGGCATGGTTAGCGCTCGCACACGCGCGTACGTGCTGGTGTACGCACTTTCTACTGTCGGCAGCCATACGATCCCAGAAGCTTGGGAAAAAGTTGAGTGTGCTGTTTGTGGCAACAGCGTTCAACACGCGGTCTCGCCCCGTAATGTTGGAAAACTCGGGATCTGTGCTGTTTGGCATGGCAAACGTGCCGTTGAGGTCGAGGTAGCTGTCTGCAATCGCGTGTCGCAGGCCGTACGCCAAAGTCGGATACATTCTGAAGGGGTCAGCATGTTCAGGCAGGGACAACTTACACAGAGCTTGTACCGGACATGATGATCCGGAGACATGCCATGGTAATGCACGGCAAGATGACGAGCCAGCTAATGATGGCGATGCAGACGCGCACCATGCGCCACGCAATGCGCCCCGCCACGAACACGGACTGGCGAACATAGACAATGGCAGGGATGGCCGAGGGTATGGAGGAGGGATAGACTGGGCTGGTCAGCGATGACGGCGCCAAGGTTGGTGGGCGTACCTTTGGTGAAGGTGTAGTAGTGTCCACAGATCTCACAGTAGCGCTTTCTGCTGTGGGACAGCCATTCTTGCAAGCTGTGACAATGTCAGCGTCTGGGTGGTAAAACAGTATTCGGGGGTGTGGACCATCGCGGAAGCTGGCACGAAGGGTGGTGCCGAGGCGATGCGCGGTGGTGGCAACAAACCATCCTGCTTCGACGCTGCGATGATGGGTGGGGGCGTTGGGGGGGCGCACATGAAAACAGCCACTTACCAGTCCGAGTGCACGTATCGTACAGAGCCGGAGCACTTGCAAGGGTAAATGAGCGGCTTGGAGGCTTCTGCCTCGGTACGGCAGACGCGACAGAGGTCTGGAGGAGTGAGCGCTGGTGCGTTGGGGTGGGCGTCGCCGAAGAGCGCCGCAGCACGTCGCGTGCGCGTGTGTTGGCCAGTCGGTAGACTTACCGCCGTCCTCTTCAGCTGCCCATTGGTCGGGTGCTGTAACGTCCGCCATGGTCGTTACGTTAGCTTGCTAATGCATGGAACGGTGTGTTGGGGAGTTGTGAGGAGGGAAAGGGATGTGTTGAGGAAAACGACTGTCCTCTCGAGGGACGTGTAAAATGGATCGACGCGACCACAGGTTGCAGCGGGCGGCGGCGAAGCCCCTGTTGATGGCGATGTGGATGGCGATGGAGAGAGATGGAGGGAGCACGAGTAGGTCGCGGAACAGAGGGACCAAAGATGGCGAGACGAGGAGAATGGCAAGAGTGTAAGCGAGAAGAGAGACTCCAAACTCGGTCGTCGTCCATGTACAGTACACAGAGGACATGTCTCGGCATCGGGCTGCGTTGCTGCAACGCTGCGCGGAACGGGAACACACCGTGGGCGGTGGCGAGAAGGCACGTGAGCCGAAATGTCACCCTAATACCCAAAGGCTAAATGGTTTCTAATGAGCCAAGCGTTACAAATCTAAACACATCCCAATTGAATTCCTCAGGGGAACTATTACATTGTTTACGGCAGGCACGTTCCGATCGTGTCTTTAAACAAACCACCCTCTTGTCGATCGACCCCGAGACACAGCTGGTCACCTGCTCCAACACACCAGAGTCCAGACCCAACACCTCGTTCACAGTCGTGCATAATTACAAGGATCTAACATACCAGTGCGGGGCAAGGCACGTTAGCTGGCGGAGGCGCCCACGGCCAGGCGCTTGAGGTGCTCCATGAACACCTGCAGGCTGACATCGTCGGTGAAGATGGCCTGGCCCGGCGCCTGTGTCTGGCCGTAGCCGCCAACACCGGTCGTGTGCGTCGTAGAGGGGTTGAGCTTGGAGAGCAGGAAACGCGCCTGCGAGCCTCCCTGGTCGCACACGACGTAACGGGGGATCGGCAGACGGTCCTCGAGGAGCTCCTGTGCCTCTGCGACGGGCGCCTCGAGCAGCGCCTTGAAGTTGGCATAGTCCTCCTGGTCCTGGTAGTTGGCCTTGCGCCATGCGGCGATTGTCTCGCCGTGGAAGATGAGGATGTGGAAGTAGGTGTCGAGGAGCAGGATGACGTCGGGCTGGATCGACACCGAGTCGAGCAGCACAGGTCCCGACTCCTTGTCGATTGCAAACGACACGAGCGTTGGCTGGATCATGATGAGCGAGTCGTTGACGTTGGCGTCGTTGAACACATGGCGGTAGAACGCCGTCTCGTCGGGCGAGTTGTTGAACACTTGCAGGAACTGAGACCGCCGCAGGTGGAACATGAACTGTGGGTAGAAGCTGAAGTTGGGGCTGAGCATGAACGAAGACGGGTCCTCCTTGCGGTAGTCTGCAAACTTTTGACACAGTCGGATCAGCATGCGGTCGAGCCAGCGCAGAACGTCGGGTGCGTCGTCGATCTCGGCCTTGAACACGGCGATACGTGCCATGAGCACAGCGGCGGCTTCCTGGTCAAACTGCTGCGCGATGCTCGGATGGCCGCCCTCGAAGAACGTGTGCGCGACAGTGGTGACGCGCAGGCGGTACTGGCCAGACGCGTGCTGGTAGTGGGTCACAAACTGGACCAGGCCCATCTGGTTGGGCTGCATTGGCTGGCCGGCGGGCGTGGCCACCTCAAAGTAACAGGCCAATGACGTCTTGGGCGTCAGAGAGCAAATCTTCCACGCCGAGGTGCCGCCGATACCAATCTCCGTCTCGCCGACGCAGGGCGACTTTTTGTTGGCCGAGATGACATGGCCAATAACACCCGACACCTTGAGCTCCTTTGTTGTCTGGATGTCAAACGTGCCGTTGAAGCCCATTTTCAGGTATCCGTTCTCGTCCGTCTGGAACGTGCGCAAGAAGCTCTGCTTGAAGATGGCCGTAATGAACGAGTCGGAAATGACCATGAAGCCGTTGGTCGAGTTGCACAGCGACTTTTGCTCAAGCAGACCAACCTGGTCAAGGCAGCCGGCGTAAATGTCGACAGCGTGGCCGTTGGCCGACACACGCTTTGCAAGACCCTCGTAGTACTTTGTCGAGCGCTTAAAGTGCTTGGCACTCTCGCGCTCAATGTCGTGGTGGGAACGGATGGGCTCGCGCAGCTCGGGAGCGACGACCATGCCGGGACCCTCGGTCGCGGGGCCACCCGAGAAGAGCATGATGCGCGCACCGGTGTTGGGGAACGCATTCTCGAGCAGGGCGGTCGCGACGCCGAGAGCCACACCGGTGCAGCGCAGGGGACGCTGGCGCGCAGACACGGGCCACGGGTCGCGCTGGAGCTTCTCAAGCAGAGCAGTGAGCTGGTGCTCGCACTGCTGCAGGGGCATGAGGAACTTGCTCGCCTGGGGAGGGGGCATGGGCTGGCCGGCGCGCATGGGCTGCATTGGCCGGTTAGACGGGTTGAGGCCAAGCATGTCGGCAATCTGCTTGGGCTGGTACTCCTTCGAGCCACGGAACACGAACGACTTGGCAAAGTCCGTGTTGGCGAGGTCGTGGACCATGGCCATCGTACCGAACGTGATCAGACCGACGAGGGCGTGGGGAGGGAGGAGCGCCAACGACTCGACAAGAGTCTGGCGCAGCGAGTTAAGCTCGTCCTCCTCGAGACACGTGTCGACGACGTAGAGGAAAACGGGAGGTACAGGCGCCATCCGCGACAGCGTGTACTCGATAGTCGAGTACTTTGGCGTCACCTCGGGCGGCAAGTTTGTCTGGGAAATGTCCTTGTAGTGCGGCGGGAACGGGTTGCGCTGCAGGCAGAATGGGCAGATCCACATCTTGCCACGAACGTCGATCTGGCTGTAACAGTTAGCCACCAGGCGCTTCTTCTTCAGTGCTGATTGACGCACCAGTAGGGGTTGAGGATGGCCTTGCATGGGGCCTTGCACGTCACGGGCTCGTACATGACCGGGGGCAGGTCGTCGCGCTCCTTGAGGGGGGTGTACATCGCGCCAATGGGCACGATGATGCGCTGCGACTCGATACGGCTCGAGGGCCACGCATTCCACGAGAAGCGGACGCCTGCGGGGATGTCAGCGCGAGATGTTCATGGTTGCCGGTGGGCGGGAGCGCAAGCGACTTTTGTTCGTGCGCGTCAACGTGTTTTGGCGCGCCGCGCGCGCGCTCGCACCCAACACAATGCACACTCACCATTGAGGTCCTCAATGTCCTCGAACGTAGCGCCGTTCATGGTGCTCGACTGCGAGGGTGGTGAGGATGTGGGATGGAGGGAGGAGTAGGTTGGGTTGAGGGCTGTGTGCGATGTGGTTGAGGTTGTGCGTGTTCGTTCAACGTGGAAAGAAGCCTGGGGCGAGGTGGCACCGCTGGCGCTGGCGGCCTGGGTGGTGACCACCGCTGCCAGTGACACTTCGTCACCGAGAACACGGAAGCAAATTCGCCCCCAGTAATAGTTAATAGTCAATACCTAATTGCCGCTGGCTAATGGCGAGCATTCTGTATTGAAGCTTCAATCACAAAATACACAATTGCCCCAAGTGCCTGGCTTTTGTAATGCTCGCCAGGCCAAGTGCTAAAGCATTAGCAATTTGTTACACTTGCTATTGGCACGCGGCGCGCGGCGCGCATCCCTCTGGCCTTGCACGGTACACACATGAATCCAGGCACAGCATATCACATATGTCGCTTGTTGGGCGAGGTTGTGAACGTGTCAGACAACAACACCCAGCACCCAGGCCCCTCTTGTCGTGGCCGGTTCCATCTGGGACTCCAAAACGTTGACGACACTTACGCTGTTGCTGGTCAGAGAGAACTCTCTTGTACAGGGAAAAGTTGTGCATGGCAGCCCAACACTGGTCGAGCGTAAACAGCCGCCGCGAGAGTCACCTAAAGCCACAACAAGCAACAACTGACCGCCAAAGCAAGCGCGCTCTGTTCATCTCGAGCGTGAAGAATCACTCCCGAGGCTACAATGCTACGCCCTCTGGCCTGTATCACTGACTAGGGCCGGCGGTTGCCGACCGGAGTCTTACTTTGATATCTATTAAAGTGACCGCTCGGCCTATGGCTATCCGTCGGAAACGATAAAACGCCCGCTGTACATGAGTTTCGGTCAATTAATGTACACAGGCAGCTGATGCATGTTCTTCCGGTCCCAGACAGAGCGCGAAGCACCAGCGCTGCTGTGAGCAGCGGCCAGTGCCTTTTGTGGCAGCCACATCTCCGATATCGGACCTTGGCAGACTAAATCCGCTCCGTTACCATTCTCCCAGCTCAACACTTTTATCGTCCGCTCACCTCTCGAGCTATTCGGTTCAGCTATGCGGGAGGTTTCGCGGAAGGTTTAAAGACCAGCTGACGTCCTGGCCGCAGCATCTGCTTGTTGTCGCGCTCTCTGGAGGCGCTGGCGTCCACTGACGCGGGTTCGTGGAGGCGGTCTGCGCGAGGCATGTGGGAAGCAAGCTCGTGTTTATGTAGTCACAAAGGCGTGCAGCGTAAGCGGGCTTGGGCCGATATCGGACCAGCCCACAATCCCAACGCACGGCAGCAGGGATATAACTGCTGCGTGCATTTTAAACTTGTCCCCGCGATCCCAACACCACAGACACCATGACGATCCAGACAGGACACTCACTGGCGGAACTGCACGCAACGGGGTCGCTGTGCGATATTGGGGCGGAGCAAGTGGCGTGGCTGCCTTCCCTTCCCGCAAGCGCGAGCGAAGACGAGATCCGCACCGAGCTCGCAACCAAGGGCGTGGTACACGTCAAGGGCGTCATGCCGCGCGAGTTTGTGCTGGCCGCGCGGCGCCAGTACTTTGAGCACATGGGCAAGACGGGCATGCTCAAGGAGGGTAGCGATCCCGAGGAGGGCATTTGGGTCGGCGGCGACGCGGACGGTAACGACTGGGTTGCGCCCGCCAGTGCCAGTCTCGTCGAGCTCAGCCCCAAAGCCGAGGAGAACCTCAAGATGGCGTGGGAGGTGCCCCACCTCCCGTGGTCATCCGAGTTTTGCCGTAACGAGTGTAAGCCCTCCTTGCTTGTTTGGGCGGCGCTGACGGCCAGACCTGCGCGACATGGTAACGCGCCTCAAACCGGCCTGGAACGACCCGTTCATCTTCAAGCGCCAGATATGGCGCACCAACATTCCCAACGCGCCCGCACAGAGCATCGGCGTGCACTACGACTACACGTTCCTGCGTGCTGCACCGCCCGAAACGAGCATCACGGCGTGGGTGCCTGTCGGCGACTGCACGCCGCTGATGGGCGGGCTGATCTACCTCGAAGACTCTGTGGGTATGGCGGCGGGTATCGAGAACGACTTTACGCACCAGGGCGAGGCTAAAGGCTTCTCCCGCGCAGACAAGATCTACGCTTTCAACTCCAACATGGACGCCACGGGACTCTTGAGCCGTTCTCCCGGCCAGTTCGCCCTCGACCACGCCGACGCAGACGGCAAGACACACCGCTGGCTCGTGGGTAACTACGAAGCAGGCGACGTGGTCTTCCACAACTCGCTCATGATCCACGCCGCTAGCGGGAATGTCGACCCGCACGACCGTATCCGTCTCTCGTGTGACCTCCGCTTTGGCGACCGTGCAGCCGACTACGACTATCGCTGGGATGCAGGCGTGCATGTGCCCAACGACGGGCTGTAACTGTGCCAAGAGTAGCGTGTAAGAAGTAACTGTAAACAACAAGTGGTAGCAGTGTAGAGATACAAAGTGTACAAGGTCGATGAATGCGCAGCGAGGCGTTACACCGGGCTGTGCAGTGGCATCATTAAAAGATCGACGACATGTGGCGTTCTCGTTCGGATCGGCAATGTGTGCCTGCCTACTGGCCTGCGTGGGCCGGTTAGTGTGGGCGTGCCAAGCGTAGTGGCCCTGGCATTACGTGTCCAGGCCGAATAGCCTATGGCTTCCTGGGAAGAAGAACTGGACCATTCTTTTTGTATCGTCTCGGGGCCCGTCATTCTGCCGTGCTTCACAGGAGTGGCCGTGGCGTGAGAGAGGAAGAACATGGCGTCCGAGACTGACGGACATGACCACTGGAAGGTGACGAGACACGGCGCGGAAACGCCCAGGCGCGTTCAATGGACGGCGACCGGAGACAAATCATCCCTGTCGGGGCGAGTTGTCTTGTTCTTGAGAGCTCGACGACTGCGCCTGAACAGATCGGGAGAGGCCTACGTCGCGCCTTTGTTGGGTGTTCTCGACTGCCGGCATCAGAACGGCAGCAACCGGTGAGCAGCCGCCAGCGCGCACCGTTCCTCGCTCTCTTTTCGCGCACATACTAACTCCACACTCGGAGACTACTGTGTGTGTGGGGCAGGCCAAGCCAAGCTTTTGAGCCGACCCGAGCTGTGCAACAGAGTTGGGGGCTTCGGTCAAGCGGTACACGGAGGTTGGTCGTGAGGTTCACGCGTTCACGGCCTGCCTACGTCTGCGTCTGCGTCTGCCGACGTAACTCCCCTCCCAGCCAACAGGCTTGATCCCTGGGTTCTTGTTGGAACCCTTTTGCTTGAGTAGTGAGTTTCAGGCACTATTGTGGTGCGGTGATGAATTTTAAGCATGCCCAAAAGATGACATTTGCGCCACACCGAGACGGCTCATTACCCAGCCGCTGTCTTGGGTGTGAAAGTTGTTTGACGTCGGGAGTGCCTGTACAGTCAAGCACATTTAGATAATGCGCACAACATCCTTGGCACTATTGCTTCCTCTCTGGTCACGTAACGTATGTACTGCAAAGCTGTGAGCGGCAACTGTGGCCACCATCTATGGATATATCTCCTGTGGGGCGTTTAGGCAGGAATGGATGTCCCGCCCGCCCACCGTGCGGCGACCCTGGTTTCCACCTATCAGTGATCCCTTGTCTCCCCCACCGGTACTCCGCTGTCAGCCGTCGTCGACATACTCGCCTGCGTCCCTTGATCCCTTGCAAGTGTCCGTACGCTCCGAAATCGCCCCGCACGCGGCACAAGGTGCTGCGCAGCAACATTGCTGTCCGTGCCGACCGGCATCTCGTATGTCAGGTCGCCTGCCTGCCTGCTTCAGATGGGGCCCTCCCCGGCCCGGCTCTTTCTGTGTCTGGACACTACAACGGCTGGCGCAGCCAGTGGGAGGCTTGGTAAATATAAGTGTGAACGGACGCCGGTACACCATCATTCCCCCCCTTTCCACATAACTCATCTCTGGTGGATACACGGACACCACTAGACGATTACCCGAGACGCACGAACGTCAAGCCCCGCGATTGAGTTTGACCGAGACCCGAGACACACTTTTCCACCCCACCGCCGAAAAATAGGCTGCACCATGCTCCCAGCCCTCCTCTCGCTGCTGCCGCTCGCTGCGGCAGAGCCATACCTCAATGCGTCGGAGGAGTACCAGTCGGGTGCAATGGGACCGGGGCCATCGCAGACGTTCCAGTCGTCACCTGCCAAGCCGTGAGTCCACTGGTCGTGTGAGCGGCAGGAGTGGGGTGGCGCAAATTGTCGCAGTGGACGCGCAGACGCCGAAAATTGCCACCCTTAGCCGGTTTGAACCGAGGCTGACGGCCCCACAGTGTGCTCTTCAACTTCAACACTTTCCCTGAGTCGCAGCCCAAGGAGGGACTCCTGTGGATCGCGCCGCGCGGCAAGGACGCTGCGCGCGGCGGAGCGCACATCTTTGAGTGGAACGGCGAGCTGGTATGGGACGGCAGCGAGTTTGGCGAGGCCATGTCGTTCACGCCCGTGACGTACGCCGACGCGCCGGCCATCGCGCTCTGGCAGGGCCAGTTCAACCAGGCCGGCTACGGTAACGGCCACGGTCTTGTACTCAACCAGTCGTACGACGTTGTCGCCAACTTTTCCGTTACTGTGCCCAACAAGACGGCGACGATGGACTTTCACGAGGTAAGACGGGCGTTCTAGGGGCTTGGCTAATGGGCAGTACCAAATCACCGACAACGACACCGCGCTCGTCACGGCGTACGTGACCGAGCCTGCCGACCTGACCAAGTACGGGTCGGACGCGCAGCAGGGATTCATCATGTCTGGGTGGGCGCTTGAGGTGAACATCTCTACGGGCGAGACAATTTGGTCTTGGGACTCGCTCGAGCACGTCGACCCCAGCCAGTGCTTTGCCACGCCAGGCGAGACGGGCAAGACGGAGGAGATTCCTTTCGACTACTTCCACATCAACTCGATCGAAAAGGACTCCAAGGGCAACTACCTGATCTCGTCGCGTCACTGCAACGCTGCTTACTACGTGTCTGGGCAGGACGGCAGCATGATCTGGCAGCTGGGCGGCAAGAACTCTACGATCCAGATGGGCAACGACACTTCGTTCTCGTGGGCGCACGACGCGCGTTTCCACGCCGACAACGTCGTCTCCATCTTTGACAATGCCGGTACTGGATGGGTCCACGACCGCCCCTCGTCTCGCGGCATCCTGCTTACCGTCGACCAGGAGGCCAAGACGGCCGAGCTTAAGGCACAGATGATCCCTCAGAACTCGTCCGCCGTTAGCGAAAGCCAGGGTAACACGGACGGGCAGGGCGGCGACGACAGCACTCTCCCCGACACTTGGCTGTCGGGCTGGGGCCAGATGCCCTTCATCACCGAGCACGACAGCGAGGGCAAGCTCCTGTGGAGCGTCCAGTTCGGCGTCGGCGACGTTCAGAGCTACCGCGCCCACCGCTCAAAGTGGGTCGGTATCCCGCGCACCAACGCCAACCTCACCGTCAACTCGAACAACACGGACGCCCTCGAGATGTATGTGAGCTGGAACGGTGCGACCGAGGTGGCGACGTGGGAGATCCTCGGCTCAGACGACAAGGAGGGCAAAAACTCCACCTCGCTCGCAAACGTCACGCGTACCGGCTTTGAGACCTCGCACCAGCTCTCGCGCGACAACGCCACCCAGGCATTCTTCCAGGCCAAGGCGCTCGACTCGAACGGCTCCACCATTGGCTTCTCCAACTTTGTCAGCTCGAGCGGCTCCGAAACCGCCCCGCCTAGCGCCGACCAGAGCTCCCAGGTCACTCCTCCTGCTGCTCAGTCGTCTAGCCCCTCTGGAGAGGGCGGCGACAAGGAGGGCGAGGGCAGCAGCGCAGCCACTCGCACCGTCGTGTCCGCTGGCGCCGTCGTCCTTGCCGCCATCGCTGGCGCTTGCCTCGTGTAATAGTCTTGTGTACAACCACGTAATCTAATTCTTAGCTTGCATCGTCACTTATCTTGGCCATATGAACATTGCTTGCATGTCACTGGGTCTGACGCTACTCTACATTAATGGTGGCCATGCTACGGTCGGGAGGTGCTGGAAATGTACATTGACGGGAGGAAATCATGTCGGGGACGGAAAGTTATTTACAACCAGAGGCGCGAGCGTCCGGAGTCGTGGCCAGTTCAGTACTTGAAATTGGCCTCGAGGCGGCTCTCGATCGAGGTCAGACGGCCATGGAGGGTAAAGTCCACGTCTCCAGATGAGCCAACCTCACGCTCCATCTCTTCAACGTGGTCCTCAATGTGGCCCACAGCGCCAGAGAGGCCGTTGACGTCCTCAATGACCTTTTCGATGAGACCGCTATTGGTAGCAATGTCCTCTGTGACACGATCAAAGAGCTTCTTGAGACCGTTCTCCTCGACACTCGCGACGTCGCGCACAACCTTGCCGGTGAGGAACATGCCGAGCGCGGAGAGCTTGGCCTCGATGCTGAGCACAGCGTTGTCGAGATGCTTGAGCTGCGACGAGTCGGCTTTGTCCTTGTTCTCGGGGCTTGGTCCGGTCGACGTGCGGCGACGCTTGTACTTGGCAAGATCCTCCTGGATACTTTCGAGCGTATCTTCCGCATTGTCAATGCTTTCCTGAAGGCACGCGAGGGATTGCTCCATAGTCTTGACCTTGCGATGCAGCTGATACGTCTCAGAAAGATTCTCGTCCATCATGTGGAAGACCTTGTGGACCTCGCTGAAGACACCCGTGATCTGGTCCGAAAGGTCGTCAATGCCGGACACCTTGGGAATCGCCTTGGCACACTCCTGCTGAACGAGGGCAGTGAAAAGCTGCAGCATCTCTTTGGGCATCCCGGCTTCCTTGGGCGCATCGGGGTTGGTCGCCGCCGGCGCGGGAGCAGTGGTCTTGCCGCCAGACTTGGTAAAGGCCTCCTCGGCCGCCTTGGCCCCCGCGGCAAAGTCGTCGGCAGCCATGATCAGGGCCATCTTGCTGTTGACTGCAGGACCAACACCGTCGTTGATTCCGAGGTCAACAGTGCCGAGGCCGTACGCGGGGTCTTTGCCCTTGCCCTTGTTGGCGACGTGGCCGTTGGCGTTCTGAGCCTCCTCCGCGTCCTTCTCGTTGTTGATGGTCTCGGCGCTTTCGGGATGGCCGTGGGTGTCAATGTCCATACCAGTGTCGCCAGCCTTCTCCGCCAAGGAGCGTTCAGGGCTCATCTCCTGTAACGTCGACGACGAGGCTGGCGAGCTCTCGTTAGCGCGCTTCAAAAGCGGCTGAGACGAGACGCTCTTCTGGTGCTGATGGGCGACCAGACGAGCCGCGTGAGCGGTGTTGAGCTTGTTAGGCATCGGACGAGGCGCTTCGTCATCATCGATAACGTCGTCTTCACTGTCGAAACCGTCACGGTTCCAGCGACAAGAGCGGCAGTCGCATTCGCCATGGATGCGTTCCCAGAAGTCGTCCATCGCAGAGTGAGACATGTCCGAGGTGTCGTCCGAGAGCGAAGTCAACTGGCTCGTTCCCTCGTCCGAAAACGATGACGACTGACTCATCTCCTCGTCTGAGTCCTCGCCGTCGTTTTCTGTGTCTTCGCCTCCATCGTTCTCCTTGTCGGTGTCGTCGCTAAAGTTTGCATCGATCTTGAGAGTCGAAACCTGAGTGTCTTCCTTCTTACGAGAGTTGACGCTCTTCTCGACCTTGGGACTGGGGACGCTAGGCGCCTGGAAAGAAACTCTGTTCTGGCGCGACGCTGGGGAAGGCTTGGAAGTGCCTATGGCCGGAAGGTTCCTCGCCACAGTCGCTTGGGCGGGCCCGTGGTCCTTGGAACGTTTCTTGTCGCTCTCGCCGTGGCGTTTACTTTTGCCACCCTTGTCGCCGCCTTTCGCCTCGTCCTTCTCACTACTCTCGGGGGTGACACGCGCACGTTTGGAGGTGGCCCTGGGTGTTAGAACAGCCGGTGAGAGGAAGGAGCGGCGAGGGAAGGTGGCACCGACATGGTGACATTAACCATGCCAGTCGCCAGTGTCTCACAGGGGGTGAAGCATGACTTACGAAACGGTATCCGAACGACTGCGTTTGCGCGCGTCGAAGACGGCGTGCTTGCGGTTCAGAGGGGGGTACGCGTCGTCAATGCTGTCCGACGCGTTGCGGGGGGTGGCGTCTCTGGGGCTGAGGCGCATCATCGTAAAGGCAGGTGGGGGCTATCTATCACGACGTGAATGAAGCAGTAAGAGAATGAGGATTGGTGTGGTCGACTGCAAAAGAAAGAGAATGAGAGATGATGAGAAAGAGAAAGAAAGAGGAGGGAAGGTGCGAGTTTAAGAGCGAAGGCGCGGGGGCGAGGGGGCGCAGACAATCCGATCCGCCACACGTCACCTCCCCAACACGCGCAACACGCATTGACACACACAAACACACACACGCACGCGCCGGCTGCTGGTCTCACTAACTGCGCCCGTGTCAGCATGCCTTTGACTCTGAAGCAATGTGTACAACTGCAGAATGCATGTGGGCTGAGGTACACTGAGTACAGTGAGCATCGGGGGTGTGTCTCGACTCGGTCGTGGTAAACGGGATGTACAGTTGGGTCAGGTTACGTCACGTCCGTGCCGTGTTTACACAATCTGAAAGCCGTCCTCCTCACTTTCTGTCGCGGTCGCGGCGCGAGACGCAGGATAGTTCGAGAGGAGGAGCTGGAAGTTGTGCGCGATATTGAACCAGTCGTGGCGCTGTTTGAGTACTCCGACATCGCCCTCGAGGTCTCCGGGGTACGCTGGGAGCGTGTCAGGCGAGCGGGCGTAGATATGAAGGATGTATGCAAGGACGTTTTGGGCGGCGTCAATGAGCTCGTTGTCCGAAGCAGCGTTATCTTCCAGGTGCTCGAGCCTCTCAGCCATCAGGGCGGCATCTTGCAGCTGTTCCACGTCATGTGCGTGCGCGAGGCGGAGACGCTCGAGTTCAGCCGATTGAGACGCAATAGTCCTGCGCTGCTGGTCAATGACGTCGCGTAGGAGAGCGTCCATTTCCGTGCGCTGCGCGTCGAGGCGCGAGGTCTGTAGTGCGAGCTGCTCCCGAATCTCCGCTAAGGGGTCGGCGGTGGCGCCCGCCGAAGCGGGATCGTCCGTGTCCGCCGGGACTTCCTCTACGCTCGTGGCCGGAGCGTGGGCCGCGTCAAACTCAATCCGGAGCGCCTGAAACTGCTGGACCAAGTCGGCAGTCGTCTTGGCCTGTGCGTCGAGGCGCGCCTGCACGTCCGGTGAGAGCCGCGCGACATCATCCGCGAGGGCGTCAAGGGCGGTACGAAGCTGAGACGCGCGCTCCACCCGTTCGGCAAGGACACCCCGGCGGTCTTCCAGTGCCCGTGTTGCCACCGCCAGGCGTTCCTCGAGTTCTCTCACCCGCGCTGTCGTCGTAGTATGCGCGAATCGCGACGAGGTACGCGACGTTGTCATCGTACGGCCCCGGAGCGTTGCGGGTCGGCTCTCCTGCAACACATGTGGTCGGGTTGGAGGCGGTGGCGGCGGCGCGGGTTCTCCGGGTGGCGCCGAGGCGAGTATCGCTGCGTCTTCACACGCCTTTGCCACCTTTTCCTGGATAGCGCGGACCAGGTCGGTATTGCTGTCAGCCGCCATGCTCTCGTGCTGAGTGTTGGCCATCGCAAGCTGTGATGGTGTTAGAATATAAGACCAGCAGCGGAAAAGTGGATGAGCTGTGCGTGAGAGAAGCTGTGTTGCGACGACGAAGCGCACGTCGACGCCTCGTGCGGGAACCCGTTAGCGCATCAGCAGACACACATCAGATCGCAGGAGGCCACAATGATTCTCGCTGGGCGCGACGTCGCAACGACATGATCGCCCAACAGGTCCCGCGGTGCCCTCGTCGTTGTTGTTGATGAGGAGTGACACAGTGTACAGTGTCGTTCGTGAAGGATCTGTCGCCCCGACTTGGACGGGGTCTGATGATGAAGAACGGCAAATGAAACCGTAGCGACTCCGAATCAGGTCCCTGCCTGATTGGAATTGAACGTTTATTTTATCTCTGGGTCGAGAAAATGACCGATCTTGGGCGGCTCAAGCCAGCGGCAAGAGTGATTGAGGACCCGAGCGGTCACATGTGTCCCTGCTGTTGGTGATGTGCAATGACGGGAATGACCGCGACGAGGCCGAGGAGCATCGGAGATGGCCACTGGCGGTTGCCTGTTGCCTGTTGTCGCGGAATATTGGACCATGTGACCTCATTCCTAAATCCAGAGCCGGTGCAAGCGCACTGTGCAACTGTCGGAGCAAGCGGAGCTCCATCACTCCACGCGTGCAGCCACAGAACCTGGCCAGTCTGGGACATCCCTGCACCCAGGCGCCCAAGTCCGCACATGACACGTTCACGCGCGCGCAGTGCATGGGCGTGGCCTGCGTGGCAAATATAAACAATTTCTTGACCGCACTTCGCGTTTGCCCATTTCACCTCCTCACTCACTCACTCGCGCTCGCTCGTTGCTGACCATGGCTCCTCCGACCGCGACGACGACAACCTCGCACACGCCCGTGGCCGCGCCGCAGCCCATCAAGGCCGACGGCGCCGAGACCAAGGCCTCCGTGCTCGACAACGAGGGCGGCGGCTCGCCGCCCCATCACTACTCCCAGGACGTGCCCTCTGGCCTCGTCTCCCTCCCGGACGAGCCTGTAGGCTGCAACACGCTCATCGGCTGCCTCACGCACCTCAACCTCTGCGCTGGTGCCAACGGTGGGCCATACGTTAACCGCTTCCCGCCGGCTCCAGAGCCAGCACCCTCCACGCCGCTCGGTACCCGCGAGGAGCAGCGCAAGATCTATCTTGGCCCCAAGCTCAGCGGTCGCGCTACGGGTGGACCCGACGCCGGTCCTCTCATCGAGCGCTTCTCGTGTCTCTTCAAGGACCGTGAGTGGAGCGCTGCCGAACGACGTAGACGCTGACACGCAGAGTACCACTGCCAGCGTAACCCGCGTGGCATCGTGTCGCTTGGCGTCGCGGAGAACTTTTTGCTCGAGAAAGAGTGCATCGACTACTTTACCCAGGCGTTCGCGGCCAACTTCCTCGGATCGGACCTGTCGTACGGCGACGGCCTGTGGGGCTCGCGCCGCATCAATCAGGCGCTCGCAAGCTTCCTCAACGAGTGAGTATGGCTGTGAGACGTTCTCTGACTGTTCAGGTACTTTGCCCCGGCTGAGGAGGTCCAGCCCGAGCAGCTGATCACCGGCGTTGGGTGCTCGGCTGTGCTCGACCAGCTGTTCTACACGCTCATGGACGAGGGCGAGAGCGTGCTTCTCGCTGGGCCATAGTGAGTGATTCTGTGCCAGAGCGTGTACTGACAGCAGCTACACCGGTTTCGACCGTGACCTTGTTGGCCGGGCGCGCGTCAACCTCGTGCCGGTCGAGCTGCCAGAGGGCGACGATGCGTTCGGGCCCGAGTCGCTGAAACGCTTCGAGGCCAAGATGGACGAGCTCGAGAAAGCGGGCAAACGCGTGCGCGCAGTCGTAAGTGGCCCCGCCCTCATTTGCGCGTCTTTGTCTAACGACAGATTGTATGCAACCCGCATAACCCGCTTGGACGGACGTACCCGCGCGACACGCTCCTGGCGTACGCGCGTTTCTGCGAGGAACGCGACCTGCATCTAGTCTCAGACGAGATCTACGCCATGAGCGTGTGGGACAACCCCAAGTTTGCGCACGCCGTGCCGTTCACGTCGATGCTGTCGCTCGACGTCGCCAAGGAGCTCGGTATCGAGTTTGACCGCGCGCGCCTGCACGTCGTCTACGGCATGAGCAAAGACTTTTGCGCCAACGGCCTCCGCGTAGGCTCCCTCATCTCACAGCACAACCCCCTCCTTCTCCGCGCCATGGCCAACACATCTATGCTCATGAAGATCTCGTCGCCCGCAGACGTCATCTGGTCTGCGCTGCTTAACGACAAGGCCAAGCTCGCAGAGTTCATCGCTCTCAACCGCGAACGTCTCACAGACGCAGCTACCTACGTTCGTGACTGGTTCGAGGCGCGCGGCGTCACAGTCGCGGACTCCAACGCGTAAGTACTGCTAGCGACATTCAGGGCTGATCCTCAGTGGCAACTTTGTCTGGGTCGACCTCGGCGGCCGCCTCGGTTTCCGCGACGCCAAGGAGGAGAAGCGCATCTTCCAGCTCCTCCTTGACGGCGGCGTCTACGTCGCTCCCGGCACGGCGTACCACAACCCCGTCGCTGGCTGGTACCGCATCACTTTCAGTGTCGCCCGCGAGAACCTCAACGTTGGGTTGAACAAGATGGAGAAGCTGCTTGGTCTCCACCCAGAAAAGAAGTAGGCGGCTGCCGCGGCGAGCGGAGAGAGATTGTACGAGTTTTTATCTGTTTCAACACACACATGTCCAGTCCATATCATGTAACGATGCATCATGCAGTGTAGTCCTGGGACAAAGTAGTACGCGTGGGGTGTGGGGTTAGTCGCCGCGGAAGCGGGCAAACCAGCCACGCTTGGGTGCGGGGACAGCGCTGGCGTCGCTCTGTGGCGAGGGTCTCTGTGATCCGCGCGTGGCGCGGGCGTCTCTCGCGCTCTGGCGACGGAAGCTGAGAGAGCGCGAGACGGCGCCAGTGGCCGCGCGAAGCGATGACGAGCGGCCTATTTCGGCGTTTTTGGGAGGGTACGACGGCGGCGGCGGCGGCGGCAGCGCGCGGCGCGTCGGAATGGGTATGGGAGTCGGCGCGGGGCGGGGGGAGAGGTACGCGCCGTCTCCGCAACCGGGACGCGGGTTGGGCGGTGACGCGGGCGAGGGCGGCGGCGGCGGTGGCGGGCGAGAGCGTCCGTACGTCGGCATGTCGGCTTTACTCTCCTTCACAAGCTTGGCCGGCTCGACATGCACTGAGGGCATAACTCCGCGCGACTGGACGCCGGGGGTCACTACCTCCTCTACTGGGGGCGAGTCGGCACCGTTGTCGACTAGTTCCTCGGTTCCCTCGTCCTGCCAGTTTTCCGTCGGCATGTCCGCCGTCGCCGCTGCCATGAGCTCTATGCCTGCCTCGAGCATGGTCGAGAAGGAGGGGCGGCGGGGTACGGCGTTGGGCGCCTGCTGGGTTTGAGGTTCAGGCGGCGTGATGAGACACGGGGCGTCGCTCGACTCGCGCGTGATGTGCGAGTAGCTGCTGGCATGCGAGTCGTGGGACGCGTGCGAGTCGTAGGAGGGCGTCGAGGGTGGTTCGGCCGGCTGCGTGCCAAAGGTCGTGTGCATGAGCGACAGGGGCCGCACACAAGTGTCCGTTGACGAGCACGACTGGCGTGATGGCACGGGCGTTGTTGTCGATGCGACGCTGTCACCGCCGCGCCCTTGGGCGCCCGTGGACGCCCCGTTGAACTGGCTCCACGTGCGCTCGGCAGCTTGTATACTCGTCCAACCCTCGCCTGCAAGGCGCTCGGCCTCGGCGAGGAGACTCGCGCGCGTGACGCTCGGAAGGGCGAAGCTGCTTGGCGTCGGTGTCGTCTGGCTCAGCGGAGCGCCGAGGTCTATGGACAGGCGCGGCGTCATCGACTCGACCATCGCGGGTGAGGGACCCTCCAGCGGTTTATCAGCAGGTTGGGGTCCGAGAGCTGCAGGAGCAGAGGGCCGGCGCGCAGCCGACGTCTGGGACGGGGTACGCTTAATCATCGCGCTGTTCTCCTGCGAGTCGGACTGGGCATACGAGTCCACGATCTGAGCTGCTGCCAGCAGGCGACTGCCCCATTCCAGACTCTCGTTCGCAAGCGCACGAAGGCTCGCTCTGGCGTGGTCCATCGAGTCGGCGTGCTGCAGAAGAGTCGTGGCGTGCGCGTTGAGCACCTGCCCTGCGGCAGCGAGTAGGGGGTGTGGGTCAGACGCGTTCAGGTGCTGCAGGGACGTCGAGCATGGTGAGGCCGTGCTTGCGACCGTGTCGAGTGACTCGGTAGTCGGCGTGACCTGCGACGACGAACGCGACAGCGCTGGCGGGGAAGACGTCGAGTTTGTCGTCGAGGTCGAGTTCATGCGCTCGGCGGGGTGGCTCTTGGGCCCCTCAAAGGCGAGTGTGGGAACGACGCCAAGGAGGTCAAGCGCCCCGACTGGCTTGGGCTCGTCTTTGGGCAGCCTTTCGTCCTCGTCGTCGGACAGCTCAACGGCGTCGGCATTCTCGACGTAGAGCAGACTGCGCACCGAGATCTCCACAATGCTGCCGCAGCTGGTGCGCCGTCTGCGGTGACGGTCGTGATAGAAGCGCGCCGACTCGTTGTCTGATCCGTCGTCGGGCACACCGAATGTTCCAGATTGACGAATAGCTGTGCGGATGGGAGCTGCGAGTTCGCTGTCGGCACAGTCGTCGTCTGGGAGCGCAGTGACCGCGCTAAGCGGTGAAGGCGTGGGGGACTTGCCGCTGCGGCGGCGCGTCGAGTCCTGGCCAAAGCGCGAGATGAATGATGCAATGCCGCCTGAACGGCGGCGCTGCGGCATATTCGTGCGCAGGCCATCATCGAGGCTAAAGTCGTCGTCCACTACCGAAGTGAGAATGTGCCGGATCCCACGGCCGAGGAGTGGCGACGTCGATCCCGCCGCCGGGGGGGGCGAGTGGTGTCGTCCATGATCGCTGTGCACGCGGGGCCGGCTGGCTGGTTCAGCACTCAGACCTCGACGGTGGATTGGCGACGAGTTCTTGGGCGTGTGGATCAGGCTGTTACCGCGCACGAGCGAGAAGCTTCCTGTTAGCGGGGACAGGGTAGCGTGGCCGAGCGCAGACGTGGCGCGTGGACGGGCGTCTTTGGTCACCTCGGGTGACGCCGAACGCCTCGAGGCTGCCGAACTGTCTCGAGTACACGATTTGGGGCGCGCCAGCGGGTGATCGCCCCCGTGGCCTGTGCCGGGCGGGGAGGTGGGCGGGATCGGCGACGGTGACTGATGATCAGCATAGTTGCCCCTCAGTGATAGACGCAAGTGCTCACTGTCACGAAAGGACGGGACGACACGATCCGACACGGTGGTTCGCTCATGAACGACTTTGTCGAGCCCACACTGGAAGACAGCATGGTGCCGCTGTTGTCGTCCGCTGGCGTCGAGGACCTCGCCGAGGAAGGTCGGGGCGTCACAGCGGCGCCGTCGGGGTAGTCGCGCTGCAATGTCGAACCGGCGGTAGTCCTGGCCCGCGGCTTGTTTCGGGATGAACGATAAGCCGTCGGCGGAGCTGTTTCGGACCGATAAGAAGATGAAGAAGACGATGGTTGATTCACTGGGCAAGGGGGTAGGATCGTACTTTGACGCAGAGGGGAGTTTGGAACAACGCGAGCTGGTCGAGCACCTGGGGGGACGCGGCTAGTCACGGTCGCGGTCGCACTGCCACTCGCATGCTTGGCGACGTGTCGTGGGATGGGTATCGGAGAAGAGTGAGAAGAAGCAACTGGCCTCGTGGCGCATGGGGACGTGGGTTTGGGTGCGAGCCGTACGTGTGATGGACGAGGCGGGGAGCGAGGTGTGTGCAGGCGTAGCGTGCCGCTCTCGGTGATAGGTGACAGACGGCGATTGGCGACCTCTGCGCTCGACGGCATTGGCCTGTGTGTTGTTTTTGTGGGAGCAAGGGAGAGTGCGAGAGAGCAGATGAGTGTTCCTCAAAGGAATCAGAGGTTGCAGATGGGTTGGGTTCGGTCCGGGGTGGCTTGGGCTGAGCCTTCAGATGGTCAGAAGCAAAGAATGAATGGTTGCGTCGAGTCGAGGGGAGATCCAGAAGAACACAGACAGACAGACTTGTTCGCCGTTTAGTAACATGCAGAGCAGTGGACAGAGGGGCGCGCGGCCTCCCCGGCCGTCACTGTCAGTGACGACATGGTCAAGAATAGCAGATGACTGTTGGTACTGTCGGACTGGTGTGTCCAAGCAGCCAAGCCAGTGCGCCAGTGCCCCTCAGTGCGAGAACGTGAGGACACCACAGAGGCAATCTGGGAACCGCGCTAGCGAGTGCGTTCAATAATGTACGTTGTACGTAGTTCCGTTGTGCGGCGCGGCGCGTTGGTGAGTGATAAAACACGTCGCCTCTGTCTCGGCTCCCACACACAAAACTAGTTGCAAGGATCTATGGCGTGGTTGGTCTGGTCGGGTGTGTCTCACAGACGGCCAACGCGCTGCACCGAACTGGACTCGATTCAAAGGACGGCCAACGATCAACGAACGTTTGCAACATCTCCGCGTTATGTGGCCCATCAAACGCCCCGTCGCACAGCGACCCTCAAGCGCCAACTCGAGTCCCATACTAGCCACACTGTTCATTCAGAGAATGTGGAGTGCGTGGACCCCCGCTTTCCCCGCAATGTGGATGTGGGGGCACACATCCACGGACACTGTGCTGTGCACGGCGCATGTGGCGTTCTGCGACATGGCGTACGGCGTGCGCGCTCACGCGGTGGCTGGCTCGTGGAGACTGGCGTGTGCGAGAGTGCGTGCAGAGCGTGTGGATTGTGGGTATGTGGATGTGAGTGTGAGAAGCCAGAACAGGAAAAGAGGTCCAACATTGAAAATAGCGGCAAACAAGCATGAGAAGTGCGCCATTATAATGACCCTGGATGGCTAATGGCGCGGCATTATCCTGCGGGATTTCCGTAATAGCTCATTACAACTTCAAGTAAGGTTGAACTAATGCCATTAACAGCGTATAAAGAGTCGATTCTCAGGCGTTTAGGATATCTCTGGATATCTGTTTACAGCCCGAGCTGATGACGTCATGCCATTCTCACAACAACATTACTCCTCTTGTTCGGGTGATGCTGTTGTGTCTGCATGACTCCCGACGCGTACGGCCGAATGCAAAGCTTGTCGGGTTTGTCGTTGCCAAGCGCTTGCAAAGCGAACAAGAGAGCATGAATCCTGCCCCACTCCTCCGTCAAGGTCAGGCTCTCTCTTTCCGCTCTCGCGAGCCATTGAGCACGATGACGCGGCAACGCGGCAGCCGGCAGCCTGGGAAGGCGAGACCTGGAATGACGTCCTAGGTCCCGGTTCCGCCTCCGGTCTAGGCAATGACGCCTGTCGTTCTGCGCCGCCGCAATTGTATCTGCCCACACAGCCAAGCTACTGCGCTACTGACGCCTGAGCACTTGCAGACAGCGCGTGCGCGTGATGGATCTAGCATCGTACGTCAGGCCGGCAACCCGGTTCCCTTCGCGTCCGCAGCACTCTGCTTGCCGCTCTTGGCCAGGCGCGCAGGCGCTACGACCTACTGCACGTGTCTGGGCCCGCAAGGCCGCCGGCGCAGTGGAACCCCCGAAGCCTAATGACGATGCAGTGATGCAACACACGCCAGCGTAGCAGTAGTGGCCAGAGTGTTCTGCTGCCGGGGAGCCGGTGGTCAGTCCCGCCCCAGTCGTGGGCCTCATAAGCGTCGAGTCTCGTTGCAGTCCTAGTCTTTCCACACCACCTCACACGTTAGATACAGTATGAGGTTCTCGACAGTGACACTCGCGTTAGCGCCTGCGGCGCTCGCGGCACCCTTCAACATACTCCCCGAGCTCTCCAACGTCCAGTGGGGCTCGATCCAGGAGCACATTGGCGGTCTGGGCCGCTGGGGCTGGTCGACTGGCGCCGACGTCGCGGAGAGCATCCTTGGCGGCGACGACACACAGAAGAGCATCTGGCAGCAGCTCCAGGACGACGACAACTACAAGCGTCTCGTCAAGATCCTCAAGGTGAGTGGCAAGGGCGTGGCCGCAGGAAAGGCGATTAACCCCAGTTTGAGGACTCTGTGTACAAGGACCTCGACAAGACCGACGACGGGTACGACATTACGTTCTTTGCGCCCAACGACGAGGCGCTCAAGCCTCCCAAGCACCACCACGACGACGACGATGATGACAACGACGACGGACTGGCGTCGCTGAGCTTCATTGCCTCTAGCCTCGACGCCGAGCCTTGGCTCATGAACAAGGACAAGGGCGGCAAGGACAAGGACAAGGAGCGTCGCAAGAAGATCTTCAAGAAGATTGCGCACGCCGTGCTCAAGTACCACATTCTGCCGCAGGGCCACACTGCCGGCGAGCTTGCGCAGAACTCGACCATGGCGACGACGCTCAAGCCCCACGACGGCAGCTCGGACGGCCTCGCGCGCCGTATCCACATCCAGAAGAAGTTGCTTCCTCCGTCGCTCATGATCAACCACTGGGCCAAGGTCGTCAAGTCGAACGAGGCTCGCAACGGCAAGTGGCACGAGATTGACCACCCGCTCCTGCCACCCGGGTCGGTCTTTGAGGAGATGTTCATCATGAGCAAGTACCTCTCTATCACCACCAGCGCTATCCAGCGCGTGCACGCCCGCAAGTACGTCGACTGGGAGTACGACCACCATGCGTCCAAGCCGGGCAAGCCCAAGTTCAAGGGCAACCCGCTCATCACCATGTTTGCGCCCAGCAACGAGGCCTGGGACCAGCTGCCTGAGAAGCTCCGCTTCTACCTCTTCAGCCGCTTTGGCCAGGACGCTCTCGCCAAGCTCCTTGCGTACCACGCTGTCCCGCGCACTCTTCTTCTCTCCGAGATTGTCCACGAGGCCAAGAAGGGCAAGGACAAGAAGTTTGCCTCTGTTACCGCCGATGACCCGAGCTTCCACCGCGAGTTTGAGGTCCACTCGGCGTACAAGAACGCCAAGCTCAAGATTGTTGCGGACAAGACCAAGGTCATCCCTGTCGAGGGTGCTGTCAAGACGACGATGAAGGTCAACGACGAGGAAGTCAAGGTGCTCGACATCCCTGCCAGCAACGGTGCGTGGCACATTATCGACAAGGTCCTGTGCCCACCCCACAAGCACCACGACCACGACGATGACTTTGCCGAGGACCCCTGGGCCAACTGGCAGGAGTGAGTTTACCTTTGCCCCACTGCATCTTGCAAGCATGATGCTTTTCCCATTCCTCAGTCAAATGCTAATTGATCCACAGGTGGCTTCCTGCTTGGGCCGCTGAGCCTGACCACATTGACTTCTAAGGAACGAAATTCACCAACGTTCACATCTGGATGTGTCGATCAGTTACCGTATACGTTGTTCGGTAGACAAAGTTGGATCGACAACCCCGACGGCTGATTTCCGATTTTTCAATGTGCCCAACAACAACAAGCGAGGAAAATTGCTCCATAGTCAGAAGTTGCAGAAGATGCCAAGAATGAATGACTAAATGATCGTGTGGGGTTTTGTGAATGCGTCGGCTGCTGCCGTGGATGCGTAACAATGGTGCGCCGGCCACAGAGATACTAACCAGCTCCAACGACCAATTGTTCAAGATTAGCATACCCGTACTGTAAGCGAACCGACCAACCGACACAGGTCTCTTGTTCCTGTGTTGTCTGGCCCAAAGACATTAGTTGAGATTACGGATTTGTGCACCGCATGGGGCGGTTTTAGCTGTAGTTGGCATAGTTGGCCGGCGCACAAGCCGTGGTCCTGCCGCACAAACCACTTGGGTTTTGGTTGCCAGCACGCCTATGACTGCTTCCAGCACATGCGGTGCAGCTTGCGAAGCATGAACGTGCTTTTCTCCGCGGCTCACGCAAAGCAATGGGCTTTCCCGCAATGCATCGAGGCCTGTCTGTGCCGCCTGTGCCGCAAGCCACGCTGCGGGGCCCACGTCACGGCGCTCACGGCGTGCTCACGGCGTAATGTGAGTAATTAAGGCGACGCACAAGGGGCAGTCCGGGGTAAAGGGTATGTCGGTGGCAGTAGTTTTCAGCGAAATTTCCGGGCTCAGCAAAAGTAGGGTGCGGGACGGTCATGAATCATTCAACAACACGCATCTGTCAGGCTGGAATCCATCTGGTCGACCTCTGCCTCGCTGCATGCCGCGAGGTCATAAGGGTGAGGAGAGGGTCACGGATGTGACTCGGTGTCTGGACACTCGGCGGGTTACGTTACACTCCTTCGGCTAGCCTGGAAGGTTGGATAGTTGAACGCTACGACCGTCGCACGGCGCGACCAGGACCGAGTACATGGCGTCACACCGTCAACGTAGCGCCGACTCTCACGGCCCACACACACTAAATGCACACGTTTCCATCGGCCGACCACCTCATGGCATGGCGAGCATAGCGACGGCCGCGGCATGGCCGCCAAGGTTTTATTCCTGCGGCATGGCGTGCGTAGCATCGCGCCGCCAATACTCCGTCGGTCTTGGAACTTGGGTTCCTACACCGGTTGGCGCAGATCGCCCAGACACATGGGGATTTTGATGGGAAGCATCGCTTGGCTGACACGAGGCTGGAAACTGGCGCTGCGCCGTCGCTATTCACAGCGGGAGCAAGATGTAGCAGGAACTATGGTAACGGGGACACCAAGAGTCGGCCCGCGGCCAGATGGACCTCTCCAACGCCCTCGCTGACGGGTCACACGCCACGCCAGCCACTCGGCGCTCGCGCCCACCAATTCCTTCGGTGTACCTGTTTTGACGCCGGAGTTCTGTCTCATTGGTGTGTGAAGGCGTCATGCAAGGCTGGACCATGGATGTGGGCCTGAACTGCGTCATGCATGGATGTGGGCAAAGGGATTCGCTTGCCGCGCCCACCGAACCCTCTTTCCGTAATACAATGGCTGCAAATAGTATTTATTTCTACTTCTAAAGTCTGGTATTGAGTTATCGATGCGTAAGCACTCGCCGCCGGCTCGTGTCGCGGCGACTGCCGCAGTGCTGAGCCAGCGCAGGAGAGTACGCACGACGCGGAAGTCCCCACAACGACGCAGAGCGCGCATAGCACATGACGAGCATGAACACGGCGCGTGGGTGCGCGTGTACGCGTACCGGCCGGGACAGGCAAGTGTAGACGCCGGTGCGCGTCGGCACATGACTTTTGGACGCATGGCAGAGTGTAACACCTGAACGGCATCATCGAGGGTCCGCGCCCGTTGGTTACGGCTGTATCACTCTGCCTAGAGTCTCGTGCAGGGCCAAGAGGGTGTTTGTTCCCTGTTCCGCTGGAAAAGCCAAGCCGGGGCCGTCCAATTACAGTACATGCGGTGTCTCTGGTGACTGACCGACCCCGCACATCAGTCTGGCCTCGGCTGTCCACATTGGGCAGAGCCGTTAGCGTGTACATGTGCTTGGCCGAATGTAGACGGTCTGGCTCATGGTTCAGCCGTCACGCAGCACGCGGCGTGCCCGCTGTGGCCGAAGCCGCCCAAACAGCGCGGCGCTGCTACTCTGCGTTGGCGTAACCGTCTAACCGCGGTGAATCGCCGCCCGGGACAGGAGAGTCCAGGAGCCGAGGTTACGGGAACCAAAAGTCGCCCTTGGCGCGTCACAACCGCACGTCTGACGCATTGTCTAGGAACCATGAGCTCGGAGATGGCACGGAGACTGTACAATCGAGGTGGACAAGGCCCCGGGGGGCTTCGGCCAAGTTCGAGACACTACTCTTACACAAAACGGGGGTTCAGCACAACTGGGTCGTGGTGTGGGCTAAGCATATAGCTCGCTGCGAGTGGCAAGAGTTGGCGAGCAAGGCAGGAAGAAAGAGAGAGAGACCCTCGGGGCCGGACAGGCGGCCGAGTCGGAAGGTGGCAGGTCTGGGAAGTGTTCACATGACTAGAACGTACCGGGCCCTACGTAGGTGCAACCGATGCCATACACATGCCATACATGCCGTTCCAACAGTCCAAGCGCACACCAAACAACTTTTGGGGACACAGGATATCGCCCGCTCTCACATCGCTCTGCTAGGCCAATGTGCGCTGCGCTGACAGAGGCACGTTCTTGGCTGTGGCATTTGAACCACGATCACAAAAGGGATTAGGGGGGAATTGTGCAATGAATCTCGTTCGAGTGCGCAGATAAGGTGTGTCTTGTACTGCGGAGCGTTACTTAGCGATCCGTGCAAGAGCCTGGAGACACATCCGCACCACACACCAAGAGGTCTGCCTAGCGACGGACGTCTATATCCAGTCCCATTCATTCCTATGATGATATCGAGAGATGCTGCGAGATGGTCGGAGCTGCAGTGCAACAGGTACGCTCGCGGAATTGGATGTAGCGCATGTAGCGGTGTAGCGGATGTCGTACATGTGCATGTGGCCTTGAGCAGTGGCAACGCCGTATCATTTTTGGCTTTTTTGGGTCGCAACGTGGTATGGTTCTATGGTTCGATGGGTGTGTGGGGCTGGCGGCGCCGCGGTGGGGGGGTGGGCGGCCGGCGGCGGCATGGCGCGATGGGCGGAGATGCAGAGATGCCCAAAGGGGAGTGGGGTAAAGTAAGTGAGAGCCAATGGCCAATGGCCATAAGCCTCGCAAGTCTCTCAGCCGGTGCCCACGGGGTACCGAGTCTGGAGATGACGAATGCACAGGACAAGGGGCAAAGGGCGCCGAGGCGGCATGCGACACGAAGAGCGGAGATACGTCTCGAGTCGTCGGCGGCGGCGGCGTGGGGGGTGAGGGAGGGGGCGGCACCAGACACGTACGACGTTTGTGCATGTGCGTGGCCGTTTGTCGGCAAAGACACAAGGTTGTGATCGTGTGAGGGCAGAGAGAGGGCACAACATGCACGACAGCCTCTGGTCTCTGCTTCAGGAACCATTTGTCGGGTTCAGGAATGCAAGTGCCGTCTCTTTGGTTTTTACAGACTTCCCTAGGCGCTACGGTGGCAAATGAGTCTGGGCACAGGGACGGAGGGAAGAACATGTACAGGGCTGTAACAAGGGGGAGCAAAAAGAGTGCAGAGTAAAGGCGCGTGACGGGAGAGAGACGACAGAGCAAGAGGCATGGCACAAAGGCAGGCACAGGAGGACAAGAAAGTCGAGAGTCAAGAGTTTGGACCGGACCCTGAAAAATCTTGGGGGCAGGGTGTGAGGCCAGAAGCACACAGCGACACCGTTTATTCTAGGGTCCAAAATTCCGAGAGACACTGCAGGGGACAAGGAGCAAACTCTCTCTCTCGCAGACTAATGCCTGCGAGCCTGCGCTAGAGTGTGGGCGTGTGGGAAGCGGCGGGCGGGGGCAAGGCGCGCGGTGACCAGGGACGCGGCGTCTTCGGGCGTGAGATGTGAGTCGGCCATGTCCATGTTCAAATGCCCTCCCCCCACAGCCATTTTGATCCCGCCTCGTCGTTCGCTTGTGTTGGATCGTTACAGCAACACAAAACCAGGTACACTGCACACTGTCGGTGATTTCCTGTGCGCCCACCATGTAGTGTGAGTCGTGTCGTACAGTGTGGTTTTCAACAGGGCAGCAAAACCCTTAGACCTCTGCCTCTGGTCTGATGCCTTGGCCTCACTCCCCAAGGATCGTGAGGGCCTGTGCGCTGTGCTCTCTGTCGCTGTCCACCTACCACTGTCCACCACACGTTGTGGCCATCCAAAAAACCAGGTCGTAAGCCAGACCATAGCTAAATATCACACCATACTCGCCCACACATCACGACTCTTTGGCTACACATCCACATACATCCTACACCTATACACTCTCTCCCCATCGCTTTCATCGCAAGCGACAGCATCGACAATGTCGCATTGACCAAAGACAAACATCTTATCCCCCCTCCTCCCCTCGCACATCCTCTTCGCCGAGTCTTCATTTCCCCTCTCACTCTCAACGCGTAAAACCAACAACCTCGATCATCGCCCATCTCCGCAAAGCCACACACACACAAGCCTCACCCAAACCAACATCTCACCGCCCACCCCAACCTTCACCCCACGACCCACCCGCGCATCACTCGCACACACACACACGGTCCGCTCATTTTTCCTTTTTGCACGCGCTATTAGTTTTGGTTGGATCCACGTCCCGGCGTTCCACCACAGTGTTTGCGCGTGATTTTTGGTTGCCCTGTTGAGCTATTGAGGTTGTTGCGCGAATTGTTACCAAGCGTGACTGGACGCTTCTCCCAGGTTTCAGCTGCACCATTCTCGGTAATAAACCGCAACCGCACAGGCAACAGCCCTCGCCTCGCCTCAGCCACAGCCACTGTTCCACCAACCTCGCCTGCATTCGCATCCATTCTTTTTTTCGCATTGCCACTGGGTATAAACGTCCTCGCATCTAGAGAAAAGAATCGCTCTTTCGATCTGCATCGTGTCGCCGCCCACAACACAGCTACGGACCCACGCGCTGAATTTTGGTGAGTCTGACCGGATCATGAGACCTGTGCGGGGAAGAGTGAGACGGGTCTGTCACCCTGTGTGCGGGGGGGAGGGAAGAAGGGTGAACATATTTGGGGCACCGAATTACCGCCACCCCTAATACCCATTCTTTGCCTGGTCTTGCTGGTCTCGTCCTTTTTTTCGCTCCACATGCTTACGCCCCACTCCGTTTCTTGTCACGCCCTATCCCACCATCTGCCTAAACAACCATTCCACTCGCCACCATCCCCACAACATTGTCACACCTACAATCGTCGTTGATAACCCCCTGCCCCCCTACCCCCCCCCCCCCTTCCACAAACATTTGTTTGTACAACGCCGCTCGCCATCGCCGAACGATACATTGTCCCAACACACACTACCCTTCTTGTCGTCGTCGTGCCCCGCCCCTTGTCCGTCACCCTTTTGGCATCACGCGCTTGTCCTCAAATTCCGCGTCCCTGAACTACGACATACACTTGCAACGACGGCCTTGATCCCAAATCCCCCCCTTTTCCGCCCAAATGACGCCACCACTGGGTCTGGGCTATTCATACATTCTCCGTCGTCATCACACTACGACCTGACCACTACGACTCGCATCCTCTGACACACACACACACACACCCGCTCATCCGTCCGTTCCGTTCTTTCCCCCCCTCTCTCTCCTTCCTCGCCTCCTCCATCCGTCAACACAAACACATCCAAACCAAACCCAACTCTATACCGCCCCTACCCGTTAACCCGATTGCCTGTTGATCCACGTTCATCTCGAATACACTGCACGCTTGGACCACGACCTCTACACGCCACCGTATCTGCTTCCGGCCGCACGTCCCCGTCGTCCCCGTCAATCCATGTTGCTGAATACCTGTGCGCTCGACTCCAACCCCGCCCCTCGCACGTCTTGCATCGGTCGTCGCCGCTCTTGACAACCCGCCCACTCTCGACACCCTCTCCTGTGCCTGTATCTCGTGACAACATTTTCTTTCTTCTGCGCAGGCGATCAAAGCTCTGTGTACACAACACCTACGTGCTTCTCTCAACCTAACCTTGGCTTCGTTCTGCTCAACTTGACGCAAACGCAAGTTACACAGGTGAGTTGAGCGATCTGTGCTCCCTCCCCTTCCACACACAACTTGCACTTGCGACGGCGCGAGGATTGTGCGCGCTAGAGCGACCTAAGCACACCTTTGTGGGCTGCTGCCAGGGCGCACTGTCAACTTTTCCGCTCACGCCGGCGACACCCGGTCGTAGCCGGTGGAGGGCGTGGCTGTGTGTTTGTGCTCGATCTGCAGATTCTCATGGACGTCGGTCCGAACATTTATGACCAGTTGCACGCTCAACTAGGTCAACGGTCCTGTGCACTCTCCCCCTCTCATGCCTCTTTGCACAGCCGCCAGGCCATTGCTTGGCCTGGCCTTGTGTACACTCTCAGTTCAACATGTGGAACTGTAGCTGACCACCGCGTTTTCTTCACGACTTCTACGACGACGCCCATTGCTCTGCCTCCCACGCTCGCCATTTCTCCCGCACATCAACGCCCCTCGCCGACGTTTTGCGCCCTTCCTCGCGTACATTTTTTCGACTACCTTGTGATGGCCTGCGCAATCTCCCCAACGAAATATCGTCTTACAGATCGCCCTCCTCCTCAATCACAAAAGGCTGCAAAGTCCCTCTCTATCCTCGACTTCTCGATCTCCCGTGACACGCGCTCTACACACTTAAGAACGAGTGCATGGTCCGCGTTAACCTCTTGTAACACCTCTTTACCCCCTCCAAACTGCCCAACATGGACATGGACATGGACATCGGGTGGTGCTTGACGTGCTCCAAGAAGACGGTACGTGTTGATCCACCCCAGCACCACACCACCTCGAGGCTAACACGTTTAGCGTGATCAGACTAGTCCATACTGCTCTGACATCTGCCGTCAACACGACTTGGAACCAGAGTCCATCACCAAGGAAGCACACTCAATCACGTCACCGCTGCCCCCAAAGTTCATCCCCCTGCCTCCGACCCCGGGTGCGCTGTCGCGCAATCATTCATCCCGCGTTTCCGGCGGCGCCGAGTCGCGTCCAGATTCGTTCAACGGCGTTGGCGCCCCAGCCCCGCGCCGCTCCTCGCGCGAACGTCCCGCGGCCCACATTCATCAGCCGCAGAGAGATCGCCGGGCCTTTTCAATGTCGGCCTCTGAAGATGGAGAACGCATGAGCTTGCCATTTGCGCGCAAGGCCAAGCCCGTCAACGGCAACCCGCGTTCATTCAAAAAGCACCTCTACGTCTCCACCGACGCGGCCCTCGCGTCAATGTCGACGGGTGCCAACACACCAAGCTTCGAGCCGACGTTTGAAAGCACGTCTAACAGCGACGCCTCCAACGAAGACGTCCCTGTAAAGTCGCGTCGCAGCCCTGTAGCTTCGCTCGCCGCCCTGCACCCGCCTCCGCCGATGCCGTCGCACCGCCAGACTTCGGCCGACGCCGTCCCTGCCGCGTCTCAGGCCACGTCACTGTCGTCTCCTCTGCAAACGGCTCGCCCTGCGCTCGCCCGTTCCCGCGCTACCAGCCCCATTACACGCATGGGCTCGTCGTCGCGTAGCCGTGAGGACATTATCAGTTGGGCCCGCCAGGTCGACTACGGGGGCTCGCAGGAGAACGACACCCGCGGCAAGCCAAACCGGAATCGTCCTCGCACTTGCCGCCCTCGCGCCCTTTCCAACATTCCTCCGCCCAGCACCGAGCCCCTTGACGAGCCTGCAGGCTCAACTCCCAAGGGTTCGGTAGGCGCATTTGGGGCCCTCCACATGACGTTTACTCCCGTCGTCGACGTTATCCGCCGCGTGTCCAACGCTGCGTCGCCTCCCAAGGCGTCGGCGTCCACGTCTTCGCCCAAGGCGACGACGTCATCGTCACTTGGCCTTGCGCCCCTGCCAGCTCCCGCAGAGGTCTCGATTGTCGACGTTGTGGTCGCGACCCGTGGCCCTGATTCCGAGCACGTCCTCGTCGAGATGGACACACCCACGCTCTCGACTGTTTCGTTTTCTGAAGCCTTTGACAACTCGGCTACCACGGACATTGGCGAGACTATCGAGACGGCCACCGACGACTTCTCCATAGTGTCGTCGGTTGATCGCCGACCCGCGTTCAGCCCCGCCGTCCCTCGCGCTACGCTCCCCAGCCTGCCCAAGAATGTTGCCGCGAGCCAGCCGCGGCGGTCGTCTGTGCCTCTGCGCCCCATCCAGAGCACCGCGTCTGCATTCTGGAGCTTCTCGAGCTACCTCCGCTCCCTCACACCGTTTGCTGTGCCAACATCACTCGTACCGGCGTTCACCACGTCTACTGGTGAGCCGCTCAAGACGCCTGCGGCGCCTGAACTCGAACCTGACACGCCCGTCACGCCTGCCGATGTCGCCCGCGACACGGCCCCGCTACCTGCGATGTCGATGCCTCATGGCCAGGACCCAGAGTCGCTCGAGGACGCAGCTCACGACCTCGTCCGCAGTGTCCCCATGGACATTGTCATCACCGGCAAGGCTGCGGTCATGTGCGAGGAGCGCAAGCGTGAGCGCGAGGCTCTCGAAATGATCAAGAAGGGCCGCGGCTCCATGCCACGCACTCCTCCTCTCATCAATTCGCGCTCGCCCTCCGCCGGCCCCGACCCAGACTCTGGCCGTCCACAGTCGCCTGATGACCGTGAACGCCACAGCGACGGTGGCTGCGACCGTCGTGGCCGTGGTCGTGGTCGCGACCGTGGCCGTGGTGGCCGCCGCTCGCCTCCTCCTGAGGAAGAGGAGGAGGAAGAAGTTTGCCGTGGCCGTCGTCGCGACCGTGCCAACGAGTCGCGCGACCGCAGCTGGAGCGCGGCGCGTGGTCGTACTCGCTCGCGTCACCCTCCACACCCCGTGCTCGTCGAGGAAGTTGCCGCCTAGACTGCCCTCCGACTACCACTTGTAACAACACTACCAACACCCGTCCTTTTCGTCGGTCTTATTATCTCGCCAAGTTGTAACCAGCAGCATTATCACCACTACTGCAAACTGCAAAACCCAAAAACCCAAAAACCTATCTGCACAACCCAAAACCCCCCAACGCCATCTCCAGCAATGTCAAAGCATGGAACGCAAGCGTACCCAACCCTTGTCGGCATATTTAGCATTCCCATCAGCAAGTATCTCCAACCCCCATTGTCCATTCATGTCATCAGTGTGGGCTCGGTCTCGAGTGTCGCCTTTTCGGTATTTCTCCTAGTTGCATTAGCGCAGTGTGACATGCATCATGTTTGTACTGTGCCATGTGTTGCGAGCAAAGACGGGGTAGTGTGTCCGCTCCACAGCCTTCTACAAGGAATGCTTCTGAGCTAGAGGCTGGACAGATGGGCAACATTGCTCACGCTTCAGCGATCGTGGCATAACATTCCAGGTATCCTGTTCGCGTGACTGAGCCTAATCGGCAGCGACGGCGAACGTGGGACGGGAACCGTTGCGCTCTTACCATGCTCACACCGCAGAGGCACGGGCGCAGGCAGCTGCGTATGCCCGTTTAGATCGTGGGAAGACGGCGGCGCGACGAGCCAGCCGGCGGGCACGGCACAGAGATAGATCACCCAGGCACACGCCGTGCACGAACAAGTTTTAGGCGTGGCATTCGACATTCACATTGCGTGCTCGCGGGCGTGCGTAACGTGAAACGAGGGTTGTATCGGGCGGGCCGACGGATACGACGATACGACGGGCGGGCGACGGGTAACGCCCAGCGCTGCGGGTGAGTCTCACTCAAGCCCAAGCTGCGCCCGTTGTCGTCGTCGTCGTCGGGGCAACGCCGGGTGCGGTGCTGTTCAGTGGGCAGGACTTTTGACGGAATACTCGGTCCTGGGAGCGGTGTTGCGCCGCAGATCTCACGTTCCAACGGCCGACAAATTCTAACGGACCCGTTCTCGGCGCACTCCTGGCCAAAATTCGTCGTCAGCCCCGGTCGTACTGGCGTCATACGCTCCTGTCGGCCCCGGCATGCCAAAGGTGCGACATGCCCCCGCTCTGCTCATACAAAGACTGACGTCTGTCTGCATCATGGTCGCGAACGTGCCGCTCGCTTGCTCCACCTGTTACTGGCGCCGATCTGGCGTGACCCGCTCAGACGCGAGCATGCACCATGCGAAGCTCCCGATGGCGCTATGGTCCCTCATGATCTTATGATGCCGCTGCGAGTATCTCACATCACACCGGAGTGTCAAGACGAAAGCCCGCCTTGCTTACTGAACCACACATTGTTTCTGATCACTTGACCAGATTATGCAAGGTGCGATCGTGTGCCACTCGCGTCGCGTGATACAAAACGCTCACATTGTCCACGGTGCGCTCACGTCTTGTCGAGTCGCTATCTCGTCGCACATGACCGCAAAACGTGTCGGTTATCGCGTCTGGCGACTCGGGTTCTCGGATCCTCGGGGACTTTGTGGAAACACTGGGAGAGGACGAGTTTATCCAGGGTGAGAAGTGGGCTGGGAGTGAGTCGAAAAATGAACCGAGACGCGGACATGAATGTCCTTCTCCGCTAAGGCATAGGAGAAAAAGCTGCCCAGTTTTTCCCAAAACGTGGCTTTCACGTGCTTGGAAGAACTCGGAACATTTTTGCGTTTCTGGCTAAACTGATATGCTTTCGCTGTGGGGATACGTCCTCACCGTAGACACTGTACGTTTCATAATCGTCGGCAGGACTTTGCTGGCAAGGTGTAAGCGCCAAGACGGGCTCCAACGCGTCTCCGTGGACAGCGTTCTCGAAGATTATCAAAGTTGCAGGGCGAGCGCGCGCTAAGCGGTCCAGACAACCCTTGGCTTGCCGAACACCCCGGCGTTGGTCGCCGCAAGTCCGCTAGATATATGTATATTCTGCTTGTTTCGTTGTCGTTACTCACCTCCCTTGCTACACTCTGAACAAACACTAGACACACGCCTAGAACCCTAACACGTCTACACCATCTATGTCGGACCTGTTCCGCGAGACAGTAAGTGTCTTGTGACGTCAGCCACTGTGGCGCGAACGCGTGCCACTTCTTTTGTCAAGTAAAAAGCTTACACCAGCCCTTTGGGACACTTGTGCGCCTCGCCACGCGCAACAAGGTCTTTACCCACCCCGAGGAACGCGACGACTTTGTTGTGCCAGAGGTGTACCGACCCCGGACACCGCCTGGGACGCTTGACCCTTCCTCGGACCAGGAGCTCTCCCCATCGTCGACCGAGAATGGGATGACGAACGCGACGACGGCGGTCGCGACAGCTGCGCCAACTCCGTACCGCAAGAAGGAGGTGTGCGTCGCCGACGAGTTCCCTGCACCGGCCGAATCCAAGCCTGAGGGGCTGTACGACCCGCACGCCGCGCGTACCGCGCACGCACTCGAGATCGCACCAGACGGCACAGTCCTCGTTACGTGGTACGGCGAGAACGACCCCGACAACCCGCAGAACTGGAGCTTGCGCAAGAAGCTCTGGGCGTGTTTCGTCATTCTCTACTACACGTTCGCGATTTACGCCGGCTCGTCGATCGTCGCGTACGCATTCCAGGACATTGCCGACTACTTTGGTGTCAGCACCATTGTCGCCGCGCTCCTCCTCACCCTCTTCGTGGCCGGCTACGCCGTCGGACCCCTTTTCCTCGCTCCGCTGTCCGAGATCGCGGCAATTGGCCGAAACCCGCCTTACATCATCAGCATGTTCATCTTCTGCATCTTGCAGATTCCCTCCGGCCTCGCACCAAACTTTGCTGGCCTCGCGGTACTCCGTTTCCTCGCGGGTTTTGCTGGCTCGCCGCCCCTCGCTACTGGCGGTGCCTCGATCACGGACATTTTCTCTGTGCGCAAGGCCGGGTACGCCCTCGGCGCGTACGGCGTCGCTGTGGGTGTCGCGCCCGCGACAGCGCCCATGCTCAGTGGCTTTGCGATCGAGCGATGGGGATGGCAGTGGTCGTTCTGGGAGATGCTCATGATCGCCGGTCTGGGCCTTCTCTTCCTCTTCTTTGGCATGCCCGAGACGTCGTCAGACAACATCCTCTACCGCCGCGCCAAGCGCCTGCGGCAGCTCACCGGCAACGCCAACCTGCGTTCCGAGAGTGAGATCCTCGACGGCGAAAAGACGTTTGGCAACGTCATGTACGAGGCGCTTCTGCGGCCACTGCAGATGAGCGTGTGCGAGCCCATCGTCCTCGCCATCAACCTCTATGTCGGCCTTACCTACGCCATCCTCTACTCGTACTTTGAGAGCTACCCGCTCGTCTTCGCCAACAAGGAGGGCGGCGGCTACGGTTTCTCGCTCGGCATTGCTGGTCTCCCACTTCTGGCTCTTACCGTCGGCGGTATGCTCTCGTACTTCTTCTACTGCTGGTGGTCCATCACTGTCTGGGAGCCCCAGTATGTCGCCGCCAAGGGCAAGCTCGTGCCAGAGGCATACCTCCCGCTCTCGCTCTACGGCGCCTTCTGCTACCCAATTTGCATGTTCTGGTTCGCCTGGTCCGCCAACCGTACACACTGGATCGTGCCAACCATCGCAAACGTCATCTTCGGTCTGGCCGACTGCTGGAGCTTCATGCCGTATCTGGTGAGTACCTCTGGAGCCACTTGAACTTGTGCTGATATCCAGAACTACCTCGCTGTAGCATACCCCAAGACCGCGGCGTCGGCTCTCGCGTCTAACGACTTTGTGCGTAGCATGATGGGCGCAGCCATGCCCATTGTTGCTCACCCGCTGTTCGGCAACCTCGGCGTCGCGTGGGGCAACTCGGTCATGGGCTTCATCTGCGTCGCCTTTGTGCCCATCCCCTTCCTCATCTACTGGTACGGCCCCAAGCTGCGTGCGCGCAGCCCCCTTGCAACGCACATTGGTACGCCTCTCGAAGACGCCGAGAAGAAGCAGGCCGGCGAAGTGTAGCCAGCTAAGCTGCAACAATAGCCACGATTAGGCAGCAAAGAGTCAAAGTAAAAGGCGCCTTACCGTCCTTCGCCCTGGGCACGCAGGACGGTGCGCCGTCAATAGACAACTAGGGCCGCCCGCTAGAAGATTATAATAGCATCTAGACTGCATCTTGTTGCATCGTAGACTGCATCGTAAAACTGCATTGCATGTATTTGTACCATCCAAGGGAGCGAGTGCCACACAAGCGGGCACAGGGCACAGGGCGAGTGGAAAAAATAATCCCGCGGGGTGCGAGCCGCTGGCCGCTCGCACCCGGCGGCAGGTAGAAATATTCACGCACTTGCTTTCTCTCCTTCTTCTTCTTCATCACGGGCCCGGTCCCAGCCAGCTTCACGGCGGCTGGGCGTTCGACTGACCGGAAGCGCTAGTCGGCTGTCAAAGCCGGCGCTGAGCGCACCTTTCCTGTCGACGGGACACGGCTTCCCCCAGATCGACTGTGCTGCGGCGGAGCCCGCACGCTGCTTGACCCAAGACGCTCCGGCCCCCCTTGTTCTTACGCGAGGCAGTGGGCTGTCGACGTGTCGCGGGGAGGCGTGCGGCGCGCCGCCGCGGCGCAGCTTCCGTTATTCTATGTCCTGGCCTAGGTCGTCGACCTATGAGGTTGTGGAAAAACCAACGGAATGACATTTGTTAAACTCTCTATATCGTGTGATGTATGATTGCGGCATAAGAGGAGTGCAGAGTGGTGCCGAGGTGCGAGCGAGTGCAGTGATCTGACCGAGCCATAGATGCTGCATCCTTTGCGTGTTGTGTTGGTCGGTGTCGGCGCAAAGTTTTGTTGATTTACCACTCGCGGCGGCGGCAAAAGTTGCGTAACAGCTGGTGGAGGCCGAACACCTCATCCGCGACCACACAATCGACCTGACTGACACGACGCATCGCTGAATGGAGCGCGCGCGGCCGAAATACGTTCCGCAGGCGATAGGGCATACGGAGCGTGTGCGCGCGGCGGTACCGCGCGCGCCAGCGTTCTTTCGGGACGTAGCGCATACACGGCCGACGCGGTGGGGACTGTATCGCGGGTTACTGCGGGGGCTGGGCGGCGCCGCAGCGCTCGCCGCGGCGAAGCCACCGCAGGACGGTGTACCCCCGCGCATACCGCCCTCGCCCGTACTCCGCGGCTCGTCGTGGCTCGGCGCGTTCCAGGGCACCGAGCCCGGTTCGCCAGCGACGCAGGCCAAGCCCGCCGTCGGAGCGGGGTTCGCGCCGCTGCCCCCTCTCGGCGGACGATACCCTCACCTCCTAGCATCGCTGCGCGCGCGTTGGCGGACCGCACGGGGATGGACGTCTATGAGCGATACACGGGCGTTCCTGCTTCGCGAGGAGGGACTGCTGGGCGATCTACTCCGGGACGCGGCCGTACTCGCCGAGCGAGAAACAGCGCTCCGCACGTCGTTCGAGGCGTGGGACCGCCTCGCGCCGCCAAAACGCGTCAAACCCTTATTAACGGGCGGGTTTCTCCGTCCGACACTCTTCAGCCCCCCGCTCCCGCGCATGAAACCGCAGCCGCACCACATAACGATGATGATTACGCGGCGGGTACAGCGGCGCGAACGGCGCGTGGGGCGGGCGCGCTGGGCGAAAGACCGCCAGGCCGACATGCGCTCTGAAGTCGCGTTCTGGCGCTCACTCGGTATCGATACTCCCGACGCTGGCGCTTGGAGGTCTGGCCCAGGCGAGCTGTCGTGGGACCCGCCACTACAGGCCATGCTCGACGCGCTCGACGAGTCCTTCGCGGCTGACAAGCGGCGCGCGCACGCCATGTTCCCGCCTGACATGGTCGAGCGTGTCAAGGAGGCTCGGAGGCGGCGCGAGGCCTGGCGTGTTCGGCGGGCCCAGCGGCGACGAGAGGCAGCGGCCGTCGAGGCTAAACGCGTCGACGAGGGTGCAACTACACTTGGACTAGCGTCCTCGGCTGGGACCGAGGTTAACAGCCAAACGCCAACCACTGTGGCCCCCGAAACTCAGGTTGACAGTCCCTCACTTGCCGACACACCGCGGCCTCGCGGACGCCCACGCAAGGACCCAGCCGCAGCCCAGAACGTTACGCCCACTCCAACACCCGTCACCAAACCTCGAGGCCGACCACGAAAGACTCCAGCGCCCGCAGAGCGTGAGCCCGCGGAGGCCAAGCCCAGGCGACGAGGTCGCCCCCCCAAAGCCACGTCCGAAGCGGTACCATCCCGACGTGGTCGACCGCCCAAGACCAAAGACGAGTAGGATCACACCATTCCGACATCACTAGCATTGCATTCGACCCATAGCAGCATGAACCCGTTCATTTGTCTACTTTGATACAACTCACCCCGCAAACACTTACTCCAGATCCAGCACCCAGTTCTCGCCAACGAGGTGGTTACCGCCGAAGCCGACGTACGGGTCAGACGCGACGAGCTTGAATCCTCGGTTGGCATAAATCCGCCGCGCGGCGACGAGGATAGACTGGGTCCAGAGCTCAATCTTGGTGTAGCGCTTGTCGCGGGCATACGCAATACACTCGTCCACGAGGCGGGATCCGAGACCAAACCCGCGCGCGTTGGGCGCCAGACACAGGAGCCGGATCTTTGCAGTCGTTGGCGCCGAGCCTTGTATAAGAAAGACAGCGCCGGCGCGCTCCCCGTCCACTTCAGCGACAAAGACCCGTTCCTTCTCTGGATTGTGGTTGCGCGCAAACGATGCGACAATCTCGGCAGCCAGTGCCTCAGAGGTCACGTCCCATCTGTACTCGTTCCAGTATACTTCGCCGTGGACCATGACGATCCATCCGAGATCGCCCGGTTTCGAATCGCGAATGGCGACGTCGCGCGGCGTCGGCGGTGTGGCGTCTTTGGGCGAGCGCGGCGTGGGGTCTTCGGAGGGGGAGAGGAGACGCTCGACAGTAGATGTAGCGCTGATGAGCTGCGCGCGCTCAGCGGGGGAAAGGGGCTCAAGCAGAGCAGCGACCTCGGCGTGGCTGCGCGCGTTGAGGGGCGCGTACGCTGCCCTCCCCGCTGGCGTGAGGGATAACAAAGCCTGTCGCCCGTCTTTCGGGTTTGGCGTACGCGCGACCCAGCCACGTCCCTCAAAACGCTTCAAAATCCGGCTAAGGTACCCTGTATCGTGCCCGAGCGTGCGCGCAATGTCACTCGCGACGAGCGCATCGCTTGGCGCGTGCGCTAGCTCGTACAGTACCCGCACGTCTGTCAGCGTCAGGTCGCCGCCGAGATACGGTCCCAGCACGCCAGCGCGGCGCGTGTAGAACCGGTTGAAGTGCCGCAGGGCGTCAACGTCGGCGTCGGGTACGGCGGACGTGGCAGAGCCGGGCGTAGCCACTTCCACTCTGTTGTCCTCATCGTTGCGCGCGGATGTAGCGCCCGAAGCTGTCATGGTGGCAGTATCGAGTTGCGGGCGTGGCAAAAAGAGTGTGCGACCTCTCAGGGGGATAAATACCCCCACGGTGGTTCGTGCGTGAGGCGCAACAACGAGTGGGTGAAGCCTCAGTGGAGCCAGAATTAGTTGACTCGAGCAACTATTTGCGAAAACTAGTTGACTCGGGCAACTATTTGCCATCGGCCCATCCGCCGACGTCATGGCCGGACGTTGTTGTTGCTATTCTCAACTCACCACCTCTCGGGATGCCTGCGCCGCCGCCCCCTCCGCCATTCCACATTCTACGCGCCCACGCCGCGCCTCTGTCGTGCCTGCACTTCAGCGCGGGCAATAGCTACCTGCTAGCAGGGGACCAGGACGGTGTCGTGAGCGTGTCGGGGCTGCGCGCGCGGCGGGTATTGTGTAGCTGGAGTGCGCACGACGGCGGCGTGCTCGGCGTAGGCGAGTGGGCAGGCGGCGTCGTCTCGTGAGCTACCACCCAGACGTCTCAGCTGATAGCAGACAGGGCCGCGACAATACTGTAAAGTTCTACGACCGCCTCGACGCGCAGTCGACCGGCGGTGGCGCGGCGACAGTGCCCCCGCCGACACTCCGGCGCGAAATGCCCGCTAACGCACTCAACTTCTGCCGGTTCTCCCTCGCGTACCTTCCCGGTGAGAGCCCCAGCACAGCCGTACCCGTTGCCGAGGGGGGCGGGGACGCGAGCGTAATCGCCGCGGGCCCAGGCAGTAAGGACAACGCACACCCCGCCCAAGCCCTGCTCGCGCTGCCAAACTTGACCGACTCGGAACTCGTACGTCGGGTTCCCCGCGCCGCTGACCCAAGGTGGACATCTACGCTATGCCGTCGCTCGACCGGGTCGGCGCGGCAGTCAACTTCCGCGCCAGCGGAGCGGGAACTGCTGGCGGAGCGGCCCGCTCGGGGCTCGTGATGGGACTGCACGTTGCGGTGGTATCGCGGGGAGGCGAGGACCGCGTAGCTCTCGTCGCAGGCTTTGAGGACGGGCGAGTGGAGGTATGGACGGCGGCGCTTGCCCCCTTCCTTGCCCGCGCGCGCGAATGGGACGGACGGCGCGAGACGGACGGACTGTGGACCTGCGCGTGGTCGGCCAAAGCGCATAACGAGGCTGGTGAGTTTGGACAGTGACGCCGCTAACAGTAGTCATGGCCCTCGCGGTCGATCCGGACTTTACGCGCGCGTTCACGGCGAGTGCGGACCATATCCTCGCGCGTGTCGATCTCGGGAAGGTACACCTCTGCCGGAGGAGGAAGAGTTGGCTGACTCCAGGCGCTAGATGGCGACGACGCAGCGCTCAGGACATACCCCACGACGCATATTGGGAACTCGGCACTGGCCGTGTCGTCTGACGGGCGCGTGCTCGCCGTCGGTGGGTGGGACGGCAAGTGAGCTGGGACGACTGGACTAAGCTAACAACTGAATCCGCTTGTACTCCGCCGCAACGTTCAAACCCCTCGGAACGCTTGCGTACCACCGCGAATCGGTGCAGGCGCTCGCGTTCGCGTCGCGCGAGCCGGCGCTGGGCGACATTACCCCCGCTGTTGACGACGACAGTGACTCCGACGATGCGGGCGAAGCGGATGCCGGCGACCCGAGTACCTGGCTCGCGAGCGGGGCCAAGGACCGTCGTGTCGCGCTCTGGAGTCTGCGTTTTGGCCAGCGATAGGGTCAGGCGAGTCGGCCCCTCCACAGTGATTCTGCAGAATAGACGCTGCTGCGGGATATGGACAGTACCTCTGGCAGGTCTCGCGCACCAGGGTCGAGAGTGGCAGCACTGCAACATTGCCCGTTTCTCTTGCGGTACGACGCGCCCGCACGATAAACGGGCAAAACGCTCACAAATTCGCACTTGTAATCACAGTAGACGCAATACATGTAATCTAGCCGGCAGCCCGGCGCCCTATATCAATCATTGTCGAGCTGCTAACGCGGCTCTCCGCCGCTCACACCTGACGCCGCTGCTGCTCGTACACAGTAATTGCCTCGTCGACCCACGGCAGCGTGAACATGTCGCTGCGGCGGAGATCCTCCTCGCGGACGCTGGCGCCGTTCGCGCCGGGCGCGCCGATCTGGTATCCGAGCATTTGGTCGAGGTCGCGTGCCTGCGCCGCGAGCCAGTTGTGAATAAACGCATATGGCGACGCAGCAAACGACTCGAGAAAGTCGCGCTTCTGCTTGAGGTCGCGGGCAAAGTACGCGAGCTCGCCGACCTTGTCTTCGAGCTTTACAATCTCCGAGCCTGCCTGGCCCTCGAAGGTCTGGACGATGTGCGCCATGCGGCTGCGAAGGGGATCGTCGATTTCGATGGGAATGTCAAAGCACTGCGTGTGAAAGTTGGCTTCCTTGTCGACACGGATCTCGTAGGGAATGACGACGGGGTCGGGGTGCGTGAGCGAGCGCGTGACGACCTCAGGGATCTGGTGGAACGCAATACCCTCGGAGCCGTGCGGCAGAATCTTCTCGAGACCGCCTATGGGCCGTACCATCGTTGCGTCCTCCTTGTCCTGCGCGCCCGCGCTCTTGACCAGCTGCCATACGGCGGCCATAATCTCGGCGCGCGTGCCCTCCCGGACACTGATCAGGTCCGCCAAAGGCGGCAGCACCTTGTACCGGTCTGGCGAGTGGTTGATGTGCAGGACGATGCGGCACTTGACGTTCTGGTCGCCGCGGCGGAGGACCTCGAACGCGTCGAGCGGCGCCTGGTCTGCCCTTGGGTGCCATTCGACAACATTGCCCTCGGGGAACGTCGGCGTCTCGCGGTTGTCAAATTCGATGACCACCGAGCGCAGGAACGACGAAAACTTGGGTTTCTGCTTGTCGAGGCGGTTGTTGCCAGTCTGGCGTAAGCTCATATCTCAATGAATCACTCACGTCGAGCAGTCGCCCCTCTATCCGCAGAACCCAGCCCGCGACGCCCTTGCCCGTGTTGAGGTCGACAGGCTTGTCCTTGTCGTCCTTCTTCTCTTCTGTCGAGGGCTTGACGTCCTCTCCCTCGGGTTTTGGCTTGTCCTCCGACTCGCCCTCGCCCTCGGTCTTCTTCTCCGCGTCGTCCTTGGCGTCGCTGGCGGGCTGGGCCGCGGCCTTCTCCGCGTCCGCCATGGTCACGTCCTCCTTCTCCTTCTCGGCCTGTTCGCCGACCTGCCATGGCTGATCGTGCGCGGTATTACTAAGGAATACGCGCAGGGTACGCTTAACGCGGGTGGTACGACCCAGCGCATCGTTGATCTCGGCCTTCTTGCGCAGGAGCGTCCAGTCAAGCTTCGCCTCCATGCGCACGAGCTCGCTGAATGCCGGCGAGTCGGGCACAAGCGACTCGAGCACGTGTGGTGGTGGGAGGGGCGGGCGGGCGTGCTTGCGTTCCCCAACGACTCCGCCGGGCTGGTGCTGTGCCGCTGCTGCTGCTGCCGCGTGCTGCTGCGCTGCCATGCGCGCTGCGGCCGCCGCCGCCGGGTTGGCCATCATGCGCCGAGCCGCATCCGCGTCGCCCTCTGCTGGCCGCTTCGTGCCCGCCGTCTGTGGTCCCGCGCCGGCTCCCCCAGGCATGTGTGATGGTCCGGCTTGCGTCGCCATCGCCAGTGTCGCGGTCGTGTGTGGATGTGGACGGTGGTTTGGCAACAACAAGGGCAGCGCGCGTAGCACGCTCTCAAGCGCCACGAGGTTGGCCAGAGCCGATTAGGCTGGATTAGGGGAGGCTCTGATTGATTAGACAATGGTCCGGTTGATTAGGAATTAGTGTTTTGCTTTGATATTTTTAGCCAATTTATCCCGCGACGGTTGTGAGCATGTTTGGCCCAAAATTCAAGAACCTGGGCACGACCTCTTTTGTCGTTCTCAACTGCTCTTTATCCTCAACGCGCGACGAACGACGAGCTACTGCATCTGCAAGACTGTACGATACGCATGACTGACACCGACATCTACTTACCCCCTATCCCCACACACCTCTGTATACCGGTCCCAGTCCCAACTATTGGACTGTGACCCTTTCCTTGGAGGAAGAGCATGGCCCCACGCAAATCTACATTAACTGCACGGGGAGCGTCCCGTGACGATCGGTCGCGCTCTTGGTCTGCTGGAGCGATGATCTTTGCAATCACAGGTACATCTGTAGTCTTGGCATGCACATTGAATACTTGAACGGTTGGGCCGAGGTGGGAAGGACCACTTCTGCTGCCTCATCTGCGCTGTAGTGTATATACATTGCACGCCGCGCTCGGCTGCTTTACACAGCAGCCTTCATGAACAGTTATGCACCTTTGTTGCACAGCACTCACGGGGGGTTAAGCAGTGAAAGAAAGCAAGCAGTGGGCATTTTCGCTGGGTGAAGATCACGTGATACAGTTCGGAGCTCGGCGAGATGTCAAAAGTCGTTCTGGACATCTTCCACCTTGACATATCTATAACCACCGCGACCATGGCTCGACCAGTAGCGCCACTGCGTTCCCTGCGCGCGCTTTACGCCCCAGCGGCAGGCGCGACCGCCCGCGCGCTGCACACAACGTCCGCGACGCGCCAGTCGGCGTCCGAAATCACATCGGATTTTCTCGCGCGCCTCACGGCCAACTCGCCTTCGTCGTCGCGCGCCGCCGCTGACGACAAAGCCCGCGGCATGATTGGTTCGGTCGGGATGCGCGATGCCGCCTCCGAGGACGGGCGCAGGACGTTCCAGCCCAACGAGGTGAGTTGCGTGAACAAGGACGTAGGAAAGGAAGACGGTTGGCTGTTGTTGCTTGGGGAAGGGGCAGTCGCTCGCGCCGCCTTGCGGACACTGCCTTGTACTTGCCGCTCTTCACTGGCGCAGCGATATTGTGCTTGCGCTGCAATGTGCATTTGTCGCTCTGAAGCTGTTTACTGTTCCCGGCTCGAGAAGCAGCAGCGTCCAGCCCGAGCCTACACCTGTTCTTCGGCCAAGCTTTTCCAGCGCCCCGCTAACGCCAGTTCAACCAGCCGCACATGTACAAGGAATCCAACCTGTACCCGGCGCAGAAACCGCGTCCGAAGCCGCCTCTTCTTGGCCCCTCGAAACGCATCGCGAAGCGTATCGACCCGTTCTACATCCGCAAGAGCAACCCTCTCGACCAGACACTCAACCCGCTCATGTCGCTCCAGTTCGTCAACCAGCTGGGCCGCATCAAGCCGCGTTCCGAAACTGGCCTCACGTGGCGCTCCCAGCGCCTTGTCGGTAAGATGGTCCGCCGCGCCCGTGCAATGGGTATCATCCCTCTCTGGAGTAACCGCCCCGCACCGGGCGGTCTTGGCGAGCGCGACCACAACTCCAAGGACCGGATGTAGACGACCCCGCATATGCATTTCCTAGCTCATAGCGAGGACGGGAGGGGAAGGAGAGGGGTGGAGGTGGTGGGTGCGTCGGTGCTCAAGATGGGCTTTGGGGACTGACACTGGTCTGTACGGCACTGGCTGCCACGCTCGACGTTTCGCTCTTTCGCCCTCTAACCAAATTCTGATACTATGTTATTACTCGTCTCACGGCCGTGGGGACAAGTCGACGCTCTACATGCAAACTCCATATCGACTGAAAAGTGGTCGTTCGTGGTTCTTTCAGGACAGGTGCTTTCAACTCCAGTGTCACACCAAGACGCAGCCGCTGGACCCCCTGCCGTCAATTTGTCGACCTGCTGAGGCAACAAGCGGGCGACACGTACCGCCAACTTGCGCTAGCGGGGTTGCTGTCACGACGACCTGCCGGGTCCATTGCCGGCGTGGCTGCTCGAAGCACGGGCCAGATGCTCACCCCCGCCGAGGATCAGACGCGGAACATCGCCTCGTCGTCGACAAGCCAACGTCATTTCGACAACTCAGGTTACCCTATCGCGCGCTGCCTATCCATTCATGCTCTATGCTAGCTACATGCCTACCGCGCTCGCCGCGCAGGCAGGCTCGCGGCGCAGGCCCGATGCCGCGTTGGTTGGGTGGTGTGGTCCAAAAGTCGGGGTTGGGGGTGGTTTAGTGGTGGCTCTTGTCCTTCTTGGCGATGAAGTCGTCGTAGATGACGTACGCCGTGAACGCGACAATCGCTGTGCCGAGCCCGGGGAACATGTTACTGCTGTTAGCGGGGGCGTCGTCGGGATGGGAGGTGTGCGGCGTCGCAGCGGAACAGCAGAAGATAGGGCCAACGTAAGCGCGCGCAACAGGAGACACACGACGGCGTCCCGTGGCGCCCGCCCCGTTCGCGGCGCAAGATAGACGCATCATCGCCGCCATGTCCCCTCGGGACGATGGCACAAGACCGACCGCCGCATGCCGTCGTACCCGTAATGCGCGCAGCGCGATTGGCCCGCGCAGAGCGTCGGACACGGACAAGACCAGGACATGCCAGCGCGCACGCGCCGAAGCTGCGTCAAATACAGGCAAGGGCGGCCTGGCCCATCTCCCTCGCGTAACAGTGCGCTCCTCGGCGTCGGCACGGCCGCGGCTGCCGCCGCCATCGTTCCTCTCCCGCGATTGCACGCTACACCCTCCCGGTGCGTCGGGCTTACCGGAACATGGCCTTGTTAGAGAAGATGGGGCTCTTGCGCCATGCTTCCCGCTTGGCCCAGGGGTCGCGATACAGGGGGCCGGGCATGATCGATGGTTGTGCTGCGTGCGTGCGTGCGTGGTGTGGTCGAGCAAGGTCGCGAGGCCGCAGAGATGGTGTTGCTGTGGAGGTCGTCGTCCAGACGGCCGAGGACGGAGGGCGGAGGTGCCGGGGATAGGGTTTCGCCGGGGTGTGGCGGTCGACACTTCACTAGTATCACGACGCCGGCGTCGACGACCTCGCTTCAAAGTGCAATTTGTGCATAGCCCCAGGTCAGTGTAAGGACATGGCAGATACATGCATGATGCCATTGTACATGAGAACTCGCTCATTGCATGTGTCGTACAACGTACCATGCCACAACACTGAACCGATTACCATTCATTTATTAACTGCTGCCTTACTTTGACACAATGCTATTAATCCTTATCTCAAGTATACTCCCGCGCGCCGCGACCTCCACTTGCACAATTTGCCACTGGAATATTTCGGTGCGAGCAAGTCGAGAACCACAACAGTGCACACTTGCGCATACACATCGACGACATGGCGATATCATACAGCGCGGCCGCGTCAGCGGCCAAGAACAACGACATGGCGACTTCGGACAGTGCGGGCCCGTCGACGTCGGCGCCAAAGGGGATCCAGCACCTGGTACTCGACGCGGGCCCGCTCCTGAGTCTCGCGCCACTCCGGCACCTCGCGTCGTCCTTCTACACGACGCCGGCGGTCCTCGCCGAGCTACGTGACCCCAAGGCTCGCGAACACTGGGACAGGCTCGCGCTTCAAGGCGTAGACGTGCATGTCCAGCAGCCGTCGCCCGAGGCCATGGCTGCCGTCGTCGCCTTTGCCAAGAAGACAGGAGACTACAACGTCCTCTCCATGACCGACTTGGGCGTCATTGCCCTCACGTATCAGTGGGAAGCTGCCGTTAATGGTACCGATCGTATCCGGAAGACGCCTGGCGAGGTGCTCCCGCCACTACCAGGAGGGGAGGACAACAAGGACAACAAGGAGGACGAGGACGAGGGCGACAGCAGTGATGGCGAAGAGGTGCCCACTGCCGGCGACGCAGAGACGGAGGGTGCAGACGTTGAGGGCGTGTCCAAGGACGTAAGTGCCCTGTCCACAAGCGACGCGGCGCCCAAGGACGAGGTCACGACCAACGACGAGAGCGCGGCGACGGACGAGCCGAAGACAACCGAACCGACTGAGGCTGCCGAGGCCCAGCCCGCCCCTCCCGCCGCCAAGGCCGACGACGACGAGGGCGAGTGGATCACGCCGAAGAATGTAAAGAAGCACCGGAACCGGGACCTGGGCCTGCTCCCAGACGACAAGAACGCGCGGACGACGCCGCTGGCAGCGGCCTGTATGACGGGCGACTACGCGGTACAGAACGTGCTGCTGGGCATGGGTCTGGGCCTTGTCGGCGAGGGTGGCAAGCGCATTTCGCGAGTGAAGAGCTACGTACTGCGGTGCCATGCGTGCTTCAAGCTGTGTAAGGACAGCAGCAAGCGGTTCTGCCCTTCGTGCGGCAACGCGACCCTCCTCCGCGCGACAGTCACGACGTCGGCCGCAACGGGTAAGCAGACGGTCCACCTCAAGAAAAACTTCCAGTACCGCCTGCGCGGGACAAAGTACTCTATCCCCGCGCCGCAGATGGGCGCCGCCAAGGGCCAGAAGAAGGGAGGGTCGGGCCTCATCCTCCGCGAGGACCAGCGCGAGTGGCAGGACGCCGTCAGGCGTAACGACGCACAGCGCGTCAAGGAGGAAAAGCGCGCGGCAAAGGGCGACGGCAGCTGGATGGACCCAGACGTAAGTACCGCACGGTTCTCGTCGCTAGATACATGCTCACACACCCAGTGGCTTCCGGAAATCGTCACCGTCGGCATGAGCGGAAAGGGCCGCCAGGGCGCACACAACATGCCTGCTATCGGCCACGGACGGCGTAACCCCAACGAGACGCGTCGCAAAAAAAAGTAGTGTACGAGGACATATAGACTGCATCGGATCGTATAGTGCATGCATGTACCATACTGCTACAAGGGAGTGGAAAAGAAGCTGAAATCTGAGTGGGTTCCTACAATACAACCTTGGTCTCAGCAGCGGTTGTGGCCGAATCCAAGCTCTTCCCCTAAGCACGTAGCCCGGTCTATAACACAGCACTGCCGCACCATGGCCCGGCGCTCGGGGACACAAAGATCCATTCATCTCATGGGGGTATCACGATGCGCGATGAGGAGTAGTATACAACGTCTACGACTTGTCTAGCCGGCATGACGGGCCGGGGGATGATGCGGGGTGCGAGTTGATGAGTGGGAATGTGGGATGTAGGGTGGTAGTGGTTGTTGGGTTGTCCGTGTGGTGATGGTATCAAGACGTCGGGTTTACGCCTCCATGGGTACGGTTTCGGGCATGGTTGCGGGTATCGAGCTGTCGCGGGGAACGACCCAGCCTTCTTTGCGGCAGCGGGCGCAGCGGATCCACTCGCGTCCGTCGGCGTCGGGACCGGGGCTGTGGCCCGCGCTGCGGACCGCCGTCTCGAGACACGTACGGTGCCAGTGGTGTTCGCATGCGAGGAGGACAAACTCGTGCCCGATATGCGGCGGGACGCCTGACGCCGTATCGGCCGCCAGACGTGGCGGGAAGGGGCCCTGCGCCGGCGCGTAAATCGCCAACATCTCCTTGTCCGACACGGTGACGCTGTCGTCGTCGTCCTCCTCGCCGCCGTCGCCCTCGTCCTCGTCTATGTCCATCTTGTCGGCGTCCGGCACGGGCGGCGCGACGAGGCACTCGACAGCGTCGCAGCGCCATCCAAGCGTCTTCTCACGCTGCGCCGTCCAGCTCTCCAGGGACTGGGGGACAAACTCGGGCTGCTGCGGCTCTGGCGCGGGTCCCTCGGGGGGTCCCATGCCTGGCATGCCTGCGCCGCCCGGCGCACCTGGGCCAAAGCCCGCAGAGAGGAAGAGGAGCTCGAACGGGAGACGGAAGTGCCGGTTGGGACCAGCGGCGCCGCGCGGTCCGCCGCGTCCGCCCTCGGCGTCCTCGCCAGGCGCCGCGGCTTCGGGGTTGGGTGTGGCGCGCGCGCTCGCGGGGTTGGAGTTGTTGCCCGTCGCGCTGGGACCGGCAGGAGCTTCATCGGCAGCGTCCTCGACCGTGGTGCGCTGCGACTGGCCAGAGGCGCCTGCCTCCGCGTTCGCGCCAGTGTTGCCGGCATCAGCGTTGTTGGCGGTCTCTGGGGCCATATCACGCGCCCGCTGGTCTGGGGTGGTCGCACCAGGGCGGTGATGATATATCCCGTGGGCAAAGTCGTGCAGGCGGTGCTCAAAGGAGCCCTCGGGGAAGGGGTTGGCCAACGACGGGATGGGCGCGGGGCGCAGAGGCTGCTGAGCCTGGGGCGTCTCGCGACCCTCGGCCTGCGCGGCGTCCACTCCCGCCTGTGGAGCCGGCTGTGGCGCGGCCTGCTCTCCCTGCTGCTCCTGCTGCTCTGGCGCGCGGTCGCCCGGCGACGGGACACGAATGATTGTGATGTGCGAGCGACGCTCGGGTGTTGGGCGCTGCACGCCAGGTGAGGCTGTGCCGTTTGGCGCATTACTTGAACCAGCAGCCTCCTGGTCGTTACCGCCGGGCTGCGAGGGCGTCGGTGTCCGGTTCCCCCCATCACGGGTGCCCTCACCGTCGCCGTCGCGCTGCTCCTCGCGGCGCATCGGCAGTGGCGACGCTGTGAATGGGAACATGCGCGCAATGTCTATAGCCGCGTCGAGCGGGTTGGGCGCCTCAAGTGGGTTAGCCGGCAGAGCGTCAGGCCCGCGTTCGCCAGGAGGCGGCGACGGCGGCCGTGTCCCGGGGTTGCTGCCGGGGCGGCTACCGCGCGCGGCACCATCACGGGCGTACGGGTGGTTGCCTCGCCCGGCCGGAGTTGCGCGCCCCGAGCCTGTAGCAGCCGGACGTAGAGGGTTTCTACGCGCATCGCGCGGTTCGTGGAGTGTACGCAGCGGGTCGAGGTTGAGACGGCACGTAGGGCAGTTGTTGTGGTGATTGGTGAACCATGGCTGGAGGCACGGCTCGTGGAAGAGGTGGTTGCACGGCAGGGCTTTGACTGTTTCGCCGAGCGGAACGCCCTCGAGACAAATACCGCACTGCCAGCCACTGCTGTCGCTGTCGCCTCGCTTGGCGTCCTCGGCCGCGACAATTTTGTCGACGCGCTTCAGGAGCGCTCGGCCGACGGTCGGCAGCGAGTTGAGCAGCTCGGCCGCCTTGGCCGGGTCAGGCGGGCGCGGTCCCATAGGGAAGGGGAAGGCAAAGTTGGGCCAAGGGATGGTGAACGTGTGCGTGTGAGTATGTGTGCCGTCCGCGTTGGCGTGGGTGTGACCATTCGCGCCTCCGTTACCGTCGCCGCCCTGTTGTATTGGCGCGCCGTCCGCGTCGAGAAAGACGAGTATGGGGCCACCGCCGCCTCCACGTTCGTTGCCTTCTCGCGGACCATTGTGTGCGCCCTCGGCGCCCTGGGGCTGGGCATTCTGTTCTCCTTCACGGCCAGCCTCAGCGTCCGCGCCAGGGGTAGGTTCGGTGCCTGCCGGTTGCCGCGCGGGACCGTGGGGAGTCTGGGCGCCATGAGGATGGTTGTGCGCCTGATCGCCGTCGCCTGCGTGCTGTGCGTGCTCGGCGGCGGGGTGCTCGGGGAAGGTCGCAGGCCCACCTTCGTCGTCGTTGGCAAAAATCTCCATTGTCAAGGTCGCGACGATCTGGTGGCCGTCTTGCGCCTGTTGTCCATCGGGTCCCCCGCCGGGCATAGGAACAAAGTATGTGACAGATCCCAGCGGTCGACGGCGGTTATTGTTGTTGGCGTTGTTGTTGTTGCCACCCGCATTGCTTCCCGCCGTTGGCGACGGGGCCGCAGGCGTAGGTGGATCAGGAGCGTTCTCTGTGCCGACCGGGGCGCCCTCAGCGTTGGCGGTCACGTCGCCGCTCGGCCCAGCCGGCGCTGGTTCCTGGTTCTCGGGAGCAGGGCCAGCCTCGTTGGAGCTTGACTGCGGTGGTTCGGGTGTGCGTGGCGCGTCGGCGTCACCGGGACCGTCCGGTGGGGGCGAGTCGCCGTGTCTCTGCAGTGGCGAAGACATGGTGGTTTTGTGTCAAGAGTGAATGAGCAATGTTGACAAGACAAAGATGGGATGATGGCGGCTAAAGAATGCCCGACGCGACGACTACAATCCTCCTTGCAACAGACTTGTGTGATGACAGGGTGGCGGCGAATGTTGAGCCCTGGGCCAGCCGAAATTTGCTTCCGTCTAATGCCTCACTCACATACATTTCTGACTCAGCCCACGGCGTCCAGCACATTCTATGCATGCATGCTGTTGCCGTCTTCATGGACTCTGCGCAGCGTCCCCGCCGGGCCCCGGGTGCTTCACAAAGCCGCTGGCATGCGGCGCACAGCAGCGCGGCAGCGGCTGTACGTCTTACGGCCGTGAGTCGTGACAGGCGAAGTCTGGCCCAGGTCGCGTGCTTCCATTCCAAAGTTTGATGCGAAACCGCTGACGTCTGCCGCCACAATCGCTTCGGCGGGTCTCTAATCTCGAAACGAGTTCACAAGTACAAAAGACTCAACGCGCATTGCCCTCAACATTACATGTAACTCGGGAATGGTACCAAATGTCATGCACATTATACTAATTGGGCTCTGCCCGCGCCGAAAGTCATGGAACACCATCGGCTATCGCCGCTCTGCAGTGGTCGCCATCGCCACAACGTTGCACGAACAACTCTTGACCAGAGTTGTGCCTGAGATAACGGAGTTCAACAGGAACAGCGACGGCACGTGGTCGATGCTGCACTACGCGGGCCGCCATTCCTCATCCCACCCAGCGAGTGCGGTGAGACTGAGGCGGAGGAGGGAATGCCAACGAGATGCTCTCTTACTGGCCCAGTACGCGCTCGTCTGGAGTTGCTGAGGTGTCACGTTGGGCTGAGCGCAAGACTTCCACAGCATTCCGTTTTCTTCAGGCTGAACAAATCTGGCCAAGCAGTGCCAGCCTGCCTTATCGGCGAACGGCACAAGCAAGTATGAGATAAGCTGATGTTAGATGGCAGGTTGTTCAGTTCATAAGAGCAAAGATTGGCCACCTCCAAGGCTCTGGCTGTAGTGGTCAGTCTTTTCAATACCGAGACAGGAAGCGTGAGCGACTGGAAACTCCGTCCGCCAGCGGCGGCGCACGCGCAGAGGGGTGACGCCATACATGATGCGGCTATCGTACAATCGCTGGTCCAGCTGGCGGATGCGGTTTTGAGTTGATGTTGGAGGTGCGCGCATGCGCCGTTTAGAAACCTGCGGGGAGGCCGCCGGCGCCTGGCTGTCCGGGAGCGGCACCGCCGAGGAGCTGCTGTCAGCGACGTCACTGTGGGCTGGGAAGGGGAGGGATAAACGGCGTTTTCTTGTCAGGCGCGACTACTGGTGCTATGCTACCAAGTCACAGGTTAATGAAAACAGCCCTCAAGACTGATCTGACGACCGCGGGTACGACAAGCCGAGATGTGGCCAAAGTGCACCCCACCATCGTCACCCACATCGCTGTACCCAGCCGAAACATCCCGATTATCCCTCCCCACTGACGCAACTCACCTGCTGCTGGCCCTGGGACTGCATGTTCATCTCGCGCTCCTGCTGGGTGATGCGCGCTTCGTCCTCGATGGCGAGGGCGAGGGGCAGGCCGACGAGGAGAGCCGAGGTGGTGACCCACCAAGCGAGGGTGCCGGTACCGTTGGCGGCCCACTTGGTCCACTCGGTGACGGTGTCGACCGTCTTAACGAGGCTCTTGCGGGTCTCGGGGGGCACCATGTCCTTGAGGGCGGCGATGCGCTCGGCGACGGTCTCGGAGGACGGGTCAAAGTCGTCCTCGGAGACGACGCTCTCGTCGTCGCTGAACTCGGACTCGGTGTCAGACTCGAACTCGCGGTCGCCGGTCATGACGACCTCCTCCTTGACTTCCTCGACGAGAACCATGGTGCGAACGGAGTGGGTTGAAGGGGTGGATGTGCGTGAAGCGTCGGTGAGAGATGGATGGAGCAAGCCGAAAGGTCAAAGCCGGTGTGTGCTCGCAGGCGGCAAAAGACGAAAACGACTTCAGCCGCCGCCGCCCTCAAATGATGCCGAGTAAAAGTGGAGGGACGGTTTAAGAAAAGTTTCTGAGCCGCCGTCATGTCGTTGCATCTATGCAAGAATGTAGCGAGCACCTGCCATTGCTCTCAGCGTAAACAACCATGGCACTCAAGGGCATCCTCAAGAACACCGAGGCGGGGCCAAGTAGGCCCAAGGCCAAGGCGAGTGCGCGCGTTGCCGTGTCCAAGGCCGACGCTCCGGGCAGCAAGGCGTCCAAGGCCGCGCCGCCAAAGGGCAAGGCAAAGGCAAAGGCCAAGTCGGTACAGGTTACGGCGCCGGAACGGGAGCCTGACTCGTCGGATGACAACGACTTTGACGATGAGGCCGACGACGATGAGCCGGACACGGAGGACGAGATTGAGCGGGCACAGGCGGAAGCCGAGAGCGGTGCCCCAAAGCCACCCAGTACGTCTTCCTACTCTCACAAGACGACAGGCGCTGACGCTTCACAGAGAAGAAGCGGGGAACAAGCGCCGCAGACTTTGGTGCGCGCATGACGGACCTGCTGTCAGAGCCGACACGGAAGCGTAAGGGACGAGAGGACGACGACGAGGGCAAGATGAAACGCACAAAGAAGGCCGCCGCGCCGGCCCCGGCGCCAATCCTTGCTCTCAGCGCCAAACCCCTGCCGCCGTCGCAAGCGGAGGAACGGCTGGAACGCCGTGCTGCGCGTGCCCTCAAGGCCGAGCGCCTCGAACGTCTTGACCGTGCCCGCGTACGCAACGTCCTCGAGGGCTGGACGCCTGCCGAGGGCGCCAACATGGGTTCGCAGGAATTTGAGCGTGCGCTCCGCAAGACAGCCCAGCGTGGTGGTGAGCTTTATTCCTGCCTCCGCGCCCCCCGCTAACAACAGTCATCAAGCTTTTCAACGCCATCCTTGTCGCGTCCAAGAACGCTGAGGCTGCCGCTACTACCCTCTCGCAGAAGGCCGGTCTGCGCCCCGAGGCCGCCGCCAGCCGCAAAGAGAAGGACAACGTCCTTGGCCGCGGTGGCCACGAGACTCTTACCAAGGAGAGTTTCCTCGACCTCGTCCGCCGCGGCGGCAAGTAGACTACCCTGGGATTCTGGTTATACACTTTGCATGCATCTGTACATCTGTCTATCTCCGGCGGTCGCGGGCGCGGTCATCGCGGCGGTCATCACGCCGGTCGTCACGCCGCCGGTCGCGGTGGTCCCTGTCGCGGTCATCGCGGCGGTCGTCGCGCCGACGGTAGTCACGGTTACGGTCGTCACGGTCATCACGGTCATCCCGTCTCCTGTCGCGGTCGCGGTCTCGCCTGTCGTCGACTCTGCGCTCCCGTCCTTCGTTTCGGCGGTCCCGCCCGCGGTCGTCACGTTCGCGCCTGTCGCGGTCGCGGTCGCGATCCCTGCGGTCATCGCGGCGTGGGCTGCGACTACGTGGCCGAGCGGGCTCGTCAAACACCATGTCGTAGCCATCACGGCGACCATACCCTTGGTCGCGGGGACGGTCAAAGCCGCCTCTCCCACCACCACGACCGCCGCGCATCCCACCGCGGCCACCACGGCCACCACGCCCTCCAGAACCGCCAGGAGCGTCACCCGGCGCCATACCCGGGCGGTAGACGCCACGCATCTTGGCCACACTCTGCGAAAAGTCGACCCAGATGCGCCGGTCGTCGACGAGGACGTTTTGCATTTTGAAGTACGCCTGCTCGGCCGAGGCCTGCTCGTCAAACTCGATAAAGGCGTACTGGAGCGAATCGCCCGTCTTCTTGTCGCGCACGACCTCGCAGCTGAGAATCTTGCCGAACCGCGAAAAAATGAGCTCGAGATCGTCGTCCTGCGTCACGGGATTGAGCTTGCACACGAACAGGATGTTCTCGGGCGGACGGACCGCCGCAAACGGCAGATCGCCAATCATCTCGAGCGTCAAGGCCGAGCTCGACGCCGCTGTCGCGCGCCGTGACTCCTCTGCCTCCTCCTCGTCCAGCTCCTTGAACGCGTCCTCGTCGTCGGCAATGCGCACAATGTCGCCGCCGCCGTCTGGCGGACGCAGCGGCGACGTGGGTGGCGTAATCATGTTTTCTGGATCCGGAAACGGGTCCTCTGCTCGTCAGTTTGCGGAACTACACACTCCTACGTACCGAGAATCTCCACGTGCCGGATACGGATGTCCTGCAACGGTCGCCCGTCCTTGTCAAGGTACGCGTCGTTGATCTTGTCCAGCGTGTCGAATCCCTCCACAACATGGCCAAACACGGCATGCTTCCCGTCGAGGTAGTCAATGTCGTCGGCGAGCGTGATGAAAAACTGGCTGCCGCATCCCGGCGGGTCTGTCGGGGCAACCGCCATCGACACTGTACCCTTGGCTTTGTGCTTGAGCTTTGTCGTGATCTCGGGCGGGAAGTAACGTGGCGGCTTGGGTCCCTCCGGTCTCAGAGAGTAGAGATACGAGAGTATCGACTCGCCGCCGCTACCCGTCGCGGTTGGGTCGCCAGTTTGCGCGATAAAGTTCTTCGACACTGACGTTAGCTAACGCGACACGCAACAAAGCTCACCATTAAAGAAGGCGTTCAGCGCATAGTACTTGAGCTTGCAGAGTTTTAGAAAGTTGTCGCACGTCGCGGGACATCGCTCGGTCTCAAGATCAATGACAATCTCCCCCAGCGACGTCTCGAGGAGGACCGACATGGTGGCAGAGTTGGTTACAAACAAAGTCGGCACGAAGCCGTCTGTAGGTGGTTGCCTAGCGTCATTCGAGGCCCCGCAAAAGGGGTGCCACACGGAGATTGAATGTATTCCCGCGGGCCAAGCTATGGAACAATCACGTGATTTAGCAACAAACCAAGCGATTGTGGGAATCACGTGTTACTTCGGAATCAAAATTATGTTTAGAGGTGGCTTACGGGGCGCTCAGGGCGCAAGAGCGGGATGTTGATGGACGATGGTTAGGTTGCTAGGGACAACGTTCCCGCCGTCAACAAAACCCTTTTGAGCAACAGCTGTTGTGCTGTTGTTATGCTCGCGGCAATGTACCTCTTGCAATGTCCAAAGCCTATTACCCTGCAACCCAAGACTTCTTGGACAACGTACATGACGCCTCTTTCAACGTAACCGTGTCAGTAAAGATAAGCTGCCGCCGGCGGCCAGCGCGGGGTACCTGGCGCAACTCTACTAGTGGCACAGTGAGGCCGCTGCCGCCCGCAGCAGTCAACGGGATTCGCCTTGACTACGTTTTCAGGATAGACATTGGGCCAGCTTTTAGAATGGTTTCACCGGCTGGACGTGTTACACGCCTCTGTCTGCGTCTGCAACAGACGCGCGCGCGCGCGCGCGCGCGCTCGTTTAGCAGACTTTTCCTGCAGACTTTGCTACCTAGATCCTTGTTCCAGACCGGGTGCGCAGGCCATCGGGGCGGATACACGGTTAGAGAGTGAATCAATTGGCACCGCCGTCCCGCGGCACGGTAAATCAAGCAACACCACCCTGCGAATTGCCTCGTATGCCTTGTTGACGAGGTGAGCGTCCGAGGACGGCACGGTGGGCCCTGCCTATGAGCAGATCTATGAAGGGTGCAAAAGGGACATTCCGCCCATGTGTCCTCTCCTTGCCTGCGCCGGGCTCGCTTGGGCGTCATGACAAGGCTATTAGTAGACTCGGCACTCCCTTTGACAGCCCTTGACCCGCCTGACAGCAACAACAGGATTAGCTCTGTTGCTGACAACCCCCGGGCTGCTAGGCTTCGGTTCGACAGGCACACCGCGAAGCTTGGCCCGGTGACGTCCTGTGCATCTTGCAGTCGTTCCCGCTTTCGACGCCCTGCAACCCGTCAGTCGCTCGGTCCCTCGTCGGCCCCAACCTCGAGGATATGGGAATGTGTCCATAGAAACCAGTGTTATGTACCTGGGGTGCCTGGGGTCAGTGCACAATGTCTCCTCACCTCGAGAACCATATATACTTTGCGCCGTGCCAGTAGGTTGGCCCACTGCCCATCCCCAACTGCAAGCATGAAGCTGCTCCAGGCCATTGGTAAGTGACTTTGACAGGAAGTGTCCCCCTGACAGCAGTTTTCGCCGCTGCAGCCGTCGTCGCTGCGCCCGTCGTCCCGTACGACTCGCGGTGGGACGAGATGTCGCCGCTGGTGGAGCCGCCTGTTGAGCCTCCCAGCGCTGGCGCCGCCCACGCCCTTCCAGACGGTATTGTCGTCGCTGTTGAGAGCGGATACGGACATGGACATGGCTCCAAGGGCCCCCGCCCTGCCTGGGTCCATGTTGTCTCCAACCCATCGTACGTTCGCCCCATGGCGAACCCACCAGCCGGCAGCGACGGCAAGTGGCGTTCCTCCAGCCGCTTCCGTGACCTGCTAGAGAAGCTGGGCTTCTCGGCTGTCGCCGAGCCGTCGCACCGTCCAGACGCGGGGTCGAGCGAGGGTGTTTCGCCCGTCAACCCCGACCCCCACCACCGCCACCATGGTCACGGCCATGGCAGTGGCCACCACTGTCGTGGTCCTTTCGCCGCCATCGGCCGCAGTTTCCGCGCTCTCTACAACTCGCTCGCGGACCAGCGGACGTACGCGACCGTCATGTTCCTCATCGCACTCATCAACTTTACGACAATCGCCCTTGTGCTCTACTACTTCCGCGCACGCCGCTGTGAGGCGCAGCGGAGGCGTTCTGAAACACGTCGTCTTGAAGCTGCGTCCGAGCCCTTCGTCCTCGACATGAGCAAGTACGACCGCAACGAGAAGCATTAGAATGCCACTATGCCTCACCTATACACGGCGTGGGCATCACACGATCAAACGCAACTTAGCACGCGCGATACCGACGCGCAGACCATTTGTTAATAGTACCTGGGATCATCCATGAACGATGTATGCATCTGTAATGAGTTGTTGTGCGAGCCATGCCCAGCGTTCACGTGGGGTGGGGTCGGCGCCGGACGGGTACGCCACGACGCCACGCCGCCGACATGTTTCATCGACAACAACCACGGCACGGTGGGCAGTGGTACTACCTTCGCCTGCCGGGATGGACGCCTCGTGAACATACCACCCCCAGTAGCTCCAGTGGCACGCCCCACTGCCTTGGCCACATGCCAAGCTAATGCGCACATGTGCATGTCTACGGGCCTAGGAAAAGTAGTCTGGGAGGATGTACGCGAGCTTGGTGCGCGACGCGGCGGGCTGGACCTGGCGCTGTCAGTAAGCCGTGCACCGCGGACACATCGGGCGGAGACAGGGCAATGGTCTTGCCATTGTTCGCTCTGTAGCGATTGTCGCTGCTCGGAGACACTTACATCCTCGCGGGTGACGCAGGCAAACTTCATGCAGCCCTTGATCTGGTTGAGCTCGCCGGCCGAGACGTGCGCGTGCACCTCCTCGAGAATGCCCGCGGCGACGGCACGCGAGTTGCCCGCGTTTGTGTGCAGCGTCTTGACCACCTCCTCCACGGTGACGGGCGCCTCGCCCACGCGCCACGCGTCGTAGTCGGTCGCCGTGCAGATCAGCGAGTAGCTGGCGTCAGCACGGGCAAGGCAATGGAGGCGGGGTGTGGACGACGGGCTGAGGTGACGGTCTGCTACCACGACACCCCAGTCACTGGGTTCTGGTCGCTACCAGCCTAAGGAACACGCAGCTCCGGTCGCGAAAGGACATGCCGAGACGAGGCACAGTCTCCTCCTGGGACTGTGCCCGCCCATAACAGCCCTCGACGCGCGTCAACTTACTCAATCTCACACTCCCGGGCCAACTTGGCCTCGGGGATGACGCTCATGTTGATAATGTCACCGCCCCACTGGCGGTACATGAGGCTCTCGGCGCGGGTAGAGAAGGCGGGACCTTCCATGCACACGACCGTCTTGCCGGTATGGAGTTCGACAGGGTTGGCGCCGTCAGCGGAGGCCTTGAGGATCTGCTGGACGCGGGGAGCAATGAAGCCGTTAAGCTGGGTCGAGAACGGGTCGCCAAACATGGTATGCACGACGACACCCTCGCCGCGGAAAAACGTGTCCGCGCGAATACCCTTTGTACGGTCGATGATCTGGTCGGGGATGACAAAGTGGCCGGGCGCAATCTCCTCACGGAGCGACCCGACGGCGCTGAACGCCACGATGGCCTGCACGCCAATGTGCTTGAGCGCAGCAATGTTCGCGCGCACGGGCACCTCACTCGGCGTAATGGTGTGATGCGGGCCGTGGCGCGAGATGAACGCAATCTGCGCGCCGTTCGGCAACGCCGAGATCGTGATCGGAGACGAAGGCTTGCCCCATGGCTGCTGTTAGTATCGCCGCGTCCAGCTGATGCGACTGTACACACCGTCTCAACGTCAATCTTCTTGCTGCACCGTTAGCCACGTCCGCTCCGATCCACCACCACCCGCGGCCGGACTCCTCGCGCCAAGACAACTCACACGAACGTCAGGTTGTCGAGGTGGTACAACCCGGATCCACCGATCACGCCGACAAGGACTGCGAGTTAATAAAAAGCAACCCCCTCCAGGGTTATCCCTCGCCCACCTTTTTCACTGGCCATGGCTGCTGCTGATGCTGTTCGAGCAAGTGTGCGACCCAACATTGACGAAACGTTCGTCCCGATCGCTGCAGACGCTCGCCGTCGGAGGTGGTGACACCCTTGGACTGCTCAACAGCGCTGACCTGAAATTTTGCTCCCGCTTTCCGGCGGCTAAAACGGTCCAACCCTTGCTTCTACGCACGTTCAAGACGCTGACATTGCTAATTGTAATGGGCTTAGCATGTTTGCATTAGCTTTGTGCACTACGGGTCAGACTCTTGCGCATGCCGCGCAGCGTGGGTCTCATCCGCTGCTCTTGCAGTTGCCAAAGGCTAATGGACGTTAAGCATTCAGATTAGTCTACTAAGCAGCGAGTGGCGCCTACATCCAGGTGGCACGTGCGCCCTTTCTACTCCGCGCGATGCGCCAGATGCGCGGGTGGGCCTGCGCGGTTCGGCTCGTGCACTCCTAGTTGCTACTGCGCTAACTGCATGGATGCCTCAGAGCCTCTAGCACCTAGCTTCGATGACGATGCCCTACTTGGCCCACGCCGGAAAGTGCAACTCCACCGGAGTGGGACGTAAGCGGCTTGCGCCGCCATCCTTTGTGCAGCATGTGCAGACGTATTCTCGTGCCGGACCTGGGATGGAAGAAGAGGATAATACAGGGCTGCATGAGGAGGGTGGCACAGAGATTGGCGCATCAGAAGCAGTAGAATACCAGCGGAGTTTGGTGCCTCATCCGGAAGGCGCGGAATGCGCACAGATGTTTAACAAACTACGACATCTGGGCCCTACCTGCCAATCTGGGGTAAGCGAAGAGGCGTCCGCCTCAATGCCGGAAATGGGCAGCGAACACTCTTCAAAAGCATAATGGCGCCCCCTTGGCAGGGCGGGCTGCCTGACATGTCCACTCGGTCTGCGCTTGCTCCAACGGCAGCAGTAGCATGCAGCAGCGCTTGCCCTGCAGCGCTAGTCGATAGGCCCAGGTCCCATCGGAGTGGGTAAGAGTGGGTAACCCGGAATCACCGGTTGTTCGACTTGATACGACAGCATGTCGCATAAATGCACGCACAGGGGTATGGTACTGAAGGCCGTATAAGACCATCACGAGCTCAGCGTTGTACTGTACACTACCTTTTTGCCTGACAAAGTCGCGTACGATACCTTTGACGATGGCACCGCGCACTCTGGTCCTCGACATGGCGGCGTGCTCTTCCGTCTTTGAGCGCGCGCGCGCCACCGACCTGCTCATTTTGTGCTGTATGTTGCCACAAACACATGAAGCTAACCGCTAACCGCAGTCGGGATCGCACTCGGTTTCCTGATCTACGCCGTTGTCGACGCCCTCATTGCGCGCTGGAGCGCGGCGTCTGAACGTCGCCGCCATCGACGTGGGCTGCCGGCTATCACACGGCGCACGTGCGTGTTCCGCGCCGACACCGAGGCGCTCCCACCACCACCATACGCGTCCGACTCCAAAGTGTAGACTGTGCATCCCCAGATCCATGCCGTGGAAGCCGTACGGAAACGACACTGGAGGAGTGGTTACAGGCACATCACACCCGGCGTTGCCGGACTGGCTGTCACCCAAGACATATGATCGATCGTCTCGAAACCGTGCCCAACACTCCCTGGTGACTATTCCAGTACACACCGCGTTTAGCGGAATACTTGTACCCCTAGACTGTTTGTCCTACACACATTGCCTTGCCATACAATACCGCTGTACAAGTATGCATCTTGGCACTGCCTCTAACCTACACCGCCGCCAAGCCCTGCTTGTTGGCCTGCTTGTCGACACCCTCCTTCTCGACCTCTGCGAGCGCCTCGTTGAAAATCTCAACGGCGCGGCCAACCTCGGTAAACGTGTTGTAGAGAACAACTGGCGAAAGACGGATGACGTAGGGGAAGCGCTCGTCGCCGACGAGACCCCGGTCGACCATCTTCTCAAACACGGCCGGCATGACACCAGGCTTGGTGGGGTGGATGAACAGCGAGAGCTGGGTGCCACGCCACGGCTCCTCGGGGGTAATAATGTGGAAGCCGACGGCGTTGTCGTTCTCGCGCTTGGCAACCTCCTCCCGGGGGATGTAGTACTTGCTCGCCTTGAGGAGAGTCTCGAGCGTACCCGTCAGGCGGTCGGCCTTGGCGCGCATGTTGTCCCAGCCGGCCTTGTCAATGAGCTCGAGCGTCGCGAGCAAGGGAATCGACCCAATCACACCCGTGTTGGAGTGCATGTATCCCTGCGCGCCGTACGTGGGCTCAAACTCTGGCTTCATGTCGAAACGCGACTTTGCGTCGTTACCCCACCAGCCAGCGAGGCGGCGCCCGTTGTCGCTCAACCCGTCGCGCACAAAGAACCCGCCAGTCGAACCAGGCCCAGAGTTGAGGTACTTGTACGTGCACCACACGGCGAGGTCCACTCCCCAGTCGTCAAGGTGGATCTTGACGTTACCGATGCCGTGGGCCATGTCGAGACCAAACAGCGCGCCAATTTCATGCGTCTTCTTGACGATTGCCGGAATGTCAAACTTCTGGCCAGTGTAGTACTGGACCATGGGCATCCACACGAGCGCAATCTCGTCCTTGTTCTCCTCGAGCACCTTGAGGATGTCCTCGGTGCGCAAGAGCTCCTCGCCCTCGCGGGGCTCGAGGCCGATGATGGCGTTCTGGATCTGCTCGTCCGATAGCTTGTCGCGGTGCAGCCGGGGGTGCGACTCGGCGGCGTACTACTCGTTAGCAGGGGAAGAGTGGATCACGCGACTCACCCAGTCAGAGGGGAACGCGCCCTTCTCAATCACAATCTTCCAGCGCTTAGGAGTTGGGTTGTACCACGTCGTCAGGAGCGTGTGCATGTTGGTGGTGAGGGTCGACGAGTGCGCAACCTCGCTCTCCTTGGCACCCAGCAACCGCGCGATCGTCGGCAGCATCGGGTCTGCAAGGTACTTCCAGGGGCGGCCATACTTGTGCTTAAAGTGGCCCGTCACCGCCGTCTTGCTCCAAACGTCCAGCTCCTCGAGAAGGTATTGCCGACCCTTCTTGGGGAGCAGGCCGAGCGAGTTGCCGCAAAAGTAGACGCACTCGCCGTCTGTGCGCGTCAGTCGGCGTCCTCTGTCGCTCGCTAGGCAGTACTCACCGACCTTGGCGCCACACGCACGCGCCTCGGGGATCTCAAACTCGGCGCGCGTCCAGTTGAGAGGGTCCTCCTTGTCCCACTGGGCAAGCTGGTCTTTGGTTGGGGGCGCGTTCACAGTCATGGCGTATGTGTCTAGGAAAGCCAGTGATGCAGTGGTGGTTGGGCAGATGGGAGTTGTTGGAGGGAACACACGCCTTGCTTCGGCTCACTTTGAATCGTTTGGGCGCCAGGCACCGCATAGGATGCCCCGAGGTGCTCCGCGGCAGGCCCGCGGCCGTGCCGATGCCGATGCCGACGTGGGCTAGCTCTCTCTTCCCCACTACGCCACCGTTGCTGCCATCATCTCGGTGTCCTCTCGGCTGCCCCTATGCCCACATCAGCTGACACGGACCGGCACATGCAACATGCGTAGAGGTGTATTAAAGATAAGACCCGACATGGAAAGACTCGTAGCTATCTTGAACACATAGCCGGAGGAGACCGAGGGGCGAATGTCACCAACGTTTTTATTGGGCATCACGTGATGTACATTCTTTCTTCTCCCACGGGTGCACTTGTTTCACGTGAGGTTCAGGCACGGCCTGCCGCGCATGCCCGGCCCCGTAAATGACTTTGTTAGCTTTCTTTCCGAGCGGCTTAGAAAAAACCGGCGACGAGTGACAGCGCACACCATCAACGTTCCGCAAGACCTAGAACCCCCATCCGACACGTCGACGACCAGACTGGGCATAGCGAACACGGCGTGAACCAACAGCAGCGTTGATCCACCCGGCATCCTCCTCCTTTTAGCCCTGATCACCTCGCAACTCTCGCACGCCATGAGCACTAGCAAGCACGAGTTTGTGGTCGGCACGCGCAAGTCGAACCTTGCGCTCATCCAGACGCAGTTTGTGGCCGACACGCTCGCGGCCAGCAATGCCGGCAAGACGTTCCCCGTGACGCACATGACGACCAAGGCCGATGCCAACCAGACGACGCCACTGCACCTCCTCGCGCCATACTCGTCGTCTCAGCCGGCGAAGAGTATCTGGACCGACGAGCTCGAGAGCGCCCTCCTCGACGGCCGTTTTGACCTGCTAGTCCACTCGTGCAAGGACGTGCCCACAGCGTTGCGGCCCGGATGCGAGATTGCTGCTCTCCTAGAGCGCCACGACCCCCGGGACGCCCTTGTCGTCAAGGCCGGCCTCGACTACAAGAGCCTCGACGAGCTGCCCGCCGGCTCGGTCGTCGGTACCGGCTCTGTCCGCCGCGTCGCCCAGCTGCGGCGAGCATACCCCGCGCTGAGGTTTGAGGACATGGTGAGTGGCTGCGAGTACGGGCCGACTGCTGACGGCAGCGCGGTAACCTCAACACGCGCCTCGACAAGCTCGACAACCCGGCCAACTCGTTCGTGGCGCTCATCCTCGCCGTGTCGGGGATGCAGCGTCTGGGAAAAGGCGACAGGATCACGGCGGCGATCGGCGCGCCGGCGCTGATGCATGCGGTCGGGCAGGGTGCGCTGGCCGTCGAGGTGCGATCAGGCGACGCGGCGACGCGCGATGTCCTGCGCCAGATCGGGCACTGGGAGACCGAGTGGCGTGTGGCCGCCGAGCGTGGACTGCTACGCGTGCTTGAGGGAGGCTGTTCCGTCCCCGTCGGCGTTGAGACGACTCTGCTTGAGCTGGACCCCGCTACGGCCCCGAAGCCACACTACCCCGCCGACACATTCGAGCCTCTGACTCCGTCCTCGCCTGCGCTGCACTTTTCTGGCCTCCTCGAGCGCTCGGAACCCTGGCCAACAGACGTCTCGGGCGTCAAGGTCAACCCCCGCGTCGCCGCGCTTACCCTTCGCGCGTGTGTGACCTCAGTCGACGGCACCCAGCACGTGCTCTATGAACCCGGCCAGGTCGTTGTCACCAGTTTCCGCGAGGCTCAGCGCTGGGGTGAAGAATGTGCGCGCCAGATGCGTCTTCTCGGCGCGAGCGAGATCCTTGACGAGATTGAAAAAGAGCGCAAGGCCCGTGAAGCTCAGACGCTCCAGCAGGCCGCCGACGCCGCTGTCGCTGCCGCTACGGCCCCGGCCGCCGCTTAGAAAGACCCCCCTAGTCCACCACCGCTCTTATACCGGATTTGCTTTATTGTTGCATAGGATACCACAGCGCATGCATGCATGATACGCCAATGTGCTTGGATACAGGAAGCACCGACAGAGGGTGTCATGCTTGACCAACCATGGCTCTTGTTGTTGATGCATATGCTCCACTTTGCCTACTGGTGGAGGTAGAAAATATTGACAAGCCGGTCGCACCGCCGTCGTCATTTCCCCCACCACACATACCACCACATCCCGATCTCCGCCCATGTTGTCACTACGGCAGGTCACCCGTGCCGCTGTGCCCTGTGCGCGTCTGCGCGCGCGACCAGTGTTGTTTGCTGCGCCGGTCGTGCGGGCACGCGAACTGCCCATCGCAGTGGTTCGCGTGCAGTTTTGTGGGAACGCGAGCCGATCCGGACCACCGCGGCGGGACAAGGAGCGCGATGCGATGATAAGCGGCAGCAACAAGGCCACGGACGGACAAGCTGGCCAAGACACACGATCGTCCGAGAGCGAAGCAGGTAAAGGCAAGAAGGAGCCTCTTGCAGGTAAGTTGTTCGTGGTGCGCGCTTTTTTTTCGTTCCGCGTTGTAGAATTGGGCGCGGGTGTTCTGTCATAGGCTGCTCGGCTCCATAGACAACCGTGCATGGTGCAACCGCGACTGTGCACGCGGGCATACGCTGCCATGCTCGAGCACGCACCACCCGTCTGCCACGGACCCCATCAATCCCACACCGCGCACCGTTTGCATCTCCTCTCTCTTTCCCACTCGTGTTGGTTGCCCCCCAGCATACACATTCAACCACAAGTAGCAGGGCAACACGCCCTGCAACCCATTCTCCGGCTGTTCCGGCAAACGCGTCCTCTCCACAAAGGTGCAAAGGTGCGCACCACTTTGGTGCTACCCAAACACGTCCCACTCCACGAGTAGTGTCCCAGCGCATCATGCTGCTGTCGCTCCCACTCATCCTGCCCATCCGCCCACGGCTGCGGCTGCGGCCCCTCGTCGTTCTCCTCGTCGCGCACGCGTTCCTACGCGTACTCTGGCAGACCACCACTCACACGACAGACCAGCTAAAGCGCGCATGGAAGACGCCAACAAAATGGCGTCCCATTCCTGTCGCCCTTGGGGCGCTCGTGCTGCTGGCTGTGCAGTTCCGTCACTCGCTCCTGGGCATTGACGAACCAGAGGTCACGTCCCAAGGCAAGGACGGCGCCGTTCTCAAACCCACCATCGATGGCCCATGGCAGGTGAGTCCACTATCGCCGCGGTCGTGTGACACGTCGTGTCGCGCTCCAATGCGCTTCTGGCACGGCCATCACAGCCCGCAGTGTCCCCCCAACGCTTCTGTCCAAGCACCGGCATGCTTCTGCCGATGCGCTGCGGACAGACGCGTTACTGCATGCAAGAGTCGTTCGGCTGACGCGCAGGTTCGTATTCTGGGCGCGCTGCCACTGCGCAGCATGTCACAGCTGTGGGGCTACCTCAACTCGTTGGTACTGCCCATGTGGTTCCGGCCATACGGCTTCAAGCTGTACGCGTGGATCTTTGGGTGCAACCTCGACGAGTGCATGGAGACCGACTTGACAAAGTACGACTCTCTGGGTGAATTCTTCTACCGCGAGCTCAAGCCCGGAGCGCGTCCCATTGCCGACGCCGCCCTCGTGTCGCCTGCCGACGGCCGCGTGCTGCACCTTGGCGAGATCCGTGGGTCCAAGGTCGAACAGGTCAAGGGCATCACGTACTCGCTGAGCGCGCTGCTGGGCACGGACGAGGCGGCGCATGGCGAGCCTCTGGAGATTGATCGGCAAGATGCGAGCTCTTCCGTCGGCGGACAAGAGGTCCAGGTCGTCGAGGACGACCGCTTTGCGGAGATTAACAACATTCCATACTCGCTCGCGTCGCTCATGGGCAAGGACGCGGCGGCCGAGGTGCGAGAGCGCGCACACGAGCGGGAAGACGACCCAGACCACGGGAGTGACGAGCATGACGCGTCCACTGGTCCCAGCGACATTGCGCACGACACGCGCGTCGCCGCCCACCTTGGTCTCGGTGCGCTCGGCGCGGCCACCGACCGCGACACCGAAATCGGCAAGCTGCAGCCTGGTCACAAACTTGCCTTCATCGTCATCTACCTCGCCCCCGGCGACTACCACCGTTTCCACTCGCCCTGCGCGTGGGTCGTCGAACGTCGTCGTCACTTTACCGGCGAACTCTTCTCCGTCTCCCCATACATTGCCCACCGCCTGCGCAACCTGTTTGTGCTCAACGAGCGTGTGGCGCTGCTTGGCCGCTGGAAGGACGGCTTCTTCTCCATGGTCCCCGTCGGCGCTACCAACGTCGGCTCTATTCGTGTCAACTTTGACTCGACACTGCGCACCAACACCAAAGACCGTACACACCCTGCCCACACTTTCACCGAGGCCGTCTACTCGCGCGCGTCGGTTCTCCAGGGCCAGCCCTTGCTGCCCGGCGAGGAGATGGGCGGTTTCCGTCTCGGCAGCACCATCGTGCTCGTGTTTGAAGCCGACCAGGCGTTCAAGTTCACTGTCAAGGCCGGCGACAAGGTGCGCGTGGGCCAGACCATTGGCGTCGAAGAGACACAGAAGAAGAAGCAGTAGGGCGAATAAAACCAGAGTCTCAACATTCGCGCCACCGTGTTCAGGGTTTAAACAGAGTCGTGTCGTGTCTACCATTTGTCTACTAGGGCTCAACGCCTCTGCATATGCATTACATACATCCAAATTGCTTGTGCGTGATCTATTCGCCGCGGGCGCGCCACAGTCCCACCTCGCCGTCCTCGCCGCCAGCGACCAGCACGTCGCCGTCCCAGTCGAGCGCGAGCAGGCGTTCGCCGAGAGCCTTGCCGTTGGCAGTCTGTGTACGCTTACCGTCCTGGCGCTCGTGGCGGACAGCGAAGAGGGCGTGCTTGGGCGACCGCACGTCCCAGATCTGCACGGTGCCAGCGTACGTAGCCGTCGCGAGCGTAAAGTTGCTGGTGGGGTGGCATGCGAGCGCCGGGACGGGCGAGCCGATCTGGAGCGTCTGCGCAATCACGCTCGCCGCCGCGCGCGTGTCCCACAGCGTAACAGTACGGTCCATGCTGCCGGCGGCGAGCTGGGCCGAGGGGCCAAACTGCGAGAGACACAGGAGTGCCTTGTCGCTAGGTCCTTGCTGCGGGTTAGCTACTCCTCTTAGCACAAGTCAACCCACCCTGACGACGTCGTTGGCGCCCGTCTCGGCGTCCCAGCCGCGCACGCTACCGTCCCATCCCGCAGACCAAATACGGGTACGCTCTGACACGTCCCATACAGCGCCGCCGACACGGCCCTTGTGGGCGCGGAACACGACGTGGGGGGTACGCCGCCATCCCTGTCCCGCTTCGCCCGTTGCGTCGCCGTCCGTCAATCCCTCGATGGTCCGCGACCCGTCCCCGCCCGCCGCCTTGTCGAGCTTGCGCCGTTTCTTCTGGCCGGGGAGGTACGACGTCGGCTCGGCAGGTACTTCATGCTCTGTCGGTTCCTCGTCCGGGAGACCGTACAGGTTCAGCACGCCGTCCCAGGCTGCGCTAACGACCTCGCCACCGCTGGCACTCGCAATCACCGCGCTCACGGGCGCTGTGTGGCCCATGAGCGTGTAGACCTCGCGCGCGGTACCGCCCTCCGCGGCAGCCACGTCCGGGTCCAACGACGGCAACGACCATACGTGCGTCGCGCGGTCGACACCACCAGCCGCCAGCAGGATATCGCTCGTCACTGACGCAGGCGACACCCACGTACAGCTCGTGGCACCCAGAGACGTCGGCAGGGGGAGTGTATACAGCGGCGACGGGGCGGCGTCGCCTATGCTGCCGCTCATGGGCAGCACGCGCAGGTGCGAGAGGTACGACGAGACGAGCACCGTTCTGCGGTCAGCTGGGAGCGTTAGACGAGACAAACCCTTTACGGCGAAGGCTGAGGCCCGAGACCCAGTCCTCCTGTTCCCACCGCCCGGCCTCGGACGGCGGGAGCACGCTCTGCATGTACTCTACGTTGATGGCCGTTTCCTCGTCGTCACCGCGGTGTTTCTTGACCCATTGCTCGAGCGAGCCGCGGAGTACCTCGCCCTCGACAACAAAGTCAAAGGGCACTGGCGCCACGCCGCTGTCGCCGTCCGGACCATGGCCCAGGACCTTGTTGATCAGCTCGGACAGCTGGAACCGCCGCCAGTCGGCCGGAATAAAGTATGTGCTCGCGGGAATTGCGTACGCGCCACGCGTAAACAGGTTGACGGGCAGCTGGCGGGGTCCACCCCCGCTGCCGCTGCCACCAGACGTTCCAGGCTGCGTCGACATGGTGGGTGTGTGTTTGAATGGGTGTGGACACCGTGTTGACGACCATGACCTGTGCACGAAATTTCCTCGCCTCCACCAAGGCGTGGTTTTGGAACATTATGTAATGTCGCGTGGTCCACGCGGTGTCCCAGACCAGCTAGACCAGATGGACTCATGGACCTCCACTTTTTCTACCCCATGTCCGACCTTGCTTCGCCCGACGGCCAGAACTGTGCTGAATCAATGTCGAGTGGCGATTGACGTAACCGGGCGGCCAACAAGCCGTCAGCAACGACGCCACACCGTTTGCCGCGCTAACCGGATCGTTCGACGATTACAGCAGCAATCAGCGCGCACAGGACGTATGCCAGGATTTATAAAGGTCGCAGCAGCAGGTCTCTCTGTTGCCATCGCCGCAGCATACTTTATCCCATCAAAGAAACACGGCAACATGTTCAACGCACTCAAGAGCACCATCGGCCTCGGCACAGAGGCCATCCCCGCCGCCGTCAAGTCCAAGTCGTTCTACGACCTCCGTGCCCAGCTTCCCGGCACCGACAAGTGGCTCGACTTTGTAAGCTACTAGGCTCAGGATCGTAGCTGACCACCAGTCGCAGTTCAAGGGCAAGGTCGTGCTGGTCGTCAACACGGCGTCCAAGTGGTACGTCTACGCCAGTTTGCATCCATCTCTGACCGCAGCGGTTTCACTCCCCAGTACGAGGGTCTCGAGAAGCTGTACAAGGAGTACCATGACCAGGGCCTCGAGGTCATCGGGTTCCCATCCAACGAGTTCATGAGCCAGGAGCCTGGCACCGACGACGACATTGCGTCCTTCTGCCAGGTCAACTATGGCGTGTCCTTCCCCCTGGCCAAGAAGGTATAGTTGACCCGGCGACCTTAGCTAACCGCCTAGACCGAAGTCAACGGCGACAGCATGAACGAGGTCTTTGCGTGGCTCAAGTCGCAGCCGGGCGACAACCCGACCGGCGGCACGTCGGTCAAGTGGAACTTCACCAAGTGGTGCGTTACTGCGCATGAGGAGTGGGTGCTGATAAACCAGGCTGGTCGACCGCCAGGGTGCCGTGGTGGGCCGCTACGCGCCGACGACCAAGCCGTCGGCCATGGAGGGCGAGATCAAGCAGCTGCTCGCGCAGGGTGGTGCGTCGTCGACGTCGGCCGCGCCGGCCGACGACAAGGCCAAGATCTAGGCGGAGGTCGGGCGCCGGACGGCCCCCAGCGTAGGGCGTCGAGAAGAATGCCATCATAGAGCTGTTTAATGCGTATGGATTTGTTGAGGGTTAGGGTGCTGCATTCTTATCTGGCATGTGCCTCGCGGCGTGTATGATGCTGGCCGGAAACTCAAGCTCTCGCCGAAACCAAGTCTCACCCTTTACGGTCGATCGAGTCTCAAAGGGTCGCGCGACGGCTTGGGCGGGAAGCGCCACGGTGCTTAGCCCGCCCAGCGTGGGCATACACTGCTTGCGAGGCCGCAAGCTGCACCGTTGATATAACACAGCTAGGATGTGCATGCATGAGCGTTAAAGCCACCCTTGGTACGCTTGCGCGCATGCACATATGCACTAGCCGTCGCGTCGCGTGCGGACCGTGTCCGCATAAACGCCAGGGGCGGGCGCGCTATGGTGAGGATAAAGGTGCCGCGGGCGGACCGTGCCTGGTAAACCAAACGTCGAGGTCGTCTGGGCTTCCCGTCTCTTGGCCCGTCAGTGTCACACACACATCGCGACGACAGCCCACTCGATCTTGCATATCCTCATCTGGTCTTTGATCTTGTTGCGTGCGACAGCGGCCTCGGCGACTTGCATTCTCGGCACAGCAGCGGCCGCACCCTCCTTTCCAGCCACCCCTACGCGTGCACTGCAACCCCCGCGATGGCCTCCCCACCCGCGTCGCACCCGTTTATGCGGCAGCAGATCCGGCGGACGCCCAGTCCGCCGGGGACTTCGACGACCGCGCCGCCGGTGTTTGGGCTCGTACCGCCGTCCACGCGGTCGGGGTCGGCGCCGAGCGACTCGGACGTGCGTTCAGACAGGTCGGGCTCGTCGGCTCTGCCGCCACCACGGCCGGGCAACGCTCGGACCTCTGCGCGTCTCAGTGCCTCCCCCGGTCTCGCCGACGACGAGCCAAAGTCCAACGGCAGTGCGAACGGCCACGCCGACGGCGCGGCAGACACGGGCGCAGCGTCAAGCAAGGCCTGGGACGCCACGGCTAACGGCACTGCACCACACAAACTCAGTCGATGGGAAGAAAAAGTCCAGGGCGACTTGGCCGGGTGGCGTGGCGGGCATGGGTGAGTTAAGCGAGACCACGAGTTGGGTCCTGCGTAGACTCTCCTTCGGCGCCGCTAACCTCTAGCGAACCACGGTCGTCCGCGCCGCAGACCCAGCCACCCACATCTACATACTACGGACAGCCGCCGACGGGCGTGATAGGGCACGACCTGCCCAAGGAGATTTTGCGTGTCGAGCGCGACTGGCAACTGGGCGACATTGCGCAGTGCGTATCACGCGCGCACGACCTTACGAGTCCCCGCTGACGCCAACTGCAGGTTCTCGACAGTGTTTCCGCTCGAATTGGAGACACGGCTGGACGCCGCGACATACGCCAAGTTTATCGAGAGCATCAACGCGCCCCTGCGCGAAGCATACTCGGTTTCGGGCGCCGTCACCGACAACCTCATTGGCGTGCTGACCTGGTGGACGAGCCTGTTCTGGCGCACGAGCCACTTTGAGAAGGTACGTTCTTTTCACGTGACTTGGAGGACCTGCCAGTGGGGCGCGACTTGACGGACCTGCCTGTGCAGCGCGCGAGTGTGGCGGCTGGGTCAGCTCGGGCATGCGGACATTGGTGCAGTGGCCTCTGGGGCGTGTGTGCCATGGCGCATGCGCTATGGCGTGTGTGTTGTGGCGCGTGTGTTCGGTGCCTGTGTATCAGCGACACTACCGCTGCCACGCGCCGATCCTTGTGGCGTCTCGCCATTGTGTGTGTGAGAAGCAAGTCACTGACCTCCTTCAGGAGCTGCTGCACGTCGAGCAAATCATCCAGCAGGCCAACGAGACAACATTCAACCGCGTTGGTCTCAATGTCCTCTCCCCCCGCGCCGTCGCGCTGCAGTATGTGAGTGGGTCTGTCGCTGGCGGAGCTAACTCTCCAGCTTGAGATTGAGTACTACTGATTCCCGAGTCTAGATGTTATAATGTACCTCATGTTGTGCCAACCGTGCCGCGTGCTGCCCCTGTCGACGTGTGCCATTGTTCCTGTCGTGCGCTCGCAACTAAACCATGCTGCTTCCTTGTGCTGATCCCATGCGTTGCGTGCACATCACTGCACATCTGACTGGCGCATCCCTGACAGACGGCGTTGTTGCCACACTCTCTTTCGAGGGTATCCTTTTCGGTCCTATTGTCTGTACCCGTGCGGGGGGGTAGTGCCTGTGTTGTGTGTTCCTCAGCCACGGGGATGGTGGTGTTGCGCTTCATTGTCTGGCACGACGAGCGCAGCCGCTCACGCCGCCGCGGCGCCACAGTTGGTCGTGAGCGCGCAAGTATAAAGTGCGTCGCGCCACGTCTCAGAATCCAATCAAACGCCCAAAACCCAATCAAACCTAGTCTCCAGCCCTAGCTCTCGCTCAGCACCAGCTTCGTGATCTACAATGTCTCGCGCGGTGCAGGCGGCGCGCGCCCTCGGAAGCCTTCTAGCGCTTCTGTGGCTCGTGGCGATCGCCATCGGTACCCCTGTCGCGGCCACCTCTGTCGCTGGCGTGGCGGGAGCCAAACGCGCAAACGGGTGCACCGTCACTCTCCCCAACGGGAAAACCAAGAACCCCAAGGCGGTCAAGACGTGCACGGGCACAACGACCACGACCACGACGCCCGGACCTACCGCGACTTCCCCCGCCCAGAAACGTGTGGCCATCGTCGGCGCCGGCGCCTCGGGCTCGGCCGCGGCGTTCTTCCTCGCCCGCGCAGCCCGTGTCGCCGAAGCCCGTGACAATCTCCCCCCCGGCTCACTCCTGAACATTACCGTTTTCGAACAGAACAACTACATTGGCGGCCGTAAGTGGCACTTTTCGTGTTTGGTTAACACCAGGTGTCAAGTCGGTTCTCCCCGGCAACGCCCCGCACCCGTGGTGGCTTATCCCGCTCGAGCTCGGCGCGACCATCTACGTCGACGCCAATGTCAACCTCAAGCGCGTGGCGGACAAGTTCCAGTTGCTGATCATGAACGTCGGCTCGGACGAGGCGCCCATGCAAATCTGGGACGGCAAGGAAATGCTGTACGCCCAGGTCGGCGAGCCGGCCGTTGACGCCGCGTCCGCCGTGGCGCGCTACGGCCCCGACGCCCTGTCCAAGCAGTCCGCCGCGGTGAACACTTTCCTCTCGCGCATCTCCCGTCTATACTCGTCCTCGTGGCTGGCTACTCGCGGCATTCCCGACACGGTCGCGGCCTTTGCGTCCGCACTCGAGCTCGGCAGCGAGTACACCGGGCGCACGGGCTATGACTGGGCCACTAACGTCGCCGGCATGGGCGTCCAGTGGGTCAACGAGTTTGTCGAGGGCCGCACGCGCATGAACGTGAGTACAGAGTCAGAGCGGCGCTGATGGCAGTACGGCGCCGACGCCACCAAAATTCACGGTCTCGGCACCGTCACCTCGCTCGCGACGGGTGGTGCGTCCATGATTCAAGGCGGCAACGGAATGCTGTTCGAGGCCATGCTCGGTGACAGCCACGCCACTGTGCGCCTCAACACCAAGGTGAGCACACAGCACCGACAAGGCTGACGCTAGGTCTCGGACGTCTCGTTCGCCAGCGACAAGTTCAAGGTCACGGCCAACGGCGGCGGTGACTTTGACTCGGTGTTCTGGGCCAACCCGTGGCACCTGAGCGGCGTGGGCAAGACGCTCGAGCAGAGTTTCACCACCGCGATCCCGTGAGTTGCTGTGTGTCAGCACGCCTAATCCCAGTCCCCAGGAATACGTCAAGGTGCACGTTACCGCGCTGATGTGCGACAACACGTTCCCACTTCCGGGCTACTTTGGGCTTGGTGCCGACGACTTTACCTCGCAGAACATCCTGACGACGGGAGCGAGTGCGCGCGCCGACGCCTCAGCGGCTGCGCCCAAGTTTGACGTGCTCACGTACATGGGCTGGGCGAACCAGTGGATTGTGCGCATGCACTCGCCCGAGCCCATCTCGGACGCGACCCTCCGCACCCTCTTCACCAACATTACCTGGGTCCAGCGCCAGGAATGGGACGCGTACCCTCTCCTCAAGCCGACGACCGAGTTTCCCCCCCTCGAGCCCATGAACAACTTCCACTACCTTGCCGCGCTTGAGCCGTGGATCTCGACGATGGAGACGCAGACCGTTGCGGCGCGCGAGGCGGCTGCGCGCACAGCCAAGCGCTGGTGGAACGTCGACGTCGGCGCCGCCCTCGACGGCGAAACCTGGGACTTTACCAGCTAACTGGTTGTCCCGCCAATCCAGACACTTGTTCCGTAGTACACCTGTTTGAATGGTCACAGGTTGATGCATTATAGTTTATCCGCGCTGGCGTCGCGGGTAAGTAGTATCGTTTAAACGCGTTGCTGTTATCAGTTTCCTCTGGTTTTGCAGCACGCCGCGATGATACAATGCATATGAGAGGTGTGATTGCGCTGTCGATCTACCACGACGCCTTGCGCACGCCGGGGATCTCGTTGTTGAGGGCCGCGAGGCGGAACTGGAACTGGGCGTTAGCAGAGGTGTCGCAAAAACAGAGGCGGGAGACCGTGTCGTGCGCCGCTACCTCCAAGTCGACGCGCTGAGATCCCGAGCGCCAGTAACATGGTATGCTCGGGCAGCGCGTGTGACAAAACGCGGTGGCTCGCGCCCCGGCGTCTCCGCGCCTCGACTCACCCGACACAGGCCATACTTGGACATGACGCCGCGCGCGCGTCCCGTCTCGGTACAGATGTTTTTGACAGCGTTGAGGCGGCCGTTGACTGTGCCGCCGTTGACCTGGCTGAGCGCGAGCTGGGCGCGGTGTCGGACGTGCGCCGGGAGGGTGGTGTTGCGCGCCACGGCGAGGTACGCCCGTCGTTGGACCTCGTGCTCGGCCGCCGCTGTGCGCCGGGTCATGTTCCGCAGGACGAACGCGCTGCCGCCCATCGTGTTGTCGTCGTTGGTGGTGGTTGTGGTGGAGAGGTTGCGTTGATGCAAAAGTCCGTCTTTCGTCGAAGAGCGCGGAGGCAATTTCACCGAGGTTGCCTGAAAGTCCCAATATGTTTATACCCTCATCTTTTGAATATTGCACACTCCTAATGATAGTTAATATAGCCCACACTCCTAATGTCTTTCGAATTTGTTCATTTGCCATTAGGAGGTTTTCTAATCACGATCCTTTGGAATGCTCGCATGCTCGTCCATGCGTCCACATGCTCTTGAGCGCCATAGATAGTGGCTGCTGGTGTCAGTGGCAGCCTGGAGCCGGCACAGTGGCCCCGAACAATCGATTGTCCGCACAGCCCATGCTCAACTTTTGGTCTATCAGGTGACAGGCTGCTAGATTGGTGTTCAGTGTCGTTGCACCCCGCGGGTGAGCGTTGTAGCGATGTGGACAATTAGTGTGCACCGTCACCTGAAACACCACCCTCTCTATAACATGGACTTGAGGATTGGTCTGCCGAGGACGACTTTGGAACTTTTGAATGAGCTGGGAATGGAAAGGAAGAACCTTTGTAGGTACTGCACATACTGACGTCGAGCCGCAGCAGCTTGCAAGTGGGTATATCATCTTGCAATGTCACGTTAACCAGTTCCAGCTGAGAGTAGGGTGAATGCCTACCCGGCCTTATATTACCTTCCGCACAGCCCGCAACAATTTGTACAGAGTGTGTGCATGAGGGCCTGCGGAGAAGAAGAGGACACAAGTTGTGCACCGCACCTGGCCCTGTCTTCGCACAGCAGAGGCAGACTTGTCCCACTTCGACTAGCGAATACTTGGAATCATACATAAAACATGTTGTATTGATAAAGCCGTTGCCCGGGTTCTCATACTCGCGTCGAGTCCGCTTCGTCTCTACCTCTTCCGGCGAGACGGAAAAAACACGCTTGAGGCGGCGAGTGGGGCCAAGAACAGGGGAAGGAGAAGGGGAGGGGGTAGGGAATGAAGGGGATGTTGAGGGCGTCCAGGCATCCAGCGCGTCCATTGGGCTCCATCGATATTTTCAAGCGCAATCATTTTCGCATCGCTGTTGTTTAGCTTACAGTGGTCTCAGATGAGATAGCGACGCACCGCAGACGCCTGCGAGCACTTTTGGCCAGGCCAATGACTTCGATGTCGGTGATACCCCGCGTCTGTGGGCTGTGTTCCGCGCCTTGGAGGTACAAGGCGCGGAGGTCCCCAGCGTCGCGTCCTGCAACAATTCGTGGGCGGGGTTGTTGGAGCAGTGGTCATGGCCCTCGACACTGCGCCTATGCTCGCAGCCCGGACAGAGCTAATGTCGGCTCGCAGGCGAAGAAATTCCACGTACTGTAACATCTCGCTGTCTACCGCCACGAGAGTGCGTGTGCCGCCGTAACACACAGCGCACTCCTCAATCGTCCCCTCGGCTAGACGCTGTGGCACAGCTGCCAAACACGGTCGACACCGCTTTGGAGATTAGCCAGCGTTCGCAACTGTGAATCCACCAACCTTGGCCCTCTTGCCAACGACAGGCGCGTCGACAAAGTCACGCGTCACCGCGCCGCATTCGCAGCACTCGGCAATGCGGCGCTCCCACCGGCCATGGCATTGCTTACAAAGCTGCGCAGTGTCAATACAGAGTAGGCATACCGCACTCACAAACTCGCCGGGGCGAGCTTCTGACTTTCGCCAGACGGGGCAGTCCTTGTATGTGACGAGGCAGCCGCACAGGCAGCTGCAGACACGGCTCGCGCGGGCCTGTCCCGCAAGGTCTGAAGCTTTTCGAGGTTGCTGCCGCATGGGCAGCACTTCTCTCTCCTTGCGCGCTTTATGACGCCGTTGAGCGGCACAGTAGCGGCAGAGCTGATGTTAGCAACTGGCTTCCCGAGCACCTACGTGACCACCGCCACAAACGCGCATAAGCTTCGCTGACACAAGTTGGCCCTTGCGCGGACAGGTGTTGCAGGTTACCGCCCAATAGTCGCCCTTCGGAGCGGAGAGCAGACGCACGATAGCGTCTGGTGCGTCATTGACAGCGTGCACACCCGCGCAGACACTGCCGAGAGACGTGTTGCTGCTCCCCAGGCGGCTTGACGGCCAGTTGTTGTGGACTGCAAGGGTTGGAACACCTTGCAGAGGAGCTGATGCAGCGCTGGTGCTGCTGTTGTTTGAGGGTGCGCTGCGGTGCACAATGTCGTGCGCCGCTCGAGCATCACTCACACGCCGACGCTTGCTGGCGCATGGCGTGCAAGGGCAGTCGTGGCCACACGAGCTGTTCGCCTCGTACTCCTCCCAGTTCTTTTGGAGCCGCAGGGAAAGCTGTGGGTCGAGTACGGCTTGCTCGATTGGGTGGAGGCCGTTGCGATTTCACAGCGTGGACAACTTCATCGACGGCGCAAAGTAGAGCTGCCTGTGGGTCGCCAGGACCCCCACATTGATAAGCCGGTCGTGCATGTGCTGCAGCGTCGGCAACATGTCGTCAACAACCGCAAGAAGCAACGCAAAGCGGCGGCTTCCGCGGAACATGTTGATTGCCATCAACTCGGTCGCAATGTTGGGGGAGTCGGGCCGCAGCGAGAAAGCCTCTCCATGCCTCGCGTGCGCACCAAGCGAGGCTGCGAGTGGATGGCAAAGCCAGCCAAATGAAGCCTGTCGGCATTGCTTCAAGCAGATGCCCTACCTACTCTGTGTCAACGTCCTTTGCCACTGCGTTGCAGAAAGCACATAGCTGTTGGCATTGAGCGTGCTTCCCAGACCGGACACTCACGTGGTCGATGACGGCGAAAAGAGACGCCACTCGACTTTTGCCGCAAAACAGGTTGACCATGAAGAGTTCGGTGCAGATGTTGGAGTTATCACGAGAAAGGGGCCCCTTTAGCGGACAATGTGGGACGAATGTGATTGTGAAGGGTGGTGCGCCCCTCAGAAGCAGATCGGCAGTCCAGTCGCCTTGTCACGGAGATTGACGAGATCGTCGTGGCGAGCATACCCCTGGTCTTGACCCACACGGACCAGGGCACAGAGAAAGCTAGGGACGTACACGCACATGTCTGTTGGGGCGGTTGACCAAGCTGCTGTTCGAAAAGTCCACAATACTGTGGGGTTGATAGTGCTTTGACAAGCTGCACCCATGCACCTCGTCTATGTAAGCAGACCAGCAACGAACACAGCATTCACTCCCCGACACGCCTTGGTGTTAGCAGTGCCTCGCACGTCAATGAAAGCCGTTTCGCAGTCCGTCGACCTAGCGCTGCAGTCGTGTCTTCAACAGTGCTGCTTTTGGACACCCTAATCTGACGGCCAATGCGGCCTCCTGGCGCCAGCAACTGCAATAACATGGCAGTGCCGTGGTTTGGTCTTGGAGGAGAGATGGGTGATCTAAACAACTGCCAAACTCGATGGTTAACGGCCGCAACGCGGCCGTGAACACGCCCAGCCGGCAGCAACAGTCTAACACGTGCGGCACAATAGTGCATGCTCCGACATCCCCCGGCGGGAAGTACAATACCGGGGGCGCCGCTCCCACATCTACAAACCCCACCCGTAACCCAGAGATAGAAACAGCGTTTACTGCTTGATCTTGAGCTGGCCGAGGCTGGGAAAAGTCAGCATACAATTCTTCAACTTTTGGGTGGAGGGCCGAATTGAGGGAAAAGTGGAGGTCATGGTGGAGGTCCAGTATGGAGGTCCAGTGTGGCGGTCCCACCCTAGGAAAACATCCATTGTGGCGGCCACATCGTTCAACAACAACTCAAGAGTTGTCGATGGACGTCAAAGAAAAGAGCCAGAGCAACGGCCTCGCGTCAAACAACTTACAACTGATGTTTCTCCTCCTTCGTCTGCCATTGCGTGTGGCCGAGCTGCGACGAGGTGTCGATCTGCTGTCAGCGACGTGTCCGAGGTGGCCGACGTCGTCGTTGTCCGACGTGGCCGACCTCTCGGGACTCACGAATTTGAGCGACACAGTCTCGGTGTGAGCGCGGGAAGTGTGGGTGCGAAGGGCCTTGCGGAGAGTGACGACACGCTTCTTGGTGCCGGGGATGGCGCCCTTGAGCATGACGAAGTCACCGCGGATGTCCGGGTAGTGCGACCAGCCACCGATGGGGTTGATGGTCTTCTCGGTAAGGTCGAACTCGGTGGCGCCCGACTTGGGGTCCTTGGCGTCGCCGATGCGGTAGATCTTGTGGTTGATCGTGGTACGGCGGTGGTAACCGTCCTGACCGGAACGAGCGACCGAGAACATGACGTTGGCCGGGTGCCAGGCACCGATACAGGCGACCTTGCGGAGACCACGGTGGGTCTTGCGGGGGAGCTTGGTGACACCCCAACGCGAGATGACGCCGGAGTAACCCTTACCCTTGGTGACGCCGATAACGTCGATGCACTCGTTCATCTCGAAGACGTCCTTGACGGAGAAGGTCTTCTCGAAGAGACCCTTGGCGAACTCGACCTTGTCGGCAACCGAGCCACCGTTGACCTGGATCTCGGCAAGGTGGGCCTTCTTCTGGGCAAGGCCGGTCTGCGAGGGCTGGGTGTGGGCGAGGACACGGACGACGGTGCAGTACTTCTTGATACGCTCGAGCTCACGCGAGATCGAGGCACCGCTGTTCTCCGAGTGCTTCTTGGCGTAGCGGGTGAACGCCTTCTTCTTGGAACGGTACCAGTTCTTGTAGAAGCGGCGACGGACCTCGTCAGAGAGGTGCTCGGCCCAGACAGTGGTGAGGGCACGGAGGCCACGGGGGGTCTCGACGTAGCCGACAACACCGACGACAACCATGGGGGGAGTGTCGACAACGGTGACGGCCTCGACGACCTCACGCTTGTTCATCTTCGAGCCGGGGCGGTCAAAGTCACGAACAATGTGGGTCATGCCGGCCTTGAAGCCGAGCGCAGCCGTGAGGTGAACGGGCTTCTTGGCATCGTCCTTGGGGAACGACTTGATGTAGCCGCGGTGTTTGGCGGCACGCTTGCGCGGGAGGAACGCAAGCGAACCCGAACGAGGCTCCTCGTACTGTTATGGTTAGCGCTGCTCATTTCTTGCTGCTCGTCGTCGCCAGACGACACCACAGTCCTCCTGCGTTGCAACCCCCTGCCGTCTCAAAATCTTCGCGTAGACGACGGGGACGGGTTGCGCACGAGCGCGCGCGGCGTAGCTTGTCGTCGTGGTGCGTCTGGCGGCGTCGATGCTGGGCTAGACTTGCCTTCCTGTGCGACATTTTTGGTTAGTGTTGAGGGATGGAGAAGCAGTGAGGTCGACCAAGTCGATGGTATCTAGCGCCGGGCAGCCACACAGTGGGGGGAGAAACCTTTACTCGAGCTCAGGGCCCACTGTCCCACCCAGAGAGAGTGAGAGCCTGCGACCGGCGAGGCTCCTGGGTGGGGTCGGCTTTACCCCACGTGTACTATCTCCGAAACTTTCGTGTTGCGGCTCAGTTTGACATTTGCTTCCGTTTCGACTTTGCCTCCGCCTTTGCTCTGCTTCCCCCCTGACTTTGCTTCCGCTCCGATCTGCTCCCATGTTGTTGACAAGCTCGGACGGAGATTGGCATGCTCACCGCCGCCCTCCACAATCGTCATTCATTTCGACGTTCACAACAATCTGACGGCCATTAGAGTTCTAGGCGTGTGCGACGGCCTGACCAACACCACAAGCGGCTGCTCCGACGCCAAGCTCCTCAAGGGACGTTTATTGGTTCGCATTGCAGCGCCCTATACTTGGACAAGCCGGAACCATGGCGGAGGCTTCGATGCACGAACCCATGGACGTTGACGTCGACGTCGACGACGACGTGCAGATAACTGGCGAACTCGCGGCCGACTCTGATTCGAGCGGGTTAGACGAGGGCAGCGGCGACGATTACGTTGAGGAGGGCGTGGAACAGGACGTGCCCACCCGCGACGGTGACGATGCAGTGTTCAAGTGGGTTGTCACGGCCTTAACGCAACTGACCCGCAAGCCGCATTGCAGCGCAGGTATCCGGCGGCGCGGCAGGGGCGGGTCCGCAGGATTTCTCACAAGAGTTTACGGCACTGGATGAAGACGATATTGAGCAGCCCGCCGGGCGTAAGCAGTCCAAGCGCCGTATCGGTGGCAACCGGGGTCACCGGCCATCGTACGAAGTGCAGCAGTTGCTGGGTCGCGCCAACATGGCGTACATCTCGCAGAATCACACCGAGGCCGTCAATTTGTTTCTGGAGGTGATTCGGCACGACAACATGGTGCAGGCGGCGTGGACGACCCTTGCGAGCGTGTATGAGGAGATGGGTGACTTTGTCATGGCGCGGCAGATGAAGTTCTGCGCCGCGCATATCGAGGAGGACGCTGGGACGTGGGCAGAGCTCGCCATTCAGCTACGGTATGTGTGCGGAACAAGGACTGATTTCTAACTTTACAGGGAAGAGAATAACCTCCCGCAGGCTCTATACTGCTACCGCAAGCTGCTGCGGCTTGACAGTTCGCGCACCGACGTCCTATGGCAGATGATCACCATATACAGCGAGACTGGGCAGACGAACAAGGCCATCAGCGCGCTACGCAAGCTGCACAAGGCGGACGCGACGTTCCTGCGCGACTTTAACATGCTTATGGAGGTTCACCCAATCCTCGCCGATGGGAGGCAATGGGTGCTCGGCGCGACAGTCTTTGGCGACGCGTTCGTGTATCACTACGCGACCTTTGACTCGCCCGAAGATCCGAACAACACGATGCGTATCGAACATGTCGTCGAATATGTCAACTACCTCCTCAAATCTGGCGAGGCCGAGACGGCCATTGACGTGATCCATCGGGGTCAGCGCTGGCTGCAGGGCCGTAAGCACGAGAAGGCGTGGGACGCGGTCGAGGACGATAGCGAGTATGCGAGCAAGGGTGCGGACGACGACGTGGATGACGATGCCGACGACACGGCCGTAAACGGTGGCAACGATCTTGACGTGCAGCTGCGCCACAGTCTTGCCGTTGCGCGCCTTCGTCTGGATCAGCAGGAGCTGGCAATGGCAAGTGGTGCTAACTGAGCCACGCTGATGCCAGGCCCAAGTCAACTACATCCTTCAGCTTGACGCAAAAGTCCACGGTGCCATTTTCAAGGAGCTCGGTGATGCGCTGATGAAGCGCCAAATGTGGGATCTTGCTCTTGAGTGCTGGGCGGCACTGCACGAGAGAATTGTGAGTTCTGGCGCGAGAGTACAACTGACGCCCAGGACGCCGATGACCAGATGGACGACGATCCAGACGTCATTTTCAAGCTCGGTGTGTGCCAGCACCAACTTAAGCGGCTGCCTGAGGCCCTCGAGAGTCTCAACTGGGGTGCGTATGGACAACTTGAAAGAGCTAACGGGCAGTGGTTGAGATGCAGCCTAGCAACACTGAGGCCCGCCTCGAGCTCGCATCAGTGTACGAGGACATGGGCAAGAAGACCGAGGCGCTCGAGATTGTGTCCGAGGTTATAAGGCGTGGCGGGCTCGTGTCGAGTACTCGGGACGCCGCGCCCAAGCCCAAGGCCGAGCGCGCGGCGGGCCAGCGCCTCAACAAACGCGTCCTCGAAGCGCAGGCAACGTTCACTATGCAGGCGCTCTGGGAGGAGGTCCAGAGGGCAGAGGACGGCATCAACTCTGGCGACCCCTGGGCGCTCGACAAGTTTATCCATGCCGCCGGCACCATGATCGAGACGTTCCGTCTGGCCAAGAGCAACTTTACAAAGAATCGGGTGAGCGTTGAGTTAACGACAGTGTGCTGACGCACAGGGCATTACTCGTATTCCGAAACGCCGCAAGTATGGCTACAAGAATGACATTACGTCGCAGGCGCAGGCGATGCAGGATCGTCTCGAACGCACGATTGGGCTGGATGACGAAAACGAGAACACCAAACAGGTCGACTATGAGATCCGCCGACAGACCGACTTTTACGGTGTCAGCAACGAGGACTGGCTCGCGCTCACCATCAAGGTGGGCCACGGTTGCTGACCGTGCTGACGGCAGTACTGCTGCGTTCTCATGGTCAAGAACGAGGAGGACGTCGCGATGGACATTCTCGAACACATGGTGTGGTCGGGTCTGTTCAATTCGCGCCGGTGCGAGATTGCCCTGCGCTTGACCATGATCGGTAGGTTCGCTGTGCGTCGTTAACCTAACACCAGCCTGTGCCATGCGCATGCGATCGTTTGAGCGCATCACAGACAACTGCAAGCGTCTGGCCCAGATACATCAGTTCCGCACTGAACCTCTCCTGCTCATGCTGGCTGCGCTTGGAGGTGGCCAGAGGGCGCAGTTGGCATGGCACAATGTGGCACTGCAAAAGTTTCTTCATCGCGAAATGCGCATCTTTGACGAGGCAGTGTATGGTGTCAAACTGCGGTACAATCCTAGACACCATCGCTGGGCCCAAGTCTTGGAGAGTGGCCGTTCGCGGCGTTTGGGCGACTTTGCAGAGGCCAACGAGGCCCACGAACCCGACTCGAACCGCCGACAGTCCAAAAAGAGGGACGACGACTACGAGGAAGACTTTGAGGACGACGAGGACGAGCCTATGGACGAGGACGGCGAATCTGCCGCGCCGTCGGGTACAGCGGACGAGCACGAGTGTCCCAAGCCGACAAAGTACTCGCCCGTCTTCATGACGCTGTATGGTCAAAACATGCTCACGACCAAGAGCTATCAGAGTGCCCTGTGTAAGCCTGCGAGACAGAACTGGGACACACATGACTGACCCCAGTTTACTTCATGCGTGCCTACGAGCTCAACCCACATGACCCATTCCTGTGCCTCCTCATTGCCCAGGCGTTCTTTGGGCGGGCGCTGAACCGGCAGTCGGACAACCGCAACTTCCAAATTACGCAGGTGTGTTGCTCCACCTCTTCGTCGGCCGAGAGCATCTGCTGACTTGCGATTAGGGCATGATGTTCCTGACAAAGTACCGAAAGCTCAGTCCCCAAGACAAGGAGGCGCAGGAGGAAGTCGAGTACAACTATGGCCGGGCATTCCATGGTCTCGGTGAGTGTGGTCATGCAAAAGTTAGTGACCTCTGCTAACACTCAGGCGTCACACATCTCGCCGTTACCCACTACGAGCGAGTGCTCGATTCCGTGCGGTCCCGGATGGAGGCGGCCGAGAGTGCCGAAGAGAGTGAGAGGGTGCGCCAGCAGTCGTTGGCGTGGGAGGCTGCGCACAATGTTGTGCTCATCTACACCATGTCCGGGTCGCTGGGCCTTGTGCGCGCCCGGTCGGACGAATGGCTTGCCCTCACTGACTAGAGAAGGCTGTCACACCAGCTCGCAGCCACCATGAGCGGCAGGATCGACGTCACACCGAGTGAGGAAAGTTTTTATGTACATTGAGGCACTTCATGTGTTGTAAATTGCTGAATGTATCGAGTAGGTGAAGCAGCCGAGGGTGCTTGTCGTCAAGCGAAAAGAGGCCAAGAACGGGGTGTTGTAGGAACGAGAAGAAATTACATGAAATGGGTGTGACGAGGGCCATGATGAAAGGCACCAAGCCGAAATGTGTGAGAAGGCACTTATGTTAGCGGCTGCAAGTCGTTCGATGCTCGATGGTGGCCATGACGCTATCGAGTTGTTGTGGTGCGTTCTCGACCATGACCCAAGGACAAACTGTCCGATGCACAAACTATATATGTAATCCCTGAAATCTGAAGCACGCAGTCTTGAGCCCTTTAGCCACCCAACAAGTCGAGCGGTGCCGTAAAGCGACTGCGCGTTGGATCCGGCGTTGCCCCTGGCATGCCGATGGCCCTCCGGCATGGTGTCGGGCGAGCGTCAGGCAGTCCGAGTCTGTAACAAGCGACGTCAGGTCCACAAGTTTAAGTTGGCCCAAACATGGGCCGAGCCAAATGGCGGGCTGGTGTCGACTGCGGCGGCGGGCTGGCAGGCGGGTGCTGCGGGGCTGGAGTGTCTGGCACGACGCGTATATCGTGATGCTCGCAGGCGCCAACGCGCTGCCGAGCCAAATTCAACCAATACTCAAACCACACCCAAACTCTGCACAGACAAGGTTTCGGGGTTCTACCTATGAGGCCGTAAGTAGGTCAGTTCTAGACTCGGGGGGCCGGTTCTGGGCTGCCATCGACGTAGGTGTTGTGTGTTCACGCAATATTGCATCGTTCGCGTCCACGGCTGTAACGTGTGCGCGTGTGCTTGCCGGCGTTTTCCCCTTGTGGGGCGGGCTGAGACACAGAAGAGAGGTGGTCGAGGTGGCTTGTGTCCAAGACATCGAGAGCTGTCCCGAAGGCAAAGCCCATGCTCTCACTCTCCCAGGTGCTAACCGCGTCTAGGTGTACTAGTCGTGGTGTTCGTAGCTGGAATCGGACGAACGAAAGCTAAAGTGGGCCTTAATGACGGGTGATGTGCGGGACAACGGGATGGCGCAAGGGGTAGCAACAGAGCCCAACCGCCAAAGGCCAACGGCGCGACAGCGCGACACCCGCGGCAGGTGACTTTTGACGAAGCGCGCGGCCTCTCTGCTTGACCTCGGTCTGCATGCAAACTAAACCGCTCCAAGCTGTCGTTAGGGTTTCTTTGGCACCACAGTGAGTCGCTCAACATTACAACACCAGTTGGATTAGCATTAGCATTAGTATGAGACGCCACACTGCAACTTACACACTGAATTGTAAATACTCACCGTCTGGGGCCAAGGGCCTCTCGGCTCCTCGGAAGCGTGCCTGGACCAGGGAGTGTAATTCAGGGTCACACACTCTAGGCACACTCCGGCACAAACACTCAACAACAACAACAACAGCCGTGCGTCAAAGAGCATCCTTTGAGCGCAAAAAAAAAACTGTCCTTTGCATGTACAAACTTTGTGTTGAACGCAGAGCACTCGTCAGCACAATATAGGGTTGTGTTCCGAAGCAAGCCTCTGTAGACGCGTGCAGGGTGGTTGCAACAGAATGAACTTTGTGCAGACTGGGTAATGGAGGATTGTTGTCACGGCGCACGCTGTCTGGACCCGAGGATGCCGTCACACTGTACCCATTCTGCGACAAGTCCTCCTCGAGGGGCCGTTGATCGCGCTCGAGACACGGCTTGACGGCTTGTGACCACCTCGAGGTGCGCACTCCACGCCCCGTGCCATCATGCATGTTGTACCTCACACACCCGATGACGGGAAGCGACCCCCAGGCCCCGTGTCTTGGTCTCGTGCTGCTACTACTCCTGGAAAAGAGGCACCACGCCAGACGGTTCCGCCCCCACCCTCTCTCTCCACACGTCCACACCACACACAGACACTCTCAACAGACCGGCACTCCAAAGGGGCTTGGCCGCTGGCGTACGTGCGTGCGTGAGTGAGTGAGTGCGCGAACGGATGTTGTAAGCGTGTGACACCCCCCTCGCCCCCTTGCTCTCCGACCCCGCGGGCGACATCTCGTAGCCGTGCCTCTAAGCACAGCTCGCCCAACGAGCCATACAGACCATGTACTCCTCGGTCACCCCGCAACAGGTCAACATTGGCCCTCTGCCCCGCTCGTTCTCTCGCATACCTCGTCTCTGGCACATCCTGTTACTTCTCTACCACTCTTCTCGCAACACTGAACCACACATCGCCGACTGGTGTGGAGCAGTTGTGTTGTGTGCTCCGTCTCCAACCTCGGTGTCAACAACAACAACGCTTATTTTGCCACCCTAGGCGACGGCGCCTCGAGTGCGAAACGACCTTGTGTGAGTCACAGAATCCACAGCGCCTATCGTGAAGCGCACGGTCCGTGTCCGGCAACGCCAATTGGGGGTAGCACCCCGGCGTGCTCATCATCTCATCCAGCGAGCTAGCGTTTGAGTTGCTCAGTGTGCGTCACACTTGCTTCATCTTGCACCTCGGCACAACGCCCTCCCTTTGCGTACACATGGCTTTTGACTGTCCTTCGTCGCAGCGCTGACATCTTAGTGCATCTGACACGCGCTGTTGGACTGACACACGAGCATCTCATTCCCCTGGAACGACAATAGAGTGCTACGGTAGGATCGAGGTACGATTCGAGCACTTCCGAGGCCACACACACGACGAAGAATAATGTCCTTGCGCGCCGCAGCCCGCGACGCCCGTGACCTTTCTCACCTGTGGCAACAGGATTTGCAACGGACGCCCAGCCAGCCGTCTTTAACCTACACCACGACAACAGAGCTGTCCGACGACGCTGCGCGTGCACAGGGACCGATCACACCCCACCCATCGCAGCGTGAGCTCGACGCCACGACAGCAGACTATTATGGCAGTATGCCGCTTCCAAAGGGGGCCGCTCCAGGGGCGACGCTCGCTGCGCCAGTCACTCCTTCCGATGGGGCCAGCACGGGCGTTGGCAGCTCGATAGGCCGCGCTGCCCGCCGCGTCTCACGTCTCCGTATCCCCATGCCCGACTCGCTCGATCAAGAGCTTGGCAACTCCCAATCCTCAAAGGAGAAACGCAAGAGTAAACGCTTGTCACTTTCCCGCTCCTTTCAAAACATTCAAGCCGCTGCCGCCCAGTCGTCCAGCCAGCCCCAAACGCCCGAGTCCAAGGAGAAGCGCAAAAGCAAGCGCCTGTCGTTATCCCGCTCTCTCCACGACCTTCGCGAGCGTAGAGCACAGGACAAGGCGCGCAAACGCAACAGCACTGCCTCGGAGAAGTGAGTCTAGCCAAGCAACGGACGTCGTTCGCTAACAGCAGATACAGCGCCCCGTCGACCATGGACCAACCACCGCCTCCGGTACCGTCCATTCCGTCAAAGTACAAGGACTTTTCGAGCCCCACTGAGCTACCCTACGCACAGTCCAACACGTTTACTAGCACTTTGTCGCATGCTGTGCCTGCTGGCGCGGCGCCACCCACAACGCCGCGCAAGGCGTCGTTCTCTGGCTTTATCCGCAAGCTTACCGGCAAGAAGCCCAAGGGAGAGTCACAGAGTACAGTGCCACCAGTGCCGCCGCCCCCACAGTCTTTGCCGCCGCGTCCAGTGACGCCACCAGGCCGCAGGCGCGATTACGCTCCGCAGTCATACCAGCAACCCAGCGGGCCTGTGACGCCCAAGAGAGGCAGCAGGCAGTTCACGGCCACCCAGACGTCGCCTTCAAAGCGTGGTAGCGTCCAGGTGACACCGACGAAGCGGAGCAGCGTCCAGGTTTCGCCGTCCAAGAGAATGAGTCTCCAGAACTTTTCGCCCAAGAGGGCCAGTGAGCAGATTGCAGCTCTGGGACGCAAGGAGACGAGACTCGACAACGTGCCTCAAGTTAATGCACCCAAATCTGTGCGCGGGATGCTCAATGAGATGGCTGAAGGCTCGGCGAATGCCGAGCGTCGAGCCACATTGCGTAGAAGCCAGGTCCGCCGTGTTCCTGTCCCGCATGCGGGACCTGACGAACGGGAACCCATTATCGACCCGCACGCGTTGCCTGCGCCGCCCGAACCACAGGTCGAGGCCGTCGCAGCAGCGGAGGCTAGAGCCGACGCGCTCGCCAGACTCATTGGTAGGTCGGCCGCGACGTCGGTCGAGTCGCACGATTCTGCCGACTCGCGCCGCGTTCGCGCACCCGTGCCTCCTCGGCGCACCAATTCGCACCGCTCCAAGCAGTCCAAGCAGGCCTCTCCGGCTTCCAAACCCGGCAGCGACGTGCCAGTTACTCCGCCCCCGGAGGCGATGGACGTGTTTTCCGCTGCTGCCCCCGTTCCGCGTGTGTCGCCCATCATCGCGGCTGAAGCTGCTGATGAGCCCACGGCCATGGTTCAGCACGAAGGAAGGCAGAACCTAGCCGACGTGATCGAGCTCAAGTCGGTACGCAGGTACTCGGTGTCAGAGATGGTCACGATCGACGCCGAGCAGCCTGCGCCGGCACGCCCGTTGCTTCAGCCATCGACACCAAAGCGGCAGATAGTACGGCCCCCGCCCATCAACGTTGCCGCTACGCGCGCAGCTCCAATTAAGGCCAGCGTTTTGCCTGCCCGAGTTGCTGAGGGCTCGCACTTTTCGGACACGTCGGACGAGGAGCCAGACACGGACACGGCGAATACGAGCAGGAGCACCAACGCCAGTGCCGTCTCGCCTCCGGCCGCGATTCCCTTCATTCAGCCGCAGTCGTCCAAACGGTCGTCCAAGCGCTCGTCTGTCGTCGCAACCACGCCAGGTCAGTGGGCGACCTTTGGCGTCGTGCGTCCGTCGCAGCCAGCCAAGGTGCCCGAGAGCCCAACAGATTTCGGCGTAGCTCTCCCAGCACAGCCACCTCTGTTGCCTGAGAGCCCAACGGACATTGGTCCTACTGGGCTCGCCCAGCCACCTCAGCTACCAGACAGCCCAACGGCGGCGGGGAACTCGGCTCCTCGTGAACTCGAGATGCCACGCCGTCCGTCGGCAGCCGGCTCCGACTTGGCCCCCAGTCGTCTGGAATCGCGCAACGAGTCGCGTAACGAGTTTTACTCGGCTCATGGGCACGGTTCGGCGCTCGGGCATGGCTCGGCCTTTGGGCACAACAACCTGGACTCGGAGACGGGTCACTCGACTGTGCTCTTCCACGAGAGTGAAATCGGGCACAGCACGCCGCTGGCCAGTAACTCGGACATGGACCACACAACGTTGCTGGGTAGCCGTTCTGACCTCGGTCACGGTCAACAGCCCCCTTCGACATTTGACAGGAGCCGCTCCGACCTCGGCGCCAGCCACTCTGACCTTGGCCATGGCACGTCGCCGGCACTCAGTGCTAGCCGCTTTGAAATTGGACTGGCTGTGTCGCCTGGCCTTTCCCCAGGCGGGAGCCACTCTGATCTGGGCCACGGCATGCCTGGCGGCGCGTACTCGGACCTCGGTCACAGCCAGCCCGCGCACCACGCAATGGCGGGATATCTGCGCGCAAACCTCGGCCACGGCCTTCCTCCTCGTGCGACCCACTCGGATGTCGGGCATGGCAGCAGCACGAGCCGCAACGTCACTCAGTCTGAGGACGGCCATGGCTTCCGCCAGACGAGCGCCTCGGACCTGGGTCACGGTGGCAACGATCGCAGCAAGCACGCTTTCGCCGATGCGCGCTCGGCAAGCGCGCCGCAGGGTTCGCGCCAAAAGGTGCCGCGCCCTCAGCGCTCGTCGACATTCTCGTCTGGCCTCACCAGCATTGCCAACGGCCCGACTTCGGCTCCGAGTTCGTGGGCCAACAGTGGCCGGGCGCAGGCCATGTTCCGTGTGCCACGGAAGCAGGCGTCGTACGGCGACATTGCTGCGGCTGCCGGGCGTCGACCGGTGGTACGCAAGGTCTCGTACGACGACATTGCGCGTTGGCGCACACCGACGTCGTCGCAAGGTCACGGTTCGGCAAACGGACACGACTCTGAGGATTTCCATTCTGCGCTCGACCACGGAAGCGTGTTTGGCAACGGCGGATCGAGCATCGGGCACTCGAGCTGGTTGCACGAGGACCCTGCGCGTACCCCGCGCACACCACGTACGCCGCGTTCGCCCCGCGACGCCCGGCTTGCGGGCAGTAGCCCAGCCCGCGAGGCTCCCATTGGCGAAGGACGTTATGTCGACCCGTCCGAGAAGCCGTCGCGCCTGCGCTCGCTGTCGTGCAAGATCAGCCAGCGGGCGAAACCTATCCAGCCGCCGACGTCGTACGACGCGTACGCCGAGAAACAGGCGCAGCTCCTGACCCGCCGCAAGAGCTGTAAACCGATTATCCACAGCGAGGCGAGTCTTGCGGCCGAAATCCACTCGGTCAAGGATAAGGAGGAGGGCCGGCTGATGGAGGCGTGCTTCATGTCGTAAAGCCAGCGAGAGGACAGATGTTGTTATACTTTAGATATATCATTGGGTCAACAAATGGAACACTTTTAATACTTATACAACCTTTTACTTGTTCACGCATGAATGGACAATGCATATGCAGGTGTATCGGCGCCGCGCTTGATGGGCGGACGCGACGACGCTGCCGGTCGTATCCGGCGCGTCTGTGCTTTGCCGGTGTCAGGTGTCATGACGACATGCGCTGTGTGCCTGGGAACCTGGGTTGTTCTTGCCACTCACACAGGAATCAGTGTGCATGGACGCCCGTTGTTGCGTCCTTTGGCATTGCCCACTCATCATTGCGCCTTCACGATGCTGCGTCCGAGTTGTGCGCCGTTTGCTATCACGCTACTTTGGGCTGTCCTGCTACTGGTGCAGGCCGGGTTTGTGTGCGCCGACACCGGCCAGGTGGTGTTATCGCCCGAGCCGCCGGGAGAGGATGCGATCGTCCCGCCAGCGCCGGAGGAGAAGGTGAAACGCCGCCGTGTAGCGGTAGTGGGCGCTGGCGCTTCGGGGTCTGCAGCGGCCTTCTTCCTCTCGCGCGCGGCGCGCGTAGCCGAGGACCGTGCGGATCTGCCGCCCAATTCGCTGCTCGACCTCGTCGTGTTCGAACAGGACGACCGTGTTGGCGGGCGTGAGTCACTAAGCAGAAGCACGGTGGGCTGATACCAGGCGCGGCGGTGATCTATCCGCACGGCGACCACAGGCTTGCGCCGCACGAGCTGGGCGCGAGTATATTCGTCGACGCGAACCGTAACCTCGTCAAGGCTGCTGAAGTACGACTACGTTTGAAAGGTAGGCTGACAACAGCTGTTCAACCTTACCCTCGTCGCGCCGTCATTCGGGGATACTGGAGTTGCGATCTGGAACGGCGAAGAGGTCGTGTTTGAAACTACCCCGGCCAAGTCGCGCTGGAGTGATTGGTGGGACCTGGCCGCCGTCGTGCGGCGGTACGGCGCCATGTCGCCACTCCGACAGCGGCGCGCGGTAGGCTCGCTCCTTGGCCGGTTCGCGCGACTGTACGACCCTACATGGCTTGCGCGCCGCGGGACCGTCGCGAGCATCGACGAGTTTGCTGCGTCCGCCGATTTGGGCAAGGACCTTACGACGCGTACGGGAGCCGACTGGGCGCGGAATGTCGTCAAGACTGGCGCACTTTGGACTGACGAGATTATCGAGGCAAGCACACGCGTTAACGTGGGCACTACTTTGACGACGCTTTTGCTGATGAGCAGTACTGCGCCGACCTAAACGGAATCCATGCCCTCGGCACGGCTGTCTCGCTCGCTGCCGGCGGCGCAAAGTCCGTCCTGGGCGGTAACCGCCAGATTTTTGAGGGCATGCTCAAGCACAGCGGCGCCGACGTCCACCTCTCCACAAAAGTGAGCCGTGCTAAGGCCATCACTGACCACAGGTCACGGACATTGTGCCCGACGGCAAGCACCGTTTCCGCGTATCGACCAACTCGTCCTCTGCCGCGTCTGACGACGTGTTCGACGACATCTTCTTTGCGTCCCCATGGCACCTTTCGCCAGTGTCAAAGAGCCTCTCGTCCCACTTTGACCACCCGGTTCCGTGAGCTTATAAGTATACATGCAGCTGACGACAGCAAACAGGAGTACGTGTCGCTGCACGTGACGTTTATCGCGACGACAGCGTCGCAGCCCGACCCGACATACTTCCACCGGAGCTTTGACGCATCCATGCCAGGCACGGTGTTGACGACTGGAGCGGGGGCACGTTCTGGCGGGCCAGAGCCAGAGTTCCAGTCACTGTCGTATCACGGCGAGACGTACCCAGGCTCCGGCGAGTGGATAGTCAAGCTGTTCTCGCGGTCCGCGCTCGACAACCACGCCCTCAAACGCATCTTTGGCTCTGAGCCGACCTGGGTCAAGAGGCACGTGTGGCACTCGTACCCCGTCCTCCACCCCACTGCGACCTTCCCACCAGCTGAGCCCATGCCGGGCTTCCAATACCTCGCCGCCCTCGAGCCCTGGGTCTCGACGTAAGTGTAACCCATGGTTGTGGACGCGGCTGACGCTAGCATGGAGACACAGACCCTCTCAGCGCGCGAGGCCGTGGCCCGTGTCGCCCAATCGGCGTGGAACGTCGGTCTCGGGGAGTGCCGCGACGCCGGCTCATGGGACTTTACCTGCTAGCCGCGAGTAGGTGGTTGTACAGTGCGGACAGTCGGACCGCCTTTGTGAAGCCAAAAGTGTAGATAGTTGAAACGACTCTGTGTGTACAGCCCAGATGTGTAGTTGTTTGACAGTCACCGCTGCCCTCGCTCTCCACTTCCTCCCAGTCCACCTAATGTTTACATTCTACTAACGTCTACTGCTTCTCGCGGTTGTCGACGCGCTCGCCGTTGATAAACGCCACGACCGTGTCGGTGGTCTCGGCGGGCTTCTCGACTTGGACCCAGTGGCCAGCGTCGATGGTGGTGAGCTGCATGTTGGGGAAGTACGCCTCGCAGACGGGGATGTTCTTGCGGTTGATGTAAGGCGAGTTTTTGCCCTTGATGAAGAGAGTGGGGCCCTCCCACTGTGGCGACTCGTCGGTCACCGGGGGCGGGGGCGAGTACGGAAATCCGCCGATCTCGGGCACCTCATCCGCGAGGAGGTCGAGGGGCATGCGGAACACGAGATTGCCGTCCTTCGAGTTGGTCACGTTCGTGAGCAGGAACTGGCGCGTAGCGAGGTTGGGCTCGACCTTTTTCAGGAGCTCGTCAGCCTCGGCCCGGCTCGTGACCTTTGCCGACTCGACCTCGCGCATCGCGTCAATGTACGCCATGAACCTGATGTCAGCGGCGTGGCGCAAGGTCAACTTACGCTGGCGAGACCTTGCCGACGGCGGGAGACATGTCGATCGCGATGAGCGAGCGCAGTGGGCCGTTGAGCTCCTTGTTGAGCGCAAAGGCCTGTACGGCCTTGCCGCCCCTGTTTGTCAGCCGTCGGCGACGAAGAGCTTGGGCTGCGGCGACTCAAGAGGCGCCCGGCCGCGGCGCCGCTTACATGCTGTGGCCGAGGAGGTTGACGCCGCCGGTAATGTTCTGCTTGTCGAGGAACATGGCAATGTCCTGTGCCATGACGCCGTACTCGTGCGGCTTGACGTGAGGCGATGCGCCGTGGTTACGCATGTCAAGCGAGTATACGGGCATGCCCAGGCGCTGGGCGAACCCACGCGCGAGCGATCGGAAGTTCTGCTTTGACCCGCTGGGCGTGAGCACACTACATCCCGGGGGAGACTCACAAGAGACCGTGGCACAAGACCAGGCTCTGGTCGGCGTTCTTGAGCTCCTTGGGCTCGAAAACGTCGAATGTCAGGTCGACTGCGCTCGCGGAGGAGTATCCTCGCGACGAGGCCGCGGAGGCCACGCGCGCAGAAGGTGCGAGCGCGCGTGCCAGTGAAGAGGAGCTGCGGAGCGTCTGCAACATGCTGCCAAGTGGCTTTTAGATACGCAAGAGTGCAACAGAGAGTAAATCGCGTAGAATGTTACCCCATGGCGCCGGTGAGTACCTCGGACTGAGACTGGGGGCCGGGGCGCTGGCGAGCGCCGAGCCGAGTTGGCCGAGTGCCGGCGTGCCGGGCAACAAGCGAGTATGACGAGGTATGCATATTGTGCCTGACACAAGGTGGGCGGCGGCGTGGCTACCGCGTGGAGTGTCAGGCTGACTTTTGCGAGTCTCCAAGTGGCAAGTGGCGGAACGGCGGAGGTGATCGACGCAATGACGATCTAGGGAGCAGAGTTTACTTCAGGCAGCAAGAGACCAGAGGCATCACCGCAGCGCCGGGGCGGAGCGTCACCGTTTCCGTGACGTGTGGAAGCGGCGTGCGGGAGCCCAGAAGGATATACACAATGCTCTAGCTCGTCGTTCAGGTATTTGCGGCGCCACCGGCGTTGCAGTGGGCAACCAGAGGCAGATATATAAGCCTCATCGTACCGCAGTTTACCCCGCTCCAATACACTGTATCACCATGGCCACTGCAACTCCAAACGTAGCTGAGCGCGCAGACGACCTCCCCGAGCCCTGGTAGGTGTGCGGCTTCATGGTATGTGCTGATGACAGGGTTCGTCAGTGGGACGACAACTATCACTGCTGGTGAGTGCGGCGGGGGGGTGGCGAGGTGCTTGAACTTTGGCTGACGGCAGGTTCTACATCAACCCCAGCACGGACCCGCCCACGACGACATGGACGCACCCGTGCGCGAAAGACGGCGAGGCGCACCCGGAACAGGTTGCGGCACAGGAAAATATCCACAACGTGACCTCGCAGTACGTCCAGGACCACCCGGACGCGAGGCAGGAAGTCGAGGACCGCGGCGTTGGGTCGCTTTTGGGCTCGGCCCTCGGCGGTAGCGGAAAGCACAGTAGTAGTAGCGGCGGGCTGGGCAGTAGTGCTGCTCTGGGCGGTATGGGCGGCGGTCTCGGTGGGCTGCTGCTTGGTGCTTTGATGAGTGTGAGTGTGCCGAGCCGAGCCCCGCGAACGCGGGCGAGGCTAGGCAAGGCTAGGCAAGGCTAGGCAAGGCAAGGCAAGGCAAAGCGCCAGTCGACGGCGAGGTGGCGGTAGTGCGTCTGCGTCTGCGGTTGCACGCGTACGCCGCCTCAGCGTCGCCTGCGGCCGACGCCTCCTTGGCCGACGCCGCGACACACGCTAACCCCAGGGCAAGAGCTCTCACAAGACATACGGCCTCGGCGGAGGCGGGCGGTACTCGCACCCGATGGGTCCTCCGCCCTTCATGATGGGCGGCAGCCCGTTCGGCGGCATGGGCATGGGCGGGCTGTGCGGGCCGTTTGGGGGGATGGGTATGCGCCCGATGGGCGGCATGGGCATGATGGGCGGACCGATGGGGATGGGCGGAATGGGCATGATGGGCCCGATGGGCATGGGAGGCCATATGGGTCCCATGGGCATGGGCGGAATGGGACCCATGGGCGGTATGGGCATGGGCGGCGGTTTCGGAGGCGGGCACTGTCATCGCCGAGACCGGTGGTAAGCCCTCCCCCCGTCACAACGGCAGCAAGCAAGAATGCAGAATAAACTATGTAGCGATGTACACGAGCTAGAAGCCAAACGAGTCAAAGTTGAACTCCTGTGCGCCCTGTGACGCCGACGCGTTCGGGTTGAGGTCTTTCATGAGGTTGGCGCCTTTGCGTGGTGCGTCGTCGTCCTTGCCCTCGGTCGGCGCGTCATCTTTCTTGGCTTTCTCCTCATTGGATTTCTCCTTGCTGGGACTCTCCTCGCTAGGTTTCTCCTCGCTGGGTTTTTCCTCGTCAGACTTCTCCTTGTCAGACTTCTCCTCCTTGACGCCGTCTGCGTCGGGGGAAGCCTTTGCGTCGTCTGGGCTTGGCTTAAACGACGCTGGCGCGTCATCCTTGGCTTTCGTCTGCGCGCCCGGGAAGAAACTGTCAAAGTCGAACGCGGCGCCGCCCTGTTCCGCATTGGCATTCGCGTGCGAGTCCTTCATAAGGTTAGCGCCCTTGCGTTCCGTCGGGGGCGCCGGTGTACTGGTGCCCGACTTTGACCGACTGGGCGGCGGCGGGGTCGAGGCTCGCGACGACGAGGGCGATACGCTCGGCGGGTGCGCGACAGCGTTGGTCCCGCCGCCAAACGAGTCGAGGTTGAACTTGACACCGCCCTGGGATGCATCGGACGTGGCGTCCTTTATGAGGTTCGCGTCGCTGCCAGCATCGCCGCTGCCGCTTGCCTTTGGCGAGACGGGCGCGGGCGAATCCGTTCTCTTCACGGTCTCACCCCCTGACGGGGCAAAGAACGAGTCCATGTTGAACACCGCCGAGCCCTGCTGCACGTCGTTCCGCAGGCCCTTCATGAGGTTCGGTCCAGCCTTGGACGTATCCTTGTCCTTGTCTTCCTTGGCCTTGTTGTCGCCCCCATCGGCGAGGCGGGAGAAACCGCCAAACACGTCTCCGTCCTTTGGCGTTGGGCTCGGTACGCGCGTCGGCGGCTCGGTGCCGCCTTCAGCGACAGGGTCCATGTCCATGAGCATGTTGTCGCGGCCGACAGGACGCGCGAGCATGAAGCTTGAGCGTCTACGCGGCGTGTACGGCGATGTCTGGGTGCGCGGCACGGGCGTTTTGTTCGCGCTGTCGACAGCAATAGGTGTTGGCGGGTTTCTCTTCTTCGGCGGCGGGAACCACGGCCGTTCAAACGACCACGAGCGCAGTAGGTCCAGACCCAGTGGATGACACCCCATGCGCCAGAACACGCGCGCATTGTGCACGACAAAGTCAAACTCGAGCTTGGGCGTAATCTCGCTCGTACCCTTTGCCGTCTGCAGTGTGCGCGAGCGCAAGTGCTGGAATAGGAGCAGCAGCGACGGGTCGTCGTTGTCCGGCTGCCCCACGCTCAGCTTTCCCTTGCTCACGGCTTCGGCGTCCCACGCGTTCGCGACCTCCTCCATGGGCGAGATGATCACGCGTACCGCCAAGTCGCGCCGCTTGAGCATCCACAGCGCCCACGACGCAAGCCACCGGTGCCCGCCGCCAAAGGCAATGGGCAGTACCGTGTCAGACAAGATCCAGCGGAAAAGTGGGCCGTCGCCCTCGACGGCACGCGCGAGCGCGACTGCTAACTGCCAGTCGTCCAGCTGCCGCAGGCACACGGTAATGGCGTCCTTGGGGCTGTCTGCGAGCATAAAGAACGCCGCGGCGTATTCTGCGTGGGTCAGTCAAGGGGCACTGGGTGCACCCACCGTAACGCTGCTTGCTCAAGAGGGCGTAGGCATTCTTCATCGCCGCGGCCTTCCACCTGTCGAGTGTGAAGTCGTTGGCGAGGAACTTGAGCATAAGCTGCTGTTCCCTGTGTCCTGGCGCCTGCCGCCATAACCCGTGCACAACCTGTTTCTTGCCGAGGGCGAAGAAGAAAAGCGATGCCGAGATGGGATCGCGTTCGTCTTGGGCCATGAAACGGTTCCGCGCGACGACTTCGAGTTGGTTGCGAATCGACTCTTGTGACGAAAGCCACAGGAAGACGCCGAGACGCTTGGCGTCCTCCCACATCATCCTGTTGTTGTCGCATGACGCTGTCGCCGCCTGTAACAGCAGGTGGTGGCTCTCGCTGTGCGTCGCCCAGACAATGTTGCGGAACGAGATGCGCGCGTGCGCCATGGGTGCTGGGGGAAGGCCAGAGGGTACAGGGGACGCTGTGCCGGACGCCGAGCCGGACTGTGCACCGCGCAGGTCGCGGTTGGCAAACGTCCGGATGGAGATGAGATACCGCAGTCCACAAATATCCAGCGACCGGCGAGATTCCTCCACCTCGAGCGTCGCTTGCGCCAGCGCCGCGAGCGACGACTTTTCCGTCTGCGTAAGTGGCACAATCACGGGCCCGTCGAGCTTGTCGAGAAGGCTCTGGACGAGGCTCGGTGTAAACTCGTCGTCGTCTTCCTCCACCCTGTCTGGCACTGTCGAGAACAGGCTCGAATAGTCCGTCTTGACGGGTTTGCTTGGTTGCGTCGCGTTGGTCTGGTGGAACGCGAGCGGGTCCAGGCGCTGGTACACCAGCCGCCGCCGTCCCTCGCCCTCGCACCAGCGAATGTCTTTGACGAGCGTGACGAGTATGCGCTTGACAATGTCGATTTTGTCTGCCGTTAGCTTATCCCCATGCAAAGACAACTCACCCCACATGAGACACTGGTGCAGCATGGTCGGGTGAAAGTCGAAGAGCGGGCCATTCTCCTGCGCGATGAGCTCGAAAATGTCTTCGGGCTCGTCTGCCTCGGACCGCGTCTCGTCTGGCGTCTCGACAAACTTCTCCGGTGACGGAGCGTGGGTGAGGAACCTGCTGAACACGTAGATCTGGTTGCCCGCGCCAACAGCCAGCGAGCCGCCCGCAATCCACACGGAGTCGTTGATCGGGACCGACGTGTACTTGTGCATGTCGATGTGGAGGAACGGCGCCCACCCCGGCGTCACTTCAACGTAGCTCATCCGCTGTTCGCAGACAAGCACGACGTGGTGCGGGAACCCAATCGCCAGCACCGACTGGAGGTCGGACGTTGTCGTCCAGTCCAGGTCCTGGATGGAAAACTCGTTACTGTGTGTTAGGTGAAAGCAGACGGGTTACCTACTCGAAGCAATGCGACAGTTCGAGACCAGTGGAAAACTCGCTCACGTCCGAGTCCCAGATCGTTACCTCCTGCTTGCCGTCCGCCTCGCACACTGTCGTTAGGTCACAGCTGAACCGAACACCTACCCAACACAGTCTTCTTCCGAGAACTTGTTCTAGCGAGGAGTACGTTTGTCCTTTCCGTGCGCACGACACTGCTGCGTGTCCACGCGCCGCCCTGACCCCCGTCCGTGCAACCTTCAGTGTGCACATGCGTCCTTCCCTCGCCACGGAGATGCTGACCAAGGCGCGGCGTCCAAAACTCGAGTACACCCGATTCGGAGAGCGTCACGACCATGTCCTGCAGAGGCGTGTCCGTCTCCCAGTCGACAGTGGATTGGTGCCACCCCATGGGATCGACGGGGATGATGAACCTGGGCTTCTTACCGTCCTCGACCGGGAGCTTGGAATGCGACAGGAGCGTGATGATGGGTTTCTCGCTGTGGTAGATGGAACTGGGCACGCGGCGGATATTGAGGCTCGACTCGGGCGAGCCGGGGACCATGGTGTTGCGGCGTACGGGCGACTCGGCTCGGCCTTGTGTGCGTCGCACCGGCGATGATTCTGGCAACATCGTGTTGCGGCGTGCGGGGGACGGCATGGGCGACTCGTTGAACCGTGACCGCGCTGGCGTCGCGAACGGCGAGTCGACAAACTCTGCGCGGGGCGATCCCGGCGCCGGATCAACGCGCCATACCCACGCCTCACCACTCGCCGCCACAGCCATGATCACTGCTCGCCGCGTACGCCGCCGGCGCGCGCTGTACCCGTCGTCAATGTCCGACAGGGCCAAGAGCAGCTCAATCTTGTCGTCGGGTTTGGGCGCGAACTGGGGCAACACTACGGGCTCGGTCGGGAAGCCGTCGCCGGGGTCGAGATGCTGCAGCACGACTCTCGGGCCCGTGTTCGGGTCGTTGTAGTACGACGCAATACCGCGGCCCTTTGCGTAGATCGCATAGAGAATCGGCATGGCCGGTGCCGTCCACTGGCCCTTGCCGACCAGCGCGGCGGACCGCAACCGTGATTCTGCAAGCGCCATCTTACCCAGCCGCCGTTTCTCCCACACTCCAATCTCGCCGTCCTCGCCAATAGCTAGCAGTCCGCGTCCGTTGGGCGTGCGCACAAACTGCTCAATCGTCTGCGTCATGAGTACGAGCTGGCTCTCAAAGTCGGCGGGGTGGGCCCACTCGAGCGCCTCGTCCCTGCCTGCAAAGAAGTCGACGAGGGATACCCGCAGCGTGGTAATGTCGCATAGTGTGTCGGTCGGAGGGAATGCGAGGAACAGTGAATTGGTGCCCTGGAGCAGGCGTCCCCGGCTAGACCATCCAGCGTGTACGGCACAGACGAACGACGCGACGGCCTCAGACTTGATCAGTGTCGGCGGGGCGCGATTGAGGTTGAGGATGGAGCGGATGTAGACGTCGCCGTCGGGACTGAACCACACCGCGACGTCGGCCTCATCTTGGTCGAGCATGTCTAGGATCTTGGACGTCTTTTGTGGGAGGCGTTTACCCCCGGCGCTCTGTTGTACAACTTTGGCGGCTTTGCGCAGCGTGTCACCGTCCGGCACCCAGATGGCGCCAAACTCGATGGGATTCTTGCCCTTCTCCGGGATCGCGCCGGCATCGCGGAACGCGCGGTAGTCCATCGAGTAGAGCAGCTGAAACCACGACGGGTCGTCCAGCACCGTCGCGTAGATCCGCAGCACCGAGTTGACGGTGATCACATAGAGCTGCGCATCGCCGCTGTCGTCAGCTACGGAAATCATGTCGAAGCTCACGTTGAGATACTGCGCCACCCAATCCACTCAATCTCGCGCGGCTGGCGCACCACCTGCGGTTCGCCCGTGACGCTCGTCTTGCCGAATGCCTGGATCGAGATGGTCCTGCCTCCCTGCTGTCAGTTACTGCATCGACACAGGAGCTCACGGCAAAGTACCACGCCACGTGAGTGTTCTCTGGCGGAAGCGCCACCAGAGGCGATGGGTCAGTACGTCTACCAGGTCAGCGTTGTGCTTGCCCACCGGCTCACCCCGTCCAGATACGGTCCCAGACTACGACGTCGGAGGAAGGATCGGTCCGCCAGAGCTCCACGCCGCTGTTGGTGCCGACGGCAAGCACGCCAGTGCGGTAGTCAATCGACGTGACGGCGTCGTTGGCTACAATGGTGGAATGTACGTGCCACCCTTTATCGTCCGACGTCCAGAGCACAACATGTATACCGCTCCACGCGAGGACCTGGTTTCAGCTGGGCGGAACACGAGGTAGGCTCACGAGGTCGCCGCGCGCGCAGACGCCGCCGACATTACGAATCGAGCCGGACGGACCGGCACGGTGCGGGAGCGCGTCCCAGAACGGAAGGGTGTCGTGCAGATCTCCGTCCGGGTCGAGGAGCACGACGTTGGTCGAGGAGGGATATACCTGTCGTCAGCTCAAGCCCACAGCCCAGCGCACAAAGTAGCAGCCCCGCTCCGTCGTGATGGAGGCCAGGGGAGACGGCGAGTCGCGTCGCGGGCGGCCCGGAATGGCCTGCCTCAGCCGCAACGACATGACGGCGGCAGTGTCGAGCAGAGCGATGGTTGGGTTGCCAAGAGGTCACGTCCTCGGCGCCATCTCAGAAGCCACCCACCCAACAATGGCAGGCGTCATACCTCCACCCAAGCTTCACGAGATCACGTGATTCTATCCTCGTCGCCCGGTTAATCGGGTAATTTCTTGATTCCAGCTAAACTCAGCTCCTCGGATCCGCGCAATATCTGAAGAACATGCCATGGAACAGCGACTGGAGATGGCACATCGCTGCAAGTGCGAGTGCGGATGCGATGCGGATGAGGTGCGGATACGGCGACGACTCCTGAACACAACTGCCGCGCGCACCTCAATCTGCATCCGAGAGTGAGAGCGGAAGTGGTGAGGCGGGGCAAGTGACGACGGGGCTCGCCGACAAGGTTGTGATATTTCGGACAGGCACGGCGTTGTCATTCATTGCGTAACTCTCTTCTCGCCATTAATCTTGACTGGCGCGGTTTGGTGTCAGCGGCGGCGTGTAGTAGCCTGCGCAAGACGGTGTCTGCTAACCTCGTGAAGACGCCAAGAAGGACGCGCGGCCCTGCGTCGCAGCCCGATGGCCGTGAAGAGGCGCAGAGGCCGTCGGGCATGAACGCATGCCGCCCACCCAACTGATCATAAACGCAGGGCGCGCAGGGTCGCGGGTCGGTAATTGACCATATGACCATGCGTTCAACTCACCGAGCTGGCCGGACGCCATAAAGTATTGCTTTCTTTGCTTCTATTAAAGGTGTGCCCCGAAGCCAACACTATCCCCTGCAAACACACTTCCCACTTGCTCGCCACCATGCCCGTCACTCTTGTTGCTGGCCAGCCGGCCTTTGTGCTGCCCGAGGGTTTCCCCATCATGGGCCTGGGTATTGCCGGTTCGGCGTTCTTGCACGTAAGTTGTTCGGGCGAATGGCCGCGCGTCTGACGTTACAGATATTCCAGTTCGTGTCGGTCGCAAAAGCGCGCAAGGCTGCTGGCGGTAGGTCTTGCGCACCCGTCGCGCTCCCGCCGTCGCCGGCTGACATCAGTGCCGTACCCTAACGAGTACGCGACGGCCGAGGAGGCCAAGGCGGACCCGAAGAAGATGGTGGGTTTGGTCTCGCGGGGAGAGTATTGACGACAGAAATTCAACTGTGCGCAGCGCGCGACCGCTAACACCCTCGAGTCGTTCCCGTACATCCTCGGCATGTACCTCTTCCTCGGTACGTCCTCCTCGGCCTGCTCGTCGTAACCCGGGGCTAACACGCAGGCATGTTCCACCCCAAGTTTGCCACGTCCGCCATGTGTCTCTGGGTCTTTGGCAAGATTATGTACACGGTTAGTAGAAGGATATTACGAGCGAGCACTGACTGTCCAGGTCGGCTACAGCACCGGCACGCCCGCGGCGCGCGTACGTCCCCTGACCACGACCACGCTCACCCCAGAACAACTCGTTCTCGCGTCTCGCATACCTCGGCCTCCTCGGTACGTTCTTCCTCCGCATGGTTGTCGCTCACACTAGCGCTGTTTGGTGGCAACCTCTACACTACCGGCGCCTATCTCTGCAAGACATACTTCTAACTTTAACGACTAGTGATGCAGTGTTACGCCTAATCCTGCGAGAATCCGTCCAAGGCGGTTTGGTCCAATGTTGTTACTCATATTTAGGGGACTGGACTGACCAAGGCGTTAATTGCAATCCGGGCGTCAGTCGTAGGCGAGGCAGCCAACGGGCATAGAAGTCGACTGAAAACCGGAGCACTTGGGCTGGAGCACACTGACCTCTCGGTCTACTCTGCCCGTTTCCAGTGCGCAACCCATGAAAGTCCTCGCGCGTCTCATCGACGGTTTCACACTTCAACCGTCCCCTCCCGGACACAACACTCCGCTTCTCCCACGTCGCGCCGGGGAACGCGTCGCTCGTGCCGTCTGGTTTCCCAGTGAGACTTGCCATGCCAGGATAGTCTGTGCGGGCTGAGGCCGAACACCGGTTTGGGACGGCGACGGTGTCGGCGCACCGGGAAACGACGCCGGGTTTCCCCGTTTGGCGAGGGAACTACGTCGGCACCGTTGCTCAAACGTGATGGGCGCAGGGGTGGGCGCGCGTGGGTGAATCCGACGCGTCGAGTTCAACCCACCTCCGCGGCGCGACGAGCGACGCGTGCGGACCTTCTCACTGCTGCTTTGGTCGCTGCCACGGGTGCGAGATGTGAACTCACCCCTGCCGAGGGGTGCTTGCCAGCGCCACGACTTGCTGTGCGCACTCACGTACTCATGCCCACTGACATTCTAACGCACTCCTGAAGGCACCCGAGGACGCCGCGCACATCACCGTGTGCACTCCCGGCGCGCACATCCACGCCGATCAAGCAAGGCCTCCGACCGCCTCGTATATTAACCACAACCTCGACGCTCTTCTTGTCCTCATCCCTCTCTCTCTCTCACCTCCCCTCCATTCGTTCGTCATATAGCTGGGGGTCCGAGACTTTTGCCAGCTACCACACTCTTTATCCCCTCTGCGCTCGCTGGTCGGCGCGTCTTAACCCCCCTTGGCCTATACCACGCCATGCGCGTCAACGCCCCCGCGCTCGCGGCGCTAATGGTCGCCATGCCCGCCCTAGCCGTGACGCCCACTAACTTTATTGTGCGATCGCTAGCGGTACTGAGCGTTGCGCGCATCGATCCTATCGCGTCAAAGGGCGAGGTGGCGCCGCACGTCCACTCGCTCTTTGGCGCGTCAAACATCCGCGACGTGCTCAACAGTCCCGAGGAACAGCAGAACGCACAGTGCACCTCGGCAATCACGGACAAGGACAAGAGCAGTTATTGGGCACCGACGCTGTACTTTATCAAGGCGGACGGGAGCTACGAGGGCATGCCGCACCACGCGCGCGTGTACTACTTTGTCACGCCCGGCGCGCAGCCTTGGCCCAAGGGCATGCGCGTCGTCACTGGTACGCCGATGAAGCGCGACTGGAACGACATCCGCTCGCGCGGCCTCCGTTTTCATACCGACGACGACGTCTCGTTCGGATACCTTCCCCCCGGCAGCAAGTACCCCGTCACCCCCGGCACGGTCAAAACGGGCATCCACTTTCCCTCGTGCGGGTGGGCTAACCAGTCCCTCGACTCGGACGACCACTGGTCCCACCTCACTTGGCCCATCATGACGGGCGGCGGCGAGGTGTGGCACCACCTCACGGCCGAGAAGTGTCCCGAGACGCACCCCATCAAAGTGGGTCCGCAGAGATGAGGTCCAGGCTAACTCCAGTACCCCACCATGTTTTTCGAGGTGAGTTACTACCCCACTGCGTCGCAGCGGGCAGAGTACGGTTCATCGCGGGAAAACTTTATCCTGTCGAACGGGGACATGGTCGGCCTGTCGTACCACGCCGACTTTGTTGCCGGGTGGGACGAAGACGTTCTCCGCTCGGCGATGAAATGCGACGTCAAAGATGCTATAGACACCTGTCCAGCCCTCGCCAGCGGTCTCTCGTCCACCGTAGCCAACAACTGCCGCCTGGAGGGCATGGTACCGGACGAGGAAGTGGGTTTCGTCAAGCCCCTCAAGGCTCTGCCCGGGTGTAACCCCAAGTGGACCGCGTCGATGGGGGACAACAAGCCGATGGACTGCCCGGGCCGCAAGCCCGATCCGGGGTGGACGCCGCCCAATGCCCTGTGGTACGAGTACCTCCGCGAGGCGACTTTGCCTCTCGCGGTCGACGTGGGTGCGTACGGCGTCAGCGACGTAGCAAGCATCACGCCGACAGCTGGACGCGAGGGCCATCTCGGTCCGTGGGGCCAGGACCAGTGGACGCGCTACGCAAAGTTCCCTGCCCCCGACGCCATCCTGCGCGGCACGGCCCAGGACATTTCGGAGAACCTCGATATGAACACGGCGCGGAACAAGCGCGACGTCGTGCCCGGCCTCAACCTCGACGGGTGGAACGGTATGCAGCCCCCCTCCATTCTCCCGGATTCGGCCTGGAGCTTCCTCCGCGCACCGAACGTGTCCTACACTTACCTCCCGCTCCAGACCGTCGGCAGACCCATCCCCACTGATGTGCTTGTGGTCGAACCTCCGCCCACGCCGACGGCGTCGACCAAGGCGACCACCAGTTCGTCGCCCGCTCAGTCACCGTCAAAAGACACCCGCGCCCCGTCGACGAGTCAGTCAAGCAGGTCGTCGTCCAAGTCGACGTCGACCAAACTCCCGCCGACGTCCGTTCCTGTGCCGACGCCCGAGACTACCAAGGATGTCAAGACAACGTCAACGTCCAAGCCCACGACAAGCACCAAGTCGCCGTCAGCGCCGCACCCCTCTGTGCCCAACGTCGACCAGGTACCCACGGCTCCCGAGGCGCCCGAACCGCCTGTCGCGCCGCCTGCTCCGCCTGCCCCTCCCGCGCCTGAAGCTCCTCCTGCGCCCGAAGCCCCTCCTGCACCCCAAGCGCCCCCGGCGCCGCCTGCCGGCAATGTCTTCATGGCGACGCCGCCGGGAAACAAGTGCAAGTGCCGCCGCCATCGTCGCAGTCGCCGCCACTATTAAACTGACCTTGTCGCCCCTGTCATTAGTGCTGCGCACTTGACCCCAGCTGTGCTGGGTCTCCGTATCTGAGTCTATGCAGTAATTAGTCCTGCGCCATGCGTGAGTTGAGTGTCCGTCAGTCGCGAAGTGCGTTTGGTGTTTGGGACTGGGAGAGCACACTTGTCCGCTGGGTATCATGTTTGGTGGCCAAAAGAGGGGGGCAGAGAGTATGTAACGGGAGTAAATCTGGTGAAGTGGTGGAGGAAGGTGGAATGATGGTGGCCATGACGGGGAGCATTGTTTGTTGTTGTTGGTCCACACCCTCCTCCATCATCCTCTCTCCTCTTCTTGTCGTCGCATCCGCGCAGCCCCGCACATATCTGCGCGGAGAGCACTCTGTCCCCTCTCATCCTGTTTATCCTCCCCCACTCACGCCTGTATTCTCTCTCGGCTCTGCTCGCAGCAAGAGCGGACAGTCGTCCCGCCAAGGCACCAGCCTGCACGCGACTGATTTTTCAGGCTGAAGGACCCTTGCCGCTGTGACGGCATCATCCCACCAACATTGACGCCGACGCCGACGACAACGCCATGCTGTATCCACCCGTCACACCTGTATCTGCGCGCACGCGCTCCCGGCGATCCGTCGAGGGGCCTGCCCCTCCGCCGCCCGTGCCTGGGCCAGCAACACGCAGCCGGATCCCGACGGCCACGAGAATGTCAACGCGGCGACGACCACTAGCGGCGTCAGTTGGGCCGTCTGACGCCGGGACGAAACGTAAGGGCGGCGCGCACGACGGCGGACAAGCGAAGAAACGGCGCAGCGACGAGGCGCCCACGCCCACGCCAGCGCCGGTGCAGACGGTAGAGGCGGGGCCATCACTTCCTCCTGCGCAGCGGACCCCACCAAAACAAGGCAATAATGTCACGGCGGCGGTAGACGGTGTCACGCTTCTTCTGCCAGCGCCACCAAAAACACCTTCACCGCAGAAAGCCAAAGCTCACGCCGCCGCCGAGGCGCCGACGCCAGCACGGACAGTCTTACGCACAAACCCGGACAGTACCCGGGCCGACGCGTTGCGGCCGCGCCCGCCCACGCCGCCGCGCATCGCCGTGCGAACCCCCGCCAACGGGTATCCTCCGCTTGCGTCGACGCCGAAACGGCCCCGCTCACCGCAGGCCGACGGCCGCCTCACAGCTCCTAAACGCGACGGCGCGGCGTTCACTGCTCCCCGCCCCATGACGCAGACTTCCCTCGCGGCGTTCTTCACACCCCAAGCAGCCCGACAGCCGCTTGCGCCACCTGGCCCCGTCGTCCCCGCCACGGCCGCACCCGCACGCACCATCGCCCCTCTCCACCGTTCCCGCTCAGGCTCCGGGCTTCGTGGTGTCTGCGACCAGAGCCGCCTCCCCCTCAGTATCCGCACAGCCCCCCGCGCCACCGTCTCCTTTCCGCCAAGCAAGGCAGGCGCCGAGCCTCCAAAGGCACCGCCTCCAGTCCGCGCCGAGGACCCACCTCATGTACCGCCCGCACCGCCAGCGCCTGTCTCCTCGTCGTCTGTGAAGCAACCTCAGACCACCAGAATTTATGTCAGACCGGACGACAACGCACCCGTCGCGAGAGACCGCATGGACATTGACGCCGCGCCTGAGCCTCAAGCCGTCGTTCCTGACTCAGCCTCTCAGCTCCCAACCCCCTCCGTTCTCCCTGTTCGACGACCGACGACCCGCCCAACGATGGCTCCTCCGGCTGCGATTCCGCAGGCTGGTCCTAGCTCCAAGCCGTCCCAACCCAAGTACCCTGCGGGTTTAGGCAGCGGCCCACGCCTTGGCCCCACTTCGCGTGTCGTGTCCAACCCGATGGTCGGCCCGCGCTCCAGCTCCAACCCGCTTCCGACAGCCACTGCGCGCGTCGAGACGGACCAGCCCCGATCCGTCTCCGAGCCTGCTGGGAAGCCGCGTTCCGACCTGCCAGAAGCGCCAAAGACAAAACCGTCCAGACGGGAGAGCCTGTGCACGACAATGCGGCGCGAGGGGTATTCGGACACTGCGCGCAACTTGAGCATGCTCAACGAGGCGCTCGCCAACTTGCGCTTACCCTCCAGAAGTGCCAGCAGCAACACGGAAACGATCCACCCGCGACACCCCAGACCTGCCCGGCCGCCGACGCCGAGCATGAGCAACACGTCGTCTGTCGCGTCGACGCCCAAGCCGCGCAACCTCGCCAGTAGGGCACCGCTGGCTGCGGTCGGTGTAAACGCTTCGAACGCGTCCAACGTGTCCAAGACGCCCAAGTCGGCGCCAGCTACTCTGGGCAAGCCCGACAAGAGAAGCTCGGCGTCGATTGCTTCCTTGATGAGCGCGCAAAAGACGACCGTGCTCAAGGGTGTCGTGGCGTATGTCGACGTGCGCAATGACGACGGCAGCGATGTGGGGACGTCGTTTGTGGACATGCTCCGAAATGCGGGCGCGAGGGTGAGTTCTGACATTTTGGTTGAACTGACACCAGGTACTCACGCGCCCGACCGAGTCGCTCACGCACATTGTGTACAAGGGCGGCAAGCCGTCGACGGCGGCGTTCTGGCGGCGACTTCCAGAAGAGCGGCGCCCACACGTCGTCGGTCTGCGTTGGGTCATGAACTCGCTCAAGTCGGGCCGCGTCGAGCCGGCAAACGAGCACCGCATCGACTTTGACGAAGAGGACGTGTTCCAGAAGGTGGGCACAGGCAACGAGAGATATTCTGACGGCAGCGACAAAAGTCGATGGAGCCCAAACAGCTCGGACCCCCGCGCCTGCAGCTTCCGCGATCCAACCTCGGTGCCATCAAAGAACTCCATCCCCCGCGCGCCCCATATGCCCGTAAGTGTGTCACACCTCACGCACCACTCACACCCAGCCAAGATTAGCTCGCCGCTGAAGAAGTCGGCGTACAGCATGTATGACGAGTAGTGTATTCTGTGGTTCATGTAGTCGTCTATAACTCTGCTTGCACATGCAGCATGCATCCTTACAGCTTGAGTGGTGTGGTCTGCCTCCACCGCAAAATGCCTCCGTCATGTTTGCCACCCAACAGTTGAACCTTGACACCTTGGCCTCGACTGTCACCACACACTCCATGTCCGAGGGCAAGATCTCGTTTTCGTTCGGCGGCAAGGCTGGGCCATCAAAGGCTGCGCCTCCGGGTGCGGGCGCCGGCCCCTCCAACCTCGAGCTGCTGATGGCCAAGGCGAAGGGCAAGCCACCAGCTCAGAAGCCGGCGCTCCTCTTTGATGACGACGAGGAGGAGCAACAGCGACCGCCTCCTGACGTGCTCAAACCCAAGGCGGCGCGGAAACAGGCCGAGACGGCCCCGCGGGTGAACCTGATGTCACGGGCGGAACGGCGGGCGCACGACGAGGCACTCAAGATTGACCAGAGCGTGTTCGACTATGACGGGGTGTACGACGACCTGAAGGCTGCGGAGCGGGAGGTGGAAGCTGCGCGCAGCGCGGCCAAGGCGGACAAGACGCCCAAGTACGCTGAGGCGTTTCGTGCCGCCGCGCAGACGCGCAAGCTCGACCGATTGCGCGCCGAGGAGAAGATGCTTGAGCGCGAGCGTGAAAAGGAAGGAGACGAGTTTGCCGACAAGGAAAAGTTTGTGACCGAGGCATATAAACGCCAGATGGAGGAGGTGCGCGCCGCCGAGCAGGCCGAGAAGGAGCGGGAAGGTGGGTGCTGCGAAGGGAGGGGAGGGCTGACGCCAGACGCACTGCGGAAGAGTAACAAGGGGCCGGGGCTCACCTCCCTCTACGCTTCGATGCTCGACGATAACGCGGCCAAGCATGCTGCTGCCATGGCTGCGACGGCGAAGAAGGACCCGGGACCAAGTCTTGCTGTGCGCCCGCCGCCTGCGCAGGCATTCCAGGACGAGGAGGAGTACGACCCGTTACTCGCTGCCGAGGCGCGACGGACCAGTGCGGGCGGCGATGCCCCACCTGCTGGCGCCCGCATGCCTGGCTCACGCACGATCAACGCGGACACGGGCAAGGAGATCGAGGTGAACGACGACGGGGAGATAGTCGACAAGCGATCACTTCTGAAAGCGGGTCTGAACATCACCAAGAAGCCGCAGCCAGAGCTGCCTCCGTCGCTGTTGGCTGGTCGGCGCAGCGCCGCATCCGAGACAGCCGAGGCCAAGCCGTACGTGTCCCGCGCGGTGGGTTCGGCGGCGAGCTACGCCGAGCGCATGGCGCGCGAACGCAAACGGCTCGCGGAACAGATCCGTGCCGAGGAAGACAAGAAGCGCGCTGCGGCGGAACAGCGCGCCGCCGAGGAAGAGGAGGCGGCGCGCCGGCGCCGTGAAGGCGACGACGGGATTGCCGCGCAGCGCCGTTCAGAGGCCAAGGAGCGATATCTCGCACGTAAGCGTGCGCGTGACGAGGCTGAGGCCGCGCGCAAGCGCCAAAAGGAGGAGTAGGGGAGCATATTGCATGTATTACTTAGACCAGGTACAGATGGTGGATGACGTAGGGTTTGTTTACACTGAGCAACGCGTCTCGGATCTCTGTCGGTATGTTCGGGACAAGCTCGGATCTCGCTGAGGGATCGCCGCGAAGCTACGTGCGTGTGTGCGTACTGCGGATCGCTGAGAGCGCGAGAGCTTGGCGCAACGCTGGGAAGCACAAAGTACACCGCAGCGTTGTCTCATGGCGATCACAGGGAACGCGGGCGCTATGTCCTTATTGCGCCTTCACTCTGAGGCGGAAGTATGAGAGAATCGACTCGACCGGCTCAACCCATGGCCCACGCCCCTCGGTCCTCGGCGCCATGTCCGCATCTCCGCGGCGACATCGGCGCATCTATGGTCTACGCCGGCCTGCACCCTGGCAGCGATGGTGCAAGCGGTGGTACGAGCAGCACGCAAGAGCGTATGGTTGGTTGAATGGCGCCATCACTTTGGCAGGGATGCAGCACGGCAACTTCAGTCGGAGGCGGCCGATGGGCCGATTGTAATGAGTAGATAGCACAGTTGTAATCGAGGTACTAATGGGAACGCTAATCACACCTCTTGGACTACTTTCCCACGCCCTCCTCCCTTCTGCCCAGCGCCCAACCCCCGGCCCAGCCATTACGCCATTGAACCGTATATTCGGTATTTTGACAATGCGACGATGGAAGGCCGAGGAAGGCGATCGCACACACACGGCACACACGGCGACAAGAGGCATGTCGGAATCAATTTCCAACTAGCATGGCGGCTGTCCCTGAAGGGCGCAGGCTTGTCTAGGGCGCAGCGCTTAGCCTCGACGCGACGGGCCCCCCCTCAGCCCAGTAATCTGATTGGCCCACATTACCCTGGCAAGATGATTTCACCCCGCGTGTGTGGTGCCACACAGAGTTTGTATGGGTGCCACACAGAGTTTGTATGGTGTCGAGTTGGTCAAGCACGCCTTCCTCGGTCGCATTCACCGTGGCCCCAGTTCTCCCACCAAAAGGCCCCAGCCACTCACACGTTGGACCTTCCCTGCTCCCCAAAATCCCACCCAGTGGGAACCTCCACTCAACCTTCCCTCCCCCCGTCCCAACCCGATCGATATAATCCACGTCGACGACTTTTCTTTCTTTCTCTTCATCCACTTTCTCTCTCTCTCTTCACTCTTCTCTCCCCCATCCTTACATCGCCGTCTTCGTCATGTCCGGCACTGTATACTCCGCTGCCCTCGGCTACCCTAGGGTGAGCTCTATCATGTTGTGCTCGTGCTAACCTCCAGGTCGGCACCAACCGCGCGGTCAAGAAGGCCGTCGAGGGCTACTGGGGCGGCAAGATCTCCGAGTCCGAGCTCAAGTCGGCCGCTGCCGGCGTCCGCAAGGAGCGCTGGGAGTCGATCAAGGCTGCCGGTGTTGACATTATCCCCTCGTGAGTAGTGAATGGCACAAGCCACGGGATTGTGGCCATGCCACAATCCGGCCCAGGTCGAGTCATACTAACAGACAGGGGCGAGTTCACCCTCTACGACTCCCTGCTCGACCACTCGTTCAACTTCAACGTTGTTCCCGAGCGCTTCACCAAGCAGGGCCTGAGCCCGCTTGACACCTACTTTGCCATGGGCCGTGGTCACCAGGACCGCGCCAAGGGCATTGACGTCGCTGCCAACGAGATGGGCAAGTTCTTCGACTCCAACTACCACATTGTCAAGGTCGACCACTCGCCCAACACCGAGTTCAAGCTCGTCCGCAACCAGTGGCTCGAGGAGTACAAGGAGGCCAAGGACCTCGGCATCGAGACCCGCCCCGTCATGTTTGGCCCCATCACCTACCTTGCCCTTGTCCGCAAGTCCAAGGACGCCCCCGCCGACTTCAAGCCCCTTGACCTCCTCGACAAGCTTGTCCCCGTCTACGTCGAGGTTCTCAAGTCGCTCAAGGAGGCTGGCGCCAAGTACGTCCAGCTCGACGAGCCCATCCTCGTCACCGACAAGGCCGAGGCCTGGGGTGACCTCTACAAGAAGGCCTACGCCGAGCTCGCCAAGGCCGACCTCCCCATCACCATCACCTCTGCCTACGGCCGTGTCGGCAAGGCCATCGAGTTCCTCAAGGACCTCCCCATCGACGGTCTCCACATTGACCTCGACCGTGAGCCCAAGCAGCTCGAGGCGGTCATCAAGGCCATCAAGTCCACCAAGATCAAGCTCGAGCTTGGTCTCATCTCTGGCCGTAACATCTGGAAGAACGACCTCAAGGCGTCCAAGGGCCTCGCCGAGGTTGCTCTCGCCGCGCTCGGCAAGGACCGTGTCATTGTCTCGACCTCGTCGTCGCTCCTCCACACCCCTCTCACCCTCAAGGTCGAGACCAAGCTCAAGCCCGAGCAGCTCTCGTGGCTCTCGTTCGCCGACGAGAAGTGCGAGGAGGTTGCCGCCCTCGCCCTCATCCTGAACGGCGAGTCGTCCAAGACCTACGAGCAGAACGCCAAGGACATTGAGGCCCGTCGCGAGTTCGAGCGCACCTCGGACTCGGCTGTCCGTGACCGTGTCGCTGCCATCACCCCCGAGCAGGGCAAGCGCAAGAACCCCTACTCGGTCCGCTCCAAGGTCCAGGCCGAGGCCCTCAAGCTCCCCAAGTTCCCCACCACCACCATTGGCTCGTTCCCCCAGACCAAGGAGATCCGTGTCGCCCGTTCCAAGTTTGGCAAGGGCGAGCTCACCAAGGAGCAGTACGAGAAGGCCATGGAGGACGAGATCAAGGACGTTGTCGACCGCCAGGAGAAGCTTGGCCTCGACCTTCTCGTCCACGGCGAGCCTGAGCGTAACGACATGGTCCAGTACTTTGGCGAGCAGCTCAACGGCTTCATCTTCACTCAGCTCGGCTGGGTTCAGTCGTACGGCTCGCGTTACGTCCGTCCCCCTATTGTCGTCTCGGACATTTCGCGCCCCGAGCCCATGACCGTCCGCTGGTCGTCGTACGCCCAGTCGGTCTCGGACAAGCCCATGAAGGGCATGCTTACGGGTCCCGTGACCATCCTCAACTGGTCGTTCCCCCGTGCCGACATCTCCAAGGAGGTTCAGGCCAAGCAGCTCGCCCTCGCCCTCCGCGACGAGGTCTGCGACCTTGCCAACGCCGGCATCTCGGCCATCCAGGTCGACGAGCCCGCCATCCGTGAGGGTCTCCCCCTCCGCAAGGAGGACTGGGACGCCTACCTCAACTGGGCCGTCGAGTCGTTCCGTGTTGCCACCTCGGGTGTCGAGGACAAGACCCAGATCCACTCGCACTTCTGCTACTCGGACTTCGACGACATCTTCCCCCACATCAAGGCCCTCGACGCCGACGTCATCTCGATCGAGGCGTCCAAGGCCGACCTCAAGCTCCTCGACACCTTCAAGGAGTACGGCTACGAGAACGACATTGGCCCTGGTGTCTACGACATCCACTCGCCCCGTGTCCCCTCGGAGCAGGAGATCAAGGACAAGCTCGCCGCCTTTGTCAAGGTCATCCCCGCCGAGCGCCTCGTCGTCAACCCCGACTGCGGCCTCAAGACCCGTGCTTGGAAGGAGACCGAGGAGTCCCTTGCCAACCTCGTCGCCGCCGCCAAGTGGGCCCGCGAGAACCTCTAAAAACGCTTCAGTCAACCAGAAGCACCGCACTCCGCGTCTGTCATCATACAATTTGCATCATAGGGTTTCAACAGCCTCAACCCTTCATTCCCTTCATCAATATACCCCGTGTGCCCACCAGCCGTTGTTGAGAAGAAGGCCAGACGAACCCAGCCGCGTTAAAATGTGTAGTAGTCAGTAGTAGTAAAAATGAAAGCCTGTTCAACCGGCACCATCGGGGCGAGAGGAGTAAAAAGAAGTTGCATCGAAAACTCGAAAGAACCTGACCATGGTGTTGTGGTTAGGCAAAATGGTTAATGGTTGTAAACGCCGCACGCGTCAGCTTTACTTAATTCCGTGCCTGGCGGACTGGGCGCGTTTGTTGTTGCTCAAACCACCACACCATGCCTCGATGTCGTTTGCGACGTTTCCTCTGGAGACATTAAGCTTGCCTGCCTCGATCGCGCAGGCATGTACGAGGGGTGAGTGGGTAGATGTGGCGCGGCTGATGGTTAGCGGGGCTCGCGACGGCGGGGGACGTACTGCTTGCAGCGCCTGGCGAGCTATCAAAGAAGCTGCGAGGCGGGACACATGTCCCTGACGTTGTCAACGCAGTGGCGCGTGCAGTCGCACCGGCTTCGCACACAGTAGAGGAGATACTCGATACGCCGGGGGATGCTCCGGCGTATGTGTCGACGGGCGATGCAGCGTTGGACAGTATGCTCGGTGGCGGCATGCGCGTCGGCGCAATCACAGAGGTGACGGGCGAGAGGTACGGCTGCCAACTGAATAGACTGACGCCAGTGCGGCGGGGAAGAGCCACCTGACGCTTGCGCTAGCTGTAGCGGCTCAGCTCGGCACCACGCCGGGCGGCACGATCGTGCTCACTTCTGAACGCGTACTGGCCGCTTCCCGCCTAGTCGAGCTCGCGACGGCGTTACGCGACACGATACCTTCTCCACCACCGCTATCTGACATTCTCGATAACGTGCACACGTCGCGCGTAGCGGACATTGACGCGCTCGAGCACGCGCTCGCCTTTGTCGTGCCGCCCATGCTTGCCGTGCGGCGGCGGAGCGCGCATAGCGGGTTACGCGGGGAGCTTCCCTCGGCCTCTGCCGAAGTGGCCGCGGGCACGGGCGCGCCCCGCGTGGTGAAAGGATCCAAGCCCATCCGCCTTATCGTGCTCGATAGCGTCACGGCGCTGCTGCGCGGCGAAACGGAACGGTCAAGTATGGGTCTCGCGCAAAGGTCACGATACCTCTGCGCGCTAGCGGATCGGCTCAAGGCCCTCGCGGTCGAGTACGAGCTCGCGGTGGTCGTGGTGAACCAGGTAAAAGACGTGTTCGCGCCGGGCTTTGGCGTCGGCGTACCTGTTCCCTCTGCGCTTCCTGGCGTGCGTACGCCTAATGCGCCGCCGACCGACGAGGCGTCAGCGACACAGCACTCCCTCTCCCAGGCTAGCTCGGACACGCACGATACCCCGCCGATGCTGTACGCGACGCAGGCGCGACACTTTTCCGGCCAGACACCCGGGTTCGCTAAAGAGGCTGCGCTGGGGATCGTGTGGGCCAACGCCGTCAATGCACGCCTCATGCTGGCGCGGACCGGCCGGAGGCGGGTGATAAGCCACGACGATCTGCAGGGCAAGCGGCCACGCGCGGGGGATCCGCCGCAAGCTGGGGCCAACGCCGCCGTTGGCGAGGACAAGATCCTCGTGCGCCGCTTCCACCTTGTCTTCTCACCGTTCGCGCCCCCCGCAACACTGGACTATATCATCACCGAACGGGGTATTGCCACTCTCCCCTCGTCGCTGCGCTACGTCGACCTCGGCCCCGCCATTCGCCGGCGCGACTTGCGCCTCCGCGCCGCCCTCCCCGTCGCTGACCACGCGTCGTCACCGCCCCGTCCCGCCGGCGTCGTCGACCTCGACGGCGCCGTACACCTCGGCTCGGACGCATACGATGACATGGATATTCCCCCCGAGCTGTGGGACGCCCTCGACGTGGACGTGCCCGAGCCCGGATCGCCCGTCGCCGTCGGTATCGTCGACTAGTAGACTAGCTGATGCGACCTGATCAGGCTGTACAGAGGTAGACACGATGTATAGTAGTGTATTGTACGGTCTATGTGGCATGCTGGTGATTCGAGTGGGGGTGTGTCAAATGATCACGATTAGGAACATGCAGGCTATGATGATCTGTTTTGCTCGTTGCTGATCTCGTCGGGGAGCGTAGATGGGGTATCTGGGGGGTCTCGTTCCTGCCTCTGTTGAAACGGCTGCGAAGCCTCAAAGTTCGCAGTGGCGTCGGTATTGCCAAGCGGCGCGAGCGCCCATTCGCGGAGAGGGACGTATTGGATACCGTCGGGAGTGGATTCAGAGGAGAGGAGGACGACGCGGTCGGCGTTGAACGCGTAATCCGGGCGGAGTTTGCGGGGGAGGTACGTCGGTGCGGCGCGGCGCGCGAGTGTCAGATGAGCGCGAAAGGGGCGGCGCTCGACCTCGAACCCCTCAGCGACGAGCGCAGAGCGAAGTGTATCCGCTAACGCGGCGAGGGCGGGAATGGGCGTGCGCGGCGAGAGGTGCAGAATTCCGTTGCGCCAGCAATGGAGGTTATCCAAGCGGACCTCAAACCCCGGCATCGCCGACACGGCTGCGCCCACCCTCTCCAGCGCTTCTAGCGCTGACGCTGGCGTCGCGCCTAGGAACCCGAGCGTGATGTGCAGGTGACTCGCTGGTACACGTACCGGCCCCCTTGGCGCACTTGCCGCACGCGCTGCCGACCCACCGCGCGCTGTACCCCGGCCTCCCCCGGTTTCTGCTGCCGCGGGGATCCGCAGGCCCTCCGCCCACGTCGCGATGCTGACCGTCAGTGGCGTGGGGAGGGGTAGTGCGAAGAAGAGCCGAAGCGCCATGCGTCGTGCTTGAGGGATGGTGTAGTGTCATCATCGGTGTTGTTACCTGTACAAGCATTTATCGCCGGCCGTGCCTGATCTGCCGCGGCTGCTGATAACGTCGGGCCCTGTCGGCTAGAGCGAAGTGCGAAAGCATACACCATACACCACGTAAACCAAAACAATCGATTTCCGTGATGGGAGGCTGAAGCCCAAGCTGCTGTAATACCAGCATTGACGTATGAGTCTCCCGTTGTAACACACGCTGTCGCGGTCATGTCACAGTCCAAATGCTGCCGGGCAACGGCCACGCAGCTTTGAGCTCCTTCAACTCTGCTGCATCATGAATACTACTGCACCTATCACACATGTACTACAAACACTACGCCTTGGTCGTCTCGGTCTCCTTCTTGGCCTCGTCGTCGTCGGCAGCGGGAGTGTCCTCCTTGGCAGCCTCCTTGGCCTCCTCCTTGGCGGCGGGGGCGGACGCGGCGGCAGGCGCCTCGAGGGCAGCGGCCGTGGCGGACGTCGCGGGGGTGTCGGTCACAGGCGAGGTCGAGGACGTCGCGGCGGCGTGGGTGTCCTTGGCGGGCACGGCCGGGGCATCCTTGGCTGGGGGCGCAGGCGCGTTGTGGCCTTCGCGCAGCCCCTCGACGGCACTACGGGCCTGCTGACCGAGGGCGCCGCCAACAGCGTAGGCGGCCTCGCCAATGCCGCGGGCGGCAATACCCGCCTGCGTCCACGAGTCGGCCGCCATGGTCTTAAAGTCGGCGGGGGCGTCAGGCGACGTGGGGGACTGGGGCGCGCCGCTTCCGGCGGCACCGGCGGTGTGGGCTGGGGCGTGCGAGGTAGTCGGGGACGTGGCGGTGAAAACGCCCGTCTTGGGCGCAGTGGTAGGTAGGCCCGGCTCGGCGGTACGACCCGTGAGACGGCCGACGAGGGAGGACGCACCGCCCATGACGGCAGACGCGATACTCTCGCCCCAGCCGACACGCGGGCCGGTCACGGGTCCGTCCGTCTCGTACTCGTCGTCGACGAACAGTTGCTTGTCCTCCCAAAGGTGGTGCGCCTTGAGTTCGGCCTCGAGGCTCTTGCACGCTTCCTCGACACGTTCCCACGTCTCGGGCGATGTACTGCGATGTAAGCTTCACCGCTTCGCTTCGCCAGGTAGACGCACGAATCGGCCATGTCGAGGCGCACCTGGCCAATACTCTGACCACCCTCAGGGGGCGCGGGGGTAAAGACAAAGCTGGGGTGCTCGTTCTTGCTCTGCGTGCGCTGCACGGGACTGTTCTCGGCGAGCATAAACGTCGAGCTCCCGACACTCAGGGTGAGCACGTCCTTGGCGCGCACAGGCGGCTCGGCAGGTAACAGCGTGAGCACCAGGTCGCCCTCGGCCAGCGGGACGGGCGCCGCACCGCGCGCAGGCAGGTGCAGCGCCTTGACGTCGGGGATACTGATGAGCGTGGACATGGTGGTGAGGGCAGTGAGAGTGGTCGCGCTCGGTGTCGCTTGGGTTGGTGGCGTTGTGGACAGGTGGACAGGAATAGCGACGACGGGCGGAACGCCGGTGTCATCGGTAAGCTGGGGGAGAAAATAATAAATCACCACTTGCCACGTGGCGTCACGTGGCTGCACGTGCCACAGTCTACCTGACGTCACTGGGGCACCGGTGCGGGTATACGCGGGTAGAACTCTGGCCAAATTGCCGCTTTGGGTGTTAATATTCCCATTGCTTTCAATTGCAATGTGCTTGCTTTGAGATCATTCCACTGCGTCATGTAAACGATGACAACGTCCAGAGCTGACGGCATTGTACGCCGACGCTCCGAGGATGCTTGCTGACTATATATGACCAAACGCCGAACAGCAAGACATTGAGATCTGACATCTCACACTCCTGCTTCACCCTTTAAAAAGCCAATCCCATCCACAGCGCATGGCTTCTCGCCCATCTTACATCTTGTCAACCCTTTTGCGTCCAGCGTCACTCCGTGTCCAGCCTCGCAACCTCTCACTCGTCTCTCCCCGCATCCACCCTACACCTACTCGCCTCTTCACCACCACATCGTTCAAAATGGGTGTCACCGACTGGTCAAGCACCGACAAGAACAACGGAGCGTTCAAGCGCCAGGTCTCCGCTTTCCGCGACCATATCACCAAGGACGGCAAGTTCCCTGCTGAGAAGGGTGAGTAGAGGTGTCCAAGCGGCTGCTCACGCATCCAGGACGCTACCACATGTATGTGTCGTATGCGTGCCCCTGGGCCCACCGTGCTCTGATCGTCCGCAAGCTCAAGGGTCTCGAGGACTTTATCGGTGAGTTGATGGTCCCACGCGGCGGTTGGATGCATCGATCTAACCCCCAGACGTCTCGGTCGTGCACCCGCACCTGCTCGAGGGTGGATGGCACTTTGTTCCCGCCGACAAGGCCGACGTCAAGCCCGGCCCCTGGACGGACCAGGACAACGACGTGTTCCCCGGCGCGACGATCGACCCTCTGTACAAGTCCAAGTTCCTGTCCGAGCTCTACTTCAAGGCCGAGCCCGAGTACAGTGCGCGGTACACTGTGCCGATTATCTGGGACAAGAAGACGGAGACGATCGTGTCCAACGAGAGCTCGGAGATTATCCGCGACCTCACCCAGGTATTTGACGACCTTCTCCCCGAGGGCGAGGCTAAGAACCTCGACCTGTACCCCGAGGACCTGCGCAAGGAGATTGACGAGCTCAACGAGTGGGTGTACAACGACATCAACAACGGCGTGTACAAGTCGGGCTTTGCGTCGACGCAGGAGGCATACAACGACGCCGTCAAGCAGCTCGCCAAGTCGCTCGACCGCGTCGAGGAGCGTCTCGCCGACGGCCGCGAGTTCCTCGTCGGCGGCCGCCTCACCGAGGCCGATGTCCGCCTCTTTACCACCATTGTGCGCTACGACCCCGTCTACTACGTCCACTTCAAGTGCAACTGGGGAATGAGTAAGTAAATACCAATAGCTCGGGCTAATGGCAGTTCGCCACGACTACCCTCACATCCACCGCTGGCTGCTCAACCTGTACTGGAACAACCCCGCGTTCAAGGACACGACCAACTTCCCCCACATCGTCTCGCACTACTACTACAGCCACAAGCAGATCAACCCCTTCCGCATCGTCCCGTATGGCCCCAACCACTGGATCGAGTCGCTCGGCGACGCCAAGCGCAAGGGCGACGACCTCGCCTCCGAGAACAACAAGGCAGCCAAGGCGTAAGGGTAGTACCGGCAGTCACGTATAGCAGAATGTATATTGTCTAGCAGCACCGGTGATTAGTCCTGGACATGGGGGCGATCGCGACAGGCCCACGCGCGTTGGCACAACCTCCCGATCGACCTCGGCACAGTCCAGCAGGAGTGTTTACGCGGTCGATCCACGGTCCAAGCAGCGTCAACAACGGTCGAGGATGCACACTGTAACTTACAACCACTAACATGTCGGGCGAGACGTCGACGCGGAGATACGAGGCCATGACGCCCGCCACTGCAACGTTGGGTCACCTGGCAGTACCCGCAAGACCGCAGACACCGCGACCCCGCCCGTCCGCCGACGCGCCCGTCTCGGTAGTGAGCGGGCACTCTGAGCCATTCGAGTACTCGTGTAGCGACGAGGCGGGGACGGCGCATGAAGCAGCTCCGCGCGAGTGGGTCGGAGTCGACCACGACAGCGTCCCTCCAGTGCCGGACGTACCGCAACAGCATAGGCGGCCAATATCGACGCCGCCGCCGCCGCCTCTACCACCAAAGAACAGGTACATTTACCGACGCCACGACGCGGGGCTCGACGCAGGACCCTCTCGCAGACCCTCGTGCACGGCACGCTACCGCTCGCGCCGCCCGCTCACACGCCGCCCGCACCCGCGGTAAATAGACAATACTCGGGCAAGTACCTGTATCCGCGCACGGCGCCGCCGGTACCGCCCACACGACCGTGGTCGGCACTGCACGCGGGCGGCGACGTACTGGAGCAGGGGGTAAGCTCCGGGGCATGGTCGGCTTCGGGGCCGTCGCGGCGTCCAGTCCCCGTCCGGAGTGAGACCCACAGCCCCGTGAGGCAAGAGATCCACGCCCCCATGAGGCAAGGCCGACGCCGACACCGCCCACCGCTACCGTGGCCGCTGGCGCCGCGCGCCCCAACACTAGCACAACAGTATTCCGCCGAAATCCGCCACATCCGGCCCCTTACGACGGCAGCCCCCGTGCCCGTGCCCGTGCCCGTCACGCCGCGCCCGCCAGAGCCCAGCGCAGTATACCCCTTTCCCGCTGTTGCCGCGAGCGCCGTGTCTCCCCGCCGGCGGCGGTCGTGGTCGTGGCGTCAACGCGGGGGTGAGTTTGTGGCGGGCGTGGAGGTCAGAGTGGAGTCACAGGGCGGGGAGAATGCGACGTACCCGCCGAGCATCAGTTTGGAGCCGGCACGCCCCGCTGCCACACTGTTGCGCGCGACCGCCACCCCCCTTGCGACGACAAGCCTCTCCGTCGGCTTTGGCCTGCTCTGCACCCACGACCGCAGTGGACCGATGTACGCACCCGCGCTGGGGACATATGCTGCCGCGCTCGCTTTGTCGGCCCTTCTCTCCGTCCACTCGGGGATCACGGCGTGCGACGTCCTCAGAAGAGCCGATGGCGGCGCCACGGTGGTTTCGCTGCCAGCTCCAACTTCATTAATCCGTGCAGCGTCCATCCTTGTGCAGGTCCTCCCGCACGCTCTGGCGCTTCTCTCACCGCCGGCCGCTTTAGCTGCTGTACGTCCACCGCCCTCGCTGTGCTGACTTTAGTCTGGCGTCACTCTCGCCCTCATTCCATCTCACGGAGCCAGACACGTCCATGCTGCCGCAGCGCTTGCTGTTGTTGCGTCTGCTTTGCTGGTGCCTGGCGCCGTGGCCGCCGTGGTCTACTTCGCCCACTTGATACGGGCTGTCCCAGCGCCCAACCACTAACCCTGTCTGAGTTGCCACACTGTGCTGTGGTGGCGTACTTCAACCCGTTACCGCCCAATGTGCGCTACGCCACTCGCCACACCCCTACCACCCACCTCGCGTGCGTGCTAAACTGCATTGCCATGCTACTATGCCAACGGGTGTACAAGTGTACAAATGTATACAATGAATGAATGAAGGGGGAAGTGCTGCGATGCGATGTGAGGTCTGCGAGGTGTAGCTGGTGTTGTATGAACAAGGTGATGCCGCGATGTATGAACAAGGAGTTGCCGCAATGTGTGATACTCTAACTCTGTGCCGCTACGCGCCCTCATCCATGGCGTCGGGCCAGTGCTCGCCATGGCGTCTTACGCGCTGCACATTGAGCTCGGCGAGGAGACGATTGGCCTCCTCATAGCTCGCGCGGACGACCTCGTGCTGCGGGCCAAAGTTGACGGGACTGGCCTGGGGCGCGATGGGGAACGGGGAAGCGAAAGCGGGCGACGACGCCCACGGCGACGACAGCGCAAGGTCGGGCGTGTCGTGGGGCGCGCGCGCGTGCCGGTACGGGGTGGGCAGGTGGGTGTGGATCGGCGTGAGGTGCGTCGCTGAGGGATGACTCGGCGCCGTGTGTGGCGTGAGATGTTGCTGAGGTGTGGTACGGCCTGCTGACCGCTGAGGCGAGTCATGCATTGACGATGACGGGTGTACCGGTGCGTGGGCGCTTTGCCCACTCTCGACGCGCGCGAGGTGCTGTCGTCAGCTCAAGTCACGGAAAATCTAGCTTACCAAAGAATACAGGAGCGAGTTCTGCGACGCATACTCGTCGCCCCACTCGCGCATGCGCTCCTCGGCGCTCCAGTCGTTGGCGCGGAACGGCGTGCTGCCTGGTGGTTCGTGGCGGACAGGCGATGACGATAAGGGGGGAAGGTTGGTTGTGCGCGCGACCTCGACGTCGGCTTCGGAACTTGGGATCGAGGGCATCGACTCGGTTGTCGCGCTGCGGCTAAGCATGGGGTGGTGTGGTTGGTGGCCCGCAGAATAGCTGCGGAACGGGGCAGGGGAGGACGGTGGAAGGGCTGGCGCGGGCGCCGCAGGCTGAGAGTGTGATAGAGACGGCGCCTGGAGACGCTCCCACTGACGCTGTCGACGGCGGTCTACGCCCTGGGCGCGGCGCCACTCGTCGCCGTAATAGCTCGCGCCGAGTGGTGATGACTGTTCGTGCGACGACGACGCATACGCATTCTCCGCAAAGGCGTGATCACCGTCCTCCTCCATTGTCGCCGCGGCGCTGGCACCGTTCGTGCCGCTAGGACCGGCGAGGGACGCTCGTGGCCACACGGGCGGTGGAGGCATGCGGCCCATGACATACTCGCCCCGCCGCCGGCGCTTGATCAGCACCTCGAGCGGCGAGGCGAGTACATCTGGTGAGCCCGGAGACGGGGAGCGCGCGCGTTTGCGCGCAGCGACGTCGGCCATGCCTGGCTCGGCTGGCTGGGACGACGAGTGAATGTTGGTGTTGGGGAAGAGCGGAGGGAAGGTGTTTGGCCAAAGCGCTGTCGGGCCCTGGAAGTGGGTTTGGGTTGGGCGCCGCAGTGGCGCTGCGTCCTCGCTTACGAGAGCCTGCAGGAGTGCGCCGCGTCTCGTACAGGCAAGGAGAAAAAGTTTTGAGGCGTCTGGCTCGACGCTGCAAGAAGTGTGGACGGCGAGTGTTGTTGGTGTGGTGATGCAGATGGAGTTGTCGTCGCTGACAAGTTGTGTTGTTGGGCGCTCACATGCGGGGGAAGGTCAAGCTACGCCTGTGTCATTTCAGGCACGGTGGCGGACCGGCCAAGTGATATAACCAGTCTATCGGGATCAAAAAGACGTAATCTCCGGGGGCTGAAATGTCATTTAACAAATGAACAAATGATTAGCACTCGATTAGGTGGCGGAAATCAGAAAGGAAATATCACGTGATGCCCTCGTGCTTTGCCCGTGGCCCTCGCGTGGTTTGAAATCTGAACGGATCTGGCGCCGGCGCCAGGCGTCACCAAAAGTTGTGCTCGAGCTTCTGTTTGCGTCGCGACCACTCTCTCCACACCACTCACGCCGCCGCCGCCATGGCCGACACGTCGTTCGTCGACGGCGACCTGTTTATAGGGTTTGGCGACGTGACGCCGCCGTCTTCGGCGCCGGCGTCGCCCCTGTCTCCACCGCGGCGCTCACCTTCTCCACAATCGGAAGCAGGTCCCAGCGGGAGCACACACCTGCGATTCGACAATGTCCCGTCTGACGAGAGCGACAGTGGCCCCGTCGTGGCTGGGAAAAAGCGTAAAGGCGACAGAAACGAGAGTACGGGCAAGCGAAGAAAGACGCGGCGCTCGCCCGAGCCACGTCCTGACGACCGCACCGGCCCGCAGAACCTCAAAGACGAGCGCAGGGCCGGCGCGCGGAACGCCCCATGGGCCGCCGACGTTGACTGGGAGCGCTGCCGTGACCCCGCCGAGATGTAAGCTGCCGTGTTAGAGAAATAGCTGACCCCAGGCTCAACGACGAAATTGCCTGTTTCTATCGCCTCATGGCGCCGACAGAAGGCGAGTATGCCGTGCGCAAGTCGATCATCGAGACAATCACACACCACCTGCTCGTTCGCTGGCCCGAGGCCGAAATCATCCCCTTTGGCTCGTGGCAGACGCAGCTGTACCTCCCGACAGGCGACCTCGACTTGGTCATGTCCTTCCCCGGTCCGGAGATGGGCCAGAAGCGCAAAAGAGACGTGCTGTTCACTATGGCGTCTACGCTGCGCAACGCCGGAATCACCGACAAGGTGGCCGTCATTGTCAATGCCAAAGTACCGATTGTCAAGTTTGTCACCAAGCAGGCGTACGGCAACATCTCGGTTGACATTTCGCTCAACCAGGTCAACGGTATCTCGGCAGGCAAGATCATCTCGCACTACCTGGACGCGATGCCCGGTGCGCGCGAGCTCATCACCGTCGTCAAGGCGTTCCTGTCCCAGCGGTCAATGAACGAAGTGTACACGGGCGGCCTGGGCTCGTACTCGGTCATCTGCATGGTCGTGTCGTTCATGCAGATGCACCCGAAACTGCGCCGAGCCGAGATTGACGCGCGGAGAAACCTCGGCGCGCTCCTCATCGAGTTTTTCGAACTCTACGGGCGCAACTTCAACTATGACGATGTGGGCATCTCCCTGCGACGCGGGGGTCACTACTACTTAAAGAAGGAGCGAGGGTGGAAGAAGTCGCCGACGACTCACACTGGGCCGAGGGGAGGTCCCAACATGCGCGCGCAGCCGTTCCTGCTCTCGATCGAGGACCCGCAATGTCCGGACAACGACATTTCGTCGGGGTCGTACGGCATCGCCAAGGTGAAAATGACCTTGGGGGGCGCTTACGACGTTCTGCGCAGCCGGCTATTTGACCGCGCCGCGCAGATCCGGCTACGGGACCAGGTGCGGCGCGGCGAGTGGGTCGAGCGTTCCAAGCGCGATGGTATCCCCTCCACCCCCGAGGACTGGTCCATCCTTTCCGCCGTCATGGGCGTCACCAAGGAAACGCTCAAGTTCCGCTCCGCCCTCGAACAGCTGTACGAGCACGGCAGGATTGAGCGGGACCTCGAGGCGATGATACGTTTCAAGGGCACGACGCCGCGCCTGCACAACCCCCCTCCGCGGCCTGATGCGTCGGGCGTGAGCGCCGAGGAACGCGCGAGGGAACTGCGTCACGAGCGCGGCGTGTACTCGTCCGACGAGGAGGGCGAGGTGAGCGAGCGCGGCGGAAAGGACAAGCTAGCGGCCAAGGCGGCGAGCAAGCCCAACTCTGCGGCCCAGGCGAGCAACAGCAAGAGTAACGGCACGTCCAGCGCGGCATCACGCGACGCGACGCGCGCGCGTGCAGCGGAAGAAGCGCGCGCCGCGGCGCGCGTAGCGGGCTGGTCGAGCTCGGCGCTCAAGGGTCTCGACGTGCCGGACGGCACGAGCGCGAGCGGTGCGATAATGGTGGACAGCGAGAGCGAGCGCGACGACCACCGCGCCGTGAGCGTAAGCTCGCACACGACCGACGACTCGAGCGTCGTCGATTCGAGTCCCCCGCCGACGCGCGATACGCGCAGCGTCAGCGAGGACGAGGAGCTGTACTCGTCTACCGACGAGCGCGCGCAAAGCCGGTACGCTGCGCCTGGCGCCGGCACGAAGAAGCGTCGGCGGCAGAAGAAGAATGGCGCCAAGAGGACCGCCGCCGCCGCCGCCGCCAAGAGGCCCACTGACGGCGCTGCGGCCGGCGCTCCGGCTCCGACGACAAAGCTCACCATTAAAGGCGCTGCTAACTCCGCTGGCGGCAGCGGAGGGAGTACCCCCCGCCGCACGTACCCCGCCAGCGCCGGACCGAGCCGCACGACATCCCCGCCCCTCGCTATCCACGCTGCCGCCAGCGCGCCGGTCTCGCCTCGCCCGACCGGACGCGAGCGGTGGGTGCCCCGCGCCGACCGCGCGGCGTACTGGGCCTCCAAGGGCATGACCGACACGCCCGGCGACGACTCGGACTAGCCCGCTGTGTGCATGTACCTAGCTATCAGGATCACCTTGTACTGTACCTCCCCCCCTTCCGGCATGCATCGTGCCACCACCCATGTAATTCGCCCAGCTGTGGCTCCCGCAACTAAGAGTGCATTGGTCCCCCTGAATATAGTACAACTGGCATTGGCGTGGTGTGCAAGTGTCGGTGCAGGATGTGGCTAGGAACTGGCGCGGGGGGTATCTTCCCATCTCATCCGCGGATCGGGCGTCGGCCATCGGTACGTTCACGCTCGGCGCGCTCGGCACGTTCGGCGCGCTCGGTGCTCGCCGCGCTCGCGCCCTTGGCCCGTTCCTTCTCCTGGACCTTGGCTGCCGCTGCGCCCATGCCGCCGTGTGCACGCATGCGCGCCAGCAAACTCCGCGCGTACTCGACCTTGGTGATGTACTTTTCCTGCCGGTGGCGCTCCTTGTCGCTCTTGTCCTTGTCGGCAGGGCCCAGGAGAGCAGCAAGGCTCCACGTGTGCATGGTATAGTGCTTGTCAATGACCGACACGACGAGCCCGTCCGACGAGAGGATAAGCTTGGTGTGATCGTAAAAGTTGAACTGGGGTGAGCAGAGGTCGAAGAGGAGAAAGCGCCGGCACCCGCCACGCACCTGCAAAATCCCGTTTGAGAGCAAAAACAAAATCACGTTCTTTGTGCGCAGGTACTTTTCGATATACACCATGTCGGTGGTTCTCGCCGCGTCGGTCCACGTAAACTCATAGTCGCCGCAGAGGCGGCTGAGCATGTAGCTTTCAAACTTGTGCAGGAGATAGACCTTGCTCTGGAGCGCGTCTGGGTGCGCGTCGGCGACGTAGTTGGACCGCCGCTGGTGCTCGTCAATGTAGTCAAAGTGCGACTTGCCCGGGGCGAGCGCGACAGACGACGAGTCGTTAAAGTGCACCGACACAGTGCCGTCGCTCATCGCAAAGCCCATGCCGTACTTTGCGCAGTAGTCGAGCCAGGACACGACAAAGACCTTTGGCGGCGGCGGCGGTGACGCCACATCTGTAACTTGTTAGCTGTGGCCGAGCCCGCGTGCCTACCAATACGACACCCGCCGTGCTCCTTGTACGCGTTCAGCGCCGCGGTGAGGTTGTGCTCGAGCCGGTCGTACGTGTTGCCCGTTGTCGCGGGGCGGATAAGCGGGAACGCCGACGCCGACGTCGCCTGGCGCAAATTGGCCTCTCCCAGTGCCTTGCGCTGCTCCTTCCCTTGCCCCTCGGCGTCCGAGATACGCATCGCAGCCATCTCGGATACGATGCGCGCCTTCTGCGCGGCAAGCTCGCGGTCGCGCACGCCCGCAGCGTACCCCTTCCGCGGCGACGTCTCGACGCCCTCGTCCTCTTCCTCGACGACATTGTCCATCGCCGGTGGCCGGCTGGATGGTCCAGGGGGGTTGCTTCCAGCGGCAACACGCTGTGCGGCGGCGGCCGGCCCTCGCCGTACGGGACTGTGCGTGCTCTGCGCACCTGCGGCGGACAGCTTGCGCAGAAGCGACCCCTCCTTGACGCCCGCTGGCGCCTGCACGAGCGGCTGGCGCGCCGAGTTGAGCAGTGCCGAGATGGGGCTGCCGGGCTCGACGGCGGCCTTGAAGTCGCGCTCCTGCGCGAGGATAGAGGGCCCAAGTGCGTCTGGCCGGGCGGACGGCGGCGTTGTCGACGTCTCGACGCCCATGGCCCGTCTCCGCGTCGCCTCAAAGTTGCGCCGGCTCTGCGCTGCGCTCAGATGCGAAAAGTCGGGTGCGACGTCGTTGGCGCTCACGGGCACAGAGGCGGGGAACGGCCCATCAAGGAACCATGGGTGTCTAAGAATCGTGTCGAGCGTGGGGCGCGCCTCGGGGTCGGTGTTGAGAATCGACATGATGAGGTTTTGTGCCGACTCGGAGATCGCCTTGTCCTCTGGAAACTCGTATCTGTTGTCGCGGATACGCCGGTAGATCGCCTTGACCTCCTTTGTCTGGAATGGCGGCTTGCCAATGATGAGGGTGTAAAGGATCACTCCCACGGACCACACGTCCACCTCGAACGAGTGCCCGTTAACCTGGTCAAACAGCACTTCGGGGGCAATGTAGTTGGGCGTCCCGCAAATAGTTCTGTCGTCAGCTACTTCAACACTTCGTAGCTCACTTCTTGCGGTCGCCGGGGTTCTCGATCAATGCGGCGAGGCCAAAGTCGCCGACCTTGACGTTCATGGTGCGGTCGAGGAAGAGGTTACCGAGCTTGAGGTCGCGGTGGATGACGCTCATGTCGTGCATGTACTGGCATGCCCCAATGAGCTGGACAAGGAAAAGGCGCGCCTCGGGTTCGGTGTATCTCTTGCGGCGCCGCAACAGGTCCATGAGCGAGCCGTTGTCGCACAGCTCGAGCACCATGTAGACATTGTCTGCGTCCTCGAAACATTCGTCAAAGCGCACCACGTTTGGGTGCTTGAGCATCTGGTGAAGCTTGATCTCGGCCCAGAGCTGTTGTCGGGTGGCGAGTTTATAGGGACGCAAAGGACGCGCGCGACGCCGGGCGGGGGGACGCACGACGAGCAGGTGCGGTGGGGATGAGCAAGAGACCGGCGAACGCAGCGCCAATGGTGCGTGAAACAATTTCCAGGACGAAGCGGGTCATTGGTGGGAGAGTGGGAGAGTGGGCAAAAGGAAAAGTGAATGATGGCGACGACCGCATTAAGAAGATGTGGGACAGAAGCAAACACACCGTCAGCATCCCCACAAAAACGATGGTCACGAGACACCCACCTTGGTCTTGTTTCGCTTCGTCCGGATACTGCTCTTGTTAACCACCTTGATTGCCTTGTGGTCTTGCGCGTCGTCCAAGGCTTCGTACACGCGAGCAAAGCCGCCCTGAAGTTAGCACGGCAGGCTCTCACGGCCACCGCTGCTCGAACTTGGGGTGGCTGGTCCAAATGACACGGAGTCGCACACAGCGGCGGCGCGGTCTTCAATCTCCAATACACAAAGAAGACGTCACAAGATATGCCAGCACAACACTCCTCTTCTCCACGAGCCAACACTCACCTCGCCGAGAAAGCCGATACGGCGATACGCCACGCCCTTGCCCTCGTCAATGATGACCTGTGGAGGACGGGCATGTTCGCGTTTCTTCGGTGCCTCTTTTGCCTCCTTTCCGTCTTTAGCAGCCGCAGCGTCTTTGTCGTCTGCAGCGGGTTTGGGTGCGGGCTGGGGTGCAGGAGCGGCGTCCTTACGCCGTTCACGCTCGCGCTCGCGCTCGTCGCGGAGTTGACGTTCGAGCGCCCGCTCATTCTCGCGGGCACGCTCATACTCTTCCCGCCCGGCACCAGCATTAGCAGCGGCGGCGGCCTTTTTCGGGCTCGTCTTGGGGAAGGGGACGCTGGGGAGGGTCGGGGCGACGATACGCGGGGCGTGCGAGACGGGATAAGCCGACGAGGAAGGGTACGACGACGGCGCGCGCGCGCGCGGGACATAGGCGTCGGCGCCCATGACAAGGTACGCGGGTTGCGTGCGTTCAAATGCCGCGGGAGGCGTAGAGGATAGGTGCTAGGAGCTAAGAGAGAGACGTAGAGGAGCAAGGTTGGGATGGGATGTTGACGTTGTGGGTTTACACAGGGAGTTGTTGTGTACGCTTGCCCGATGTGATGTTTTGGTCCGATTTGGTTCCGCAAAAGCATTCGCGTGAGTTCACCCAGGGCCACGCCCACCCAAATTGTCCGCATTGGGTGATTTGGCTCGGCAGTGCAGTACAGGTGCATACTGTGCCGTGCTTATCGTAAACGAAGGGCTGCACAACTCGGGGCAGAGCGAGTGCTGGCTCAAGCTAGACATATCATTGCGACGAGTACAATGGGGCACGGGGAGACAGCGTAGAGCGAAGGTTACGCCTAACGGTTTGGATCGGTATTGCCGCTTCCTGTCGCGGCGACTTGCGTGCGGGTCGACGGCAAGGGGGGAGCAAGCTCGCTGCTGAGAGCATAATTACGTGCAACGGCGTTGTGGAGGGAGGAAAGCTGGGCGGCGAGGGCGTTGTGGGCGGTCCGAATCTCGGACATCTGGGTCCTCTGTTGGTCTTGAACGGCGGATATGGCAGCGTAGGCGCGGTCGACGCCGACTCTGACACTCTCGATGCCCACTTCAAAGGTAGCCTTTTCTCAGAGGGTCGCTCGAGGGGACGCAGGATTGGAGTACGCTCCACAACACAAAAAACACGCTGCAGTACAGCGATACAATGGCAAGCACACCAACTATCGTCAGCCGTGCTTCCGCGCGTCCTTACACAGGTTGTGAAAGTCAACATACAGTGACTGCGTCGTTGGCTGCTTACTGTACTTGCTCGGGCATGCCAGAGATGTTGCGCAGTCAAAAGATGCAGAGGTGCAAGTAGGAGGAGACAGTGCGACCGCTGGAAGGCTCGACTTATAAGTGCTGCACTGTAATGGGGACAAGTGAGGCAGGCGCTTGTGAGACAGGTCCTTGCTGCTGGCGGGTAAATCGCCTTTCCGTCTGGCGCCAGTAGAGGTGTTCGCGGTAGTGCAAAGAGAATATGATAAGTAGCATATATCAGGAGCGGAGCATTGGTTGGTCTGGTGTGCACAAGTATTGCTCGTCCGCGTAGGCTATGGACCCGATAGCGCGCGCATGGGCATGACCCAGGTTTGTCATCTTCGAGCTATCATTTTTTTGTCTCTATCAAGCTGGGACTTTGAAATCCGCAGATAGCGGCTGTAAAGCTTCCAGATAAAGGTGTGTGTGGCGCTACGGGGCGAAGCATTGGCAGAATGTAGTGAGTGTTGGGAAACCAGATGGATAACATTGAGGCATACTGGACGGTTGAGAGTGTGGCGATAGGCACGTAAATCGTTTAGTTTAGTTTCTGAGGAGAACAGCCGGTGATGGCCAAGGCTCAGACGCGATTGAGGGTCTCGTCGATGGCATCGACCCGCGCCCGCAGCAGAGCAATGTCCTCGCTCTGCGTGAGCGATTCGGAGGAACGGGAGCCTCTAGCGATCGCCTGTGAGAGGAGACTGGCGTCGCGCGCAAGGCGGTCAAGTATGGAATGTAGCGTCGATTCAGCGGACGTCGGCGTTGTGGTCATATTCGTAGTTGTGCTAGTGTGTCTCTGGGACGTGGGGGCTATGAAAGGCAACATCGGGGGAAAAGTGATAGTTGTGGCCCTGGTCGTGGTCGTGGTTGTTTCTGTCGTCGTGCCGTCGGCCGTCTTGACAGTCGTCACCGCGGTCGTTTCGGACGTCGTCACTGTTGTCGCGCGCCGTAGGAGAATCACCCAAACTGCCACAAAGACAAGCACTGCGACGAAAACAAGCCAATACACCGCCGCCGGGGACGCTGTGGTTTCTGTGGGCAATTCGTCGCCAGCCAGCGGGAGAGGCGCGACGTGGGATACCACCACATTGCACACCAGAGTTGTGTCCACCGCCGTGTCCACCGCCGTGTCCACCGCCGGGTCCACCGATGCTGGCGGCTCCGCCGCACTGCTCTCCGGCTGTGTGGCCACTGTTGTTTCCACCGATGCTCTACCTGCCATGTTCGCCTCACCAAAGCCAAACCAGCGTAGAACGTAAGCAACTATCTGTACAATTAAGTGACACGCGACTAGGGTACTGTACCTACCATGTATACCATGGAGATGGCAAGGTAAAGCGCTACAAAGAGTCCACCCCCTTCATGGCGTTAGCTCGTCGTTTGAGGGATTGCAACGTACAGCTTGGCCCGTTCTCCTCGACTTTCGGGGGTTCCTCAGTCTTACTGTACTTGAGGCCAGCCTCGTTAGGGGAAACCGAACGTTCGTACATCGGGCGGTACACAGGCTTGTACCTTGCCGGAAACGAGTCTGAGTATGAGTCGTAGTCCGTGTCCATTGCTGGGTTTCCAGTCGAGTCGAACTGGTATTGAGAGAAGGTCAAAGGAGAGTACAGGAAGAATTGACAACGTGAGAAAAAGTAGACTCTATGCAGCATCAGAAGTGAAGATGGGGCGCTGTGAGAAGGCTCTGAGGAAGCGGCATGAGAGCATGAGAACCGTGAGTGCGAGGGCGCATACACAGATTCACAGCACACAAAGCAACGACAGTGTACACAATACTCCTACATGCTGATTGATACTGTTCCTATGCAACTTGGGCGGATATGCAGATGGATGATGATGAGGCGCGTGCGGGCGTGCTCGAGCACGCACGACACGCGCAGATGACGCCCGCCTAGTCGCGGCCCTTTGTCTTGAGGCCGCCGAGCATCTTGGCGAGGGACGAGATCTGGCCCTTGAGTTTGGGCTTGTTTGGTGACGTCTCGGGGGAGGCCGCGACGACGGGCGGCGGCGGCGGAGGCGCCGCAGTGATAGTCGCGAGGGACGTGCCGGACGACGCAGCGGGGAACGTGGGTTTCTCCGGTGCTGTGGGGGTGGTGCTCGTCGAGCTGCCCGAGGCCGGGGGGATGACGAGGGGTGCGGGCGGCGTGGGGGACGACGGAGCGTCGAATTCGAACAGGTCCGATTCGGGGATAGGCGCTGGCGCCGACTTGGTCGGGTCGAATTCGCCGCGGGGGTGCGTGCGGATCCGGTCGCGTTCGCGCCGCGGCGGCCGGTCGTGCGTGACGTGTAGAGGCGTCTTGGACGCCGCACCGGGCATAGGTACTGACGACGTCGGCGGGGCCCAGCGCCCACCGGCGCGCTCGCGGTCGGCTCTGTCCCCGCGCCGCTCGTCGCGCGGGTGTCGCGGCGGTCCAGCGAGTGGGGATCCACGCTGTGCGGCGGCGCCAGCGCGGCCGGAGAGGTGTGACGGACGGCCAAACGCGCCCATCGGTTCCATGCCCATCCCGCTCGTGAGCGCCGCGGCCGCGAGCGCCGCCTGGCGCGCACGCGACGACGAGTCCTCGGTATGCCGCCTTGACGACGCCGACGAGGCCCGAGAGCCATCTTCTCTGCCACTGCGTTTCGCAGCCTCGCGCTCGCGTTCCCGCTCGCGCGCAGGCCGGCGCCAGTCGTCGTCCTCCGGCCCGTTGCCGTTCGACGAGCTCGTCGCGCTCGATGCCGCCGTAACTGTACTGCTTGCCTGGGACGAAAAGCCCGAGCTCGTCGCCGACGTGTCGCGCCCAACGGCGGACCGCGTCAACAGGTCCTTGTGCGCCTGGTGCTGAAGCTTGGCTGGCGCCGACCAGCCGCCGTCAGTCTCGCGCTCGGCCACGCGGCGCGCGAGCGCCTCGAGTTGCGGATTGCCTTTGGACATGGCGAGAAAGTCCTTCCAGCGCGACTTGCGACCTGACGCGGCCTGTTGTGGCGACATGCCAAGAGGCGGAAAGTCCTCGATGCGCTTGGGGTCGAAGGGCTTCTTGTTTGACAGATCGCGCGCGAGTTCCTCGGAAGCAACGACCAGCTCGGCAAGGAACGCATCGCGCTCCTCCTTGGTCGTGTCGTCCTCCTTGGCTGCCGCGATCGCAGCCTGCGCCGCTTTGCCCTTGCGCACACCGCGCTTCCGCCGCTTGCCATGGTTGAGCGACTGCTCGTCGGCGTCACGCTGCCCCTCGCCATTCTCCGCGTCACCGTTTTCCGTCTCGGCGCGCTCGCGCTCGCCGTCTTCGGCATCGCCGTTCTCCATGGGTTCGGGCGACACGACCGTGCTCATGTCGGTGGGTGTCGGGTGGTCGTCCACCGTGGTGGCTGAGCGTACCTCGTCCGGCTCGAGGTCGGGCGTCGGTGCTGCTTGTCCAGCGTTCGCGAGCTCGGAGGCCGGAGGAAGCGACGACAGACTGGGCACGCCGTCTGGCTGCTGCTGCTGGTGGCGCGGAGCCGCGGGAGGGGGAACAGGAGGAGGAGGCACCGGGGGCGGGGCCGATGGCGGAGCCTTGAGGATCGACGACTGCACCGTCGACGCAAGGGCCGACGCAAGAGCGCTCTTCTGCTTGGGCTCGACCGGAATGGGCGCCTTGGTGAAGAGTGCCTTGTCCATGCCCTGGGCCTGCTTGCGGTTCTCGAGACGAGCCATCTTGAGATGATGGATGGCACGACGGCCGCCGATCATTTCGGGCAAGTTGCGGATCCACTGCCCGAGCTCGCGCGCAGACACACGGTCCTCGACCTCGATACACATGACGCGCTCGGCCAAGTACGTCGCGACCTCCTTGCCTATGCCGGTAAACTTGGACAGGAAGAAGGCGGTGGGGTCGGCCATGAACGTGTCAAAGTTGCCGTCACCTTCGGAAGGGTCCTTCCAGGGGTTACGGTGGAAGAGCATGTTGACGAGCACAATACCGAGCGACCACACGTCGGCTGGCGCAGGTCTATAGGTGGGCCCGAGATTGTTGCGACACTCATACGACATGTATGGCTTGGAACCACACTCGACGTCGCCCGATTCCTCGTCCGTCGTCGCCAGGCCAAAGTCGGTGAGTTTGACGACGACTTTGCGCTTGGCCTGTGGGCCAAAGTCGGGTCGCTCCTCCGACTCCTCCTCGGTGACTGTCTCGAGCTCGACCGAGTCGCAGCAGATAAAGTTCTCCGGCTTGATGTCGCGGTGGGCGACACCCGCGTCGTGGCACACTGCGACGGCCTCGCACATTTGCGAAAACATGGAGGCGATCAGGCGCAAACGGCGCGGCGTGAGCAGCGTGTTGGCAGAAAAGTCGGACAGTAGTGATGGCGTGGGCGGGGTTGCGGCGTACGAAAAAGACGACCCGCCGTTGTGGTGCGCGAACAGAAGCGACGCGGGCGATCCGCTGAACGCCGACGAGCCAAAGCCGTTTGGCGAGAAGGCGCCGGGCGAGTTGGAGTACGACCCGCCGGCAAAGTTGCTCGGGAACAGCTGCGAAGACGAGAAGGGGATCGACGACGACGATAGACGCGACGAAGACATGATGTCCATGCCGCGCTCGCGGTGATCGGCACCTGGGAGGCGCGCGTAGGCTGGTGGTGGGGATGCGTCACGCGAGCGTTCCAGCCAGTAGAACCTGCTGTCAGCGTCGTTAACCAAGGCTACTCACAAGTCCTCGCCCGGGCAAAGCTCGAGCATGAGAAAGAGCCAGTTCTTGGTCTGGAGTGTGTCGTGGAGGGTGACAATGTTCTGGTGGATGGGAAGGGAGAGGTGGATGTGGGCCTCGAATAATTGCGTTTCGAGCTGTTCTTCCTCGAGGTCGTGCTTGGACAGACACTTTAGAGCAAACTCGCGTTTGCGACCACCGAGTTCGCGGACGAGGTAGACGACAGCGTACGACCCCGACCCAAGCTGGCGGACGACTTCGTACGTGCGCATCTTGCGCTCCTGTGCAGGTTGGCGAGCCCGGCCCGCCTGGCTGCCGTCGCGGCGTAAGGGCAGGTGCACGTCGCCCTGTGCGCCGTTCATGCGGCCAACGGCGGGCGTGATAATGTCGCCCTCAAACTCGATGCCCTCGCCAAACTCCATGCCGATGCGGAGCACATCAGCGACGCGGTCGGCGTCAGATGTCGCTGTCCAGCTTCGCTGCTGGGCGTCCGAGTCGTCGTCAAACGTGAACACGTCGGTCGACTCGTCCGCATCGAGCATGATGCCGCCTGTTGGCTGCCAGTCGTCCATGTCGTCTACGCCCGGCGCCCAGGCAGCGGCCGGCGCAGGCGCCAGAGGGGCAGGCGCTGCTGGGCCCTCGCTGCCCTTGGGTGTTGGCGACTTGCTCGGCGTGGCGGACGTCGACGCTGCGTTCCCGTCGGGAAGGACGTTCTTGCTCCCGCGGGGCGTGCGGGAGCGTGAACGTGAGGAGAGAGAGATGGAGACAATGGCGGCCGAGTTGCGTCGCGAGCGTGGAGGAAACTCGCCTGGAGGGACGTGAGGCGAGTCGCCTGTCGGTGCCAGCTCGCCGCCAGGGAAGAATGCTACGGGATGCTGTTGTAGCTGCGGATCGGCAGAGCCCAGCGATGGACTCAAGACGGGCAGAGCCGCGCCGGCTTTGCCGTGCATGAAAGTAGCGGCGACGGGTGACGTCGACAACAGGGGCGTGCTGCCCTGCGGGCTAAAACCAAACACAGTCTGGGTAAGACCGTGTGAACTGCTGCCGGCGGCATGCGTATCGTCAATCTCTAGGGGTTGATGGGCCGTTATACTTGGGAGGCGTGATGGTGTCGATCTCCGTGGCCCACCGTACGGTCGTGGCGACGGCGTGCGGTCAAAGTGTGCTGTCCTGCCTGGCGACAGCGCCGCTGGCGTCGACGGCGACTCGGCCCCGCTTGTGCGCATGGCGGGGGGAGGCGTGTGGGTGTGGGGTGTGGGTGGTTAGGCGAGGAACGGGGGATGAGAGGAGGGAGTGGGAGCCGAGCCCACTGTCACGACGGACAGCTCGGCACTGTGGGTGGACCAGCGGATGCGGGTATGTGTGAGTGTGGTGTATGTTGTGTCTAGGACGTGTCGGTTAGAGCAGTCGTGCTCGAGCGTGCGGTCGACGGCCTTGAGCGACGCCCGCACCTGCGATGTGTTGCCAGTCGTTGGGGTCGGAAGCGGTGGAATGCAAGCAAGCGAGCCGAGCGGAAGTGAGTGCGTGAGAGTTGGGGGGTGCGTGTTGGCGTTGTTGCCGTGGTTGCCTCCGAGTGACGCAGGGATGGCGTGCTGGCGCGCTATGTCTGCTCCGTCACCGTCGCGGTCGTCGTCGTCGTACGGCTGCTGGCAACGTATTGCTGCTGCGAGTTGATGAGAACACGGAGGACGAAGCAAAAATTGGGCGCACAGGCCTAGCCAGCCTTGATGTTTTGAGGGCCTGCCTGTGATCGAGAACGCGGACGCTCACGAGGGCCAGCCGAGTCACTGCACCCGTTGCCTGTGACGACGCGGTCGCTCACAATCAATGCAACGGCGAGCCTGGGAACACTGATGGCGTCCTGATTGTCGTAGAAGCTGATGTGCGCTGCCAAAACGCGACCTGATTGTAGTGGAGATCACGTCGGCCAAATCTGGCGTCGATGTGTGTGTGGGTGTGTGCAAGAGGGGGGGTGTGTGTGTGTGTTCGTGACGCGCGCGAGCGTTTGTTACGAGTGGCCGGCCGGGGTCACTGAATCGGGTGCGTTGGTATGCAATGGACAAGTTGTCGGTGCGGCGTGTGTGAAGATGGTATACAGAAAGGGTGGTAGGCAATGACTCGTGCTGGTTGTGGTGGCTGCTAGTTGTTGGTGGCCCGAGTCGCTCGGTGATGGGATGTGGGACAGCCAGCTGATGATGGGTTTGCTGCGTTGCTACGCGCGGAAAGGGTTTGGTCCGGAGCCAGGGGACGCAAGTGTGGTACACAGGACACGGAACAGAGGGCCAGGCCCCTCACTCTCTCTTGTCCGCCGCAACGAGCGCAACGGCGGAGTCAGGAGCGCAACGGCGGAGTCAGGAGCGGAGCAGGAGCGCAGGAGAGCCCCACAGGTATCCACCTGGAATGAGGAGATGGAATATGGTCCGAGCTTGATTAGGGAGGGGACGTAGAGGGGAGTGGGGGGCGTGCAGCGCGTGGTGCGGGCGCCAAGACGTAGCGCTGGGCCGGGTTTGCCGTCGAGCCAGAGTGGCAAACCACGTTGCTGGGGTCACAAAATTATACGAGACGATGTGTCTGTGGAGAGAGAACGAGAGTGTTGACGTGTAGTGTACAGACGACGACGAGGAGGTCAGAAGAGAGGAGGTGTAGCTGTAGCTGTCGCGGCAACACCCGCCTGCAACACGTTGGCGGTGATTGCGAGTGGTCAGCTGGTCACCTGTTGCACCTGTTGCACCTGGGTACCTGGCTGTGTTAGATTAGGACCCCACCACACAGTGGCCACACCCTCCCACCCCACGGCACTGTTCCTGGCTTTTACTGGGGAAATCTCTGCGCCATGCTACGTGCTGCATGCTTCATGCTTCAGTGGGGCGGCGCGGGCGGACACGCTCGCGTGGCGTATCGAGTCAAAGTATGCATCAAGGACGGCGCCGGACGGCAGCGGCGATTACGATACATGTGCTCGGTGTGGTATGTGCTGTAATGCTTTGCCCGTTTGCCCGCTTCACCGAAGGCTTACACCCACAACTGTCGGCATTGGGCGGTGACCTCGCGACCTCGGCCCCCGCTCGTCACCACGAGTTGGCTCCACGGCCTCCGCAAGCGACCGTGTCGAGTATCCCTTCCACTTGCAGGCCAGGGCAGAAAATAACCTGCTGCCGCCCCTAGCCGGTTCGCCGGTCCGATAGGGACGGCCGTCTTCTGGGCCTATGGCGGCGCCTTGTCTTGTTCTGTAGCAGGGCTCCATGCTCGCGGCGGAGCAAAGTAAAACCCACATGTGCACGCTCGGCCTGAGGTCGTGTGCAGGCTCTGGGCTCCACCTAGACCACCTGGCATCCGCTGTCAGGCTCGCCTCGCCGCTGCCAAGACATGCAAGACGCAAGACATGTGTACACCATCAGGCTCCGCACGGCGTATGCTTGCTCGGCCCTGCAACTTATCGGCGCAGCGCAAGGCACACGGACTGCATGACTCATGTTGGTGTGTCCTGGTGGCTGCGTTGAGATAGCTAACTAGCGGCGGTGTGGCGTCAATAGATCTCATTCGGTCACTTGGCCTATACAGCGTCTACTCGAGTCGACGCGACCCTTTTCCACCCAAACCAAACCACAACTTTGTTCGTGATCACGAAATCTGGAAATGCATTACAGCTAGAGTGCTAGTCCGCAGCACGGCGCACGCCCCCCAATCTAGATAGATTAAACAATGGTGTAGCCCGTAGACCGAGGGCAACGACCTGCGCGGCAGTTCCGATGCCCCGAACTCCCTGGACGTTCGGATCCAAACGTGATTGCTGCGCTGCCCAATCCCACGGGAAAAGGCTGTTGCTGTCTAACTCTGACTCAGGCTCGCTATGCGGTCGTTTAATCTTGTAAACTGCCAAACATGAGGGTGGCTACGGGTATCACGTGCGCACACCTAGGCGTGTCGAGACGTCGACTCGTCGTTCCTTGCCGGCCAGACCCGAGCGGCCTCCTTGCTCTTGACGTACGTACGCAACACCGTTTAGTAGTCGTAGATTCCAGTTCCAGAAGGGGAAAGAACCCGTGTGCCTGCGTCGTACCCCCACTTTCACTGCACCATGCTTGTTACGAAAAGTCCGAGACCACGTTGGTCACTGTGCATGCGCCACGGGCCACACGCGCCGCCACTTGCACCCACATGGATCGCCCGTGCCGCCAGCGCTGAGCGCTATTGCCGCACACCTGCACCGTGCGACGACGTGTGCACACACGACTCACGGTGCATGTTTCCACCGTAGCGCACGTAGCTGTTCCGGTTCCGCGGTTCCTATTCCACCGATCCACCGACGACCCTCGCGACCCTCGCCTAACCCTGCTGCGAAGCAATCTTAAACGATGTGACCCCTCTGCGGTCACTTCGGTCACTGCGGCGGTCACGGCGGTCACTGCGGTCAGTGCGCGATCGCACGCCACGCGCGACCGCGCGACCACGCGTGCGCGTACACGCGTAGCGCTATCCTCGTGAGCTAATGCAATAGTGCCATACGACTTTGGCGCAAGGTTGGACTAGTGGCACACGACATTCTGGCTGCTGCGACAAGGTGAAACAGTTTATTGAGGGTATGATCGTGAGATATTCATGGTGATACAGAGGGCGAAAAGACAAGAGCTCTCTTCACACCACGCGCGGGCGCAAGTTCTGTGATGTGCTGCCGCTGGCCGCTGGCCTCAGGCGGCACATGGTCTCTACTACTAATGGTCTATCCGAGACACCACCAAATGTCCACGTCCACGTCCACCTCACACAAAGCTGTTGCCCTTCCGAGTCTTGCCGAGGTGGATAATGTTAAAGGTCAAGCAGAACAGCATGACGCCGAGGCCGTAGATACCCAGCGCCAGGGCAGCCCACTTGGTCATTCCGCGCTCTGCGCGGTGACGACGGAAATAGAACTGGCGTCAGCCCAGGCAGGCCAAATACAGACACAACTCACGAATCCGGGAAGGATAAAGCTGATAATGGTCGAGCCGGTCGAGCCGACAAAGCTCAGCACTGCGGTCAGCCGTGCCCGCCGGCGCCCGTGCGCACGCCACGTGCAATCACTCACCGACATCGAGCTCGTCAACGAGGAAAGCAATGATGTAACCAGTCGTGACAATACCAATGGTGAAGCCAATGTACTTCTTCATGGGCATCTCAGCGGCCGGCGTGCCGTGGGCGGCGTCGCCGACCTTGGGCATGAGCATCTCATTCTCATTACCACTGATGCCCGAGTCGGACGCCCCGTCCTCGTCGTCGTCGTACTCTTCCTCGCTCTCTGGCGCTTCCTGGGGAAGCAGCTTGTGCTTCTTGCCCTTGATGATGCCCGACGTCAAGAGGTACAGGCACGAGCGACACGGGAGGGCCTGTAGCGGGTACGACAGACCGACAAGCAGCACAATGCCGAGTCGGCCGATCGCGACGGTCATCGACTCGGGCGGGTACATGGCGATAACGTTTGACCCAACTTTCGATCCAAAGGTAAGGTAGCCGACGACGCCGAGCTGTTGTCAGTTGGCCCGGCGCGACCAGCAGACTCACCACTTCGTAGACACCGGCCGCAGACAGAATAGACGACGAGATGACGACATTCATGCGTGCCTGCGTGCGGTCCTTGAGCTCGTTGTAGATGGGGAAGAGCTGCGGTCAGCGATCTACGTGTCTGGCTTTGGCCACCCACGTTCTGGGCACAGGTGAACGCGAACACCTGGACAGGGAACGACGCGAGCGTGCTGGTGCCAAAACGGCCCATGACGATCTCGCCACGGTTCGGGTCTGGGCCCTTGAGGAAGTACCACCCGACGACGACAATAACCATGTAGAGGACGGAGAGGAGAGCAATCTGGCTGGTGAAGCGCAGGCTGTCGAGCGTGCGCATGAACGACAGCGGGACGATGATGACCATCGAGAGCATCAGCCAGAACGTCGACGATAGCAGCATCGAGTCGGGGTCAATCGTCGTCTTGAACACGTGCGCAAACGTCTGGCACACCTGGGGCAGCAGGGTCTGGCGTCAGCGTCGCGCGCGTCGCGCCGCGTTACCTTGCAAATAATGAGGTATGAGACGGACACGCCAAAGCACTTGATCGCAATGGCAAACTGGTGTGAGCTGGCAGCGACGGGGGTGGGATCAACTCACGTCAAAGAGGCGGAGTACCCAGCCTTTACCAAAGGCCAAGCGGGCGACCTCGTTGAAGCTGGCCCTACGGCCCTCGTCGCCGGGTTTCTTTCCGACAAGCTCGGCGCAGCGCGACAGGAGCCAGAGGCCAAACATGGCCGTGGACGCGGAAAAGAGGCACGAGACGATACCGGGGATCATGCCCATGCTAGCGAACGCCGAGGGGAAGGCAAGCGCGCCCGAGCCGATAATGGTGTTTGCGAGGTTGGAGAATGACGAGAGGATGCTGGCGCCTGGTGGGTCGTGGGCTGCGGCGCGCGCGACGCGGTGCTGCCGTCGGCGCGTACGTGGTGAAGGGCCTGTCATGGCGCCACGGCGGATATCCCCTGTTGGGGTTGGTATATGTACACCACCAACGTGATGTTGATGTGTTGTGGACGACGTCGAGCCGTACGTCGTCTGTGGCATCAGGTGGCAAAGTGCACAAGCGGATCGGTGTGGCGTTCAAGCCAGAGCACGGGCACGGAGCGCAACTGGTGGGCGCAGGGGGCGGGACCTGACTGTAAACTATGGGCCCAAGTCTTGGCGGCCGACGCGGTTGGTGCTATTGGTAGCAAGTCGAAAATAAAAAAACACAGTGGCTTTAAACACGACACAACACTGGCTCACAGGACGTGATGCTGTATACACAAGGTAGTGATGGACAGTGAGGAGATGGGCTGCTCGAGTGATGGGATGGTGACAGGAGATGCAAGCGACGCACGACAATGACCACACCATGATCACGCAGCACCTGTCACCTTCCCCCACTGTAGAAGGGAGCTCCGCGCGGTCCCCCGGCCAACGCCGTCGCCACCCAACACGGCACGGGATAAATTAGGAATAATCACAAAAGACTGATACCTGGGTGTTACATAATATCATGTCGTAATAGCGCAACTGACTTGTTCTTTGGATGTAAACAAACAACAAACACGGTGGAATAAGGAGAGTGTAGCAACAGCTACCTCGTTTGACAACACCTCTTGCACATCTCTAACACCGTTACTTGATCGACAGTTTGTAACCTTTGAACCTTTGGTCCACGCGCACGAGCCGGCCCACTCTTCAGCAGCATGAGGGAGGTGTCGCCAGACGTCGAGACCAGCCCCGTGCTGGGGACGCTGTACCACGTCAAGCGCCGAACGGGCCAGACCGCATCGGTCATTCCGTGCAATGCAGAGCGCGTGACGTTTGGCCGCGGCTACGAATGTGACATTCGCCTGTATTTTGAGGACGTGTCCAAGCTGCACGCGGCGATCGAGTTTGACCTCGACTCGGGGGTGGTGAGTGTGCCGACGATCGTTGTTGACACTGTTTTGCTCACCCACAGGCGAGCCTGATCGTCCACGGCAACCATGGACTAGTACACACTGCTGCTAGTTCCAAACCCTCTAAATACCTCCCTCCCGCCATTATCACTCTTGCCGACGGCGATACGTTCCAGATACGCAAGAAGATGTTCAGGTTCGAGTATGGCGACCCCGTCCCGGCGAGCTATGCGTCACCAGCTCGGACTGGCGCCAATGACGCCGCACCGTCCCCGTTACGACCACGACCGTCCCACCGCCTCTCTATAGTTCCACAGGGTAAGCGCTTTATGCCGTCCCCCGCCAAGCACGCCACACCGCGCAAGACGCCTGGCAAGTCGGGCTTGAGCAACGAGGTCGCCCCGGACGAGGAGGAAGAGGAGGACGGCCCGCTCATGTTTGACGAGCTCCTTGACGTGGCTGAGGGCGACGAGGGCGACAAGGTCTACCTCGAGAAGGTGGACGATACTGTAGGTTTGCCTTGTTTGTCAACAAGCTCACCACAGCCCATCTTTAACCACCCGTTTATGACGCCGCAGCCCAAACGTCGGCTGGAGATGCCCCACACCTCCGCTAAGCCACGCACGCGGACCCTGCGGTTCGAGGGGGAGCAGGTGAATGAGCCCGAGGCCGAGGCCGACGGCGAGCAGGAGCCTGACCAGGATGAAGACGCAGCAGACAACGACGAGAGCGACGAGGAAGTGGCCGTGCCGATCCAAGGCCCAACGACGCCACACACGCCGCAAGTTCCGTCTCCGCTTCGCAGTGTGATGCGCCCCAACTCGGCACCTCGAGGCACATCCGACTCGCTCCGTCGCGCGCTGCTCGTCCGGTCAGCGCGCAAGGCATGGGAGCAGTCCCAGCCGGAAGGTCTCGACCGAGAGATTGCAAACGGGCACGTCGCGGTGCGCCGGCGTCGATCGTCGAATAGCAGTGGCCGGCGCAGCGCGAGCACGTCGCCGCGCGAACCTCCCCCAGTCTCCGACTCGGACTCTTCGTCCGACGCCGCGTCGTCTGATGACGACAAGGAGAACGCGCCCCAGCTGCAGTGGGTGTACGAGAATGGCCGCGGCGAGCTATCGCATCTCGACCACCTCGACGATGATACCAGCGTTGGCTCCTTTGATATGGATCTCTCGATTGTGGGTGTTGCCGAAAGCATTGAGCTGACCTCAGCCCGGACAGGGTATTATAAACTTTGACGCGCCGGGGGATGCGTCGCTTAGTGACAGCGACGAGTACGATGACGACGATGACGACGACGAGGACGATGACGACGGTGACGAGGAGGAGGAGGAAGAAGAGGAAGAAGAAGAAGAGGAGGAGGAGGTAGAGGAGCTGGAGGTGGATTTAGAGGAGGAGGAATCCCTCAGCGTTGCCAACACGTCCCTGCCCGAGCAGGAGGACGCACCCGCTGCGGCCGACATCTCGAGCGACATCGACGACGAGGTTGACCAGTCGCAGGTCGTCGCGCCTCGGGACCTGTCGCCATCGCCGACTCCGTCCCCTGTACTCCCGAGCCGTTTCTACACGCCCCAGCCGCCGAAGCGCAACGACTTTGGCCCCGCACGCATGTCCCTTGCGGGCATTGGCGGGCCGGCGGTGCGTTTCCACGCCGAGGAGGCGCCAGTGTCGCCGTTCTTAACGACCGGCATGCGCATTCCCGCCACGCCCAGCCGCCTCGGCAAGCCCGTGCGTCTGCAGTATCCCACCCCGGCTGCGAAGGAGGAGGCAGAGAAGTTTGAGGACGAGGACCACGCCGAGGAAGAACAGGATGCCAGTGAGGAAGACGACGAGTCTCCCGCGCCCACAAACACCGTCTCCGCTCCTGCGAGCTTCTTCCACACGGCCCCTTCCGCCGACACTGCCGCTCCGCCCGCAACACCCTTCAAGACCCCAGTTAAGGGCGGTGGCCTGACGCAGGAACAGCGCGAGGCCCTCGCCACGCCGCTGGCGCTGCCCACCGCGCCTGAATCAGGTTTCCGCGACGCGCAGCGGCCGATGACCACGCCGCGCCGCCGCGCCTTCCCTGACGTTGAAGACGGCCCGCGCACGCCGTACACGGACATCAAACGGCGTCTTGGCGGGCTGCGGCAGAACCTGCAGAGCAGCGCGAAGAAGCTTGGTAGTGAACGCCGCGCGTCCGTGGCGTTTGCAGACAGCCCGACGCGCGATGCGCCAGCGCCGCCACCTGCGTCGGGCCTGACCCGCTCCTCGTCGTTCACCTTAGGCAGTATCCGGCGGCGGGGCATGCAGCCCGCGCCACGCGTGGACCCGATCGACGAGGGCGACTCGGAGAGTATGCCAGCTACACCTACGAACAAGCTCGCCGCGGCGGCGGTAGAGGACAAGACGCCGCGGGACCTCGTCGCGGCGTCCGAGGCGCGTCACACGCGTCGCCGGTCACTCCCGTCCCCATCCTTTGCCGGGTTACGCGACATGCTCAAGAGCCCAAAGGTACCCAAGACGCCGAGCGTCGCTGGCGTGCGCGAGTTATTCAAGTCGCCTAAGAACAGGGAATCCAAGTCGCCTGAACCTCAGACGCCCGCTTACGACGGTATGCGCCATCTCCTCGCCGAGCCCAAACCGGCCCGTTCTCCCAGCTTCGCTGGCGTCCGCGACCTCTTCCGTGCGTCCCAGCCTGTCCCACCCACACCCGCCATGTCCGGCGTGCGCGAGATGCTCGCTGAGCCCACGGCGCCGCCCACACCCGATCTCGAGGGTATCGCGAGTATGTACCCCGAGCCAGAGCTGCATCTCGAGGAGGACAGGGGTGAGACGGAGGCGGAGGAGGTTGCCGAGGAGCCGGCGGAGAACGAGCCCGAGCCGGCGGAGGAGACGGACGAGCCCGAAGTCGCCGAAAAGACCGTTGCCTCCGCACCCGCAAAGCCAGCCAAGTCTCGTCTGCCCACGCGCGCGTCCACGCGCTCGGCCGCGGGCTCGACCTCGCGCACACGCCGCAGCGCCACCGCTGAGGTCGAGGCCGAGTCGGCCCCGGCGCCAGTGACACGCACACGTACCCGCGCCAAGGCGACGGGCGGCGACACCGAGTCCAAGTCTGAACCTGTCCGGCGGACGCGCGGCAAGGTGGCGGAGGACGCCGATACCGAGTCCAAATCTGAACCTGTCCGTCGCACGCGCGGCAAGGCAGCAGAGGAGGACATTCCCGCGGCGCGTACGCGCGCGCGGTCACGCACTGTCGAGCCAGAGGAGACCAAGCCCGAGGCCGAGAGTAAGGCCCCGCCTGCGCCCGCGCGCCGCTCACGCCGCGTGTTAGGTGACGCGGAGGAACAGGCCGCGCCCAAGCGTTCGACCAAGGCTGAGTCTGCGTCGTCCCGCTCGCGCACGGCGGATAAGGAAAACAGCGCGACGCCCGACCCCGACGTTGCCCCGCCACGCACGCGGGCCCGTAAAGATGCACCCGCAGCGCGTAAAGAGTCTACCCTGCCTGTATGCGTTACGCGGAGTCGCAAAGCCTAGTATAATTGTATCATAGTTGGTTCATGTATGCTTTGAACCTGGCGGAGTGAGCCGTGTTAAGAGTGCGCGGCAGTGCCACTCGCCCAATGCCGAGAATGTGGGCAGGGTGCGAGTTGGGGTGAGTTGGGGCCCTGGGTGACACTCGGGGCGGAGTTAGCCGGACGAGCCCCCTCTTTGTCATCACGGCTCAACATCGCCCAACACCTCGTCGTCAGTCTTCCATCCCGTTCTCTCCAACACCCACTCCGCATACACCACAAGCACCATGCAGGGCCTCATGAACGGCGCCGACTGCTCGGCGGGGAGCAACCCGCTCAACCAGGTGATGAAGCGCGAGGGTGTCGACAATTCGCTTATGCGCGTGAGTACGAGTCGCCACTGCTACTCCACGGCGACGCACTGACAGCGTAGGATCGCATGGGCACGCCCGGCGCCGGGTCGTCGTCGCAGGCTGCGTTCAGGCCGTTACAGCAGGGACCTGCGCATGCCGGTCCAGGCCAGGCGCAGCAGGTCCCGCACCCGTTCAACCTTTCGCATTTGTCTGCGGCGCTGAGCCAGCCTGGCCCCGTACATACGCCAGTGCAGCAAGGTCCCGTTGGGCGTGCGCCGCCCGACCTGTCGGCGGAATGGGAGCGGTTCCAGCAACGGCCCCAGCAAGGCCCGGCGCAGTGGCACCAGCCGGCAGCAGCGAACAACGCGTGGGCCGAGTCGTTCCAGCAAGGTAAAGGCAAAGGCCGCGCGGCACCGCCCCCGCACCAGCAGGAATACTCGCACTCGCCGCAACCAAGCATGATGGGCGGCGGCATGTCCTCTGGACCCATGTACATGCCTCCCAACCCTTTTTCTGGCGGCCTGCAGACGTACCAGCCTCAGCTGCAGCCGATGTACTCGCAGCCTGCGCAGGTCCCTGCCGGCCACGCTGAGATGGAGGCGGCGTTTGAGCAGGCGCTCGCGGACGTGCGTGCGCAGACTGCGCCGGCCGAACAGGAGACCAAGGCCGAAGAACCCATGGAGGAGGAAGTCAAGGCTGCTGAGCCTGCGCCGCCCGCCGAGGAGACGACAGACTTTAAGGGCGACCTTGACGCAGTCTGGGAATCGCTCAAGCCCGAGGCGGAACGCCTAAACCAGCTCGCAGAGTGGGAAAAGGAGTACTCCCAGGTAAGACGACGGCGGACGCGCGCGCTGTCTGGCGGCTGTCTCGAGGTGGCCACTGGGATACGAGCAAAGTGTTGACACGGCAGTTTGTGAACGGCGAAGACGACACGTTTGACATTCTGGAGGAGAACCTTCGGCGTTCGGATATTGGCCAGACCTCGCTGGACGACCAGATGGAGTTTGGCACGGGATCGGGCCTCACGAGCGACTACACTGCCGAAGACGGCCTGCCGCCATCGGTGCAATACGTGTTTGCCAACCCGAACAAGTTTGACGGCATGTCGCCTGTGGCCGCGTGGCACGAGGCGCAGCGCCTGTTGGCGTCTGGCGGGTCGCTGAGCGATGGCGCGTTGATGGTTGAGACGTTCTTGCGGCGCGCTACGGCGGCCGACGTCGAGGCAGCGGGCGTCACGCGCGCCGCGGCGTGGGCTGTCCTGGGCCGCACGCAGGCCGAGAACGAGATGGAGGACAAGGCGCTCGCGGCGTTCGAGGAGGGTCGTAAGGCGATCGCCGATGATCCGGCCGCCAAGGCCGTGGCCGGTGAACTACTCACCAACCTTGCCATCTCCTATGTCAACGAGTCGCTCGACCTCGCGGCTCTCACCACGCTGCACCAGTTACTCGCGACGTTGCACCCCACGCACGCGGGCCAGGCGCCGAGCCGGTCCGAATTCATCGCAAGCGACAACCCGTGGGCGCTCCACCAGCGCATGACCAACCAGTACCTTGGTCTCGCGCGGGAGCAGTACGGCAAGAACGGGACCGTCGATCCGGACGTGCAAGTGGGCCTGGGAACGCTGTACTACATGCAGGGCGAGTTTGGCGAGGCGCGGAGTTGCTGGGTAGCGGCGCTGGGCGAGCGTCCCGACGACTATCTTTTGTGGAACCGCCTCGGCGCGACGCTGGCGAACGGCGGCGACCCGGAAGAAGCAGTCAACGCGTACCGGCGCGCGCTCGAGATCAAGCCGACGTTTACGCGCGCGATCGCGAACCTCGGCGTCGCATGCCTCAATATCGGCGTTCACCGCGAGGCCGCCGAACATTTCCTTGCCGCGCTCGCGCTCCAGCCAAACGACGGCTCGGACGGCGGTACTGCCCCCGAAGCATACTCGCTCTGGGCTACCCTCCGCCGCTCGCTCATCGCGCTCGACCAGCCACAGCTCGCAGAGCAGGCGCGCCCCGGCACCGACCTCGGCGTGTTCCGCGCTGCGGGCTTTGACTTTTGAAGTGGTCAAGGTTAACAAGACGGCCAAGACGCCGCGCAAGCACACATACCATGTTCACCGCTGTGGCCGCGCGCCGCGGGCGCTGGCGACCAGCTCAATAACCAACCGTAATCCTCAGACATCTGTACTACCCAACCCTTCGACGAAGCACGCGCCGTTAGTGTGCGAGTGGATGCATTAGTGACAAGCAGGAGGCAAGGCAGGCAGGCAGGCCGCAGGCCTGTCTGCCGCCGCATCCTTGTGGCCGATTTGAGTCTGACGCTGGTACCAGCTACACGCTTCACGCAACCACAGAGTGACAGTGGGACGTGCTACGCCCGGATACATGCAACACTACTAGAACCCACGACTCCGAAGGATACCCGCGACGCTACGGGTCGCGAGCTCGATGAACCCGATCGCGTCGTCGACAGCGTTATCGAGGCCGCCGAACGTCCGCCGCGCGCGCGCGTACGCGCCCATGTTGTCCCGCAGGGAGGCGAGGGCGGTGGGGAGGGCGGGAGCGTCGGGAGGTGGTGAGAGGAGGTGGGATTCTGGCGTCAGCGCGCGTAGCGTAGCGCCGCGCAGCGGCGCAAGCGGCGCGAACTGCACCCGGGCGATCGCGGCGGTCAGGCAGGGGGAAGGATAGCACATCAGACCCCAGCATTACCGCTGCGCGTCGCGTTGCGCCGCCGCGCCGCCGCGCACGCCTCCTGCGTCCGCGACGCCTTGGGCGGACGCTCCACTCACCAGCTTGGAGATAAACCATCGCAAGCCCGATACGTTGGGCATACCACTCTACACCCGCGCCAGCTGGCTCGCGCATGACGCCCACGCGCCCTGCGTCGGGGAGCGCAGCGTACACTGCCTCGTCGGCGACGCGCCACGCGTACGCCAGCGGTCCGGGACCCGGGACGGGGAGTGGTAGCCGGCCGCCGGCGTCAGCTAGCGCGCGCGCTAGCGAGGAAGGAGAGACGCGGTCGAGCGCGGCGAGCACGGGTGATGGGAGCGAGAGGGAGGTGCTTGAGGAGGCGAGGAGGGCGTGGGCCTGCGGTAAGCACGATAATGGCAAGGGAGAGGAGAGAGAAGAGAGGGGAGAAAGAAGGGAGGGGGACAGAGGGAGGAAGGAAGCGCCGGCTCACGGCTGCGCCGCTCGCCGCTCGCGACTCACATCAACGAGATACTCCCCCACACCCGCACTCCATTCCAGCCTGCGCTGCAGGGCATCCAGCACGCGCTCGTCGGCGGGAAGGCCCCCGTGTCCCCCTGCCGGCCGCATCGCGGCTGCGCCGGCGTCCTCCCACGCGCGCACGAGCGCGCGGCCGCTGTCGGACGAGGCGCCGAAGAGTGTGTCGAGGACACTTTCGCGTGCGGTCGAGGAGGCAGGGTCAGCTGTCGCCGATGCCGCCGATGTCGAGGTCGAGGCCGAGGCCGAGGCCGTCGAGGGTGTCGAAGGGGTTACGCCGCTGAGGTTTGCCGGCGCCGACGAGGACGACGACGACGGCTGCGCCGTCCGCTCCGGCAACGACGCCAAACCCGCACTCAGCGCAGCCCTTGTAAATCCCTGCTGCGGGATAAGCGGTACAGCTGCCTTGAGAATCGCGGCGCGGAGCGACATGGTGGATGGTGTGGACGGTAGTGGCGTGTGCCGGGATTCGGCGAGTTGAGCATCGTAGACGAGGAAAAAGTCGGCCAAAACCTGTCCACCCTTGGCCAACTCTTTGGCTCCACTACACAACACACATCATGCTCGCTCGCGTACTGCGGCGAGCGCACCTACCACAAGCACGACTATGCCGGCCGCCCGCGGGGGTCTACTTTGCTGCGCGTCTCAACTCGAGTGTCGGCGCGAGGCCCGGGGCGGACGGCGCTGCCGAGCCCTCCGCACCTAAGATCAAGCCGTTTGTCCGGCCCGACGGCCTGCGCGCACATGCCGGCGCACGCCCACGCACGACGCACGACGTAGCGGACTTACACCCCGGGCTCGAGGGCGAAAAGGTCGTGCTGGCCGGCTGGCTGCAGTCTGCGCGGCGCGCGAACGCGTCCCTGGCATTCTTCAACCTCCGTTCGGGGCGCGGCGAGGTCCAACTCGTCGTCCGCGGCGAGCTTGGCGCCGAGATGCTCAAGTGGCCGCTCGAGAGCGTGTTCCAGGTTACTGGCGTCGTAGCGCCACGTAAAGGCAAGCCTGACGGTTCTACCCCCTCCGACGCGGTCGAGGTCGACGTCTCGGATGCTATCCTCCTCAACCCCGCCTCGGCATCCCTCCCCTTTCTCCCCAACCGTCCTCCGCTGGCCAACGAAGATCTGCGCGCAGAGTATCGTTTCCTCGATCTTCGCCGGGCTGCACTGGCCGCCAACCTCCGTCTGCGCAGCGCCGTCGCCCACACGACAAGGACGTACCTGCACGACCAGGGCTTCACAGAGGTGGAAACTCCGCTGCTGGTCAACTCGTCGCCCGAGGGCGCGCGCGAGTTTCTCGTGCCCTCGCGCGTTGGCCCTACGGACGCGCCTCGGTTCTACGCCCTCCCGCAAAGCCCCCAACAGGCGAAACAGCTCCTGGTGGCCGGAGGCGCAGTCGACAAATATTACCAGATCGCGCGGTGTTTTCGTGACGAGGACGGCCGGCGTGATCGCCAACCGGAGTTTACCCAGATCGACCTCGAGATGGCGTTTGTCGACACGGCGGGAGAACGCGACGCATGGGGAATAGGCGGTAGACAGGTGCGCGAGGTCGTCGAGGGCCTCATGCGCCGGATCTACCACGACGTCATGCACATCGACCTCCCCAAAGATGCGTTCAAGGTCATGCCGTACGACGTGGCTATGGACGTTTACGGCTCCGACAAGCCCGACACGCGTTTCGAGATGTACACGCTCCCGATTGGGTACTACCCCACCCTCACGGACGAGAGCCTCGACAAGGTCCTGCTCGACGAGAGCCCGAGTACAGTGGAATGGATGGTCACGCCCAAGGCGTGGGCCGAGGGTCTGGACGTACCGAAGATTGCGGGGGAAAATCAGTTTGTGAGTGGCCGCGCGCCGTATCGCGTAGCGATGCGGCGGACGCATACGACTGCATACGCAAGCATTATGATGGGCGCCCTAGCCCCAGCCGTCGCGGCCGCGCTCGCTTGACACCCGGGCTCAGCTCACCCCAGATCGACTACATCCGCATCACGCCGGAGAACCAGTACTCGTGGCTGTCCGACTCTGTGCTGACCGCGCCGCTGGGGCTGTCGCTCGACGCGAGCCTGCCCGGCGGCGCGCAGCCAGGCGACGTCGTGTGGGTGTCCCGCCGGCCCAAGATCCCCGAGGGCGGGTGGACGCATCTGGGGAGGTTGAGGGTGGCGCTGTACGATGAGGTCGTGGAGAAGGGTGAGTCCGGAGCAGAGCGTGGCCGGGCGCGCGGCGTAGCCGTGCGCCGGGACGGGGCGAGCGATGGGGCGAGTTAGAGGCCAGGCTACGCTCTACTCGTCTTGTGTCCCTAGCACCAGTGCAAGCTGACGCCAGGTCTGGCCACACCGCCGTCTGAACCCCACCTGTTGTGGATTACGCAGTTTCCGCTGTTCACAAAAGCAGACGGGGACAAGGACTTTCTCGCGAAGGGCCGGTGGAGCGCGACGCACCACCCGTTCACGGCGCCCGTGGCGGACGACCTCCCGGCCCTCGAGGCAGGCGACGTAGCGCGCGTGAGGGGGCAGCACTACGACCTGGTCCTCAACGGTGCCGAGGTCGGCGGCGGGAGCGTGCGTATCCATGATCCAGCGATACAGGCGTACGTCATGGAACATGTGCTCCAGCTCGACGAGGGCGAGCGCGCGCGTTTCGACCATCTCCTGCGTGCGCTCGAGTGCGGCGCACCGCCACATGCGGGGATCGCTCTGGGTAAGTAGTGCGCTGGGCGCTGCCAGCTTGCTGGTGGCGCCGCGGCGCCCGCGCCGGCTTTGCTGACGCGCTCGCAGGCTTCGACCGCCTCGTCGCCCTCCTCGCCAACACACCCTCCATCCGCGACGTCATCGCCTTCCCCAAGACCGGTACTGGCGCCGATCCCGTCTTCCGCTCGCCGAGCGCGGCCGCACCCGGCGCCTTGGCAGAGTACGGTCTCCAGCCTGCCCCTCGTGCCACGCCCCACACGCCAAAGGAAGACTGGACTGATGTCGCCGCGGCCGCTAGCTCACACTGGCAGGCGGCGCAGGCCGACGATCCCCTTGTGGAGGAACTCGGCGCACTCCCGTCGCGCTTCATCGACGAGCAGGAACGCCGTGACGCCGCTGAGCGCGGGCGCCGAGACAACAACAACAAGGGTAATTAGTGTACTGTACTACCTCATGCATGGCTCGACTCACACAAAACGTCAAGTGCATGTATGCTACAAACCACAGACAACCAAAAACTACAGTACACAGTGTCATTTACATTTTGCACGCCTACTCGTCGTCACTGTCGAGGCTCTCCTCGTCCCACGTCTCGTCTGACGGCGGCTGGTGCGCCCGCGCATGCTGCTTCATGAGCGCGTCGTTGAACTCGGGCTTTGTCTGCGGCACGCGCTCAAAGTACTGCCACTTACGCAGCTGCGGGACGAGGTGCACCTGCTGGCGGAAGCCAAAGTACGGCGCGGACATCCACTCGCCGACGCGCGCGAGAAGCTCGTCGTGTTTCTCGGCTGCGGGCGACGGCGTCACCGGGCTGGGCTTGGGCACGCTGTACGCGTTGCTCCACATCAGCGGGACGAGGACTGCGGTTAGCCATACCTTGGAATCAACTCACTGTTAGTATTCAGGTGGAAAGAGCGCCGGCGCTGCGACGCAGCAAGATTGCGCCACTGCAGCGCCTGCTCCCGCTCCATTCTGTACCCGACTTCCGTCTCCTCTTTGAGGATGTTGCGGCGGCTGGCGTTAGCACGGCGGGGTATGATCCACTCACCCCCGCTTGTTCAAGTACTTGCGCGTGTACGCAGGCGACTTGTGGTCGAGGACGGCGTTGCACGCTTCAAACCCGTCTGCCGTTAGCCCCCTTCCTCGGTGTTACCCACTCTTCGCATACACCGAGTCGGTGACGAACCGCCGGATCGCCCCGCTTGTCACGTCGTTTTCCAGCCCGGCAATCTCGCCCAGGCGGCGCAGCTCGCGGTTGATGTCGCTGCGGACAAGCGGCGCGTTGGTTGCTTGGTTCCGCCACACCGTGTTGCCACTTCTGCAGGTCAGCAAAAGACGTCTTTGCAGACTTACTTGGCAATGTCAAACTCGACCATGCGCCACTGGTTCGGCGTGCTGCCCCAGAAACTCGGCGAGAGGAAGTAGTCGAGCGAGTGGTCCCCGTGGCTGATGACGCCGTCGAGGTACATGGCGACCATGACCAACTCTGCGACGGACAGGCCGAGAACCGGACCGGGATTAAGACAAAACACCCGCTCCGTGCCAGAACGCCGACGCAGCGACGCCATGGGCCCGTTGGGCGTGGTGAACAAGCGGAAATCGCCCCAGCGCAGTCCGTCCTTCCTCTGCATGGTGAGGTAGACCATGTCGCCATCGGACGGCAGCGCCGGCGGCAGCACCGCGTGGCTCGGCATACCGGTCGCGAGGATCAGCGCCATGTATAGCGCAATGTCGACGCGCTCGCGGAACGACACGGTGTACTGGGATGACCAGACTGCACGGGCGAGGGCGCGCATGCCCGCCATGTCGAGGATCTCCGCCTCCGCCTTGGGTCCGTGCTTATTCTGGAGGTTTCTGGCATAGCCCACGCGCATAGTCACGTCCGGCGTGAGGTTACGACCCTTGTTGCGGGCATAGAAGCGGCGAACGTTGCTCGCAAAGCGGACCACGCTGGGCATGGCGACGAGGTTGTCTTGTCTGGTGCGTCGCGGGCGCGCATTTTCGGCGTAAAAGTGGACGAGACCGGCGTACAGGTGCGACGGCCAACCGGGGTGCTGCGGCCTTGTCGCGTCATCAAAGTGCCAGAACTTTTTGCCGGTGGTAGGGTCGAGCTCGACGCCGCCAATCTTTTTCGCGTACCGCGCAAAGAAGCGGTCGACAATGGCTTTGGGGAGCTCGTCCTCTGGCTCGAGGCGGTTGTTCGTGGCGGGGAGTCGGAGCGTGGCTTTGGGCTTGCGCGCGGGTCGGGGGTGCGACGTGTTGATCGCGGGTTTGATGTCCGGAAGGTCCGCGGGGCTGTTGGCGGTCGTCTCCGGGGGTGTCAGGGCGGAGGCTGTCACCGGCTTGGACGTGCTCTGGCGCTGATCGACGCCTGTGGCCTGCGCCGACTCGGTCGGACTGTCGATCGGTGTGTCGGGCGTCAGAGCGAGCTCGGCCGTGCTCGCCGGTGTGGGGAGTGCGTCGGCGCTGAGCCGACGGGGAAAGGTGTATGGGTGTGGCGCTTGCAAAGGGAGGTGCTGGCCATGCGGCATGGGCAGGGGCGTACAGTTGAGCGCCGGTTGGAACTGGTACGGCGCGTACGTTTGGGGGAGGGAGAGGCCCAGCGCGGGGCCGAAGGGCTGGTACGGCGCGAGCGAATGGAAGACCGCCGGCGCGGGCTGGGGCATATGGGGGCCGACGGGGGCGTGGCCAGCGGCGTGGTTACGGGCAGGGACGATAGCAGAGTTGACAGGGAGGTATCGCGCGGTCGACGCCGGCGCCATTGCGGGGACGGAGGGGTACGCCGCTGGCCGGGAGATGTGCTTGAGGTCGACGTGAGTGGGGAGATGATCCGGAACGAAGGCGGCGTGGCCGTCTGGATCAGGTGTGGGGAGAGACTCTGTCATCATGACGGAACGCGGCGAAGCAAGGAAGGAGGGCAAGATGAGGCAAGGAGGAGGGAAGGTGTCACCAGTGTACCCAGAAAACGGGGTGTTGTGAGGGGGCGCAGAAGGAAGGCAGAAGAAAAGGTACGCCGCTGTGCGACGCGGCCAAGAAGGTGAGAGAGAAGGTTGAGAAGAGCAAAGAGAGTAAGTAGGCCGGGTTTATGTACCTTCCCCCAAGTCGGCGGACGCGACAGTCCAGTCAACCTGGTCTCTTGCCACTTTGCGGCCGCCACTAGCGCTGACTTGAGACACACACACACACACAACACACACCGGTGCACACACAAAGCCCGTGTTTACCTCTTTCGGAGTGTCGTCAAGGCGTTGTCTGTCTGTCTGTGCGTGCTCGGCGCCATTAGCGTGGGCGCGGACGTGGGCTCGAGCGTAAGTGCGCGCAAGTGTAAGCGGCATGGCTGTCACCAAGTGCTGCACGCCGGCCGCGCGCGGGTCGTGCGCATGTGTGCCGTGTGGCTGGTATCACCGGCGGCAATCGTGATCAGCGCTTCCCTGAGGGCAGAGTACGCTGATCTAGGCTAGCGGGGTTGTGGAGCGCGCACGCCCCTGCGCCGCGCCGTTCGCAACGTGCGCGCATGCGACGAGAGCAAGGCCTGCATAGCAACTGGCGGCGGCGCGACGGCGACGGCGGAATGTGACCATTGCGGGAATCATGAAAAGGCTGCGCCCATGAGCATGATCGCTTGCGCCTGAGTGCATACGGCGCATCAGCTGGACACGAACCGTTGCGCCCTCGGCCATCGCTCCGTCCGACTCGCAGCGCTCGCGGCGCTCACGGCTCAGTGCTCAAGCCTCTTCGGTTGCGGGCGCTCGGCCCTGCTCAGTGCGCCGAGCTTCAGGTACATCGTTAGCAACACCATAACGTCGGTGTGTGCTGCCCTCAGTCACCCGAGTCAAGGTTAGTCACTCTTACTGCCATCCTCTATACATGCGCATCTACCAGCCGACGAGCAGCACTGACTGCGTTTTATACTCTAGTCCTTCTGCGCCTGGACCTTGTCGTTAAACTCGGGGTCGTTCTCCTGGTAAATGTCGTAGCTGCGGTCAGTCGCTAGTCCAGCACGGGTACTTACTAAGGCTCGTACATGTCGGACTGGTCGCAGACACGGTGGTGGGGGATCTCCTTTGCGAGCTTGTCGATCTGCTTGACCTCGTCGTCGGTGAGGTCGACGACCTTGAGGTTGTTCTTGATGCGCTTGGGGGTGACCGACTTGGGGAGGGGGGTGATGCGGCGCTTGACGAGCCACGAGATGAGAATGTTGGAGCCGTCGACGCCGTACTTCTCCGCGACCTTCTTGACCGTCTCGTTCTCACGGAGCTTGTGGCCGTCCGTACCGCCGAGGGGCGAGTAGCCCTGGGGCAGGATGTCGTGCTTGTGGAGCCAGTCGACAAGCTCAAACTGCGGGCACTGAATGGACAGCTCGACCTGGTTGGTCACGGGCTTGATGCGCGCGTCCTTGAGCAGCTTGCGCGTGCGGTGGATGTTAAAGTTGGAAATACCGATCGACTTGACGAGGCCCTGGTCGACGAGCTTCTCCATCTCGCGCCAAGTGGGCATCACGTCGTCGCACAGAGGCACGTCCAGGAGCTTCTTACCCTCCTTGGACTTGAGGACGTGCTCCTCCTGGGCGAGAACGCCGGGGGGAGCGTCGACCTGCCAGTTGATCTAAAGTTAGCCCGATCGTCCGCGCAGCGGGCGCGAGGGCGCCACCCTTCGAGCCTATGCCACTCACGTTCCAGTGCATCAGGTAGAGGTCAAGGTACTCGATACCGAGGTTCTTGAGAGTGTCCTTGATAGCGAGGGGAACCTGCTCGGGGCGGTGGTGCAGCTCAAAGAGCTTGGAGGTGATCCAGAGCTCCTCGCGGGGGACGCCCGCGGCCTTGATACCCTGCCCGACCTCGGCCTCGTTGCCTGGGTGTCAGTCGGCTCGGTATACGGATCCAGCGTGCTAGAGAAGGGCAGGGGCGAGGGGGCCGGCGACGTGGAGCTGGAAGGTAGATACTTGAAGAGGCGGCTGGACCACCACTCCACTACCAACCCTTCCAAGACTCGACTCGTTCTCCCTGCCCCTCTCGACGCAGTCACGCCCGGTACATACCGTACGCCCAAGCACAGTCAATGTGGCGGTATCCGTCCTTGATCGCGCACTCGACAGCCTTGGCGACTTCGCCCTTACTGAGGGGTCAGCGGGGAGGAGAGGGGAGAGGGGACGTACGGGGACTGCCACTGTTGTGTGAATCAAAACGTGGGTGAGGTGGTAATGTGGCGGAGCGGGTGGATTGGGGCGCATGGGGCGCAGGAGAAGCGTCAGCGCTCGGTCGAGCAGGAGCGAGCAGGCGACAGGCGACGACCAAGGCACTGCCGCCGGCTATCCCCCAGAGGCAGGGAGCAACTTACGGTGCCGAGACCGATACACGGGATCTTGCGGCCGTCAGAGAGGGTGAAAGTGGAAGTGGACATGGCGGATGTGTGTAGGTGTAAGTGAGGAGAAGATGATATGAGGGGGATAAAAGAAAAGTGCAGCGCGAGACGGGGCCGGTGGGTCTTATACCACCACCACCACGGACACGGTTCTCATGGATCATGATGCATGCTTGCCTCCTGCTTGCTGCCCACGTCACACGCCGGTCCCTCGGCGCGTTCTCGGCAGATATCCCTCTGTCGCCCCCCCAATCCCTCAGGAGTTTGCGGTAAATGGCCGGATGATTCATCGTGCTTTCTCTGGAGCGGATGAAGCTACTACCGCCGGCCAACACCCGCAACCAGCGAGAACACGCCCCGCCGTCATAGCTTGCCGCCGGCTACGTAGGAACACAACGAGATGAGCGCTATTGCATGACGCAGCGAATGACGTTTTAAGGAACCCTGAGAACGGCGTGGGGCGGCACTGAGGGCCAGACGTGGCCAGATTGGCCAGACGTGCAGACGTGCAGACGCAGATACTTGCTCTGATGTAACAAACCAACACACGACAGACGGCATTTAGTACAGTAGTAGTTCAAGCACAAGGCACGCCCCCTTGTTCAAGAAAACAAACATAAGGATGATGAGGACTAAGTTTTGCATGAGGATTACGGAGATTATTGGATAGTACTTGCGATACCACTTGTAACAGTTGAATTAATTTCGCTTTAAAGAGGTGCCGCTCAAGCATGATCAATGTACTCAAACGCCCCCTCCCCCCCCGCGCGGACATATGTAATGTTGCATAACAGATATGCGACCGAGACTACACACTCGGTATGAAGCGCGACAAGCGCTGACACGGACGGGCGCAGACACTACCTGCGCCATGACACTGCCTAGTTCTACTACAGCACTACTCCTCGTCGCTCGACTCCTCCTCGTCACTCGACTCGTCGTCGTATGCCTGTGCTGGGCCGCGCGATTCGAACGACTGGAGCTGCGCCTCCATCTTACGGATCCGGTCAGCCTCCTCCTGCTCGTTGAGGTGCTTGCGTCCCGGAGCGCCGCCAAAGCCGCTCTTGCGCGGCACAGCCTTGGCCTTCTTGCCGCGCTTCCGGCCTCTGCACACGAGGTTGTACAGCTTGATCACCGTGTCGGGTGGCAGCGAGTCAATGTCGAGCTCAATCTCCTGGTCGCCAGAGATACTCGTTGTCGCCTGGATAATCTGGACCGCCTGGCCCAAGATGTCCGCGTCCGCAGTCTGGATCTTCTCGGCCAGTTCCTGCTTCTGCTGGATCGTGATGCTCTGCACCTCGTCCTCGCTCTCCTCGTCGTCGCGGTACACGGGCTCCTTTTGCTTGCGCTGCTTCTTTGGCGCGGACCCGTTCGCCTGTGCGCCGCCAGGCGACGCCTTGCTCGCAGCAGAGTACTTGCGCGGCGCAGGCTTGGGTTTGGCCGCCGTCTTGGACGGCTTGCGCTTGGGCTTGCGCGCAATCTTGGCCTCGAGCTCGGCAATCTCACGGTCAAGCGCAGCACGTTCCGCCTTGGCGTCGCGCAGCCGCGCCGTGTCCTTGTCGTCCTCCTCGCTCTCGAACCCGTCCGGCAATGGATCCTCGCTCGGCTCGCGCAGCTCCTGCTTGGGCGGCATCCCGCGGCTCTTCTCCTCCCACAGCTGCAGCAGCGCCGTCGCCGCATTGTGCACGCCGTCGCCTGGCGGGTTGAACTGGCGCGCGTTGGACACCAGCAGACGCATGTCGGCGTCCACCTCGCTCACGTCCTCGTACATGTTGTCCTCGAGCCTCTGCTTGACCATCAACAGGTCGATCGGCTTTTTAATAATCGACACGTAGTCGGGTATCGCGTCGATAATGTCTTGCACGGGGTACAGGAACGGCGCCACAATGTCAAAGTACTTTTGCGTCTTTTCAAATTGCCCAATCGTCCGCGCCGCCCACTGCAGTTGTGGGTCATTGCGGCGTTTGGGCTTGCGCAGCGCGCTCGGCGAGTCATAGTTGATGTCTTTGGACGGTGGAGGGTGGATCTCGCGCTTTGGACGGCCAGACTCGGCGTCACGGCGGATGGTCGGGGTCTGGGCGATCGAGCCGCGGCGCGACGACGTCGCGGGGGACGCAGCTACTGGGACGGGCGGAGGCGCAGTCTCGGACGGCAGTGTACGCAGCGCCTTTTCGTACTGCTCCTGCAGCTTGCTCGCAAGCGCAGACACGACGTGGTCGCGGCCGTTAAACTTGCGCGTGTTCTCCCAGATCAGGCGCACGTCGCCCGACAGCTCGGCAACGTTGGCGTACGTGCCCTTGGACGGGTCCCACTTGGTCGCCTTGCTCTTGTCTTTGGGCGGTCCGCGCGGGTCCGACGTGACGAGCTTGATCTCGACCGTGCGCAGGTCCATCGGGTGGGTGATGATGCTAGGGTAGTGGGGAATGTTGAAGCGCACAATGTCGACCGGGTCACGAAAGTTGAGCGACGTGTTCGACTTGAGCATCGACCGGATCGTGTTCAGCATGTGCTTGTGCTGTGCCGGCGTCCATGGCGTCGTCGGCCCAGGAGGCGGGAACTGGGTCGGCACAAAGTTCTCCCACGGGAGAACGACGCCGGCGTTGGCGTCAAAGGGTAGTGAGGACGCGGGCGCGCTCTCGGCGACGGGGGCTGCGGGCGGTGCTGGCTCGGAAGGGGCGACAGGGGCGGGGGCAGGGGATGGATTAGCGGGCGCCTCGGGCGCGGGCACAGGCGCAGGGGCGGTGTCGACCGGCGGCGTGCTGCTCTTGACTCGCTTGTTCGCCTCGGACTCGAGCTCCTCACCGGGACGCTTGACGCCCGCTGACGTGGGTGATGTCGCGGCGTCGACGTCCATCGAGTCAGAGGGCCCTGCCTCGGCCGACGTCGAAGCTGCGGCGGGAATGGGGTCAAAGGTGGTCCCGGCGGGCGTAGGGTGAGCCCCCGGTAAAGGTGACGTGGCGGCCGGTGGCGCCGGCGGCGCGGGGGACGATGTTGACGCCGACGCCTCGTTCGAAGGAGCGGCCGGTGGCGGCGCCGGCGCCTCGGCACTCCCGTTAGGCTGCTGCTCCGTCGCTGGGGTCACCGTGCCGCTCGTGTTGAGCGCGGGCTTTGGCGAGCGTGGTGGCTCGACCACAGTGGAGGAGGGGGGCCGGTTGTCACTCTGCAGAGGGTTGATGAGTGGTTTGCCCGGGGCGTCGTCGATCGCCTCAGCCGACGGCGCCGGTGGCTGCGGAACGGCCTCGGCGGACATGCTGTGAGGTCAAGGCAACAGGGGGCGAAAGAGGCAAAGATAGGGAGCGACGAGAAAACGCATTGGTGTCAGCATTGGCATATCAGTATGGAGAGCGTCAAGACGCATTGCGCGGTCATGCATGTTGTTGTTGTTGTGATTGGCATGATCACCCACCTTTGTGGAGAGTGTTGTGAGCCGCCGACCTATGTGGTGGTGGTGGTGGTGTATCTACCGGGCAATGGCAGAGTGGTGGTGGTGGTGGTGGTGTATCTACCGGGCAATGGCAGAGTGGTGGTGGTGGGATGTTGTTTTGATACGATGCACGGATCGGCAATGGTGGTGGAGAGGGGAGGTATATATAGATGGGAGAATGCCGATGAGTGGGGGGTATCAGTGCGGCAAACGGAAGGAGGAGAGCGAGAAAGGGATCGGGGTGATGTGTTTTTGTTGTTTTTGGGATGGATGGATGGTGAGGGGGTAGGGAGTGGTGGTGGAGGGAGGGATGATGCCAGTGTCGCCGCGTGGATTGGTGGTGAGGGCAGGGGGTGGAGGGAGGGAAGGTGGGCGGCGAGCCGTACGGTGAACAAGGTGTTTGGGTGGACTTTTTTGTTCTTGTTCGAAAAAAACCACTTTGATGGGTTTTTATGGGGCCGGCAGCAATCGGGGGCCCAAAGGGGGGTTTTATACACCTTCCCTCTGACAGCCACTCAATTTTGCAAAAACACTCTCACATCCCGCACAAACAAACAACAACAAGGCATACGTAAGTGTCCAAATCCAGGTTTCGGCGTTATCCTCCCATTCTCCGACCGTGGCAGCCGTCTCCCCCACCCTTCGCCACCCACCCTGCGCCCCCCTCCCTCGGCTATACATTCAACAGAAAGACGAGCATGACGAGCACGACGAGCACGAGCACGAGCACGAGCACGCAGAGGAGGTGTGTGGGTAGACGAGCTATGAACAGGTGGTTGTACAGAGAGGTGGAGAATGGCCGTCGCCCGGGAGATTGCCTGATGCTTGGCGCAGAGGGCGACGCGCGCGACGGGTGGCAACGCTGCGCTTGGGCTTGGGCGCGCACCTTTGGGCGCACACTCTGCATGGTTCGCCAGTCACAAGGTCTCGCGTCGCACGAGAACTCGCAAACGGGGGAACACTGCACTGCACAGCCCCTCCGTTGAGGACAGCTCGCCGCCGTTCGTGCCGCGACAACACAGGTGCTGGGGACGACTGATGCGGTGGCGACAGGCGACAGGCGACAGCGGTGGCGACGGCGTCGTAGAACGAGAGCTAGCTTGCTTGCTGCTCTGCTCGCCTTGGCCGTTCGACACAGTGTCGTCGCCGCACAACTGCTCGTCGCTGTTCGCCGCGAGCAGCGCCCATGATACACTCAGCGGCGCGAGGATTGATGTGAAGAAAGCTGTCAACCCGGCGTCACTGTGAGGGGATCAACCCTGGGCGCGGTAATTCAGTGGTGACGTTAATGACACGTAGGTGGCGAATGGCGAAGTGGTTGTCGTATCACTTCTCATGTGGACCACGCGAGCACGCACGCGTCTTTGGCGCTTTGGCCCTGGCGTCGCCGCCCCCCGCCGTCCAGTGACGCACGACGCACGACGCACGACGAGCGACTCACGTCCATCTCATCGCGGCGGTCGCAACTACCTATTTGCAACCACTCACCGCACACGACCGCAACCGACGATGGCGACGTTCTCAGCCTCGGCGGCGGTGGGCGAGGTGCTGCGGCAACCGGACGACCTAGTCAAGCTGACGGCGTTCCGGAACAAGCTGGTCAAGGAGAAGGCCACGCTGGACGCCAAACTGCAGGAGGGTGTGCGATCTCAGCTTGACGCGACGCGGGACGCGCTGCTCAAGCTGCAGGAGGCGCGCCAGAGCGTCGCGCACATCCGCGAGGAAATGATCGAGGTCGAAAAGGTTAAACGCGACAAGGACGAGGGCGAGGTGTTTGACAAGATTACGCGCGTGTCGGGCGTGCACCGCAACTTTTCCCAGACGGCCAAGATGGTCCACCAGCTGCAGAACATGGCCGACAAGATTGCCAACCTCGAGCGTCTTCTCTTATCTGACCGGTCACAGGAGGGAGGACCCATCGGACCCTCGCCCAACCTCCTCACGATCCATTTCCAGCTCCAGCAGCTCGAGGCGTTCCGGAACGAAACGATGCACCAGGCCAAACGCGGCGCAAAGGAGGACAAGGCGGTGCTCGCGCGCTGGTTTGAGCCCCTCGACTTGCTCACGCACGAATTCGAGGCGTGGCTGTGGGAAATCGCCGCCCACGTCGTCGAGCTCGCCGGATCAGGTAACGGCGGCACGGTGGTGCGCTTGCTCAAGATTGTCGAGTTTGAGTCAAAGGAGGACGAAAAGGCCGTTGCCGTGCGGCTCGTGCGTAAAGTCAACAACGACACGGCGTCCAAATTTCGGTCGATGCAGGCCAACGCGCGCGTCATCAAGAATTACCGGCACAAAATGCTCGACGCGATGGAGGCGGCGGTAGAGGCCAAGTTTGATGCCCATTACCAGGACTTTGGCGGAGACACGGGTAACCAGCTTGGCTTTATCGAGGGCCTCGAGAGCTGGCTGTACGCCGACGTTGTGCATATCAAGGACTCGATGGAGCAGCTCTTCCCGGCCGACTACGAGATCGTGCAGTGGTACATCAAGCGGTACCACAAGGCGCTCAATGCCAAGCTCACGCGGATTGTCGAGAGTGTGCCCGAGGCGCAGGTTCTCTTGTTCCTTGCGTCGTGGGTCAAGAGCTACCGCCAGAACATGAAGCAGGAGGTGCCTCTTGAGTGGCTGCAGCCACCACTGCTCGACGGCCGCTCCCAAGACCTCATCGAGGACTATGCCAAGCTCATCATCACGCGCCTCGACGAGTGGACGATCAACCTGCAAAAGGACGAACTGCAAAAGTTCAAGTCGAGGCAGGAAGAGCCGCACCAGTCTGGCGAGGGCCTGTTTGGCATGGACGGTGTAGTTGACTTTTTCGAGCTGGTCAATCAGCAGATCGACCTGTCTCTCGACTCGAACCAGGGTGCCGTGCTTGCGCGGGTAGTCACCGAGGTTGGGCGAGTCATGCACCGCGTCCAGTCGGAATGGAACCAGGTCGTCGCATCAGAGGCGCGCGCTCTCTCACAGCGCCCAGACGAAGTTCCAGGCGGTCTGGTAGAGTACGTCATGGCGCTGGCCAATGACCAGCTGCGCGCAGCGGACAACACGGAGATCCTCCAGTCGCGCCTCGAGCCGCTCGTGAGCGAAAAGTACAAGCCAGTGATTACCGAGCGCCTCAACGAGGCCATTGACGGATACCTCGACGTCGCCAAGAGATGTATCACGACGCTGACGCAGTTCGTGTTCAACGACCTGCGGCCGGCAACGGCAAAGATCTTCTCCAACGAGTGGTACTCTGGCCAGCTGTGTGCGCAGATTATCGAGACGATGCGCGACTACATGGGCGACTACCAGTCGCATTTGAACGCGGCCCTGTTTGATATTCTCGTCGACGACATGATCGACTCGTTCCTCATCGTGTATCTTACGGGTTTGCGACAAGCGCAGTCTAAATCCCTGCGCATGCCGCGCGCGGCCGAGTCACTCCGGCGCGACATTGGCGACGCCTTTGACTTTTTCACGCACTACAAGAGCCCGCAGGACGTCGAGCCCTCGTTCGAGGTAATGAGCATGGTATGCTCGATGCTGGAAGCGAGCCCAGAGATGTTCTTCATGGATTGGTGGAGCTTTGCGCAGGCCCACGGCCCCCAGCTCCAGTTTACGGAAAAGCTCGTCCGCGCTCGCGACGACATTGACCGCTCCGCCGCGTCAGAGCTAATCGATACTCTCAAACACAAGGCCCGAGAAGATAATCTCGGCGACCCCACCGAGCCGACCATCATGGCAAGTACGCCCACTCGCGCTCGTGCTGACCCCTCGCAGGTCCGTATCCAGGGCCGTTCCGGCGCTGCAGGCCTCATGGCTAACATTGCCTCGTACGCTAATAACATTACCGTGCCGAGGACGCTCGCGCGCAGGCGCGGTACAGACGACCTGTAGGCGGCAGCGCTGTTTCAGCGGGCATCGTTGCGCGTCGTCGTCAGTTTGGCCTTCATCCCACCAGCACACCTAGACACTCACACTTCACCACACCACCCATACACACATACACATAGACACACACACACAGCCCCATCCATTGTCTGTGTACGTGCCACGCCGCTCCGCAGCGTTGGGGATACATAATGTGTGGAGCGCATTCTTCTCTTGCCACCGCACCTTTTGCCATACTGCCCACTCGACATGCGCGGCCCAGCTCATAGTACTACGACACGCCCCACGACCACGACTGCGACGGCGGTGCGAGCGTCAACGATGAGAGTAACGAAGAAGCTGCCTGCGCTGCCGCCGCCCCCGCCGCCGGCGGACGCGGGGCCGTGCGTCGGTGCGCCAGACGGCACGAACCGAGGCTGTAAGTAATGCTCATGGTTTGAGTTAATGCCCAGACGCATGTATCGCGCGTGACCTCCGTATGGGCTGGGCCGTGTGCGCGTACTGCGGTAGCCCGTTCCACGTCTACGACCGCGTTTAGACCATGTTGTTATGCATATTGATTAGCAGTGCGTGAGCACGCAACAAGCCTTGCGAGTGTCAACCAGTTCAGACGCTCTACATACATCTCCGCTACGACTATCCCCTCTAGTCCACCTTGGCCTTGTCTGGGCCTGCCTGGGTGGACATGTCCGGCAGACTAGCTGCCAGCGCGTCAATCTTGGCGAACTGGTGGTCGAAGCGGGACGGGTAGAGGAAGGGCCGCAGGTCGAAGCGGTTATCGTCGGGCGAGTACGATTCCATGTGTACAGAAGGGGTAAGTGTGGTCCTGCCGTCAGCCAGCCCCTCTTTGATTCTACGCACATCTTGTGGCGGTTGATCGCGTGGGTGAACCAGAAATGCTTGACCTTGTCTGCGATCTGGGACGGCGACAGCGCCGTGCCCCATTCCTGCACGAGCTTGCCGTACATGCCAAACGGCCCGCACTTTTCCACCTTGCGCAGGCGGCCAAACACGCTCAGCTCGTCGTACGTCATGCCCATCTCGACCTCGTCCGACTGCACGGCGTTGTCGGCGCCGATGGGGATAAGTTCCGCCGAGGGCACAGCGTCAAGGAACGATTGCAGGATGGGGAGGTCAAACTCCTTTTCAGCGTACGCAATGAACCGCTTCAGGTCCGTTTTGGAGATGCCCCCGATCGGGTTGACGTCCGCGCTCGAGCAGTCGTACTTTGTCAAATACCCGCGCAGGCTCTCGTCAACGTTGGCGCTGCCCAGCACGAGCAGCCCGCCCGTCTTGCCCCGCGCCCACGGCAGCAGCTGCGCAAACATGTATCCGACGACCATACGCAGCCTGGCCTGGATATTCTGCAGCGCGAGGTTCTCCGCATTGCTACCCCCGTGTACCTTGAACTGGGGTGTCTTGCCCGTGATCATGGTAAAGATACCCTTGACGGCGCTCACGGCCGTGTCCATGTTCAGGTCGACGTGGTACGCGCCTATCGCCTCGGCGAGGTCCTTGGCCCGCTTGCGTGTCTCGGCAGACGAGTTCTCCGTGCCCATGTAGCACGTGTGGAAGATGCGACGGCAAAACTCTTTCGGGTCTACGGGGAGGTAGGACGAGTCGTCTGGCTCACCCGTCATGCGCCGTGCGTCGGCAATGACCTGCTGGTCTAGTGTCAGACGTGAGTCTCGCGGCTTGACTCACTTCCTTCGCTCGCCGCCTTGGCGACGAGGCGGCACATGGAGTGCACAATCGTCGCTGTCGCGCACGAGTCAATTCCGCCCGAAAGTGGCAAAAAGTATCCCTGCGTCCGCGAGCGGCGGAGGTAGTCCCAGAGCCAGCACGCGGGGCCGAGTGCAATCTCCTCCTCGGGCGAGTGGTACGTGATGTCTGGGTCGGAGGACTTGGTCTCGACGACGCCAGGACGCATCTTCATGCCGCCGTCGAGCCGCACGTCGGTTGTGAAGCGCGGGTAACTCTCGCTCTGGGCGGCCTGCATGCGCCGGCTCGACGTCGTGCGGTGCGCGTGTACGGCGCCAATGTCGATCGTGGCAGTTATCACTTCCACTTCGCTGAGGGAAAACTGTGAGCCGCGCGCGAGGATCTTGCCGTTCAGGGCAATCATGCACGACCCGTCGTAGTATGTCCGCTCGCCGTCGCATCCTTGCTGGTTCGCATAGAGGTAAAGACCCCCAGACTGGCATCAGCACCCCAGCGACGCACTTTCCCCACCTTCATCGTCGCCTCCTTGATCAGATCCACGCGCCGATTCAACTTACGCAACTCGTGGTGGCTGCCAGACGAGTTGGTGATGATCTCGACGCCATCGAGCGCCATGCCAATGTGGGGTCTGTGTGAGCTAGCAACACGAACCATCTAGCTTACGAGTTTGGCGTGAACAGCTCCTCGCACAGCTCGACGCCGATCGTGAGGGAGTCGGCAGTCTTGACCGTCGCGTCGCCAAACGGCACCGTCGCCTGATGTCAGCTGCACCCGAGGATTCAAGCTCACCTGCCCCGTGATCTCCTGGATAAAGTCCGGGAGGGAAAAGTCTTCCGTGGTACGCGCCTTGTCCCAGGGCGTAAAGTGGCGAAGCTCGCGCTGGCGTTAGATTGCAATCACAATGGGCACCTACGTAGTTGCCGTCGTTGGCCATCCACATCTTGGGCCGGATCAGCACAATCTTGCCGTTGGCAATGATAACGCGGCAGTTGTACGTCGTGCTCTTATGGATAATCGGCCTGGCGTCAGCTCCAGCCAAAGTGCCTCAGCTCACATGCCAATGTCGCAGACAATGTTCTTGGCCTCCTCGCTCTGAAGGATAATGCCGAGGACCTCCCAAGAATGCTGTTCCGTGTCGCCTAGTGTCAGATCTCTCTGCCAAAGCTGGGCTTACCCTCTAGAAAGTGGTCGAGACAGCCATAGCCGGGAATCTCAAGTTCGGGGCCAACGCGTAACGTTGCGCCCGCCTCTTTGGCGATCGCGATCGACGCGAGGATACGCTCGCAGTTGCCCTTGAAGTCCAGCGCCCACTGGCGCAGCTGGCACGTTGCGACGGTGACGAGGTGCATGATGGTAGAGTGGCGAGGGCGGTGACGCCGGGCGACAATGATTTATGTGCAGAAGGCAAGCTCGCACTGCTTGGGGACAGTCGAGTTGCACTCGGTGAGCGACCTCCACCGGCCCACTTGCTTATTCGGCGCTACATACACGTCATTCTGACGCTATCTGGGGAGGACTGATAAGCCTCGTCGTTGCTGTCATTTACGTGCTGTCTGACGCGTTCGACATGCGCACAACTCCCAATCCACCATGGCCCTGCAAGAACAGCAGATCAACCTCACCGACCTGAACACGGTACAGCTGCAGGAGGTGAAGAAGCAGCTCGACGAGGAACTGGACCACCTGACCAACTCGTACGCGCAGCTCAAGCAGGCGCAGGTTAAGTTCCGGTCGTGCGTCAACGACATTGACGAGCTCAAGCCGGCTGCGAAGGGTGAGTTGAGCTGCGCAAACACGCGTCTGACACCAGGCCGGGAAGTGCTTGTGCCTCTTCTCTCGTCGCTCTACGTCCCCGGTAAACTGGGCGACACGGAGCACGTCGTCGTCGACGTCGGCACGGGTTACTACATCCGCAAGGCAAGTTGCATGGCGTAGGCGTAGGCTCTGGCTAATGGCAGACCCGCGACGAGGCCAAGACGCACTACAATGGCAAAGCCGAGTTTGTGCAGAAAAACCTCGATACCCTGCAAAAGACCATTGAGCGTAAACAGGAAAACGTTCAGACCGTCGTGCAGGTGCTCCAGATGAAGCTGCAGGAGCAGCAGGGCGCTGGCGCAAAGGCATAGGCGCGCATCACATGGCCCATGGCCGGCGGCGCGGCGGCGTAAACCGCCCGGCTCCCAGACGATCACACATTGTACCCTTGCATGTATACCCTCTAGCACCAGTTCTACGGCCCGGGCGCGCTACGGTCCCACGGCCCACGGCGCTGCGCTACCCAGGCACACCGACGCCGATGGTGCGGTGAATGTGCCATGTGAGCTCGAGGTAGTGTGGCTCGTTTTCTGGCGTAACGAGGCCGTGTCGCATGAGGAACTCGACAAGGATGAGGCCGCAGTTGGGCTTGAATTCGCCAGCCTGCAGTGCCTTGATCACCTCGGGAACCGTCCAGAGCTAGCGCGCGTTAGTGCGGAGCCAACCGGCAGGCGGAAACTCGCTTACCGCAAAAGACTCGACCTCGTCATCGTGCGGCCGGGGCAGTACGTACTCTGCCGAGTCGCGCGGGGGCAGCTGCAGGTCGTACAGGTATCTGGGAGTGGTCAGCCCGAAAGTCCACTCGGGTGTGGTAAACGATTTTCGGAGCTAGAACCGGTCGGTTCGGATCGGATTCCCACTTACTCAATCTCTGGCTCGTTAGCGGAAACGTGGGGCGGGGCGGAGCGCTAAGACTCACCCGGTTGGAGGAAGCCTGCGTCGGTGATGTAAAAGTACGTAGCGGCACCGACGTTCCTGCGCGTGAGTCGTGGGTCGCGTTTGGGATGTATGTGTTGCGCAAGTGTTTTGCGCAACAAGTTTCGTTGTTCTCTAGCGCAAATCCCCACGCCACACCTACTTTAGGCGCGATACGACAAGACTTTCAGGAAGCGACGCCTCCTCGTCGCACTCCTTGATCATCGACTCGATGGGCGTGAGGCCAGCAGGGATACCGCCCGCGACGGTCTGGTAAATTAGCGACAGAGATACAGCTGGCTCACGTTATCGAGCATGCCTGGCCAAGTAGCCTTGGTCTTGCTGCGGCGTGGCACCCAGATCTTCATGTCTGGTCCATCGCCCTCGTACGCTGCTTGTCAGTGGGGTCGGAGACGCGGCGTGTCTTACCCGTCATGTGTACGCCAAACGTCGCGAACCCGAACACAGCGCACGCCGCGCGCTCGCACGCAAACGCCGCGTTACTGAATGGCTTGGTCGGAGGCGAGGTAAAGGCCGAGGAACGCGGCGAGGCGTAGATGGCATACAGCTCGTTGCGCCAGCCTAGCGTGAGCGTGGATTCGCCCGGCGCCAACTAACCGTCGAGGGCCTGGGCGAACAGCCCTTGCTTTTTCCACCTCGCAGCCGTGTCCGCAATCACCTTGTTCATTTCCTCGCGCCCGCCAGCAAGCACGTCGGGGTGGAACGCGACGCAAAGGACATTCTCGTTATCGGAGTCACGCACGACGTCCCACATACTCTGCCCTCCGGGCTCGAGAAGCGTCGCGAGTACTGCCGGGCGGAGTAGCCCCACGGGGGAGAGTCCCGCGCCAAAGTCCTCCCGACAGAGGTGGAACGGGGTGTACGCCTCGCCCGAGTCCGGGTGGTGCGACGGCCACGGGTTGCGCGAGGAGGAGTACGGAAAGTTGTCGGCTGCGCGGACAAAGGGGAGCAGCGTGGCAGGTGCCGACCGGGGCATGATGAGCGTGTGAGCGAGCGAGCGAGCGTGCGTGCGTGCGTGCGTGCGTGCACAAGTTTGATGAAAGGAGGCACGGATAGTGTGTGTGTGTGTGTGTGTTCTAGCGTTTGTGTATGTCGAGATCGCCAGACGTCGACTGTTGAGAGGAGTGACGACGTCAAGACAAGTGACGCGCGGATCAGCCCGACGGCGCCCCGTGCCTGGATGCGTTGGGGGAGAGCACGCTGTGGAGACCCCGGAGTATTTCTGAAGTCTTGGAACCTGAGTCAAAAGGGGGTTAGTTAATACAAACCATGCTAATTGGCTATTGTAATGATAGGAATTATCTACGAGTTGTGTTCTCGGCAGGTGTGCGCCCCTTGCGCCCCTTGCGCCACTGCGCCCCTGTGCGTCTGCCCCCTTCTGGTCTGATGCCATACGCCGCCCCCCGATTACCGAAGCCGAAAGTTTGTGTCTGTAGTTTGTGTCCTTTCTGCGCCCACCCTGGCCACGGGGAATGTAACAAACACAAGCAATAATCCCTGACTCTTGACGCCTCGAGGCTGCCTCGATGCCTTAGCTGCGGCCGCGCCCTGGCCCAGAGCCCAAACCGCCCGCCCAAGCATACTTGCTCCTCACAACCACACGTCGCACGCCGCACCGTCAGTGCACTACCACCACTCACACACCGCCTTTGCACTGCGCACCTGCCAACACGTAGCACCGGCCAACGCCACCGCCACGAGCGCCACGCCGCGCGCCCCAGACCCACCTGGGAGACGGCAGGATGGCTGATATGGATGGAACGGTGTAGGCGGCAGGGCCGTGAGCGCGGCCGTAAGTAGCCCATGTCGATACTAGATGCATGCATACGCGCATACACTCTCTCACGACATGATTTGTTCTGGAATATGGAATGCGTACAGTGGGTTTCTGGAGCCCACCGAAACAGAGTTTGGTGCCTCCCCACTGTCCCCCGTCCCTCCCCTGTTGTCTCGACAATGACGCTAGTGAGAAACAGACACGCTGGTATGAGCTGTTGTAGATGGCGCGCGATGGCGATCAGCGCTTGCGCGCTTGTATGGCGCGGCGCGGCGTCTTCCGGCCGAAGCGGCCTACGGGTTGTAGCGTGGGCACTAGTTTCGTCGTGCTTGTTGTCAACTATTCTGAGCGGTTCTCCTGAGAGCTACTACGGAGGTGATACAGGCCGATGGCCCGGCTGCATGCTTATTTTCCCAGAAGGGGTGCGGTATGGTTCCTAGTGGGTATAGCCATGTAGCTATCTATGTATGGGCTCTTGTCGAGTTTTCGATCGGATATCGGTGGGACCCGTGACGTGAGCCGGGGTGAGCCCCAGCTTTTTTAACACGTGTTCCTGGTACCACAAGGCGCAAGGCGGCATAAGGCCGTGTGGCGCGCGAACGTAGCATGTTGCTCGGCCATGGTCTAGGCCAAAGGCTGGCCACTCGGCGGCTCGAGACAGTTTGGTAAACGAAGAAACCCCCCGGCAACACGGCACGGCGGTTTGTGTGGCACGGGCGGCATGCTACATGCTACAGGGTGTGAAGGAAATAGTCCCGCGGTGTGTGAGTGGTGGTGACGAGACGATGACTGCAGGAAACGTACGTACGCCTCGTTTTAGTCTGGCGATCTCTTCTCTTGAGTAGTAGGGCCAGGGGCGCACGGTTAGACCCTGACCCTGAAGGCGCCCGGGCCTGAGTTTGACCAAAAATGCGCCCCCGACGCCAACGACGCCATCGACGTCTCCACATGCCCCCTTGGCTCTTGCGCCTTTGCCTCTCACACCTTCCCTCTCCCCTCACCCCCCCCTCCCCCCCCCCCGGTCGCCGCCGCCACTTTCCTTAGGTTTGGATCCTAGGCAAACCCCCAAATCCCATCCCATCCAATCCACCGCCATTTGCACACCCCACACACCACACCTTCTCTCCTCTTCTCTCCTCTCTCGTCTTTGCATCCCCCCATTCCACCCATCGTCACCACCACCATCCCCTCGGTCCCCATCGACAACACCCATCCATCCGTCCGCCCATCCCTCTTACAGCGCTCACGCGCACCACACGACTCACACACGCACGCACGCACGCACGCATCGTCGCATCCCCCGCCCGCCCATCCCTCGTGTGTGGTGTGTGTGCGCGACGACTGTTGATTGATTGATTAACTCGCGCCAGTGTCGATCTCGCAGTAATCCCAAAAAGAGGGGCCAAAGCTGCTGTGCGCCCTCGTGGACCACGCCTTGTCCCCGTGGCCCCGTGTATATCGCCGCGCGCCCTCGCCGCCCCCGTCGACGCCCCTTGACCGCGCGCCCGCGCACGCCATCAGCGGCCCCGTCGTCACCGCCGCCGCCGCCGCCGCCGCCAGCGACGCCGTCGATTGACTGGTTGTGTCGACAACCAAGTTGGTCAAAACAGCGCCAACAAGTTTTCGTTGCTTCGTCTGAGCGCCTGTCGCGCCTCGCCGCCTCGCGACTTGCTTCCGGTGGCGTTCGTCTGGGCGCGAGGTTCAACTCGAGGCACTTACGAGGCCGTGCGCTGGGCCTGTGCGTAAAAGTCACAGTCGCAGCACTGTCGACGACCGAGACGGTGTGTACACACAGACACAAGCCTGCACACACACCTGCTTGCTTGCGTGCTTGCACCACTCGGCCGCTCGTCTGCACACAGACACGCGCACCGACGCCCCCCGAACACGACGGGATACCTCTCTCTCCTCACCCTCAACACTCCTCTCTCCCTCCCCAACAACCCATTCTCCCAGCTCCAAGCTCTCACAAACACACACACACACGACGAGCACAGAAACAAGTTTTGGTACGTACACACACACACCTCCACCTCTGTGCCCATCAGTCCTCGATCTCCTTGCTGCGAGTCCCGACTTGGCATCTATCACTGTTCTCGTCTGCGCACACGCAACGTCTTCTCGCGCCCCCCACATCCGCGCTTCGCACTTCTTTGACCGGCGCAACTGCTCAGCGCACCACGGGTTCCTTAGCCTGCCTCCGTTGTCGCAACGAGGGCGCTGCGTTGCTCTCCACTGGGTGCACCGCACTCTGGCTTCTGTCCATCCTTCCATTCCGCTGTCACAACGAGGGCGGCGTGCGACAGAGCGACAGACGTCGAGACTAAACGTCTACCACACTAGCCAAGCACAGATCACACGGTCGTGACGTCTCATCTAACGCACAGTCCTCTACTGCCCTGGCACAACCTTGCCTTTGCCTCGCCCTTGGCCTCGACTTTACTTTTGCTCACCTTGTCGTCGTGTCGAATTGTCTCTCGCTTGGGCGCACAACAAAACTCTTGGTGTCGCACCATCCTTCTTGACTCTGCTCTTCCTGTACTCGTTTTCAACTACCCATACCCACGACGGCAGCGGCGCCATCGCAAAACGTCCTACATAACCTTTCAACTCATCAATCAAAAACCCTTGACGTACATCACATCGTCTCGCGCAGTGTTAAAAGCGGCCCATCCTCGTGCCGCCGTGGAAACAGCAAGTCGCTGTTCGCCGTCCCAAGGGGTGAGTCTTGGTTGCCACAATGTCGACTGGAACGTGTCCTGCCTAGTCCGCATGCGTGGGTTTGCGCGGCGGCCTTGGCTGCCGCCTCCCATGGTCACGCGCACACCTTTGCCTTATGCCTGTTGGTGGTGTCGCGCGCGCACAGCCGTTGGCAGCGTGTGGGAGGCGCGGCGGGGCGGCGTGTGGGGCGGCAGCCACATTGCCCCCACCCGCGCGCCCCGCCTCTGTTCCAGGCTGCGGATTGTCAATGATTTCCGTGATCCATGTGCACTTCGTTCGCTGACACTTGCTTTTGCGCCCCCCTCTCGACAGACGCATCGCCGCTAGCAACCATGCCTGCCGATTCTCGCGTGCCGCACCACATGCCCGTGCACTCCTCGTATCCCCCTCCCGGCCCAGGCTACTCGAATCCCCACCAAATGCAGCATCATCCATCCCACCGCTCTAACGGCCCACCGCCAGGCATGCCCGTTGGCGGACGGCCGCCTCCGATGGCTGTCCCTGGTCCTCCTCCCAACATGCAGCCCATGGGAGGTCCTCCGCCCCCAGACGCAGTCGCGCCGCCGCCCCCGCCGGGGCCGACTGGGCCAGTGAGCAACGGCCACGGCCACGGCACACCGGGTCCGCAGGGCCTTAGTGCCGCCGCGCGCGCAGGCAAGGAGAAGCAGGACAGCATTCTGGCGCAGCTCTCTGCGGCCAACGAAAACACGTGGATGCTCATTGGTGCGTGCAGGCTATGGACTTGCTGACAGCAGGCGCCGTGTCGGAGCAGATGAACGACCAGGACCGCGCGCTTGCAGCGTTTGAAAACGCCCTGCGACACAACCCAAACTCGATTCTGGGTCTTAACGCCGTCGCGTCGATTGCGCGCAGTCGTGACGAGTTTGACAAGGCGATCGACTATTTCCAGCGCATCCTCAACATCAAGCAGGACAATGGCGAGGTGTGGGGGTCCATGGGTAAGTTCGGGTTTGAGCGCATCGGCCGTGCGGTGCGCGGGCGTGCGCGTGCGGCAGGCGGCGCATGGCGCAGGGCTCATGCGAACGCCCGAGCGGCCGCGTGTGACGTTTCATGTCTTGTTTCTGACACCGCACAGGCCACTGCTTGTTGATGAAGGACGACCTTCCAAAGGCATACACCGCGTACCAGCAGGCACTCCACTACCTGCCCAACCCCAAAGAGCCCAAGCTGTGGTACGGCATTGGCATTTTGTATGACCGCTACGGTTCGTTTGAGCACGCCGAGGAAGCGTTCTCGAGCGTCCTGAAGATGGACCCAGGCAAGTTGCATCAGCGCCAACATCACACTGACGGGCAGCGTTTGAAAAGGCCAACGAGATTTATTTCCGCCTTGGCATCATATACAAGCATCAGCGAAAGTATTCCCACTCGCTCGACTGCTTCCGATACATCATCAACGACCCGCCGCGGCCGTTGACGTCGTGGGATATTTGGTTCCAGCTGGGACACGTGTACGAGCTTGACCAGGACTATGTGCAGGCGCGGGACGCCTACATGCGTGTCCTCGGTCATCAGCCCGACCACGCAAAGGTCCTGCAGCAGCTCGGTTGGCTCTATCACCAGCCCGGCGCGCCGTTTGCCAACCAGGAACAGGCCGTGCAGTACCTCACAAAATCGCTCGAGACGGACGGCACGGACGCGCAGAGCTGGTACCTGCTCGGCCGCGCGTTCATGGCCGGCCAGCGCTACAACAAGGCGTACGAGGCGTACCAGCAGGCCGTGTACCGCGACGGACGCAACCCGACGTTCTGGTGCTCCATCGGTGTGCTCTACTTCCAGATCAACCAGTACCGCGACGCGCTTGACGCGTACTCGCGCGCCATTCGCCTCAACCCGTACATCTCGGAAGTCTGGTACAACCTTGGCAGCCTGTACGAGTCGTGCAACAACCAGATCACCGACGCGATTGACGCGTACTCGCGTGCGGTCGAGCTGGACCCCAACAACAATGCCATAAAGCACCGTCTGCAGCTGCTTCAGGCCGCGGGGCAAAGCAACGCACCGCTCCCGCCTCCGCCCGCACCTGTCGACGTCCACCCGTCGCAGTACAGCGGCCCCCCCGGCGGCGGTCAGGCGTCCAACGGCAGCCAGCCTGGGTCGCCGCGGCCCAGCCAGACGGGTCCCCCTGCGCCTGCCCAAGCAGGCCCAGAGGGACGCGAGCAGTTACAGCCTGGTCAGGGCGGTCGCGAGCTCCCATCGCTGCCAGCAGACTACCGTGGAGGCGGGGGCGGCGGAGGCAATCACCCCGACGCGACGTTCCGCGCTGGCGGCGGTGCTCCACCACCGCTCGCACTCGTTGACGAGTCGCGCGGCAGCATGTCACGCCATGCTCCGCTCGCACCGATCGACACGGAGCGGCCTGAGCCGCGTGACCTGCGTGAGTCGTACCGCGACGGCCCGCCCTTCAACGGCCCAGGCGGTCCTCCCGCACCGACGCGTTTCGACCCCACCGCCGAGACGCGCCGCCACGCGCCGTCGCCCGGTTCGCCCCGCCGCCGCGCCGAGGCAGCACAGGGTTACCCTGGTTACCCCCCGCAGCATCCGCAGTACCGCGACCGCGACCGCGAGGAGTGGGAGCGCCGCGGCGGTGACCCACGCGGCATGCCCCCGTACGGCGACATGCGCGGTCCGTCGCCCCGGCCAGGCATGCACCATGACCCCCGTGGTCCGCCCCATCCCCGCGACCCCCGCGATCCCCGTGACCCGCGTGACCCCCGCGACCCTCGTGATCCTCGCGAGTTTCCAGAAGGCGGCTTTCCGCCGTACGGCGCGCCTGGTTACGACCGCGGACCGTACCCCCCGCACCACGACCCGCGCCGGGAGCGGTTCGAGGAGCACGAGGCCAAGCCGCGGATCGAGTATACGAACGGGCGCCAGCCGTCGCAGACGCGTGATGTTGCGCACGCGGATCTGCGCGCGCCGTCGCCTGCCGCGAGCACAAGCAGCAAGGCGAGCGGGCGCCGCAAGGTTTCAGGCAAGGAGGACCCAACGAAGCGCCTGAAGAAGGAGGGCAAGGGCCGTCGGCCGAACGGGGACGAGGCGAGTCCGCGCGCGAGCCCGCGGCCTAGCCCCGCGCCATCGCAGAGCCGGCAGGCTGCGGCCCCGCCCCGCCGGACAGTCGACGAGGACTACGACGAGGGCGTGGACGCGCTCATGACGCTGCACAACGAGCGGCGCGCGCCGTCGGTTTCAGGCTCGATCGCCACGGACAAGGCGACGAGCCCGGTGACGGGCACTAAACGGCCTTCGCCGCCGTCGCCCGAGCTGCGGGGCAGTAAGAAGTCCAAGGCGTCGTCGCCGACGGGCGCGGGTAGTCCGACGTGCAGAACCGTGATCGAGGTGCTCAACCCCACCCCTGCGATCGAGGTACTCAACAACCCCAACCCGGCGAGCACGGATTTCATGAAGGCGGGAGAGAGGGAGCGGCGGTCGCCTGAGCGCAAGGCGTCCGCGCCGACGTCGCCCGAGCGCGAGCGCGAACGAGAGCGTGACGCCGACCGCACGCGCACGTCGCCGAAAGCGGCGTCGGCTGACAAGCCGCCGTCCGCGTCGCATCGTTCGCCGCCGCACCGTTCGCCGCAGTCTGCGCCGCGCTCGCCCGTAACGACGACGGACAAGGCGGGCGATAAGGAGGGCGGTGGTGCGGGATCGCCCGCGTCCAAGACTGGCCCTGGCGCGGGCGGCTCCAAGCCCGCATCGCCCGTAGCGACGACGAACGCTTCTGGCGCGGCGGGCGAAGACGTTGAGATGAAGGACGCCGAGGAGCGACGCCGCGACGACCGCCGCTCGCACGACCGCGACCGTGACCGCTCGCCCGCCCGCGCATCCCATTCCCGCTCGCCAAAGTAGTCTGTCGTCTGTCGTACCTAGTCATTGTCGTAGCTGAGATTGTCGGATGTAGTTTTGTCAGCGGAGCGAGCGCCGCGGAGCGTTGGCGCGTAGGGGCACCAGCCCATGCGACGCGCGATGCGTCCAGCGCAGCCACCAGCAAGCAGGGCGTCTGTCATCGAGGACAAGTGTGCATGTCGTGTAACGGCGCCGCAGCAGTCACGCCTATGCACCGATCTGCACTGATTGCACTGATATCCTGCATGTCCTGATCGGCATGGGCATGGGCAGACGACTGCGCGCGCGCGCGCGCGTGTAGGGCACGCAGCAGTGTGAACGTCACCGCCGTCATCGGCGTCATAGTGGGGGAAATAGGATATCCGCAACGCCATATCGGCCGAAGCCGCCGCCGCCACATACAGTACATCTTCCCCACTCCCTCTCTCCCCCCCTCCACACTTTACAACAGCTTACACACTCACTCACACTCACGATGCGCGCGACACTGATACGCCCGGCTCTGGGCACGAGTACGAGCGCGAGCGCGAGCGCGTGTGTAGGAAGGGCGTGCTTCGCCACAGCGACTGGCGCAGGCGGCCTGGGGTGTGCGGGCGCGGGCGCGGGCGCGGTGTCGACACGACCAAGATTACGCCCAGCGACGAGCCCAACGGCGCGGCGGCGCCAGCCGCCGTCGCCGTCGCCGTCGACTTGGGCCGCGCCGTTCTCCGCCTCTGCACGAGGTAGCGCTCGCCACCAGGACCATTACGCCGTGCTCAAACTTCCCCGGAACGCGAGCAAGGCGCAGATCAAGGCGAGGTTTTACGAGGTGAGTCGTGGCGCGCTGCACGAGGCGCGAGAGCGCCGTCGTGCGGCGGCAGTGGGGTGTAGGCTCGGCTCTTGTGCGGGCCACGAGCGGGTTTGGCGCTGGACGTATTCCACGCTGCAGCCCAAACCTTTGACCCGCTCGGTGCTCTCACATCCCCCCCCCCCCCCCCGCCCGGGCGCCGCAGCCGCCGCCGCTGCTCAGCGGCAGGCTACGCTTTCGTTTTGCATCGCTAACCCCAGCTCTCGAAGAAGATGCACCCCGACGCACCGGGAGGTTCCGCCGAGGCGTTCCACCTAATCAACGACGCGTACGGTGTACTAGGCAACGACGCGGCGCGGGCGACATATGACCGTGGATCCGGGGGGGCATCACGGGCTCGTGGCGGACCGGGAGGTCCGGGCGGGTTTCATCCGCACTCACCGCAAGCGCGGCGCGCAGCCGGTCCGCACAGGGCATGGAGTGGCGGAGCGAACGACGCGCGCGCCCCGCCCGGCGCACAGTGGGCCGGCCGACGGCGACACGCACCCGATATGGGCTGGGGAATGGGCATGGGCGGCACGCATCCCGGGTACAATCGTGGGTTTGGGCCGGAAAGCGCTCAGAGGTTTGGAAAACGCGAGACGGAGACGGAACGTATCCGCAGGCAGAGACGGTATGGCCAGACCCGCCTGGATGAGGAGATCAAGGGCGAGTCGGGCCTCTGGCGATTCCTCGTTGTCGCTGTCGTGCTCGTTGCTATCCTCGGTGTTGGCGGCGGGTTTACCACCTCCGCTGCGGACGGCGGCGGCGACGACGACTGCTCCGGCGACGACGACCACAAGGCCGACTTGCGCCGCCGCCGGGCGCCCTCCATACACACTCCACCCCTAGACTAGACCACCAACTTGCCCGCCTCATGCCGCCCGCACATGTATGTACTAGACGCTAGAGCCTAGAGCGTTGTCATGCCACCATCTTGCCTCTTACGCCGGCGCCCCGCGCGCAGCTACCCTGTACATGCTGCTGACTACGGTATATCACTGTTTTACCACTAGAGGCGGCGTGGCCGCGCAGTGTGGTGGTTTGAAGGCAGGCTCGGCGCTCGGCGCTACGCGCCTCACGCCTCGCCTAAATCTCCTTACACTCCCGCTCCAACCACGCCAGGGCGCGCTTGTCCCCGTGCGCCTCGAGCTCCGGCTTGACCTTGTCATACACGTCCCTGTGGTACGCGTTGACCCAGTCGCGCTCAGCAGCAGTAAGCAGCGCGGTGTCGATCATTTTTGTCTGGATCGGGACAGTAGTAAAGTTCTCAAACTCGAGGTACCCGTTACCGCCAAAGTTGTTTGGCGTCTGGGCGTTGCGGATCCCCACACAGCTCTCGATCCGCACGCCAAACTTGCCGTCGTCATAGTATCCTGGCTCGTTGGAGATGACCATGCCTTCCGTGAGGCCGACGGCGTCGGGCGGCGCGCGCGGAGAGACGCTCTGCGGGCCCTCGTGCACGTTCAGGAAATGCCCCACACCATGCCCCGTGCCGTGCCTGTAGTCCAGTCCGTCCGCCCACAGCGCGCGCCGCGCAAGGCAGTCGATAAAGTACCCGTTCGTGCCCGAGGGGAACACGGCGACGTCGAGCCCGATGTGTCCCTGCAGGACGCGCGTGAACGCGCGCTTCTCAAACTCGCTCGGCGTGCCAAAGTGCACCGTACGCGTCACGTCCGTCGTGCCGTCCATGTACTGCGCGCCCGAGTCGCACAGGTAGATCTGGTTTGGGTCGATCACGGCGCTGTTCACCTCGTCGGGCTTGTAGTGAATGATGGCCGCGTTGGCGCCAGTCGACGAGATGGTGTCAAACGACAAGCCCATAAAGTGCTTGTTCTGCTTTCGGAACGCCTCGAGCTCGCACGCAGCGTCGTGCTCGTTAATCTTGCCGCCGCCGGCCAGCAGCTCCTCGAGCCACGCAAAGTACCGGCACAGCGCGGCGCCGTCGCGGATATGGCACTGGCGGAATCCCTCCATTTCCGTTGCGTTCTTCTTGGCCTTGGCAAGCTCGATAAGCGACCGGCGCACCTCGCAGTTGTCCGTGCCGAGCGCGTCGGCGATGGCCCAGCTCGCTGTGTTGCCAATGAGCACCTTGTCGGACTTCACGAGCTTGGGGTCCTTGGTCTCGCCGTTTTTCGCCACAGCGGCCTCGGAAGCGGGCATCTTGGCTGGCGCGGTCTCGCCCTTTTGCGCCGCGGCGACAGCCGCCTCGCGCTCGGCAGCCTCCTTGGCCTCCTTGGCTTTACGATCGGCCGTGAGCTGGGCCTTCCAGCTCTCCAGCGCCTGCCATACCTGCGAGTACTCGAGCACGACAATGTGGTTTTTGCGGAGGTACTCTTTGACTTCGGGGGTGATGGACGCGGGGTTGGCAAACAGCGTGCAGTCGTGCTTGGTCACAATGGCGTACGAGAAGAACACGGGGTTGTAGGGAATGTCGTTGCCGCGGAGGTTGAAGAGCCACGCAATCTCGTCGAGCGCAGACACGACCATGCCCGGGGATCCAATCTGGTCGAGCTTGGTCCGGAGGCCAAGGAGCTTGTCCGCCACGCTCTGGCCAGAATACTTCTCCTCAAGGTGGAACACGGGGTTGGCGGGGCGGGCGGGGCGGTCAGACCAGATAAGGTCCACGAGGTTTTCCTTGATGGGCACGAGCGCGCGCGTGGGGTCTTTCGCCAGCGCTGTGCCCAGCGGCTCGGCCTCTTTCTGCGACACCGTCGTGGGGTCGACCCCGACGCGGGTCGTAGGTCCGAGTTCCTAAAGTCAGCGCTAGGTAGTCGCCGTAGCCCACCTTTAACCACGCGGTCCAGGTCGGCGTCTCGGGCAGACCAGCCTTCATGAGTGTCCAGCTGTCGTCAGCGCTTTTCCCGCCGCACACCCACTCGCTGCTCAGCTGCTGGCCGGCCTGGAGGTAATAGCGCCCGTCGGCCCAGCAGAGCGCTTCAGTCTGGGTAACGACCGCGAGGCCGGCTGAGCCAGTAAAGCCGGTAAGCCACGCACGGCGCGCGTCGCATGGGGCGAGGTACTCGGATGCGTCTGGGGTCAGTGCCGTCGCGGCGGTGGAACCCACGGGCATCGCCAGAGGGCACGACGCTGGTGTCAGCTGGCCGAATACGACGGGAGACTCACTATACGCCAATGTTGCGCTCGCGCATGTGTTCGCGCAGAGCGGTGAGGCGGGCGCGCGCGTCCATGATCGCCATGGTAAACAGTCGGCGGGTGGGGAGTATGGTGAATAGAGTGAGTGGAAAGGAGGGCGAGGTGGCTAGTTATGTGTTGCGTGTGACCTCTGAGTGTTGCTCGTGCAGATCACACCTCCACCGCGCCCACGCCCATGCGAAGCTTCGGACAAGGCCTACAAATCAGTCAGGCCCGCGAGGCTGCCAGGGCGGCATCACGTGGTGTCCCTCGACAAGTGCCAGTTCGGACCATCCGTGCTGTCGCCGGCCGTGCTCGGCGCGGGCGCGTGAGCGAGCTAGCCGCCGGCGCGTCGGTAATTCTGGTCACCACGCGTTGGTCGACGTAGCCTGCGGCGCGGCGCGGCGCGGCGTCTCTGTCCGGCGGTGGCATCGACGTGGACGCCATGCCCCATGTGTCACCTCTATATAGCTCTGTATCTGCGTATGCCCAAGCTGCATATTTGCGAGTATAATGGTACACCTAGGCTCATGCTCTACTCCACTACAGTTGCTACAGAGATGTCGCACCTGGGGTCAGCGCTGTTCGAGCTCTGCGCCTGCGTCGTTGCTCAGGAATACGATAAAGTGTCAGCCTGGACCGCATTCGCGGCGGCTAAGAATTTTCAGTGTGTGATAAAAGCATCATTGCGACGACGCGGCGGTGAAGGGGGTGTACTTACTTCTTGACACCGCGGCCAGAAAAAAGTTGGATGAATGCAGTTTGACAACTGCGAGTGGCTCGAGAGAAAACTGTCCAAACTGACAACGTCGCAACTCTGCATCTCCGCATCTCCGTGAAAGCATCACGTGATCTGCTGGAACCCATCGTCCGCGTGTTGCTCCTGGCTCCTGGATCCTGAAGCCTCGAGATCTCTCAGCCGACAGGCGCGGTACAGCTCCCCGACCCACCGCCCGTCCCGTCAGAGATCGAGAGACAGCTATGTCAAGTGGATTATGGTGCGGTATGCGCGGGATTCAACAGTGTCAGAGCAGCCGTAGAGCGCCGAGTCAGACGACCTGGGCCAGACTGTTGCGTCATGAGGCAGTCACTGTGGTATTCACTCGGGGCCTAGTCGCTCCACAGGCAAACTCCATCTCGGACCTTCAAGGCGGCCCACATGGCCCATGTCCGTGACGAGATGTCGCGGCATTCACGGCTTACGGCGTGGGCTAGAGGCTAGCCGAGTGATGCGAGTGAGGAACGTGAACGGTGTGCTGTGGGCTGTGGCCGCCGGCCCGGGTTAAAAGTGGGGGACGTCCGCAGTGGGCTGCTTTTAGCACTTGCAGCGAGGTACAAGTCAAGTGACGACGGCGGCGGGTGATGCAATAGGCAAGACGAGTTGGTGCTCGGATCCGTCGTGCTAACAGCTGCACGTTGGTCGGCACTGCACCGTTGCGAGTAGAGTTCGCACGTGTCGAGATGATGACCGATTCAACCATTTAGATTTCTCGATGCACCCAGTACTAGTAGTAGTAGTGTCTGCACGCATGCGCGCTAGCCCCACGTCCACGGGCTCCACGATTTTCTGATTCTGGCATTCACGCGGGAGTGTCCCGTCCACGCCGCCGCGATCAAAAAGTGTCTCGCCACGACCAAGTCGAGCAACACGACCAACAGGGTTGGTGGTGATACTTCATTTACCCGCCCATTTACATTTTCAAACCAATCCAAACCCTTTCTTTTGCGGCCAAAACCAAAAGTCTTCCCACCACTAGCGCGCGCACTTCTCTCTCGGACCACGCCGAGAACAACTAAACAACTGCAATTGCAACTGCCGACATCCGACACAGCGCTCATCCTCTCTCTCTCTCCACATACCACACGCCATCCACAGCTCGGTCCTCCTCTCGCCGCCGCCGCCTCCCCCCCCCCACCTCCAACACTCCAACAGCCGACCCCATACCCGACACAAACCCAGACTTGTCCCTTGCACAGAGTCCCGTGTCCGTGTTCCCAGCTGCTAGCTGCTCCATCACCTCGCCAGCCCACATTGACGTCGCCGCTGGCCCCGCCGACGTCGTCCCCATCCCCGTCCACGCCGCCGCAGCAGCAGCAGACAACACCTCTACACTCTCCACAACCACCACTCAAACACATGGCCACCACACCGTGAGCGCCGGTCTCTTCCCTCCCCTACCCCCTCCCTCTTCGCCTCTCGTCTCCCTCTCGCACACCGCGCTGGCCTAATACGCCACCATGACCACCCAGCGCGGCGGGGCATCCTCGTCGTCGCCGCCGGGCGACCCCTCGGCCACCGTCTCTCCCGCTGCTGCCGCCGCCGCCAGCCCCGGTAAACCAGAGCTGCCGTGGGCCTTCATCGACTGTCCCACAGACACACTCATCGTGCTCATCGCACACATGCTCGAGCTCCTGTGCCAGCACAATGACCAGGTCCTCCTCACCCCCGACGCACTTACGCGCTTCCACTCGCGCGCGTCCCCTGGCATCACCATCGTCGACTATCTCCGGCGTATCGTAAAGTACACCAACCTCGAAGTGAGTAGAGCCTGTCTGTGCAATGCACGGGCTGCGTCGTGTTGCGGTGTGTGGCGAAGGCGATGGCAAATACGGCGGACCGCCGACGCCCGCTGCTGTTCGGCTCTGCACGCGCGCCTACGACGCCGCGCCGTCCACACCATGCTGATCAAGCAGAAAATCCCTCTACTCTCGCTGCTGGCCTACATCGACCTCACGTGCCAGAATCTTCCGACGTTTACGCTCTCGTCGCTTACCGTGCACCGATTCCTCATTGCGGGGGTGACGGCGGGCTCGAAAGCCCAGTGCGACGTCTTTTGCACAAACTCGCACTACGCCAAGGTCGGTGGTATAAAAGTGGGCGAGCTCAACTCGCTCGAGCGCGAGTTTCTGCGGGTCACAGGGTGGGCGCTGTGTGTAAGTTTTAAAAGCCGCATGGTGCATGGCGCATGCCTCCGGCTCCAGCGCGGTTCCTGGGACCTAGACCTTTGTTGGAGGGTGGTTTGGCTGACGCTCAGTGCAACGCCGATCTGCTCCAGAGATACTACACGTCGCTCATACGCTCGCACGGTGGGTTCACGCAGGCGCCCGAACCTGCCGAATCGCCATTCATGGCGTTCCCTCTTGCTGGCGAGCCTGCACCAGCGACGTCTTTGCCCGTTACTCCCGCCGACAGCGCGACCGAGGAGCAGGCGCAGCAGGCTCAGGCCCAGGCGATGGTCGTGCCGGCCGGGGCGGGCGGCGACGCCGGGGACGAAGTAGACATGGCCGACGCAGAGGGGGAGGACGCGGCGAACGATGCCGACGACGAGGGCGCGGTGGTAGCATCGCAAGGGAAAAGCGGTAGAGTGGAGAGTAATGGGGGCGGTAGCGCGGACGCGCGCGGTCGGCCACGGACACGGCACGACCCCGGCGCGGCGGCAGCAGCTGTCGCTATGGAGGTCGACGCTGCGCCGCCGCGCGAAAAGTCCACGGGCGGGGGAGGACTCAAGTCGCTCGTTGGCGGCATATTTGGTCGCCGCGACCATCCCTCGGGCCAGGCGCATGACCGGCACGCGTCCGCCGCCAACGCGACAATGGCAGCCCCGCAACCGGGTACCGCCTCTGCTGCGTCCGCGACGCCCACGAACGGCGCTACCCCCGAGGATCTCCCAAAGCCACTCACGCCCCGCGTCCGTACCCGCGACGAGCGCAGCGTAGAGAGTATCCGCAGCGTACCTGGCGCACCGGGCGCGCTCCCATCCGCTATCCTCGTCGACGACGGTAAGCGTCGCGCACGGGGAGGTTAGCGTCGGCGCGACGCGACATGCGCCGTAGAACACTCAGTAGTTGTCCTCATTGTATTGGTACTCTCTTGAGCATCTCGTTACTCGCAGCATGGCATTCCATTCATCGCCACTTTTATGATGCGCCTTTGCAGCTTGGCAGGCACGGCACGGCAGTGTCCACATGCGGTTGCGAATGGGGATTGGAGAAACAACATTGTGCCAGAATCTATGAATGATACAATTACCGCGCGCCGTGGGGCGTGTGCGGGGGAGGTCTTACGGAGCCAAAAATACGTCGGGCAGGGATTTTAAAAGTCCTCGTCGAGGGCAAAGGCGCGCTTGGCCTTTGCGACCTCCGAGTCCTGGCCTACCGACTGGTTGACGCCGGATTTGGAGTATGCGCTTACGCGCGACTCGAAAAAGTTTGCCTTGCCCTGGAGCGAGATCATCTCCATAAAGTCGAATGGGTTGGTGGCGTTCCAGATCTTGTCGTTGCCGAGGGCGACGAGCAGGCGGTCGGCGACAAACTCAATGTACTGGCACATGAGCTTTGCGTTCATGCCAATGAGCGAGACGGGAAGGGCCTCGGTGAGGAACTCCTGCTCAATGACGACGGCCTCCTTGATAATCTTGGCGATCGTGTCCGGGTGCGGGCGGCGGTGGAGGTGGGTGAAGAGCAGGCAGGCAAAGTCGGTGTGCAGACCCTCGTCGCGCGAGATGAGCTCGTTGGAGAAGGTGAGGCCGGGCATGAGGCCACGCTTCTTGAGCCAAAAGATGGACGCAAACGAGCCCGAGAAGAAGATACCCTCGACGGCAGCAAAGGCGATGAGGCGCTCGGCAAACGACGAGCGGTCGTCCGAGATCCAGCGCAGCGCCCAGTCGGCCTTCTTCTTGATGCACGGGATCGTCTCAATCGCCTTGAAGAGGTACTCGCGGCGCGCGTTGTCGCGGATGTACGTGTCGATGAGGAGCGAGTAGGTTTCAGAGTGAATGTTCTCCATCATGATCTGGAAGCCATAAAAGGTCTTGGCCTCGGCGATCTGGACCTCGCCGCAGAAGCGCTCGACAAGGTTCTCGTTGACAATACCGTCCGACGCGGCAAAGAACGCGAGAACGTGCTCGATAAAGTAACGCTCGTTGTCGTTGAGCTTGTTGTCCCAGTCGTGCAGGTCGGGCGCGAGGTTGATCTCCTCGGCGGTCCAGAACGACGCCTGCGCCTTCTTGTACATCTGCCAGATCTCACGGAACTTGATGGGGAAGAGGACAAAGCGCTCGGTCGACTCCTTGAGCAGGGGCTCGTCCTTCTCCTCGCAGTGAATGTCGCCGACAAACCGCTTGCGCAGCTCGGCGTCGGACAGCTTCTCAATGGGCTCGGCGTTGTCGGCCACGGCAGACACAGACTCCTTGGTCGACTCCTTGGCACCACCCTCGGCGGCAGCAGCCTTGAGCTTGGCCATGACGTTGGGCTCGGTCGACTTGACGGGGGTGTTGAGGGAGATGTCAGCGAGGGCCGACGCGGCGGCCTTGGAAGGAGTGACAGTGGACATGGCGAGGGCTTGAGGGAGGAGGAGGATGTGTAGTGGTGAGGATGTGGATGAAGAGAAAGAGACGTGATGAATGTTGGGCCTTTATAGAGGACAGGCGCGTCGCGCACTCCAGCCACACCACACGCAATGTTTGGAGTTTGGCGCGTCCCAAACACTCAAATCAAACAATCCGACGCGTAGAGTAGTGGCAGTCACGTGATATGCCCTGGCACACGGCCGAAAAAGAAAGTCGCGTCAAGTCCACGTCAACCGCCTCTTTGGGAAGGTGGGCGCAGCGTACGGTGAGGCTGGCAGGGACGGGCGCGCATGTGCTCAGGGTCGGCGAAATGACTAGCAGAGGGGCTGGAGTGGGTCCGTGCAGTGACGCGCCTCAAAGCTTTCCCACGCATGTTGCCTCACCCTGGAACAAAGTGCGTCTTGTTTGTTGACCTTCCCTCGTCGTTGTCCTGACTTTGTATTCATGACGTGGGGTGGCACATCCCACGAACACGCACTAACAGCAGCACACACACGCGCGGTGGAGGCAGCAGCGGCCACCTTCTTCTTCCTCGCTCGTCCAGGCGGTGTACGCGGTGTACTGCAGCTGAGTCACCGCACAAGCCCCCAGCCTTGTTTCCATCGCCGTCCAACGCGCTTGTCTTCTTTTTTCCCTCGACAACGCCGTGACCACAGTCTCTTGTCCTCGTCGGCCGACAATTCCTTGGCAATCAATCCATCGTCCGTCATCCGTGTGCGTCGCGTCGGACGTCTCGAGGTTGAATCAAACGCGTCGCCGCGCGCATTGATCCTTTCCTCTCACTGATTACAACGCGCGCCATGGCACGCAGTAACTCTCAAGGGTACGTGATCTTCACCACCGACGCGCCGGCGGGCGCGTCGCGACGTGATGCCCACACCCGCTGACATGCAGTACCAAGCAAACGACGCTGGCAGCCTTTTTCGGCGCGCCGAAGAAGGGCGCCGCGCCGACGCAGTCGACCCCGGCGCCAAAACCTACAGCGAAACCGTTGTCGGCTTCAGCCAAGACGGCGCCTAAACCCACACCAGCGTCCAAGCTCCCGACTATGCCCACGACGTCGTCCCCGCCGTCGTCGTCGCTCAACACCCCACCCTCCGACCCCATCGACTCGCCTACCGTGTCGAAAACGCGGCCGCGAGCGAGGAAGGCCGAGCCCAAGATCGCCGGCAGCGACGACGAACCACTCACACCGCCCCCTGCTGCTTCCCCCAAGCGCTCGGCGTCTGACGACGCAATGGACGTCGACGACGTCGAGGGGTCTCCTGTCGTTGGCGTGAGTCACCCCCCTAACCCGCACCGCTCACACCCCAGAGACGCAGAAACAAGCGCAGAGTCGTGTACGTCGAGTCTGACGCGTCGAGCGACGAGGACGTCGCCGCGCCGCGCGTAAAGGGCGGCAAACCGCCTCGGAAGAGCCTCAAAGCCGCGTCCGACGACGAGTTTGTGTTTGACGAGCAGGATGATGCCGCCATGGGTGAGCTGAGCCTAGCTTGAGATAGCTGACGTCAGCTGCGGCTGCTGCCGAGTACGAGGAAATGATTTCCGACGCGCCGTCGCCGTCTATCGCTTCGTCGCGCTCGGCGTCGCCTGAAAAGCCCGCGCGCAAAAAGACGGTGGCGAAGAAGGCGGCCAAGTCATGGGGCAACTCGTCTGCGTCGTCGCCGGCCGGTTCTTCTGCCCGACCGCCCGCGCCAATGTCGCGCAACTCGTCCGACATGTTCCTCACTTCTGCTGAACGCAAAAAGCTGCAGGCAAAGGAGGACAAGCGCGAGAGCGAGACGTGTTTTGACTTTCTCGTCGACATGCGGGACAAGGACGGCAACCGGCCCGAAGATCCCGAGTATGACCCGCGCACAATCTACATCCCGAGCCGGGCGTGGAAGGACTTTACGCCGTTTGAGAAGCAGTTTTGGGAGATCAAGCAGAACCACTACGACACGGTACTGTTTTTCCAAAAGGGCAAGTTTTACGAGCTGTACGAGAACGACGCCATGATCGGGCACCAGGAGTTTGACCTCAAGCTCACCGACCGCGTCAAGATGAAAATGGTTGGCGTGCCGGAGCAAACGTTTGAGTTTTGGGCAGCAAAGTTTCTCGCCGCGGGCTACAAGGTCGGCAAGGTTGAGCAGGCCGAGACGGCCATTGGGTGGGTTGTCTGTTGGAGTGGCGCTGACGGTAGAATGGAGATGCGCACCAAGGGCGGCGGCAAGGAGATTGTCCGTCGCGAGCTCGCGCAGGTGTTCACCAACGGCACGATCGTCGACGGCACGTACCTCACCACGGACGAAGCGAACCACTGCGTCTCCATCAAGGAGTACAGCGAGAGCGACAACAAGCCGTCGTCGTTTGGGATTTGTGTGATGGACGCGTCGACGGGCGAGTTCAACCTCACGGCGTTTGAAGACGACGTGTGCCGCACGCGTCTGGAGACAATGTTCCGCCAGATTCGGCCCAAGGAGCTCGTCTTTGCAAAGGTGAGCTGTCATGTCCTTCAGCAGCTGACATCAGGGGAACCTGTCAGTACCGACGACGCGACTGCTGCGTAACATTCTCCCGTCGAGCACGCTGTGGCAGTCGTTCCGCCTCGACAAGGAGTTCCTGTCCAAGGACGACACGGTGACTGCGCTGCACGAAATCTTTGCGACCGACGATGGGAGCGAGCCCGAGCTCCCCGACGCCATTGTCGGCATGATGGAGCAGCCCATCGCGATGGAGGCCCTCGGCGGCATGATCTTTTACCTGCGCTCGCTCAACCTCGACAAGGACCTCATCTCGCAGAAAAACTTCAACATCTACGACCCGATCAAGAACGGCAAGAGTCTCGTGCTCGACGGACAGACACTCGCACACATGGAGGTGCTAATGAACAACGAAGGGTCGGAGGAGGGGACGCTGTTGCGCCTGCTCCAGCGCTGCCTTACGGCGTTTGGTACGCTTTCTGACAGAGCTTGAGCTGACTCCAGGCAAGCGCCTCTTCCGTATCTGGTTGACGTCGCCACTGCGCGACAGCAATGCGATCAACGAGCGGTAGGTCGCTGTCAAGGTGCACGCTGACCCCAGCCTCGACGCGGTCGACGACCTCATGGCGCAGCCGACGTTCACTGGACAGTTCACCCAGCTGTGCAGAAACCTGCCTGACCTCGAGCGGCTCGTATCCCGCATCCACGCTGGGTCTATTCGCCAAGGCGACTTTCTCCGCGTCATGGAGAGCTTGGGCAGAATTCAGAATGCCATTGAGGACCTCACTGGTATGGCCGAGAACTTTGCGTCGCCGAGCGTCGGCGGCTTGCTGCGCTCGGCGCCCGACCTCTCCGCGACCATCAAGCACATCAAGTCGATGTACGTCGTGGAGAACGACGAGAAGAGCGTTGCGATCCTGCCGACGCGGGGGGCCGACGAAGAGTGCGATGCCGCCGACGAGGCGGTCGAGGAGCTCGACGCAGAGTTTGCCGAGCTTCTTGACAAGGCAAAGGCGCGATTGCGGTGGGTTAAACACTCCAAACCAAGCTAATGGCAGCACGAAAGACGTGACCTACTGGCACAGTCCTCAGGGCAGCAACAAGGAAATCTTCCAGTTGCAGGTGGCCGCGGGCCAGTCGGTTCCCAAAGAGTGGACAAAGTGCAGCAGTACCAAGAAACTTGCGCGCTACGTCACGCCCGACACGCAGCCTGTCATTCGGCGGATGCAGGAGGCGCGCGAGACGCAGTCGACGGCGAAGAAGCAGTTTTTCCGGCGGCTGCTGGGCGAGTTTGACAAGGACCGCACGACGTGGCTGAGCATGGTGCGCGTGCTTGCCGAGCTCGACTGCCTCGTGTCGCTCGCCAAGGCGTCGCACGATATGGACGAGCCAAAGTGCCGGCCCGAGTTTATCGACGCCGACCAGGCGTTTGTGGACTTTGGCGACCTGCGCCACCCGTCCATGTGCCTGCAGCGCGACTTTATCGCCAACGACGTGCAGCTCGGCGGCGCCGTGGCGCGGACGACGCTACTGACGGGCCCCAACATGGCGGGTAAGAGCACACTGCTGCGCATGACGGCTGCGGGCGTGATCATGGCCCAGATCGGGTGCTACGTGCCTGCCGCGCACGCGCGTCTTTCTCCCATCGACAAGATCCAGACGCGCATGGGAGCGTATGACAGTGGGTCGGGTGAATGGCGGTAGCTAACCGTAGACATGTTTGCGAGCGCGAGTACGTTCAAAGTCGAGCTCGACGAGTGTTCCAAGATTCTGCGTGAGGCCGGGCCAAAGTCGCTCGTCATCCTCGACGAGCTCGGGCGGGGCACGTCGACGTTTGACGGCATGGCGATCGCCGGCGCGGTTCTGCACCAGCTCGCAACGCATACACTGCCTCTGGGTTTCTTTGCCGTAGGTGCCTCCCGTTTTCCTTGCTGACGGCAGACGCACTATGGCTCGCTCACAGACGACTTTGCGTACCACCCGAATATCCGGAGCATGCACATGCAAGTACACGTCGGCGACGCGGACGGCGTCGTGTTCCTGTACAAGCTTATTCGCGGCGCCGCCGAGTCGTCCCACGGGACGCGTGAGTCAACCACTCTCGCTTACACTAATGGTAGACGTCGCAAAGCTCGCGGGCGTGCCGCAGGCGGTGATTGCGCGCGCGGACGACGTGTCGGCACAGTTCTTCGCTGCGTTCCAGGACAAGCTCGCCTCGCGGCGCCAGAGCTCCCTGTCGCTGCTGGCACAGGCGGACTTTGCGTGGCTCGTAAAGCTAGTGGGCGCCGGCGTGCCGGAGAGCACGGCGAGTGTGGGCGAGCAGTTGGAAATGGTGTGCCGTGCGGCGGGCAAGTACGCGTAGGCGGTACGGCGAAGCCGTGGCGCCGCAGCCGGCGCTTCCTCTTCCTCCGCCTCTTCCCGTCCTTCCCGTCGGCGCCCAGTTGTATATGTTTGTAGACTACATGCATCGATACCGACACTACCACGGCGCCTCAACGCCGAGCTACCAAACCTGCACAGCCCCCTGGGCGATGGGATCCTTCCGTCGTGACTTTCCGCGTTTCCTGCGGCGCGCGCGCAGATCGGGCTCGGCCTCGCCCAAGTCACTGAGAAAGCTCCATTCGCCGCGGACCCATGCGTGCGCCCACCCGCTACCCTCGTCGCCCTGTGCCGGGCGAAACTTGCGTCCTGCGCGGTCGCCTGAACGGAACGCGAACGCGCTGCCGAGTAGCGTGGTGGTGATGCGCGGGGAGTTGGAGGTGAAGAGGGGGTACGACGGCGACGAGGCGCCAGCCTCATCGCCGGCGGAGCCGGAGCCCATCGAGTTTTGACCGATCATGCCATCCGTGCCCGCGCCAGCGCCGCCGGTTCCATTGCCCACGCCCACGCCAGCGCCGTCGCCCGCGGCGCGGGCTCCGCCGCCGGCACCAGCGCTAGCAGCCCTGGGCGGCGCATAAACCGGCAGGTCCAAACCAAACTGGCTCCCGACCTTCGGCACGACCCTTACGCAGCCGTCTTCGCCAGCGAGACGAAACGACCCTGCCGTCTCTTCGATGACTATCCCACGCGCGCCGAGAAGCGACGCGTTGCGCGAACCGACAACGCGCAGGTGCGCGCCGATAAAGTCTGCCTTTAGGAGTTTACTGTGTAAAATGTCGGGCGAAAGGTTGGGTATGCCCCGCAGTGGCGTGACCCCCACGCCGGAGGCGAGGGCGGCGCCGGCAGAGTGACGGGCAGCAGATGTAGAGGGGTGAGCGGTGGCGGCGGCGGGACTCGCCCCGGCTGCGCTCCACGCACTCGCCTCGCCGGGGACAGGGAGCGGCGCGCTGTAGTCCCCCGGACAAGGGGGCAGGCCGAGTACCTGCGCGATGTACGCCATGTGAAGATAGTGTAGGGGTAGGAGGGCGGCGTAGCTGGTGTTAGCGAGCACGCGAGCCCGCGAGGACGCGAGCGATAGCGAGCATGCGAGGGGTGGGCGAGGGCGCGCCGGGGACAGGACTTCACACACTCCACTCTCAACAGCCCGACATGACGCCGTGAACCTGCATCTACGCCTCGCCTCGCCTACCTGCCCCAAGGGGGTACAGGTTCACTCACTCAACAACCGTACACCTCCCGACGACAGCCTTGCGCACGCTCCTCACGCCCCTGGCTTTCCGCTTGGCGGCGTCGGCAGCCTGTGCCGCCTTGGTAGCGGCCAGTGCGCGCGCGTCGCCGCGGTTCCGTTTTCGCCCCGTCACCAGCGCGCTGGGCTCGCTCGGCATATCGGTCAGCAAAAGGGTTTTGCCGCTTAGTCGCGCTGCGTAGGTTGGCGCGTCGAGGCCGAGGAGGGTGGCGAGGGACGCCGCGGGCGCCGCGCCGCTGGGCGTCGGCGTCGAGGTCGAGCCGGGGTTTGGTGTGCCCCCGTTTGGGCCGCCGGCGATCGCGAGGGGCGTGATACTCCGCTATCGTCAGCCCGGCCCAGCTCTGGCAGTTTCGGGGTTGGGGCCGGCATCGTCGGCTTCGTCGGCGTCTGCGACGCCTCCGCGCCGCCGCCGTGACGTACCGTTATCTGGGCGGCGAGGGGCCGATACAAATCCGTGGTCGGCTCGACTGGCGTGCTGCGCGAGGACGGGCCAGCGCTCGCGCTCGCGGTAGGCGCAGGCGTACCCGTCGCCGAGCGGGACATCGTGGTGGGCGTGGGTGGTGGTGTGTAAATGTGTGGATGGAGTGTGTGTCGATGTAGTGTTGTGGTGGACGCAGGTGGTGATTTTTGTTGTTGAGGATTGAGGCAGGGGTGTGGCATTTCAGGCACGTCATGTTCACCATGCCGCCCAGCTGCCAGGGGGGTTTCCGAGCCACAATCCCGCTCTTGGGACAGTACGTTCGTGCCGTGCGGGCGTACACTGCTTGCATGCAAGGTGCTTTGTTATGCGCGGGAAGATAGTAGAGGCAGGATGCTCACTCTGCCTGTTCACGATCAACGATGCGCGGTGTGGCTAATGGCCGAGGATTTGCCTCTAGGCCTCCAAAAGCACCGTAGAAACAGAAAAAACGCCAGAGAAGTGTGGTCAGCAGGCGCCAAAGGAGTGTTGGAGGAACGTACTCGACTGCATAAATGTGAGAAAATTGCGCAGAGATGGGACGGCGTTTCTGGATTGCGTGGGTGTGCTTCAATGCTGGCCGCGGCCACTGCAGGAGTGCGACAAGTCGAGCCCGAGTGGTGAAGCCCTTGAGCGATTGGAATGGTCTGCCGTCGCCCACCGACAGTCTAGAAGCTCACTGGAGGCATGTACGGCACCGAGGCACTCGTTCACCCGCGCCAGGCTTGGCTTTCCTTCCGCGGCACTAGCAGGACAGGACAGTAGAACAACGCCCCCTTCCGCGTTCGTTTTACGCATTGCGCATTCCAATGGCCAAGGTCGCCGCCAAACGCCGTCAGCGGCAGGAACAAAGGGCGCGATTGCGCCGCGACGGCGACAGGGGCAGTATACCCCCCTCTTCGCAGGCAGGGCCCGCCGAGCAGCCCCGTGTCGAGGGCACACGCTCGTCCCGCCGGCGCGCACGACAACGGCTCCGCCGCCGAGAAGCGGGTTCGCAGCAGGGTATGTACACTACGTCAATCCCGAGTGGGGCTAACGTGAGATCCCCACGGCTCTGGCGACCTCCGCCGCAATGGTGGGACGTATCCCGGCGGCGGCGGACAAGGGGAGGACAATGTCGCCGTTACTGCGCAGTATCAGCCGCCACGCGGTGATACCGACAACAACGACGACGACGACGACGACGACGACGAAGGCTACGATCCCGAGTTGACGCCATGTCCCCCGCCGCGACCGTGGACGTGCCCGGCGCAAACCCCTCCGCGGCGCGCGACGTCGCCGTCACCTGGAGCAACCTCTCGCAGCTCATCACCGCCGTCGACGCCATGTCCTTCGCCTCCCCCACATGCGTTTCCCGCTCCGCCTGGCCCGTCATTGCCGGACGACGACGAGACGCGCGAGAGTCAAGACGGCGACTCGACGCCGAGCACGCCGTGTCCCTCTCCACGACGACGACGTCGCGAGCCGCGCACGCCGGCGTGGACGCCCGCGCCCAAGTCCCCGACGCCGTCAACGCCGTTCTTAACCCCCAGAGGCTTACCCGCCACACCCGGGTCGAACACCTCGCCCGCCTTGCCGGATTTCCCCGCAGAACGGTTCTACACGCCACTGCTCTCCCCTCCCGAGCTGTTCTACACGCCCCAGCGTTTCCTCACCCCCGCCCAACCCACGCCGTCGCCGTCGCCGTCGCCCGCGACATCGTTGGCAAGCAGTGCGGCCGTCTCGGCAATCCTGTGGCGTAACAACTCGCCGCAAGCGGATGTCGTGGCCGGCGAGCAGGCGGGGGAAGAGGAGAGCAACGAGGCGGGCGAAGGGGAAGGCAACGAGGGGGGAAACGAGGAGAGAGACGAGGAGGGCAGCCCGCAAAGCGACGGGGAAAGCGACAGGTATCGTACCCCGCGGCCTCTGTCTCAAGCCTCCCTGGCGCTCTCGCCCTCACACACACCCTCGACTACGGCGCTCTCGCCCCTCCCCACGTCCTCCGCGGCCGTCGCGTCAACGCAGCCGCGCAGTGGGCTGGACTCGGAATGGCTCGACACGTCGTCTACCGCGCCCGTGGGCACGTGGGCGTCGTCGGACGCCAGCGCCGCGGTTGATGCGCGCACAGGGGTGCGCGCACTGGCCTCGCCCACAGACACCAGCTCCAACACCGAAACGACCACCGACGACGCCGCCACCGACCTCGACGACACCGACATCAAGCCCTTACTTGCGGTATGGCCGCGCGACGTCCGCCTCCCGCTCAAAGGCTTCCACGTCTCGTCCGACGGCGGACTGAGTGCACTCTCGTCGCGCGCGCGCGCCCTGCGCGCCGCCATCTCGCCCGATCAGCCGCTGGGAGTCCAGGCCTTCTGCGGCTCGCCGAGACGTCATGCCCTCCCGGCCCTCGATCCCGCTGACGCGGCCGCGTTCCGAGACACCCACGATACGACCGCCTGGGCGGTACATGCAAATCATACGACCAACCTTGCTAGCTGTGATGAGTGCGTCGCGCGGGGCGCCGCGCGATAGCGCGGGCGCCGTGCCAGCCCGTCGGTGCCATTACCTGGCGGCGCTAGAGAGGCGCTGGCGTGGCCGGCTGCGCCGCCCCAGCCATTGCCGTCCCCGCTACCGCTGATACCAGGAAAACCGCGCTTGCCGGCCTCGACTTTGTCGCGCGCGAGATGCAGCGGTGTCTCGACCTCGGCGTGCCGGTACTCTGCGTACAGTGTGTCGGGGCATTTACCTCGCTAACTCCAGCCTTGGGTCCGACGTACGCGCGGCCGACGACGACGCGGTGGTTGTGCGCGTCGCGCGCGCCCTGCGCGAGTTACTCGCTACCGTCCCGGTCGTGACTCTCGCCCTCGAGAACATGGTAGGTGCTGAGCCCGGTCGTCCTGACGCCAGGTCCGTGCCAGCGTCTGTACCCAGCCGTGGTCCCTCACCCTCCTCGCGCGTATCCTCGACGCCGTCGACTCGCCGCGCGCCGCGGCGTGCGTGGATATCTGCCACGCACATATAGCCGAGTACGACCTGTCCACCCGCTCCGGCCTCGACGCGCTCGAAACTGTCCTTGGCCGGGAAGTACGTTGGGAGCGTATAGCTGGTTTCCACATCAGCGACGCTGCGACGCCACATGGCCGCGCGTGCGACGGCCACGCAAGGTGAGCTGTGCCAAGGCAGTGTAGCTGACTGCAGTATTGGCGAGTAAGTCGTTGTATCCTCTGCAAATGCTGAGTCTAGCGGCCTCATACCCCTGTCGGCGTTCCGGCGCATCCTGCGGCATCCCGCCGTGCTAGGCCGCGTACCGTACTACCTCGAGACGCCAGCTTACGCGCCGTCCTTACGTCCTGCAGCGTTTCCCGCCGTTGCGCGGTGGGAGGCCGCGCGACATCTCGCCGAATGGGCGTTCCTCGAGCGCGCAATTTGTATGCCTGAGCGGGTATGGGTCTCCCGGCAACACGTAGAGGAGGCGCAGTACCGCCGCGAGCGCGAACGGTGCCACATGGCTATACGCAACCTTCTCCGGCCGGAGCGCGCGGCCAGCCGCAGAGACGGTAAGAACGCCTCTGCCGCTGACGTCGCTATCGCTGCGTTCCGCGCTGACCGCCGCGCGGCGCTTGTCCGCGCTGCGATTGTCCGCCACGCCCGCGAACGTATCCCTCTCTCCTGCCCCGTCAAAACGCCACGCTCCGCGGACGCGCGCGCGGCCGACGAGGCCGCCGCTCTCGCCTACGCCTCGTTCACTACCCGCGGTGGGTACACCATGCGCCACCGCGCTGTGTCAGTCAAGTTAGAGTAAGTCGTGCGCCACCGCGCCGTGTCAGTCAAGTCGGAGCAGGTCAGCTGTGAAAGTTAGTCTACCGAATGCATCTTGTAGAGAAGTGAAGTGATCCGCGGACGGCGCTACGTACCGTCCCCTACTTTGCCTGTCCTCCCTCGATATCCTCCCTTGGCACGTCAAATCCCGCCCACGCCCGCATAGTCTGCACGCCGATGACACCCTCGTCCTTCTCCGCGATACACCGCACAATAGCGTCCGCAACATGGTCGACGTGCAGGGGGTGGGTACGCAGCATCTCGGCCGTCTGGCCGAGAGTGCTGTCTGGCGCGAAGGGGAGGCGGAGGCCAAGGCGGTCATGTAGACCGGCGGAAAGACTGAGCGCGAACGCCGGCAGAGTCGTTATAGGCCGCACAGAGGCGTTGTACATCAGTCCTGCGGGTTAGTCTTGCCGTGCTGCGCGCAACTCACCTGGGCGCACGACGACAGGCAACACATGCGTCTCGGGGGTACACCGTGCAAATATGCCCGCTTCCGCCTCGCGTTTCGTCGACACGTAGCGTTCCGGGACAGGCGGCGCACGTCCTGCAGCAGATACGAACACGAACGAGCGGTCGCCTGGGACGGGCGCAGTGTATGGCGCAGACAGCATCGTGTCGAGCACGGTGAGTGCTGCCGTCAGCTCCACCCTGTCACCGTCACCCACCTGAATCCCGGTTCATCGACTCGTACGTCTTGCGCGCCTCCGCCGCCGTCTTGAGCGGGTTACTCTGTGGTCCCGAACCGACGGCGCCGCGCGCCGCCGCGCCAAGAAGACCAAGGACGTTGCCCCGCTGCGCATCGGCCTTGTACCCTGCGTCCTCAAACAGGATGCCCATAGTGTGCACTACGGCACTGCTGCCGCCTACCAACGCGGCGTACGTTGACGGCTCAAACGCCGACCCGCGGTGCCACTGTACTCTTTCGACCCATTTAGGCGTGTGTCCCGCTGGCGTCTTGTACGGTTTGCCCGACGAACTGGTGTCAGCGCGCACATCTCGCTCCACCCACGACATGGACGACACGTCCCATCCCTTTGCGACGGCCGCCTTGCACACTGCCGATCCCAAGTACCCGTTTCCTCCGACCACAAGTAGGCGTGGTACAGACATGGCAGCGGTTGTGGTATGTGTTGTGGTGTGAAACCTGTCGTCATAACTTCGGAGTGGGTCAACCGGAGTCTGAGCGCAACTCTCCCACGCCCGCATCACAACCAAATAACCTCATGCATACTACTGTTCCATGGCTACTCTGGCGGCTGGTACGGGTGGATGAGCATCTCGGAAAACTCCTTGATCTTCTCCGTACCGCGCACCTCCTCTGTTAAGAGCGGCAGCTTTACAATGTGGAACGTGTCCTCGTACAGGTCGTACGCCTCGCGGAGGTACTTTTGCTGCATCTTATACCGGACGCTGCATTGTTCGCAGTTGTCGCCTGGGCGTTAGTGCTGGCGTTTGTGCCGACTCACTCTTCTTGGGGTGCAGCAGCTGGTTGACGACAATGTTGTGCGTGTCAATCTCGTACTTTGTGAGTTCTTGGATGAGGCGCTCGGTCTCGTAGAGCGAAAGGAACTCGGAGATGCACACACAGACGAACGTCGTGAGATCCTGCCGTCAGCCTATGCCGTCGCCTACAACGCACGGGATCCTTGAATTGCGTGTTGACCTCGGTGATGACCTCGCGCATCTGCTCGAGCTTGGCGAACATGTCCTCCTGCGGCGCGCCGCCGCCAAACATGCTCTGCATCTGGGGGGTGAGTGCTGCTCAGTCGAAGCTACACACCTGCTGGAGCATGGGGCCGAATCTCCCGCTGAGCTGGCTGAGCTTGCCGAGCGCCTTCTCGAGCACGGACGGGAACGACAGGAACCGGAGGGTATGTCCCGTTGGCGCCGTGTCAAACACAATGACGGAAAACTCCATCGACTTGACATGCTTCATGACCTCGGCGAAACCCATCGCCTCGTCAACACCGGGGATGGCAAATGCCAGGTCCTGCATCATACCGCCCATGTTGCCCGATCCGTCCGCCGACTCGATCATCTCCTGCAGGCTGCTGTTGGGGTCGATCTCCATCGCGTACAGATTGTCAAAGCCGTTCACCTTGGTCGCATCCTTGCCAAACTTTTGCGAGAACGCGTCAGACAGGTTGTGCGCCGGGTCAGTGGACTAGAGCGTGAGCATAAGGCTTTGGTGTCACGCACAATCAGGAGAACCGACTCGCGCACGCGTGCAAGCTGCGCCGCAAGCGAACACGACGTTGTCGTCTTGCCCACACCACCCTTGCCGCCTGCCGTCAGCTCTACTCTGCACAGCCGCACTCACCGCAAAAGATCCATTTCAGGCTCTTCTGGTCGAGGATGTTCTGCAGCGTCGGGTCGAGGGGCTCAAAGTCGTCGGACATGGTTGCGCGGGTGTCAACAACGACGCGGCGTCATGAATTCATGGTGGTGCTGGACGAGCTGGACGGAGGTCGACTTCAAAGGAGCATTATGTAATACATGCGGAAGCACGTGGAAAGTTCCAGGTGGTTTGAGCGGAGATTTATTAGGTGTCCGCAATGGGCCTGACACGGCAAAGAGATCTGTGTCGTGAGTTCGCGAGTCGCGAACACGGGCATGTACATGGCGCTGTCGATCGCACCCATCAGAGTTTTTAGGTCTTGTTCGGAACCCGCCGTGTGAGCGTGTGCAGTGCAGAGAGCACTGCCGACGCGTCTATGCCGTACCACAAGCCTATCCGCCCCGATTGCCGGATTCCGGCGACTGGCAATGCGTAAATCTACACCGGCCACAGCCGTTGCTTCTCCCCACTGGTTTCCGCATCTCCGCACTGCCCCTCGCGTTTGAGCATCGCTGTTGCCGGCAGACGAGCACAAACACCTCGGATGCGAACAGCGTTAGAAAACTTGGCATGTCGTGCTCGCCATGCGCTGCGCTGCATCCGCTTGCCGATCTTGCACCGCCCCGAGACAGGCTTGGCGCAATCCATGTACGGTATCAGGTGACACCAATTGCCAGCTTCTCAGATGCACAGAAGGCCGCAACACTCGACAGATATGGATATGCAAGCCAGAAGCCAGCGCCCCACACAAAACGCATCACATACGGATGCATGTGGCACAGCGTTAGCAAACATGAAGCGGTGCGAGGGAGAGTCTCGGGCAGTGACATGGGATCGGTGGGATAGGCACAAGGGCGTGGCGGTGCAAAGACATAGGCATAATCGAAACAAGCAGTTGGCACTAGTGGCGGGCACGAAGTTATTAAAAATAGAATCAAATGGGGCCACAAGCATTTGGCACAGCCAATAGTAACCATTACAAACCTGACCCGGGTGGGATGGACAGTCACTGTGGAGGTGTGCTTTAAACAACCCTGACATAACGTTTGGGTTTCGGTGTGGGAGCCCACACACTCGCATGCCGGCAGCAAACAATTGGCGGTAAGGGGTGTGTGTGTGTGCAGAAGAGAGAGAAACTGGGACAGGCCTGGACGCTTTACTCTGTATTGAATGGAGAGGGGAGTAGTGCGCGGTGCGCGGGGAGGCGCTACACGCTATGCGCTCAAATTTCCCGACAGTGGCGCACGAGCCGGGGGCGTGTGCGCGTATTCGCCCACATGCAAAGGGAATGCAACGCGCCACGCCACGTCGGTGTAATATAGTGCACTCGGGTCGCTCTCTAGCGTGTCGCGACACGTCGGTCAAAGTTTCTGGCTGACATTGTGGCGAGGTTGATGACATTGTAGTGGGTGTTTGTGTACGCTCCTGTCGAACACTTAAAGTGGGCTCTGCACGGTCCGCATATGTCGGGGGAGGTGTGCATGCCGGTGTGCGCCGGTGTGCAACCTGTGCATGCCATCAAGCAGAGCCGTTGCGTATGAAAGGCTTGACAGTGGTAATCCCAATGGACCATATAACAAGTGGACACACACACGGTGAAGATTCAGCTCTGGGCACTGGAGGAGAGGGGGGCCCAAAGGCAGTCAGGGATTAAACTCAGGGTCAGCCTTGGGGCCAAGGGGGAAAAGGCAAAGACCCAGACACAAGGGAAGATCCCAACCAGGCGCTTGTTTTGCCAAACCCTGAATGCATCCACGCACAGACACACACCTCACCACACAGCATTTTACCTTCCCCCCAGGTTTTGCGCCTTCCCCCCACCCAGGCGCGTCTGTCTACCTTTGCTCACCCAGGAACCCTCAGCCAAGGAGCCAAACTGGGAACACGAGCCACCCAAAGCCAAGAGACGGGGGCGCGAAAAAGGATATTCCACCACAACTAACTGTTGCGTCAAACGTCAACATCGTCAAGAGGCCAACACCACACATTCAACACAGCAGCAACACTCCTTCACCTCCTTATCTCATCGCCGTTGCTTACGACGTAGCTCCTCTCCACCCTCTCTCCCTCCCCCCCGTTCATGCCCATCTAATCCACTGCCGCCACCACCACCGCGCCCTCTTCCGCCGACATGCCTGTCCAAGGCGTGACCACAGCCTCGGTGGCCCAGCAGCCATACCAGCCGCCATTCAGCGCCGGCGCTTCACAGCCGGCAATGACACCGACGGTCACTGGCTCAACAGGCAATGCACGTAAGTCTCCACGACCCTGCACCGACGCGTAGCTGACGCTGTATTCAGCCCAGGTCACTGGCAATGTAAGCGACCCCCGCGCACGCGACGTTCGCTAGACTAACCCCACAGCCAAACCCCGTCGTCCCCACCAACGTCCCACAAACCGCGTACATCTTGTACTACCTGGCCGCGCACATGACGAGGTGGGCTTCAAAGTCAGGCGCCTTGCTAACAATCCAGCTGGCCGTCCTACCGCTATGCCTACATCATGTGGATGGTCTTTGGCATCATGGCGTTCCTCTTCACCATTTTCCATCACTTCAAGGTGTCGAGCGGAACCACTGGCGCAACGTACAACAAGTGGGGCATGCGCTGCATGAAGATTGGCCCCTTTGTGCTTCCCAGCAACAGCGTCCTCGTCATTAGCCTCGTCATTGTCGCCATTGCCATCGTCCTCTCCTTCGTTGGCTCCGACTACTTTGCACCCCAGGTAGGCACCTTTTCCCACATGCGCAAACGTGCATACGTCGGAGGCCCCATGATCCCCGGCCTTCTGGTCATGCACGACATTCCCAAGTCGACATGGACTCTCGCCAACCGCTTTGGCTTCATGACCTTCGCCCTCTTCCCCCTCGTCATCCTTTTCGCAGTCAAGGCGCGCCCAATGGCAGTCCTGTCGTACAAGTGGCTCACCTACCTGTACTCGGACAAGCTCGTCACCTTCCACCGCGTCACCGGCTTCCTTATCTGGGGCATGACCACGGTCCATGTCGTCCTCTGGACTATCCAGCTGTTCCGCGACATCAACCCGAACACAGGCAAAGCCATGTGGTTTACCGCTTTCCAGGCCTACCGCTTCGTCTTTGGCTGCATCGCCTACTTCCTCCTGACACTGCTCATGGCAACGAGTGTGCGGCCCATCCGCAAAGCGGGCTACGAGTTTTTCTACTACGCCCACGTCACCCTCACGCTCCTCACCCTCGTTGCCTGCATCGTCCACCACCCTGCCATCTGGTGGTGGGTCGCCATTGCCCTCCTTATCTGGCTCGTAGACCGCGCGTGGCGCGCCATGCGCTGGGCACGCATCAACAGCGGCAAGGCTGCCGTCTCCACAGGACACGGCAGGTATGCTGGCCTCCCCACCGACGACATTGTCATGGAGGAGTTCCACGACAAGATGCTGCCCGCGACGCCCGGTAACGACCACAACCCGCAGTCCCCCGGCCACAACCAGGGCTACAGCCACAACAGCTACAGCAACCGCGGCTACGACAACCTGTCGCCCGAGATCCAGCCCACTGGCACATTTGACTCGACCCCATCGCTGCCCGGCTCGCGCAACCCGAGCGCCCGCTTCTCCCGCCAATCGAGCTTCAACTACGACGACTACACCCGTCCCAGGTCCGCCCAGTCTACTGCTCCAGCTGCGTTGACGGCCACACCACCCGTCATCCCTCAAGGCTATGCACAGGCGCAGCTGCTTCCCTCGCGCCTTATCCGTCTCACCATCCGCACGCCCAAGCCTCTAAACTGGTCCCCGGGCCAGTCGGTCTTGTTGTGCCTCCCCGAGCTTTCCAAGCTCCAGTCCCACCCCTTCACGATCTGCAACAACGACCCCAACGAAATGGTCCTGCTGATCAAGGCGCGTCGCGGCCTCACCCGCCAACTGTACAACACTGTCCGCGAGCGTTTCGAGGCAAGCATGCGTGCCAACGACAAGCAGCTCGGCAACACGACCATGCCTCCGATCTACCTCCGCGCAATGATCGACGGGCCTCACGGCTCGGCTGGCCGCGTCAACTGGAACGAGTTTTCCACCGTGCTCCTGATCTGCGGTGGCTCTGGTGTCTCCTTTGGCTTGTCCATTCTCGACCACCTCACTAGACTCTTCCAGCCAGGCCACGGCAAGAGCATGACTCGGCGTGTACGCTTTGTCTGGGTCGCGCGCGAGTACGCCGAGCTTGCGTGGGCCGCATCGGCCCTCTGCCGTGCGCGCAACATGATCCCATCTTCCGCGCAGTTACAGATCGACATTTACGTCACCAATGCCGATCCCCAGGGCTACGGCGCCAGCAGCAGCAGCTACAAGCACGGCGACGAGCTTGCGCCCCCGCGCCCTGGGTACGCTCAGGGCGGCATGTCGCGGTCGAGCTCGGCGGACAGTCTCAGTAGCATGGTCAGCGGCAACGGCGGCGGCGACCAGCGCGACAACTATGACGCCGCCGACGAGGAGATGGCATACGCCGGCGGTGTGATTGCCGACTACACCAACTACGAGTCGGACGAGGACGAGCAGGACCCAGCGGAGGAGGAGCTGTCGCGGCGTATTCAGAAGCAGGGCAAGATCCGCCGTGCCAAGAGCCGCAAGCAGCGTGGCGGCGCACGCACCCCGGAAATGGGCGGATACCAGGGCTCGTCGTCGTACCCGCCATCGCCAGGTCTCATGCTACCGGGCACGGGCCGCCACCAGCGCGTCAGTAGCGGCGGCAGCCATCTGGAGTTTCCGCCAGGCGCGAGCCCACGTATGGACCAGGGCGACAAGCAGGGTCTGCTCGCAGAGCCCGTGAGCGACCCGAAGCGGTTCTCGAGCTACTCGGGCATGTCGGGCTACTCTGGTTTGTCGCAGGGCGGCAACCGGCCAATGTCGCACGCGCCGCACGGGCAGTACCTCGCCGAACCTGGATCCGACCCGAACAGGGCATCGTACATCTCGACAGGCTACGACGCGTTCGACCCCTATCACGACCGGTACAACGACGGCGGACCGTTCCGGAGCGGGCTGTCGCCGTCGCCGTCGCTCATGTTTGATGAGGCAGACTCGGTGCGCAAGTCCATGTCGATGATGTCGCGCACGCAGAGCATGGTACTCCTCGAGGACGTGGCCAACGAGCCCCTCATGCGCAAGGGTCTTGACGGTGGCTCGGTCGGCCTCTGGATCGACGAGGCAGACTACGCCGCCATGACTATATTGTCCGAGGCAGTACGTGCCGGCCGCCCCAAGCTCTCGCACATCATTGACGAGGAAATTGCCATGGCACAGGGCAGCATCGTTGTGGGCACCTGTGGCCCGCGCAAACTCAACATTGTCGCACGAAACCTTGTCTCGCGCAACATCCGCCCAGGCAAGATTATGCGCGGCGACCAGCGCGGCCACGTCGCCATCTACAGCGAGGAGTATGAGACGTAACGAGTGTGACTGTGCAGCTATCCATACTCTTTGTATTGCAAATAGAGCGGTAATAGCTATTACCCAACCCATCCGTCCCCGTGCAAGGGGACACTGTATACATGTTAAGACATTGGGCCATGTTAATATTTTCCCTTTTTGGTCTATAGACGGCACCGTCCTAATCGTCGCTGGGGAGGCAGAACTTTAACTGGCGTTGAGAAGCGTCTTGCGCCATCGGCAAATTGTTTAGACGGTTGAAGGTAATCTGGCCGCCGACAATGCAACCAATCTCCTGCGACCCGAGGATTTCCATGAGGGCGAGGGCGTTTTTCTGCATTTCAGGAGCGTGCCGCATGTGTTCTGGCGGGGCGATGATACGCGCGAGCGCGCGCGCGCCGCTCTCGACCTGGATATCGGCTTCGGGGTTGGCCGCGAGTGCGGCCTCTGCCTCGGACTCGTCGAGAAACTTTTCCACGAGCGCGGGCCGGAACGCCTCGTACCGCGCCAACAGAAGGAACGTGACGAGCGCCTCGTACAGGAGCGTAGGCATTTTCTCGCCCTGCATGAACATGGCCATGAGTTCGCTGAGGACGCGGTCGTCCATCAGCGGTTCAGCGGCCTTTTGCGCTGCGTCATTCGTCTTTTCGTCCGCGGCGAGGATCGCACGCGTGCAGTTAACCCAGATCCGCGTGGCTTCAAACACGATACTCGGCGCGTCCGTACGCCGGATCAGAGCGTGCAGCGTGTCGTTCAGCTCCTTCATCCCCAGCCACGCGATCGCGTTCGCACGGTCCCGCACAAGCAACTTGACCATCCCCACCGCATTGCCCTGTATACTCTGTACGAGGTCGCGCGCAGGCGTCCATACCCCCGCAGCCTCGAGCGCCTTGAACACCCCCGCATCGCCTAGCAGGCGCTTGTTCTGCGGCGGGATAGACGAGTTGCGCAACAGGCCGGTGAGCGAGTGCAGCACGGGCACTGGCGTGTCGGCGTTGAGCATGCCCACGAGGATTTTAGGGAGGTCAGGGCTGGACTGAAGCAGCTTGATCGCCGACGCGTCTGATGTCAGCCGCTGCAACGCCAAACAAGCTTACCTGATCGCACAGAGTTGCCGAGAATCAAAAGCGCGACCGACTGCAGGTCCGGCCTGTATTCCTTGACGATCCATTCGCGCATGCGGTCCAAGATGAACTCGGGCGGTTCCTGGGAACGGCCCAGCTGAGGCGAGCTGAGGAGATCAATAAGCGACGTCGCGGCCTCGCCCTTGAACTGCGCCAAGGTCTTTTGCCTGTCCTCTTTGCCTGACCACTCGCGCGCCTCGGGCCAGTCGGGGGGCCCAGCGTCCTCGACGAAATCCATGATGGTGCAAACGGCTTCCTTGTCCCACAACACCTCCTTGGCGTCGACACCGCCCTCCTTATCAGAATCCACAAACGTTGCGAGCGTGCGGTAGATAGGTACCATCAGGCGCAGATCCGCGTCGTACGCTTCTTCCACGTCGATATCGGGCGACAGGCCCATCGGGCTTTCGCGCGGCATCAGCGCCTTGAATGCCGGCAGGAAATGCCGCACGTCAGCGGCACTGAGCGCGAACGGAGGGTTCTCTGGACGTCAGCGACTCTCGACGCAGATGACGTACGGTCCTTTGTGAACGAGTCCACCAGCATCCAAATACATTGGGCCGTTCGCAGTCGCAGCTCGTATTCGTCGTCTGCCCAGTCGCCAGGCGTGTACACCTGGTCGGCGAGTTTGATGAGCGTCTGCAGCTGACTTTGCTCGCGCAGCACTTTAACTGTTTCCTCTGTCCATCAGCTCAAGCTCCGTGGCGCGGGACGGCTCACCATGGCGTTCTGCGGTGAGGTTCACCAACGTAATTACGGCCGGGAACAGTTCGTCTGGAGGCACCTTTGATCCGTGGATGCGCAAAAACTGCAACAGTTTCTGTGTCAACTGCAGCTCGGCAAACTTGTCCCGCGCAGGGTCTGGATCGTCAGCACCGCCCTTGAGACACACGCGCACGCACCGTTGTCAATGCTAAGGTTGGCAACCACGCGTAGAATCTGCTGCAAGACGAGGAGGTATGTCTCGCGCCGCTGGTCGTCGCCTAGGGTGGCGCAGGTCGACGTGAAAAGCTCGACCATAGTGTCTGGGAGATCTGTGGAGGTCACGGCGTACCGCAGCGGGGCTACCTTGTCAGCTGGTCTCTGGGGGCGCGCGGGGTCACACACCGTTGCGCAGCATGACGCTCATCTTGTTCAGGAGGGGCACGGCGCGTTCTGCCTCGGCTTCGAACGACTCGTTGCTGCCGCCACCGATTGTCGTTTTGGATAACGCTACCATCGACGTGTGGAGCCGCTTGGCGAGGTCTTTAGCCTCGGCCAACGTCTTCTCGTCCACAGGCTCTGAGGGCGGGTTTCTTGGTTCAAAGTCCGCTTCAGACTCCACGTCCGCGTCCCCCAGCTGTTGCCGTACCTCCTCGACGGCGGCGTCGAGCTCGGCCTGAGTCATCTGTGCTGTCTTGCCGCCATCTGGTAGACCGGCAGCAAAGTCGACAACCTTAGCGCTTGCGGGCCCCGATTTGGGCTTTTCTCTTGTTATCTCTGTCATCGTCGTCTGCGTTGTGAGAGATGAGGAGATGCAACAAAATTGGCCTTTGGAACATGCTCGACACTTGAGCGTCTCCGTAAACGACGGTGTGTGCCTTGCATCGTGCCTGGGGTGTGTCACTTCGCGTGGCCCAACTTTCCCACGACTGCAATCTCTTCCTGGCCTTCCTCGCCCCAGCTTCCCACTGTCAAAGGTTCGTCGCCGCCGTTGCCGCTGGCGAACGCTTACATCCACCACCCGTCGTCGTCATCTCCACCGCTCTCATCGACGACGCTCTTTCAACCTCCCACTGTTTCCATTCACCACAGCCCCAGCGTAGCCAGCTCTGCTTGCCGCGTATCAGGGGCTATACCACTTTCCCCCCACCTATTCGTTGCCCAGCGCACGCTCGACCAGCTCCAGTCTAACGCGCGCAACGCCACCTCCGTCAGCGACGACGGGCAGCCTGACCAATTATGCGGCCGCGCAAGACTGCGCGCAAGGTCGTGCCGCCGGTATGTGCTACACAAGGCTTCCAAGTCGTATGCTGACGCTCTCTTTCTCGGCTTGTTCGCCTCCCCTCGCACCTGCTTCACTGCACAGCCGCCCGACGTCGAAGCACTGATCAAGCGTCTCGAGGCGGCGAGCAAAGACGACATTGTCGACATTTTGCGCCCACTGCAAATATGGTGCTTCCCCCGCGGTGACCTGCACTCGTGGGTCAATGTCATCAAAAAGTTCAACACCATTTTGTCGGAAATGCGCGACAGCTACGGAATAGGCAGCGGCAGCAAGACGCCCTGCAAAGTCCAGCTCAATGAGTTTACGCCAAAAGACAAGGACGTCCTGCTCGAGGTGCTGCGCTTTATTCGTCTGTTGATGGAGAACAGCACAAGCCGAAAGTTGTACGACGGCTATGACGTGAGCTTTTCGTGGAAGTTGTAAAGCTCATTCCCAGGTGGTCAACGACCTGCTCCTCACTAACGACCTTGACGTCCTCGAAGCCGCACTCTACGTCCTTCTCCGCCCACTCCAGCAGTACACGACTCAGATGCCGACCAGTCCCGATCTGGGTAACAGCATCCGCGCGCGGCTGCTCGCCCTTACGCGAGGCTGGGACCGTTTCCACATGGCCGACTGCAGTCTGGTCAAGTACGCGTCGTCGCCAGAGGCGATCGAGCTTCCCGACGCAGCGGCGCGGCTGCAGATTCAGTTCTACCCGCTCATGGACCCCACCCAGCTCGTCGAGCCGCAGCCTCCAAAGCCCACACCTGCGGTCGCTGCATCGCAGGAGACACCGACAAAGGCGCCAGCAACAGGCAATGCTGCTCGCTCCGACGCTACGCGCCCACCTGTCACTCCTGCGCCGACTAGGGGCGCCACACTGCCCGTCGACAGCAACATGGTCACTGTCGACATGGGCAACGTCGCCAAGACCATGACCGCCAGCGACTACCTTGACCGCTTTGCGCAGGTCACCGAGGAACACCGTATGGAGGTTGACGACCAGCTCCTGGCCGTCAACAAAATGCGCCTCATCGTCATGACACAGGACCTCGCGACGCGCCGCAAGCTTCTCAGCAACCGACTACTCGCGCTGACGTGTTACAGTATGTACACTCTTAGACTACCCACACTGACCCACAGCCATGTTCTCGGAAGAAGAAGCCGTCCAGTCCAACATCTTCCTTTGCGAACCCGAGCTCGTCAACGAGGTGTCGGATCTTTTGGTGCCTGAACGCGACGTCAGCGAAACTGTAGTGGCGTCGTCGATTCTCGCCCTCGACGCGGCAGCTCACCACCGCGCAGAGGTGCTCACCTCGATCAACGCGCACGTGAGTCACGGTACCATCATGAGTCTCCTGCGAAGCGTCGTGTCCAAGCTCGTCAACGACAAGCCCGTCGCACACGACACGGTCGACGCGATGCTCGGCTTTCTCGCGTACATCAACTCGCTGCCCCTGCACGGTAACCTGCTTATTGGCGCGGGCCTCATCCCTGCTCTGCTCGAGATGCTGGACGCAAAGGGCGAGCGCCGAGGGCAGTACATTCCTCGCGCGGCGGGTCTTATCGACTCGTCGTACTTTACCCACCCTCAGGCCCTCCAGGCCTTCAACAATGCCGACGGCCTCAATGCGCTCGTAAGCCGGATAAAGGCCGAGGTGGGCGCTGTCACGGACGCTCCCCTTCCCGAGGCGACACCGCTTTTCAACCAAGACACACTCATCGCGTACAACACCAACCCACTTAAGGCCGAGCTGCGGTCCATTTACCGCATGCTGCAGAGCACGGGCGGGTCCGACGGCTTCCGTAATGTCGTCGACACTGACCTGCCAAAGTCGCTCAAGCGCATCATTACCAACGCCGACAAGTTTGGCCTGCGCAACTTTGGCCTCGCCATCAACATCATGTCCACGATCGTGCACAACGAGCCCACGTCGCTGGGTATTCTGCAGGAGGTGCAGCTACCCCAGACCTTGTACCAAGTGTTGGAAGACAAGATGCCCGATGCGTTCGAGGTGGTGTACACGCTGCCCAACGCCATCGGTGCGATCTGTCTCAACGAGCAGGGCCTCGACGCGACGATCAACCACTTCTCCGTCATCTCCAACATTATCAAGGTCGTCACGTCGTGGAAGACGGACGAATCTGAACGCGACTACATTGTGACCATCTCGAACGGCCTCGACGAGCTGGTACGCCACCACCCCCAGCTCCGGCCCAAGGTGCGCGAGGCAGTCATGGCGCTCCTGCGTGAGGCGATTGACGAGGGCCGCGCGTTCAAGCCGCAAGCCAAGAACGTCAATGACTATGCCGTTGACCCCAACGACTGTGTGCCCGACTCGACGATGGACGTCGACACCAAAGACGGCGACAGTGACAAGCCCAAGGAAATGATAACCAACGCGCCGTTGGCCAAACTCACCAACATTCTCAAGATGCTCGGCGGCCTCCTGCGTAACAGCAACATGTGCAAGGAGTTTCTCGCCGAGGGCGGCCTCGACACCGTACTCAGCATAGCCGAGCTGCCGTGCGTTCCCGTCCGCCTCTCCAGCACGGACCTTGTCGTTGCCATGCCAGGCGTCATGCGCGTCATTGGCGAGTACGACCAGGTTCAGCTCACCGAGCGACTCGTCACGATCGTGCAGAACAGCCTCAACGACATTCCGGAGCTATGGAAGCAGGGTGCCGACTCGCACGAGGCGTGGGTCGACATGACCAAGACGGACGGCACGCCGACCGATTACCAGCGCTTGCGCCGTGTCGCCTCCCTCTCCCTCCTACTCTCGGCTTTGAGCGACTTCCTCAACATCAGCTTGGGCAACCACCGCACCGCCGCACAGCTCATAAAGGCGCTCGGCGTCGGGTCTGGCTCCAACTTTATGACCGACCTCGGGCTGCTCCACCGCCAGTGCTTCATCGAGCACGTGCTGTTCAAGGACATTGGCGCGGCCGACGCGGCAGAGTACGCCGCCAAGCAGTCTGCCAAGGGCAAGGAGAAGGAGGACACAAAGCCTGAAGAGACCGCGGAGACATCAGCGGAGGGCAAAAAGGATGAAGGGTCTGCGGAGACGACAGCTGAGGGCGAGACCGAGCCCAGCTCGGACGTCGTCGTCGACGCCACTGGCGTCGTTTCCCCTACGCCCGGCGGTTCGTCCCCTACGACCGAGTCTGGGCCCGCCGCGCAGTCAACCCAGCCAACTATCGACAAGCGGCCCCCGACGCGTGTCCAGACCGTCAAGACGCTCGCGACGCGCATGCACGCGACGCTCACCCGCTTCTTCCGCGGTAAGTGCCCACGCATAACGTATACTGACCCCAGCCTCGATTCGTCTCGTCTTCAACAAGCGCGTTCCCGACGCGGCGCACAAGGCTGTCGCGCCCGCGCTCGCCGACTGTATCGCCGAAATTATCATTGGCCATCTCAACGCCTCGGCGCAGGTGCCGTCCAAGGCATACGCCATTGACACTGTCACACTCGGCCTTACAACCATCTATCTCTTTGACGGTGAGCCATCTCAAGCCTGCGTAGCTGACGCCAGAACGCGGTGCCGAAGGACACATTGCCACGACCCTCTTCATACCATTTGACCAGAAGGGCGGCATGAACGTCCTATTGGACAACGTTCGCCGCCTCGTCCACGGGATGGGCAAGTACCCCGATGTCCCGGCGGACAAGCAATCGCAGCAGCAGAAGGAGGAGGCTGCGCAGTTAACGCAGGGTATCCGCATCGCCACCTCGGTGCTGTCTGCATTCGCCTCGCCCCGCTCGCTTGTCGACAGCCCACAAACGCACATTATTCAACAGCGCGAGGCGTCCCTGCCGCCCAACAAACGCTTCTCGTCGATCAACACGTTTATCCGTATCCGCCGCGACATTTTCCCCGTCGCCCGCCAAATTTGGATGGCAGAGTGGCTTCCCGATCTGCAGCTGCCTATCGTCCGCACGGCCATTTCGACCTTCTTCGAGATCATGGCGGGCAAGCACGAGGAAATGGAGGCGACGATCGCCATGCCCGAGCCCCCCTCACCGTTACTCCGCGACACCTTCCAGCCGCGTCCGCCGCCACCTACCGCCAATCCCGCGGCCGTGGCACAGCTGGTGGAAATGGGTTTCCCGCGACACGCAGCCGAGCGCGCCCTCGTACGCGCACGCAACAACGTCGCTGGCGCAGCCGACATGCTCATCTCCATGCCGCACCTGTTCCCCGACACGCAGCCTGAGACGCCCGCGCCGAATGCGAGCGGCGCGGACACGCCCGCCGTCGAGAACGCCGACGAGGGCGCGCAAGCCCAGGCATCCTCTTCCGCACCTAACGGCGGCGACGCACAGGCGTCCTCTTCCTCTACTGCCCCGACGACCTCGGACGCCGCCGCGACAAAGGGCGACGACACCGAGGCGGACATGGACGTCGACGAGCCCGTGCCGAGCCCCACGGCGATATGGGAGGGCCAGCGCGAAGAGCTGAACAAGCTTCGTGAAGAAGCCAAGCCCGAGATCCCCGCGCGTGCTATCCAGCTGCTCGACATGAACGTCGACCTTGTACACGACCTCCTCCCTGCGTTCCCTGATGGCGTCGACGGGGTCATTACCATTTTCGACCGCCTCGAGGCCGCCATCAAGGAGGACCCCCGACGCGAGAAGGCATTGACGTCGATGCTCCGCCTCGTATCGGTGTTTGCGCGGTCCAAGGGCCCCATCGACCTCTCAGACGACCAGAGCAAGCGCGCGATGGACATTCTCATGTCGCTTGACGCCGGCACCACGCCCCGACCGCCCTGGCTTTCCGAGTACCTCCTTGCCGGCGAGTCCATCTTGCTCATGTCGTATTCCGTCACGGAGGCCAAACTGGGCGACGAGGCGCAGGCGAACGTCCTCCACACTGTCGACTTTGGCGCTGCGCCCGCGCGCCTGCTGGCCCTGTGCCAGATGGCTTTGGGTCTGGAGGACGTGACAAGGGAAGAACTCATGGGCGCGCTCCGCCTCACTGTGGTCCTTACACGCCGCAACGCGGCCGAAGTATCTCCCGAGCTCCTCAAGCTCGCCCTCGCCAACTTCAAGAACCCCAACTCCAAGGTCGCCGGCAGCTACCCCTACCTCGCCATGCTTGTGCGGCACGCGTTTGACGAGAAGCCCGCGCTTTGCGACGTAATGCGCCGCGAGATCAGCGAGTGGATGACACCCACACGTAACAAGGTCTCGGACGTGACGCACTTTGTGCGCCAGCTGCGCCAGATGGCGTACCGCGACTCGAACACGTTCCTGGACGCTGTGCAGGAAGAGGGCGCGCTGGTGGACCCTGGGCCGTCGACGTCGGTGTACCACATCCGCGCTAAGAGCGACGGCGTCACTGAGGACGACGGGTCGGCCAAGGACAACAACAACAAGGACGAAACCGCCGACGGTAACGGCAAGAAGGCGACGACGCCAGCTGCGACCCAGTCGCAGGACCCCTTCGTCAAGTCTACGGTCGACACGTTTGACCACAAGCCCGTGATGGACTTCCTCGTGTCTGAACTGGGCACGACCATGCGCGGTATCAACACCGAGGAACTCGGCGTGCGCAGGGGCGAGCCGTACTCTGAAAACGCGTCGCAGTCTTACGCGTACGCCGGCCTGCTCATGTCCATCGTCACCGAGCTCACCGGCTCGTACATGACGGCCAAGAAGGCGTTCATGGCGGCCGTGTGCCGCGGGTCCGTGTACAGCTCTGCCAAGGGTAAATCGGGCTTTGCGGCTGTGCTCAGCGACCTCGTGTGCTGCGTCACACTGGCCGACGTGCAGGAACGCAGCAGTGGCGGCCGGGACGCGCCCGAGCTTCGGCGCGTCACACTGTCGAGCTGGGCGACGTCCCTCCTCGTCGCGCTTTGTGCCAACGTCGCTGTCGCTTCCGACAGTAAGGAAGTCCCCGACGACCTCGTCTCCGTCCGCAAGGTCGTGCTCGACGGTATTGCCAAGGCCCTCAAGGACAGCACGAGCGCCCACTACGACCCCAACACGCGGTACGGCCGCCTGTGGGCGCTCGGCCAGCTCATCCGGCGTCTCCTCACTGGCCGCCCGTCGGTCATCCCGCGCCCGGCCGACACGACGTCCATCCAGCTCGCCAAGGGCATGCTGGAGAAGAACTTTGTCGGGCTCATGACCTCGACCGTGTCCGAGATCGACCTCAACTACCCTGACATCCGCAACGTACTTGTGTCGCTACTCAAGGCGCTTGAGCACCTCACCAAAATCTCCAACAAGTGGGGCAAGAAGGACTACAAGCCTGCCGAGGACGGGGACGGGGAGTCGCACGATTCCGACTCGGACTCGTCGGACGAGGACGAGGACGACTCGGAAATGTCCATGTCGGACGAGGACGACGCGCCCGACCTGTATCGCAACTCTGCGCTCGGTATCCTCGGTGGCGACATTGACGTCGACGACGAGGACGACGACATGGACGGCAGCGACATGGACGAGGACGACGAGCTCGTGAGTTGTCCCGTGGAAAAGCTCGCTGACACCAGATGGAAGCGTTCGAGGACGAGATGGACGACGACATGGACGAGGATGATGCCGACACTGACCCGTCGGACGACGACGACGATGACGATGATGATGACGACGATGACGGGTCGGAGATGGAAGGCGACTGGACGACGGACGAGGAGGGCGACGAGGGCGACGACGCCGACGCTCCCGTCATTGAGATGGGCGCCGAGGTCGACGAGGTCGACGACGAGGACGCCGGTGTGCCGTGGGAGGAGGTGAGCTGCTGCGTACACAACCTTAGCTGACGGCAGGACGACGGGCTGATGGACCCGGAAGACGGCGAGGAGTTTGACATGGATGACGACGGATTCATTCACGAGTCGTTTGGCGGGATCGACTTTGACCCCGAGGAGGAGGCGATGGCGGAGGAGATGTTCGAGGACGACGGGTGAGTTTGTTGAATGGTTCTGAACTGACCTCAGATACGCCGGCCTGCCTGACCCGCTTGCACCCGCGCACGTCTCTGGTGGACCCACTCTCGGCGACGGCGGTGGCCACTGGGGCTGGCAGGAGCCACGTCGCTCCGACAGCTCGCGCCAGCGTAACCGCCTCACGGACATGGACACTGCCGCTTCGTCGCTCTTTGGTTTCCCGTCGCGCAACACGACCGCGGACAACACGCAGCACCCGTTCCTGGCGACCGAGCGCCCGCAGGCGGCAGCGCCGCCCAACACGGCACTTGGCGCGCTGTCGAGCCTCAACGAGCTGCTATCGAACATTGAGAGTCTGGGCGGTCCTGAGGCCGTCCAGTTCCTCGAGAACATTGTGCAGCAGAACCTCAACCACGGCGCGGACCGACTCCGCGTCGACCTCGCGCAGCGGCACGACGGCAGCTTTGACCTGTCCATTGGCGGCCGCTCGTTCACTGTCCAGCCGTCGAACCGGCCACTACCCAACACGGTCGACGAGATCCAGGGCGAGTTTGAGCCGCGCCCAACCCTTCAGCGATGGCAGGAGGAGCAGCAGCTGTTCCCGTACCACTCGAGCGAGCAGATTGCGCGCCTCGTCATCCACCTCATCAACCGTCTCCTCCCTGCTGCGCGTGAGACCGCCGCCCGCGAGGCGGAGCGTCTGCGTAAGCAGGAAGCCGAGGAGGCTGAGCAGCGCAAGAAGGAAGAGGAGGAGGCCGCCGCCGAGGCTGCCAAGAAACGCGAGGAGGAAGTCACGGAAGCCGCCGCCGTCGAGCTACCCGAGTCGCGTCCCGAGACGTCCCAGGGTGCCGTGGACGACGACGTCGACATGGGTGCGTTACAGAGCTTTGAGGCATCTGACCCCGCAGCATCCATCCAGGACGTTGAGATCGAGTCCTTGCCCGACGAGGAGGAGGCGCAGACTGAGCAAGCCGCCGAGTCCAACCGCGTCACTATCAACCTTCACGGCGAGGAGATCGACATTACCGACACGGGGATTGACCTCGAGTTCCTCGAGGCGCTGCCCGAGGACATGCGCGCCGAGGTTGTGGAGCACCACCTGCGCGAACAGAGCCTGCTCATGCGCCCCGCGGCGGCAGAGGTACCCCAATCGTCGCACATCCATGACGAGTTCCTGGACGTTCTCCCGCCCGAGATCCGCGCCGAGGTCATGATGCAGGAATCGCTCGAGCAGGCACGGCGGAACGCGCCGCCGGCCGAGACGCGACCGAGTGAGCCGCAGGCGACCAACAACGCCCCGACCGCCGGAACGTTCCGCGACCTCGAGTTGGAGATGCGCGGCGTGCTGCGCGGGGACGACCTGCGGGACATGCTTGCGCGCACGATCGGCATTCCGCCCAACATGAGCCGCAAGGCCGCGCCAAAGAAGAAGCCTTTTGTCGTGATGGAGAAGCGGCCGCTGCAGCTCCTGGACAAGCCGGGGATTGCGTCGCTCGTAAGACTGCTGTTCTTCCCTGCCGCGCTGCGCGAGGGATTCCTCTTCCGCACGCTCGTCAACCTGTGCGAGAACACCGAGACGCGCTCCGACCTGCTCAACCTCCTTCTCTCCATCGTGCAGGACGGCACGGGCGACCTGCCCGCCGTCGACCGGAGCTTCCAGCAAATGTCCCTCCGCGGACTGACGAGTACGCCCAAGGCCCAGACCACGCCGAGCGGCAAGGTCGTCGAGACTCCCGGACCCATCACGACGAGCTTATTCTCGCACCTCCAGTCGGACCACATCCCGACGTTCATTGCGCAACGGTGTTTCGAGGCGCTCTCGTACATTGTCAACGCCAACCGGTACGCTGTGAGCTATTTCCTCACGGAGCACGAACTGCCTGTGGGTCTCAAGAAGCAGTCGAAGAAGGGCAAGGCCAAGGAAAAGTTCCTGCCGCAGAAACAGTACCCCATTGTCGTGCTCATGAGTCTCCTGGACCGCACGGAACTGCTCAAGGCCCCGGGTATGATGGAGTCGCTTACAGGCCTGCTTGCTGCCGTCACCAAGCCTCTCGTCGCCCTGCACAGCTGGCAGCAGCGCCAAATTGCAGGCGGCGACGACGACAAGGACAAGAAGGAGGACAAGGACGAGGCGGACAAGCCCGCCGCAACCGGCGCGGCGCCTGGCCAGGTCGCTACCACGTCGAGCACGGAGGACGCCGCCGCGAAATCCGACCCAAGCAAGTGGAAGGTCGAGCGCCCCATGTTCCCGCCCGCTGTGCTTCGCCTGGTCGTCAACGGCCTCACGGTCGGCGATTGCACGAGCCGCACGTTCACGCAGACGATCATGGTGCTGCAGAACCTGTCTTCCATCCCAAGCGCAAAGAAGGTACTCGTGCACGAACTGTGCACGCGTGCGCAGCAGCTGGGCGGCGTGATTGTCGACGACCTGAAAAAGCTCACTGGCGTACTGTCGCAGGAAGACCACACTGTGAGCTCTGTCGACCTCGTCGACTTTGCGCCGGCCAGCTCGCCGCAGGCCCAGCTTCTCCGCCTGCTCAAGACGATCGAGTACCTGCACTCGCGCAAGGGCAGCAACGTGACCCCGCCCAAGTCTGAGGACCTGACCGAGGACGAAAAGGCCGCGAGGGACATATACTTGTCGTTTGACTTTTCGCAGCTGTGGACCGAGCTGAGCGACTGTCTCACGCTCGCCGAGTCGCGCGGCAGCACCGACCAAATCGCTGCGGTGCTCTTGCCCCTCGTCGAGGCGCTCATGGTCGTGTGCAAGTACACGCGCCCGCCTGGTGCGCCGGCCATCGGCGACGCCCTGTCCCCTGTGCTCTCGCCGTCGACACCGTCCGCTCCCAAAGACCTGTTCCTCACGTTCACCACGACACACCGCAAGGTGCTCAACTCGATTGTGCGCAACAACCCCGCGCTCATGAGCGGCTCGTTCTCGCTGCTGGTGGCCAACCCGCGCGTGCTCGAGTTTGACAACAAGCGTAACTGGTTCTTCCAGAAACTCAAGCGCAAGCGCGACCAGCTGTCGTACCCTACGCTCCACCTCAACGTGCGCCGGCAGTACGTGTTCCAGGACTCGTTCAGCGCGCTGCTGCACCGCCCCGGCGACGAGGTCAAGTACGGCAAGATCAACGTCAAGTTTATCAACGAGGACGGCGTGGATGCCGGCGGCGTCACGCGCGAGTGGTACCACGTGCTGGCGCAGCAGATCTTTGACCCCAACTATGCCCTGTTTGAGCCGTGCGCAGCAGACGCACAGACGTACCAGCCCAACAAGCACTCGAGCGTCAACCCAGACCACCTGTCGTACTTCAAGTTTGTCGGCCGCCTGATCGGCAAGGCCATCTTTGACGGCCGGTTGCTGGACGCGTACTTTAACCGTGCGTTCTACAAGCAGATCCTTGGCCGGTCCATCGACGTGCGCGACCTCGAGGCAATCGACCCCGAGTACCACCAGTCGCTGCAGTGGATGCTCGACAACGACATCACGGACGTGATTGACCAGGAGTTTACCATTGAGGACGAGACGTTCGGCGCCAAGCAGGTTGTCGAGCTCAAGCCTGGCGGCGCGCAGATCCCCGTCACCGAGGAGAACAAGGAAGAGTATGTGCGGCTGGTATGCGCGTACCGCCTGGAAAACTCGATCAAGGAGCAGATGAACGCGTTCCTGTCCGGGTTCTACGAGATGATCCCGCGGCAGCTCATCCAGATCTTTGAGCCTGACCAGCTCGAGCTCCTGATCTCGGGCATGTCGACGTTTGACGTGGACGAGCTGAAAAACTCGACGCAGATGAGTGGGTGGAAACCGAACGACGTCGAGATTTCCTGGTTCTGGCGCGCACTCCGTTCCTTCTCGCAGGAAGAGCGGTCGCGTTTCCTCATCTTTGTAACCGCGTCCTCCCGCGTACCACTTGGCGGATTCGAAAAGCTCCAGGGCGCAAGCGGCATACAGCCCTTCCAAATCCAACGCCTCTTCGGAAAAGAGGGTATCCTCCCTCAAGCGAGCACGTGTTTCAACCAGCTCCTCCTGCCCAAATACGAGTCGTACGAGCAGTTGCGCGAGCGTCTGCTCTTCGCCGTTACCGAGACCCAGGGCTTCGGCAAGGCGTAAGCAGCGAGCGCAGCGAGCTGCGGTGCCCAACCGCCTCAAACCACACCCTCTCACCCTCCCCCCTCCCCCTCCCCCGTCGTAGATCAATGTCTGGTTGGCTCTGTAATCCCCAGCATGCATATACCGATTCAGAAGTCTATAGCGGCGTGGCGCGCCGCGGGGCGGCGTCCTGCGATGGCTAGGCTAGATGGGGTACGATCTGGCGTCAGCTGCATTCTTGAGTGGCATGACAAGGCTGCCACCGTGGCATCACCGCCTCAGACCTCAACAGTGCCTCCCCGGTGTGAACCGCGCAAACACCGCCTCGCGGCGGTAGCCGTCACTCACGCTTCCACCGAGATGTTCTGATGCACGGCCTTGACCTGGAGGTACGCCTCCAACCCATACGTGCCCAGCTCGCGGCCGATACCGCTCTGCTTGAACCCGCCAAACGGCACTTGGTTATGCACAGACCCGTACTGGTTGATCCACACCGAGCCGGCATCGAGGGCGCGCGCGACACGCGTGGCTTGGCGGGTATCGTTCGTAAACACGGCAGCCGCGAGGCCGTACTCGGTGTCGTTTGCGAGTTCGAGCGCGTGCGCCTCGTCACGGAACGGCGCGACGACTACTACCGGCCCAAAAATCTCCTCGCGCACAACCTTCATCTCCGGCTTGCCGTTGGCGAGAATCGTAGGCTCGACCCAGAACCCCTCCGGTCCCCCGGACCAGCCCCGACCGCCGTACACTACCCGCGCTCCCTCGTCACGCCCCGCTTGGATATACCCGAGGACCTTGTCCCTCTGCGCCGCCGAGATCTGCCCCGTCAGTAGGTAAATGAGACAAAGCCTACGAGTGGCCCGAAAGACGTCTTCTCGTCCGTCGGCTGCCCGATCGCCGTTGCCGCCGCACGTTTCCGTAGCGCGTTCACGTACTTGTCGTACACGTTTGCCTGGACGTAGATCTGCCGTTAGCAGGGCATGTTTTAACGCCGACGCACGCGCGAGCTCGCACAGCAGTCCTGCCCCGAGTTGTACCATATCCCATTTGCGGTCCAATCTGCCGCCTCGTCGACGTCGGCAGAGTCAAACACGAGCATGGGCGACTTTCCGCCGAGCTCGAGCGTAACTTTTTTGAGGTTGGATTCCGCCGCCGCGACGGAGATACGCTTGCCCGTGGGTACAGAGCCCGTGAACGCGACCTTGTCGATACCCATGTGCGCCGCAATCGCGTGTCCCGTCGTCGCGCCCAGACCGGGGACAGTGTTCACCACGCCCCGCGGAATTTCCGCCTCGGCGACCAGATCGTTCATCATTAACGCCGTGAGCGGCGTCAGTTCCGACGGCTTCATCACGACCGTGCACCCGGCCGCTAACGCTGGCGCGACCTTCCACGCCCACATCCCCAGCGGATAGTTCCACGGTATGCTGATGTCAGCTTAACGAGCCACGAGCAGCTCACATCTGCCCGCATACCCCGATCGGCTGGTGGAGCGTGTAGCACAGCTTCTCGCCGCCAAAGGCGTCGATCGTCTGTCCTTGGATCTTGTCGGCCATGCCCGCGTAGTACCGCAGGCACGCGACGGCGTCGGCCACGTCGGCGTCGCTGGCGTCAGAGAGCGTAACGGTTGAAAACTCACCGGGCGATGCGGATACCCTTGCCAGAGTTCAAGCTGTCGTCAGCTATGACTTCCTGAGGGGTCGCACCTCTCCACCGCGGCGATGCGCTTCGCGTCGCGCTCGAGCAGGTCCGCAAGCTGGTTAATCACTTCTGTCAGCTACGCCTACGCGCCCACGCACAGGTCCCGCGCCGCACGCCCGAAACGTTCATGCCCCAGGTCGACTTGAACGCCTTCCTCGCTGCGTTGACGGCGGCGTCGACGTCGGCTGTGCCAGCGTGCGCAACGTCGACGATAACCTGGCCCGTGGCGGGGTTGATCGTGGAGAACGACTCGCCCGAGGCCGGGAGCACGACCTGCCCATCACTACGAGCTGTCAGCTCTACCACGCAAGTGATAACTCACATGTGGAGGCCGGTTGGAATGTCGATCTCGCCTAGGGACGGCACGTCGACCGTGGCGTGTGTGGAGAGGGCGGCGGCGCGAAAGGACCGCGAGCGCACAGACGGCGCTGCCAGCCCCCGGGTCGCGCGGAGGAACAGCGCGGTACTCATCGGTGACTGCTCGGCTTCAACGAGGAGATAGGAGATGATGCTGTTGACGAGAATGTAGTGTCTGTCTCCCTGGCAGAATCCGGCAAAGATCCTCAGCCGGGTAATCTGGATAATCTATGCAGATCGGGGTCCCCGTAGGACCCCACGCACCTCCACTCTAGGTTCACTTTCCCACGATGACTTCTCCGTTCCGCTGGGGTGGCGGGGCGGCGGCTACGGTGACTGCTCCGCCCTTTTACCGGCAACCGCAACTGTAGCCGCGCGCTCTCGGACAACAACTCTCAAGCTCCGAGACGCATCCATCGCCGTCCATCGTCCATCCCTCGTTCCTCGTCAAACGCACAAGCCACCACCGTTTTTTGCGTACTGGCAACCAACCTCGCCTACGCCCTCTCTGCACGCCATTTCCAGGCGCACCAGAGCGTTGTCGCAAACGTTTGATCGACTTTACGACGTTTGCTTGTGCCGGTAACTGCCCCGACCCGGCACTTCGGCTTGCCCATGCTCGAAACGAGCCCTTGACTCAGGTCCTCACCCGATCGACACCGTTCATCGCTTCAGAACTTGCAGACCAAGCTTGATCTGTACACACTACATCCGACGCCAGGAAGCACCCACAACCACACATGGTGTCCGACAGAGACCCGCTGGGACTCGACCCGTCGCGCCCACTCCCAGGCCCGAGCAACAACATGGTCATGGCAAACATGGGCGCGCTGCCGCCAACGCGCAAACGTTCGTCCCGCGCGTGCGACGTGAGTTGTTTTTTCAACAGTGTATGCGAGCTAACCGCAGGGCTGCAAACAGTGCGTGCATACACACCGGGCAGACTAACTTCCAGACGCCGCATGAAATGCGAGGACATCATGCCGTCGCCGACGACCAACGAGCCCACCTGCAAACTGTGCCGCGAGGCAGGGGTGGACTGCACGTTTGACACGCCTGTGCGAAAACGGTGAGTATGGTGGCTTCTTGGCAGTGCTATTCGTGTCAAGGCACACTGCTGACGCACACAGGGGTCCCGCACCGGGATTCAGGCGGCGAGCGGGGTCGCCGCGCAAGAGCGAGGAGGAGGGCGAAGGGAGCGGCACGGAGGGAGGCGTGGCGCGCACGTCGAACGGGAGCGCAGGTGAGAGCAGCGAACGTAAGCCCCCATCGAGCGAGAGGCCCGTCGCGCCACCAGGCCGACGCCGGCGCCCACCGTTACTTGGTCTGCCGCCTGCGCTCGTCGACGAGCTGCTCGCGGTCTACTTCACACACGTCCACAACGTGTGGCCGCTCATCTACAAGCCCATGTTCAACCCGCACACGACGTCGGCGCCGCTACTCCTCTCCATGCTGTCTATCGCTGCGTGCGTCGCACATCCGAGCGGCAAGGACGGGCTGGACAGCGACAAACTCTTCGCCATGGCCGAGAGCGCCCTGCATCACTGCCGTACCGAGTCGCGTATCGACATTCTACAGGCACTCATGGTTCTTTCCCTCCGCCAGACGGGGTGCGGCGACAAGCGCAGCGCATTCTCGTATACCGGCCGCGCGAGCATCATGGCGCTCAACCTTGGCCTGCACCTTGCGCCAACTGGCCCGAGTGAGCCTGGGGATCTCGAACTCCGCAGCCGCGTATACTGGAACGCGTACGTGCTGGATAAGGTGTTGGCAGAGGAGACGGGCCGGTGCACGCTCCTGCCGTACCGCCGCTCGTCGACACCAATGCCCAGCACAGACGAGGCAGACGAGTTTGAGCCGTGGCCGCCTCAGACGGCCAGCAGCGCCCCGCTGCCCCGCAGCGTGCGCCATGTGCCGCCACGGCGCGGGCACGTTATCAGCTTTTTCGTGTGGACGTGCCGCCTCGCCATGATCGTCGAGGACATTCTCGACCTCGAAATCACCGGCCCGCCAGTGAGTAACAGGTGGGACGAGGACTTTGTCTCGTACATGCATGCCGAAGGCGACGTCGTCACCCGCGCCGAGGTGATTGGGCGCAAACTCGAGACGTGGCGCCGCATGATGCCGAAACATCTTGAAGTCGACCTCGCGCCCGCCGCTACGCCTCTGCCTCACCACGTCGTCGGTATTGCTTGGTACCACTGTATACGCATCCTGCTGTACAACCGGTTCATCAAGCGGCACCCGAGCCCGAGCCGCGCCGGCGCCGCCGAGCTTGTCGAGCGCGCACACAACATCTGCTCACAGTCGGCCGAGGAGTGCGTCGACCTCCTCGCACACCTCGACCGCCACAAACTCCTCGGCCAAGTCAGCGCCGACGTCATCCACCTCTTGTCGATCATCACGTTGTTCGAGGGTACGTTCGTTGTGCAAGGAAAGTGCTAACTCGCAGCGTTTGACGCGACCGACCCTGACGAGGCTCTGGCCCACCGCGCTAAAGTCAACTTTGCCCAGTGCTGTATTTGGCTGCGGGACTTTTCTGCGTCGTGGCCGGCGGCGTCGGCCCACAAGGTGTTCTTCGAGGGCCTGATCCAGGGCGGGTTACGCATTTCCTCGGGCGACCTCGATGCAGAGAACACGTCGCCGGACGGGACGGTGCAGGGGGGCAACAGCGGCGGTAACGGCGGCAACGGGGGGAACGGCGGTGGTGCGAGTGGTTTCTCGCCCGAAACACCCGACATGCCAGAGGAACTGCGCATGATGGGGCGTAACCTGTCGTCGGGACGTACGGGGTCGATGACGGGCGCGACGCCCGCGACGGTCTCAGGCACACCCGGGTCGACGAGCGGTAACGGCGGCGGCGGCGGCGGTGGGGGACGGCACCACGCCCACGCGCCACATTCGAACGAGCCACTTCCGGGCTCGGCGCCGTCCCTGTTCCAGCTACCCCAGTTCTACTGGAACCAGATGACGACGGTACCCACCGGCGAGGGGGTGAGTGATGGCGCGGAGCAGCGGTTCGACTGGGACCTGGACCTCGGCGCGAGCGGGTCGGGGACGACGCCGGACCAGCTGCCCCCCCAGCCGGCATGGGACGCGGGGAGCACGGGCGCTGGGAGCAGTGCGGCGGGCGGCGGCGCGGACCGCGGACATAATGGCGCTGGGAGCAGCCACGCGCCGCATTTCATGGCGCCGCACGCAGCGTGGGATGGCCACGGCGGCGGCCACATGATGGAGGGTCCCGCCGGGCCGCACGCACACCCACATGCTCACGCTCCGCACGGAAATGCCGACCAGGCATCGATATACGCCGCACTCATGAGTTATATGGTCGAGGCGGCAAAAACCAACTAGCCTAGCACGAGTTGTATCGATTAGGACCACGTATCGGCCGTATCGCCGAATTAATGCACGCTTGCGAGCGGCGAAAACGGGGTGTGGACAGAGGCAGCTCGACACATCTGGGTTGGCGATGGACCGTCCGTGCCCGGCTAGCTCATCGTCGACTCAAGGCCCTGTCCTCGCAGTGTTTGTGGCTTGAACAGCGGTGTCGGTACAATCACTCTAATTACCCGTGCTTAGTACAACTAACTTATTAATGCGTCTTGGGGAGTACAGTACTTATATGCGTACACTAATGCAACTGCTCTAACAGGCTCTTAGCACAAACTCTTGACTGGAGCTGCACGGGGCTCAGTGTCGACACACGGCGATGCCTAGGGCATCGCCTACCCGTCACCCTCGAACAGACCGACCCAGCCGCCGGGCAACCCGCCATTACGCGCCCACGCCTCGTCAAAAGCGTCAGCGACGTGGGCCGCTTGCGCCGCTGCCTGCGTTTGGGCCTGTGCGTCTGCCTGCGTTTGGGTCTGCGCCTGCACCTGCGCTTCTGTCTGCGCCTGTGCTTCCGCGCCCAGACTGGCCAAGTACGCGGCCGCTTCGGGCGTCTCGAACCATGCGTGGATCGCCGCCCAGTCAAGCTCGGGAGGGAGGTCGCCGCCTATGTCGCCGCCTGGGTGCGTGTCCGCCGCGTCCGTGTTCGCCGCGTCCGCGTTGATACCGAGACCCACGCCAAAGCTCGCGTCGGCGTCCGCGCCGCTCGTGTCTGCGCAGCTCGCGTCGGCGCCAAAGCCCGTACCCATCCCCGCGTCCAGGACCGCACCGACACCCCCGCCGCCGTAGCAGAGGATACGACTGTAGTCCGCTGGCGGGGGCACGGCGCGCGGCGCGTGTAGAGGCAGTGCGGCGCCGCACGCCGCGGGCGTTTCGGTGTCGAGGAACGTGTCGGGCGTGTTGAGGGTCGTGTCCGCCGGCGTAGGCAGAGGGGCGTCGTCGACCGGCGCCCCCGCGCCCATACCCGGGACCAAGGACTTCGCTGCCGCCACGCCCGCTTGCCATATCTCCACACCCGCCGCGATCGCCGCTGCGTCCGCTCGCGCTGCTGCCGCGTCAAAGCCGCTGAAAATGTGGAGTGGTTGTGGGAGGTGGCGCGTCCAGCGGGGTACGGCTGCTGGCGCACTTGCTGTGCGGAATACAGGAATGAGTGCCGCTCGCTTGTGGGCGTCGGGGACGCCGTCGTCGTTGTCGTCGAGGTCGTCTTTGTGCTCGTGTTCGTCGCCGAGGGCGATTCCGTCCTTTTCGTCGTCATCGTCTTCTCCCTCGCCCTCCTCCCCATCCTCGTCCTCCCCTTTCCCGTCGTTCTTTTTCTCCTTGACGCTTTTCCGCTTGCGCGCAACCTTCGCCGTCCGGCCAGACACCTCCCATCCCCGCGGGCGCTTAGGTGGGGCCATGTATTGGTGCGGCGACCGCCGCGCCACCTCCTCGTCCGACGAGGACGAGAACGACGGGGTACGTGGTCGGCGTGTAAGCGGAGGGTATATCTGCGTCACGGCCGACTTTGCCTGACGGGCGGCCCAGTCCTGGCGCCATGCCTCGCGGCGTGCTTCGCGACGGATTTCTTTCTGCCGAGCGTGTTCTTCCTCCTCCTCTGTTTCTTGGTCCTGCGCGTCTTCCTCCCCATCGTACTTCCCGTCGTGCTCCTCGCGTTCGGCATCTTCCTCCTCGTCCTCTTCCTCATCCTCGCCCACGAAGCACCACTCGGTAGGTCTGGGTGGCACACCCTGCTGCGCCGCGAGACCCAGACTTCCCAGCGCAGCAGTGATCCCCGTGTGCGCCATGCCTGCGGGCTCGTAAGCGTGCGACGCGGGCGCGAGCGAGAGTGGTGCTGGTGCCCCGCGCCGCCCGCGCTCCGCAATAGTGGCGTGCATGGGTGCGGGCGTGGACGCGGGCGTGGGTGTGGGCGTGGTGGACGCGGGCGTGGGTGTGGGCGTGGTCGACGTGGCGGTAGGTTTTGGTGTCACTGTTGTCGTGGCACTCGTCGCAGGCATGGCTCTCGCTGAGGCAGTGGCGGAGAGCCGCGCCGAGCGGCGGGTAGGTTCCCCTCCCTTGGAGCGGGCCTTGCTCTTCAAAGCCGACTTGGCGGCGGGGGCGCGGCTGCGTGATCGTGTACTGGGCCCAGCGCTCATCGTAACACTGGCAAAGGTTGGAGTTGTTGTAGGTCGGTTGATGGAGTGGTGGGAGACTGCTGGCAACAACCAGCTTGCGCTTGCGGCTTATCTACCTCTCCGCGGGGGCGAGGCCGTCGCGCTGGCAATGCCATGGCGTCAGCGAGTGGGTGAGAGGGCGAGTATAATAGCTGCGATTGCTGTTGTTGTTGTTTGTTTTTGGCGCAAGTTGCGAAGATGTGTGCGTGGCGCCACGCCTAGCGTCAAGCATACTTTTGTGCTCGTGCGCGGGTGAACCTCTGCTCGCACCGTACGAGCCCTGCAAGACGTGCGAGTGCTGCGCGCGTGTGTGTCTTCCGCCTCATCGCTGTTGTTGTTGTTGCCGTGCGGTGTGAGTGAGAGGCGCTGCCGATCAGTGGCGCGTGTGTGTGGCGGTCAGTGTGTGCGCGTGTATCAGTGCGCGTGTGCATGTGAGTGTGTATCAGCGTGGGCGTGGGCGTGTGCGCGCGAGCAGATGCGCGGATGGGTGACTCCCCTTTGCGAGGGCGCAAGTTTATGTCGGATTTCACGACGTTTCGTTGTCTCCTCCATTGTCCACCCGACAACCATTGTCGGTTCTTTGTGCGCGTGTCAGTACTCAGAATCCCCGATGAGCACGGCACGGCACGGCCCTGCCGCGCCGCGCCGCGCATGGTCGTGCTAATCGTGACATGCATGGCGGGGGCCACTACCAAACTCTAGAACAATTAAAGCGGGGGGAGAACAGGTGACAACCAAGGTTTTTGTCTTATGCAGAAGTAGTATGAGGTAAGGAGGGGGAGGTTACACCGAGGGGTGCCCGTTCGGCGGTGTAGGTACGCCCACGGGCGGCGTCGCGCCGGCGGACGTGCCGGCCGAGTGCAGCTGCTCGTGGCCTGCGCGTTAGGTTTGACCTTATGTCAAAGGGCGCGCCCGACTCACCGTAGAACCCGCCCCACTGTGGCTGCTTGTAGAACGCCGCCGCCGCGGGGTCCCACCCGTTCCCGTTCGTGTCGGCGGGGGGTACACCGGGCACGCCCGGCACGCCCGGAACGCCCGCTTGCGCGCCCGGCTGGCCTGGAATGCCGGCGTAGCCTGGGTAATACGAGTAGTTTTGCTGGTACATCTGGCGTCAGCACCACACCATGGACGAGCAGCCACGCGGAGGCAGTGGGGTAGTGCGAGCGACGCAGTGAGGTCGGCCGCCGGCAGTAACGTGGCGTGGACGACACCAGAGCCGGCGGCATGCCAAGGACGTGCGCTCGGACCACGTCTGGCCATGCCTCATGCCGACGGCTCGCCGGCGCCAAGCCGAGCCGAGCCGACGTCACTCGAGGCTGTGTTGATTGCACCTGGCACAGCTCCGCCGACGTCGCGCTCGGCTTCGCCTCGCATCACCTCGCTCGCGCCTAGACTCACCATATACCCCGGCGCGTCCGTCTGCCTGTCTTTCCCCCACGAGCACTTGATCGGACGACCGTGGATGAGCTGGTTCTGCAGACTCGTGATTGCCAGCGCGGCATTGTGGTGCGTGTCGAGCTTGACGAACGCAAAGCCACGGTCGGCCTGCATGCGGACCTCGACAATGTAGCCAAAGTTCTGGAACAGCGGGATGAGATCCGCCTGCGTCGTGTACGGAATCAGGTTGCCGACGTAGACTGTCGTGTTGTACTCTGGCGCGCTGGCGGCGACCTGCTCGAATGTGAGGGGACCGTTGGGGGCTGGCGCGCCAGCACCAGTGGGACCGGCGTGCATGCCCGGTGCGCCAGGTGCGCCCGGAAGACCACCAGGCGCGCCAACTGGTCCAGCACCAGTTGCGCCGGCGGCACCACCCATGAGCGCTGCGCGCGACCCGCCGGTCTGCGTCTTCTGGTTGGCCCAGTTAACCCTGATTGCGCGCGAGCCCAGCCACTCGCCGTTCATGGTGGCAATGGCGTGCTCGGCGTCCGCCTTGTCTCTAAACGACAGGAAGCCGTAGCCGCGCGACTTGCCCGAGTTCATGTCCCACATGACGCGCGCCTCGGACAGGCTTGCAAACTGTGCAAACGCCTTGCCGAGGACATCGTCGTTGACTTCGGGACTGAGGTCGCCGACAAAAACGTGGAAGTGGTGCTGCGTGTCCTCGCGGTTGCCCTGGCCCTGGTACGCCCAGTTGACGCGGATCTCGGCGTCGAAAATCTTGCGCCCGTTCAGTGTACCCAACGCCTGCTCGGCACTGCGCATGTCCGAGTACTCGACAAAGCCATAGTTGTACCCGCCGTGCTGGAAGTTGCGGTCCTGGATAATTTTGGCACTCACCACGGGACCGGCCACTGCAAAAATCTCGGCAAGCATGTGGTCCGTCACACGCGGCGACAGGTTGCCAATGTACAGGTGGGGCTTTTTGGGCGCCTCGGCGGCCTGGCCCGGCGTCATGCCGTAGTTGGAGAACGACATGGTGTGTGTGTGGTGATGGGATCGATGGGAGTCTCGAGTCAAGACCGTCGCGTCAAGTGGCGGGAAGACTGCGATCGGGTTGGAGATGATGCGAGGCTGTATATGTGTAGGGCCTGATGTGTGATGGAGGAGCAGGCTGTGATGATGATGAGTGATGGCGGGGGCGGTGGTTGTTGGTTGCGGGTCGTGTGCGTCGTCGGTGTGCTTGCTGGTGTTGTGGAGTTGGTCTGTGCAGTGTTTTTTTTTTCTGTGTGGAATGAAGCTAGGTTGTGCCAAAAACCAGAGAGCCCGAAAGAGAGACGCGCGACAGAAGAACCGGAACAGAGATGAGAGAGAGAGAGAGAACAAACAGAGCCCGGGACGAGACGATGTCTAGAAGAGAGATGAAGAGGACGACGAGGAGATGGGATTGAATGGCCGACGAGTTGAGTTGTGCGCAGGGAAGGTCACACACACAGGGTGAGGATCGGTTTGCGCAGCTCGACGCGTCGACCCTGACGTGGCATTTTCCCAACCGCCCCACTCCCCAACCAGCACTAGCTACCACTGCTCAATATCCAATGCAGACGGGATGCGAAGCCTCAGCGTTCGTGACTATGGTACCTATGCAAAAGCTGCTGTCGCTGCTACTGCTAAAAAAACTATGCGTGCGAGGTTGCGTAGTACGCCTAGTGGTCGATGATCGACAGGTTGCCCGTGATCAGCTTGTTCTCAAGGTCGGTGCCGTCGGGAATCATAATCTTGTTACCCTCGGTCGCAACAATGATGCACGAGCCGGCCAGACGGACACGCTTGCCAAACCACACGTCGCCCGACACGGTAAGGTGGTCGAGCTCGATAATGTTGGGGATCGACTTGAACCGCTTCTCAAAGTTGGCAACCTTTTTGAACTCGTCGCCGAGCTTGACGACGGGCGTGCCGCCAAACTCGCGCGACTTGTCCATCGTCAGCACACCGTGCTGGAGGTTGTACAGGTCCGACTTGATGAGCAGCAAGTCCGAGCACGACTTGACGGGCAGGAAACGCGAGCGGGGCACGTTGATGCCAATGGCCGAGTCAAAGTGCTTGATGGCCGCACCAATGGCCGTCTCGAGCTGGATGACAGCCTGGCCCTTGTCAGTGACCTTGTTGTTGACAATGATCTCGAGGTTGAGCTCGTCATTGTCGACGATACGCTTGATCGCCTTGAGGTTGCACCAGATGTTGTTGGTGTTGAAGATCTTGAACTTGCGCGTGCTGCAGAACTCGTCCAGGTGGTCCTTGGGGACCTGGGCGACCTCGAGGAGACGCGCCTTGCCGTCATAGTCGATGATGGTACCACCCTTAATGTCGGCCTTGGTCTTGTTGGTGACCTCCATGAGGTACTCGGCCTGCGAGTCGATCATGGTCTGGAAGATGTTCAGGTCGACGACGGCGCCGAGGTTGTCGACGTTGGAGATGAAGATGTACTCCTTGCCGGCAGCGATGAGGCTGTCGAGCAGACCCGAGTTGTTGAGCGCCTCGAAGATGTCACCGTGGCCGGGAGGGTACCAGCCGGCCTTGTCCGAGTCCTCGCTCTTGGGGACGGGCAGGAGCGACTCCTTGTCGACACGGGGGTAGCGCGACTGCTCAAAGGTGAAGATCTCAATGTTGTGGTTGGCGTACTTCTTAATGATACGCTGAGTGTCCTCCTCGGTGTTGAACGAGTTCATCAGGATGAACGGCACGTTGACGTTGTACTTGGAGTTGAGGTGCTCAATCTGACGCACCGACAGGTCCAAAAAGGTCATGCCCTCGCGCACCTCGATCACCGACTTTGGGCCGACACACCCCATGGTCGTGCCGAGACCACCGTTGAGCTTGAGCACAGCCAGCTTGCTCAGGATCGACGGGTCGACATTGTCCAGCACCTTGTAGGGGCGCACCTGCTCGGGCTTGGGAGGCTGGATGCGGTCCCAGTCGCTGCGAGTTAGTCTGAGCAAGTCGCTGCATGCATGTATCGGGCGCGGACACATTGTTGGTTCGCTCCGAGCCGATGCGACGCGGGGAGGGCGCGTGGGTGACTCTCCCCGGCGCACGGATCGTTCAGCCGGATCTCCGCAGGGGCCGGGGTGTCATACACGTGTCCGGTCTCCCGTCCCGGCGAACGCGGCATCTCGCCAGCGACCCAAGTACATGCACCATGCACCCGTGTACACTTACATCTTCTCGCCCTTGGCCTTCTCGGTGAGGAAGCGGTTGAAGAGGAGGAAGAACGACTCCATCTCGGCGTTGAACTTCTGGTCACGTCAGCGGCGTGTTCGACACTGCGGATTGGTGGGCGCGGGAGCCACGCTTCGGGCCGTAGGCGCGTCGGCAAAAGGCACTGGCACTGGCACTAACACTGGCACTGGCACTGGCACTTGTACTGGCGCGAGATGGCAAGCATGCCGGTGCGACGTGGGCGCCAGGCTGGGCGCAGCGTGTGTACACACAGCTGTGACTAGTCCAGCGGCCTGACTAACCCAACCACACCAACCACCTTAGTAACCCACCTTCTTCTTTGCTGGGTCAGCCTCGTGGACCATGCGGTTGAGCTCGTTGCGCATGGCCTTGGCGGCCACGCCGGTCGTCGCCGACTTGAAGTCCTGCAGTGTTAGAAGACGTCGACGCGGAGGGCAGCAGGAAAGGAGGCGATTGTCGTGTCGTGTCGTGGGTGGGCCTGGGGCATGACGTGTTACTTACGATGGACGAGTGGCCGCGCTGGCGGGAGCCTGGCTCGGCGGGGGCGAGGTGGGTCATCTTGTTCTCGAGGTCGGCCATTGTGGATGGGGATGTTTTTTTTTTTATGGAGAGAGGGGGATGGAGGATGAGGAGGATGAGAAGAGATGAGTATACGAGAGATTGTGTCTGAAAGACATGAAGAGGACCCCCAAGAAGGACCAACGATGATGAATGGGGCGCGGGCGCGGACGAGGGAAGGCAGTGGGGGAGGGGGAGAGAGAAGGGAGGGAAGGTGCCGTGCCAGCCAGGAGGCAAGGGCGCGCGGGACAGGGAAGGTGTTTTCAGGGTCTCCTCACACAAAACCCCCCCCACACAGTCTGCAGTCTGCTTGTGTTGACTTTTACACCGACACGTCCTCCTCCTCATTCTCGTCGTCGTGCCTCGACGCCGACACGGCTGCACAGCACAAACGTGGCATTCAATCAACGGGTTAAATGTACACGGTGCCAACGCGTGCAGCTCACGTCCGCCGCGCGCCGCGCCAATATGCTTGCTGGAGGCACAGTCGAGGCACAGCCTTGGGGCAAGCAACACCCCCTGTAAATCGGGGCGATCGCCGTCAGCCGTGCCGTGCCGTACCGAGCTACCGCCGTGTCGTACTCGTCGATCAGCTCGGGCGGACGCGAGGCTCCGCTCCCCAGGGCCCCTCCCCACGCTGAAAAATGTACAAGATGCATATGCATATGCACGGCCCCGCGGCGCGCACTGGCACACGGGGACCGACGACTACTCACGCCGCGCCAACGCCGGCGCGGCTCTATAACATCCCTTTGCTTAGGCACCACACTTCCAGTGGCAAATATCGCCGTCGACAATCTCGTACGGCTTGCCCTGCTGGCGGAGCTTGCCTGCGGCCTTGACGGCGGATTCTGAGCCGTGCTCGTGCAGGTCGGCGTACGACATGATTTCACCGCACACAAACTTGTTCTCAAAGTCCGAGTGGATGACACCGGCGGCCTGGGGCGCCTTGATACCCTTGCGCACAGTCCACGCGCGCACCTCGTCGGGACCAGCAGTGAAGTAGCGGATCAGGTCGAGCGACTGGTAACCGGTCGTGGTGATCTTGCCGAGAGCCGAAGGGTTCTTCTTGCCCAGACCAAGCTTCTCGCCCTCCTCGGCAGCCTCCTCTTCGCTCATCGAGACAAGACGCTCCTCGAGCGCGACCGAGAACGGAATAAGCTGGTCACCCGGGTTGTTCTCGTCTATCCACGCCTTGATCTTGGGCAGCCACTTGTTCTTTTTCCGCACAAAGTCGCGCTCAGACAGGTTGATCAGGTACGTGATGGGCTTGGCCGTCAGGAGCTGGAGGCCGTTGATGATCTCGACCTGGTCGTGTCAGCCAACTTGATCAACACGGCGGGGGGGAAGGGTGAATCAGTAAAGGTATATATATTCTCATGTGTATAACCGGGCGTTACTCCGACATCGACGAGCTGGGTTTGTAGAGCGTATCGCTCGTTCTCATCCGACATAGGGAAGCAGGAAACAACACTCACCTCCTTGTTGGTCCAGTTACCCTTGCGGACGTCCTTGTCCTCCTCCTGGAGGCAGGCAAGGACACGCTCAACGGTAGCGAGTTCCTCCTTCTTGGCCTTGTCGGCCAGGGAGACGTTACCGCAGGCACGGACGACCTTGCGGAGACGCTCGACCTCCTTCTCGACCCACTCAATGTCCTTGAGACGGAGCTCGGTGGAGATGACAGCCATGTCGCGCACGGGGTCGACCTCGCCCTCGACGTGGATAACCTCTGCGTCGTCGAACGCGCGGACCATCTGGAAAATACCGTCGACAGCACGGACGTTGGACAGGAAAGCGTTGCCGAGACCCGCACCCGTCGACGCACCCGCCGTCAGACCGGCAATGTCGATGGTGGTCAGGAATGCAGGCACTTCAGACTTGGGCTTGTACACCTCGCACAGCCACGTGAAGCGCTCGTCCGGCACGGGGATACGTGCCTCCTCGGGCTCGATCGTCGCATAGGGAAAGTTGGCGGCCTTGCCCAGGTCCGTCTTGGACAGCGTGTTGAAGAACGACGACTTGCCAACGTTGGGCACACCGACAATACCAATCTGCCATTAGCCTTTGCGTTGAAACGCTTTACTTGCCTTCAGGTTGTTTCCCGGACGGCCGAGAATGACCTTCTTCTCCTCGGCGACCTTCTTCTTGGGAGGCATCTTCTTTTTCGCGGCGGTCGGGACGGTCGAGTGGAAGGGGCGCTGCGGCGCTGGGGATGGAACGAGGACCGCGCGGTGTGATGCGAAGACCGGAGGTGCTGGGCGTAGGCGGGGTGCAGCAACGGCGCGCCAGATAGAGCGTGTGGTGCGTGCGAGGGGGGAGGAAAGGGGCATGCACCCGACGAAGACGTTGAGAGAAAGAGGACGTCGAGGACGATGGAATTGCTGACGAAACACGACCTGTCAGACTTTTCAGTGACATCGGAATCCACGCGACAACCCGATAATTAATTTTAATCAATTTTTGGAGGTTATTACTCCCAAGAGTGCGGGAGCAATTGATAGCCAGTGCACAGCGGACCCAGCTGCACGATATGACGTCGTACGGCGTTCCTCTCGACGCCATCGTTGCGCCGCGCGCAGCACATCCCCCGCACGCGCGCCGTGTCATTATGTACATTCCAACTGCCACAACGCTACTGCTACTACCACTTCCTTGGCTCTGTGTATACGTTCGTGCCATGCCAATGCTCTTCAGACAGATTACGCGCGAATGGGGGGGAGAGATGCACTAGGCCGCGTATGGGTTGCAGGCATACACGACGAGGACCGGAGGACTCTTGGACATGTCGGCCGTGACGATGACGGGGAGCGAGCAGAACTCGGTAATGTCCTGGATCCGGTGGCCGGAGGGGGTCTCGCGCAGACCCTCGAACACGAGCGGTTCGCGACTCGTGCTCTTCTCGACTTGGGCAGACTCCACCCCACCCTCGGCCTTGGTCGGCTTGTCGCCCTGCCGTATCTTGCGCAGGTGCTCGTCGTCCACCGACTGGCGCAGGAACGCTAGCACGTCCTGCGTCTTCCAGTACAGCGATAGCGTGTTCGTGTGCTCGTCAAACACGCTGTTCTCCAGCGGTAACTTGTCGAGGTGCACGCGCTTCTCGAGACTAAATTCGGGGATGAACACGTCAAACGCCTGGTCGTACACCCCCGTCAGGCGCGCATGGCGCACAATCGGACCATACTTGGCAGACATGTCGCTCACCAGCATGCACAGGTGCAGGTGCGCCGACTGGTCCTCGGCGAGCCGCGCGCTCTGCCGCTTCATGTTGCACTGCTGCGCGCACTTGGCCACCTGGTCGCGATCCATGAGGAACTTGACGTCGCTCGGTGACGGACTCGACAGGCACGCGTCCAGCATCCGGTGGACAAGCACGTCGGCGTACCGCCGGAGCGGCGACGTAAAGTGCGTGTAGAGCGGGGCGTTGAGCGCCCAGTGGCTGTACTTTGCAATGTCGAGCATGCCCGTGCAGAAGTACCGTGCGGGCTGGATCGTTCTCTTCTCCAGCAGGCTCAGACAGAACACGGCCTCCTTGTCGGTTATCTTGTCAAACGATTTTTGCAGTGTGCCCGCATTCTTCGGGTCGATGTCGAACCCGAGGCTCTTGGCGCGCTCGACGAACGCGTTCAAGCGTCTCTCAATCGGTGCCTCTTGTCTACGCAGAATAGCCTGGTCAGGCAGTCCGTTGGCGATCACCGCCGCAATCGACACGTTGGTGAGCACGGTAAACTCCTCCATGACCATGTTGGCGTCGTTCTGCTCGCGCACAGTGACGTCGATCGGCTCGCCCTTGTCGTCAAGGGTGAACGACAGGTGTGCACGCTTAGACAGCATGGCGCCGTTCTCCACGCGCCGCGCGCGCAGCTTGGTCGCGAGCTGGTGCAGCTGGCGCACATCGTCCTCGACCTTGTCGGCGCCGTGCGAGCCAGTAACCTTGCTCGCGTCAACCTTGCCGCCGGCAATGGCGGCCGCGGCCTCGGCGTACGAAAGCTGCGCGGACGACTTGATGACCGAGCGGCGGTACGACTTTTCAAGGACGTTGCCGTCCTTGTCAATGACGAAAAAGGCGGAGAACGCCAAACGCTCGACGTCAGGGACGAGCGAGCAGAGCTGCTCCGAAAGAGCCGGAGGCAGCATGGGTACCGCGCGCTGGACCAGCGATACGGACGCAGCGCGCTTGCGCGCGTCACGGTCAAGAGCCGTGTTGGCCTTGACAAAGTACGACACGTCGGCAATGTGGACGCCAACGGTGAACGTGCCGTCGTCATTGGCCTTGATCGACAGCGCGTCGTCAAGGTCGCGCGTGTTGGCCGCGTCGATGGTGAAGACGCAGTCGGCGCGGAGATCGACACGGGTCTCGAGCTCGCGCTCGGGAATGGTCCACGGCAGAGGGGGCAGACACTTGAGCGCGACATCCGAGAACTCCTCGGTGGGGAAGTTGCAGTCCTTGAGAATAGCGCTGGTCTCGACCTCCGAGTCGCCGATAGGGCCGAGTTCCTCGACGAGCGTGCCGAACGGGTGCAGCGACGTAATTGGCCAGCGCTTTATCGTCGCAACAAACAGCTTGTTGGCGTGCGCCTCGGGGTTCTCGATAAAGTCCGCGGGGGCCTGTTCGGTCGGGATGGCAATGAGCGGCACACGCTTGTCGGTGGGCTTGAACCAGACGATCTTGGGACGCGGCTCGGGCTCCTTCTTCTCGTCGGGCTTGGCCCGGTCGCCTTCGCGTTCGCGCCGCTCGGCCTCTTGCTTTTCCTTGGTGGCCGCGGACGACGGGCGGAGAACACCCAGTTGGCCCGAGAAGAGCTGGCCGGGCATGCGCTCAACGACGGCAACGACGTGGCCGGCGTACGTGGGCTTGGTCTCGTCGTTGACCTCCTCGTCCTCGAACAAGGTGAGACTCTGGCCCTCGACCTCGATGTCGTCCTTCTTCTTCTCGAGCTTCTTGGCAGTGGAAGGCTTGACGTCGTAGCTTTCCTCCTTTTTGCGCTTCTTCTCCTCCTTGTCCTTCTTGGTGCTCCAGACCTCGTCGACGTCAAGCAGCTCGACAGCGACAATATCGCCTTCAAGCGCACGGTTACGGTCCTTGGAGCCGCAGATGTAAATGTCCGCGTCGAGCACGTCGGTCGCGACGTATGCGTCCGAGCGGTTCTTCTTGTTCACTCGCAGAATGCCGACGACAAGCTTACCCGCGCTGAGAAGCGGCGGGAGCGACGCCTGCGGCAGGTACGGCGCAAAGAGCGACTTGCGCTGCGGACCCTGCTGGTTCTGCTGCAGCTGCATCTGGAACGCCTGCTGCTGCTGCCACAGCGAAGACTGGCCCGAAGGGTTCTGCAGGGTCGTCGCGGCGAGAATGTTCGGGAGCATGTTGGGGAAGCTGAACGAGGCCATCTTGGCATGGCCGGAACCGGCCGCCGCGCGGAACTGGGCAAGCGACGCGAGCTGGGCCTGGGCAGACGCGAGGTCGGTCTGGGCGTTGTTACCGCCGCCGCCGTTCACGCGCCAGTTACCCGACTCGAAGCCGCCGCGGCTGCCGGAGCGGTGGTGGCCAAACCCAGCAGGAATGCTGATCGAGCCGCCATCCTCGACGTACTCGCCAAAGCCCATGCCCGAGCCTCTGTTGACGACGTTCATGCTGTGGCGTCTGTTGTGGGGCGGCCCCGGCGGCGCCATTTGCATCTCCTGGAACGAGCGGCCGAGTCTGCTCTCGTCGCCGCCCGGCGAGAGCATGCCGTACTGCGCGTCGGTCGTGTTGGACGTTGTGGACATTTGCGACTGGGTGCGACGGTGGCGCGACGCGGCCGCGCCCTTGAGCTGGTCGAGACCGGGCGGCTTGCTTCCACTCCGGCCCATGAGCTCCTTTTGCTTGGCCTGCAGGGCTTCAATCTGGCGCTGAATCTCGACCTGGCGTTAGGACTATGAAACTTGGGATAACTCACCTGCTCGGGGGATAACTCGCTGCCGCTGCGCTTGTGGGCACGAGCAGCAAGGCCAGCGAGGCCAGTTGCCGCTGCGCCGCCAACACCCGCGCTCCGGTCGACGACGACGGGTGGTGCGTCGGCCGAACTGCTCTCGCGCCGCTTACCGAAGGTAAAGTTGGGGTTAAGCTGGGGACGGCCAGTGGGACCGAGAGCCGCCGGAGTCGTCTCGGGCGAGTCTTCTTCAAACACTGGCGGCGGGCTCATGGGGTCACTTGCCGGACCGCCCGGCTGCTGCTGCTGCGCAAGCATGAGCTGCTGCTGCTGGTGCAGTTCAAATAAGCGCTGTGCCTCTGCAAGCTGTGCCGACTGCTGTTGCTGCTGCTGCGCAAGGGCGGCGCGCTGGGCAGCAAGGGCCTGGAAGCGCGGCGCGATAAAGCCAGTGTCACGCTGCTGCTGCTGGCCGGCAAGCTGCTGCTGAACGAGCTGGGCCTGGAGAAGCTGCAGCTGGAGTTGCTGTGCCGCCAGGAGCTGCTGTTGCTGCTGGAACATTTCCGCGTTGTGGGGGAACTGGGAGAAATCAATGCTTTGGCCCGGCTGACCGAGGCCAGTGTCGGCCAGAGGGAAGTGGGGCAGGCCAGCGCCACCGTAGCCACCACCCTGGCCACTAAAGCTCTGGCCAAAACCGTACGACTGCGACTGTTGCTGCGACGAACGGCGGTTGCCGTGGTTTCTCGACTGTTGAGGCGGGGGCGGTTGCTGCTGCTGAGGCGGCGGCGCGCCTTGGCTGCCGGTTGGTGCAGTGGGTGACTGGCCAGTGCGGAATGATCCGGGCGTGAAGCTCGGAGCGTCGGCCTTGAGCTTGGTGGCGGACGCCGAGGTCACAGGCGAGCCGCCACCACCACCACCTGCAGCAGCACCTGCACCAGGTATCGCGACTGGAGCGGTGGTGGCGCTCGATGTCGGCGACTGGGACGACGACGGCGAACGCTCCTGCTTGCCGCTCACCTGTCGCGAGCCCGGCTGCGAATTGGACGGCGAGATGGCTTTGAGATCCGAGATCATGCGCTGGAGGCTGCTGAGTGCGTCCTCTCCATGAGTCTCGTGGTGCTTCTTTGTTGCGGCCGTGACAGCGGCTTCCATCGCGTCGATGGGGGGACTGGTTGCGGCGTGCAGCGAGCGTACCTGCGGTTCGCCTGGCGTAGACGGCCTTTCCGCCCTGTCCGACTTGTCAGTGTTGGCGCTGGACGGGCGTTGGGGCCCTTGCTTGGTCGACGAGCGGCGGGACAGAGAGCGGGATCCCGCGTCATTGCCACCTTTGGTCCGCGTCCGCTTGGGGTCCGAAAGCTTGACACCACCGCCTAACGAGGTACCCCCGCTAATAGTGGTGGTGTTGCCCTGGTTCTTCCGCCTGTCGCCGTGTCCCTGTGACGAGTGCGAGTTGGAGCGTGACACGGACGCCGAGGAGCCCGGCGAACGGTGTCCCCTGCGCGACGAGTTGCTCCGGGTCGACGTTTGAGAATTTGTGCGCGCCGGCTTTGGCGGCGGCGCGAGCTTGTCCGCCTCGGAAGGCGGGGGCGCGTCAGACATGTGTTGGGGCTAGTAGGCGCCTATGGTTGTGGGTGATCGATGGTACAAGCGAGATCTGGGCGGCGCTGTCAGCACGAGCTCCGAGGGCGGGCGACAAGGCGAACGGGTGGGAAGGGAGAGGGAGGTACGTGCGCGGCGCGGGCTTGGTCTCGCAATGTCGCGAGAGGGATGAGTAGGAATGCAGGGACAATGGGTATGTGCGTTGACTAGCTGTCGCAATGTGTAGGCAGTTGTCAAGCATGCGACCGTGTCTGGGACATGTACGCGCAAATGCAAAGGGCAGAGGTGGGTGCCGCGATGCACAGAAGGAGATGGAAAGGGAGGAGGGAGAAAGTGTGCGTCCGTGATCCGAGACCCGACTCACCCCACGTTGTCCTCGCACAGCCCCACTGCTACTTGCCGAGGGCCCGGAAGTGGGATAGCGATTTGGTCAAGAACGGGGTGTGCGCGGTGCGAGTGTGGTATAAGGAAAGTTGGGGATTGTGTGTGTGTGTGTGTGGAGTGAGTGTGCGTGGAACAGAACAAGAGCGAGGAGGAGACGATGTTGAAGACGAGGAGATGGATGGTGGATGGGGATGGATGTGATGAGCCAAGGGGTGCAAGCACTCAATGGATGGCGGCGGCGGCGGCGGAGGCTCACTGCGCACTGCCTGGGTGGGTTCCACCGCCTATGACGCCTTTTGGGTGCACACGGAACACCCGCTACACGTCATTTGATTCCGGGGCCACCACACTATCCGCATCCAGCAGCAATGCACAATGCACCAACAATAGCATACAGAGCCATTGTCTTGTCCTCGTGCGTTGGAAGCACAGAATAGCTGCATGCGATGAGACACGAGGCCTATGGTCCGTGCGCGGTCCTACCTGCACGGTGCGTAAACGGCAATGGCAATGGCCACGGGCCACGGCTCAGGTTCCGCCATGCCTAAACGAGGATGTGGATGTAGCAGCCACGGCGGGTGCGGCACTGCGCTTTCGTGCCGTCACATGCGCCTGCGCCAGCTTCGGCCCGGCAGAGCGTCTGCGTACGGTCCATTTCGCCGCAAAGCGCTGCGCCGCCCTGCATCGCATCGCTGACAAAACACGTCCGCCAGGGGACGCGTTGCGTGTCTCCTGCCCAAAGTGGATGATGGCCGCGGCGGGCGGGGAGGTGGTCCGGGCTTGGCCAGGCCGCCAAATTACCGCCGACCCGTAAAGGAGATTCAGCTTGCTTCCCCTGTCCTCTTCTCTTGTTCTGGACAAACTCACTTCCACGCCACCAGTTTCCGTTGCCGACCGCCCACCCTCGCTCAAAACGTCGTCTTCGCTGTGGCGTTCCAGCTGATTGTGGCCGGTTACTACGGACTATACCTGTGAGCTGTGAGTGAGCTACGAGCTAATTGTCGATCGACGCCAGGCACGGCACGTGGGGCCCAATATGCATGTTTGGTTCCGCCCGGGTACCACTGCAAGATGCGTCCCAAACCTGTCAACACAACAACTGTTCATACTCGTTGTAAACCAATACATTAAACTTCTGACTACGCCCGGGGCGCGCTAATGGGGTATACGGTATACTGTTGATCCTGCGGGCCAGCCGCCAAAAAACACTAAAATAGGGCGTGAAGGGGACGTTCACTGTCGAACCACTCTGTCGCTGCCGTCCAAGCTGTCGTCCTAACCCTGGTTCTCCTCTGAGCCATTCTCACCCCCCTCGCCGCTTTGGTCGTTCCCAGGACCCTCGCCGTTGCCGGAACCCTTGCCGTTGTCGGAGCCCTCGCCGTTGTCGGATGGTGCGTTCTGCGGCGCGGGCGTCGGCGAAGGGTCGTCTTGTGTAGTCGTCATAGCCTCGGGCAAGTCCTGCGCAGTCTCCCCCTCAGCAGCAACAATCGCTGGGTAGCCACAGGGCGACGAGACCCAGCCATCACAGAAGTTTGTAGGCTCCGCTGGCTCTGGCGCGGGGAAGCTTGGCGGGAACGACGTGGCATACCACGGCGCAGGGCGCGATATCTTCGGAGCCGCGAAGGTTGGCTCGCCGAATGTCGGGGCGGGGCCCGTAACCCCGCCTATAGCGGATGAGGTTGGCGAGGGTGGCGGGTTGCTGGACGTTGGTGCCGCGCTGCTCGAGGGCGCTGTCGACGACTGCGATGATGAGGACGGAGGAGGCGTTTCAGAGGAGGATGTTGAGGACGGAGCCGTTTCCGACGGCGTTGCTGACGACGAGGGGGGTTCAGAGGACGTCGGCGGTTGGGATGATGGCCCGGTTGACGATGGAGATTCGGACGGCGAGGCGGTTGACGTCTGCTGTCCTGATGTCTCTGTTGACGATGGAGACTCCGACGGAGACGCAGTTGAAGACTGCTGTCCCGACGTCTCCGTTGCCGAGGACGAGGTCTCGGACGCCGACTGAGTTGACGATGGAGACTCGGACGGCGATCCGGCTGACGTCTGCGGCTCTGTGAAAGACTCCGCCGCTGAAGTCTGAGACTCGGACGGCGACTGAGTTGCCGACGTCGGCTGTTGAGACGACGTCTCGGCCGCTGATGTCTGTGTTTCGGACGGAGACTCGGTTGATGACCGAGAGCCTGTTGACGACGGGGCTTCGGACGACGACTCCGACGACGGCGCTCCGGACGAAGACTCAGTTGCCGACGAAGGCTCAGACGAAGTCTCACTCGCAGACGTCTGCGACGAAGACGTCTGTTCAGCGGACGACTCGCCAGGCGACGTCTCGACCGACGTTGACTCCGTCGAGGACGACTCAGTGGGTGACACCGTTTCGGACGAGGACCCAGTCGACGCCTGAGACGACGTTTCGGTAGCGGACGACTCAGCCGGGGAGCTCTCAGCCGACGACGATGACGACGAGTCAGTGGACTCTGCACTGGAGGCCGAAGATGTCTCAGACGGCGCGGCCGTCGATTCCTGGTCCGTCGGTGACGAGCTCGTGCCGGCCGTAGAGCCGGTGGCAGACGCCGACGCCGACGACGAGGTCTCGTCCTCGGACGCTGTGGCCTGGGTCGCAACCGAGGACGAGCTGCTCTCAGCTGCCGACGACTGCGTCTCAGACGCTGTGGCCGAGGGGGCAGGGCTTGTCGCGTCAGACGACTGTCCCGTGCTCTGGCCAGCGGAAGACGATGTGCCGTCGCTCTCAGAAGCGGCCGACGTCGCGGAGGTATCAGAGCTCGAGGACGAAGCATCCGAGTTCGTGGGAGACGCAGCACTGTCCGTTCCAGCCGAGTTTGTCGCGCCCGTCGCCCCAGAAGAGTTCTCGCCGTCGTTGTCGTTGTCGTTGCCGAAACCTGGGATTGGGGGCAGACCGCCGCTAGTGATGTCCGGCCGAGGACAGGGCACAAAGAGGCACACGGCCGCGAGACAGGCGGGGTTGGGGCACGGCGGAATGGGCGGGGGACGCGGAGGGATACCGGGTGGGCGGATGGGCGGGCGCGGAGGCGGCTTGCACGCTGCCTTGTTCTGCCTTTCTGCTAGCGACGTCGAGCGCCGTGACCTGTTGCTGCGCGCGGGCCGCGGGATAGGCCCCACATCGCGCTTCCTCGTTACAATGTCGCCCACGTTGGGGGTGTCGATCCACGCAATGTTACTGATCTTCCCAGCTAGACCTTTGAAGTACGTGAAGAAAGCCTCGGCACCGTAAACGTTACGCGTCTGGAGCAGTTGGAGGCCGCTGGAGTGGGTCAGGACTCGGCCCTCGCAAGATTCGGTAAACAACACCTACACGTCGGCGACTTGCATGATGCCCAACGCGTGCTGGGAAGGGAGCAAGCTCATGTCGGGAACATCCGCACCAGGTACGCCCGGCACGTCAATGACGTCGATGTCTCTGAGCGTGCCGAGGATAGCGGGTTTGTCGGCGGCCATGTGCACAAGACGTATGAGGTCGCTCTCTGAGAACCCATGTATGTTCTCAAAGTATTGTGCCTCCTTGCCCAGCAGCAGCTCAAGGCCCTGTGCGTTAGCGCAAGGCATTTCGCGCCTACTAATGTGACTCACGACTCGTGCTTCAAAGCCGCGGTCAAAGTCTGGTCCACGGCGGCTGTTACAGTTTGCGCCAAACTTCTGTTCCATCGCCTTCATGAGAACGGCAGGCCAACTGGGTCATCAGCGTCGCTAGGGCGTAAGGGGCTGCAACCCACATCGGCCCGCCCTCCTTGATGGGCAACATGTCCGACGCCGTATTGAGGATATCGTCCATGGGCACGTCCACCCATGTACAACCACTACTTGACCCGCCCTGGAAGTCGGTGCGGTACTTGTCCAGTGCTTCGGGCAGGTACGCCGAGAATTCACGCAGGGTGAACCCGTCACCCTGGTGGGTGACTCGCTCGCGGACGATGTTGTGGATATACTCTGGTGCGTGGTACGTCACAATCTTGATGGCCTGCACGAGCCAGCAGTTAGGGACGAGAGCCTGGCTCACGTCGTCGAACGACGGCCATCCGCTCTCGCCGAACAGTGGGTCGTCGTCGAAAACGTCCCGTCGAGCGACGTCACGCGCAGCGTGGATGTCGACATGGTCACGTTTGGGTGCGGGCGGGATGACATATGCCTCGCCAAAGGTTACTGGAGTTAGGACTTGGTTGTTACGCCGCGACTCACGCTGCGACACGGCGGCTGTGAGCCAGACGACCGCCACGGAGAGCCTCATGGTAATGCTCTAAAATCAGTGCGGGATAGATGTCAGCGACAAGGCATATGGGCGCGTATAAGTATCATGCGTGAAACACGAGCAGCAGCGAGCGGGCCATGGTTGTTGAGCGCGCCGTGTAGATGGGCGGCCACGGCGTCTCGTCAGATCCAGTCGGTCAACAAGCTCGGCCAGTTGTGTATCGCTGCACGCTCGGTTAGTCTGTTTAGCACTACAAGTTGTACGTTCGTGCAGGGGAAAGACGTCACGCCTACGGCATGCGCAAGCTTATACCGCCTGAGCGTCTCGGCGTCGGACATGGTCGAGAACCGCAGCGTGGGCGCCGTGTGAGGGGGAGAAACAGTACGATGCCGTCATGACCCTGCGGTTCGACGTTGTTGGGCCCGCTGTCGCTGTGTTTCGGTACACGGAGGAGAGCCAGTAACAGCTCTTTGGCACTTCGGGTGCTGTTGTGGAAGAGAACAAGACAATGTCAACAACAACAACGCATGGTTGCATCCCCTTCCCGAGGGGTCGATGTTGGACAAGTTTAATCTTTTGAGTCTTTCGCCTGGTTCCCCTGATGTCTCAAACCGTCTCGGATGTTTCAACTGCCTCCACGGTAACTAGGCGTTCCTGTAGCACATCCTGGATGTTGCTTTGAATGCTGTTGTACGTTTGAGCACATCTGTCGACGTGATCTGTGCAGACCAAGGCCGACGGGCTTAGCACGGCGAGGCCCGAAAGCTGGTCTGTACTGTGGGGCACTTGGCGTCGGGTTGTCTGATCTGAAGCCGCACGGCGAGTAAACCGTCGTCGATGTTGTAGGAGGCACTTTGGCGTAATCACACTATTGTCATGGACAATGCCGTCGTCGCGATTTTGTTTATTGACGGATCATAGCAAACATCGCGCTAGAGAAGACCGACGGCGAGGACCTCCGGGGCAAGTCAGATGACGGATTGGACGGCGCTAGAGTTTGGCGCAACTCCGATACATCGCCGTGACAGTTACCGCAAGCGGCGACGAGCGCGACGAGGACGGCGTTGTGCGCGAGCCTCGAACGACATTCTCGATGGATGGTGTTGACGGTATTCGCCGTGATCGTGCCTGTGACAGCACGAAATCGTGCGACAGAATACTCCAGGATGCCAGGAGCCGCCGGGGGAAGCGTCTCAAAACGTCCGTGGTGCGGTTCCAAGGGGTCGTTGTGGCAGTGTGCGCTAATCCCCGTTGCGAGCCGAGACAACGACGTTATGGCGATCAGTCGCAGTGTACGAGCCCCGTCTCTTTTGCTGGAGCGAGAGTCAACACGGTGCACGCCGTACCTGCCTGCTCCGGACTCCGGGTCCAGACTGGCCAGGGGATCGAAACTGGTGCGAACAGGACCCATAAGACAGACCTCGGTTCTACTCAGCTCTGGCACTTCGCTCTGGCGCCTAATGATCCCTGCTACTAAGCAGCTGTCAAGATTGTGAGAGCACGATGTCCTCTGCAGCTTGGTCCCAAGTTTAGTGGAAGGAGCAAGCTGAATGCCCTTTGAAATGGTGGAGGGCCACACTGTCCTTGCATGCGACGTTCGTGGTCGATGATTGCAGTGGTTAAGGTCTGCGACGCTGTCGTCCGCGCCCAGGGCACTATTCAGCATGAGCAAGCAATGCCCAAGTACGTGCGGTCGACTCCTGGCTCGTGATAGTGGTACATACAAACATCTACCGGCGACTGTGGCCTTACTCCTCCTCACCGCCGATCTTCTGCTCCTCTGCGCCTGGAGAATCCTCCCAGCCCTGCCCGTGCCAGAGCGCGAGCCGCCACAGCGCCACAGCGAGGGGCACGCCGCCGGGCACCAGCCCGGCCTGGACAGCGACGTATGTCGGCGTCGGCGCGCGGGGTTGGATCTCGGCACCACAGCGGCGGGCATACCCCTCCTCAGCAGCGAGGACGTCGTCCACGAGCGCCGCGGTGCGGGGACTAGGTCCGAGCAGCGCATGCAGCGGGAACAGCGGCACGAGTGTGTCGGCGGCACCGTCGCCAAGCGCAAGCAGAGACACGTGAGGATGCGCGCGTTCAGGGGGCGTAAGTTTATCCGCGGCGCCGAACCGCACATCCATCACCGCGACTGCGTGGCGCGGCGCAACCCCCTCGTCTAGCGCCTCGACCTCTTCCGGCGTAAGTGCGCGCAGCACCGCTCGTTCGAAGGTTTGCCCCTGCTCCGCCCGCGCGCTCATCACGCGTAATCGCACCAGCTCGAGCTCCTCGCATACCCGCTCCCCCAGGACCGCCTCGACCTGTTCCGCCGCGCCTGGGATAAGTGCCGGTGGGCCAGAAGTCAACTGCGCGAGCGACCGCTTGCCTCCCGTCAGCCGTATCACCGTGCACAACGTACCATCCCCTTTAACCACACGCGCGAGCGCGTCGGGCCGGAGCGCGACCCACGCGCCGGGGCCGGAGCGCCGCTGTGTCCATCGCGGATGGTGCAGGCTGTCTGGCGCCGCCACGACCCTGCGTGCGCCGTCGCTCCCATCTCCCGTGTTCTTCAGTAAAAGACCGCGCAGGTTGAGCATGTACGCTTTGATGTCAGTTCCGCCTAAAGCACGGACGTACCCGTCGGGAGGCGCTCGAGGGACACAATGCACTGCCGCTTGGGCGAGTAACGCATCACCGCTACTGTCAGCGTTTCCCTGCGTCGAGAACCACCCACACACTGGATCCCGCCGCCAAGCTTCGGCGCGGTCGGGGCGTGACGCCGCTCGCAGCGCGGCGCGGACCCCGCGCCGACGGGTAGGGTATGCGTCAAAGATGGCCGAGCGCGTGCGCGCCGGACCCGAGACGTCCGGCGCCGCCGTCTTATCGCTCCCTCCTGCGGCTAGAGAGTCATGTACCCCGCGCACACCGCCCAGTGTATGTAGGTAGGCGTAACCATGTCCCAGCGACGTGCGCGCGCGGGCAAGCATAGCTCTCTGGCCGCGTCGTGCCTATGTGAGAGGAGTGGTCGTGTGGCTGGCTAGAATGTAACCGCAACATGTTAATTTGTTGGCGTCATAGAGGTTGTTGGGTGAGGTCACGTGTCCGTGCCCAACGGCTCACGGCTGAATGCAGAGCCGGCAAAGCCGATCGACCGTGGATTCGACGAGCTAGAGCAGAGCAGGTAGCATCTCACGACGACCTTGTTCCCAGCACGCAAGTGGCTCGCTCTTGTTCGGACACCCTCTTGCTCCTCGCTGCTGCTCGTCCTTGCTGCCTGTTTATCCCCTCCTCCATCTCCTCTGCTGCCCCCGGCCCGCAGCACACCATGGCGGCGACGGGGTATGTGGCTCCTCTCCCTCCACCGTTATCGGCTGACGACTCAGGGGATTCGACGGCGTGTGGACGCGGCGTGCGCGCCAGGCGGACGACTGGCTCATGGGTAGGTGTTTGACGATGGAGCACGGCGCGGGAACCAGTGCGGCGAGGTGTCGAGCTCGTCGGCGTAGAGCTCGCCCGCCGACGTCGAACATGCACCTCGACCAAAGCTGTAACCGCTCCACACCGCGGCGCCGCAGTGCACGGCTCCACACACATGCACACGCTCACACCAGGCCACAAGGTCGTCGTGTCGGCGACGACGGCGTCGATCGTGTCCACGTTTGCGGGGTTCCCAGTGAGTGTTGCGGGGCCGGGCGAGCGGGGAGCGCACCTCGCACATGTTTCTGCCCTTGGGGTTGCTGCGCGCGCTGCGGGGCGCGCACAGACTCACGCCGGTCGACCTCGTGACTGTCCGGAAGAGGCGATGCCTGTGCTTCGCAGCCACGCCGCGGCGGCGTCGACCGCACCCTGGCCCAACCCGGACGCGATGCATCCACTGTACCCCACGAGCAGGGCATACCGCTGACGCCCCGCCCAGCTCGACTCGCTCAAGTCGCGTCTGCAAAGCTCGCGCGAGAACCTGTCTATGCCCCGCCTCGCGGCGGAGGTCATCCGCGAAGAGGGTATTGGAGGGTATGTTTGTCGTGAGGCGGCGCTGACATCAGGCTATGGCGCGGGTTTCCGTGAGTCGCGCCAAGTATACGGCACACTCGATGTCTGCCGGAGGCTAACCCCAGTCTCCCGCTGATCACGATCTCGATCGTGCGAACGATCTCATTCACCATCTACACGTCGACGAAGCGTATCCTTAACGCGACAAAGGACACGGTGTACCCGCCAACCAAGACACCGTGGATCGACGTACGGCTGGGTATCTTGAACAAGAACCGCACGTCGGACGTGGCGCTCACGAGCCTGATAGCTGGTGGCGCGAGTGGAGCCGTCGTTTGCGTGGGCAGCGCGCCATTCGAGCTCGTCAAGGTGGGTCATGCGGGCAGGGCGCGCCGCTGACAATAGGTCCGACGGCAGCTCGAGTACCAGATCTACAGAGACATGCACCCAGAGCTGTTCGGGTCTGCCGAGAGCGTATCGCCAAAAGCACCCTCTGCTGGGCCGGGAAAGCTTCCGCAGCCGGCAAAAGTACCTGCTGTCGGGTCGTCGATGGGTGCTGGCGTAGCGGACGCGGCGAATGCGATCGACGCGACGATTGTGGGCGCGACGCGGAAAAAGCCACCACCACAGTTCGTTCCCCCGACAACGATGCAGGCCGTGCGCGCGATTGTGGGTTCCATGGGACCGTTGGGACTGTGGACCGGGTTCCGACTACACTTTGTGCGCGACACGTTGGGTACGGCGCTGTATTTTGCAGAGTACGACGTGATGCGGTTCTGGCTTGGTGGGAACAGCGGCACGGGTGCGCGGGAAGACAAGTTTGGCTCAGCAACGACACAGGAAGACCTGCCTGCTTGGGCACGCTCGTGGCTCCCCGCTCAGCTCGTGCCCTTCCTCTGCGGCTCACTTGCAGGCGTCACGTCCTGGGCTCTCATTTATCCCGTCGACGCTATCAAGACCAAGGCGCAGCAACGCGCTCTCTCGGGTCTCACGCCGCGCACACCGTTTACGCAGCTTCGACGACTGGTACGCGGCCCAGATGGCGCCAAGCCGTGGCTCTCGGGCATCGCGCGCCTCTACCGAGGGTGAGTTGAGCGGGCCTTCCTAGCACTAACTCTCCAGCCTCGGCGTGTCCATGGTCCGCTCAATGCTCACCCACGGCCTCCTCTGGACACTCGTCGACTGGACGAGCGGGTACATTGACACACGGCCGTGCGAGCGTTACGTCGAAAAGCTTGCATAGTCGGTTAGCGGCGCCTAGACATGTTCCATTTGATTACGCATTTACATTCATCGCGGATCGCTGAGCGCGTCCATCAACACAACACGCCCGTCATGCATACGCCAAAGCACACTGGGCCGAGCTCCCGCCGCACGGCGCCGCGGCGCCACGCGGGGGCAGGCCATGCATAGCCACTAGGGCACTACAGCATGCTGGGATGCAGGGTATATGACTGAACGGCAAGGAGCTCCCCAGCGCCAACCGTTTTCGGCCATTGTATGGTCCGTGTGCCTGCATTACTCTAGGCGCGTTGACGAGCCGGCGCGCACCTCCGCAGGTGTTGTCCGTGCGTTTGTCGTACACTACTGCTTGGCGTTCATGGGGTGGGCAAAGGCGCTTTCGTCTGCCCACTCCTTTGTCGACATCTGCGTGAGACGTGACACGCAGCGGGCGAAGGCGAACAGCTCCTCGTCCGAGCTGAAAAGCGACGACGAGCCAATTACATCCGTGTTGATGCCCAATTCAGACATGGTGCGCTGCGTGCTGTCGTCCATTGCGGACCCATCCTCGTCCGAGAAGATGGTGTAGATCGGCTCCGCCGAGGACAAGAAGAGTTTTGTCTGGGGTCAGCAAGCCCTGCCTGTTCCAGCCCACCTTGTTCTCATAGCACGCGTCGATAAAGGTGATGAACCTGCGAGCCTGGTCACGCTCGCTGAGTGTGAGCTTTGGAATGTCCTCGACAAAGACGGTGGGGAACTTTGACGTGATCTCCAGGTAGTCGGCGGCGCTGAGCGGGTGGTTACACAGGTCGTCAAAGCTGAAGCGCGCGACATGGCCTGAGCTCTCGGGTACAGTGAGCTCACGTCCCCACAGGGGCAGCTTGCGGTTGAGCTTGATGTCGGGCTCGGGGTCGGCGCTCGCGAGCGCGTGGAACAGCTTGTCCATCTCGGCCGACGTCTCCTCGTCCAACGGATGGTAGTACACCTTTGTGAGTGTGCGCGGCATCTTGCGGTAATCTGGTGGTGGTGGTCAGCCCATCATGTCTTGGCGCGCGCGTGTAGATGTGTGGAATGTGGAAATACGCCGAGGCCAAGATGCCGAACGCCATCCCGCGCGTATCGGCACCGCCACCGGGGAAATGTACATGTGTGTTTGTACGCCCCGGACGCCTCGTCGCGCCCTGCTTGCCTCCCTGCCTGACTCACCCGTGCCAGAGTCGAGATCGACGACCTGGAATCGCTCCTTGATCAGTTCGATAGCCGGGATGAACGACTCGCGCTGGATGCCGTTGATGTACAGCTCGTCCGGGTGGCGACTGCGTGTTAGTTTTGCCAGCGACGGCTTGACTCACTTGGATGTGATGACAGCGACGACACCAAAGTCTGTGAGGCGCTCAAAGAGATTTCGCAGAAGCATGGCAGTAACAATGTCGGTGACCTGGAACTCGTCAAAGCAGAGCACGCGGCCGTCGGCAGCAATGCTGCGTGCAACTTCTGGAATGACGTCGCGCTTGCTGTCACCCTCGGCCGCATACTTGGCCGTGAGGGCGTGCTGGCGCTGGAGCACCTCGATCATGAATGCGTGGAAATGGATGCGCACGCTGCCGTACTTTCCGCCTTTGCGGAACTGCTGCGGCAGCGTCGAGTGGAACAGGTCCATGAGCATGGTCTTGCCCGTGCCGACCGAGCCGTAGAGGTACAGGCCCTTGGGCACGTCTTCGAGCGGCACAAGCGGCTCGATGGCCGCCGACTTGCGCGTGAAGAACTTGCCAAACTGGCGTGAGCTACTACACCAGCCTCGTCTACTCACGAATGACGGCTGCACCTCGTCGCTCATCTCGGGCAGCGGCCCGGGATCATAGTTCTTGAGGTCCTCCCAAAGCCGCATCAGCTGCTTGATAATCTCCTTTTGGTGCGGGTCGGCCTTGAGCACGCCCTCCTGCACGAGGAACTCGTATCGCGTCATCGGGTCTGGGGTTAGTGCAAGATCTGGGCAGCACAGGCGTACCTTGGAGGGACGCGACGGCCTGCGCATCGTGGATCTTGTGTTCCAAGTCCTCGCGCTGTCCAGGTTCCAGGACGCGGCGGGACGTGTGAAACATGCGCGACGTAGCGGCTGCAACGCCCGGCACGACCCGGCCCCGCGCCATCGGGCGCAGCACGTTTGTGCTGCTGCTGCCCGCGACTGCGGAGCGCGCGACGCTCGTGGCGCGCGGTACGAGACGTGCGCGGGCGCTCAACATGCCTGCTGCACCAAGGATCTGGCAGGGTGGCATGATAGGCGAGGTGGGCGACAGGAGCGATAGCGACGGCTGCGACAAGACGGCGAGCGACGACAACACATCCCGAGATGGAGGCCGGTGTGCATCATACGCGGCCGCGACGCCTGGGCCAAGCCAATAGCCGGGTGCCACATACAATAAAACGCCGGAGGCAAATACACCACGTGCACCACGTGGACTCAAGGTGTCAACAACAACAACAACACTACCCGCAACGTTTAACGTGACTGACTTCTTGCTGCTCGAACAACATCAACGCCCTCTCATCATCCATCCACCTGCGCCGTCGCGTTATCCCCCATCCACTCGCTGCCATGTCCCGCCGAGTGCCGTCTTCCGGCTCGTCGCGCATGGGGAGTCGCGCGCCGTCGCTCGCGTCGTCATCGCGGCTGTCTCGCGCGCCGTCGTCCAACAGCATCGCACCACCCGACAGCAGGCGAGTGCGCGCATCTGCGGCGGCATCTGCGCCGGGCAGCAGTCTCCGCGTCAATGCCGACATTCCCGAGACTAACATCAACGTCGTGGTGCGGTGCCGCGGGCGAACACCACAGGAGATTGAGGACAACTCACCGCCAATCACCACGACCGAGGGCCCGCTGTCCAAGGCCATCACTATCGAGACAACGCCCGCAGCCGCCTCCTCGACCTTATCCACCTTCACCACCGCGTCCGCTTACGGCGGATCTAACCCAAACACTAAAACATATCCCTTTGACAAGGTGTTTGGGCCCGAGGCAGACCAGACGATGGTGTTCAACGAGGTCGCCGAGAGAATGCTCGACGAGGTGCTGCATGGTTACAACTGCACCATCTTTGCGTACGGCCAAACAGGTACAGGAAAGACGTAAGCCAGATTCCGGAGCTGAGCTCACATCAGGTTTACTATGCAGGGCGACGTCACGCCAACACCGCTCATGGCGCCGTCGACTGACGCAGGCATCATCCCGCGCGTGCTTCATCGCCTGTTTGCCCTGCTCGATGCGCAGGAGAACGCCGAGTACGCGGTCAAGTGCTCGTACATTGAAATATACAACGAGGAGCTGCGCGACCTGCTAGCGTACGACTACGGTACGTCGTCGGCCGGCTCAAACATCAAGATCTTCGAGGATGCGGCGAAAAAGGGCGTGACGATCCAGGGCGTCGAGGAGACAGGGATACGAGATTTGAAGGACGGCCTGGCGATTCTACGCAAAGGCAGCCAGAGGCGGCAGGTCGCCGAGACCAAGCTCAACACCGAATCGTCCCGCTCCCACTCCATCTTCACCCTCACCGTCCACGTCAAGGAGACGTCCATGGACAAGGGCGGCGAAGACTTACTGCGGATCGGAAAGTTCAACCTCGTTGATTTGGCCGGGTCCGAGGCGATTGGGCGGTCTGGCGCGGAGAACAAGCGCGCTCGCGAAGCAGGCATGATTAACCAAAGCCTATTGACACTCGGGCGCGTCATCTCCGCACTCGTCGACAAATCGCACCATATCCCTTACCGCGAGTCCAAGCTCACGCGCCTGCTGCAAGACTCGCTCGGCGGGCGGACCAAGACGTGCATCATCGCGACCGTCAGCCCGACCAAGAGCAACGTCGAAGAGACGCTCTCCACTCTCGACTACGCCCTCCGTGCCAAGAGTATTCGGAACAAGCCCGAGCTCAACGCCCACTTGACCAAAGCCGGCCTTTTGCGCGAGTACATTGGCGACATGGAGCGTCTCAAGGCCGAACTGCACGCCACGCGCGAGAAGAACGGCGTCTACATCCCCGAGGACCAGTGGAAGGAGATGAGCGAGGAAAAGTCGCAGCGCAAACTCGACTACGACGAGGCCAAGCAGCGCGTCACGGCCGTCGAGGTGGAGCTCAAGACGCGCCGTACCGAGTTTGAGCAGCTCACCGCGCGGTTCGTGACAACGACGGATGAACTGGCCCAAACGCGCGAGGCGGAACGACAGCTCACTGTCGACCTCGAGGCAGCCAAAGTCAACGTGGAGGCGATGCGTGCCGCGCTCGACGACGAAAAGGCCCTCGCGCAGGCGTACCTTGCCGGCGAGGAGCGGTTGGACGGCGTCGCTGGCGAGCTGCGCTCCGTTGCGGTGGACAGCGTGCGGGATGTCGGAGGGCTGTTTGACAAGCTTGGCCGCGTCACGCATGTGCTCGACAACAACACCGGCTCGGCGACTGCGTTTGGGTCCGAGATGAAGACGCTGTCGTCCGACCTGCAACAGGGTATTGCGCAGCTGCGGACCGTTCAAGAGGAGTTTGGCTCGACACTCCGTAGCGACCTCGAGGCGTACGCCAAGCGCGGCGAGAACGAGGCTGCACGCCATCTCGCAGACCTCGACAAGTCGTTCGACGCCCTCAACAACCTCGTCGCGGGGCTCGGCGACTCGGTCGAGAAGAATAAACTGCTGGCTAACGAGGCAAGCGCTGCTGTTCTCGCGGCCAAGGACGAGGTACAAGCTTCCGTTAGGGCATGGGCAGAGCAGGTTAACACGCGGTCCGCTCGCATGGTCGACGACGTGGTACAACATCAACAACAGCACCTCGCGACGGTGGGCGCAGTGCTGGAGAGCACTACGAGCCTGGTCGACAACGTCATTCTCGCGACCCGGGCACATATGCAGTCCCAGGCGCAGGCAGTCGAGCGGGCTGGGGGTCTCGCGTCTCTAGCAGCCGAGGCGGAAATTTCCCGCCTGCGTGCCCAGAACACACTACTTGCTGAGCTCGTCGCCGAAGAACGTGCCAAGACTGCAAGATTGCGCACTGACCTTGTGTCCAATATCACCGCCATGGTCGAGCAGTTTACCGAGTCGCAGGACGCCAGCCTCGCTGCGGCCATTACGCAGGTGCAGACGGCGAACGAGGGCGGGATGCGCGACATGTCAGCGTTTGGCGCGGCGCACGGGGAGGCTGTCGAGGACATGACCTGCGCCGACGCCGGATTCCGGACGAGTCTTGACGCGTTTGCGGGGCAGACCGCCGCCCAGCGCGAACGGGGACCCGAGGCGCTCGCAGAGGTATCCGCCGGCATGCGGTCGCGGTTGGAAGAGTATGCGGGCGCGACGGCGGCGCATGTGGACGAGCATGTGGACGCCGTCGCGGGGCTGTGCGGGACGATCGGGACGCACGCGTCGCAACGTAAGTGGTAATTGTGGGTCTGGCTAACGGCAGTATCGGCGACTGCGGGGGTTCATGCCGCGGGGCAGCACGCGGCGATTGGGATGCTGGCGAAGACTGCGCGCGCTGGACATGGTCTCTCGACGGAACGTGTGCGCGCCGGTGCGGACGAGGTATCGCGCCTGACGTCGACTCTGCTGTCGTCGCACGCGTCGTCCTCGAACGAGGCGGGACGTGCGCACGCGTCAGCGAAACGCAAGCTCGACGCGATCCAGGACTCGACAGCGCGTTTCGTCACGGGTCTCGCGACAGACGAGCCTACGGGCGACACACCACGGAAACGGCCGTACGAGTTCCCGCGCGCTTGGGAAAGGACCGCGCCGCGCGACGTGCTCCTCCAGCGTCTCCGCCAGGGCGTCGCGCCAGGGCAATTGGCCGTGAGCGTGTCTAGCGCCGTTAGCGGTACGACGGCGGTATCCGCCTCGCCGGACGTATCCGCTGAGCAGCTTGTCGACGAGGGAGAGGGCACGCCCGTGGCGTTGATATCCGAAGTCATTGACGATGTGGCGTTGGCTCCATCACCACCGGTGGCGCCGGCGGCACCAATAGCGCCTATCGCCGTTAACGTTGGTACGCGCCGCATGAAACCGCCCAAAAAACTCGCCGAGTACGACAGCAGCCACCGCGGCCACGACCGCCCGTCACTCACCGTGCTTGGTGACGGGGGAAATATCCCCCCGGTCCGCAGGCGCCGCGCATAGATGATGTAGCAGTAGCAGTAGCAGTATGGACTTGGTAATGCACTTGTACAGCACCCTGCCATAAGTTCTTGGACTGCGTCATTTTTCACCGTAGGTGGCAATTCACCCCGAGTTCCCATCCACAATTGCCAGTCTCACAACACTCTTGAGAACGTGCCATTGAAAAGTTAGATGTATCGGGCTCTTCTGCATAACATATGGCCGGCGCATATGCATGCAGTAGTTGTAGCAGATGGTGCACTTGATTGTCTCAACGTGGTTAACTGCCACACCTCAAAATACCTACATTCTGTCGATATGTCACATCAGTTGGTCAACTGTCACGCATTTTTGGTGAAGTGGCAGAGGCCTCTGACTTTGAACAGGTTGCCTATGCATGCATCTAGCTTTTGAAGCTGGAGAGTAGAGTATTTTGTAGCAGAGATGCATCGCTTTCTAACCATGCAGCAAGCTGAGATCAGTCTCACCAAAAGAGTTGAGCAGCGAAGCTTAGAGAAATCGCCCGTACGGTGAAAAAGGCAGAAAGTCCAAGAACTTTTGGTAAGGTGCTGTATGTTTGGTGGTCGGCGCATGTAGGGTACTGGACTGACTATAATATGTAAGCATGATTACGTGCAATGTGCTTCAACGGCTCAAAGATGAACACGCCGGGTGTGGGTCACTGTGGACTTTCGCAGTGCCTGTCTGGTCCAGCATCGGGGAACCCATCTCAGATATTAACATGGGTCAACCCAATGTTTGTCGTCGCTCTCAACACACCCACACAAAACGTACTAACACACTCTTCCGGGCACACCTTGCGCCCTGCTGCAATAATCTAGCATTGACATATGTATGTACACGCAGGAACTAGATACAACGAATGAAGAGCTAACACTGATAACGAACACTCTACAGTAAAATACACGACCGCGATGGCGTGTTCTACTAATGATCTAAAGACTTACAAAACTTGCTATTAACTAAACTAAACTGCTTTGTTGCGCGCCGCAAGCATTAGAGGTCTGCATCGACAGCGTCAACAGAAGTGCTGCTGTCTTCCGACAAAAGAGACGTGTCCGCCGCGGCCGTAGCGGCGGGTACACCGACGCTGGTCTGGGTAGCTTCGCTCGCCTGGCGTTCGGTGACAGCTGCAGTCTCTGTCGCGGTATTGTCGCTATGACCCTCGCCCGCTGCTTCCTCGTCGGGCTCGTCGCTGGTGTCACTCAGGCTGTCCGCCAGTGAACCGAGGTCGCCAAGTGGACCTTCGTCGGGGCTGACAGTCTCGTCCGGGGCGGCCCCGTCAGTGAGCTTGTTGAAGGTATGCTCGTCGGCAATGGGCTTGTTGGCGGTGGGCTCATCGGAACTCGGCTTGTCCGGACTTGGCTCGTCGGAAATGTGCTCGGCGGAGGCGGACTCGTTCGCGCTAGGCGTGTCGGGGCCATGCTCGTCCGCGCCTGGCTCGTCCGCGCTGGGCTTGTCGCGGTTGGGAATGACGAAAGGACTAGGGGTAGGACTACCGTCGAAGCTCGACCCGGAGCTGGAAGAGTCGGTATCGTCCGAGATCGCGGCAGTACCTGTCGGTGTGGGGGTACCAAACGCGGGACCCAGCGCGGCGGTGGATCTCGGCGTGGGCGTTCCACCACTACTCCCTCCCAGCTCCTCGACGAAAAGACGCCGCGGCGTGCTCCCCCTCGCCCACCGCCCGAGACCGGGGTTAATCCAGTCGCCAGGACGCCAGTTGGGGTTGTGGTACGGGCGCACACGCTCAAAGTTTGTCGGCACCACAACGGGGGTCGAGGGCCGGCGGTCGGGCGCCTGTGCTGGTGGGCGGATGGGTGTCGGAGGCGGGCGGGGAGGACGTACAGCAGGGACAGTGGCGCCCGGGGGGATGGCTGTAGCGGCGGGGTTTGCGATTACCACAGGAGGGGCGGGGGGTGCGATAGGAGCGACATCAGCGGCAGGAGCAGTAGAAGCCGCCGGACGTGCTCTACCAGAGGCAGAACGAGGGGGATGACGACCACGGGGTTGCAATTCCACAGGACGGCCGGGGTTCCCAGAATAACCTTGTTGGGGCGGGCGGCGCACATCGGGAGGGTAGAGGGGTATGAGACGCGTCGGGCGCAGGGCGCCGTCAAGCGGGCGGAACGCGATTGCTCGAACGCCCGGGGATAGCGGTGTCGAGGCGGGTCCGTTTCCACGACGGCTTATCTCTGCTGGCGTGCGGTGGCGTTGCTGGCTGCCCGGCGCGGAAGGGGCGCGTGGCGTGAGGGCGTTTGAGACGTGGCCGTGTGGATGGGGACGAGGTGTCGGAGGTGGGGCACGCGTCGTCGACGGGGTCCAGTTAGGGTTCGTTGGCGGAAGTCGCGAACGCGGCGGCTGGGCACCGGGCGGGACTGATGGTGTCTGTGTACGCGGGGTTGGAGGAGGTCCTGGCGTCATCGACGGGTTTGGGAGTGGGGCTCGGGAGCGTGGCGGCTGGGCTCCGGGCGGCGGTACAGACGTCGACTGAGCGACCGACGCCCGAGCCATCGCGGGGCTAGGCGCAGGCGACGGACTAGTACTGTGGTCGCGAGTGAATGCGTCAGGAAGGGGCATACGCCGGCGTTCGAAACGCGCCGAGTCCGAGAGAGCATTGCGCTCATCCGAGGAGGGAAGTGCGTCACGGTGCATACGCGCCGAACGGGGCGTGCGCGGGATATGCGGCGGGAACTCTGGCCTGCGGATCTGCGACGGCGGGGTGCGCGGCGGTGACGCGGGAACGGGGGCCGGTGAGGGTGTGCGGTGAAGGTCGGCGCCGGGAGTGTCCTCTGCCCCATGGGTAGGGGGCGGACTGTCTTCGCCCATAACTAGCGTTTCCTGCTGCGCGGCGAAGGATGGCGGGGGCAGGGTACCGGCGCCTCGTATCGCGTCGTTGGGCTGATGTCAGCGGGTGTAGGGACAAAGGGGGCTTACGCTGTTGGCTAGGACTGTATTGATCTGCGCTAGGCGCTGGCGACTATGTTGTTTCTGGTGGGGCTCGTCGTCCCGCGCGCGCTTCAAAAACGTTGAAGGACGGATGTGAGGTTTTACCGCGGTGTGCATACACGCTTAAGTACGCTTCAGCGCGTGATGAGATACACTGGCAATGACAACTGTCGCTGATGCCGAGAGACGCGGACAGCGTGGCGCGATACATACAATAGCCGCCACATTGCGCTTTACCCCTTCCTTCGCCTCGCCTCGCCTCGCGCGTCACGGTGTGAGTGTGCAGCGTGGACAGTGCACGCCTGCACACACACCGCCAGGGCCAGGGGCATCACTTCGTGTTTGTGTACTGCGCTGAGTCCCCCGACGCGCCGCCGCGCAGCTATTGTCCACCACCGGGAAAGCGTGGTCTCGTAGACCAGCTGTAGCAAGAGTCCACTTTCGTATCCGCAGCTGCCACACTCGCAAAAATCACCGAGACCCGAGATTTACTTGCCGATTTACTGGGCGTGTACTGTAGGTGTACCTTTTCGTCCGATCACATGCCCCGCTCCACGATCTGGCCATTGTCAGATCGTCAGGCTCACGTCCCCGCCTCTGTGCCTCGCTCCAATGTCGCCAGCCACCGCATCGCTGTGCGTGTCAGAAGCATGTGTGTGTGCATGCCTCACCCAAGGCGTCCTTGTGTTGTACCGCGCTCGGTGCCGACTGGGTCTGTGCAGCGCGCCTTGCACGTCACGCCGTTCAAACAGTTCATTATTGTTACAATATTATGACACGCTGATGCGTGTCGTCCTCGTCTCGCGTCGTCACACGACCCCGTCTCAACCATCACTACCCCTCTCATCGTGACCTAGAATCCCTACGCCTCCAACACGCTCCCCGGCACAGTCTCCAAACCGTCAATGCGCCAGAACAGCCACATGCACGTCACAAGTAGCAGCGCGCTGACCTTGTACCCGACCTCGCGCGCGACCGCATCCCAGTCCCAACGGCGCCCGTACGTAAACTTGCGCCACCCCGTGACGTGCTTTGGCGGCGGAGGAGGTCGCAGCCCCGTAGGCGGCGACCGGCGCGGACCGGGAGTCACGTCGCCGCCAGCGTCCGTGTCCACGACATTGGACGTGACCCACATTTGCACGGTACGGCTCCAGCCTGTCGTCACGCCGATGACGACCCACGCGAGCAGAGGCCGCCGAGGGCCGAGGAACCATAGCGTAATGTACGTTGCTGGCCAGCACAGACACTGTAGAGACACGAGACGCGTCACAGTCGACGGCAGGGAGTAGTATGAACGCCAGCGATGTGTGAGGCCCGTCGTGAGCGAGAAGCAGAAATGTGCAGTCACCAGTGCCTGCGGGTTAGTACGAGATACCCATCGACACCCACCCATGCAATGGCCAGCAGCATGTCGCCGCGGTGTACTGGCCGCTCAATGCCCTGGTACACGTGCGAGCCCTGGACCAATCTTTCGAGTGCGTCGCGACTGAGATCGACACCCCATGGCCACACTTCGTGCCACAGCGCGCCGTTGACCATGGCGGTGAGGAGGACGGATACGCCCCAGAGCGAGGGGACGACGGCAAGTAGACGAAAGTTGAGCAGCGACGAACGCCGCAGGCGCGCTTCGATACTCGCCGCACGGAGGTCGATACGGCTGGACGGCTGCGCGCCAGCTGACGATCTCTCGTCGGCCGAATTCGGCTCGAGCATGAGGCCCAGTGCAGTGCCGCCCGCTCGGCGGTCAACGATGCTACCACGCACGCGCGCACGTTGGCGCTTGGGCGAGAACGAGAGAGAGCCCGAGGACGGCGAGTCAGTCGACCCGATATCGTCGTCGGCGTCCTCGCTGCCTGTCATCCCACCGGATGGCATGCCTGGTAGACCCACGCGTGCGCCCCACGGGGAGTCATCCGCACTGCTGTCCGTCCGTGGCGATATACCAGACTGGGTTATCGGGGTCAGATGGGCGAGCGCTACTGTGCTCGCTCTAGGCGAGTGCCGCAGCCCAAGGGCACCCTGTGGCAGCGCGCTCGAGTATACCGAGCCTGTGCCGCCCTGCGGTAACGCGATCGGCCGCGTGGGAGGCGTACGGCTGCGGCCCTGGCTCCGCCGCCGCGTGAGCAGGTTGTTGTTGGAGCTAGCCTGTGCTTCTCGCTGCCGCATCACCTCGCGCCGCTCCTCCTGCTGCTGCGTCGCCCAGTTCTCAGCCAGTCGCGAGCGCAGCGCTGTAAGGTCAGGCTGCGACCGCGAGTGGCCGCGTCGCATCATGCGCCCAGGCACAAACGTAGAGTCCGAGTCGACCTCTGTCTCTGTGTCGTCTGACGACGCCGACGATGGCGGGCGCGGGTTGGAGCCGGCGCGCCGGCGCGCTCTCCGCCCGGGCTCCGTGTCGGCCTGCGAGTAGTACGAGGGTGCCGGTCGTGCCTGATGAGCTGGGGGGATTGTCGCGCCGCGCTGTGGTGGCGCATGGCGCCCCCCGCCGTTGTGGTTCAGCTGCGATAGTGGTCTAAGTACCTCGGGCGACATGCGCGGCGCGGTTCGAGGCGAGAGCGAAGGCGAGCGTGCCGCCGTCCCGGCGTCAATGTGTGCTGGCGGCGCAAGCCCCGACATGTGCTGTAGCCCTGACGCGGCACCCTGCGTCCCCGGCGAGGAGATTGAGTGCGAATGGCCATGGTGGTACCCATTCAGCCGTGGGTCTGCCACACCGTTCGGCACAGAGCCGGCGGCAGCCACGGGAATGTCAATGGGGTTGATTGTAGATAATGGCGCGAGACCCAGCGCCAAGTCTCTAGTCGGTCTATGCATAGGGCTCGACGGTGCCGACTTGGAGTGCTTGCGCACCCCACCCGCCTGTTGCAATTGTACGCTCAGTTGGTGTGCGAGGACAAGCGTCGGTGGCAGGTTGGCGGCTTGGCCGGAGTGTGTGTGCGGAGAGCGCGTAGACGTCGCGGTGCGTGGCGAGGTGCGTTTCCCGTTACCGACACTGCCGCCGTCGCCACCGTTGACATTCGTGTGTATGCTGGGGCTTTCGCCAATGGAGAGGCCGACATTTGGCGACGGCAGGTTTGCGTGTGGGGCGAGTGCGGCGGAGGGACCCGCTGCAGAGCTGGAGGAGACAGTCGAGGCGGCGTGAGGCATGTAGTGCGCTGTCGGGGGGCGCTGCGACTGAGTCGCAGACATGGCCTCGTCGCCTAGCCCGAACGCTTTCGGAGGTAGTTGGCCACGATGATACAGCAGTCGTGTTGAGAGTAACGTTGAGAAGAGAGAGGATTAGCAGCGAGGAGGCGTACGGGGCTGTTGGTCGTTGGAGTTCGAGTTCGAGGCCCCCGCATTCCCGCCCCTGGACCAGACCACCATGGCCACCACCCGGAATCAAATTGGGCACCATACACGCTCGGAAACCTCGTTCCTGTCATCCTTTTGATCCTTTGCTCAAACTCTGTCTGCTCTCTCTTTACGCGACGGCGACAGGGCAAAGAACCCTCGGCAACACCTGCAACGTCCCGACACACTCACACAGCGACTGCGACGGCGAGCTTCAGGGGCGTGTGGGTGGGGGATGAAGGGGAGCATACTTAAAACGAGGGGCCTGTCAGAGCATCGCCATGGCCGTGATAGACGAGATGCGCGAGATGATGCAGCCCACATAGCCATCAGGCTCAAGAGGCTGGCGACGACACACAGGGGCGTGTGTAACAAGTTGGTAGTGTGCAACCCAACCTCTGCAAGGTGCCGAACAAGGTATGCTCGCATTCAAGCCGGTGCCTTACGCACCAACGTCATCCGCACCGACACTATCCTGGTAATGTGACCTCCCTTCTGGCGTCACAACGGCGAATGCACAACGACAGCATATGCGCATGAGGCATGCGCCGCTCCATGGCGCACTAAAAATGCACGAACACACATGACTGCAGGAATGCGGCGGCGGCGGGGGGCTTTGCACAGACGCCAACGCCTCAACGGCTGGGAACAGCCCGTTGTGTGCAAACTGTGTGCTTCCGACCTCCACTTGCTATTATTCGGGCCTTGTTATCAGACAACCAGAGCCCCAGAATAGATCGGGAAAGACGACGACACAGCTGCGGACAGGGAGATTTCGCCGACGCGTAGGTCGACAGCAGGGCAGGCTCGCTCGAGCTCGGGCGCGGCGAAATAACAGTGGTGCATAACCTGCCCTCGGGTCGACTACAACTACTAGTACACGTACACGGCCGTTCAAGCTCGAGACTACTGTCCCTTGGGAGTGACCTTGCCGTCGGCGCGGCGGCGCAGGGTAGTACCCGCCCTGGTACCCGTGGTTTTGGCGCCGTCGAGGGCAAACTCGCCGTTGACGAGAACGTGGACGATGCCGCGCGCCGGGAGGCAGGGATGTTCGTGCGACGACATGTCCTTGACGGTTTGTGGGTCAAAGAGGACGAGGTCCGCGGCGGACCCCTCGCGCACAGCGCCGCGCTGCGGGTAGATTCCCAGGCGTTTGGCCGGGCGCGACGTGAGATGCGCAACCATGTCGGGTAGCTTGATGAGGCCGACGTCGCGCGCATAGTGCCCGATGTACCGCGGGAACGTGCCCCACGCGCGGGGGTGTAGTGTCTTGCCGTGCAGAATTGCGTCCGAGCCGCCCATGTGCACCGAGTGCTGCATGATCAGACGTACATTGTCCTCGTCGCCAATGTGCATGAGACACGATGTCGCCAGCTTGTCCTTGCGCAGCACGTCGAAGAACACCTCGATGGGCGTACAGCCAAGGCTCTGCGCCACCTCCGCCACGCGCCGGCCGCCATATGACTCGAGGTCTGGGTGTGTCGTTGACCCGATCTGCAATTAGTTTTCTACTTTAGCTGGCACCAACCTCGATCTCATCCCAGTTGGTGGGAATGCCGTGGCCGCCATCACACCCTGTGACTTCGATGGCGATACGAATCTTCTCGCGCGTGGCCTCGTCCTCGAGGCGCGCGAGGGTCTCGGCGGGACCACCAGAGCTCGCCCACGAGGGCATCAGGGAGGCAAGCGTCGTGCATCCGGGCAGGTAGGGGTACGTGTCGAGGGTGATGTCTGCGCCGCCCGCGATGGTCTCGTCAATGAGGGCGATGAGCTCGTCGGCGCGCCCCCGGTTTTCGGAAAAGTTCATGGTCGCGTGCGTGAGGTGTACAGGGCATTTAGTGTCACGCGCGAGGTGGAGCATCTCGGCGTACGACTCGAGGGCGCGCGCGCCGTAGCTGCGGTGGTGCGGCGCGTAGAATGCGTTAGGGTATGTGTCGCCCAGGACGCGGCAGAGCGTCGCCAGCTCGGACGTGCTGGCGTACATCCCTGGCGTGTACGTCAGGCCCGACGACATGCCTACTGCGCCGTCGTCCATCGCGGTGCGCAGGAGCGCTTCCTGTTTCTTGATCTCCTCCGGCGTCGCGGGCGTGTCGTATGGCCCACACGCCAGCAGACGCAGGTTACCCTGTGGCACGAGCATGGCGACGTTGGTGGCTGTGCGGTTGCGGTCGAGCGTGTCAAGGTACTCGCGTACGCTGCGCCACTCAAACATGCCCACGCCCTTGTGGGTGGTCGCGCACTCCTCATCGGACGGGTTTCCGTTCCACCCGGCGATCTGGGCGCGGATCGTGTCCATCTGCTTTGGCGTCTCTACCGGCGCGTACGAGATGCCGTCCTGCCCCACGACCTCGGTCGTGCACCCCTGCGTGATCTTGGCAGCATGCGTCGCGTGCGTGAGCAGGTACAGGTCCGAGTGGGCGTGCATGTCGATGAAGCCCGGGGAGAGGTACAGGCCCTTTGCGTCGACGATGCGAGCCCCGCCCGGCGCATCGATGGTGCCCGGCGACGCGATACGTTCAATCACTCCGCCGGCGACCAGCACGTCCGCGGCATACGGCGTCGCGCTCTCATCGCCGTTCACAACCGTCGCGTCGCGAAAGACGACCGGCGCGGGGTTAGGTGGATACGAGGCGGTCATGGTGAGTGGAAAGTGTCTAGCTCAGCGGCGGCATGTTGTGTCTGTGATCTAGTCTAAATATGATCGTGTGTGCGGCTGTTCGACAAAAACCGATAGTTGCCGCTGTCTCGGACCGCTTGCTCACCAGTGGGCTGTTTCCTCAACTCCCGCACTGCCCACTCCCGTTGTTTGAGCCGGATCAACGGTGATGTTCAACGGCTCCAGTAATGCGGCATTGATAGCGGCGGCGTTGGAGGACGCCGGCACAAGCAGGCAACGGCGGTGGTGAGTGGGGGAGTGGGGGAGGGCGTGGGGTGGGAGGAGCCGGGCAGGGAGGTGGGGAGATGCGGAGCCGGAGCTGGCTGCCGAGCTACTGAGCGAGGGAGTTGTCGGAGTGCATCGAGTGGGAGAGGGAGCAGAGAGAGGGGAGACAGAAAGAGGGAAAGCCGAGCATGCACACAGTAAAAGCGTGACGAAGTGTCGTGGAGAGTCTCGCGAGCGTCGAGTACACCACGCAAGCCAATCTTGACCGCCAGCGTCGGCTTCTCACAGCGTGCGCGTCACAAATACAGACGCCTGATCGTTATAAAGTACTGTCTGGCGGCGCGGGCGCTATCACTGCCCATGCCCTTACTGTGCAAGACTACATGTTCATACAGTGTACACATACAACTCCTAAGCCTGAGCGGCGCTCTCGCGTGCGCCGACCTGTCTCACTGCGCCCTCAAACTAGCATCAGCTTGTCGCGCTCCATCAACAAAGCCGCTTACCTGCTCTACCTCCCAGCGTAACCGCTCTTCGCGCTGTACGAGCGCCTCACGCTTTTTGCGGAGCACACCCGCACGCTGCGCTGCGTACGCCCGTGCGTCGGCCGCGGGGAGGGACATGTGCACGCCCAGCCCGAGGTCGAGGGTTACGCTGGCTGTGGAGGGTCTGGCGTCAGCGCGAGCAGGGCTAGGAGGAGGCGAGGAGGGACATGTTGGCGATCTGCGTGAACGTTGCTCCGTGTCGCAGGCTGCGGACCCAGATCTCCCCAGCGCTCCCAAGACGCCGCACTCACACTGTAGTGTCGACCCAGACGCCCGCACCCATCTCTGCCAGCGGGCTGTGCGCCGTATCCCCCTCGACGCGCGACAGTCTCCGTACTACCTGCTCACTGCTGTCAGCTTGCCTCATGATCGCGATGGCTGATGAAGGAGTCCTGGCGCTTCGTCGAGCCCCGCACTCACTAGTCACGGATATCGGCGTCTATGCGGCCTATCTCCTCGCGCACAGCATGCAGCGCCGGCACGACAGTGTTGTTGAGGTGGGCAGTATACGCAGCGGCGGACATGGCGAGGTGGGAGATTGTCGAGCTCGCCACTGTCGAGGTGGATAGCCTCCACCAAGCCTGCTTCACTTGGACAGGCCGCCACACTCGCGGAGAAATCAATTTCCGATCTATCTCACCCAGGACCAAGTCTCACCCAGCGCCCATCTGCTACCAGTCAGAAATGCTTCCGCGCCGGCGTCCCTCCCTCCTCTGTCCGTCAGTGAGGCAACCAACCAAGCTCGCTCCATATCCAACCCACCTCGACCACCTACACACCTCCGACACCGTCGCCGCGATGCCCGTCCAGCAGCTCGAGACACCGTACCCCGTGATCGACACGGACCCGCACTTCTCCCGTGTGGTGCGGTACATGCGCCCCAACGACTACCTGACCTGGGGCGGCGCGACGGCCGCGGGCCCGCTCCTCCTCGCGCTCTGGGACAAGATGGACCCCTCAAAGGCCAACGCCGGTATTCGGCACGCAGCGCGCGTCACTGGCGCTCTCGGTTTCTGCGCGGGTTTCCTCCTCGCGTACCAGAACTCGTCGTGTAAGTGTGCGCGAGCGGCGCCCGAGCGCAGCGAGGGCATCGAAGAGGGCTCGGCAAAGTGGCAGATCGCTGTCGGTGTGATGGCAGGCGTCGGCGAGGGCATTGTGGCGCTCTAGCGACCATGCAGCGGAGCTGCACACGTCGAAGCAAGGGCTTTAGCGGTGTGTTCGCTGCCACTGCGGCATACGGGCCTCGCCGCAACGTGGTGCGGTCCGTCGCGTCCTCCAGCCCGTAGTGCGATGCGGCGGCGCAAGTGAGCTTGCTTGCTGTCCGTCACTCTACGTCGGCCCGCCCAGCTCGGTGCCGCCCGCCACCACGCCCACCTTTTCGCTGCGCTTGTCGGCTTGGAAGTAACCAGTGCTAACCCCAGTCCGTTTCATGGGTCTGAAGGAGAACAAGCAGGAGCAGGAGCGTGACTTCCAGGAGCTCAGCGCGCTCGCCAAGGCGGGCAAGCCCCTGTACGGCGAGAGCGAGCTGTCGCCTTACCTCCAGGGCGTCGCCAGCCGAAACTCGACAAACTCCCAGTTCAAGTTCCAGACCATCCCTTGGTGAGTACGGCTTGAGATGGCGAGGCGAGGGCAGCCGCGAGGCGTCGTCTTTCAGGTGGCGCCGGGACTTGTCCCGCTCTTCCGTACATGGGCGACGTGGACAGCGGCTGCGCCAAAGACTCCCATGACGCCAAAGCGTCAACGTTCACTGGAGCGCTCGCGTTTCGCAACCCCTCGACATCCCGTGGTTCGGCACTGACGCCAGGTTCAACGTTGTCAACCACAACAACCACGGCGTGGACGTGTCCAAGTACTCGCAGAACTAAGCGCGCGCGCGCACCTAGACCCTCTGGGAATGTATAACATGCATGACGGCAGCAGCTACAATGCGGGATGGGTGTGGGTGTGGGAGGGTGTGGTGCGATGCTGAGTGGAATGATACGTTACGAGGCAGAGTGAGCGAGGTGTCGACGCCGGGCTACACGGCATCACCGTCCTCTACGGCGGGCGCGAGCGCGGCCTTGTCGACAGCTTCAGTACGGCACGACGGGCACGAGTTACGGCCCGAGGTGAGCCATTGGTCGACGCACGAGACGTGGAAGGCGTGTCGGCAGCCGAGGACACGGCACTCGTCGTCACTCTCGTAGTCGCAGAGACACACCATGCAGCGCTCGGCGCTGGAATCGAGGACTTGGCCGGTCTCGACGGCGTGGGGGAGCGTCGGCGCGGGAATGACCTTGAGGCCCGACGCGTCGAGCTCCTCCTGCGTGACTGTCGGTGGTTTGGCGGGACCTAACAGCTCGGAGAGCAGCTGCAGATCCTCGGCCGTGAGTGGCCCACCAGATACGAGGGAGGGTATAGACAATACCGGGTGCGAGCGCGGATAGTTGCCGCCAATGACGTAGATGAGGTACGTGTTCAGCGGGGGCGCGGCGCGCTGGGCGGCTGCGGCCTCAGCGCGCCGCTGTAGTCGCTCCATCACGCGCTCGCGGATACTCCGTCGCGCGGGGTGGGCGCTCGCATTCGCGCCGTGCGCGTCGGCCTGCTCGCCACTGCCGCCGCCGTACTCGGGCGGGATAGGCACCCAGCCATCCGACATGCGCGACTCCTCGCCCAAGTCGGCAGTCATCACTGGCGCCTGCGTCGACGACGACGACGCGGTCGCCGGAGCAGCTGCTGCATCAACGCCGCCCTCGCCCGACTCGTCCGGCACCTGTCCGTCCATGAACGGGAAGGACGGGTGGGACACGAGATCCTCGGTCGTCATATTCGGGCTGTGCGCGATAGAGCGCACACCCACAAAGATGGACGGGACTATGCCCTCGGCGGTATCCGAGTCGGACGCGGCCGCCCCGTTTGCGTCAGCCGGCACAGTGGGGAACAGGTGCGCTCGGAAGAAGTTGAGCCGCCGTGGCGTGCCGTCCGCACCGCCCGTAACGCCTAACCCACGCGACGCGCCGGGCAGGTTCTGGCCTTCCTGGTGGTGGAACGATGGGATCGCCGCGGGCGTGGATGTGGACGCAGAGGTCGCGTCGGCAACGTCGTTGTCAGCCTCAGCGGGGGTATCGCTTCCCTCCGCGGTAGCATTCTCCTCGATCTCCTCGTGCGCAGAATCATGTCCTTCGGCCGCCGCGGCCTCAGGGACAGCGTACTGCCGCACAGCCTGGATCAGGTCCTCCTGGAGGGTATGCAGAAAGTCCTGGAACTCGGCGGGGACGTTGGCGCCCGTCGGCGTGTCGCCCGCGACGGCCTCGGCGAAACGGCGGTTATCTCGGAGGACGGTGCGAAGGTAGTCGCCCAGTGCCGCTTCAACGCTCTGGTTGGCGCGGTTGCGCTGCGGCCGGAGGCGCTCAATGATGTTCTGCATGGCGCTCTGTGCCGTCGAGCGGGAGGGCTGCGCCGCGAGGCGTTCAGGCGATAGCAGCGTTGTCGCCGTTGCAGCTGCGGCCACACTGGAATCAGCATGTCTCTTTAATGGTGGCACGTACGTGAGAAGGTTGCCGATCATACGTGCTTGCTGGTCGAGGCTGGGAAGGTTGACCTGTGGCGGACCGCCTGCTTCGTCTATATCGACGTTGGCATGGGTCTGGGCCAAGCCCTGGATAACGAGCACTGCGCCGACAGGGATCCGCCCCGCGTCGTCGTCCGAAGCGGGCGACTCGGTCGTGGGCGTTGACTGCGCTGAGGACGCCCGCGCGGTACTACCTGTCGCCCCTGAGCCGGACGACGCCGACGATCCACTAGACGAGCGTTCCGGCGCGGCAAAGCCCATGATCGCGCTGAGGCGGTGGGACAGGGTACGTGACGGCGTGGGAGGCGCAGCAGGCTGCGATGATATAGGTTGGTTGGCTGTCGACGAGCTACTGCTGCTCGTTGCCGGCGGTATGGGCGAGTCGCGCCTGCGCGTGAACCGCGACATTAGCCCCGGTCCCGGTTGCGGCGTCCAGTCGGCGCCGAGCGTGTCGCGGATTGTCGACATGGTACGTAGTCTATCGGACAGCAGCTCGTCGGTTGCTGGCGACGCCGGTGTGTCTGGCGACGTCGGTGTAAGGGGCGTACTTACACCACTGCTGTGTGAGAGGTTGGGGAGGGACGAGGGCATTCGCGCCATTGACGGGATACGCGAGGGTCCCGCCTGAGGCGTCGCTGCTGCCGACGCCGGAGCGGTCGACGCCGAGCCCACCATGGAGGCGTCTCTGCCTTCGCCAGCGACATCGTCTACGCGGCGCCGTTTGGGACCAGGACTGCTGAGTGGCTGGGCCGAGTTGGACCGCTCGCGCTTGCTCGCCGACGCGCGTTCCTCGTCGCCGCGCCGCAGGAACGTCGAGATACGCCGACGTAGTGTTGGGCGCCGCGGCTCTTCGTCAGCCCGCCGAGATGGCTGGCTCTGTGACGCGCCCATCGAGCCTGGGAATGGTGTTGGTGGGTGTGCGGATTAACCGGGCGAAGCGGTGCGATATGGGCGGCCGAGGACCGGGGGGAGAACAGGAATGTGGAGCGAGATGGCAAAAGCGGCTTGCGCAGTGGCGCGTTCTGTGCGAGTTACAGTGTCGATGTGATAAGCGCAGTACAGTTCACGACGGGACAGTCGATGTTGTGCAGTGTAGAGCGAGCGGCGGTGCGAGAGAACGAAGGGGCAAATGGCTAAGCAGGAGGACTAGAGAACGCGGCGAGTTGCCACCGGGTGAACGGGTCGCGTGGGGCTTGGCGTCGTGCTTCGTGCTGTGCGTTCGCACCAACGCGACTAGTCGGTGCGCTTGCGCGCAGTCTCTATGCCTCGAGAGGGCAGCGGCGTCGTCGATGGCCGTGTTGCAGCAGTGCAGGCGATAAAGGGTTGTTGAGGGTTTGTTGAGAAGAAAACGACGAGCGAGTGCGAGTCGGATGAACAAGCCGCTCTCACTGCCAACACACACCAGGGCGAGACTATGTCATCCCCCCACCACCCATTGTCGGCCATCTCCACTCTACCACCGCACACAACACCGAACACCGCGACGTCCTCATTCACTTTCTCGGTCACGACCCCATGCATGCCCAGACACGCTCCATATATATATCTATCTAATCACATGGGCTCAGTCCACGAGCCCCTGGTGTCAATCTCGAGCACCTTGTAGTCGCACTCGACGCCGTTCTCGGAGAATATCCTCTCAATGTCGCGCGCAATCGTCTCAAAGTTGTCCGTCGCGAGCGCCAGGATCGTCGGGCCCGCGCCGGACAGGCAGATACCGCACAGGCCAGGGTTCGACTGTGGCGACAGCGAGATGATCTGCTCAAGACCGGGGATCTGCTGTCAGAGAGTTCGTGGCTGGTGGGCGGGGGCGACTTACCAATGGCACACGGTAGGGCTGGTGCACGCGGTCCTTCATGGCCTCGTAGATGAGCTCCGGGTCGGGGGGCGAGCGTGTCAGCGCCGTGGTGAGGACGGCAAGGCGCTGCAGGTTGAAGATCTGCACGTGTCAGCGGGCTTGTGCGGGAGAAGCATGGCAGGAGAGCGAGAAGCGCGGGGCAGGGCTTAACTCCGTGGCGCTCTCAGTGTCGCAGCCGTCGGCACCGCCGGGGGGCGGGCCAGAGCGGCAGTGCGTCAATGCCGCGAGGGCGACGGCGGCGTCAAGGCTCCGCAGCGGGCTGCTGCGAAATGCAAATCGCGTCGCGACTGCCGGGCCCGCCCGACGAGATAGCTCGCGTTGCGCGCTGCGCTGGACTCACCACATCCTTGCGCGAGTACTGATCCGGAAGCACGCCGCGTGCCTTTGCCGTGGCAAGCTCGAAACGGGGCATGACGGCGATCGCCTTGATTTCTGGCGCCCACCCAAACCGGACATAGTGGCCGATTCCGTGCGGCGCGACCGGCGGGTTTTTACCCCAGTCAGGCCCAGCGTCGGGCGGGTACTCTGGCAGGACTTCAGCGAGTGGCACGCTAGCGGCCTCTGTGTCCTTTGGCGGGAGTTCGCGGAGGTACGAGCCGACGAACCCGCCCACGAGCGCGGCAGTGACGTTGTCCGGGTGCCGCTCGACCATGAGCGCAAAGTCCAGGAGACGTTCAGTCGGCAGGTTGAGGTCACCGAGGAGGTTACCCAGCAGCACGCCGGCGATGACTGCTGCGCCGGACGAGCCGAGCCCGCGCCCGAAGGGGATCTCGTTGTGCGCGGCAATACGCACGCCGCGCGGAAACTCCTTGTCGTTCGCGCGCAGAACGTACAGCGCCACGCGCGTAAGCAGGTTCTTGTACGGCGACAGCGGGACTGTCTCGCTGTCCAACCCCGTGTACGTTATAACTGGGTCGCGCTCGAGCGCAGCTCCCCCGTCCTGCGGCGGAATAGTCACTACCAGGTCGAGCGACAGGCCCAGGGCAATGCCCATCACGTCAAAGCCCGGACCGATGTTCGCGCTCGTTGCCGGCACATGGATCTTGAATTCGCCCACCGGCATCGTGTCGGCGTGTATAGTCTGTCGTGCGTGTCGTGAGCGACTGAGAGGAGAGGGTAGAGAGAGACGCTCGAAACACGACTCGCGACTTTGTTGGGACGCCTGGTGGAGGGGACGGAAAAAGTGGGTGGACAGTCCCGGCCGAGTCGATAAGCCGGAACCAAGGCGTGGCGCGGTGAGAGGCAGGGGCACCAACCTCCTTGCTGGCCGCTTGCTCGTTGCGACAGTGTACAGCGCACACGCCGCTGAGCACATGCCACTCACGCCGCATCGGCTTTTGCTGCACAGACTCCAGAGGCGCAATGCATGACCAAGCAGCCGTGCCCTAAGCGGCCACACATCTGGCGGCGCAGTGGCACAAACACACTTCATCGATACAGTGGCTCACGGCCGATACGTACTATCTACTAACACTGCCGTCCGTGCGCACACGGACACAAACACAGCGCTGGTGCTTTCATGGCACCATGGTATGTCTCGTCTTGATGGAGCACAGCGGCATGTCCGTGCTCCATCCTTCTGTCCGAGCCTCACTCTGACTCAATCTCGAACAGGCTCTACTCCAACGCCCTTCCTCGACACCCCCGGCGCTTAGAACTCGTGATTGAACACGTCGTCGGGGTTGTTGGACTGCTTTTTCTTGGGCTGGCTCGAGCCGCCTGCAGCAGCGCCGTTGCCGTTGCTGTTACCCCAACCTGCCGACGAGCCCGACCCAGCCGAGCCCTTACGGTTCCTGCTCGAACGGCGCTTTGAGCCGTAGTCGCGGCCCCACTCGGGCACGTCGTCCTCTGTCGCCGACGTCCCACCGGGGGGATACGTGCCGTACGAGTCACTGCTGGCCGAACGCACCGAACGCGCGCGCTCCCATCGGTCGCCGCCGCCGAGACCGCCCAGCCGCGACTTTTTCTTTTTGCCGCCGCCGCCGACCGTGCCCTCAAAGTTGGCCGGGTAGTGCCAGTTGCGCTGGTTCGGCGCCTCGTCTTCTGCCTGTAAGCGAGGGACACAAGGGGACACATGGAGGCACCAGGGCAATCTCGCTTGCCATGCGCGGCACGCAGCATCCTGTGTGCTGCGCGCGGCGCAGGGTCTGCCAATATTGCCGCGCGTGACCGGCGCGCAAATGACAAAGGCCAAGACGCATTGCGCCGGCGCTCACGAAGCTTTATATCCCGGCCGATGCACTCACCGTTGTAGTACTCGACGTCCTGCGCATCCCAGAGACCTTCTGTGCGTCGGCGCTCGAGCTCGGTCTCGTCAACGTATGCGACCTGGTAGTTGGGGCCCTCCTCGCCCTCTGCGAGCTCCTGGCCGACAAACGTAGACTCGGGCAGACGCTCGTCGTAGCGCTTGGCCCACTGGCTCTTGCGTGCCTTGCGCTCCTGCTGCGCCGTGTTGACGAGGCCGTACCGGATAGCCCACTTGGGCGTGCGCGCCTTGTTCGAGCTGCCGTCAGTACATGCACAGGCACAAGCATGGCGCAGCGATGCGCAGTGCGACTTTGGGAAAATACGCCGGGGGTCGGTCGCGGGGCGGGAACCGCCGCAATTGTCCGACATTGGGCGGGGCGACGCCCACCACAACACATAAGGACCCCCGCACACCCCGCCGAACCACCAGTAAACCGTCGCACGTCGCATGCGCACATACTGCACAGCCTGAGGCATACTCACTTGTTGCGGATGTTCTGGATATAGAAGCTTGCCGTCAGCGTGATCCATCCATCATTTGGGCGGCGCAGATTCGCCATCACAGCAGCTGGCCTGGAGGCGCACTCACTTGTGTCCGTGGCCTGGGATGTACCCGCAGATGGTAAGGATAACGTTGATGAAAAAGTCCTTGCCGATACCGAAACGAACGGCGACGGCTGCGGTCGGCGTCAGCGGCGGAACATGGGATGTGGTGGCTGCACTGGGACTACCCAAGGGGGTAATCCGAAAATACCGCCCCTTGCCTGTGCCCGCGAGCCCGCAGCCACTGCGATACTCACCAAGAGGAGGTAAAAGCCATCCGAGGATGAAGAGCAGCACCTGGAACCCGTGGTGCCGCTTGGGCTTGAGGTCCGCCTTGGTGGGGAGGTGGTGGTTGTATGCCATGTTGAGCTGTGGCGGTAGTGGGGAGGCGGGCGAGATGGAAAGTTGGTGCCAAATGTCCTCAAGTTAAGCCAACTTGAGCGCAAAAGTCTCCTCTAGTCCTACTCGCAGGAGAGCAGGCCACGTCTCGACGCAAAAAAACAGTCTCTTGCAGGCCGCTGTCGGGTCCGTGGTTGTGCGTGCCAAGCCAAGCCGGCACTCGACCGTGTGGTGGTCGGGCTCGCTACTGCTGCGCGGCGCGCGCGATGTGCGAGGCGAGCAAGCGATGTGATGTGCAGGCACCAAGGGCGGCACCGGTGCAGGGCGTCGTCGCGAGCTGTGCCGCTGCTGCTGCTGCTGCTGCTGCGGTTAGGGCGAGGTGTAAGCGAGTGAGAGGGGTGTGGTGGTCGGAGGAGGGGATGAGCGAAGCGACGAGCGATGGCGACGGCGGCGGCAACGAGAATGCGTCGCTCAAGGTGTCCAAGTGGGCGATGGACGAGGCACGACGCACCGCACAGGGTGAGAGCGGGATCAAATTCGGCCCGCCAAGTCTAGTGGGGCCCGGTCGTTCCCGCCCATGTGAGTCCAGAAACCAGGTACAATGGGGCAACACGTGACCTTGCCGCGGCGCCACACTTGCACTTGCCATCCTATGCATTCATTCTCTAGTTATACCATACTCCGCATGCCGCTAGCAGGCAGGCCGACCTGGGTGACCTGGTCGACGACGCAGATCGTGTTCTTGTATTCGGGGAGGTACCGTGCGCCGGTGTACGCGGCGACGACGGAGGGCGAGCCCTGGTAGATGGGCGTGAGCGAGGCGGGGCACACGTCGAATGGCGTGTGGATGTCGTATGCAATCTCGTACGCGTCGCGCGGGTTCCGGTCGCCCTGCGCGAGGATCGAGCGCGCCTGCGTGACAACACGCGCCTCACCCGGTCTCGTGTCGATGAGGCGGCGCGCAAACTCGGCAGCCGTCGCAACGTTGCCCGCCTTGTAAAAGACGTTCATCGCGTTGCGCAGCGCAAGCTGCACGTGCTGCGGCTGCAGGTCACAGTGCGTAAAGTACGCTGCGAGCTCGAGGTCGCGTACAGTCATCTTGGCCTGCTCGGCGATGAACGCCGGGTCGTCCGCGGCGTCGCCCGCAGCCTTGAGCTGCTCCGCCTGCTCCGTGACGAGCTTTCGCCGCTCCGTCTCGAGTCGCAGACCGATAACGTACTCGCGCGACGTCTTGACCAGGTCCTTGATCTCGCTCGCGGCATCGTCGCTCTCCACCACGACCATGAGGAGCTTTTGCAGAATGTCGTGGAACGTAGTGAGCGCGTCGGCAAACTTGCCTTTGGAGAAGAGGCGGTACGCCTCGGCAAGCTCGGTCGCCTTGAGGTCCTCAAAGTTGAGGGTCGTAGCGGGAAGCACCTCGCGCAGCTCGGTGACCTCGGGGTTGCGGCGGACATGGAACTCGAGCGGCGGCAAGGACGCGTTTGCGGGAACGTACGTGTGCGCTGCTCGGTACGCAGCCATGAACAGGGGCTTGAGCGGCTTAAAGTCGACTGCGGCCACCTGGCGGTTGAGCAGCTGCATAGCCGACTCGAAATTGCCGGCCGCGGCGTGGTCGGCTGCCAAGGGCGAGTTGCGGACCCACATCTCGTCCTCGTCAACACCTGGCGACACGCCCTCTGACAAGTCGGCCTCGCCAGCGTCCAAGCCTGCAACCTCCTCGTCCTCGACAACCGCCGTCTCCACCACCTCGGCGTCGAGGTCCCAGCCCTCGTCCTCGTCCACGTCCTCGTCGCCCTCGTCGTCCAGCGCCGCGTCCTCGTTCGCCCACGCATCCAGCTGGTCGCCGTTGGCAGCCTCGGCCTCGCCGCCCGCGGCCAGCAAGCCCTCGACGCCGCCGTTGGCCAGCGCACGGTCAAAGAAGCTCTCGCCGAGGTTCTTAACCGGCCAGTTGGACTCGGCCTGCGGGAACAGCACGGTCGGAGGGACAAGAGGAGTGCTGCCCACGCTGGGTGGCGCAGGTGGCACGTCGTCCTCGGTCATGCCGGCCTCCTCGAGGACTTCCTCGGCGAGCTCGGTCAGACCCGCCGTCTTGGCCGTGTAGTAGGCCAGCGGGTACTGGCCAGTCTCGCGGAGGACGGCGACACGGGCCGCAGCATCGCCCGAGAATAGCGAGGTCTGGAACCGGGACATCTGGTCGCCGCGCTTGGTGGCGATCGTCTGCATGAGGGCGAGCTTTGGGGCGTTGCCGGTGATGAGGTAGAGGAACGACAGCTTGTCAAACGAGCGCGTCTTCTGGTACGCCGTCTCGACAATCTGGTGATTGCCCTGCTTGAGCGCGGCGCTGCCGAGGCGCTCCCAGCAGTCTGGGCGGTCGACGGTACGCGCCATCTCGAGCGCAACCTGGAGGTTGCCACACTCGATCGCGAGGTCGAACCGTGTCTGCGGGTCCTGGATAAAGTGGAGCGCAATCTCAGGGTAGCCCTTCTTCTGCAGGTAGGCAATGATACTCTGGCCGACAAGGTTGGAGGTGCGGATAATCTGGAGCACCTCGTCATAGTTGTGGCGGATGAGCGCGAGCTTGAAGCGGTACTCGGTCGGGTCGATGGAGATGGTGCGAGGCTTGGCCGAGCGGTCAAGGCAGTGGACGACCTGGCCCTTGACACGCGTCAAGTATACTGGCTGGTCGAGCGTCTTGATGATGCCCGTGTCGCCGCCAGGGAGCGCATACTTGATGTGGTTGAGCGTCGTGTACACGAGGATGCCGCTGTCGTCCCACGCAGCCGACTTGATACGGATCGTCTCGTGGATGAGCGCCGTCTGTTCGAGCTGCTTGTTGGCAATGGTGATCGTGTGCTTGCTAAGCAGCGCGACCTGGTTGCCGTCGTTGCTCCACACGACGTATTTGACAGGTGGCGTGGTGAGCTCGCCCAGCACTTTCTGCTGCTGAATGTCAAAGAGCACGACCGAGTTGTTGGAGGCAAGGAGGAGACAGCCGGTACCACCGTAGAAAATGTCGTTGGTGTGTACTGGGCACTTGACCGTCTTGGTGAGCGAGTTGGACAGGTCGCGAATCTCAATGTTCTGCGCGCCCTTGTCGAGCACGGCCATGCGGTTACGGGCGACAAAGAGCGCCGAGAAACCACTGCCCTTCTTGCCGTCCGAGGGCGTGTCCTTGCCGTCGCCGGCAACGGGCCCGCTCGTCTTGGGCAGGGTGATGAGCTCGTACACGCCATTGTCCGAGGTCGAGGTGACGACAACGGCGCGCTCGGCAGGGTTGTAGCTGAGGGTACGGGGCTGGATGTACTGCGAACCAAGCTTGCGCACCGAGCAGATACCCTGGTTCGTGCCCGACGTGAGGTCGGCCATCCGGATCACCTTGTCCTTGATGTAGAAGAGGTTGTTGCCGGAGAGGGAGAAGGCCGGGCGCTCGCGCTCAAGCTTGAACACAATAAGGCCGTTGTCGTGGCCGGCCGCAAACAGGTTGAGCTCGGGGTGCGCGGTGAGGACCCAGAACCTGTCGTGCTCGCGGCGGAACGTCTGCACAGCGGTACGCTTGGTCATGTCCCACACGCGGATCGTCTTGTCCTCGGACGCGGAGAGTATGAGCTCGTGGCGGGGGTGGAACAGGCACATGGACACATTGTTGAAGTGGCCACGGCAACTGTCGACCTCCCACGCCTTGGTCTCGGACATGCGCCACAGCTTGATCTGGCGGTCGTCGCCACACGACACGATGAGCGGGAGCGTGGGGTGGAACGCGGCCCAGTTGACACCGCGGTCGTGGCCCTCAAGCACATACTTGACGACCGCGTCCGTGTTGCCAAACAGGTCCGCCTGGCCCTGGTTGGCGCGCACCATTTGCTCCTCGAACGACATGGGCGCCTGGCTCGCCTGGTTCTTCTTGCGCAGACCGGAAATGTCCCACACACGAACCGTCAAGTCCATCGACGCCGACACGACCAGGTCGTCCCACGGGTGGAACTGCGCGCACCTGTAGTGTGAGCTATCGTCCCAGATGTGCAGCTTACATGATGTAGTGGTTGTGACCTGTGAGGATCGCAATGCAGGTGCGGCTCTGCCAGTTCCAGATACGGATAGTCTGGTCGTCGGATGCCGAGATGATCCACGGATACTCGTGGTGGAAGAAGACGGTGCGCACATAGTCAAGGTGGCCCGTGAGGGTGAACAAGCACTTGCGCTGCTTGTAGTTCCACACCTTGATCTTGTAGTCGTCACCGCCGGAACAGAAGATGGGCTGCGTTGGGTGGAAGCAGATACCGCGTACAGGGCCTGAAGGTTAGCCGCCGCGTCCTCCTATCTCGCCCCTCCTCGCCAACACTCACCATCATGCTCATCATATCGGTCTACGAGCGTGCCCATCTGGTAGTTCCACAGCTGGATCGTGCCATTGTGCAGCGACGCGGCGAGCAACGGGGTTTTGGGGTCTGGCGTTAGTTGGTGCGCGACAAGACGGGAGCGATGGCATCGAGACCGGGCATGGAGCCGCTTGCGCAAGGCGCCCCCCCTCCTCTTCTTGCAGCTCCTCGCCAACTCGCGACTCACGGAAAGCAATCCCCTTGACCCTCGGGCTCTTGCTCTCAAACTAGACGTCAGCGCTTATCCGGGACACGACTTTTGCGGTTGACGACGACTTGTCACTCACCTTTGTGAGCATCTGCATCTTGCCGGCCGCCCTTTTGGGAGAGTGTGAGCGGAGGGTACGCGATGCGTCGAGAGAGGGGGGAGGGGGTCGGCGCAACGAGAAAGAGGGAGACGAGGTGTAGCAAGATGTCGAGCTGGACGTTGCACGCTGAACATGCAACTGAATGTCGACGTGCAACGTGACGAGGCGCGCTGGAGCCAGGTGTTCAGGGGGAACGGGGTTTATCAATGACACGTCATCACCACGTTTCACACGACCTTGACACATTCCCACCCTACGTTCTATGCATCGCTACGGCTCATCTAATCGTGCATGCAGATACTATTACTCGTTGTCCTGCTGCTTGGCCTTGGCCTTTTCCGTCGGCTGCGCGTGGTGCGTCTTGACCTGCTCTCCGGGCTCCTTGGTGATGAAGGCAGCCTTGACGGGCACCTCCTGGTTAAGGATGGCCTGTTTCTTTGCGTCATTGACCTTCTTTGGCTGGGCACGGGGAATCTGGGCCTGCTTGCCCTCGGCCTCGAGCGCCTCGCGCGCCTGGATACGCTCGGCCGCCTGGCGACGCAGAGCAGCCTGACGGTCCTTCCACTCCTCGTAGTTTTCGCCAAAGTACAAGATAATGTCATTACCCTCCGTGTGTACCCGCTGGAGAGCCTGCTTGAGCTCGCGCGTCGCGGGCTTTTCGGGCGCCTCAGCGAGCTTGGTCTTCCATGCGTCCACGTCACGCTTCAAAGCTTTGTACGCGTCCCAGTCCTTGCGGTTGATACCCTCGATGCCGCGCATGCGCTCACCGAGCTTGGTGTACTCGTCGCCCAGGACAGCCTCAATGTCCTGCTGCGCCTTCTCGACAGCAGGCTTGGACTGCTCGTACACGTGGTTCATCTTGACCTTGACGCCCTTCTTGACCTGGTCGAGAATCTTGATGACCTTGGTGTCGCTCATACTCTGGCTCTCCTCGAGCTGCTCCCAAGTGAGCGAGCGCGAGTTGGAGTACAGCCGGTCAAGGCCCTGAATCATGCGGTCAATCTCTCGCTTCAGGTTGTCCTCGCCGATACGCTGAATGTCCTTGGTAAGGGTGAAGAAGTGCTCGGCGTTCTTGAGGGTGTCGCTCTGCACGCGCGAGTACAGCGCCTTGCCCTGGAAGTCGATCTTCTTCTTCAGAAGGGCAATCTTGGCGTGCACGTCGGCCTTGGTGTCGAGAGCGGCATCGGCAGCCGACTCGGCGCCCTTGGACGCAGACGTCGCGGCAGATTCGGCCCCCTTGGACGCGGCCTTGGCGGCAGACTCGGCGGACGCAGACGCCTTGTCGGCAGCAGACTTGGCCGACTCCGTCGCGCCCTTGACTGCTTCGTACGCGGTGGTCGCACCAGCCGACACAGCCTTCTTCGCGGCGTCCGTGGCGGCCGTACCAGCGGCGCTCGCGGTCTGCTCGGCGTTGAAGACCTTTTGCTTGCCGTCCTGGACAACCGTCTCAGCGGCGCGCTTGGCCTCCTGCGCAACCGTCTCGGCGGCACTCCCGGCCTCGCGCACCTTGCTCTCGCCGGCGGCGGTGATGTCCTCGGCCTGCTTCTTGACACCCTGCGCGGCCGTCTTCGCAGCGCGCTCGGCCTCGCGGGTCTTGCTCTCGGCCTCCTTCTTGAGCGACGTCGCCTTGGCCTCGGCCTTCTTTTTCTCCGCGGCAGCCTTGGCCTCGGCCTGCTTCTTCTCCGCGGCGACCTTGGCCTCGTCGGCCTTGGCTTCGGCCTGCTTCTTTACCTCGGCGGCCTTCTTCGCGGCCGCGTCAGTCGCCTTCTTGGCGTCCGCCTTGACGTCCTCGACAATCTTCTTGCCGCTGTCACGGTTACCGACGGTCGATCCGGCAGCCGGCACAAAGTCGGAAAGATACGACCAGAAGCCCTTGGACTGCTGCGGCGGGAAGAAGTGGTGCACGACGGGCTGGAGGTACGGGCGGTACACGTGCTGGTTGAACATCTTGCAGTACGGCGCGACGGCGGCGTTGACCTTGGCGACGTAGGGGTCGAGGTGCTCAGCAAGGTGTTCGTTGTACATCTTGGCGGCGTGGGCCTTGAGAACGGAGTAGGTGGCGCACAGCTGCTTGCCCGCGGCATTCAGCGCCTGCCTAGTACGCGGCAGGATGGTGTCGCGCGTGTGGCGCCTGCCCTCGTTGTAAGCCCAGATGGCGTGCGGCTTGGAGTACTCGTAAGCGCGGCCGCCGTGGTGCTTGCCGAAGAGATACGCGCTGTGAGCGTGTTTGCCGGCCTGCGCCGTGGCGGGGTGGCCCATGATCTGGTCATACGTCGCGCGCATCTGCTTGGCCGCTGCGCATGCGTGGTGCTTGGCAACGTGGACGTGCGGTGCGAGGTGCTCCTTGTACATAGCGCACATGCGCAGGCGGAGCGGCGCCGTCGCCTCGGTGAACTTGGCCTTGACGTACGGTACATGCGGCATGACATAGGCGCGGTGCAGCTTGTTGGCGCCGCGGGCGGTACGGTCGACGACGGGCTTGAGGGGGCCATTCCAGATCCGCTGGGCGTGGCTGGATGCAGCGTTGTACCCCGGCTCAAGCGTGTCGCGGTACAGCGAGCTCGAGGACACCTTGGCCTTGACATCCTCGATCGCCGGGTACACGTAGGGCACAAGGACCTCGCGGTGGTAGACGTTGGCAGGGTAGCACAGAGTCTTGTGCAGGCTCGACTCCTCGGGCCGAACCTTGAGACCGAGTGTGCCGAGGGCAAACTGGCTGATCGACGACGGCTGGTCAGACGGCGGCGGACACAAGACGACGGACCAGAGGGACGCAAACAGAAGCAGGGGAAGAACGGTTATGATCCCCCACAACGTCCATCCCTTCCTCCGCGGCTTGGGTTTGCGGGTGGTCGAGGTGACAGACACGGTCTGGCGTTAGCCGCTGCGATGGACGCGTGCGTGCCTGCGCTAGAAGCGCGCGGTCGCGATGGGAACGTACCACTGGCTGCTTGGCAGGCTGCTTGACCAACGCGTCCGACTTGGTTGCAAGCGACGCGGACCCGGCGGGTGACGACTTTCTACGCGACTTGTCGAGGTTGCTTACCGTCGGGCCGTCCTGTGATTGTCAGCCGCGGCAACGCGCGGACTGGTGTTTATTGGTGTACGTACGTAAAACTTGGGCGTGGAAGGCTGCTTTTCCGCCTGCCGCGCGGGTGCGGACGCCCTGGGTTTGGGCTTGGACATGATGTCGTCTGTGGATGAGCCTGGGGATGTCCGTCCGCGAGTGTGTGGGTTGTGGTGGTGAACTGGGAAGTGTCGATGTGGCCGAGGTGGTGTTGTCAGAGGCGCTGTCGTCTTGACGCTGTCTCGTCTCCTGGTCCTGACGTCGTTATGCGTGTGACAGGCCCGGAATGCCGGAAGCGGGAGCAAATGCGCGTGGCGGCGCCAACTCTAGCGACAGTCACGTGATTCACTCCCACTAGATACATTCGCCGCCCAACTCGCCAACTCGTCAACAGTCTATTGCTCCACGACCCATCATGGAAGGCCTTCTCGCCGAGATCAACAAGAAGAAGAGCGAGGACTTTGCCGGCGGGAACAAGTACGTCAAGCGTGGCGACGCGGAGCGGGAGCGTGAGGAGGCCGCCGCGCGTGCCAAGGAGGAGGCGCGGAAACGCAAGGCCGAGGACGATGCGGCGTCGGCCGAGCAGCGCGCGCGCAAGATGCGCCGCGAGGTGAGCTACAACAGAGTTTATGAAGCTGACGCTAGGCGGACGCTGCACGGAATGCTTCTCTGGCCAAACTGCGCGAGTCGCGGGTAGGCACGCCCGCGAGCGGCGGAGCGTCCCCGGCACCAGGGGAGGACGGGGACAAGGAGAAAGAGAAGGAGCGGTTCAACATCTCGCCCGATGAGTGCGTGCGGCGACTGCGCGCGCACGGCGAGCCGATCCGCTTCTTTGGTGAAACCGACCGTGATCGCCGACTGCGGTTGCGCACGCTCGAGCTTGAAGAGGGCCGTGTGGATAAGAAGAAGTCCCGGCAGGACGACTTTGCGCGCGCCATCGCTGAGCGTGAGCGCGAGGAGGCGGAGCGCAAGGCACGTGGCGAGACGGAAAAGCGCCCAGACCGGCACGAGGACAAGATGAAGAAATATACCACCGGCGGACCACTCGACCTCGATCTCATCAAAACGGACTTTAACAAGCTCCATCCACTCGTGTACTGGTACTGGAAGAGTCTCCTCAAGGAGTGGGAAGAGTACCTCGAGGCCAGGCCAGGTTGGTAAAGTGTACTGTGTTATGCTGACTGGTTTAGAGGACGTCAAGCGCACGGCAGCTGGCAAGCTTGCGACGGCCAACCACGCACAGAGTGCGCAAAACTTGAAACCGCTTTTCCGCGGCTTGAAGAACCGCGTGAGTGTTGACGCCGTCTGATCATCAGCGCTAATTTCAGGACTTGCCTGATGACGTTGTGCGGCTCTTGGCAGAAGTGGTGCACTACTGCCAGGTGCGGCTATACTCGCGCGCCAACGACGCGTACCTGCGACTGTCTATCGGTAACGCTGCCTGGCCCATTGGCGTTGTGAGCGTCGGTATCCACGAGCGCTCGAACCAGGGCAAGATCTCGGACAACATTGCGCACGTGCTCAACGACGAGGTGTCGCGAAAGTACATCCAGGCGGTGAAGCGGTGCGTGTCAGGCGCTCAGCTGTCACTCTGTTTGCTATAGCTGACGCCAGATTGATGACGTTCGCACAGACGGTGCGGCCACCAGACAGTATTTCGCACATGATGGGTTAATCTGGGTGTATCTGTATGTATGCATTATTGATTCTATGGTGTGGATAGATACAAAATGTCCTCTACCCGAGTCAAGGCGCCTGAACCTGCGTACACGCCGATTGGCGGCACGCATAAGGCGCCTCCGGCTTATATCAAAGCGAGGTGTAGTTGCTCTTCCCCCCGGCCGGGTACCGCCACCTACAGAAGCTGGCAGGGGCTGGCACAGTGTGCGCGCGAGGCGGCACGGTGCCAGCGGGTCGGGGGGTGTGGGATGGGTCGTCAGTGTGGGAGGTAGTCGGGGAGATGTATGGCAGTATCGGGCAACGGCAAGAATGGGGCAACGGCGAGCGACAGAGGGAGTCGGTACGTCGCATGCCGGGCGCTGTACACCTGCGTGCATCAGTAAGGGAGAGGTGAGTGAAGAGTGGAAAGAACAAGTAAGTCACGACGGATCGAGCGAGTTTGAACTTTTGGACGGCGCTTTGGCTGTGCCACACGGGATATGCCGACAACTTCCGCGACGCGACCCAGGCACACATTGGCCTGCTTGGGCCTGGGGTGGATCTGAGGGAGCTGTGGGTAAGCCGCAAGGTATGTGCGATGCAGCGTCGAGAACACAAGAGTACCAGAGCGCGCGAGAACGGGCTCGTCGATATATTGGCAGGTGGCGTTGTGCACGGCGCAGCAGCGATGGGGCGTTGCTCAGAGTGGGGATACGGCGTCGTCCAGAGCGCCCGTGCGAAGGTACTCCGGGTAAATGAGATCTGTCGTAGTGGAGCTGCGCGACGGGTGATCGTCTGCGCGATCGTCTGCGTAGCTGACGAGCGGAGACTTGTTCCGTCGAGACGGTTATGAGCATTTAGGAGCGCAACTGCCTCGATGTCCACGACGTGTGCGATGCTGACGGAAGCCGAGAACACAGCGCCGATCGCGATCGGTGGTAGGAGGTCGGTTACGTAACCCTCTTTGTTCGTTTGCGTGGTTGGGCCCCCGGATTCTGGCCCGTGCGTGTAGGTGGCGTCGTAGACAATAGCGACGCTTGACAGAGACGAGAGCGACATCGAGCTCGAGCTGTAGGCGTTTAAAGACCCAGCAGTTTCTCTTCTCTCTGTCCTCTCAACTCTCTCATCTCACGTTTTACCAAGCAGCCGCAATGGTAACCACCCTGCGGCCCGAGTCGCCGCCGCGGCGCAGCATGAAGAACTCGATGCACGAGCTCAAGCTGCGTCGTATCCTCGAGAACAACGCTCGTCTCAAGGAGGACCTTGCCCGGCCGCGCATACGTGTGTCCGAGGCGAGCTTGAGGTGGGTGCTGGCTCTGCAGTCGGGGCGGAACGGTGTCGCGACGACGCCGATGGTCCGCGTTGTCTGGGTATTCCACGCGACACCCCGACCAATACAGCTCACGTCGCTGCACACCTGCCTCGCCAGCTGCACCCCATGCTCCGTCACTAACACCAGTCTCATACGCTTTTGCCAGGAAACGCGCGATCCGCTACTGCCGAGTGTATGGGGCGAGCCCAAGAAGGGCGAGGATCCGTACCAGCCGCCCGAGGCGGGGTGCTGCATTGGTGGGTGACAACGGCGGGGTATCGCTGACAGGCAGTCATGTAGGCGGCCGCGTTGCTCCGGACCCAAAAGAGCAAGACAGGACAGGCATGTCGCTCGCTCGTCTGCACGCCCGCTTGCAGGCCCGTTTGCATTCCCTAGAGGAGATTTACGCCCCATAAACACCATCCCCACCACGGACGAACGCCGCGCGCGCCCCCTCTGTGGCGGCACGAAAACCTACCACCGCTTTATAATACTACCGGCTGCGGCTGTCGTTGTATGCATCCATTCCACGGAAGAGCGCCGAGTCACTTGCGCGGGAATGCGGCGTCCGTCCGCTGATCACACTGTGTATTGTTGTCTCACTTGGCATTGACATTTCACAGATCTGACCCAGCTGTGCCCCCCAATCATCCTCTTCTTATGCCGTTCTGACGCCCAAGCTGATCTCCGCTGGAAATATAAAGATGGCATACAGAATACAACTTGTGCTGAGCTACTACTTGCGCGCGAAAAAGTCGGTGAGGGTGCGTTTGGGCGCTGGTGTGGGCCTGGGCGTAGCCGCCGCCTTGCGCTTCTGTGTGAGGATGGGCTTTGGCGCCTGGCTTGACTTGGGCGCTTGGATGGGCTTCGTCGCCTGCGTGGACTTTGGTACCGCGCTGCCTGATCGTCTATCCACAAAGGTCAGTGGATCTCTGGGTTTGGCCGGCGTGGCAGCCGCCTGCGACTCGATGAGGTCGAGAGGTTCCGGCTCACGGCTTTTGGTCAAGGTATTCGCCGGCCGGAGTGGCGACGACATCACCTGCTCGTCATCATCAACGACTTCAGTCGCCCTGCGGCGATCGAGGAACGCGAGCGGGTCGACGTCCTGCGTCGCGGGCGCCGGCGTAAACTTCTTGGGCGCCGAGTCAAAGCCTCGTACGCCAGATGGTGTACGCCCCGCTGGGCGCGGAGCGAACGGGTTCCGCCGTACGGCCTGGGTCGACTGTGATGGTGGGGCCTGGGACGCGGGCGCTGTGCGTGCGAACAGCGGGCGCTTAGGCGTCGTCTGCGGCGGGGTCGCGATGCGGTCTGATGGCGGCGACTGGCCTGGCGAACTGCTCGATAGCCCCGGGTGTGTCGTTGGCGTCTGCCTAGTCGCCTGGGATCCCACAGACTGCCCCGCAAAGGCCAACAGTTCGGCAATGTCCGCCGATACCTTTGCGCGCTTGAGCAGGCTCGGACCGTTGTTCTGTGCGGTCGCGCCTGGGCGCGCGGGCTGCAGCCGTTTCCACTCGGGATGGACCATACGTACGAGCATGGCCTCGCGCCAGCCGCATATCCGTTCCGTCGCGCCGTCTTTGCCCGGTTTCCCCGTCGTGAAGATGCGCGCGCGCAGCTCTTCCTCCAGTTCCACTGACGGGTCCTTGAACACGCGGCTCACGATATGCTGTGTCGTGCGCGTACCCGACCACGCCCCGCGGCCATAGCCGTACCCCTCGGCCTTTTGCCTCTCGCGCTCGCGTTTGTCCCGCGCCCTCTCCTCCTCACGTTCCCTCTCCCACCAGCTCTTCGGGACCGCCCGTCCCTGTGCCGCGGCGCGGTCGCACTCGTCCTCATAGTTTTGGTAATGCAGCGCCCACTCCACCTTGCGTCGCTTCTCCATTGTCCCGTCCTGCGCGGACAGCTCGTACATGTCCCGCGACTTGCCGTATACCGTCCCCACGCCAGGGATGTATTTCCCCGTTGGTCGCTTGTTCGCCACGCCGATCCAGTAGCTTGACCGCGACGGCGGGTCGTGCAGCCACTCCTCGAGCGGCGTGGCGCGTGTGGGCACGACATGCAGGCTGAGGTGTTTCCGCTCCGAGCCCTCGGAGGCGGGTAAGTCTGGTTTGAGCAGCGACATGGTCAGCCGCTCAAGGACGTCCTCTGGCGGGTCGTACAGCGTAAACAGTCTACGCAGGCCCTCGGTGCACTTGTTCAGAGGCGGCTGCAGACCGCCAAAGTACGTCTGGTTGGCGCGGTTGAAAACGTCCATGCCTGATTCCGTGCACGACGTGTCGCGAACGTCTGGTGTCAGCTGGGTCGAAGCTTACCATAGCTCACCTAACACCGACAAACCTGGCCACCGCACAAAACTCTTCATGCTTCGGTCGGTCACCTTGCGGCACCCCGATAGGTACCATGCGCGCAGCCGCCACATGCCGCGACCGTCGTCCTCGTTGTCCCCCGGAAGCGTGAGCGACGACGCGAGCATGCGCACGCCGTCGTCCGTGAAACCGGGCACATCACGCATCCACAACACGGTGAGGTGCGTGCACCACCTCAGCGCCTGTAACGACCTGTCGTTGACAGAGTCGTCGCGGCCGTCGAGTGAGAGCGTGGTGAGGAAAGCGTACTGCGGCATTGGCGACGCGTAGAACATGGCCGGGAGAGCGTTCAGGGGATGGTCGCGGTCATCGTCGCGCGTCGTTGATCGCGGTAGGTGCTGTAGTGTCGCTAACGTCGGCAGCGCGACAGTATGCGTCGGCATCCATTCCGCCGCGCCCTCGGGGTCAGATAACGCTGCAAACCCCCACATCGTCGCTTCGTCCGGGCGCGCCTTGGAACTGGCCTGTCCGGGCTGATATCCCCGATCAGCAAGGACGCGCGCCATGACCTTGCGCGAGAGCTCCGGCGGGAGTGCGCGTAGGTCATTCGGACGCAACTCGTGGAAATGCCGCGAGATGACCGCCACGCAGTATGCAGAGAGCGAATCGGCCGGCCCCTTAGTGTTCCGAGGGACCCTCGGGTTCACTTGTTGCAGCGGCAGCGGCTTCGTCAGCCAGTACGGACGCGTCGAGCCCTCTGCGCTTCTGTCAGCTTGCACAAGTTTCATGAGACCCACCGCATAGATTGGTCCGTCTTCTCGCCGCCAATGCCCGCCTTGAGGCTCTCGCCTAGTGATCGTTCCGCGAGCCCCATGGTGGCAAGTTGGTGTGGCAATGGGAGCGATGCAATGTCGTGGCCGACGCGTCCATATTGATCTTCGCGGCGGAAAGCAAGTCGCGTCGATCAGGGGATTTGCTTCCGGTGGCCTGCTTTCCCCTCCTGGGCGAAGCGGTAAAACTCCTACAGCAGGTATGTACATGAAACGCCTATTACCAGAATTAACAGCTTCATCCTGACACACCCGTGCTGGCCTGCGCAGCGCGCCTGCAGCATGCGCGTGCAGCGCAGGCTTCTGCTCACGTGCCTCGATCCTTGCCCTTGACGGTCTTGACGGCCTTCATCTTCTCGTTCTTCTCCTTCTCCTCCTCACGCTTCGCCTCCAACAGCCCGACGCACGTGTCAAACTTGCGGGCGATGGTCTAACATGAGCAACGAATAACCCCACCACTCACGTCGAGGAGGCCGTCCGGAGGCTCGAGCGAGTGCACGCCGTAGCGCCAGTAGGTTGTGACGGCCGTCATAAGCTCCTGTCACGATCAGCCGGACTCTCGCCGTATCGACAGCAACGCTAACCTGCTTGGCCTACCATTAGATACAATGACCGAAGTGTGACTAACCTTCGAATACTCGCCCGCGTCCAGGCCCTCCAGGGGCGCTCCCTCAATGATGTCGTCGTCGAGGCAGGAGCTGGTCGCGGCGCGGAGAAGACTCGACGGCGCCCACGCTGCAGAGACGTCAGAACTGACCTGTTGAGCTAACTGACGGGCTTTGGCTTCCGACGAGGCAGGGCCTGTCTCTGCGTGGCATCAGTACGACGTGGCGACTGCAGATGGTAAGGGTGGCACCCTGCCATGCGAGGAAGGTAGTCGACTTACCAGTCGTCTTGGCGTCGATGTTAGCGACGCCAGAACCGTTCTGCATCTTGACTCGTTGCGCCGGGCGGACGAGGTCAGTGACTTTCTCGTCGTGGCGTCGCTTCGTCTTGAGCTCTCGGTCAATCCTGCCGCGCTCCGGGACACCTACATTGGACGACGTGCTGCCAGCGCTGCTGGTGCTGGGCCACATGGCCGTAAGCGCCATCTGCTTGGATCCCTTTTGTTTAGACGTGCCGGCCATGGTAAAGACACTGATGTGGTGGACCGACGGTGAGAGAGATGGAAAAGTAATGAGTGAGTGAGTGAGTGAGTGAGTGAGTGAACGTGTCAAGAAGACGCTGTCAAGCGCGACTGCCTTCCTTCCCCGCCAAAAGACGCGTATCCGGCTTTGCCTTCCCTCCTGGTGGCTGGAGGATACACTCGGCGACAATCATTCCTCTCTGCCAAGCGCTCGATTACGCCCCTGGTCTGTTGTGCCCTCTGCGCGTCCTGCGCTCATGTGTGTATGTGCGTCTGTGCATCTGCGCGGTCTGAGAGCGCATCGAACAGAGGGCTCTGAGCACTGACCTGTGGAACTTGTGGTGAGAACCTTTGCTTTACGGTCGGCTGCATACTACACCGTGGGCCTTATTGACGCAGGTACAACGTACGCAGCCCAGGTGCAGATAAGAAGACGTCTTGCGTATTGTGAACCAAGCCCAAGAATTGACGGAAACTGAGCTACAATACACCCCGTACAGATTGCAGTGGCACCAGTCTTGCTCTTGGTTCAGCTGCTTAGAGGACCTGGAAAAACAGTGAGAGACCTGCCCTGCAGCTTGCAGCTGGTGTACGTCGTCTTTGGAGACACGCCCAGGAGCCTGGAAGCATGCAGCCCCAGTGCTTGGCCAAGGGGGACGATCTTTGCCACGGGATCGACACCCGGCGAAAGCAACAACGCCGCAAGATGATCGCCCTTGAGATGCCAAACTCTACGTGTTTTCTTGCGTTGAGAGCGAGGCTCAGTGTGTTAGTTCTTTCTACTGCTCCTGACTTCCCTCTCGCTGCCTCTCTCTGGTCTCTCCCTCTGATCTCTCTCTCTGGTCTCTCTCACTGGTCTCTCTCACTGGTCACTCTCTCTGGTTTTTCTCTCTCTCTCTTCTCTCTCTCTCTCCCTCTCTTTCCCCCCTACATCTCTTTCTTCTCGTGTGTGAGTGTGGCACTGGGTTTGTTGAGCTAATTGTGCAGTCAAAAGTCACGTAGATGGCAAAAGCCGGATCCAGCAGTGGCGAGAAGGGCCTGGAGCCCAACGAGCCAGCGCTGTAAGTTCAACCCCAGTCGAATTTGCCTTGCTGACAGGTTTGCAGTGCCAAGTATTCCGATGGAACGCTCGTTCGTGTGCCCCGCTCCGCTGCCAAGGTTCCCATCTCTTCGCTCGCTCCAGGTGACGAGGTTCTTGGGCCTGACGGCAAGCCGCGCCGAGTCATCTCGGTAGACCGCGGCACAGGCCCCCTCATCAAGATTGCGATTAAGAACCGAGGAGGTCAGGATACCAGCAGTCTACCCCCGCTGCTGTGCAGCAAAGGAACACCACTTGCTCTTGTCTGCATTCGGCGCAACGAAGGGCTGTACTCAATCAAGAACGGTTCTGCGTCCGACTCGAAGTCCGTGCTCGAATCAGCGCTAAACATCGAGATCCCGTCCGGCCGACTCTCCCCTCCGCCTTCGCAGCCCAACGCCGCGTTCGAAAACCGCCGCACCCACATCATTGACGGGGGTTTCGGTGAAGCTCTAGGGCACGCCCTGGGGTGGTGGTTAATTGCGCCGCGGAATGCGCGCGCGCAGAAGCGCCTGTCAAACACGATCAACGGTGTCAACGGCATTAAGAACGTCAAGGGAGCATTTGTCGTGCAGACCAACGGCGTGTCGAACCAAGCATTTGCATTTGGCTCGTCCTACAAGGCCAAGGGCAGTTTCCCAGCAACATACTTCAAAACTGAAGAAGAAGCGTTTCAGGCAGCGGTCGCCGAGGCGCGCTCCCGCCAGGACAAGGGTCTTACGGTTTTTAATTTGCGTGAACGCTATGAGCAAGCTACGTCCTCCTACAAGGAAGAGCACAGGGTCATGGTTGACGACTCGCTCCCTGGCCTCTCCCTCCGCCAACGTGGACGCGGGCGTCCCAAACTTCAAGCTTTGGTACAGAACTCTGCCGACAAGGGTACGGTAAGGCTACTACCGTATCTACGCACCTACGAGTTTCAGGGTCCGCCTGGCCTTGACGCTGCGTCTGCAGCGGGACCAATGCCTTCCGCGGCCAACGCTGAGATGGACGACCAAATCATTGGCATGGGCACCTACCACGTCAAGTCTGCCAGCGAGTATGAGCGGATCGAAAAGAAGAAGCTGTGGCGCGTATACCGCACCAAGGGATTTGAGTGGCCCGAGCTTCGAGTTCCCGTCGACGAGATGTTCCTTGGTCTATGGTTGGGAGATGGCTGTCGCCGCTCCACGACTATCCACAACTTCCACGAGCAGGAGATTTACAACTTCTTGTCTTCTCATGCGGCACGCCTCGACATGCATCTGAGTTATCATGGGGGTTTGAAGTACAGCACTACTCAATTCAGCCGCTCAGCTGCTCGTGCCGTACAGCCCGCGCTTCAAGGCCCGGAAGGGCGTGACCTGCCTCGTGAAGGACCTCGACCCACCTACAAGACTCTGTTCAAGCGTCGCCTCGAGCGTGGCTGGATTCGCACCGAGAATAAGGACAAGCGTGGCCGTTGGCAGTGGAAGCTCCCTGACGGAACACTTTGGTCTGGAACGGTGCGAGACGAGCAAAAGCTTCAGCAAGGCACCTCAGCTCCTGCCTGTGTCAACAACATGGAAGAGGCGACAGCGCAGCGGCTTGCTCACCACGAAGCCTCCAACAACAGCAAAGGCGGAATAGAGTCAAACGTTATGGAAGAAGAGAAGACGGAGGCCGAGTCACTGTTCTTTGACGAGGCCATTGTCGAGGAGCCTGGGGAGGAGGGCGCTCTCGATGACGTTCAGGAAGCTGCCCAGGCCGCAATCAACGACGACAACGCAGTTTCTTATGACGATGGCCAGCATCATCTGCAGGAAAAGATGAAGATGCGCCTGCAGCTCAACGGCGGTGGCTATGGGGATCTGACGGCGCTTGAGGCGGACGAGTTAATCGAATCTCTAATGCTCGACGAACCCGAGGAGCTACAGAGGAACACCCGCGCGCCGCAAAGGACCAAGGCCAACCGTCTCCTATGCCAGCTTAAAGCCCTAGGGCTTGTTCCGGCGAAGGACAAGATTGGTCCCCAAGCTGACTGCAAGCACATCCCTCCATCCTACATGTTCAACAGTCGCCCGTCACGCCTGCGTCTTTTAGCTGGCCTTATTGACTCGGACGGGTACTTCAACTATCACAGCAACCTGTTCATTTTTGTTCAATCCAAAGCCTGGCACGAGCGTTTGTTCTATGACACCGAATACCTCTGCCAAACGTTAGGCTTCACCACCTGCGTCTTCATTGCGGGTGATGCGCTGATGCTCTTCATCAGTGGGCACAATATTCGCGACATTCCCTGCCTCCTGGGCCGGAAGCGCGCTGTTGCTCCATACATCCGCCAACGCGACGGCTACCACTTCAACGTCAAGGACACCGCGGGGCCGCAAAGCTGGACATCCATTAAGGTCTCGGACGACAACAAATTCGTTCGCCACGACCTGCTTGTGCTGTGCGGTAGCGAAGCGAGAGTGAGTGCTCACACTGACTTGAAACTGACAGTGGCAGAGCAACCCCGTCGAGGAGCTTATGAGCTCTCTGGAGGGGCCGACGCCCCCCATGTCGTCTACGGCCGCCCGGGAGTACTTGAAGCGCATCGTGCGGGTAAGATACAGCAGTGGGTCACATCTGACGTGCAGGACGGCATGCCTGTGCCTGCGCCCAGCCTCCCTCATCCCGGCGAGACGCCATTTATGGAAAAGGTCGAGAAACTCATGAGCCAGGTAGAGCTTAAGGATAATACATGGGCACCAACAGCGGATATGATTAAGGCCGAGCTCAAGCACATGCTTGTTGTAGGCCGAAACTCGAGGTACCAGCTGACGACGCAGGAGCAGAAGAATGCGCATCTCCGTAGCGCCGATACAGAAGAGCAGGCTGAGGAGCAGGCTGAGCAGGCGGAGTAGACTCACCATGTGCAGCGACGGCCACATCTGTCATATAAAATCACGTCGTCGCTCAAACTTCATTTTGTGGATGCAATATTGTATATACTGTGATGTGCTGCGCCGAGCGAAGGCAAACGCGTTGCCAGGACGTGACAAGCAGATCGAGCGAGCTGGGAATAATACCGCTCGCGTCGAGGACAGAAGCGACGCCAAGGAAGGTGGCGGCGACGGTGCTGGGGGTAATACCGCTCGGACAGAGCGCCCCGAGCCCCGAGCATGGCGCATGGCGCATGGCGCCGATGGCAGCGCATGCGCGCACGGCGCATGGCGCACGGCATGCACATATGCACGGCATGCACGGCGTACGGCAGCGCGGTAGCGTCGCGTGGCAATTTGCTTCCGTCCCGATGGACATGCTTTCGCCGGAACACTTCGGACCGTCCGACAAGGTCCCCTACGCTGGCCGTGTCCACTCCCCACCACTCACAATCGTCGCGTTTGCAACACGAATCTGACGCAGTACATACATGCGCAGCGACTTGGCACTAGGAAACCGTTTAGCACGAATGCAGCTGCAGACGTCTGCGCCCGTCACATACCAGGCCCGCTCCAGGACGTGCTATTCCCGGCCTCCACCACTCTCCCTCAACCACCTACACGGCGCCCCTACCCCGCCACATATGTCTCTGTGATACGTTTTTGCATCTCCTATGCCTCAACGGCCTATTTCTTGGAAGCAAGTTAATGCTTCCCGGGAACATGTCGATAGATCTTGCGGTTTTTGAGCCCCGTCCATTTGAAGCGCTTAACGTAGACGGAAAGCGCGGTGAGGACGGAGAGGATGATGACGGCCTGCATGCCCATCTTCTTGCGCTCGTCGTGCTCGGGCTCGGCGGCCCAGCTGAGGAAAGTGACGACGTCCTTGGCCATCTGCGAGGCAGTGGCGGGGGTGCCGTCGTCGTACTCGACGAGGCCGTCGAAGAGGTTCTGGGCCATGGCAATGCCGCCGCCGGGGAAGTACGGGTTGTAGTTCATGCCCTCGGGGACGTGGACGCCGGGGGGAGGGTCAACGTAGCCGGTGAGGATCGAGTAGACGTAGTCGGCACCGCCGTGACGAGCCTTGATGATCAGGGAAAGGTCGGGGGGGAGACCACCGTTGTTGGCGGCACGCGCAGCCTCCTCGTTCGGGTAGGGAGCGGGCATGTAGTCGGCAAGCTTTCCTCTGGTCGTGTTAGCAGTCAACCAAAGATGGCGTCACACGCCGCAACACTCACGGGCGCTCGAACATCTCGCCCTCGTCGTTGGGGCCGTCCTTGTACTCGAACTCCTCGGCCATGGCCTTGGCCTCGTCGACGGTGTGCGAGACACCGACAAGGTTACGCCAGGCAATGCGGTCGAGCGAGTGGCACGCGGCGCAAACCTCGCGGTAGACTGCAATGTCAGTGAACTGGTTGTGCACCGTTTCATGGTCCATCGGAACAATGTCCAATGACCCGATAGGACGGCCGAGACGTACCGACGTAGCCACGACGAATGGAGGCGTGGTCAAAGGTCTCAAAGACACCGCGGTTGGACCAGGGGTACTCGGCGGGGTGGAGACCGTCCTCGGCGGCGGTGTTGGCGCTGGCCGCGGAGAGGAACGGCAGGCCGAAGAGGTGAGCGTACCACGCCGAAGTGCCGACGGCAACGGCCGTGGCACCGTAAAGCGCTGTCCGCGAGGCGAAGAACGACTCGGCGGGCTTGGAAAAGGTCGAGTTGAAGCGAGCCTGTAGCAGTCAGCAAACATCGTCTGCCTTTGTTGGCGATGGACGGAGCGCGAGCGACGGTGCAGTCGCTTCGGGATTCCGAGCCAATGGCGCCGGTGCAGTTTGACGGACCTTGGCAAAAGCCTGGGCGGGCACCCGAGCCGAGGCCCGGGCTGCGAGCCGGGGGAGGGCCGAGGTGAGCATCTCGGACTTTGAGGATGAGGGGGAGAGAGAGGGGGAGGAGGGGAGGAGAGGTGGTGGAGATGGAAGGAGATGTAGCAAAGAGCGAGCGTCGAGCAGCCGAGGGGGAGCGGCAGCGAGTGAGCATCCACCCAACACTCACCCTGGGTGAAGCCTTCACCGTAGAAGCCTCACTCCCCACTGTAAGGCTCTCGCCCGGAGCGCTCCGCACCTAGTTGTCCCACCCTGGACAGTGGCAGCGCCTCCCTCACCCACCGGGGAATTCGGGATTATCCTCCTGTGGCTCACGTCCCACTCCGGCCAATGGTTACGCAGGTAAAGCATGCACAGATGTCGAGCCAAGCCGAATTTGAGATTTGCCTCCGTCAGTACTTAGCGTGGACTACGCGTGATCTCCATGCGACTGTAATTGTTTATTCACGTCCCCGTTTAGATGTCCGACATTTGGATGCCTCGATGTCGTTGAACGCTCGCGCACAACGGCACAACAGTCGTCCTCATCGCTGCCACTTTTGACCTCGACATTGCCTGCACAACGCCCACACAGGGGCCACGCCGCCCCTCATGCACGCTCTCTACTCCGCCCTCCTGCCCCCCTCCGCCATCCACCACTCCCTCTTCCTTCCGCACTTCACTCCCTCCACCATCTACCCATTGCCCAAGCCCAATGTCGCGCTCGAGGCACCAGACGTAAAGGTCCGCGGTAACCTCGTCGTTGCCGGCGGACAGGACCTGCGCGTGTTTGAAGTTCGGGAGGAGTCTTCTCCTGTACAAGACACCACCGTGGACGATGGCCCAGTGCAGAATGGAGCAGACAACGTAGGAGACAGCTTCTTCGACACGGCACCCGCAGATGTAAGCCTTCCTTCTTTGCTTGGATGTATTGCGTGTACACAGACTTATTGGATAGCGCGCCCCAGTACGATTTGAGACGACACTCCGGCTACACCTCGTCGCCAAGCACCAGCTACACGGTGTAATCACGGGCCTTGCGCCATTGCGCACGATCGACAGTGGTGTCGACGGCCTCGACCGCCTGCTCGTGTCCTTCAAGGATGCCAAGGTTAGTTGTACGGGGCGCCATCAACTGACGGCAGATGGCTATTCTTGAGTGGTCTCGCGGAGACATTGCGACGGTCTCGCTTCATACGTACGAGCGATGCCAGCAGATGGTGAGCTCTTCAATCCAGGTTTGTGCTCACAACAGGTCAACGGCGATCTGCAAGGCTACGTCCCATTGTTGCGGACCGACCCACTCTCGCGCCTTGCGGTGCTCACGCTCCCCGAGGACACTCTTGCCATCTTGCCAATCCTCCAGGAACAGTCCGAGCTCGACCTCATGCAGGACAACTTTCCACAGTAGGTATTGTCGGGCTACATTGGACTCACCTTGCCAGGGACGTTCCGTACTCGCCTTCCTTTATCCTTCCTCTCTTTGACGTCTCTCCCACCATCAAGAACATTCAGGACCTTCTCTTTCTTCCCGGATTCCACTCGCCAACGATGGCTCTACTCTTCGAACCGACATACACTTGGGCCGGCAAACTGCATTCTAACCGCGACACATTCCGTCTCGAGATCCGCACAATCGATCTGTCCGCGGGCGGGTCGTATCCTCTTCTCACGAGCGTAGTGGGCCTGCCGTCGGACTCGCTTTACCTTGTGCCATGTCCAACAGAAGTCGGGGGCGTCGTCGTTGTCGCGTCTACGGGTATTATCCACGTCGACCAGGGCGGGCGTATCGTTTCCGCGTCGGTCAACGGGTGGTGGGGTCTGTCGACCAACCTGAGCGCCAACCACGAATCCGAGTCGCGCAAGCTGTCACTTGAGGGGTCGCGCGCCGAGTTTGTCGCGGCAAACGACATGCTGCTTGTGTTGCAGAACGGCGACGCCCACCAGGTCCGGTTCGAAATGGACGGTCGTGCCGTCGGCACCATCAAGGTCGACGAACAGAGCAGCACTGTTCCTCCGCCTTCTACGATGGTCACTGCTGGAGCGCAGGGACTGTTCATCGGCTCGTCCGAGGGCGATTCGCTCTTGGCCAAGGTCGACATGGTGCGCCAGCAGACCGAAGAGGACGAGGCGATGCAGGAGTCGGAAAAGAAGGACGACGAGATGGAAGTAGACTGGGACGAGGGTGAGCTATGATGCTGGCCTCTATAGCTGACATTCAGACCTCTATGGCGAGGCTGCACCCACTACCAACGGCGGCGTCAACGGCACGACCAAAGCCGTAGCTACGGGTCCTGCAAACATCAACCTTGTGCCGCAGGACGTCCTGTGCGGCGTCGGGCGGATATCTGCGCTCGAATTTGGCATCGCAGTCACAGATCAGGGGGTATGTGGCTCATCGCAGGTCGGTTCTAACATGCAGACACGAACATACCCACAGCTCGTCGCTGTTGGTGGCGGCAGCAATGGTTCAACCATCAACGTCTTTAGGGTGAGCTTTTCGCAGGTGCAAAAGCTGACACCAGCGTGGACTGCCCATAACGAAGAAGCGGCGCTTCGACCAGCTGGCGAACGCAAACTCTACCTGGTTCCTCCCCATCCAGCGGCCTACAGCGCAAAAGTTCAAGGATATTCCAGATCACGAACTTTCGACCATCCTCGTCGCGAGCGACAACGTGGAGACGAGGGTGAGCTAAAATCACTCGCAGTAGCTGACAATCAGATTTATGCCCTCTCGACGCGCGCGACGCAGGAGCAAATCCAGCGCCTGGAAGAGCCCGCCATCAACGTCGCGGCCTTCTTCCAGCGCTCCAACATCATCTACGTGTCCCCGACACAAGTGTTGTTGTTGGACCAGGGTGAGTTGCGGCGCGCTTCGCTGATCCTAACTCTTTAGCTGGTGCGGTACAGCAGATTGTGTGCCCTGCCTCGGACCTGCCACCCATTGTCAGCGCCAGTATCTCGGATCCATACGTGATCATTCGGCGAGCGGACGGCACTGTAACGCTCTTCTTTGGCGACTCGGTGCAACGCACCGTGTCGCTCTCCACTCCCCCCGCCAACCTCGCATTGCCGCAGTGCCAGGTTGCGGAGGTGTTCACGGACGACACAGGCGTATTCCGTACTTTCGAGGCGACGGAGCGCAAGGACGAGGAACCACCACAGGCGGCCAAGCCGCAGGGACGAAATGCCCAGCGTGGACGTACCCAGCTCACGGGCGAGCAACTCAAACGGCTCCAGGAGTCCAAACCTGCCATTGCTGTCGACGCTGCGACAGCGGACGCGGCGTTCAACTCGTCGCGCGGGTCGCAGTGGCTTGCCTTGTTGTCTACCACCGGAGAGCTCCAGGTCAGTTATCATGTACAGACCATAACTGACGCCAGATCCGTCGTTTGCCGGACCACACTCTTGTGCTCCAGTCGAACGGCCTGTCCAACTCTGAGCCATCGTTCACGGACGACTTGGGCGGCGACACTGGCGACGCCGACACGGAGGACGGCGTACAGCAGATGGTCGTGTGTCCCATCGGCACACGGACTGTGCGGCCACACATGCTGGTGCTGCACAGTTCTGGCCGCTTCAACATCTACGAAGCGCAGCCTCGCTTCACGCTCGACGCGCGCGACCAGTCACGTCGGTCCCTGGCCGTGCGCTTCCGCAAGGTGTACACGCAGCTGTTGGCCGTCACCGCAGGCTCCAACTTGACGTACACCATCATCCCCTTTGCAGACATCGAGGGGCGGACAGGCGCGTTCATCACTGGCGAGAAGCCGCACTGGATCCTGTCTTCCGACGCGCACCCTGTCCATGCGTATGGCTTGAAGCAGGCGGCCTACGCGTTCGGCAAGACGACGCACCACGGCGGCCGCGGCGAGTACTTCCTCCGTATTGAGGAGGGCTCGTTCATCTGCTACTTACCCCCTACGCTCAACATGGACCTCGCCCTGCCATGCGACCGGTACAAGATGGAGCGGACGTACACGGGCATTGCATTTGACCCAGCGTCGGCGCACTATGTCGGCGCGGCGAACATCACCGTGCCGTTCCAGGCATACGACGAGGAGGGCGAGATTCAGGAGGGTCCAGAGGGGGCGAACCTCATTCCGCCGACGAACGAGCGCGCGGCGCTCGAGCTCTTCTCCGCCGGCTCAGACCCATGGCGTGTCATTGACGGATACGACTTTGACCAGAACGAAGCCATCCTCTGCATTGAGAGCGTCACGCTCGAATCTGCCGCGAGCCCTAACGGCGTTCGCGACTTTATCGCTGTCGGCACAGGCAAGAACTTTGGCGAGGACCGCGCAACGCACGGAGCTGTGGGTTGTTGCCCAGAGCGCTTGGACTAACTGCCCCAGGTGTACATCTTTGAGGTCGTCGAGACTGTCGGCGAGAAGACTGGTGCGGCGGGATACCGCTTGCGGTTCTGTACCAAGGACCCAACGCGTAACCCCGTCAGCGCGATGGCCAACCTCGGGCCATACCTCATCCACTCTAACGGACCAAAGGTGAGCTATTGAAGGCATCTTCCGCTCACGCCAGATCCTCGCCAAGGGCCTCGACTACGATGACCGCCTTATGGGCCTGGCGTTCTTAGACGTGTCGATGTACGTCACGAGTCTGCGGGTCTTCAAGAACTTGATTCTCGTGGGCGATTTTGTCAAGAGCTTGGTCTTTTCGACGCTGCAGGAAAACCCGTACAAGTTTACGACGATCAGTCGTGATCTGCAGGACCTCAGCCTCGTGTCGGCCGACTTTCTCGTGCTCGAAAGCGGGTGCGCGTTTGTCACGTGCGACAAGAACGGCGACATGCGGCTGCTGGAATTCGACCCGACCGACCCAGACAGTCTCAACGGCGAGAAACTCATTCTCAAGACCGAGTTTCACTGCGCCGCGCCCATCACGGCCGCCAAGACGATCGCGCGGCGTAAGGCTGCCGAGGAGGAGATCGCGCCCCAGGCCCAGCTCATTTATGGTAACTTACCCCTCTGAAGACTTTGCTGACAGCAGCCACGGCCGACGGCGCGATCACGTCGCTCGTGGGCGTCAAGCCGGCGCGTTTCAAGCGTCTTCAGCTGGTACAGGATCAGCTGGTGCGTAACGCGCCGCACATGGCCGGTCTTAATCCGCGCGCGTTCCGTTCCGTGCGCAACGACCTCGTGCCCCGCCCTCTCGCTCGCGGCATTCTTGACGGCGCGCTACTAGCGCACTTTGCCCTCCAGCCCGTACAGCGCCAGAACGAGATGATGCGCCAAATCGCAACGGATACACTGACGGTCGCGAGCGATCTCGCGAGTCTCGGCGGGTTCTGGTAGCGTAGCGTACTCTCATGCATATATGCCTATATACACCATTAGTCCCAGACGAAACGCACCGTGGCATCATTACGGCCCATGACGGCGTCGAGTTCTTCGTCCTCTGCCTCGTCCCACGCAGCGAGATCGCCCGGGCGTCGCTCACGCAGGTGGATTTTCAGTTCTGTGAGCGCCTGCGCCGTCCAGCTAGACGCGGGCCGGAACGCAGTGGCGGCGACAGGCGCCGAAGCGGGGGTAGGCGACGGGCGCGAGGAGCGTGAGCCTGACGCGCCCGGTTCGCGCGGGGACACGGGCGACGGTGAGAAGAGCTGGAGTGCTGGGTCGCCCGCTGGAGTGGATAGGAGCACAGTGTACAGGTCCAGGAGGGCGTGTGCGACCTCGTCCACGGCGTCGACAGTCGCGGCGTACGTCGTCTCCCATGCGCCGGGGGAACCGAGCTTGGCGACGATGGCAGCGTCTGCTGGCGTGGAAGCGGCTCCTTCCTCGGCCTCTTTGGTCCCTTCCCCGCCGTCGCTCTTGGGCGCATGCGGCGTCGTCGAGCCAGCACCGAGCATCGCGGCCGTATATATCGACCCAAGAGCAATGACGTGGGGCGGGTATGATAGTGGCGCGGGCGTGCGGTGCGCATCAACAGCTACGCGCCACGCGGCGGCGACGGCGTCCTTGGACAAGCCCAACTGGCGGCCGAGCTTGACGACATAGGGAAAGGGCACTGCGACGCCAAATGCGAAACACACTGTTTCCAGCACGAGGCGCTCGATGGAAAGTACGCGGCGTCGCTCGTGTTCCAGTGCTGCCGGGTCTACTGCCGTCACGTCTACCTGGGAGTTACGGCGAACGAGGTGCGGGAAACGTAGAGCATAAGAGGCCAGTATAATGTCCCGCGGCTTCTTGAGCGTGTCGTGTAGCTTTGACGCGACGTACAGCGTCGTCAGCGCCACTTCCTTCTGTCAGCCCAGATCCTTTATGGTGTAATTCACGATGTAGTGGAACTCGGCGTATGGAAAGAACAGGTGGAAACGCATGTAGAGTGTCTGTGCCGTTGCGATTGTCCTGCGCGGGCTGGCGTCAGCTATTGGACTCGAGGGAGTAGCTTACAAGCCGCACCGCACGCCGACTGCGTCAAGAAACGCACATGCCTGCTGCCGCTGTCGCTCCTCGCGCGCAACGCTCAGCTTGCCCCGCTGCTTGGCTGACAATCGCTCGACTTGGTCAGGGCGGAGATAGGGGCGGTATCGCTTGACGATTGACGGCCCTGCGGCGGCAGCAGGGGGTGCGGCGCCGGGCGTTGCACCGACGCGGGCACTCCGTGCATGACCATGACCATGCCCGTGGCCGTGTCCGTGAGGTGGTGGCGGGTGCACGCCGGCGTCCATGACGATGATGTATGTTGGGCGAGTGTGTAAAGCTGACTGGACCTCCACTTGGCGCTTGCCGAGATGAGGCCGCAGAGCTACTGGACTTTATAGACTGCATCACCACCAATTACTCATGTATTTCTAACGCCTCATGTCGAGCCCGGCGGAGAACCTTCGTTCGCGGCTGGCGCAGTACGCCTATGCGTCGCCCACGCCGAGTCCTCGTCGGAGTGCTCGCCGGCCAGAACCTGAATCGCCTACTCCGCGCCGGGGCGATTCCGGGGCCGGACCCACGAACGATGATCAGGCGGGTTCGGGCGACAACGACGATGACGGAGACTGGTCGCCTGCACCACCGACCGTATCCCCCCGTCGTACGCCCAAGCGGCGCGCGGACGGCTCGCTCGAGAAATTCGGGTGGAAGAAAGCACGCGGTTATGCCGAGCCGGGAACGTACGAGCACCTACCGCACGTCAACGACTGCCTTGGCGGCCAGCTCAAGCGTGCGTCCCGTGGCACCCTACTCGCTGACAGCAGTGATATTCGTGGGCATCAATCCCGGCAAGATGAGTTCAAGGACAGGCCACCACTTTGCGCACCCGACCAACAAGTTTTGGGTAGGTCGAGGTTGTCTCCGTGGCTGATGGCAGAGAGCACTTCACATGGGCGGTCTGACGACTCGGCAGCTGACGCCCGCCGAGGACGTTACCCTCCCCGCGGCGTACGGATACGGCATGACAAACCTTGTCGACCGTCCGACGGCGGAACAGGCCGAGCTGTCAATCGCGGAGATGAAGGAGGGGGTGCCTGCGCTGGTACGCAAGCTGGCGGGCCAGCGCGCGCGCGTCGCGTGCTTCGTGGGTAAGAAGATATGGGATATCTTTGAGGGGGTTGCGGGACGCGCGGCGCGCGATCGCGAGAGAGAGGAGACGCGGCGGCTATCGGCTGCGGCGCGCGCTGAAGTCAAGGCCCACAAAGCACGCGAGCGCGAGCGCGCGCGTGTCCGACGCGACGTCGCGCGTCAGCCGCCCCCGTCTGTCCCTGGTGTTGTCGCTTTCACACTCCACCAGGGCGAGGTGGTCAAGCTTGAGCCGGGCGAGGGCGTGGACGGCGAGGCGCCGAGGCCCGACAACGGCGCTCAAACTCCCGTTAAGTCTGAGCCGACGACACCGTCAAAGCGCGAGGCAATAGTCAAGACAGAGCAGGGGGCGCCCTCATCCCCGCAGCTCCCGTCGCCGTCGCCGCCGCTCGTATCGCTGGACGCCGAAGCACCAGCGCCGTCGCCCAGCCGCTCGCCGTTCTTCCGCGCCGTGCCACACTCGTCCTTCGCGTTCGATGCGCCGCAGCGATTACGCCTTGTGCTGCCCACAGTTGCAGGCGACGACGGCACCGAGGAGGACAATGCGGGCCCGCGATACACATACTTCTGGGTCGTCCCGAACACGTCTGGTCTCGAGCGCACGCCCCTGCCCCGCCAGGGAGTGCTATTTGGGCGCCTGCGCGAGTTCCTCGAGAGCCTCGAGGCGGGCGAGCAGCCCACGGGCGAGTTTGTCGACGTCACTGTTGACGAGGTGTAACGTTGTACTCTGATCTATGTAGCGTCTAGTGCCAGTGTGGGCATGTATGCTGTGCAGCCTTAGTCCATTCGCACCAGGGCGTGTGCAACTTCGCACTACCACTGCTGTTCTCAGAGACAGATCGAGAGAGACTAGTTGAGGGAATGCCAAACAAAGAGCAACCCCAGTTCCTAGTCGGCCTCGTCCTAACATTGTTGACGGCGTTGGAGCTAGTAGATCGCCAAGGCAGTGTAGAAAACGACGCTGGCTTGCGCATGCTGTTACTTCCCAGCAACCACGACCGAGGAATGTTGACCTGCACCACTTAGCAACGGGCACGGCGCCGAGACAAGCATGTGCTCAGAGTGTCATTGACGTAACGGGAATTATCAGTGAGATATCAGCAAAAGATCAGCGTGGCGTCGGCGTCATTGACGTCTCTGAGGCCGAAAATTCCGGGTTGCCTCGCGGACAAACAGATCAAGTATACCTCGTGGAGCGTTGTAGCGTCCGATAGCGAGACTATGACGGCACGAGATACAGTATGACTTTAGAGTCTCGGCGGTCCACTCCCCGGCGACGCTGTAGCACGTTCCGAGCCTTGCGGCGGCGCTTTTCAAGCCTGCGCCCAAATGGCCCTTGGAGACTGTCCTGTCTGGGATCGTAGTGTGGAGTGAGCTTACTTTCCATTCCGTAAGGCCTGCTTTGTCTTGTGTTGGGAAACTCTGCCGCTGGCTACACAAGGTAAGCCCCAGCCCGGCTTTCGGCCGGGGGTTAGTTTGCCAGAGATGGTTCGGCGGAAATCGCGAAGGCAACGAGGCACGCGTACCGACGTAAGCAAACTACAACATCATCGCCGTTGGTGCCTCGTACGGGTGTTGGATTGTTTATGATGCAGGGGGTAGGGGGAGTGTAATTGTTTGGTAAGGCAGAGTTACAACCGTGTTCGTTCCGGCCGGCAACACTGAGGTTGCTTTGAAAAGAAACGTCTCGACGCACGCGACGCACACGAAAGAGCACGCGTCTACGGGGCAGATGTATCATTGCCTAGCTACCCGGGAGGGCGAGTGTTGCATCGCAAAGGCTAACGCTGAGGGGACAGGTGTAGTTCCGATTCCAGAATGTGCCAACGCACCCCACCTGCTGCGCGTTGAGGTCTGTCCAATGGACCAAATACACCCAGGGGCTGTTTGTACTCGCAAAGCTTGTCACTCTGATCCCCGGATGCCACCCCAGAAATCTCCACCTGCAGTGCCCAGTGCCTCTCGTTCCGATGTGCCTCGTCACAAAACTCTCTCCCTCTCCCTTATCCTCCGTACCAACCCCTGTTTCTCCTCCGTCGCTTTGGCCCAGTGCCAGCCTGACCTGAGGCCTGAGGCTTTACCTCGTCCTCCTGAACGCCTGAACTCTCCTGAACTGACGATCGTCCGCTGCTGCGCCTCGCCCGACTACTGATATACAGCGTCACTCCCACCTCGCCTGCGGACAATTGACGTCGTCTCTTGTGTGGTGGTCCATGCGTGCAACTGTGTGCAGAAGTTGATATAAGAGACCGAGCTTGGGTCTGTTTGCTTCGCACACCCCAAGCAACTCGCTCACCTCAAGACCTCAAGACACTACTTCAAGACTTCAAGACTTGACCGTTGTACACATCTGTAACCACCTATTACTATAACGCTACTGTTACGACCCCACATCATAATGTTCGCTTCTTTCTCGCTTCTCGTCCTCGCTGCGCTCGCCCGCGCCCAGTCCGAGGAGGGCTACGGCCCTAACGGCGTCGCCCTTCACCCGAACGGCAATGACGCCTACTGCCTCGAGGTGAACGCGCGGTCGTACGGCCCGGGCATGCCAGTTGTCTCGTGAGTACACCTTTGATAAAAAATGTGACACTGCTGACGTAAAGATGGGACTGCGACGACGGTGGTTCGCGCAAGTGGATTCTCAACCGCGGCTCGACGCAGGTCAAGATCAACCGCCACGATGACCTGTGCCTCGACGCCGGGTCGGGCACGAACGGCGGCCACGTCACGGTCGAGACGTGTAACGGCGGCGACAGCCAGAAATGGTACTACACCGACGACAACCGCATCGCGCTCGAGGGTAAAGGCCAGTGCCTCGACCTCACCAACGCCGACCCCCTCGCGCCATACATTCAGACGTGGCAGTGCAGCGACGGTAACACCAACCAGATTTGGGTCGAGCAGGCTGCGTCTGAGGCCGAAGTACCCGCGAGCACCACCTCCGCCGCTGGTACCGTTGAGCCGGAGGCGACACCTGCCAGCGGCCCCGCCAGTGGCCCCGTCCGCCGCTCCCGCGTTCACCTCCAGTAAACCGGCGCTCGCCCCAACGTTCTCAGAAGCACACAAGAAACGACGACTCAGAAGAAGAAGTCATGATATACGCAAAAGCCAAAGTTAATTCGCGGCTAGCTACTATAGTCACTCTCTAATCCCACACGCACGCACGCATCTTAATAAAACGTAGTACAGCTTGTACTCAACCCCTCATACACACACGCGCCACTAGGCGTCCCCTGCATAGAGCATAGAAAAGGCATGAACACTGTTTGTATCGCGCAGCAACACCTCGGGCAGGGCAAGGTCGAGAAACGCCGTGACACCTTCCGATCGGGGGTTTGTCCTGATGCGAAGACCTGAGAATACACACTTGCAAGTCTTGGCAACTTCCAAACGTCCAACCCCTAAATCACGACCTTGTCTGCAACACGATATCCCGTGGTCCGGTTGACATGCTCACATCCCCTTAGTCTCAGTAGTGTGCGCAGTTGGGGCACACAGCCCTGACAGATACTCTAAGCACTGCATACTAATACGATCGCGAACGGAAACGGAAACGAACAAAGAACGTTAGCAGAACACACTGACCCCGGAAGTTTGGCGCTTTGTGCACGCCGTTAGCCAGTTAGTCCAGCGCAATGCGCGCTCTGCTCGCGACCGAGCTCATGCACGCACGACGTTGGCCTGGCATATCATGGGGTGTCTATGTCACGGGGTATCCCAGCGGATGTTGTTTATAATGAACGCCCCCCGTTCTATAGACAATGATGGGGTGTGTCAATGAATGTTCTGCAGTCTAGGAAAGGTCAGATGCAACGAGCGAGAGGCCAGGCCACACGACGCGCCGACCAGTGAATGGACAGGAAAGGGAGGATGTGGAGGGAACACAATGGAGGAAAGGGGAGACGAGCTACACGCTTACCAGCGCGAGCCGTAGCCGCGGTCGCCGCCGCCGCCGCCGCCACCGTAAGAGTTGGCGCCGGTGCGGAAACCGCCACGGCCACGGCCACCGCCAAAGCCTCTACCACCACGGCCGCGGCCACCGCCGCCGCCGCCGCCGTAGCGGCCCATCTCCTCAAGCTCTGGTGGGACTTCAGATTTGGACTCGCGGAGAATGCCAATAAGCTCGCGGGCCTGCTTCGAGTTGTCGGTGGTGAAGTAGGTGAACGAAGTACCCTTGCGACCAGCACGACCGGTACGGCCAATGCGGTGAATGTAGTCCTCGCAGTTGTTAGGGAAGTCGTAGTTGATGACGTAGCTGGGGTCAGCGCTGCTCGCGCAAGAAACAACTCACCTGATGTCCTTGACATCTGTTAGGGGAATGAGTCACGGGGTAGTGAGCAAATTCAAAACGTATAGACAAAGAAACGGCGCACGGTCAACACAAAATCACTCGCGGCAAGTATCTTGCACGCGACGGGTCTGAGAAGCAAGGCGGAATCTCCAGGATGGGGACGCCGCGGACACGGTTACGTTGGAGGGCCTGGAAGAGGCCAAACAAACGGTGAGTGTGTCTGCTGCGTCGCTAGCGCACTACCCAAGAGGGGCAGTGGGACGTCCAAAGACGTGATCTGGTTGCTGTACTCAGAAAGAAACAGAAACAAAACGGCGGGTCTTTTGCGTCATGTTGGAAGAACAGACAAGGGACCCGCGCTGTCCAGATCACGGACGCGCCTGCGCGCAAAGCCGGTTAGGAGATTGCTGCTTGTTTTCAAGAACCGACGCCTGTAACAAGATGAGTAAAGAGAACTATACGTACCGAGACCACGCGACGCGACGTCCGTGGCAAGCATAATGGGGCTGCGGCCCGACTTGAATTCGGCAAGGACCCAGTCACGCTCCGCCTGCTGCTTGTCGCCGTGGATGGCAAGGGCGGGCCAGCCGTCCTGACGCATAAACTTTGTGAGGTCGTCGGCGACACGCTTGGTGCCAACAAAGATCAGCACCTTGGCGTTCTCGCGCGAGATCTGGTCGAGGTGCTTGAGGAGCATCTGGCGCTTGTCAAAGTCGGAGCAGACAGTGACGTGCTGGGCAACGTTGTGGTTGGCAGTCAGGTCCATCGAACCAATGTTGACCTGGATGTAGTCGGCAAGGAAGTCGGTCGCGAGACGCTGAACCTCCTTGGGCCAGGTAGCCGAGAACAGAAGGGTCTGACGGTCGGGGCGGATCTGCGAGACAATCTTGCGGATCTGGGGCTCGAAACCCATGTCGAGCATGCGGTCGGCCTCGTCCATGACAAGGTAGGTGACGCGGCGCAGGTTGGTCTTGCCCGACTCGAGCATGTCGATCAGACGACCAGGGGTCGCGACGACAATCTCACAGCCGCGCTGCAGGTCACGGATCTGGGCACCCTTAGGGGCACCGCCGTAAACGGCAGTGTTGCGGATGCGGGAAGACTTGCCAAACTTGGTGCACTCGGCCTGAATCTGGACCGCAAGCTCACGGGTGGGGGCAAGGATAAGAACAATGGGGCCGTCGCCGGGCGACAGGAGGGGCTGGGCGTTGATGTGGACCATGGCTGGGAGGGCAAACGAAATAGTCTTACCCGAACCAGTCTCGGCAATGGCGACAACGTCGCGACCAGACAGGGCCATGGGCCAGGCCTGGCACTGAATTGGTGTGGGGGCGGCAAAGCCCATGGCACGAATCTCGCTCATGACATACTCGGGAAAGCCGGCCTCCTCAAAGCTGGTGATGGGGCGGGGCACGTTGGTGCCCTGAATGCGCATGTCCATCTTCTTGCGGAACTCGGTAATCTCAGCGTCGGAGCGGGCCGTCACGGCCTTGTCCTCGAGGTAGAAGTTTTTCTCAAACTTGGCAAGCTCGGTCGAGTTCCAGTCGATGTTGCGCAGACCAGCGCCGAGGTTGGACATACGGTCACCGCCGCCGCCTGTGGGGGTGTCAGCACGTTCTGCACGCGACGACGTTAATCGTCGATACGGGCCTGAAGAAAAGCCGCCGCCATATTGGCCGCCACCATATCCTCTTCCTCGAGAGTAATCACCGTAGCCACCACCACCGCCGTAACCACCGCCGTAGCCGCCGCCGCCGCCGCCGTAGCCACCGCCGTAGCCACCGCCACCGCCGCCGTAGCCGCCGCCGCCGTAACCACCGTAAGACTGAGATGTGAGCAAATTATCGTTGGTGGCGAATATTTTCGCCGAAGAAGGGACATACCATGTTGTTTTGGTTGGTAATTTTGAACGTGAAAGAAGGAGAGTGGGTCGTGTTCGACCTTGAATGAATCGTTACTTGATACGTCTAAAGACGAAGGAGAGAGAGAGTGAGAGAGTGAGAGAGATGGGGAGAATGTGGGTGTGAAGGGATGTTAGAAGAATGGATGGATGATGAGGATGATGAAGAATGGAGACGCCTTTGTGGAGCGAAATGCTTCCCTGGCAGCAAGGAAGGGCACAAAGGGGCACAGTGTGCCTTCCCTGCACTCACCGGGGGGCGACGGCAGGGGGGGGGGCGCACGCACAGACCAATTTTTGCTTCCGTCCCATTCTCGGCCCGCACGTGAAAAACCTTCACCTGCGGAACCAAATAAAAGCTGTCGGAGAAGCGGCGTTATAACAAGTGGCGTGTCTGAAGTGGCGTTTCGCAGCTTTGGACAACCAACTTTGTCTCGTCGACTTTTGTGATTGCTGTCTGTACACACACTCTCTCTTTCTATAAACGCGTAAGAGGCCGCAACTCCTATCCAGCATGGTACGTGACCCTCTCAACCTCCCCCTTCCGGATGAAACTTTCGATTATTTGCACGTCAGTACGACGGCCGTGTGATTCTCCTGGCTCCTTGCTGGGCCAGGGCAGCGCGGCTGGCAAGAGTTCACCTCGCATTTCTGATACCCTCGACCTGTCAGCTTGGAGCGAGCGCTGACCTGCAGGTGTATGAACAATGTGTGCAGCGCGCGAACCGGAACTACTGACTTGTCGCTTCTCATGAGCCTCCTCCTCTTTTCATTCCCCATACCCTCGCCTGCCTGTGGCTCTTCGAGCCGAGGCACGCACACACGCTTTCAGTCCCCCGTCGCAGCGGCAAGACCTTTTGTTGAGCCATGCTGTAGGTGGGGTTTCCGGCACAAGATGCCGGCAAGCGGAGATGAAACCACGACCTGACTGGGCATGTCCTTGCTTTATACGCCTCCACTGAGTGGGGACTAATCAGTCTCGCCGATATTTGTTGTACCTACCACCATGTACTGGGATGTAAACTGCTTTTGCTGTCACTGTTCAAGTCGCTCGCTGGTGATGACTGTGTGGTGGCCACACGCCCGTCTCTTGCGTCATACGGAATCTTTCCGAAGCCGGTGGAGGTCTTCCAGGCGGCGAACAATTCTCGCCATCTGGACGTGGTATGTCTCTCCAACGCCATGTTTGTCAAGGATATCGTGGAGCACGACACAGAGAAGCCTCGTGCGCCGGGTGAGGGTACTGCACCCCCGCGGTCGCCTGTACCGCAGGCACGCGGCTTCCCCGTCGCAGCGCACAGGAGTAAAGGCGGGAGCGCGTTTGCGCGCAAGCGGGAGGACGAGCGAAAGCGCGCGGCGGGCGGTCTGGCAACAGGCGAGGGACGTGTCGTCGAGCAAGTACCTGTCGTGGGGCCTTCCTCTGCCACCCCAACGGCGCCATCAAAACCGGAAGCGGTCAATGACGATTTGCCGTCCGGCTTGTCCGAAGCTGAGACGGTCCGAAGGCAGGTCGACGCCGAGAACGCCGCGCGTGTGCAGGGTATGAGTCCCGCCGAGCGCGAGCAGGAGGCGTCCGAGCTGCGGGAACGGTTTGGGCCTGGCGTCATGGACCTCATGCGTAAGCGCCGTGAGGCCCGCGAGGCAGCGCCGACGGCGCCAGCTCCACGATCCGCGCCCTCACAGCCGCTCGACCCAGTCGAGCAAGACGCTACGGGCACCACGAACGCCGCTGCGATCCTCGCCGGTGTCGACGCTGAGAACCGACGTAAAGTCGAGAACATGAGCGCTGCCGAGCGTCAGACGGAAATGCGCGAGCTGGAAGAACGCTTCGGCACGTCGTTGTTGGAGCGCTTGCGGAAGCGCGCCGAGCAGTCGGGCGCGGGCAAGGCAATGGACGTTAAGCCCGAGCCCAAATCCGAAGCGAAGAGCGTGCACTGGGATGATAACGTCGCAGAGACAAAGCCACACAGTGAGCTTCTTTTTTTGCAGCGGTGCTGACGGCAGGCAAGCCAGTGCATCCGCGGCCGACGGACGACGACCGCGCCGCCAAGTCATCCAAACCCACCCCAAAAGTCCCTTCCGTCCCCGCGCCGACGCCAGAACAGCTCAAAGCGTACTTCCCGCATGTGGCGGTAGAGAACGACAAGCTCGAATGGATGACCGGCGGTGCGCAGGCGCCCGGCGCAGACGACGATCCCGATGCGCCCCGTTTCGACCTCAACGGCGCTCCGCTTAGTGCTGCTGCTGCTGCTGCCCTTCCAACCCATCTCGGGCTGCATCACCATGGGGCATCGCCCGACCTCGCGGGTTACACACTGGCTGAGATTATTCATCTGTGCTACTCGACCGTCGCTAGCCAGCGGGTCGCGATGATGGGCGTGCTCGGGCGCGTCGTGCAGAGGTATCGGCGGGTTGCCGCGGCGTCTAAAACGCCGAAGGCTACGATGACGGGACCAGTGGAGAAGGAGTCCAAACCAGCAGCGACGCCGAAAGCAGAGGAGTCGGCTACACCTGCTGAAGCAGAGCCAGTTACAGCACCCTCAACTGCGTCGAACAAGGCCAGCACCACTACGCCCGAGACCGAACCCTGGGTCGCGGCGTGCAAGGACATCGACGTCGAGGCGAAGGCGGTATCGATTGGCGCATCGGTGCTCGCCTCGCCGACAAGGGCAGTGTCGGTCGTGGCAGCAGCTGTGGAACTCCTATTCGTCGCGCTGGGCGGGCCGTGGCCACAGCTGGATCGGGACGAAACCGGGGAAGACCTGCGGTTCATGCCCGAACCGATGGTGGACGGGGAACCTGCTGGCGTTGCCGCACTGCCGTGGGACGAGCTGGCGCCGCGCCTCGCCGAGCTGCTCTCTACGGACCTGCCACCCGCGACGCGGTCGCAACTCCTGCGTATCCTGCGTCGCACGGCAGTGGCGTCGCCGCAGCTCGCAGAGGCAGTGACGCCGATTGTGCCGCACTCAACCAAGGCACTGGTACTACGACCTGCGTGGCCACCTTCTTCCCCCGACACCGGCCCCGACACCGACGCACTCGCGTTGCTCGCCGAGACGATCGAGTCCGCACGCGAGGCCGCAGAGGCACTCGTACCCACCGCCCACGGCCTGTTGAAGTTCCTCGCGACGGGTGTGCCCGACGACGCGGCAGGTCGTTTGCTAGTCACGCGTGTCTTGGAGATTCTCTATTCCCTAGGTCGGTACGGCTTCAGTGCCGGCGTCGCTACGTCTGCACGCGAAGTGTGGTCGCGTCTCGGTACCTGGGTCACGGCGCAGTGCGAGGGTACCGTCACTCCCGACACCAGCGCCGCTGCGGTTGTCGTGGCGTACTTTGATTTACTGCGAGTATGGACCGTGTGCGCCATCGACCCGCACCGCACTACGCCAGAACACGACTTGACGTGGTCGCAGGCGAGCGGGCTGGGATGGAACGATGAGGCGATCAGCGCTGCTCGGGCTCTGCTTCCGCATAAGGGCCGAGCGCGCGAACTGGCCGCCGCGCTGCAGCTTCTCGCCGACTATATCCTCGGCGCGGGGATTAACGGCGTGCGCGGCGGAGAGGAGGAGAAGGCTACGCTTCTCGCCACCCTGCGCGACATGGACGTGGCGCAGGTCCTGCCAGCAGCAGCGGAAGCCAGGGACGACAAGGGCTACGCTGCCGCCGCTGCGTCCGTGCTACGCCTGCACGGCTTGCTGGGTAACAAGCTGCTTTCCCGCGATGTGATCGCGGCGTTCGTCACTGGTCCAGAACCGGCAGCGTTCTCCATGAGCGACCTGTATCTCGAGCACGTATCGCTACTTGCTGCGCGCGCAGACGGGGTCCTTGATCTCGCGCAGTGGGCAGACCACACGTTCCGCCTCGCGCGGCTGTATATGCCCGGCGACGAGCCGCTGGCGCTAGCGCTGGTAGACGACCTCCTCCGGGCCGACTGGGCGGCGCTCGCTTCGGCCAAGTGGGATGCGCGGGCGGTCAAACTCGTCGCGGGCGTTGTCCGCGCCGCCACTACAATAGGGCACAAGGACGGACTCCAGATTCTGCGGCCACTATTGCACGCGACTATCCTACCCGCCCTAAGCGGCGTTCTTGGCCCGACGCGCCCAGCACACCTATACCTGAAAGCGACAGGCACGTTGCGCGGCGCGCCTCGTGACGGTCCGACGACACAAGGTCTGCCCCTCCCCCCCGACTGGACGTTCAGCCCCATCAACGAGCTGCTGGCCAGCGGATCGAGCGAGGCGCTCGCGCTCGCCCCGCCAGATTGGGACGCAGCCGAGCCGCAGATCGCGCGCGCGTCACTCGCGCTCACCCGCCTGGGTCACTTGACCACTGGCGTCGCCGACGAGTCATATACCCTGCTCGGGTGCATGAAGGTGTTCATGCTCGAGCACGGACAGCAGGATACGCCGAATGCCGTGTCGGACGTGTTCCGGGACGAGGGGGTACACTCGTCCCTTGTGGCGTTATTGGACGGGATGAGTGGGTCAGCCGGGACGCGTGAGGCGGCGACACAGACGCTCGAGGCGCGCATGGCATCGCACTCGCTTCAGGCTCCCGGTGCCCACCCACCGCCACTCGAAATCGTGTCTCGCCGCTTTCTGCGCGACACGCCCTTTTTCCAGTTTTACCAGGACCTCGTGGCGCTCTTTGAAGCCGTGTCGTTCGCGGACACGGCGTTTGCCCGCGTCCTCGTGCCCCCGCTCGCAATGGCGTATCCGGTAGACTACCGGCGCGTGCTGTGGGCGGAGAGCAACGCGCTGCGCTCTATGCGGATTGCTGAGAACGACGTGCCGCTCGATTACGGCACACTGGGCGTCTTCTTCCATCCCCACGAGGACGACCGCGGCGTGCTCTCCGCGTACGCGCGCGCACTCGTTACGCGGATCGTCTCGGACGAAACTAGCCCCTTCCTCGCCCGCGTAGCCGTGCACCACCTCGCGGCCCTGTTCTGGCTCGGCACAGACACGGAGCGTACGTCTACCCGGCTCCAGCTCCTCGTCGTCGTTCTCTCGCAGGCCCGCGACGACGTCCTCACCCGTCTCCTTTCGCACGACTGCGCCAGTCCCACAGGCGACGGGACAGTTTCCGCCGATACTCTCCAGACGCGCGTCGACACTGTCGCGAGCCTCGGTGGGCCACGTGCCGTCGCGCGCCTCACGGCTGCAGGCTACAAACCGGCCGCACCAGACCCGTCCGCCACCACAACATAGCCCACAGAAAAGTAGAAAAGTAGACATGGATGCATGGCACTGTACATATGACTGGCTGCTCCATTGCACGCTGCGCCGCAGCACCGCGGCCGCAGGGGGCCCAGTTGCGGCGTGTCTGGCGTGACTGCCTCTGGCCAAAGCCAGCTGAACGAAGGCGCACCGCGCTCCTTCGTAAAAGGGTAGATGGTAGATCCCAGCAATGAGTGGTCGCATACTACGACGGGCGGTTGACGACGCGGACACGGATACCACGCCGTCCCATGGCGTTTTCGACATTGACGAGGTCCTCACTCTCCTGGCGTTTCTCGTTCTGCAGCACGAGGCGCTTGAGCTGTTCCTGCTCGGCGCGGCTCGCGGCCTGGTGCGTGCGCACGTTACTCGCAATCGTCGAGTCGAGCGGAATGTCCACAGAGCGGACCTGATGTCAGCTACGATTCCAGCTGTGAAGCTCACCTGCGCCTTGTTGCCCTTCTTCGACAGCAGCATGAACTGCATCTTGTCCGCGTCGGCCTCGGCGCCGTTCGGCGCCTTCTTGCGGAACACGGGCACGGCCTGGTCAAAGATCGGCTGCGCCGTCTTGCGCTCCACCGTCGTGTCCGCCAGCATGCGCGCAAAGTCCCGGTCAAACTCGTCCTGCGCCTGCTGGTCGAACTCGTCCTGCTCGCGTTTCTGCTCTAACACGACCACGCCGTCTTCGTCGTCGTCCTCATCGTCGTCGTCGTCCTCCTTGTCGTCCTCGTCTTCGCCCGTCGCGGCCGCAGCGTCCTCCTCGGCCTCGTCATCCGAGAGATCGTCAATACGCTCCGCAGGCGTCGCCTCGGCCTCCTCTTCCTCCTCCTCATCGTCGTTCGCTGGTGTCAGCTCTGGCAGGCAAACCTTAGCTTACCTGCTGCGTTGGCCGCGAGGATCTGGTCGACGGCGGCAGCGGCCTCTGGGAACGTCCGCAAGCGCTCCACGACGGGGCCGTCTTTGACGCCCTTGGGACGGCCTTTGGGACGCAGATTTTCAAGCAGATCGTCCAGCATAAAATCGACATCCATGGGGATGTCGGTCTTGCACAGCGCGTAGAGCTGATTGTGTCAGTCAAGAGCTCTCTTAGGAGACACACCTGAAGGACAACGAGGTACTGATCGAGCTTGCGCCGCAACGAGCTCTTGGAGAAGCAGCTCCCGCACGTGTCGAGAATGACACAGGCTAGGCGAACACGGAAAAAGTCAGAGACGCTGTCGATAGCGCTGTCGCGACCGGGGACGGGGAGACCCTCGGCTGTTGTCAGCTTATTGACCACGTGCCGTGAGCTCACGATGCCCGAAGGACAGCAATGACCACAGCACCTCAAAGATGACAGCAGCATTGACGACGCGGTACATGTACAGCTCGGCGAGGAACTTGGCACTGGCGATGCGCCGCTGGTTAAACTTGAAGATGTTTTCCTGGGAAGTTAGGAGACGCACAGCTTTTAACTCACCTCCATGCCGATACGGATGTCCTCCATGACCTGGTCGACGACGGCGACAGAAAAGTCGACGTGGTAGCGCTGCAGGTCGAAAACGAGGCCGGCGAGCATGCCGACGTTCTCAAACTTGACCTCCCATACCTCGGTGAACGTCCTAAGGAGGAAGTCGAAAATCTCGGGGTCCTCCCAGTGCATCATGCGCAGAAGCTTAAGGACCTTGTCCTGCGTCTTCTTCTTCAGCACGTCGTAGAGAAGGTGCTGAATGAACGCGTGCATTGGCGGGATCTCAACGACCTCGCGCGCAACACGCTCAGGCGGGTTGCACTGTCGTCAGCGCGGATTAGCACTTACACGCACCTGGTAAAAAGCGTTTTCGAGCATGATGTTCAAACGCGGGTCCAGGTGGTACGCGCTTTGTTTGCGACGCATCAATTCGACCTGAAGAGTTAGGGAGTATGCAACGAACAACTGACCATGCTCTTGGCTGTCTCTGCGGTCCCTTCAAACCGGAGGAGGAACCGGCCACACGTCTCGAGGAGGTTGGCAATGTTCTCGACGTTGAACTTGAAGTCGTCGAGGAAGACCTTGAACACGTGCAGGATAGTGTACGGGCGCGCGACCTTGAACTTGGCCAGCTCGCCATAGAACCGGGCATTCTGATGTCAGCTCGAATGAGTCAAGGAGCCCACCTTGAGGCGAACGCCATCGAGCTCGCGGACTGCACGCTTGCGCTGAAGATACCTCATCTCCTCGTCGAGCTGAAGTCAGTTCTATCCCGCGAAGGTCAACTAACGATTTCGAGGACTCCCTTGCCGACGTCGGGCATATACGGGTCGAGAATGGCGATGAAGCGCGCGTAGTGGGGAAGCAGGTCCGTTCGGTTCTTCGGGACGGCGCCGAGAAACTGAGTGGGTCAGCGACAACAAATGCGCAGCACCCACCTTGACCATGCGCCGACGTGCGGCCTTGGAGTTGAGGAAAGCGAACTCGACAGCGAGCTTGTCGACCATTTCGCGGTTGACGGCCTCTGGAAGCGCCGCAAAGAGCGCGGTCAGGCGCGCAGCCGGACCAGATTGCAGGCCGTCTTCCTCCAACGCGGCTGCGTCGACTTGGGGCGCTTCGTCCTCGTCGGCTGGGGCAGACGAGTCAGAAACCGCCGTCTCGTTGCGGTCCATAGCGACGCTTTCCTCCGCGGGCGCCTCGACATCCATCTGTTCCAGCTGGCGACGGATCTCCTCCATATCGCGTTTCTGCGCATCGGCGTCGGCCTCCATCTCGCCTGCCGCCGTATCGTCGTTGGCAGGCTTCTCGGCGGTTTCCTCGGCAGCCTCCTTCTTCTTCGCCTTGACACCGAGAAGCGCAGGCGGCACGAAATCGAGCAGGTCCGGAAGCTCCTCGTAGAAAAGACGTTCCTCCTCGTCGTCCCAGATACCGCCGGGCACGGCGCCGTCATCCCGCACAGTGAACGACGAAGTGGTGTTGACGATCTGGAGGCCGGACTTGGCCAGCGACGCGGCCGTGGGAAGAACGGGCGGCGCGAGGTCGAGAAGGTCCGCGAGTCCCTGTACGCCGCTCGTAAGTCGCTCCACGGCGCGCGCCATGCGCTCGTAGGCGTGCTGTCGGTCCTCGAAAATCTCGCCAGACTTGATATACGCCTCGTGGTTACGCTTGTCCTGCTCGAGGAGTTTCTGCGTAGGTTAGCATTAATTTGAGTGGTGACCTACAGTCTGGCCCTTGACGAGCGTCTTGCTCGCAGTATCAAAGTACTTGACGAACAGCTCGCGCATCTGTCTCTGTACTTCGGGGGGCACGAGTTCTTCGACACCCTCCGGCAACGCCTCCTCGGCCTGCTCGCCGTCCTTGGGCGGCTGGGGCCCGAGGTAGGCGCGGTTGAAGTGCTTGAGGAAGGTGGCGATGAGAGGCATATTGTTGTATTGCGGGTCACCAGACATCTGCACACGTAAGCTTAAGCAGTGTCAGGCAGCTCACCAAGTTCTTGAGCACTTTGCCGACTTCGGCGGCGCCCTTGACCGCACCCTCGGGCCACGCCATGACCATGGCGAGCTCGGCGACGATGCGAAGCACAGGACGCTGACGCGAAATGCGCTCCTTCTCCTCCTTGTCGCGTTCCTTCTCAGTCGCATCCTTTGCGGGTGGCGGCGCCGCCGCAAGCAGTGCGAGGAGTGAAGGTAGTAGCTGGGGAAGAAACTCTGGTGCCAGCCGTTTATGCAGGTGAACAATAATCTGTGTGGGTTAGCCACTGGCACACAAGCACACCCACGTCGACGGCAACCTCGGGGTCGCCTCGGCCGCGGCTCGCACCCTCGACGACAGCAGCGACTATCTCTTCGAGGTACTTTGTGAGGACGAGGCCATCAATCTCCTTGATGATGGCGTCGGCGGGACCGACGAGTAACGCCGCCTTGAGGCGGTTCAGCAGGGTAGTGTGCTTTTTGAGCGACGAGTCGAGCTGGCCAGGTGGCCCTTGTTGTCAGCGCCGCTTTCCGCAACACCCACGGTACGCCTCGTCGATCCAGTACGTTTCTACAGTGTCGAGGAGCGCCCGCCTGCGAGGATACTTTGCGACATAGTCGGCCGTGGACATTGTCGCCGTGGCGGGGTCGCTGCGAGCGCGACAGCTGCGAAGAGTGTTCTGGACTGTGTAGAGATGAGGAGGAGAGAGAGAGAGTGACGGCAACAACAGCGGCGACGACCAAAGCCGGGAAGCACGCTGCAAGATCAATGTCGTCGTTGGTGGAGGAAGGGGTGCGAGGGGAGGGTCACGAGCCGATGGACCGTGCCTGGATTCGGATACGGGGACCTTGCGTTGCGGCTTGTCACAGTCTGTGCTCTTGCAGCGTGTCCTCTCCATCCCCAGTTGACATCTTTTGGTTTGGCCAACAACTCTTTCATTCTCGCGGCTGCAACCCGCACTCTACCCTCGCTCTCGGCATCGCGCTTACCCCCGCGTGCACTGCGTAGGGTCAGCACCAGTGCCCCAGCTTTACCGCTTGCCCGCCCGCTTCGCCTCGAGCAACGCGCTGGCGGAGAAGCCCACTCCGCCCCGAGTCGCCTGCTCGCACTAGCCGGTCCACATCTTGACGGGGCCGCCGGCCGACAGAGGACGACCTCGGCCTCGCGGGCCCGGCATCACATCGCATTGCCCTCATCCGCCCCGCAGCCGCCATGGGTCTCCCCAGCATCCTCCAGCATGACGCCAGCCGTGAGTCCCTCTCTCGTCCGGTGACGCCAACTGACCCCAGACCCTCTGTACGGGGTGGCCTTCTCGAACAGCGCGCAACACCCACACCGGATCGCGCTGACGAGCTGCATCACCGGCCCAACGAACAAGGTGACTGTCGTCGAACCGAGTGCGTCGTACGCGTCTCAGGCAGCCTATGCGCCCTCATCAGATTTCCAGCAACTTGCAACGGCCTCCCTCCCATACCCGGCCACCAAGGTCGGATGGGAGCCAGTCGAGAGCCTGTCGCGCGCCGACCCAAGCGGCCGCGGCGAGCTGCTCGCGACAACTGGCGACGTACTGCGTATCTGGGAACTGCAATGGGACAGTAACAGCGCGGGGATGGACTCGGGCCGTATTGGATACACCAGGAATGGATACAACGATGGCGCCGAAGGCTGGAAGCTGCACCAGAGAAGTTTCCTTTCTAATGTGAGTTATGAAACTGGGCAGTCTAGCTGACAAACAGAGCAAGCAGAACCCATCCAACCTGCCACCAATCACGAGCTTTAGCTGGAACCCGACGTCGCCGCAAAACATCGTGACGTGCTCGACGGACACGACCGCGACGCTGTGGGACATTAACACGTCTCAGGCGCTTACGCAACTCATCGCGCACGACCGCGCAGTGTACGATCTCTCGTGGCTGCCACAAAGCAGCGACATTTTCGTATCCGTCGGGGCGGACGGCTCATTGCGAGCCTTCGACCTGCGACAGCTAGAACACTCGACGATTCTGTACGAGACGCCAAACGCGCAGCCCCTAGCCCGCATCGCCTTCAGCAACCGCGAGCAGTGAGTTTTGCAGTTCTCGCATTGGCTAACTCTATAGACACATGCTGGCGTGCTTTAGCATGAAGGACTCGCGCACGCTCATCCTCGACATGCGGTCACCCGGCCAGCCGGTCGCCGAGCTGATGGGCCACAAGGCGCCGCTGAGCGCGATCGCGTGGGGTAACGGCGGGAGTGGAAACGGGAGTACCGGCGGCGGCTGGATCGCCTCGTGTGGTGAGTGATGAGTCGTTATGATGGAAACTGACGCGCAGGCGACGATGCCCAACTCCTCATCTACGACCTTACATCGCCGATCCCGACGGAACCCGACACGGCACGGAGGAGTAATGGGCCATACAGCCTCAGCCCGCCCGCGACGCCCAACGCGGGCACAGCGCGCACGCCGTCCCCAGGCTCGGCACGCGCGGCCGAGATTCAGCCCGTCAAGGCGTGGACGGCGCATGCCGAGCTCAACAACCTCGCCTTCTCCCGCGAGGGCGACTACGTCGCAACCGTCTCGGGGCAGCGCCTCAACCTGCTCCAGATGTAGGCTACGTATGGCGAGCGCTTGGTTGGTTGTATTGGATAAACACTGTCCGCGGGCGCGGACAGCAGCGATAGATAGACACTCTACGTCCGTGTCATGAGTGCATGCATACCAAAAACAAAGTACAGGGGTATCGAGAATGGAACCGGCGCAAGTGGGCAGCGGCGTGTGCGGGATGTGGGGTTTTGGAGGTGCTACAAGCGGGGCTACTCGGCGTCGACAAAGCGGACGCGCGTACCGTTGGCTGTCCGCACGAGCACGCCCATGTTCTCGTACTCTGTAAGTGTGTCGATGAACTGGTTCTCGGTAAAGCCCTTTGCGATGACGCGGGAACGGAGGTCGGGGACAGAGAGTTCCCGGAGCTCGTCGTCCTCCTCCGACTCGTAGTCGTCCTCGTCTGCTGCGCGGGCGGCGCGGCGGCGCGCGGCCGCACCACGACCAGAAGCCATCTCCTTGATGATGCGGAAGATCTTGGACGTGTCGGTCGTGTCCTCGCCGGTGCGCGCGTGGTGCTCGTACAGGCTCTCCTTGGACACGTCCATGAGACGGAGCGCCTCGTCGACGTCGTCCTGGCTCACGCGGTCGTCCATGCGCAGACGGGCCAGCGCCTGCGCCAGACGCAGCACACCCAGCAGCGTACGCGCCGACACGTACGTAAACGACTTGTCTTCGGCCTCGTCCTCTTTCTGCTGCTTGCGCATCTGGACGTACGACGACACAATGTAGTCGCTCATGGCGGGCGGCACGATGGGGCGGACCTTGCGGCACTCGGCAATGTAGTGGCGCATGAGCGTGGGCTCGACGGCCTCAAAGTCGAGCTCGGGCGCCTCGTTGTGCATGTGCACAAACGTCACGTGCTGCGCGAGCCGCTCGTCGTCCTCGCGGTTCGGAGTATCGAGGATCAGGAACAGCACGTCGAAACGAGACAACAGCGCCGCGGGCAGGTTGATGTTCTCGACGGGCGACACCTTGGGGTTGTACCGGCCATAAAGGGGATTCGCCGCCGCAAGGATGGAAGTACGCGCGTTCAGCGTCGTGGTGATGCCAGCTTTGGAGATCGAAATGGTCTGCTGCTCCATGACTTCGTGGATGGCTGTGCGGTCGGCCTCCTCCATCTTGTCAAACTCGTCAATGCAGCAGATACCGTTGTCGGCAAGGACAAGCGCACCACCCTCGAGGACCATCTCGTCGGTAACTGGGTCACGCATGACGGCAGCAGTCAGACCAACGCCGGACGAACCGCGGCCAGTGGTGTAGACACCACGTGGGGCGACCTTGGTGATGTACTTGAGCAGCTGCGACTTGGCCACACCGGGGTCACCCATGAGACAGACGTTGATGTCGCCACGAATCTTCATGCCGTCGCCGACAGTCTTGGTGACGCCTCCAACGAGCAGCAGCAAAAGTGCCTTTTTAACGTCCTCGTGGCCGAAAATCTCGGGCGCGATCGAGTTGGCAAGACGCGAGTACAGGTTCGAGTCCTGCTTGAGTTCGTCGATGGCCTCCTCAATCTCGGGTGTCATCTCCATGTTGTGGTACTGCTTCTTCAGCTGGTTGACATGCGTCGCCTCAAGGAATGTGTCCTGAAGAAGGCCAGCACGCATGGCGCGGAAGCCAGTGTAGGGTGTTGGCAAGAAGATGCCCGAGATGTTGACAACGTCGCCTGGGTTGACGGAGCGCGTGAGAGCGCCGTACAAGTGGATAGTCATGGAGCGGGGGATGTGTCCGACAGGAACCTGGTCGGCCATTTCCTGCATCTTGACTTCCTGGAACGGTTGAAACCGCGACGCACGCGTCTGCATGTGTAGCCGGCCGTTGGTCTGGTTGGTCTTGCATGTCTCCGAGGGGCAAGTGATGAGAGGAGTGAACGACTTTTGCGCAACCTCCTGGAAGATTTCGTTGCCGCAGTAGTCGCACGTGTACGCGTTGACGAGGAGGAGAGGCTTGACCTCGGACACGCGCGTGACAATGCCGCGCACAGTGATGAGGTGGCCGAGCTGCTCAGCCTTGACGGCGCGCACCGACAAGATGTCGCGGTTGCGTGGAGGGCGGAAAAAGACGTTATACCGGCGCAGCAGTTCTGGTGGGTACTGCACCTCCTCCAGGCCCTCTTCCTGCGCGTGGGCGTTCCACTCGTTACGCTGCTTCATGATCATGTCGAGCACGTCCATTGTGCGGTCCTCGCTCTCGACCTCGGGCTTCATCTTGTCGAGAACGTCAGCAAACAGCTGGATGTATCGGCGCGTGTTGCCGAGAATGTGGTTCAGCAATGTCCGGTCGTTGGAGAACTGGGGTCAGCCAAGCTCGAGACACGGCGCTCACCTCCTGCAGGTCCTTCAAGTCGACAATGACCTCGTTGGTCTCGCGCAGGGCCACCCTGCGCATAATGCGCATGTACTTGGCCTTGCCGTGGCGCTGGTGCTCGTCCACCTCCATGTCCTCCATGTCGTCAATCATGGCGTCCTCGTCATCACTCTCGTCCTCCGCCTCCTGGTCATTGTCCGCGGGGATGGGCACGTCATGCCTCTTCCGCGGCGCCACAAACTTTGTCAGAAAGTCGGTGATTTGCTCTGTTGGTTAGCAACTGCATCCACGCGGGACGACGCCCGTAGAGCCCTCCCGAGCCCAACAACTACGCACGAATCTCCTCTTCATAATTGATCTGCAGCGTGAGTGTTGAACAATCGCGCCGTCTTGACTCACGTTGATTGTCGCGACGGGGAGCACACCGACGGTTTGGCTCGCCATCGTGGGCAGGTTTCAGCGAAGAGAGCGGGCTGTGTATGAAGATGGTCGCCGAGGACACGCCCGTATGTCGCTGATCGTGTGGATGCGCGCTATGGATGGCGAGTAAGAGTAAGCAAGAGATGGCAACAAGGTGGACAGGCGAGTTGTGATGCTGCGAGAGCTCAAAAGGTAATTCACGTTGTCGCCATTGTATAGCGCGTCGCGCCCAAAACGCGTCCATCCTGGTCCCTGGAAATGGCGCTTAAACCTGCCCCCTACTTTACCACATGGCTAAATCACGCAAAAATGCCCCCGTGTGGCAGCTTTTTTTCGGTAAGGAAGGCGAGTTGAAGATTCCAGGAGGCAGGATATGTGGTGGCCGATGGCATCGACACCGACGTCGAGCTTCGGCATCATCACCATCCCCAGCACCATGGCCGAGCCAACAACGTTCCCCGCCCCCGCTACGGACCTCACCGTCCTCCTCCTTGGCGCGGGCGGCCGTGAGCACGCCCTTGCGTTCAAGCTCGTCCAGAGCCCCCACGTCAAGCGGATCCTCATCGCCCCAGGCAACGCCGGCACGGCGCTGCTTGGCGACAAGACGGAGAACGTCGCGGTCGCGTACGGCGGTAAAGCGGGCTACGACGCCATTGTCAAGTTTGCGCAGGACAACAAGGTCGACCTCGTCGTCCCCGGCCCCGAGCAGCCGCTCGTCGACGGCGCCGAGGAGCTTTTCCGCAAGGGTAGGTTGACGCCCAAAGTACAACGAGCTAATGGCTAGCCGGTATCTCTGTGTTTGGCCCGTCGCCTGCGGCGGCCATGCTCGAGGGCTCCAAAGCTCTGTCCAAGGCGTTTATGGCGCGCCACAACATTCCCACCGCCGCGTTCAAGACGTTCACCAAGGACCAGTACGACGACGCCGTGGCGTACATCAAGTCGCGGCCGTTCCCGTCTGGGCGTTGCGTGATCAAGGCGTCGGGTCTGGCGGGCGGAAAGGGTGTGCTTATGCCCAACGACGACCCCGAGGCCCTCGAGGCGCTCAAGTCGGTCATGGTCGACCGCGAGTTTGGTGACGCCGGCGACGAGGTCGTCATTGAGGAGTGCCTCGTTGGCCCCGAGATCTCGGTTCTCGCCTTCTCGGACGGCTACACCATTGTGCCAATGCCCGCTGCCCAGGACCACAAGCGTATTGGTGAGGGCGACACGGGCCTCAACACCGGTGGCATGGGTGCGTACGCCCCGGCCCCCGTCGCCACGCCAGAGGTCATGAAGGCCGTGGTTGAGGAGACGCTCGAGCCCACTATCCGCGGTATGCGCCAGGACGGCCACCCCTTCGTTGGCATGCTCTTCACCGGCTTCATGGTCACACCGGAGGGCCCCAAGGTGCTCGAGTACAACGTGCGCTTCGGCGACCCGGAGACACAGGCGCTCATGCTCCTCCTCGACGACGAGACCGACCTGGCCGAGGTCATGATGGCGTGTGTCGAGCGCCGCCTCGACTCGGTCAAGCTCGGCTACCGCGACGGCTTTGCCGTATCGGTCGTTTGCGCCTCGGAGGGATACCCCGGCAAGTACCCCAAGGGTGTTGCCATGACCATCAGCGACACGCCCAAGGGTGTCGAGGTGTTCCACGCCGGCACGGCGCTCAAGGACGGCCAGCTCGTCACTGACGGTGGCCGTGTGCTTGCCGTTGCTGCTGTTGCGCCGACGGTCCGCGCGGCCGTCGACCTAGCGTACGAGGGTGTCAAGGCCGTCGAGTTCCAGGGGAAGACGATCCGCCGCGACATTGCCCACCGCGCACTTGCCGCCGACCCGACCGCCACGGCCAAGACCGAGTCGTCTGTGCCAGCGCAGGGTCTGACGTACGCCGCTGCGGGTGTCGACGTTGACGCCGGCAACGCGCTTGTTGAGGCCATCAAGCCTGTTGTCAAGGCCACGCGCCGTCCAGGTGCCAACGGCGAGATTGGTGGCTTTGGCGGTGCGTTTGACCTCAAGGCCGCCGGGTTCCGCGACCCTGTCCTGGTGTCTGGCACGGACGGTGTCGGCACCAAGCTCCGCATCGCTCTCCAGCACGGCAAACACAGCACGGTCGGTATCGACCTCGTCGCCATGTGCGTCAACGACCTCATCGTGCAGGGTGCCGAGCCCCTCTACTTCCTCGACTACTATGCCTGCTCCAAGCTTGAGGTCCCCGTCGCGGCTGACGTTATCACGGGTATTGCCCAGGGCTGCCTCGAATCTGGCTGCGCCCTCATTGGTGGCGAGACGGCCGAGATGCCAGGCATGTACCACGGCGACGACTATGACCTTGCCGGGTTCGCTGTCGGTGCCGTCGAGCGCGAGCAGATGCTGCCGCGCCCCGACATGACGGCCGGTGACGTGCTCATTGGTCTGCCATCGTCGGGCGTGCACTCGAACGGTTTCTCGCTCGTGCGCAAGATTATCGCCCTCAAAGGCCTCAACCTGGCCTCGCCTGCGCCTTGGGACGAGTCCAAGTCGGTCGGCGACTCCCTCCTCACTCCGACGCGCCTGTACATCAAGCCCCTCCTCCCCGGTATCCGCAACGGCCTGTTCAAGGGCATGAGCCACATTACCGGCGGCGGGTTCACCGAGAACATTCCTCGCGTGTTTACCGACAAGCCCGAGCTCGGCGTCAAGATTGACCTCAACACGTTCAAGCTGTCTCCGCTGTTCCGCTGGCTCATGCAGGCCGGTAACGTCGCCCCCACGGAGATGGCGCGCACGTTCAACTGTGGCGTCGGCATGGTCATTATCGTCGGCAAGGCGCAGGCCGACGCCGCGCTCGAGAGCCTCAAGGCCAACGGCGAGCCAGACGCATTCGTCATGGGCGAGGTCGTTGCCAAGCCCGGCGTCGAGTACGTCGGCATGGAGTCGTGGCAGTAGAAAATTGTTCAGTAGGGTTTGGGATAGACTTGCATGTAACTTTTGGCTCTTGGCAGAGGGCGCACAGCTGAGGCAAGGTGGCGCACAATCGCCACCCAGAATCAGTCACGTGACCACCTCGACAGCCTTTCAGTAACATGACGACTGTCCCACCGAGATGATCAACACATCAACTACACAACCTGCCGCGCATCTCGTCAACAACGGCGTGCCGATTTTCGACGCCTGGCGGGACTTGTGTCACGCGCAGGACCTAGATCCAACCACTAGATGCGTTGCGCAGCGACATCCCGGACGGAGGGCGGAGTATAATTCTACCTTGGGCCAGAGCTTGTTGCCACTTCCCATGGAAGTTGGGGCGACCCCGGCAGCCACGCCGGGCACGCCGACGCCCTCGACCGAGTATGTTACGCCGGGATTGATCAGTACGGCTGCTTCGTCGCCGGGCGCGGGGCCGGGGCCGGCGACAGAGGCGTCACGGCGTCGCTCGGCGTCGCGGAGCCGAACGCCGATCGACTTTGAAAGCGATAGCCAATCGATGGTGTCAGCGTCGGACGACAACCTCTTTGACGACGAGGACGACTGTGAATTTTGGTGCTGGTGCAAGTTGCTGACTGCAGACGAGAGACAGCGGCAGAAACGTATGATGGAGAACCAGTCGATCCTGGCGTCGCTGCAACTCGACGGCGGGGCGAGTGCGTTATTACCGTTCGAGCGGAGCCCGTCGCCTGCTGCCGCGCCGCGCGCGCGCCCACGCGCCCGACAAAAACAATACACTGAACGACGCGACCGCGCAGGCTACATCGTGTCGCTGCCTGCGCCGGGACAGCGGCACGTGCTAGCTGCCGTCGAGATTGACACCAACCGCGCTACCCGCCGCGCAATCGATGCAGGCGAGTACGTCGACTGTACCCACTGGGCAGCTGGCGAGCGATATCGCCGGCGCTTTGGCGACGGCGAGGGGAACCTCGAGCCTGGCGAGGCTCCAGTCGTCGGTGACGTTGGGCCGGATTTCCGCTGGAAGGAGTTCGACTGGGGCGAGATGGACAGCTCACCGGCATTCTCGCCCGACCCGTCGCCCGCTGAACCCGCCGATCCCCAGCCCCGCCAGCCAAAAAAGCACTACTCCGAGTTCACGGGCGGGACGTGCCACCAGTGTAAGCGCCGCTCGGACAAGCCCAAGATGCAGTGCCGCAACGTTGATCCGGAGTGCACGGCACTGTTCTGCATAAGCTGCTGCAAACGGTGGGTTGTGACGCCGAGACGACGTCTGACTCACTCCAGGTATGACTACTTTGAGTTTGACGAGGAGTCACGCTCGTTCATCTGTCCCCTGTGCATGGGTATCTGCAACTGCTCGCGATGCTTGCGGCTGCGCAACCTCGGTCACCTCGCCGGCGGCAAGTTTGGGCGCGCGTTCGGCAAGTTTGCCGGCGCAGAGACGGTAACGGATTTTGTCGAGGGCGAGACGGTACAGCATTATCTCGACCGAGTGGGCAAGAAGGAGCCCGACTTTGACCGCGTGCGTCTTGTCGACATGGCCGACGACGTCGTCTCGCCGCCGCTCCCGCAGGAATGGCAGGAGTGGCTGGAGAAGAAACGCCGCGAGTCCATGGGCATACTCTCGCGCAAACTGCATCGCGGCGCAGTCGGTCTCAATAGCAAGGGTAAAGGCGGTGGTAAACCCAGGGACGCCAATGGGTCGCCCGTCAAGCGCAAGCGCAAGCCAGGGCCCAAGGGCAAGGGCAAGAAGCAGCTGGACGACGACGGCGGGGAGGGCTCAGACGTACCGCTGGCCAAGAAGCGGCGGCGCTCTACGGCTAATGGGGAGGCCGGGGGCACTGTGCCGCGCATAACGCTGCGCGTCACTGGGCCGCCGCCGCCGCGGCAGAAACAGGTAGACTCGGACGGCGACACGGTCGACGACACGTCGTCAGACGAGAACGAGTCGGTAGCGGCGTCCGAGGCGAGCGCGGACCACGCGACGCCAGGGAACATGAACGACTACCTCGCGCGCATGGCCGCGGCGGTCGTGCCGACGCTTCCGCACCTGGAAATGCCGGCCCACTTTGAGGATGCGGAACCGCTACATTCGCCGCTCGACATGGAGGTGGAGATGGGCCTGGACGGGATTCCAGAGCTCGGCGGCAAGGAGTATGAAGAGTTTAGGTCAGTGGAGGACCAGTTTGAGCGGATGGAACGCACGCTGTCGGGCGATTTTGGGCTTGACGACGGCCTGCTACCGTCGCTGGATGGGTTTGGGCAACACCAAGCGCACACGCACGCTCCGCTCTTCGGCCCTGCACCACCACGATACTCGCCTACTCTCCCTGCGCTGCCGGTAGACGCGACGCTGTCGCCGCCACTGGGTGCGTCGGCGTCCATTCACAAATTACACAGCGCCTCGCCGGCGGCGCATGCGCCGTCCGTGTCCCCGCGCACGACGTCGCGTCTCCGCTCCTCGCCTCACCCACTCACTCCCGGTCTTGGATTCAGCAGCCTCTCAAACCGCTTTACCATGCCCGACCTCTCGCCCGGCCGCGACCCCCTGCCGGCCGTGTATCCGCCATACCCCGACCTCGAATTTAGGCTGCCGGCGTACCCGCTCCTCAGGGACGAGCGTTGCGGCGCGAGCGGCGGCTCGCCGACGCGCTCGGCAGACGCTGCTCGCCCGCTGACTAATGGCCACGCGGGAATATCTGCAACAGACCGCTCCCCCGGCGTCAACGGAAATGGCGACGTCGCCAGCGGTATCGCTGTCGAGACAGTTGTCGAGTCGACGACCGTCGAGTCGGCCCTTGTGTTGTCCAGCACGGTTGAGACGGACCTCTCAACCGAGATCGAGCCAACCCCAGACGGGCCAGCGGGCCTAGACCAACCCAATGGCCGCGCCGCCTACGGCGGAGTCAACGGCGACCGCGGCGTCGATACGGAGACGCCCACGCCAGGGGACAGCGCCGAGACCGACACGACGCCGCGGGATCCCCATAACGCCGGCCTTGCACCGGTTCATTACCTGTCTAAAAGTCATCACGTCGAACATGAGAACCTGCCCGTCGACCAGCGGGCGTAGCGTATCTGTATAATGCATATTATATTGCTCGGCGACGCGCGTGGAGCGGATTGGAATAGAGCTAGGCTGACGTCGACGCCGGCGGTGATAGTCGACAACAGATCGTCGCAGGCCACTAGTAATCCTTCATGCTTAAGCAGCATGTACGCTGTATCTCACCAAGCGCGTGATGCGGCTTTTGGCCGGCCTGTCGCCTGTTCGTTCTCAAACAGCCGGGAGCGTATTAAGCTGTATGCCCAGGTCAGTGCTAATCGGGTAACATCGCCGTAAGAGTTCGGCGATGAGATGGGTGGTTCAGTTGTGCAGCACGAGGTTTTGGTGGGCGTCGTGTCAGCACGCGTAACCTTGGCGGGTGGTCAAAACCGTGAGGATGTGACTCTTACTCCCACGATACGGAGCCGGAGGTTAGAGCTGTTCTGCAGCTCCATACTCCGCAACTGTCGCTGCTGACAATGTGCATCTATGCCTACACGCTAAACGACTGCTCTTTTAGTGGCCTACTTCTGGGTCTGGGAGTCAGCGTTGCCCTCCAGGGCCCTTCTCGCCGCCACTCACAATGTAGACCTGGTAGAACTTGATCTTGGGGGAGTGCGCGTCACCGTCAGTGAGGAGGTGCGCGGCCCACTCGATCCCCTCTTTGCGGGTCCCGTCCTTCATGCCGTAGTCGACGACACCGTACATCATGACCTCGTTGGGGTTTTTACCCTGGAAGACAGCCTTGCAGACGTGGCGGCGCGTCGCGACTGCCTCCCAGCCCTTCTGGCGCCACCCGAGGATCTCGCCGTGGCCCTTGAACTCGCTCGGGCCCATCACGAGCGTCGCGTCCGGAGCGTACAGGTCCACATACGCTTGGTGGCCCACCGGCCCCACGTCCGACGCAGAGTACAGCCGCTGGACGAGCGCAAGAACCTTGGGCGAGACGCCGTCCTGCACGTCGTGGATCGTAATTGGCGTTGACGACATGGTGTAAGTGGAGATGTGAAGAGACAGTGGACAAGCTCAAGATGTGGTGCGGCTAGTGCATCCGGATTACAGATGGATCGCCTGGAAGATACGGGTGTGTGGGTGGCCGGGCAAAACGGTTGCCGAAAGCCGATGACCTCACCATGGCCGTGGGCAGGTACCCACCACCTCTAAGCCCGCTCACTCGCCGCACGGGCGACAATGCATTGAGAGCCGCACAGAGGCGTGCCCGACCGCAGCGCCGCTCGGCGAACGGCGTACGGAGCATACTCAGGCAGCCGGCAAACAGAGGCTACGCCGCACGCCGCTGGCTCAAAACCACGCACGCCTTCGGCCTGTGTGTTTCGGCGTGCGTGTTCTGGCCGCTCTCACCCTGGGCTCGGATCCTTCCGAGCGCGCAGCCCGATCGGGAGCGGCGACAGAGACGCTCGACGGGGCTCCGCCCTCCCGCCGTTGTCGGTGTCATGCATGCAACAATAGGCTGGGCGTGGGCGCGTGGGAATACGCATCGTTCTCGCCGCGTGTGACTGCGTGCGATGCGCGCGAGCGCGAAACACAGCGCATGCTCGGCCTCTGGGGCAAAGCCAATCCACGCACAGACAACGCGGCATGCCATTATCTAATCAGCGGCGAAAAATGCTACTAATTTTTCGGCCACATCCTGTCGTACAATGCAATGCAGATGTAGTATCAATATGTACACTTGTCTAGCTAGAGTCTAGAGCCATACGGCGACGGACGCAAGGACCTTGTCGTTTGCGTCGCCGACCTTGACCTCGTCGACGACCTCGAAACCGTCGGCGTCCGTGTACGCCAAGATCTGGATGAAGCCCTCCTCCGAGTCGGTGAGGGTCATGAAGACCTCGCCCTTGGGACCGAGGTTGGGGCACACGGCAATGGCGTTGGCCCACCCGCCGCTGGTCCTAGTCTCGAAGCGGTGCGCAGCGCGGTCGCCCTCGGCGAGCGTCCCGTCTGGGCGGAGACGCCACGCCGTGACCCACCCCTTGGTGTGAGGCTCAAGGCCGCGCGTGGAACCAAACACCGTGTCGGCCATGGGCGACAGGCGTACCTCGTCAGCCCAGTAGTCCGACTCCTTGTGGCCCTCGGGCAGGATGTTGCCGCCCTCCACGAAGATGAGCTCGTTGCCGTCCTCGGACAGGCGGAACACGTCGACGAACGACGAGTGTTCCTGCAAAGAGTAGACGATCCGGCCATTCGGGTGCGGCCACGCGTGTCGTGGTCCGTCGTGCGGGCGCGTCGCGACGTTCTTTGATCCCTCCTTGAGCAGACCGGTCTCCGTGTCGACGTGGTACAGCCACACACAGTTACGCCCAATATCCGCGACATAGAGCTTTGTGCCGTCTGGCGAAAGGTCGCACGAGTGGCCGCCGTGGCGCAGCCCGCCAAAGTCGAGCGTCCCGTTACCCTTGTGCATGGCCTCGCGCGACACGAGCGCAAAGCTCTGCACGGCCGGCTTGTCCTGCAGCTCCCCAGACTCGTCAAGGAGGAACACGTCCACCTGCGGCCCGCAAGCAGAGTACACAGCCTTGGCGTTACTGCACACGTACCCGGACATGTACTCTGACGCGACACTGCGCTCAATCTTGGCGACAGCGTACTCGCCGCTCCGGTCAATGTCGTAGCACGTCAGGCGCGGCTCGTCGCCCCATACAGTGGCGTACAGCGTCTTGCCGTCGGCGCTCACGTCGAGCCAGTTGTGCCCGCCGCTCGCCTCGCCCTGGGTGCGCAGAGTAAGCTTGCGCTTCTCCGTGTCGAACGTGAGCGTGTACAGGTATGGCGAGCGGAACGTGCCCATGAACAGGTCGTACGTTTTCGGCGCGAGCGCGCTGGCCACCGCCTTGCCGACAGCCAAGGGCGCCTCAATGGCACCCCAGTGGCCAACGTTGGGCAGGACAACAGCCGTGCCAAAGCCGTTGGGGATCTCGGCCGCCCATGCGCGCACAGCAGCGGGACCAGCGAGGTAGTCCTCCTCGCCGCCGATGAGGTTGACCGACACGGGGCACTTTTTGCCGTCGACAGTGGGCGTGGCGGCGAGGGCGAGACACGCCGCGGCGTAGCCCTCGCAGTTGGTGGTGGCGACGAGGTCGCGGATAAACGAGGTGACGGCAAAGTCTGACGCGGACACGACCTTGGCCACGCCGCCCGAGGCGACCGTGTTGGCGACGCCGCTGAGGCCCTTGGGCGTGCCCGCGGCCTCGGCGCGCTTCTTCATGTTCTCCTTGGCGCCGTCGGGGAGGTTACGGACCGGGTGGAGGAGCACGAGCTGTTCGGCGCGAGCAGGATTCTTCTCGGCAAAGAGCGATACGACGGTCTGTTGTGAGCTGTGGAAGTGGTTCAAAGTACTTACGGCATTCATCGAGTGGGCGAGGAGGACGACACGGTCGAGGGAGAGGGCGTCGAGAATCGCCTCGAGGTCGTCGATGTAGTTCTGCATCGCGGGCGGGCGGCCCGAGAAATCGCTCTGGCCGTGCCCGTCCATGTCGTACACGTACACGTCGCGGGTGTCGAGAAGGCCCGAGGCGACCAGCGCCGGCATCCAGAACGCGGACGACCCGCCCAAACCGTGGATCGCCACGATGGGGGGCGCATCGCTCGGCTTGGCCGGCGCAGAGTGGTTGTAATACACCTTGCGCCCACCGTCAAGAGTCAGATAGTCGGACACAAACATGGCTGGTGGTGTGAGTGGTGAGTGGAGACAAAGGGAGAGTCGTCTACTTTGATCTCGAGACGATGCCTGTTAAAGCACCAGTCTTGGCGGCCCGCGTAGTGGGCTTGCTCCACTGTTCATGCATTCATGCTTGCACGCAGGTCGCTGGAGCACTCGCTGTCCGGGGGAGCCGCCGGCTTACCGCGGCGGGGCGCTCGTTTTCGGCATCGGGACATCCGATCTGCAGTCGCCGACCCGGATGATCCGCCCTGGGGTCCCCACACACACCGCACGAGTTGATCCACCCCCCTGCTCACAAGCATACAAGCAAATGATCCATCGCACTGTACCCGGAACGCCACAATCTCAAACCTATAGCCCTGCGCGCGTCTGCGCCTCTAGCCCTGCGTCATGTCTATGTGACGATTACGAGGTGGGCTGGACTGGGCCCAGATCCCCCTTGGCACCGTCCACGCTCTGAGCGAGGTGATGAGATGACCCCGAATCGATCGCATGCGTGCCCTCCTCGTGAGCCTTCTTGTCGTCGGCCTTCTCGTTTGGGCGGATCGCGTCGCCCTTGGTCATGAACGAGCTGCGGTACACCTCCTTGCCCATGACCCATGTAGAGCGGATACGGCCGTCCCAGCCAAAGATGGCGAGGTCGGCATCGCAGCCGACGTCAAGGCGGCCCTTGCGCTCAGCGATGGCGCCGCCCAGCATCTGTGCTGGGTGGTAGGTCGCGCACACGAGCGCCTGGGGCAGGGTGATGTTGGCAAAGTGGCTCAGGTTGGCCACACACTGGTAGAAGGGGATGGCCGAGCCGGCGAGCGTGTTTGTCCCGTCCAGGACAACGCGCAGGCCCTCCTTGCGGAAGGAGAAACCGCCGCGCCAGTGGTGCACGCCGTCAGGCAACTTGGGGTCCAAAATCCACTGCGCGTCCGTCACGAGGATACACCGGTCTGGCGCGGCGCCGTACGCGATGCGCACCGTGTTGGGGTGGATGTGCAGACCATCCACAATGATACCGAAGTACGGCCTCCGCGTCGTGTCGCCCAGCAGGCCGACGACGCCAGGGTCGCGATGGTGGATTGGTGGCATGGCACTGGAGGTTAGCGAGTGGGCACGTAAAGGGTGGACCAGCTTACTTGAACAAGTGTGTGATCATCTTGGCGCCGTGCGCGACGGCCTGCTGGGCCTGCTCGAGGTTGGCATCCGAGTGGCCAATGCAGTATGTCACGCCGCGCTTGCTCAGCGGTTCAATGCAGTCCATCACGCCCTCGACGTCGGGTGCAGCGGTAATCATCTTGACGCCGTCCTGGTTCAGCCCATCGACGCCGTACACCTGGTCGAACGCCTTGATGGGCGGGTTCGTCGTCGCCGTGAGAAGCAGCTCGGTCGTGTGCATCCCCTTTCGCTCAGGGTGCAGGAACGGCCCTTCGGCGTGGTATCCCAGCACGTGTGCGGATGTGGCCTGCGATCGGGGCGAGAGGAGTCGCAGGAGCTGCGGTCAGCACACCTGCAAGGTAGGCCTTGGTCACTCACCTTGGCGTACAGCTCCTCCTTCTGTGTGATGATGGTAGGGACGAACGCGGTCGTGCCCGTCTCGACGATACGTGCCGCGACGTGGTCAAGGCCAGAGAGATACTTGTCGTCGCCGCCTGGTCCGAGCTCGAGGTCGGAAAAGTCGACGCCGTACGCGCCGTTGATCTGCACGTCGATGAGGCCCGGCGAGATGATCCCGCCGTCGAGGTCGATTGTGCGCTGGGGCATGAGGCCCGTCGCGAAGAAGCTCTGCTGCCCGCTGACGATACGCCCCGTCTTCTCGTTGACGTACAGGTCGCCTTTGACGGCCGTGCCGTCCGGCTGGGCGAGGTAGCCGTTGGTGAATCGCACAATGTCGGTCATGGCGTCAAGTTTGTGTATGGATGTGGGGAAATCGACAATGTTGACGTTGCTGCGTCGCGGTTTTCTTTACTTTGACTTGTGGGCGCCGTGTCATACTCCCCGGCTTGCACTGCGATGACGGCGCCGCATCCGGACACATGCCGGCGTCTGGACGCTAGACGCGGGGGAATGCACCAGCCGCATTTGGCGGTAACCCCACAGTCTCCGCCCTCGTTATCTCTCGCCGAGGGTCCCGACAGCGTTTCGCCGGGGTACAATCTCGCCCACAGCGAGGAGATTGCGGCGACTTGGCCGACAACAGAGCAAGGAAAGAGTGCTACGCAGAGTGCCACAGCTCCACAACTGTTGGGGTCCCGCGTTTTTCTGCCCTGACATTGTACCACGGGCAACACGCCGCATCGCTTCAATGTTATGATGAAAGTGACTCCCCACTGTGCCGCCACTGTACCATTCCTCGCCCTCATTGCCGGGGGTTGGACCGGCGCAAAGACGGATGCGGCGTGCAGGGCGGCGGGGCAGCTCGAACTGCGCGAACATGTGTCCAAGCAGCCCGTTTACGCCGCTTGCGGCATACCTGTTGTGGACCGCGGGCTATTCTTAAGGCGGCAGCGGTCCCTGCGCGTCACTTTGTCCACATCGCCAACTCTTTCCATCTCAATCTCGCCCCATCCAGCAGCAGTAGCAACACCATGCGTCTCACGATCCGCGACACAAAGGACCAGGTCGGTACCTACATCGCCGACTACATCGCCAAGCGCATCAACACCTTCCAGCCGTCCGAGGGACACAGCCATTTCGTTCTTGGCTGCCCTACCGGCTCGTCCCCCCTGCCCGTGTACAAGCGTCTCGTCCAGCTCTACAAGGAGGGCAAGGTGTCATTCAAGAATGTCATCACCTGTAAGCACTTGGCCGTTATGACTTGCTGATATCAGTCAACATGGACGAGTACGTCGGCATCCCTCGCGACCACCCCGAGTCGTACCACACCTTCATGTTCACCAACTTTTTCTCCCTGGTCGACATTGAGTGAGTACAGCAAACGCTGGCTGGAGCGTACTAACCCCCAGCCCAAAGAACACCAACCTGCTCAACGGCAACGCCGAGGACCTGTATGCCGAGTGCGAGAACTACGAGAAGAAGATCAAGGCCGTAGGCGGCATTGACCTGTTCCTGGGCGGTATTGGCGCCGACGGCCACGTCGCGTTCAACGAGCCCGGCTCGTCGCTGCGCTCGCGGACACGTATCAAGACGCTGGCGTACGAGACCATCGTGGCCAACGCGCGCTTCTTCGACAACGACCTCAGCAAGGTCCCCCGCATGGCCCTGACGGTCGGCGTGCAGACGGTCATGGACGCCAAGGAGGTTGTGCTCATTGTTACGGGCCAGAACAAGGCCCTCGCTCTCTCGCAGATGATCGAGGGCGGCGTCTGCCACATGGTCACTGCGTCCGCGCTCCAGACCCACCCATGGGCCCTCGTCGTCTGCGACGAGGACGCCACGGCCGAACTTCGCGTCAAGACAGTCAAGTATTTCAAGAGCATCGAAAAGGTTCAGGACGAGGTCGAGGAGAAGTACGGCGAGGCTACTACCCGCCGCATGCGTCTCAACCCCATCGCGGCCTAGGTGTGTGGTGTGGAGTTGAGCATAGGGAGAGTCGTATGTGTAACCCAGAGTCGCGCGCCAGGGCGCACTCTTTAGATACTTTTTTTTGGTGTACCGCAGTCCTATGCAGCTGCTTAGAGAACGTGCCGTCGTCGATGGCGGTCAGATCCGGTGAGCTTCGGACGAGGACTTTCGGACATGACGGCCCCGGGATGATTCGGCAAGTTGAGTAGAGTGGGATCACAGGTCGCAGACCACAACGCCGTGCAAACAACGAGATCGACGTGCAGCGACGTCCACGCTATGCATATCTGCGCCCGACGATCAGCGACGACGGGGCACCGTGCCTTCCGTGGATGTGGAAGCGTGGTCAGCAATTGACGCGGAAGTTGGGTAGTGGTGTGCGGTATGTCGGGAGTTCCGACCGATGCGGGGTATGAAGCGACGACGTCTGGACAGCCGGAGTGTTCGGCACCGGAGGAGCTGGCGAGATAAGTCACCGCACCCTGGATGCGACGGCGGCTTCGGTATATCTCTTGCTGTCGCGCGCGCAAGTTGTCACTTGCTTGCTTGCTTGCACACTACCCATACCCCCTTCGCCAACATGATGCGCTCCGCTCTCCCTCTCCGTCCCCTCCGCTTCGCTGTCCAGCGCCGCGGTATGGCCTCGGCAGCACGCGACGCCCTCCTCAAGGAGTCCCCTGACGATGTGGTCATTACCGTGAGTGAGAAGTCCTGGGCGAGGGGTCGTCGAAACGTCGGCTCGGTTGAGACGAGTAATGGAGCGCAAGGTCGTGGAGAGGAGCCTCTGGGCGCCTAGGCGCATAGAGTTGCAGTTGGTGGCATACCAATGCTGCATACACGGCAGGCAGCCTGGAACGACCGATGACGACCACAACCTCTCCCCCACCTCCCCGCTGACCAAGCTAACGCCAGTACGCCCGCCGCACGCCGCTCACGCGTGGGAAGAAGGGAGGGTTCCGGGACACGTCGGCGGACGGGCTGCTGTACAAGCTGCTGAAGGCGGGCATGGCCGAGTCGGGCGTCAAGCCTGAGCAGGTGCAGGACATTGTAGCGGGAACGTGCCACGCGCCGTCGCCGTGCTACGAGGTGCGCGCTGCGTCGCTTGCCGCTGGATTCCCTGACTCGACGCCGGCCGAGGCCGTGAACCGTCTTTGCGGCTCGGGTCTCATGGCTATTCGGCACGTGAGCGACTCGATCCGCGCGGGTGACATTGATATTGGCGTCGCCGCGGGCTACGAGAGCATGTCAACCAAGTAGGAGACCCAAAGGGAGTGAGGAGCTGACGACGCAGTCCCCGTCCGACGCCCGTGTTCAAGGAAGAGGCGATCCTCGCTCATCCCCCGTCGGTGGACTGCGCCAAACCCATGGGTTGGACGTCCGAGATGCTCGCTATCGACTACGACGTCTCGCGCGCAAAGCAGGACGAGTATGGCCTCATGTCGCATAACCGTGCCGAGGCGGCGCAGAAGGCCGGGCGGTTCGACGCAGAGATCATCCCTATTGAGACTACCGTGCTTGCCGACCCAGAGAAGCCCGACGGCGAGCGCACGCCCATCACGATCGACAAGGACGACGGTATCCGTAAGGGCCTCACTATGGACAAGATGAAGTCGGCCAAGCCCGCGTTCAAGGGCATGGGCGAGGAACGCTCCACAGGCCCAAACTCGTCCCAGGTCACTGACGGCGCCGCCATGGCTATTCTCATGCGCCGCTCCAAGGCCGAGGAGCTCGGCCTGCCCATCCTCGCTACGCACAAGGCTACCTCTGTCGTCGGCGTCAAGCCCAGCGTCATGGGCATTGGTCCGGTCGAGGCTATCCCGTGAGTCGCGCCCCGGGCGCCCCGCTAATCCCCAGCGCTGTGCTCAAGCGCACTGGCCTCGGCGTCGAGGACGTCGATCTGTACGAGATCAACGAGGCGTTCGGGTCCATGTACGCTTACTGCGTCGAAAAGCTCGGCCTGGACATTGCAAAGGTCAACCCCAACGGTGGAGCCATGTGAGTATCAACGTGGTGGATGGCTTCTGACGACAGTGCCCTCGGTCACCCACTCGGCGCGACGGGCGTCCGCCAGGTCGTCACTGGCATCTCCGAGCTGCGTCGCCGCGAAAAGGACGGCGAGGCAAAGGGCAAGCAGGTGCTCTGCACCAGCATGTGCATTGGTTCCGGGATGGGTGCCGCCGGCATCTTTGTTGTCTAGACGTGTATCGGTAGCCATGAATTAGTGCAGCAGTGTAGCGGGGCCAGTGGTGTCGCAGTTCCGCGTGCAAGCGCACCGTTCGCGACGGCGCGTTGCGTGGCGTGCAAGGAAGGAGTGCTACTGACGCAATGGCACACAGAGTTTTGCCCGCCTAGATACACGGTAGATGTGGTCAGAAACACAGTGGTTAGCGGTGGGGCGCTCGCCTGTGCGCTGCGCGGCGCTCGCCTCGCGGGTCGTACAGCTGTTTACATTCAGATATCCGATGCTAGAACGTATGGATGCGTGCGACGCGGGAGGGGCTGGGGCCAGTTGATGGGATACAACCTCCCGGTGATGCGGCTGTGTGGGGTGGGTGGATGAGGACGTTATAATAAATGTGTTGAGTTGGTGGATGCGAGCGGGCCTGCCGCGCCCAGAGTCCATGTGGATGTGGATGGGTTGCAGCGATTGCGGGAAAGAGGGGCTTTGGTACAGTGCCGAGAGTGAAAGCGTCGCGCCCCGGGTCGGCGCGACAGCATGCTAGGAGAGTATCGGGGGGTTGAGGGGGTATTGGGTTGTCTAGGTAGTTTACTCGGGGCGTCCGTCGAGGTTGACCAGGAGCGTCTGGAGACACCGCTTGGTGACGAGGTCGCCCTTGAGGAGGCCAGCAAATGTGCCGTCGCGCAGAGGTTCGGGGAGACAGGCGCGGAGTGCCTCGCGCGCGCGCGGGTTGTCGCTCATGCGGAGGTAGCAGCGGACGACGTGCTTGAGGAGACGGACGGCCTGGGTCTCGACAAGGGTGGAGACCATGTTGGCGAGTACGGCGCCGACGGCGTAGAAGCGCTCGTACGTCTGGCATATGTACTGCAGACCGAGGTCGTCGAGGAGGATCTTCTGGACGATGAAGATGGCGACTGTCTTGGACAGTTCCGAGCCCGTCTCCATTATGCGCAGGCAGAGGGGGATGATCTCGGTCGAGAGGAGAAAGTTGATCACGTCCGAGTTGTCGTTTTGCTTGACGAGCGCGCCAATGACACCCAGCGACGTCAGGCGGAGGTACTCGAACGGACGCGTCTTGCTTGTCGTGTTAAGGAATGGGTAGAGGAACAGCGGAATGTGCGCGTTAAGGAATAACGAGCGCGTCTCTGAGTGGGACGCGACGCACTGCAAAAGCGCGAGGGCGTTGCATACGCGATTGGACGCGTGCGCAGTGAGCACGGGCGGCGACAGCGCGGGGTACACGTTGACAATTTCGAGCAGGAGCGACGACATGATGCCTGATGTCAGCGGCACCAAGGTGCAGGTGGAGCTTACCAAAGCCACCCCAAAGCACGAGCGCGAGGTCCTCGTACATTTCGCGTTTCTTGCTGAGCTCTAAGAGGGCCGTCTCGCGCGTGTCGGGGTCAAGCAGCTCGGTGATGAGGTGGTAGATCTTCTCCTCCTCGCTGCCTGCGGGCGGCGCGTTGCCGTTGGGTAGGAGGAGGATCTTGCCCGTACCGGCAGGGAAGGGTGCGGGTGTCGCGCCGCCCATCTGCGCGACGCTCGCGAGCTGGTGTGTCGCGGCGTTACTTGACGGCGTGTTTGACGCTCCGGGTGTAGGCGGTGGGGGGTTGTTAAGGTGCTGCGCGAGGTTGTTCAGGATGAGCGGCGGCGCAGCTTGCTGCTGTTGCTGTTGCTGTTGTTGTTGCTGCTGCTGAGATGATTGCGCTTGCGCCTGCAGCGTCGACGAGCGCGGCATGTCGCCGCCAAGCGACTGATGCGCGTACCCGTACGCGCGTCCGTACATCTAGACGCGGTGGGTAGTGGATGCAGTTTGTTGCACAGGGGAGGGTTGGGACAGAGGCACGGGTTAAGAACGCTATCTACCCTGCCTCGGTCGCGTCGCGATGAGTAATGTTGGGGGACGTGGTGCGCGTGGCGTTGAACAGGTCGTGCGCCTCGGGGGTTCAGCTTTGGAGGGTGTTGGGGGGCGAAAGAGGGAGAGGTGCGCGGTTTGCTGCGTTGGCTGCGATGTGGAATGGGATGAGGGATTGGGTGGATGGCGACGACGACGAGAGAGTGGATACCCGACGTTGTTCAAGGAGGAGGGAAGGCTGAGATGTGTCCGTAGTTGGGTTGCATCACCCAGTGAGTGTGGCGCCAGCCAGTGTGTATGGTGGAGGCATCCTCACTCACCATAGCACACACCCGCCTGGAGTGTACAAACGCCGATTGTGGCACTCGGCACCCACCTTGCAGGCACAGTTTCATACCGCATGTGCGGCACACAGTTACATACCACTCGTGCATTCGCGACGTACAAACCATGGTCACAACGCTTGCTATATACAACCAAAGCATACACACACACACACACAACCCGCCTACTCCATCGGGGTACTGAACAGACGACGAGCCGTGCCGAAATTGCCAGAGAACGCGCCGCCGCCGCCACCGGTAGGCGTGCCCGAGCGTGAGCGCATCGACGGGAGATTGCCCGGCTGGCCGCGCGGGGACGGCGGGAGGTGCGCATGCGGGCTGAGGGGCGAGTGTGCGAGCGGGGTGTGCACGCCGCCGGGCGACGTGGGACCGAGACGCGGCGACGAACGGCGCGAGCTCTCGGCACTCGATGGCACAGACATGGACACGGAGCGCTGCTGGGTCATCATGACGACGCGCATAAACTTGTTGGAGGGCACGGGCGGGCCCTCGTGCGACTGGAAATCAAGCGACACGCTGTCCTTGTCGCGCGGGTCAATGTCGATCGTGTCGATGATGCGCTGGCCAAGGGCGTTCAGCGCGTCGTAGTCGTCCTTGCTCCGCGTCCAGACCTGGATACGGTCCATCTTGGGGCGCAGCGACACGACAATGCCCGTCACGGCGTTGTCCGGGTCGAGCATGTTGCCGACTAGCCCGAGTACGAGGTTGGCCCAGCTCGTGTCCGTGTCGCGGCCGCCGCGCACAAATATAACCCAGCGGCCGCCGTTCGTGTTGGCGGGATCCTCCCACGACTGACCAGTCAGCCTCACACAATCACTCAGTACTCACCGGGCGGATGCCGTCCTTGAAGAGGTGGTAGCTCGCGCCCTTGACGAGACTGCTCGGCTGGCGGACGTTGTTGAAGAGGCGCGCAAAGTCCTGCACCGTGTTGAATGTGCCCACAGGCAGCATTGAGGCCTCCCAGTCGTTCATGGTCTTTTTGCGCTCGGCAAAGACGTCGGGAGGCGGTCTGTACGTCTTGGAGTCGTAGAGGAGCGTCCTGGGGTGAGTATGTATGTGTACCGAGAGACTCACCAGGTGTGGCTCAGGGGAAGGGGATGGGTGACTGCACGGGGCGACAGCGGCGCGACGGGCGTGCTCGTGCCGCTCGCCGCGGCGCTGTCGATGGGCTTTCCAGGAGACGTGCGGGGCGTCGAGCGCTCTACTGTGATCTCGGGCAAGTCGTTGCTGCCCTGCTGTTGGCGGCGCTCGGGTGTGGCGGTAGGCGATAACGTTCTAGGCAGTCCACGTCCTATGCTGGCGTGTGACTTGTGCATCGCTTTGGGGCGGTACACGCCAACAGGCTTAAAATCCTTGACGTCGGGGCACGACGCGGAAGCGGCGGGGACGCGGCCCTGGGCGGTGGCGTCCTCGCCCCGGCCGATCGTCGCGTCGTTGCTGATCTCCCCTTCCTTCTTCACGCTGTTGTCTGTTGACGGCGCGTCGTCACCGCAGTCCGAGTTTTTGAGGGTCGCGGTGGACGAGCTGCGCGAGAGGGCACTGGCGACATCGCCTCCGGCGTCCGCGATCAAGTCTTCGCTGCTGATGTCCCTGGCAACGTCGCCGTCGACGTTAGCCTCTTTGGCCTCCTTGCCTTCCTCGGCGGCGGTGGCGCCACCGCCAACCGCAGTGTTCTCGTCGATCTTGGTGGTGGGCAGCGGCGCGAGGTTGGCTCTGGCGAGCGCGCTGGGAGGGAGCTTGAGACGAGGCTCGGTCGGCGGGGGAAGGTTGGTGCTGCCCGTTATCTCGGAGAGCGCGGACGCCGAGCCGTTAGGTGACACCGCCGGGAGACGTTCTGAGAGCTGCTTGAGACTGGGCGCGCGGCCGCGCGACGCGGTGCTGCAGCGTTAACAACGACGCCTCGACGCCACGGCTTACCGGCTGTGGCCCTTCTTATCGGGCATGATGATGGTGATGTTGCAATGCAGAGTGTTGGTGTGGATCAAAACGGTGTTTGAGCAGAATCAAGGAAGGAATGATCAGCTGTGCCGTGACGGCGCCGTAACGCCAGGGTGGTGGCGTCCAACTGAGCAATGAGCAAACAACCAAACGCGTCGGTACGTCGGCAAGGTAGTGAATGAGTGAATGGGCTGAGTAGAGTTGAAGTAGAATGAGAGAAGAGAGGTTTCCAGATGAGATATATACAGAAACAACGAAGAGGTGTGCTGTGCCAGGGAGTACTTGGCACATCAATGAGTGGCGGCTGCGGAATGGAGTATGGATATGGGATCAGGTGGTGCTGGGTCCGTGCTGCAGAACGCTTCCAGCAAGCACAGACACTGCGTCAGGCGCGCACGTCCCAGCCTATGCCGAACTTGGCCACATGCAAACGTTGCTGCTACAACGACGGAGTCGTTGTTGTTGTTGTTGTTGTTTGTGCTGCCGCAACTTCACCACCCACGTTTGATCTCGAAATGTCAGTCGCGTCCGTCTGTTGGAATTTGACGTCACGCGTATGTGTGACTGCCGGCTGCAACCTGGCCCGCTTGCCCATTCCTCCGCAATGGATAGATCCTGACGCGAGGGTGGCTGGAGACGCTGGCCAGTAGTGCACAAGGGAATGCTAGCATGCATGGTAGGCGGGAAGCTCGGACACAGAGAGCGTGTAGCGGCCACGCGCTGGTGTACATGTTTGACTGCAGGCCGGCTGATGCTGCGGCTGGCATCACATCACGCAGACCTAATCGCATCCCACTGACGGCGCCGCGCTCCCGCTCGAGACATCTGGCGCCCAACACGTCGCATGAGGGGGACCAAATGCATGCAGTGACCATTCTTGCTAACAAAACACTACCAAGCCGACTCAGGTGCGCTGCGCGCGGCGCGGCGGGCGCGCCGCTTGCAGCCTACCACAACACGTGAGCGCGGAGAACGTAGTTATCGCGCATGACCGAAGCGAGGTAGGGCGAGGCATTAAGCCTGCGAGCGAGGAAGGTTGCGTCCGCGACAGAAGCGCAGGTAACGACGTAAGACGCGCGTCCGCACTGGGGTGCAGAAGGCACAATGCGGAGTCCCTCATCGTGTGCGATCTCGACGCCGAGGTCCCGCACAAGGTCGCGGACGAGGTTGGGCGGCCGGTCGCGCGGGAGGCCGCGAAGGAGGACGCGCCGGCCGGACATGCCTGGTGCGCAAGCCCATTCCGCGTCCGGAACGGGGGGCAGGCGCGCGCTCGCGGCGGCCTGCGAGGCGTAGCTGTACTCCCCTGGCGCGGACGCGCGGGCAGCAGCTATACCCCGCCGAGCCCACTCCGCGCCGCTGGAAGAGGTATACCATACCCTTGCGTCGTCCTTTACGCCGCTGCCGTCGCGCGCCCCACCGGGCCGTCCAGGCTGTGCTGACGCGCGGGAGCTGCTCGCCGCGAACAGAGGGCGCGTAGACAAAATACCGTACATCGACCGCGCGTCGTTGGCTGATGGCGCACGCAGGTGATACGTCGTCGTGAGCGTTGCGCGTCGCGGAGACCCAACGGGGTTGGAGGTGACTGCGTGAGCGCCGGTGATACAAAGGACTTACTCGCACTCAGGGGGTAGTCTTCGCCCACTGCGCCGACCTCTTTGAGCGCGCGCAGCACGTCAGTCGGGAGCGCCGTGTTCGGCGTGTCGATCACGAGGTAGCGTACCCCCGCGCGGTCGCCAGCAGGCATCGATGCTGGGGTCAGCACGGCGACAGAGTGATGATGAGGCTTTCCACGACCACCAGGCTTAACAGCACTCAATGCGGTCGTCGCCAGCGTTCGCCGCCGACTCACCTGCGTCGCCCGAGGACAAGCGGTTCTGCCTCGACTGCCAGTTGCCTTTTCCGCGCGCCCGCGCGGCACCTGCGGCGGCGGCGCCAGACGCGCGAGTCCCAGTTGCAGCCGACGAGCCGGCGTTCGTCGCGGTTTGCAGCAGTCGTAGTGTCGCGCGCATGTCGCTGTCGGCGTTTGCAGTGTTGGACGCAATGAGACGAGGATGCAGCTTGCTTGAGCTGCGTGAGCAGCTCGAGTGCTCGAGCTCGACGCTCGACCTGCCTGGGTCGCCCTAGCGCCCTTCGCCCTTCGTCAGAAAAATTGCACGTGGTGCACGTGGGCTCCCACGTGTCCGATTCCGCGATTCTCGCCAGCGCGCCAGCCGACCTTGCGAGCTCTGCGAGCTTGCAAGATCGCGCTCTGTCCATGCTGTCCAGCTTGCCCAGCTTACGGTACATACACGGTGCCGATCATTGTCATGGGAATGGGTCGAGTTCGCGAGTTCCGTCCGTACAATTGCCTAGTGACAGCTCGACGGCTACGGCTACAGTACTGTCTGCGAGCTGCGATAGCAGTGGGATGCAGGACATAGCCCATGCTGGCCTGGCCGTTGACAGCCGCGCAATCGAGTACGACCCGCGGCGCGTGCATCGGACCCCTCTGACGCGCACATAAACGTGTGTGGGCGCGTGCACGCCTGGCTGAATGCATTCAGCACTCCCGCACACACAGTGCCGCTGCGACGCGTCTCTGGCTACATGACATTGCGGCAGCGATGGCACATGATCGTCCTCACATTATGGAGTGCGGGAAATTGGCGAGTCGCGCTCACACGGAGCATGGGCGCTCGCGCACATTACGCCCGGCGCACGGTATTTGGCGCACGCGCGTAAGCCCCGTGTACCGTACCTCGCAAATATCTCCTCCGCTGCCGGCGGAGATATCAGTCGCGCTGGCCGTCGAGAGTATGTAGCCGTGCGCGTTTCACGTCATTGCATGGCCTGATGTGTGCGCGCGGTGGCGCCGTGGGAGATGGGGGCCTGGCGCGGCGCGGGACGATTGCGCGGTGGTGTGCGCGTGTCCGCGCGGGATATGCAACGAGGCGTCGAGCAATGTGTCGTCGACGGCAGCACGGGCCACTACGGTTCTGTGTCGTTCGCCAGCGCCCATCACTGCTTCGTTCGCATCCATCGCACCTGTGTACCCATCGCACACGCCCACCCACCCCGGTTCATGTATCCCGGGGCCGGCTGTAACGAGAGCCGATGGACATAAACACAAACATTGGCTGAATGCTTGGATTGGACTTCGAACGATGTTACGCGTCGTTATCTTTCCAGGGCGATTGTCACTCTGTGAGATCCGTGGGGGAGTGGGGAGTTGTTTGGGCCAGACATCGGTGTAACACTGTCATTGTACACAGTTTATTAGATGTGTGTTGTGCGGGTTACGTCGAGCAGGTACCCGCGCTCGCGTTGTGCGTGGGCGCGTAGTGGATGGATGCATGTTACTGCCACTCTGCTGCGTTGGAACCCCCCAAGTCTAAATGGCAACGGCAAAAACACCCTCGGTTGTCAGGGGATACGCAAGGGGAAAGAATAAATTTGCCACCCCACGCGCATGTTTGAGACGACCAGAGTGCAGCGAATGCAGCGTAAGAGAGGAGATGCCAAGCAAAGGCGTTGAGGGTGTATTGCTGCTGTGCAGATCCCGCCTGTTCCGCGCGGGCTGGAGCAGCACAACCAACTCAACTTGGGTGGTGTGTCTCTTGGCGGCAACAGACGCAAAAAGAGTCCACGCACGCATCCCAATCCATCACTGCTTGCTCCACACATCATAACATCTGTGTATCGTGCAGCATCGTGCAACCACCTCATCGCGCACGGCACAGACACACACACACAAACACTGCCCACCACTTGGCAAGCGAACACTGGATCGATCGGTTGCGGCTACGGATACGGTTAGAGACACGCACAGGGAGAGAGACACGCTACGCTACACGGCGCGCACATTGAACCAACCCCTTGCGTTGGCACACTTTGACTAGACATTGTTGGGTTTGTTTGACGCCACAGGGGTCATTGAGGATTGCTCGTGAGCATACTCAAACGCTCACGTGTTGTTTGCAAACGTCCTCTTGTCCTCCTTGCTCGGCTTGCGGCTTGCTCTCGCCGCTCTCTCACCCTCTCCCCCCGAGTGTGCGTTCCTGTAAACGTCCCATCGGACAGCACGTCCTCAACACCTCGTACCTCTTTCCCTCTTACTCTGTCACACCGACCGACTCGACACACAGTACACACACACACACTCTGTAACACAACCCACTTTTGCCGCCAAGGTTGTGGCCCTCCTTCGCGTCTCATCCGGCGACAACCGCCCCGACAGGCCCCACGGGTCCCTTGCGAGCTTGCTCGCGATCCCCTCTTGGCACTAGCTACCTCCCCGGATCGTCACTCTATACACAGCACAGACGGGACGAGTCTAGAGTCTCACGCGCGCGTCCTCGTCCACGTTGTTGTTCTCTAATATCCGCAACCCCCTCCCCCATCTCATCGTCTATCCCCCTCACGCACAAACCTCTCTCTTCAACAACTCCTCCCACGGACTCTAGGCGAGCGACACGGTCGCTACCGCCGCAATGCACGCAGTCCTCGAGAACGCTCAACATGTCGCGCGAGGCATTTCTGTACGTCGGCCTCATCGTCGTCGCGAATGCGCCACACGCTGACCACCGCAGTCCTCCGTAATCACGGGCGCCAACCCCGTCGAGTTTGACTCCAAGAATGTTGGTAACCTGCGTGTTCGCCTCGCTGACTGTTTTCACAGCCAATCACTCTATTCATTGTCCAGCTGTTCATCATTATCAGCGTAACACAAGGCCTAGGATGGTGCTTCAAGTTTATGAACCAGCCAAAGGTCATTGCCGAGGTCATTGGTGGCATCATTCTCGGTCCCACTGTCCTTGGTCGCGTACCCGGCTTTACCGACAGCATTTTCCCACAAAAGTCGCAGCCGTTCCTCAACCTCGTCTCGACCATTGGTCTTATCCTCTTCCTCTTCGTTGTTGGTCTCGAGGTGGACATTTCCGTCGCCAAGCGCAATGGTAGAAACTCGGCCTTTATCTCGTTTGCTGGTATCGCGCTCCCCTTCGCGCTCGGTGCGGCCGTTGCCGTTCCCGTCTACCACAACTTTGTCGACACCGAGACGGTCACGTTTGGCCACTTTCTGCTTTTCATCTGTGTGTCCATGTCTATCACAGCGTTCCCTGTCCTGTGTCGTATCCTCACAGCGACCAAGCTTCTCGACACCACAGTCGGTATCATTGTCCTCTCGGCTGGTGTCGGCAATGACGTGCTTGGCTGGGTGCTTCTCGCTCTCACTCTTGCTCTCTCCGGCTCGAGCTCGGGTGTGTCGTCCGTGTACATTCTTCTTGCCGCGGTCGGCTGGTCGATTCTGCTTCTGTGGCCCATCCGCAAGGCGTTCATCTGGTTCGTGCGCCGCTCTGGCAGTTTGGAGCACGGCCCTACCCAGGGCGTCATGACCGTCACACTTCTGATCGTCTTTGCTTCGGCGTTTATGACGGGTATCATTGGTGTCCACCCCATCTTTGGTGGCTTTATTGCCGGTCTCATCATTCCCCACGAGGGCGGTTTCGCCATTGCCATTACAGAGCGCATTGACGATCTCGTCGCCATGCTCTTCCTGCCGATCTATTTCGTGCTTTCGGGTCTCCAGACCGACCTGGGTCTCCTCAACACGGGCAAGGCATGGGGCTTTGTCGTCATGCTCTGTGTTGTTGCGTTTTGCGGCAAGTTTGTTGGCTGCGCTGGCACGGCCAAGCTTCTCAAGTACTCGTGGCGCGAGAGTGGTGCCATTGGCATGCTCATGTCGTGCAAGGGTCTTGTCGAGCTCATTGTCCTCAACGTTGGTCTCGAAGCGGGCATCATTGGCAAGGAACTCTTCTCCATGATGGTTCTTGTCGCCGTCGTCCTCACCTTTGCCACTACCCCCTGCACACTGTGGATCTACCCGCGCAAGTACCACGCCCGTGGCAGCGCCGGCCAGGACAAGAAGACTCTCGAGGAGGAGAAGAACAAGGCTGCTCGCGACGCGTTCCTCGGTGGCGGCGGCAGCAGCCCCGGCGGCGGTCGCAACCACACCACGCGTCTCCTCGTTGTCCTTCAGAAGCTTGAGCACCTCGGCGCCACCATGTTCATCACCCAGCTGCTCGAGCCCGAGCCAGCCTCGCGCCATCTCCCCGGCACTAGCCCACGCATAACCCCCGCCGACATTGCCGACCCCAAGCGCATGGAAGGCGATGTAGCAACGGTCGAAAAGGTGGTGGGCAGCGAGTCGAGCTCGAACGGTGACCGCGAGTCAACGCCCGGCCGCGATTCGAACGACGGCAGTGCCAACCGGCCAGTCCACATTGACGCGCTCAAGATTGTCGAGCTCACCGGCCGTACCTTCTCCGTCATGCAGTCGGCCGAGAAGGACCAGCTCCTGCACACTGACGACGCACTCCAGCTGTACAAGCAGTTTGGCAGATTGCGCGGTCTCGACGTGACTCCTCATATCACCATTGTCGGCCAGGACAGTTACAGCAGCGCCGTGTCCGAGTATGCGTCGGACCTCGACTCGCAGCTCATCGTCGTCCCATGGACGCTTACCGGCACCCCACAGGAGGCTGTGCAGCAGGAGCAGGCGGCCGCCAGCGGCTCTGCGGCTTCCCCCGCGACCCCGACACAGGCAACGCTCGGTGGAGTGTTTGCCAGCGACGGGTCTCCCATGTACACGCACTTTATCCGCAAGCTGTTCGCCGAGTCCAAGACGGACGTGGCGCTGTTCATCGACCGTGGCTTTGGCGGTGCGACCGTGACGCCGCCGGGTTCTGGCCAGCACATCTTCCTGCCATTCTTTGGCGGGCCTGACGACCGTCTCGCGCTCCGTCTCGTGGTCCAGCTTTGTCGCCACGCCCACGTCACCGCCACCGTGCACCGCGTCACCCACAAGGACGTGTCTGACGCGTTGTCCGAGACGGCGACGCTCGACGAGGAGGACAAGGAGGCACACAAGGTGCATCAGGCCGCGCTGCTGAGCAACCAGCTCACCATTGGCGGACCAAAGCTCGAGGAGCAGCAGAGCTCGGTGCACTCGGAGACGGCCGACAATGTTGCGTGGACGTACTACAACAACCTGCAGGCGGCTGGTGCGGCGGGCACAGGCCCCAAGGACCCGGCGATGGAGCGCATGGTGTTCTCGTCCCAGGAGAGTGCGACGCCGCTGGCGGCCGCGATCGAGCAGGCGGAAAGGGCCATGGCCGCGTCGTCGGGCGAAAACATGTGGCGCCCCCTACTCATCGTCACTGGCCGAGGCCGCCGCGCCGCGCTGTACAACCACGAGCGCGAAGTCACGGCTCTCCTCACCAAGCACCACCACAACCCCACGGTCGGCGCCGAGCTCCGCAAGACGGTCGGCGACGCACCCACCGCGCTCATGCTCGCTGGCGGGCAGATGAACCTTGCGTCCTACTTTGTCTGCGAGGCTGGTGGATAGTTGCCGTGTTCCTTTAACCCAGTTGTCATCTTGATAGGAAAGTGTCTATTCTTTCAACAGTTTGTAACTTTAGCACACGCGTATGTCGGCGATGCATTCTTGCTGCTAGTGGTGAAGGCTGACGCTGTTTGACGGTTGGGTGAGGCTGACTCGGTTGACGCGACTGATGTTTCAAACCTACTCTTATCCGGATTGTCTCATCCATCTTCAGGTCGTCGACCTTGTTCTTTCTCGTTCTCTTGACAATCAAACCGTGCTTGTTGTCCTGTACCTCTTATTCTTGGAGAGATCGTTCCCTGTCCGCATGTCATACAAGCCGCTGCCGCCGACACCACACACGGTCTCCTCGGGGGCGAGCACGCCGGGGAGCCGCCGGCGCGCGCGCTCAGTGACACCGGGTTCAACGCCGGGTACGCCGTCGGGGCGCACGACGCCGTGCGCGCCGCGCCCGCATTCGGACCTCTTCACCTCGCCGTGCGGTCTTAGGGCGCGCGCGCGCGTGGGTGCCGGCGCACCTACACCCGCACCATTCTCGCACCGCGCGCACCATCCAAAACCCGCCGGCCTAATGCTCTCCAACACTATGCCCCCGGCCCACAGCGACGAGACCGCGCCCCCCACGTCCACCGAGTCGTTCTTCACCGCCGAAGGGGGCATGACCCCCGCCGCGACAGCAGCGACATTCATCCTGCCCCCACTACCACCGGGGTGTCCTGTTCCGCGCCGCACGCCGCCGCGCCGCCGCGACGAGGTATGGTCCTGCATCGACTCGTCGCCGTCCGTTTATGGACCCACGCCGAGCGCGTCCGGCGCTAGCCTCGCGAGCATGTCGTTCGGTGACGATACGTTCTCGAGCTCGGCAACAGTTACGCATACCCCCGCCCGTGGGACGTTGGGGACTACGGCCGACTTGTCGACGCTGTCGACACGCGCGGCCGCGGCGTGCGCTATCAACAGCGGCGACGGCGGCCCCACCCAACCTTCCACGCCCGTCAAGGCGCGCCCGCCGCCGCGTAGCAGGAAACACCCCAACGGCCGCTCGTGGACCATGCCTGTGCATTCGACGCCGCCCGGTCGTGGCCACCTCTCTGGTACGCCCAAAGTCCCGCCTCTCACGGCCACGAGGTCCCTCCCCGTCGCGCGCCTGCCGGGAACCCCGCCACCGAAGAAGGCCGCGCTACGCCGCCAGCGCGCAAACACTACTCGCAGCGAAACGCGCGCCGTGCCGCTCAAGAAACGTTGGCCCAAGATCCTCGCCCTCCCCACTGAAGTGCGTGCGCGGGCGCCAGAAGCTCATGCCAGGTCCTCATCCACATCGCCAAGAATGTCATCGCTGCCGACCCCTGGAGTCTCGCGCAGCTCGCCGCGACATGCCGCCGCCTCCACAATGCGTTCCAGGTGAGCTCGCAAGTCTTTACGCTAGCTGATAACAGTCTGACGACGTGCTCCTGCCCCTAATTAGATACCAGTTGGGATTCCTCGCAGCTGCCGGCCGCGCGCTGTGTTCGCAGTTGACAAAGGCGGCGGCTGGCGACGCAACGCTCGGTAACATTGGCCTGCTAATGCTTAACGCGGGATACGACAGCGACGCTCATGACGCCGACTGCAAGGCGTGCGACGCCTACAACACGTTCAACCCCGGCGACGTGTCGGACGCCGCATCGGACGCTTCGGGAGCCACGTTGAGGGGTCCACTCGACGCTGGCACAACGCCGTGGTCGACGCCTCTGGGCACCACGCCGCCGCTGTTCACATTCTCGCCTGCCGACTCGTGCACGCCGCCGGACAACCACGACTCGCACGACGACGACCTCGCGTCGTACTGCTTCCGCCCTGCCGACTCGGACGAGGAGTGCGAAACACTCTTCGAGGAGCTTCTGAGCGAGACGGAGACGCCGGACCACCGCTTCCGCTGCCGGGTGTCGTCGCGCGTCATGTGGCTGTGCCACTTGCTGTTGAAAGTCTACCACAACACGGCGCTGGGACAACTGGGAAACCTCCCGGCGCTGAGCAACATGTACGCGTCGTCCGAGTTTGAGGACGCTCTGGATCTCATGGCCACCAGAGTTATACCTCACAAGCTCCTGTCGGCGGCGCGTGCTTTGTGCCATCTGCAAGCGCTGTTTCTCCGCCCGGCCGACGCTCCTCTCTGGTCTGAGCACAATCGTCGCCCACTCGTATCCAGACGTTACCGCCACCTCGACATGTTCTCCACCACTCCCCTGGTGGACTTGTCCGGCCGTGTGGTGTGGGAAGAGGTGCTGCCGCTGCAGGTGTACATGCGTAAGTCTTCGTAAAGCGCGATCCTGACCGCAGTATCGTTTGCCGACTGGCTGCTTGAGACGACGCCGCGCAGGTACTTTATGCAGGCGGCAGAGGGTGTCGCGCAGCCGCAACTGGGGATGCCCAAGGCCGTTAGCCACGAGGACGACGACACCGACTGGATCGGAATCGGCGGCGTGTGGTACGGGCTCTTGCCCAGCCGCGGCGTGGACGACTCGATACTGCTGGAGCACATCAACCTGACCCCATGTAGTCCTGCAGCACTGGCTCTCGAAATTGCGTCACACGACAGCCTGGACCCCAAGGCGATCACTGCGCCGGGCGAGCTCAAACAAACGCCGCTGCACAACAACCTCCCGTGGAACGACTCTGTTCCGCCCCTGTATTTCCACGGCGACACGGCATGTCCGGCGGCGGCGCCGTACTGCGTCCGTGGCGTCGCGCGACTCACGACCGATTGCCCGCCCGAGATCCGCATCAAGATGGTTGTGCGCAAGCACGGCCACGACATTGTGCGCTTTGACGGTGTGTATATAGGCGGCGCCGGATCACAGCGGGGTATTGTGGGGGTTAGTACTGCGCCATCGGCATGTCGCTGACGATCAGGTAGGCGTCGGGCTCGCCGAGGAGGCGCACGCTGAGCAAGAGACCGAGCACATACCGGCCGCCAAGCCGGGGTGGTTCGTCAAGGCGTCGCCGTAAGGCGTGAGCACCGATTGCGTGCCCCGTGTCGTTTGTAGATATGGAATGCGCCATGGGATCGCGCGCGATCGCGATGCGCAAGATGCATGAAAGTGAACTGTACTGGGTGTGCGAGTCTGTTGCCACTGCGGGCGCCGTTCATTGGCGGTCAGAGACGAGAGTCCGATCCAGGTTGACGCCACCGACGCCATGGCGTCGCTCGCCACGCGATAGGGCGGCCGTGGAATAGGGGTTTTGGCGTCTGTGCAGGGGTTGCAGCGCTCAAAGTCCGAGCAGTGGGTCGGGGAACGACGCATGCAACGGCGCCACGGACCCTCCGTCCGTGTCCCTCCTTGGCTTCCGGTGTCTGTTGGCGGTGTTTGTAGGCCTTTTGCAGTCTGTCTGCCGATCACGGACGATCGGCGATGTGGGCGGCCGTGCCGATCTGTCGGATCTGCTTGTGTGAGGATGTGTGTGTGCGGGGCCAATTTTCACCCAGCCAGATCTATCGCCCGTCGGAAACCTAAACAAACGAGCCACTTGCATTTTTCCTACACCATCGAGATTGTATCGCTCCACCATCGTGCGTGCGAGGCCACGACGGCCGCGACGGCGACGACCGCAACGACGATCGCTACGACCCGACGACGTGACCGCGACGACAGCGACAGCGACGACAGAACGACGATATGCCGAGTGATCACACGCTCACGACGACTATGACTGCGACTGCTGCGACTGCGCCGGCGCCAGCGCCGACTGCGCAGCGGGCACACACCGCCAAGACTCGCGCCAGCCATCTGCTCCGCTTACCCCGAGAGGTACACTTGCGTGCGGCGACGACGACTGACTGACTCTATAGGTACTGCATAACATCTTTGCGCGCGTCGTAGCGGACGACGTGTACGCCCTGCCGCGGGTGGCGGGGACATGTCGGGCGTTATGCCATCTCGTCGATGTGAGTGGTGGCCAGAAGATCCGACGCTGACGGCAGACGGACGAGGGACTGTGGCGCGCAGCGCTGCTAGCGCTGTACGACGACCCGCGGCGCGCGGCGGCGTATCCCCCCGGATCGCGGGTTATCCCGTGGCGATACCTCGTACAGGAACGTGTGTGGGCCGCGCGCGTGTACTGCGCTTGGGTACGTGATGCGGAGGCCCTGCATGCCGCGCACACCAGTGCTGGTCCCGACGCGGGACCAAAGCCCGTGCCGCGCTTCGATCCCGCCCATGTCGCCCGCGTCACGGACGTGTATCTCGGTATCGCGCTTGATATGCCGCCTGCGCCCGAGCCGGGCGATAGCTCCAATGGCGTGCACGACCACGACCACGACCACGACCACGAGCATGAGCACGAGCACGAGCACGAACATGAGCATGAGCAGGGCGAGTCGGACGGCGGCGACGATTCAGGCGGTGAAGACGAGGCGCCTACGCACGACACTGACGAGGCGTGGACCATGCGCGGACGTAAGCCGCCCGCTGCGGAGGCTGAGCGCGCGCCGCTGGGGCCCAACTCGTCGCGAAACGCACCTCTTCTAGACGCCTTTCTCCGCTCGCCCGTCTTCCGCCTCCTGTACTCGCATCACGGCACGCACCCGCGCGGCCACGGGCGTAACGGAGTTTACGCCCGTGGCCGCGGGGGAGGAGCAGGGGACCACGGCGACAGCGACGACGACGAGCGCAAACCCATAACCAGTGGTGACACGAAGTGGTACCCGCGCCCGCGCCGCGTGATCGCCAACGAAACGCTAATGCGCCTCAACACTTATGCCCGCCTCGAGCCTGATCCGCGCCTCATTGCGCCAGAAGCCGACTTTGCGCGCCGAAGGGCGTTCCTGCGCACTGTCACCTATGGTACCGACTGGCTCTCGCGCGATACAGAGTTTACCCCGCTGCATGCGGATGGCACGGTTGATTGGGTGCTTGTTGACGCCGCGGGGTCGTTGATTGGTGAGTCCCGCGCGCGAGCGCGGACGAGGCGCGAAGCGCCGAGTGCGCGCGAGACGGGCTGCAGCATAAGCGCCGGTCAGACTATCTCTGCTCTCTGCGACGGGGCTGCGTCTGCACCGAGCAGACCATCTCTGCCCACTGCTACGAGGCTGTGTCTGCACCGCCTCTGCTCCCGGTGCCCCGCTGACATCAGGACTCAACATCCTCGAGCAGATCGACGAGGGCGAGGAGCAGTGGTTTGCGGCGCTACGGGCGCTGTACAGCATGGAGAGCTTCCAGGGTGTGCCGTTCCCGCGGGCAGTCGACGCGCCACGCGACGGCGCGCTGTGGGACTGGGCGGGCGTAGCGGGAGTGTGGCATTACGGCTACTCGTTCATGAAGTGGGTTGACCCGATCTCGGCTTGGTCTGACAGCAGTTATCGTGACTGGGTGCACCTGTGCGACCCGGACCTCATGGGCCTCACGCCATTCGACCTGGTCGGGTACTACGAGGAGCTGGGCGACCGGGTGAGCGTGCCGTTCGAGGTGGTCAAGGACGAGGCGGCGATCGCGGCGGTATACGCTGATGTCGTGGAGCGGGGGCGGGCGCGGCGTGCCGCTGCCGCCGCCGCCGCGCGAGGATCGACACAGCGTAGCGGTGTGCCTATCGAAGTACCTGCTGTCGGGGGGACGTCGTCGGACCGTGGGACAGAGGGAGGCCCACCGCCACCGCCGCCTACGCTCCCGTCCCTCGCGACAACTTTGCCGACATCTGACCGGCTACCGCCAATCTACTTTTGCGGGGAGGGCGGGAGTGCGCCGAGTATCGCGGCCGGGCGCCCGGGATTCCTCCACGGCGTCGTGCGCCTGACGCCCGACTTTCCGCCCAAAGTCCGCTGGACCGTCGTCGTGACTTTTGACACGTACCAGTTCCGCATGGAGGGCGTGCAGCTTGGCGCGATCGGTAGCGCGCGCGGTTGGTATGGCGTGAGTACCACTGTACGTTGCTTGGGGCGCTGACTTTTCAAGGTGTGGAATGACGCACAGCACCACCAGCTGAACGCGCCGGGGCCGCGGCCTCATGGCCCGGTCTGGTTCTGGAAGGCTCAGGGCGACGAGTAGGAGGCAGGGCGACGAGTATGTACAGTACACATGCGACAGATGTCATACATGGGACTGGGTCGTTGTGTCTGGCGATGCTTGACGCGACCTACTGTATCCGCCTTTGGTCTTTACAGCACTACTCCGCTGTCCACGCCAAAGGCCCGGAGCGGCCGCTCAACACATTCAGTGCAGAGGATTGGTGGTGCTGGCCCGTTTAAGCTAGCAGTCAAAGCTGCAGCAGAACCTTGTATTGTTCGATGTCTATACAGGCTTGCGGCGCCGATGCCGCGAGCCCTCCGTTGGACTACTCTGCCGGCTTTGCGCATGCATTGGACAGTGTGTTGTGATGTCAACCCAGCGAAGAACTGCGCCCTTGACAGGGACATACAGAGGTACAGTAATCGGGTTTGCGCGACAGGGTCGCGATGTGGAGATGTACCCCGCAAGTGTGCCCGAGTCGGGCCCATAGTCGTTCAGCGCAGCACTCTACACGGAGTGCCGGACAACGTTCGGCTGGGCCTTTGAAAAGCGGCACTACTGTATGTACAGTCAGCCCGGAGTGAGTATCGTTGTACAGTACAGTACCGTGTACGTCCGGCGCCACTGTAGCGGGGTACGACGTGAGAAGCTCTGCCATCCGTACTGTACAAGTACTAGTACTAGTACCCTGTGCCTCTGCTGGCGATCGTACTTTGTAATATAGATAAGATTCGAGGTTACCATGGTCCTGACGGCACCGATCCGTTATATGTACATACGCTTATGTAGAGTACAGTACGTACAAGTGCCGTGCTGATGAAATTTCGAAAACTGCGCTAGCACCCGCAGAGATCGACGTGCCTAGAGCTGGTCTGAAAAGCGATCGCGACTACAGTAGTGGGGGTGGCCGTGGTGGCGCCGGCGCGCTGGTCTCGGCATCGCCGTGGGCCGCGTCTCGACCGGGGCGGGGGATACCCGCTCCGCTGGCGATCGTAGCGATCGGTACATACTCTGTGTGTATGTGCGCGTGCCGTTGCGTAACCCCAGCGAGAGTCAGGCTCTAGCCAGTTCTCGCTCTCGTGCCTAGCCTTCGTAGGTTTGTCTTATCGTTATCGCGTGTACCTCACCAGCGCGTACCTCGCAGGGTAGGTTTCCGAGTTCTTCGTCGCCTCGCCCAAAGAAGAAGGTTTAGCGGGGTGGGCAGGGGCGTGGGGGGAGGACTTGGGCGCCGGAAGCGCGGAGGCTGGTGCACGCTCTCTCCGTCTCCCAGTAACCGTCGGTCCTACTTCCGGCTCCGGAGCGTCCGCGACGGGGCGGTTTGATCGGCAATGCGCGTGTCGGCGTTGACGCGATCAGTGCTGACGCGAGCAAGCCGCCGGCCGTCGCAGCGTGGGGGAGAGGGGCGAGCCCACCGACTGAACAGATACCGGGACGCCGAGTCGTCTCGGTAGCTGTTGCTGCAAACAGTGCTTCCACGCTGCAGATGTTCCATACCGTTCCGCTTCCTTTACTTCATTACTCGAAGGGGTAACGCCGGGACGCCGGGTGATGGTTCCTGCCCAGTGCAGGTGCACAGGGCGAAGCCGACTAGGTCCCGGTTCTGGGTCACGCCAGCCGGGCCGATCGCGCGTCCGTGCGACGCCGTCCGCATCGAGTAGTTTCTGCGTACAATCCGGTGGATGGCCCTAGGTCGTGCCGTAACGTCCCGGAGCTGGCCCGGAGTGAGCCGGAGGGAAACGCGGTGTACACCTGATGGTGTCGGACGTCCACGATAGCTCTCTCGGCGTCAGTGTGTCGCAGTATTGTATCGCGCTTGTGCACGCCGTGTTGGTAAGCCCCCTCCCGAATGTAGGCCCGTCAAACCCAAGACCCGAGGGCATGGTGCCCGTGTAACTCGACGCGCTCGGGAGACGTGGAGACGTCATTGGCGACAGAGTGGTGGAATGTGTCCTTCCCAAATGGGCAGGCGGCCTCACCCAAAGATTAGATAGCCGACCGTTTGCGCTCAGCGGGTGAGAAGAGCGCGACGTGTCCCGTCGATGGTAATGAGTATCGATGATAAGTAGGTGTTAGGGCACAGTGGCGGTAGTGCACCTGCCGCCGTGTCGTTAAGCGCACCACGCCGGTCATCAATGGACCAAGCAACTGGGGGGAAAACTCTCCCTGGTGGACGACAAACATGTGCGGGCACCGCGTGTGCACGAGTCGTCGCGGGCGTGTTGATCCACAGCGCCGCAGCAAAAATGCCACTCGCACGCGCATATTCTCAGTGTCCCATGGTGGATGTTTCCTTGCGGGCGGGCCAAGCGATCCACGAGACACTGGCGAGTCGACACAAGTGTTGCTGGGGAGCGAGCTTGAGGTAGAGGTTGTCTTTGAGGTCTCCCAGAGTCACCGTCGTCGCTGAGAGTAAGCGCTCGGATTACCGCTGTAGGCGATGTCGAGGGCTGTGTTGCCAGCTCCCAGTGCGAACTGGTTCCCTCGTGTGGTCAACGTCTGGACATTAGATCGGACCTGTGCCATGCTCCGAGCCAGATCAACGAACTCTGGTGCCACACGCGCTCGCCTTGAAGCTATACGACCTAGTCGTGTCGTCAAAAGCTCAGGTCAGAGTAGGGGAAGAGTGAAACGCCGTGCACCACGACCTCACAGTAGGAGGTATGGCGGAACATTGTTCAAACCGACGCCACATTGTTTAGATGCAAACGGCCTTAAGCAGTGGTGCAACCGCGTACGACGCAAGCCTCACCACGTGGCGCTCCGTCCTACGCGTTCGCGGTCGACGAAACTGTGTACTTTGAAGCACCCGGAGCTACGCCGCCACCGCCGTCGTCGTCGCTGGACCCGGGGCCGTGCGCCGCTGTAAAATACAGTGACCACTGTGTAGTTGCCACGCCTGGGGTTGTCGATGCAAGAATCCATGTAGATGTTGGCAGTAGGCCACGCCCTGGCCTCGTCTCAGCCGACAAATTTTCTTGGTCCGGCAGCGGCGCCAACGTGGAAGAGACCCGCCGAGCTGCTCTGCTGTGATGACCAGAATAATTCTGCAACGCTTTCAGGCGGCCTGGAAAGAAATCACGTTGCAGAGTGGACGAAAAGAAGAATATTGCAGGGGCAAAAACTCACAATTCCTTTGAGCGCTAGAGCGGTCTGACACCCGGCAGCGCCAAGCACACCCCTGCTGCGCAGGTAAGCGCCGCTCTGCGGCCGTGCCCACTATATGCCCCCACAGCAACGTGCATGTATTTTGTATGCATGCTGGGGGCGTGCTCTGCTGGTACTTGGGGGCCGGCGGTGGGGTGGTGGCTTTTGGGTGTGCGCTGGTGGGTGGAGACAACTGGAGGGCGGGAGAAGGTACGAGAAAGTCCGATTCGGCCTAGTCCGATCTCGGAGTGACACTCCGTTCCAGCCCACGGGTCCTCGGGCGGACTGTCGCTGTCAGTGTCGCGCGATCGCGATCGCGCGGAAAGGGGGATGCACGAGTCTCGGCGCGCAGCAGAAATGGGGGGTGGCGAGGTATTCCCGGTCTGCGTCAGTGGACATTTGTGCGCTGCCTGCGTGTCGATGCAGAGTGGTTTGCGGCGGTGTAGCCTGGGGTGGTACAGTAAGTACGCTGGGGCCATGAGAACGGCTCCACACTGGGGGAAAAAACAGGCATCCACCTACGGCGGCCACCACCCCACCCAACCAGCTCTACTGACGGAGCAGATACGATGCATTATCAGGCATCCTGCGGCGGGATCGCGATCAGCCTCGCGGCGATAGCCCGATGCAGCGTAGATTGTGTACGCACATTGCGACGGTGGCCGGGGCAGGGAGGCGAGCGGGCTCGTGGGTTGGTCAGCGCGCACTTCTCCAAGCGGCGATGACAATGTCTGCCCCGCGCCGAGCCGCATTACTCAAACGAGCAGTAGACTGTTCTTTCTGCACTACAAAACACGCTCGTCTGCATGTATCTGTCATTTCTCTGTTTGCTTTTTCCCCACACTGAACACTGCACGCGCGGCGGCGGTGCGGCGTTGTACGGGGTGGGGAGCGCCGGTGGAGCGCTTCTTGGCGGGGATCGGAGAGCCCACAGCTTTGGCTAGCGGTAAGCGACGGCGCTGTTCAACGCTGCCGACTCCGCTTTGGACGCTGGAGAGAGCTGACAGCAGCGACAGAGCGCCGGCGCTAGCACGGGCGCGGCACAATCACCGCTGACACCGCCAGGTCCGACGCCGCGTATTCATCCCCCTCCCGTCCCAACCATCCATCCATCCATCAACGCCACAACACCGAGTGCCACTCCTCTCGTCATTAATTATGCACAATGGCCCAAAGCGGCTGCCACTGGCTCCCCAAAGCGGTAGCCGACGCCGCTCAAATGACTGGAAACGAACCAGCGCATCAAGCTTAATGGTGGGTGGGTTATTGCCTGTTGCGGAAGGCCGTTGCCCCTTTCGGAAGAGTGGGGCGGCGACGTGCCGAATGAATGCACCTTGTTTATCACTGCCCCTGCGTCGTCGCCCAACTGTGCCGACTGCGCGGCGCCCAGGGGCACGGTACACGAAGCACAGTGCAAAAGACAAACTACAAGGCCAGGAGAAGCTGCATTAATGTCCAGTGCCGCCGTGTATCACCCGCCCACCACTGCGCCAGGAGACGGCCAGCGCCGGAAGCACTACGTTATTACTGCCGCTGGGGGCGTCAAGCGTCACCCCATCGCACGACTAGGGCTTGAGGGATACAGTACGGCGGAGGCACTGAACATTGCCTGGAGCAAGGTGGTGTTCAATGCCGCCCTGTGCGTGCCCACCACGAACCCCCCTGCTCTCTCCCATGACACCGCATGCATCCCGTATCTACTCCTTGTAGCAAACAAACTCAATCTCGACGTCGGTGCCGCCGGCGGGCAGCTTGGCGACGCCGACGCAGGTGCGTGCGGGCTTGGGGTCGGGCATGGTAGCCTTCCACACCTAATGTCAGCTGGCTCGGGGACTGACGTGCCCACCTCGTTCATGGCGTTGAAATCGCGCTCGAGGTCGCCGAGGTAGATGTTGGCCTTGACGACATGCTCGAGCCCGTAGCCGGCTGCCGCAAGGACGTTCTTGAGGTTGCTGAGGACCTGCGTCGTGCGGTCGCCCACGCTCCCCTCCACCATCTTGCCGTCCGTCGTCATCCCCACCGAACCGGACGTGTACAGGAAGGGCCCGGCCTTGACTGCCTGAGAGTACTGCCGTTAGCGCGGGCGGCCTCATCATGGCGCGAGCGGTCTTCTCGTTCGCCTATGATTTGCATGACGCCGGGCAGATAACGGCGCATGCTACGGCGCCCTGGCCGTCGTCACGCCCACTTCCAGCCAATCGCCCCTGTCCATCCTCGACACTTACGATTCCCGGCAGCGGGGCGGGCGCGTTCTGGGTAAGAATGTGCTCAGCGGGCATGGTGAGATCAGTGCTGGTGTGTATGCGCGAGTTGGATGCTGGATGAGACGATGGACGTGGGCAGTAATGTCGTTGGGCGTGTTTATGAGGTGCGCGCAAAGGTGGGGGAAGGTGGGGGATTATGGCTCAGGCGGTGTCACCCCGGCGGCAGTTTGGACGCTGCGGCGCGCCCAATGCCGCGCTATGCCGCCTGCACCGGCAGCGACGCGGCGCCGAGTGATGCGGCACATCCCTCGGTATGTAAGTAAGCGGGTAGACGTTGGGTCAGCATTGTCGCCATGTCAGTGTTCGCATGTGCTGTGCGTGAGTGTAGTTCTCGGTTGTTGGTCAGTGTTATCAGACGGTGGGGGTCGACCTGGGTGGGGGTGCTTGAAGAGGAAATGGACGATGGACAAGTTTTCGGATCCACTCTGCTCCGCACTCTGCTAAAGTACAGAATCGGCTGGGACGCGAGTCCGAACAACAGCAGTTTGCCACATGCTTCCCGGTCGGTGACTGTACAAGCCGGACCGGGAGGACGCCCCTGTTCTAGTGGGCCGCATTCCCTTACGCTGCCCGGATGCCTCTGGGCAAGGTCACTGAGGAGGAGGCAAGGCAAGGAAAGGCGAGACGGCGTGCGACGACGCTGGCCGGCTTCCCACGCCAGGGGCGACCTGGCCTGGGACCTGGATGCCGACTCGTTCCCTGCGCTGTGCCGGCAGCGAGCGGGGAAGCCGTCGAGGCCCCGGAACGTCCAGGAAACAACAGGCCGTGTGCCGTAGCCGTAGTGCACTGCAGATCGGGCGTGCGTGGCGCCACACTAAGCACCGCAGCGCAGCGCAGCGATCGCGGAGACAGCTAGCTCTCTGCAGCACGCAGCGCAGGGCATGTACTCGGTCTACAACCCCACCCCGCATTCCCCCTGTTTCACAGACATTCTTGCTTTGCTTTCCTTCGCACGACGAGGTGCGGCGGCGGTGCACGACCAAGGCCGAGAAGCACATGTGAACGAACCCAACAACAAGAGCGACACCTGAACTCTAGGCTATCCGCGACCCGACGGCAGTGCAATACAACAAAACACCAACGCAAACAGGGACGGGAATGGATCTGGAAGCAGGCAGGCGGCACACGCAAACAACAACAAAACAAGGCACAGCCCCGGTGCGTGTACGTACATTCTATACAGATGGTACGGTGCCCGACTTGATGGGAACAAGGGCCTCGTCGGCGTGGGGCCCGGCATATTCCCACGCCAACACGACCGAAGCGCAGCACCCGGCAGCAGGCGCGCAGGCAGCGTCTTGGCACGCGCGCGCGCGCTCACCTGGAATTCCTGTGGCCTTGTGGCCTTGTGGTGCACCGACGCCGCCGTCATTGTCGTCACCGTCCGCAGCGCCCAGCTCACACGTCCACGACACCAGGTGTACCGCGGCTGCAAGCTCCAACAACTATGCTGGACGTCATGACGTCGCATACTGCGGAAACCGAGTTGCAGCCAGCAGGATCAAGGGCTGTCCGCTGCCTGGAACCTTTCCGATGGTGGAGTGTTTCATTTTCAGACAATAACAAACTAGTTACCGAGTGCCACGCAGTTTACGGGTGGGGTTGACATCACCGTTGTGGCGGACGCTGGGTCGCAGGTCGGCTGAGGACACACTGCATGGTTTACCGCCACCGCCAATCTCGGCATGCGCTGGGCCGCCGGGGCCTGGGGCATGTGGGGGTGGCTTAGGGCGCAAGGCGCGCGCAAGGCATGCGTCCATCCCGGCACACGCTGGGGACATTATTAACGCTGCGTCCGCCTCTGCTCGCCCGTAGCGCCTGGCACGTGCCTGAGCGCCTGGACGTCGGCGATCCCGCACTGGAGCAGCGCGGCGTCTTGTCCAGGCCACGACGGGACCCAGAGCCACAAAAGGGAGGCAGGCCAGAGATGGAAGCGAGGCCAACAGGTCCCAGGTGCCACTAGCAGGGGCGAGTGTCTCAAACCTTGTTGTTCATGACCAAACATGCCATACGCATAGACTGTCGGTTGTGTCGGCCGTGTCTGACGGATGTCTGAGACGGATGCTGGGAACGAGTAGGAGTCGTGGGGGCTGGGAGTGGGGCGGGGGGCGTGGAGCTTGGCAAGGGCACGGCCGCAGAACATAGCTGTAGACTGTGCTGTACCCCTTGCAATGGACCTGGCTCGCAAGGGTACAAGACAAAAAAGAGGACTTTTTCCAGGGCATTGGCAGGACTTTGCCAGGAGAGCGCCCCCGTCGCTCGGCTCGGTTGCTTGCAGCGCCGGCAGTGCCTGTACCGCCCGGCAGCGTGCAGTGTGTTTGTTTGTGTGTGTGTGTCTGTGTGGCGGGTGCGTGTAGTTACTTGGCGCTGAGGCGGCTGGTTGCGAGCGACTGGGGACTGGACGCCCTGGGGGGTCCTGTGCTGCGCTGCGCGAGACAAGTGCTCACCAGAGACGCCGCGCGCTCCCAGGCTTTCGAGCACAGCGCGGGCACGACATGCTGCATCTCCTCTCGAGTCGATGGCAGCGTCGGGGCGTGTCTACACATGCCATACTTTGGTAAAAGGGACATGAGAGTGCCGAGAGTGTCGCCGGGAACAAGGCACCGTATTGAGGTACCGGGCACGACGCTACGGCCCACCACCGGCCACGCACCGGCTCCCCCACCGGCAGCAGCGACATCCTGCCCTGTCCCTCCGGCGTCGTGAGCGAGCTCTGCCAGGTCCGAGGTCGAGCCTCAAGATGAGGCTACCAGCTACTAGACTAGTCTGTTGTCGTCGTGCGTCGTTGTTGTCGTCGTCGTCGCTCCTGCTGCTGCTGCCCGCCCACGGATGCTGGATCCCACACACTCACGAGGAGGCTTGTACGTATCCAGTAGAGGGTAGTCCGTCTTAGCGCGTGCCCTATCGGTCATGTCATATGTCGGCCTGCTTTCCCTGGCAACACCGGCCATTCCTTTGGAAAGCCACACCGCGCATCAACCTGTCACCCTTTGCAACCCTTTGCCCCTGCGCTGTCCTTCCGGGAGCTACCTTGCGTTTGACTGCCCATATGGCATATGGCATATGGCATGCTTAGAATACTCACGATTCTCCACCCATCTCCCCCATCTTCACACACATGGCACGCACCGTGCCTCGCGATCATCAAGTACGTACACTCTCTCCTCCCCCCGGGTTGCAACTCGGTGTTTCCCTGGTGCTCACCGCATGGGCTCCACTGGGCCTGGTGCCGTGGCCGCTGCTGGTCAACATGCTCCAAGCTCCAAGCTCCAACACACCTCCGGCTTCTGTCAGGAGAGATAGCCCACGGGCCCCTAAGATGACGACGGACAACGGTCCCTTGTTAATCGTCAATGGCCTACTCTTGTTTATGCGTCGCACTCGCCATTAATTGTGGGGACACGGACAATACAATAGATACATCGAGTATCGCTACAAGGACCGTCGGTTCCTGGAGACTGTCGGACCAAAGGAGGGACCTGTGCATCTTACGAGCAACTGGAAGCTGGGAGCTGGAAGCTGGGGAGAGGAGTTGCGGTGGTGGGGGCCGGGGGAGGGGGGGAAAGGGGGGAGGACTGATCTGTGAAAGTGGATGTGATTGGGCGATGGGTATTAGGGAAACATGGGATCCTGGCGAGAACAAGCTGCGCGGGAACACAACCAAAGGTCGGAAACATTGACCGGGTGCCTGATACATGATCGGGTCAAGGTGTGCGAGGGGATGGCCTGGTAAGGTTTGCACCAGCGACAGCAGGGTGGCGGGGTCGGCCCGGCAACTGCCCTGTGCTGGCTGGCTGGTAGCAGAGCTACGGCAGCGCAAAGTGCATCTCGTGTGGCGTTAGCCAGAGAGGACCCTCTAAGCAATGCTCTGCTGGTTCATCATGTAGGGCTGGAAGGAGGCTGGCTGCGTCGTCGGTGGGGGTAGCATGCCTGGTGTGCTGGGCTTGCGCTCGTACGCAGACGAGCCGCCTCCCGTCGAGAGACCTCCCCATGACGGCACCGTGTAGGCAAAGCGGCCGTCTGTGGGCGATCCTGCAGACGACACCGTGTTGGCCGTGGTCGGGCGGGTGTCAGAGCTCGACCAGGTGGGGGCGTTGGTCAGGAACGAGCCGGTCGACCCTCGGTGACCAAACGGATCGTTGCCGTTCTCAAAAGCCACGCTAGGAACAGCGCTGTAAGACGCTGTCGATCCGTACATGGGCGCCATCGTGTCCGAGGAACGCTGCCATCCATGGGAATACGGCTCTCCCATCTGCGAACCGGCCTGGGCATAGTCGTTCGATGCCGGCAGGCCTGCAGCGCCCATGGCAGCCGCGTGGTGGTGGTGCTGCTGGAATGCCATGTTCTTGGCCTCGGCTGCAGCCGCTGCAGCCTGCGAGTACTCCTTGGATGCCACAGCCGCAGCCTCCTCGCGCTTCTTGCGGCGCCACTCCTTGCGCATCTCCTTAAACTCTGCCAAAGGTGTCAGCATGCGTTGCCTACGGCAGCTAGGGTGCGGTGCAGACTCGTGTGGCCCTGACCAGACCAAGAGGCCATTGTAAACTTACCGGCAGGGAGGCGCTTGGGACCGTGTTTCTGCATTGCGACGTGCGCATTCAGGTGGTTCAGGGTGCCGTAAGCCTTGTCGCAGCCCTTCCAGCCGCAAGGATAAATCCGTTCAATCTCGTCGTAGCGGCGGCGCGAGCGCTTCTTTGGTGTTGGGCCGGCGAGCGAGACAAACTGGAGCTCGCTGTCGGTCGCACCAGAAGGCGTCAGACCCAGAGCCATGTAGCGGGTGGCCGCCTGGTCAAACGAGCCATAGCGTGGGGCAGCAGGGAAACCGCTGATGACCTGCCCTCCTCCATACGAGCCAGGGACGGGCTGGTAGCCACCTGGAATCTGGCTCACAAGGGAGCGGGCAGAGGGGAGGGGGACACCGCCGCCAACATTGGTGGGGTAGCTGGGGAGGCCGTCACTAGTCTGGGGGCGGGCAACGCCATGCGGGGGACGAGCGAGACCGTTGGGAACACCGCCGGCGTACGAGTACGTAGGCGCTGCCGACAGAGGCGTCGACGTGTAGGGAGTAGTCTGCGAGCCAGGCGAAGAGCTCCACGACGAGCTGTCTTGGGGCACTGCGTGCGGGTCGACAGAGAGGGCGGACAGCCCCTCGCCTTGGACGGTCGTTGCGAAGGGGTTTTGGAAAGAGTTTTCGCTAATGTCGTCCAGGCGGTGCTGGTTCTGTTTCTTGCCGTGCATATCGAGGCCAGCAGTAGTTCCGCCCATTGAGGCGACCGCGGTCGCGGGGCGTCGCGTGTTGTTGAGGCTGGGCGGCGCAAAGTCACGCGAGATGCGAGGAAGCGCGTTGTCGCCCATGTCGCCTGACCCAGACCCTGTCATGGCAAACGCAGAAGGTGCAGTGGTGCTGGTAGTTTGTGTAGACGAGTGTCCGTTGGGGGGAGCCATTGAGTATGTGCTGCTCATGATGGGAATGTCCCTTGCTGAGGATGTGGATGATATAGGATTTTGAAAGGGGGATGCAGTCTGAGATGTCTCGACGGCTACTGCTCTTGAAGAGGGGAGCAGGTTGAGCGGAAGCTGCCAAGTTTCGAGGGGGGGTCAAGGGGACGTTGGATGCAAGTCAGGCGTCACAACAGCGGCCGACTCGCAAGATGCCGATACCGAATGGTCGAGGCCGACAAGCCGTGTGAGATTGTTTTTGCCTCGGTCAAGTGTTGACGAGGGAAAGGTCCGACCGTAACGTAATGGCACGGTTGCTGCCGTGGGGGGTTGAAACGATGACGATGACTATGGACAGGGCAAGCGGACAAAGACGGGGTGTCGTCGCTTGTGCAGGGTCGTGAGACTATCGTTGGCCGAGTAGCTTGGGAACGCGAACGGCAGTAGATGCGGCAGAAATCGATGGGTCACTGACGAGGGCAGCTCGTCAAGATGAGGTAGACAATGTGGGGGATTGGGTCCAGAGTGTCTGCCTACCAGGCCCTCATGAGAGTCTGGGGCTGTGAAGCTTCTGGCGTTGTTCGAAAATGAACACGTCCAGGTGGCAGCGCAGGCTTAGTCTCTCCTTGGAGCTGTCGCACAACGGCTGTTGTCTCTCCTCTTGAATGAATCAAGGGACACGTGGTCGTGGCAATAAGCCAAATATCGTGAGCGGGGTAGCGCGGCGGGGCCCTCGTTGATAATGAAGGCAATGGCGCTAACGGTGGTACTCTGTGACCTGGAACTGTAAGCATGTCGCCGATCGAGTGTGGGTCGTTGGGAGTGTGTCGATGGGTATGTGTGCACTCCCTCCCATGATTGACACATACCTGTAATGGACGCGCCGACGTCAACAAATGTGCGCACTCTTCAAGGGCGTCCTTGTTAACGACAAACAAACTTGGCGTTTGCGTCGACTGCATGGCAGTTAGCAGGACGTTCAAACAAGTTGAAGGTTGGTTGGGAAACGCGCGCTCACGCTCGAGGCGGAGTGGGGAAGCAAGACACGGCCAAAGGAAGCAAAGCAAGGGCCAACGCGGGCCTTCGACACAAGCCTTCGACACAAGCAGACTAGTCTTGTCGTCGGCCGGTGCGTGCAGTGTTTACACAGAACAAGATCTCTCGCCCCGAAGGAGGAGAGCAAAGTAGGCAGCCAAAGGCGGTGGCGTCGGCGAAGCAGGGGGGTGCGTGAACAGGCGCGTGCGCGCGCGCACGCATGGGCGCGTGCATGTGCCGATTGCATGCGCATCTGTCTGTCTGACCGGCCCGTCAAAGCCGGTACACAAGCGCGCTGCCCATGCGGACGCGCGGACAGATGGGCGTGATGTGTCGCAGAAGAGGAAGGGAACATGCGTGCGCACAGACAATGGGGCTGTTGTCTGCGGAATGTGGAGAGTGTGCACGGCAAGGCTGGCTCATGGTAAACACGTACCGCGCCAATGATTGAAAGGGAACAGTGGGGCAGAACGACAAGACGAAGAACAAGCAAAGAGAGCAACAACAACTACGACGGCGACGTAGACACGGGCGATGGTGTCCACAGCGTATATGGTAGACAGGGCTGTGACGGCTGTCGCCGAGGTGGTGTAGTTTTCTGTCGTACACGACCGCGCGTTGAACGTCATCGAACTGTAAACTTACACTGAAAGATTCGCGCTCGGTCGCGCGTCACGAAATCCGAGCTGGACACCGGTGTGTGGGTAGGGGGGGGGAGGCGGAAACGGCGGTTGCCCTGGGCAGGAGGGAGGGGGACAACAAGACGACGCGCGGGGCGGAGTATGAACGCCGAGAGGGTAAGGAACGGAACGGCGAAAGAGTGGGGCAGGCCGTGTTGCGGAACGACGGCGGACGGGGTTGAGAGCGGACCTAGGCACGAGGGGGGCGGCAACCCCTATGACGGTCCTGGTGAAAGCAGGGGCGGCAACGACAGCCGAGGGGTTGAGAAGGGGGCCAAGGTTCAAGCGTCGGTGATGAGCTCGGGCACGGTGAGGTGTGGGCGCGGGCAAACGAGGCGCGCGCGTTGGGCAACGTTGGTACGTCGGTTTCAACGCAGTGTGTGTGTGTGTGTGCGTGCCGACGGGATAAGCCGGTGCGAGCGTGGTGTGTGTGTGTGGGTGCGGAGGAGTGTTGAAGCGGTCGAAGGGGCCAAGGACGACGACGTTTGTGTATTTGAACCGTGCGTGCGTGCGTGCGTTGTGGTTGCGAGGAATGTGCAACGATTGGGGTGTGGGTGCGAGTGCGCGTCTTGGATAAGAGCTGGGCTAGCTGGGAGTGGTCGAGTGCTAGTGTCGGACACGACGCGTGCAGAGTGTGTGTGTGTGCAGCGTTAGTGGATATGTAGATGAATGTGACAAGAGTCAAGAGTTGACAAGCAACTGTGTGTGAGAGAGAGAGAGATGTTGAACGTCGAAGAGTGCAAGAACGCAAGAGAGGGGACTGCAAAGGTACAAACGGGGTATTCATATGACAACCAGAGGGTAGAGAACGAGAGTGGTCAAAGGAGGGAGGCAAGGAAGGAGGGAAGGCAAGGATGACGGCCGAGGACAAGGAGGCGTCGGCGGCTGCGGCTGCGGCTACTGCAGTCAAGCTGAAAGTCCGGGGTATGGCGCATCAAGAGTGCACACGCGTGCCTCGAGCCTTCTTCTCTCTCTCTCGCTGTCTCTCTCTCTCAGCTCTCTGCCGGTGCGTGTGCCGTGTGCATGTGTTGCATGTGCACCGCCGAATCTCCTTCCCTCAAAGCTCTCTCAGTGTCCGTGCTCTGTGGCCGGGTATTGCGCCGAGCAAGGGCGCAAGCACACGGCACACGGCGTACATGTGTCTATGTGGGGAAGGGACGTGCACGGGCCAAAAGGGAGAGAGGCAAGGCGCGCGCGCGGGGTTGTGCAGGCGGGGGACCGCGGTTGATTCCTTCCTTTTCCTTTGCATCCTTCCTTATTTTCGATCACGATCAGATACACACACGGGCAGGGAGAGAGCGCGGCATGCAACAGACACCGCTAACCGACCGGCGACCGCAGAGAGAAAAAATACACACAAAGGGGGGGGGGGGGGGGGAGGCGCAATCAGAAACAGAAATCGAAATCGAACGTGGATAAGCCGAGAGGGGCAAGAGGGCAGCGAGGGCTGAGGGGAGAGAAAAGGGCCAACAAAAAAGACAGGGTAAGAGGTATTACCCCTGCGCCACCTTTAAAAGCTCAGCGCCCTCTCTTCTCGTGCCGTCACCACACCCAACAGACTCCACACCCACACCAGTCAACCACGACCACCCACACACACCGATGACGGCCTTGTCTTTGATGATTGTTTACTTGTTTACCCTGCATGCAAAACTCTGTATCCAATTGCTCGCCTCCTCTGCTCTGCGGGCCACATCCCCTCCCCCCGCACCTTCGGACCTGGATATAGCGCATGGACCGAGGAAGTACACACCCACCATCCCGGATGCAAAGGGTCCTTTCCAGTCCTTTGGACCACACACACATCGGTCACCACTCGCACACCACCTCGAATGTAAGACACGGCGCACACAAACGACACAGCCGCTCTGCAACTGCAACTGCCGTTGTGCCGTTGAACATGTGTACAATCGTCGCCCAACTTTCCAGTTCTGGCTGATCTTGTCACGCATACTCATACTCGGGCATTGGCATGCCATCTGCATGCATTTGGTGTACTGTACACCGGTGTCGTGCTCTGTGTGTTTTTTTTGCAGGGCCGGCAGGGGAGGAATGTGGCAGTCAGCTGCGACAGATATGCTCGGTGTTCCCTGCTTGATATCCAGGACATGCGTGTGAGGGTGTGTAATGTGTGTACCCCCCGCCCGCCGCCCGCAGTCGACGGTCAAGGGGACACGGCGACACTCAGCGCGCGGACGGGAGTTGTCGCCGTGTCTGTCCGACAACGACTCCCCGGCGCCCGGCTTCTACCAATTCCCTATGCACTGTCGTTTTGTATTCTGTTGTTTAAAACGGTCTCTGGTCACAACAACGTCGACTCTGGGTGCGAGTTGCCAAAGATAACACACACTCTGTGCCCACTTCCGCACGGCCTTGCGGCCATCGACACACATATCCACATCCACATTCACGCAGTCAGGCACCAGGGACAGCCACAGAATCCAGGATATTAGAAACTCTGTTGATTGCTGAAACGGGTTAGTCTCAAACTTAGATTGTTTGGGCATTGGCACTGAGCACTGGGAGCGTGTGGGGTTGGCTGTGCGGGGCAAACCCACTCCCCCCCCCCCCCTTCCTTCGGCCGACGGTGGGTGGCGACTGCGGTGGGGAGACGCCTGTGCTTTGCCCTGCAGGTTTGTTTGCAGGAATCAATTCCATAAAACTCTCGTCAGTCACTCGGCGTGGGGCACTTTAGCAGAACCCACACACCACACCTTTCTCCCTGTTGCCCCCACAGCAAGCACACGCCAGGTGAGACATTCTCTGTCATGCGCATGCTGTCCCCTCGGCGTCCGCTTGCCGCTTGTTCTGATCAGGAAGAGAGACAGTCAAAGTACACACTCTTTTTGGTTGAATGATTGCACACAGTTTCGATCCCAAGGGACGTTTCAGGGTAACAAGCAACAACGGAGGCGTCGGGCGACTTGCCGACAGCTCGCCCCCAGGCACTCACTCCCACTCATTCTGTACCTTTATTCTCTGGCAGCCACCGTACGGCCACCCCTAATGTGTCAAATGTCAGGAGCCGGGGGGGGGGGCAAAAGCATACGGCAGCCGCAACCGCAATGTAGTACACACCCCCGCGCCGTCATCATACCCCGCTCACGCACTCTGCTTGCTTGCGCGTACTCTCTGACGCGGTCATGACTCAGTGGCTCCCCGTCTCAGCCCGTCATGAGCACTGAAACCCTATCACGACCGCAATGACCGCAGCTACGGATGCTCGTGCTCGTCGCGGTCCGCGGCAAAAGGTACAGCTTGGCAACAGGCACACGGCGCATACGGACGGCGGCCAGCACCACTCTCCGTCACCGCAGAGGTCCCCAATCTCTTGCTCCCCGAGCGCGCGGCCGAGCGCACACCCTCTCGTCGCCGCAGACAGAGGTGCAAGCCACAATATGGCAGCATGTGTTCCAGCGCAGCGCCACAGGGCACAATACTTTGGTGTATACCCTTTCATACATGCCTCTCTCTTCGCCCAGAATGTAGGGATAGTTTTTGCTTTTTGCCTCGAGCACTCTCCTCATGCATGTCGCTGCGCCACGGACACGCCACCCACCACCCCCGCACACTCCACACGCACTGCCGTCCTGCTGCTGCGCCTTGATCAATATCCTCGGGGAGGGTACTGAACGCCACATTTATCTGATCATGGATTCATGTCGACACAAGAGAGCTAGCGCGCTTTCCATCCGACGCTACGGGCACTAACCGCGCGCCCGGCTAATGCTAATACGTCTTTGAAACTTGGAGCACGCAAGATCGATTCCCGTTCGTCGCTGCGGCGCTAAGGCGCGCGGTAGACCAAACGCGCGATCATGATCAAGATCACATATGTAGACTAATCGGCGCCTCGATGACTCCAGCAGACGAGAAAAACGAATCGGGTTGGTCTGCGTCCTGAGTACTCCTGACGCTAGCTGGGTAATCTTTTTCCATCCGACATTACTCCAGAGACGGTAGTCTGTGTTGGCGTTACAATCCGCCTTGATCTTGTTGAGACGGAGTGACTCAAACCCGGCAACCTGTGCTGAACGAGGCACGTCCTTTGCCGTGTTGAGTGTCGATCATGATGCTGTGCCCTCCACGATCATCCATTCGCGAACGGCGCTAGTGGTGCATGTGGTCCTTTAGCGTGTCTCTCGACGAGACACTCGACTCACAGAGCTTGATCACACGCAGGATTACGGCGGCTGCACGGGCTACACTGGGGCCTGATGCTCCGCTCCGCATGTGATCGATTAGTTTCCTGTGTAATATGCCTGCACGACGCACACCCAAAATCTAAACACCACAGCGTGGGGCTGCACGTAATCCTTTTGTCCACACCCCCGTACCTCACCCCCCCGGCATCCTCTGTTCCTGAAGGGTGACTGCCCTCTCCCACAGGTTTTGCCGATGTTGGGTGCCTTGGCAAAAGCAGAGCCCGATGACGCGCGGCGCCAGCCCGGAGCCACCGCCGTCACGGAAATATCACCTCCGTCGGTATACGAAACACCTTTCGGAGGCGCACGCATGGCGGCGAGGACCGCCATTGACCCACGCACCACACGGCTATTGGCCAATGCATGATACACATGCATATGCATCATGGCCGCCGGCGCCCAGGGCGCCCTAACTCCGCTCCCTCCCTCTCCCCGTTCCGTGTGCCGCCGCCGTCCCCTGCACATGTGGATGCCGTCAATCGATGCATTGCCGCGGTAAATTGCACCAAGCCTCACAGCAGAGGACGAGAGCGTCGTCGCGCTTTGATCGTATGGCCGGCACGCCCCTGCTTGTGTCGTCATGCAAACCTTCGTGCCACAGGCATGCGTATACACCGCTGCAGAACAAGGAATGTCCTCCCACCACGCCTCCGCAGCGTGCCGTAGCGCGCCGTCGCGCCGTCGTGTTGCACCGCAACGGCTGTGTCAGCCCAACCTGGCAGCGGACATGGGTTCTGCACTCCGTTTCAACGGCGCGTTGGCCTTGTCATTGCGCCGCAAAAAGGTACCCCGTTGACGACTGCGCCTGTCGCCGTTGTCAACTGCGTTGGGACACACCACAACAGTACCGCGACTGCACAGACGCGTACTAGCTCCCGCCGCTGGGCCGAGAACGTGACCTGTGCGGGCGGGGCGCGTTAGCGCGTCGAGGCCCGTACTCCGGTGATCCGGTGTCGATCAGACGGGTCTTGAGACGTCGGGGCAAGAGCGAGCCTAGCCCAAGCACGCTAAAACGCTCTGGCGCCGCCATGTCTGCGTGGCGCGAGCCTAGGCAAGTTAACGCGACTCCACCATGATCTTTGTTCCGGCCGTGTTGTACCCAGCGCCGCGTGTTCTCGGCTCTGTATCGTTATTCCGCGGCTACTTATGTGTTTTGAGGTCGCAGCCGCGGCGGTCTCGACGCGGCGGTCGTGGCGGCGTGGCGGCGTGACAGCGTCACTCTGCGCAGCACATACCTCCGCCCAACACCATTAACTAAACTTGACTGTCTCATATGCTCATCGCCGAGTTGGCGTTTCGCCGCCGCGCTTACACTCACCATTCGTCATACACTAATGCCCGCCACGATGATCCCTGCCACGGGCATATCTCGCAATGTGGCGCTCGAGGTTACGTGTCGTGGCGCTGGGCCATCACACATGCACTAGGCGGAGCCTGAAACGCAGCAGCATGAGACCGGGGTCGTCGTCGTCGAGGATACAGGCGACGAGCGGCCCCACGCCACAAGCACGGTGTACCTGTCGATCATGGGGGGAGCGCCAGAACGATGAGCGCGGATAGTGCTTGCCGCCACAGGCAGCATGGATCGGCGCCCGTGACTGCATCGGGTCCAAGTCCTCGTTTCGCGAGCCTCTGCGGTATGGTGCGGAAAGAATACTATCACGCGAGCCGATACGCCCCCGCGATGGGATCGGCTCAACACTCTGAGGCTCGTTTCGTTTCGTCTCGTCTCACGTCTATCGTCCCGCCTGCTCGATTACTGAAATCCCGCCCCGAATCGTGGCAGCTTTGGTGACAAACGACCAGGGAGGGTCACAAAGTGGCTTGCGTCGCAATGCGCCCGACGAAGAGTTAAGCATGCATGCTGCTGCCGTGGCCAGCAGTAGCCGTTGATTGGAACTGATCGACGCGGGCGATGGGATGTGCATTCCGGGAACAGCTTGGCACGCGCTTTGGTATTGCCGTTGTCGACCAACGGTGCGATTAGATTTCTCTGCAGTTCCAAAGGGCGCAAGGCCCCCTTACGCGCGTGTACGGCCGATCCAAGGACCGCGTCTGCGATGTAATGCGGCTGCAGACAGCAGCCGTCTATTCCGCATACCAAGAAGCACAAGCGCTGTCAACTCGCCGTTCTGCTGCCACACTCTGGTGTTGAGACCCTACACTACCCCACCTTACCCAACACTCCTCCAACTCGTTGACAATCTATCAACTGCATGCTAAACTGATGGAAAATTACTCCTTTACCGAAAGGCCGCCGACGTCGGGGAGGTCGCTCTTGTCAAGGAGCTTTGTGACCTTGCCAATGGCGACCGTCTTGCCCTCGTCACGGAGGGAGAAGCGGCCGAGCATCTTGTAGTCCTCCCAGCGCTCGATACAGATAGGCGCGGGCGACTCGATAATAACCGACACAAGCATGCCAGCCTTGGCAAAGTTGGGCGGCTTCTTGGACTTGCGCCGCGTCTTTTTGTCGTAGTAGTGCAGCAGTTTCTGTCATTAGTCGACGTCCCGGTTTAGAGACCTACCGAGAGCGTCACCTCCTCGGCGAGGGTGTGGACGTGCAGCACACACGTGTAGCCGGCGCTGATAATGTTACGGGCCTCGATGATGGACAGGTCGGCCTTGAACGCGGTGACGGCCTTGACTGGCCTGGACGGCGACGTGAGGACGTAACCGGGCTGAACGTCGTCGTCGTTGACGCCGCGCAGACGGATACGCACGTTGTCGCCGCAAAAGGCGACCTCCATCTCCTCGGCCGTCTCGGTGTAGATGGCGGCAACTTCGGCCTGGGCTCTGTTGGGCATGAGGAGCAGCTGGTCACCCTTGCGCACGCGGCCAGACTCAATCTTGCCCATGGCCATTGTACCGAGCTCGTTGTACTTTTCAGACACGGGCAGCATGAACGGCGCGTTGATGTCGCGGTCAAGCACCTCCATGTTGTCGAGGTACTCCAACAGCGACGGGCCCTCCCACCAGCTGCAGACCTTCTTGTCGACCCTGTCCTTCATGTTCTGGCCCATCTGCGCAGACACGGGAATAAAGGTCAGGTCCTTCTTGGGGTTGAACCCGATCGCCTTGAGGAACGGCGAGATCTTGGCCTGGATCTCGTCAAAGCTAATTGTCGTCAGCGCCACGTCGGTAAAAGCTGACTTACCGCGCCTTGTCCCACTGCACGGTCGAGTCGTCCATCTTGTTGACGACAAGGACGAGCTTGTTGATACCGTTGTTCTTGATAAGCATGGCGTGCTCGCGGGTCTGGCCATCACGCTCGAAACCAGTCTCAAACTCGCCCTTGCGCGCGGACAGGACGAGGAGGGCGACATCGGCCTGCGCCGCACCCTGGATCATGTTGGGCACGTACGTCTTGTGGCCTGGCGCGTCGAGGATGGTGTACCGACGCGTGTCGCTCTCAAAGTACGCACGGCCGACCTCGATGGTCTTGCCCTTGGCACGCTCCTCCTTGTTCTGGTCGAGCGCCCACGACAGGTACCACGTCTCGCGGCCCGCGGCCTTGGCCTCCTGCTCGTACTTCTCCATGGTACGCTTGTCGACCGCGCCACACAAGTACATGAGCTGGCCGCCCATGGTGGATTTACCGGCGTCGACGTGGCCCGTGAAGATGATGTTGAGGTGCTGCTTGACGTTGGGGTCCACCTCGTCGGTACCATACAGGTCACGCAGCGCGTCCTGGCCCGCGGCAGCCATCTCCTTGTGCACCGTCTCGGCGTCGTTCTTGGCCGACACCTTGGAGAAGTTGGGCGTCGACGCACCGCTGGCGGCCGCGGACGCAGGCGCAGGCGTCGACAATGACGAGTCCTTGGGCGTCGCCTTGGCCGACTCCTTGGGCGTCTCCTTGGGCGTCTCCTTGGCTTCGACCTTGGGCTCAGCCTTGGTCTCGGTCTTGGTGTCCGCCTTGGCGGCAGCCTCGGGCTCCTTGGGTGCCGGCGTCGCGGGCTTGGAGTCCTCCTTGGGGGTAGCCGTACCGTCCTTCTTTGCGCCGCCGATGGAGACAGTCTTGGGCGCGTCGCCGCCAATCTTGAGCGAGGGCGCAGCCTTGGCTGCCCCGCCGGCGCCTCCGCCAATGCTAAGGCTGGGGGCGGCCTTGGGTGCGCCGCCGCCAATGTTGAGGCTGGGGGCGGCCTTGGGTGCGCCTCCGCCAATGTTCAAGCTCGGAGCGGCCTTGGGCGCGCCTCCGCCGCCGATACTAAGGCTCGGAGCGGCCTTGGGCTTGCCGCCGCCAATGTTGAGGCTCGGCGCAGGCGCAGCCCGCCCGTCGCTGTTACCGAACGACGGCGGCTGGAAGCCCTGGCGCGCCGGAGGCTGGTACGCGCGCTGCTGAGGCGGCGCCTGACCACCGCCAGGCGCACCGCCGTACCCGCCGTACTGCTGCTGGCCGTAACCTCCGGGACCGCCCGGACCACCGTAGGGGTATCCGCCCTGCTGCTGGCCGTAGGGCGCGCCGCCGTATGCGGCGTACGGGTCGTACGCCTGCTGTCCGGGGTGACCGGGCTGTCCTTGTCCCTGCCCTTGCTGCTGCTGCTGGCCGCGCGGCACGAACGACTGACCCGGACGAAACTCGAACGCGCCCGGGTTGAAGGGTGGCTGTCCAGACATGGTGTGTGTCTGGTGCTTTTGTGGTTGGGGTATTGGTGACAGACAGAAATGTCAATGAAATGATGGCTGCTCGCTGTCGACTGCATGCGCCACCCAAACGACGAAACGCGGAGCCGCATGACAGTGGAAAAGTGTGATAACGCAAAAAAGTGCAGATGGAAATGACGTGGAGGTCACGTGCTACTCCAGACAGAGCAATGTGGCAGCTCGCGGCTATTTCCAGGCTTTATTGGTACTGTACGGTCAAGCAGCTGCACCGCTGTTCGGTACGGTAGCGACACTGTGCATGGTTAGACTCGGCTAGCATTTCAGTCAACAATACTCCAACAGGCTAGGAGGCTACTGCAAAGCTGATACTGATAATGTCCAACGATATCAATTTGTAAAGGTGGACACTGCACGGACCTGAGAGAGCGGTCGGACCACGTTGGACGGAGAAGGGCGATGACGGTGCGACAGCGCGACGGCGCCTTGACCACGCTCGGCTCATGGGCACAGCCTACTCGTCGCTATCAAAAATGTCCTCAAAGGCATTGGAGAGAACTTTGCAGGGCGTCATGTGGCGGTTAAAGCAGGCGAGGAGCTCGGCATTGTGCTTTTCGCGGGTTTCAGCCCAGGCGCGCGCGAGTGGAACGAGGTAACGGTGGGGCACCTGGGTCCACACGAACGGCGGCCAGAATCGCGAGTCAAAGTCGCACCCGGCTGATGAAAAGTCTGAGTACAAGGCAGTGGACACTTGGCAGGTAAGGTGCTTGCCGCCGCTGGCGTTCCAGAGAGTCACTGTGTCGAGGCACTCTTTGGCTGTCGCAAAGTCGTCAAAGAGCGCAGCCACGCAGAACAGGAGCATACCGTGCCTTTTCGTGTTGGTCACCTTGAGCTTGAGCCTGAACAGCAGCGACGTCCGCCCCAGCTCGCAGTTCCACTTGTTGATGAACGCCGCGAGGGGCAGGACTGCGCGCACGTCGTCTGACAGCGTGTTCCCCTCACTTGGGATCTCCTGGTCGGCGACGAGGGCCAAAACGTTGCGCACAACGTCCGCAGTCTCGCAGTACTTGTCCGTCAAGATCGCACGGGGCTTGTCCTCCTTGATCCCCTCAAAGACTGTGGGGCTGAACGTGAGCAACTCTTTCAAACAACGCAGTTACCAGAGCATCCGGCCAAAAAATGCCTCCAGGCGGAACAGTACCCCGTCAGAGGAGACAATGGAGAAGTCGCCATTCGTCCAGAATACGTCCTCCTGGAGGGGGGATGTCATTGCGCGAGCCAGCGGTAGATGTGTTGGGCGGAGTGAGGAAGAGTTGAGAGACAAGGAAGCAGAAGAAACGAGGTTGATGGCGCGCTTGCGCTCTTGCGTACAGCACTCAAGGGGCTCCGCGAGAGAAGCAACACGTCCACGTTCTGGCTGGGTGTGTCCGTGCGGCAAGCCACCAAGTACGCGAGGGGCTGTGTATGTATCCACACTGAGTTCTGTATGCAAAACACTTAGGCATTGAGAGACGGGACAGTAACTCTTGTGCCTGTGGGTTGAGGGGCATTGTCTGTGAGAAAGCTCGTCTACTGTACAGTATCTTAGGAGGAACAAATGGGCTATAAGCTGGCAACAATCGCAAGGACGGGCTCGACACGCTACGACGCCGAAGCGCGAGGTCGTCTGTCGACGTCTCCTCAAGACAACGCGTTCACCGAGTCTGGACGAAACGACCAGGCGGACAAGGAGAAGGAGGAAGCTGACCGTTTGTACTGTAGCGAGCGGTCAGTGGCTGACTTCACGTCAGAGACCGCAAAGCATACTACCTGTCCTCGGTCTCCACCCACTGACGGCACAAGAGTACACATACATACAGATACGACAGACATCTCCTACTCGAGCACGGGCTGTGGCGGCTTGAACTGTCCAAAGCCCTTGGCCTCGTACAGGAGGTCGGTACGGATAACGAGCTTGCCGCCGCCGGCACCTACCGCCGAGCCCTCGTGCAGGAGCGAGCCCTGCGAGTCGCCGTGCGCTGTCGTTAGCTTCAACTCACAACAGCTAACTTACGGAAGCACAGCACGGCGCCCTGGATAGGCCGCACCGACGTCGCGTCCATGACGCCCATCTCGTTACTGGGGAGGAAAAAGGTCGTGCAGCCCGTATCCTCTGGAATGTCCGAGTTGAGATACACGAGCAGCGTGTAGCGCGACCACAGCGGGTCGTCGGCCGGCTGCGAGTCGTGCATGTACTCGCCTGTTTCCGGGTGCAGGCCGGCGGCCGGCCATGCGCCGTCAATGTGTGGCTGGGTGTAAGCGACAAACCCTTGTGCGGGGGTCGACTTACGCGGTACAGCTGATTCTCGGTGTACTCGTACACCCTGAAACGCGCGTTGATGCCGCGGACATTGCCGCCGCCCACGCCGTCGTGAACTGGCGCAGCGGGGGGCACAAAGGGAACGATCTGGGAGTAAAAGTGGTCGAGGAAGTGGTTGTCGGCGAGCCAAACAAAGTTGCGCGCGAGGATAGATGTCTTGAGTAGCGCGCTGCCCTCTGCCGCCTGGTCCTTCTCGAACCCGATCGCGGACGCGGCCTGGACAATCTGGAGACACTCGTCTGGCGTGAACACGTCGAGCACGACAAATGCCCCAGGTACACCTGGCACGTCGACCTTGGTCGGGACGCGGCGCGCGTCCGTCGGCGTGAGCCGGATACATCCCGGTTCAGACGCGTACACTGTCGAATCGTACAGGTTTGGCGGACGCCTGTCTGCGCCCTTGACAAAGTTGACGACGCGGAAACCTGGGTACGGCAGCTGTGGCGCGTCGCCTGGCGTGGTCCCAAACAGCGTGTTGGCCTGGATACGTTCCCACAGCGGGATTTCGCCACCGTCCGTACCGATTGGCGCGCGGGCACGCCACACGCGTGTCTTACGGACGTGGTCGGCAGCAACTAGTGACTCGCCGGGCGGCACATCCCCTTGCGCGTCTGTCCCGGGGGCGTGCGCATTGGCGATACGGAGGATCATGTCGAGGCAGCGGAGTGCCTCTGGGTCGCCTGGCGACCCGTCGGGCGCGCTAGTCGCGTCGCACTCGCGCACCCACCGCTGCAGGGCGCCGAGCTTGGGCGGCAGTCGGCGCGTGTACATTTCGTACAGGAGCACAAGGGCGTCTGTGAAACGGTAATCGCGCAGGGCAGCCGAGATGCGCGACGTGAGCGACGCGCCAAGCGTAGCGCCCTCCGCCATGACGCGGTGCATCTCGTACACTGCCCGCTTGAACTCTTTCATCTCCCGGCCCGCGAGTCCCGCCGGGTTCTCGGCCAGCGTTCGCAGCACGAACACGGCCGTCTCGAGCTCCTCCGGTAGCAACAGCGAGTCGCTCGTTTCCGAGTCGGGCGGTGTCAGCGGACCCGTCGCGGCGACCTTGGCGACCGGCAGCGACGACGGCGCAGCGTTGTTCTGCCTCTTCCGCTTCTTGGCTTGTTCTGCGCGCTTGCCCATGGTGGTTGGAGTGAGTGGGTGGTGTCGACCTCGGCTGGGTGGCGGAGAAAACCTTGCAATGTGGAGGCGGAGTTAACCGCCCCAAAGTCACAACAGCTGTGTGACTGCAAGCTACAGCGCGCCGCGCTGCATGGTTGCAGAGCTGGTCCTTTCGTTGGTGCAATAGTGTCACCCAGACTCAAAGAGGAGGTCCCTTTTGCAGCACACGTTATGCATGTGTTTGAAGCAACACTCCTTGCCTGGCGCAACAAGGCTCAGAGCGCAAACACACACCCGCCCCACTCTGTCAATAACCATTTGTTATTCCCCCAGGGCCATATTGAGCCGAGCAGGCCCACACACATCCCAGCGGGCCCCTGCTACGCATCGTTTTGTTGCTCCATGGCTAAGATGTACATGTATTCTGGTTACGTTGCGCACTACGCGCCCACGGCCTTTGGCGCGTCCTTGTTTTCCGGGACAGAGTACCGTACGCGATCGACAGCGACCCACGAGCTTTGTCCGCCCTCGGTACTCCATCCGAGCGGGCCAATATCGCACTCGGCGCAGATGAGCCACTTGACTTTACCCTCGTCTGCGCCTGGCGCGCCCGCTGGAAGGGAAGCCTGTACGCTGCGAGAATAGCCGATATTGTCAAAAGCGTACGGACCGCCGTCGATGCGCCAGTACTGCTTGTTGCCTGGGGGTGGGAAAGGCGCGCCCTCGGGGTTGGGTAGCTGGGCATCAGCCTTACTCCTTTGGTCAACTGGGCAGTGCACCCACAATGTCCCCGTCGCACTCGACTAGCGCTGCGCTCCGCGCGCCGATCACGACACTCCCGCACCCCTCTTGCGGACACACGAGCTTGCGGGTATTGACTGGCGCGCCGTCAAAGCTCCCTGGCGCTGTGAGCTCGTCGGGCGTCACGTCGGCGTACGCCACCGTCGGCGCCTTGTTCTTCTGCGACGCGGCTGCCAGAGCAGCCATCACGTCGTTCTGCGAGTAGCCTTCCGGAAGCCCCTGCATTGTCGTCGGCGTGAGGCAAGGTGTGAGCTGTGCAACGGTACGTAGCGAATGTCTCCGTACAGCATTTCTGGAGTGTGGGCGCGGCCAAGGGCTAAAGGCGAGTTGACGTCAGCGGAAAGCGCTGAATCTCCGCAAAACGTGCAAACCACGTACACCACGCGAGATATTTCCTGTATTTGTTTCCACGATTTCCCCCAGCGTAGGCACAGACAGCGCCGCCACGGCCGACCATTCCACATCCACCGGGCAACAACATCCAGACTCGACGACAACATCATCTCCTAGCAACACACCAACCATGGCGGAACGCGCGCTGTCTCCTCCGGCCGGGGCCGCGCAGGGCCTCTCGCAGGACGCGCCCCAGCAAGACGTCGACGCGGTGATCAAGAGTGTTGACAGTGAGTCGCGCGGCGCGGACAGGGAGGGAAGGTACGAGCACGAACGCGTCGGCGCGGCGTCGTCACCCAGCCAGATACGACACGACGCACTCCGCTCTCCCCTACTCCGGCCCCACCGCGCCGCGTCTTTACCGCTCGCTTGCATGCTTACACCAGTGTCGGACGAGAAACAGAAGATGGCGGTCCAGGTCGCGGCCGAGGCGCTGGGCAAGTACAGCGTCGAGAAGGACGCGGCCATGGTCATCAAGAAGGAGTTTGACCGCATGTACGGCACGACGTGGCACTGTGTTGTTGGCCGGCAGTGAGTGCGCGCGAGCGGCCGTCGCGGCCGCATCAGACGGCCGCGACATGTATCCACGACATCCCCACTTACCCCCAGCTTTGGCAGCTTTGTCACACACGGTACGTCGCGCGCTGCGGCGGAACATGGCGTATGGCGTAGCACACCTCTGCCCGCCGCGTGGGCTCCACACGCTCGCACGCTTGCACCGCCTCCCGCACCGCACGCTCGCACATTCGGTCTGACCCCGCGCGCGCGCGCGCGCGCGTGAGCCCCGCGCTCCGCTGACGCCAGAAACCAAGAACTTCATCTACTTCTACCTCGGCCCCATCGCCGTGCTCCTGTGGAAGACGTCGTAGCGGCGCAATCTCACACACTGCCACACCCTGGCACCTCCCGGTTCTCCACGTGCATTCTTTCCGGTGTTTATAGAGGGATGTATGCGTCCCAACTCTGCGTCGCTCGCGCACAGACCGTCGCAACTCACGACATCACAGTCGTTCATGAAAACATCTGTACCGACATGAGGAAGGGCCACGCCCTTCTGGTCTATCACACACACAAGGCCGCCGCTGCCGCCGCCGACGACGCCAGTACACCCCGCGAGCCACGCGCCGCGTGCACGCGCGCGTGCTATGTCCGCGAGAGGTTCTGGTACTGTGTTGTGGTCGTCTCGTACTCCTTGACGAAGAGCCGCTTCTGCTCCTTGATCATCCACCTGTGGGGGTCAGTAACTGTCCAAACAGCTCCTGCCTACTTCATGATGTCGTTGATGTACTCGCGGAGAATGTTGAGCGACTCGGTGTCAATGTTGGTGTACGCGATAAACGGCCCAAAGTTGACAAAGAGGCGCAGCAGGTGCTCGGCGCCGTAAATCTCGCTCATGGGTTTGCTGCCGGCCGCGCGTCGCTGCTCGACATACTGCGCTCGCTCGAACCGGTACAGCAGGTTGTTCCCCAGCGCCTTGTCAAAGTACAGCGTGATCCCGGCTATAATCTCGCTCAACAGCGCCGTCGCGCGTCTAAAAAGTTAGTTCGGATATGTGTACACCCCGGACTCACGTTGACCGCTCCTTCTTCGTCTGGTTGACATACTCCCTATACTCCTCGAGCAGCTCGCGCACGTTGGGTTTACGTGGCAGCGTGACAAGCTGGTTGTTCTTGGTCACGTTCTCCCAGTCGTCAACCAGCTGCAGCTTGAGCACATCGGGGATCACAATCTTGACCTCTGGTCGCTTGAGGAACTCTGCCTCCTGCAACGTTAGCCGCAGCACACCAACACCCACACTCACAGTCTCCAACCCAGCGTCCCTCCCGCGTTTCCGACTCCCTTCGCCCTTCTTCCCTGGCCCCTTGCCCTCCTTGCCCTTGCCCGCGGCCACATCCGCCGACACCGCTGCGGGGCGGTTCTTCTTCGTCTGCGCCTCCAGCAACGCGCGCCGCTTCGCAAAGCCAGCCTCGTTCAGCTTGAGCAGGCGTACCTCCGGTACCCATTCGTCCCACCTGTGATACCGGTCAGCATCGATCGCAACATCGGCGAATTTTTCAACCATTGTTTTGGTCCATAATTCCCATTTGTTATGCACGCATCGACTCACGTCTGCTTCCACCCCTTGTAGTGGATAAAGTAGTGGGGCCCTGTTGTCCCCAGGAGCGTGTTGGACTCGTTCCAGTTCTCGGCGAGAAGGATCTGCGTGGGAGAGGATGGGTGTCGGAGGGGCGCCGCGAAAATAGCCCGGTGGGGGACATGGGTGTCAGCGTCTATCTCTGCATGCATCGCTTGACACAATGCCGCCACGGCGCCAAGGCTGGGTGCAAAAGATGCGCAGCGGCCATGCGCAGCTTTGGAAAACACTTACACGGGCTTCGTACAGCAGGGGACCGTGGTATGCGAGGACATACTCGTCGGTTGTAAACTGATTGGGCTGGTGTTGGGGATTGCTTTGTTGCGCCATGTTGACTCGTGCACGCAACGGGCCAACTTGCACGTCAACAATGAGTAGTTAGGCGCGCACGCAACGGTGCTAGTCATGTCAGCATGGCGAGACCACAGGATTGTTGTGCAGCGGACAAGCCGGTCCGGGAAAAGATACTCACAAACTGGACTAGGCAGGTAATGTTTGCGCACAATGGGTGGGCAAAGATGCAGGAGCGGGCGCGCAGAAAGCTCTCGACAATGTCCGTTCACCCCTAAACGTGGAGCGCTCGCTCGTTGTTACGTGTGCACGCGTAGGAGTGGTAAAGGCGGCCAGATGGTGTCTCGCTCGCACGGAGGAAACGCGTCGTCCCGATCGGAGCAAGGGCAAGCTGCGACCCGTCTGCGAAACCAAAACTGCCGTTCAGCACTAACCTCCCAAGGTCGTGAGCGCAGCGTACCAAAAGGGTGAGGGTTGTGTCGACCAGAGGGAAGTGAGGGTGCTCGTTGTTGTCGGATTGTTAGCAGACCTGGTCAGTGGTTGTCGTTGACAGAATGCGAAGTGAATGGGCCCTTCTCTGCCCCACCAGGCGCAGAAGGCACCACCTTCACTCAAATGCTCCGGAAGAGGGGTGGGAGCGGGATCAAAACCACGCGGCCCATGTTTGTGCCCAACCTTGACAGGATTAAGGCGGGGGACAAAGTAAAGACCTCATCCCCTCCGCCCCCGTCGCTGCTTTTCAATAGCATGACGGGGAAATGGGGTTGCTCGCCATTGCTCCATTGCTCCATCCACCACTTTGCTGTGGCCTCCCAACGACGCCTCGCACCCCTGCGTGTTCCAGCACAACCCCTGACAAAAGAGACCAGGCGGATCTTCACCGTCCGGAGCGTCTCATCTTCTCCTTCGTGGGGAGCTTGACCTGGGAACACTGAACACGTTTGGGTCGGCCGACTTGGGTAAGTGGAGAGACAGGTCCATTGTTGTTCGCACACAAAAAGCATCACTTGTAGACGTCCGCTGCCATGGCAGCGGCCACAGGGCGCTTCCACTGTGCGACGTCGCACCGCTCCGAGCAATGCATGCCTGCCGCGAAGAGAAGCGAAGCTTGCATCCTTCATCCCCCGTGTTCAGAGTGCTGACTCACCGGTCGTTGCCACCCGTGTTCTCCGATCGTCCGCGCTGCCGCTTGCACTTGCTTTCCCCGTATTTTCGTTGTCGCTTTAGCGTCGGCACAGCTCGCCTGAAAAGCAAGCCATATCGCCCTCGCACATTACCGTTCAACCGGTGTTGTTTCGAGAGTGATGAACGGTGTGGCAGGCCCAAGAGGGCCCATGGTGAGTATTGCTTGTGTCTATCCAGGCGCTGTTGTGATGCCTGTTCTGTGTTTGTGGCCTAAGCAAGGCGACGGCCCTTGTCTCATGTCCCTTGTTACTTGTCATTGTCTCCCTTGTCTCCTGGCATATCGTCACTTCTGCAGGCTACGACACATATTGTCACTTCTGCAGGCGACGACAGTAGATCACAGACATCCTTGATCATGTCTCTGTTGCTTAGCCCATCACCACTGCTTCAGAATGCGTCTGTCCGCGACGTCGCCCGCGACACCTTTCTAACGAGCCGCAGGGCAAGTTTGGCCAGCCCGTGGTGCCAAACCTCGCTGTGCGACACCTGTGTCCAAACTGCATGACGGACCCGCCCAACATTGTCGAGGAGTACAGCCATGGCGATCTCGTGTGTGCCGACTGCGGCACGATTCTCGGCGACCGCATCGTCGACACCCGTAGCGAGTGTATGTCTAGTCGGGCTAGGACGAGAGCTGATCGCAGGGCGTGTACGTTGGAGCTGACCCCTCTCTCACGAGACTTTCTGACATTTTTACTGACGAGCGCAGACATTTGCTGGCGACGAGGGAGGCGACGACCCATCGCGTGTGGGAGGTCCCAGCAATCCGCTGTTGGGCAACGCGTCGCTCGAGACGAGCATTTCGGCGCGCGACGGCCGCACAGGCATGTCGCGTGACCTGATGCGAGCGCAGACGCGCGCGAACCAGCAGGCGCATGGGCCAGGCGGCGGTTCGAGCGACGCGCAGCTGCTGCAGGCGTTCCAGCGTATTCAGGAAAAGGCTGACTCGATGCAGCTGATGAAGGCGGTGACTGAAGCCGCTCAGCACGCGTACAAGATTGCCGACCAGCACCGCCTGACGCGTGGCAAAAATGACGACGCGATGATTGCCGCATGCTTTATCTGGGCGACGCGGGCTCACAATGCCGCCCGTTCTTTCCGTGAAGTGAGCCACCACATTAAAGTGCCAAAGTCGGAACTGGGCCGCGCCTTTACCCAGCTCAAGGTGGCTATCCGCGACTCTGGCCTGGACGCGAGCGCCGGCGCACACACAAAGGCCAACGACTCGGTCGACAGTCTGCTCGGCCGTTTCGTCAACCTCCTCAGTCTCAAGAAGGGTGTTGAGAACGCTGCAAAGTACATTGCCAGCGTGGCTGTGCAAAAGGCGCCTATCGACGGCCGCTCGCCCTTGTCCATTGCTGCCGGCGTACTCTACTTTACGACGACGCTGTATGAGATGGACGACACGACGTCGAAGAATGTTGCCGACATTGCGGGTGTCTCCGATTCGACCATCAAACTGTAGGTTATATGGGGGAGGCTTCTGACTGGGCAGGATTAGCAAAAAGGTCGCCGAGGTGTTGGATGTTGTTATCAAGCCCGAATGGGTGAGTGCCTCAACCGTCGCTCTAGCTGACGGTGTAGAAGACCAAGTTCCCCAAGGGTTATGCCAAGCTCGACGACCTGGGCAAGAACAGCGCCGCTGCGAGCGCGGCCAAGCCATCGCGCGCGGGTACGCCGAGCGGGACGCCAGCGCCTAGCGGTGCAGCCACCCCCGCAAAGTCGGACAAGGGTGTCAAGTCTGAGGGCGCCGAGACGAAACCCGAGTCGGAGGCGTCGAACGGCAGCGCCAAAGCGAACGGTTCTGCCAACGGCACTGCCAGTAATGGTTCTGCCAAGACCGAGTCCAAATAGCGTTCATTCAAGAGTGACAAACGCTGGCGCGCTTAGCAACATGCATAACGACCCGGTACGCCGGCACTCTTGCGTCCCTTTGAAACACCACAGCCGAGACTGCGTTATCTGCTTTTTTTCAATTTTTCTTTTTGTCAACCCCCGCAGCAGTCACGGCTGGGTACTAACTACCCCAAGACGTACGACGGCCGGGACCCTCACGCCCACATGGCCCGCGTGACAAACTTTGCGTGAAACATACGACTACAGCTAGTGTTAGTCCGGGCGTTGTTGGGGACATGGGTAATGAGAAACATGTGTGCCATTGTGTCGTTGCTCCATTGCCCGCCCCGCTTGTGCCCAGTGATCGGTCATGGCCGAGGAGAGCCAGGAGCAGGAGCAGGAACCGGGCGCGGCTTGCGTCAGATGAATGTCGTCGATTCAACGATGTCATGGACGCGATTTCCAGTTTGGATATCGGCCGATTCGTGGATCTCCTCATCATGACAAGCTAGATCCAGTCCAGTTTTAGGGCCAAAGTCAAAGAGGATTAGAAGTTTACCCGAGTGCGACTGACACAGCGGGGTGACTGACGCAGAGACACGACGTCGAAGCCGGCCGACGACGGTCGACGGTTCGATTGCGCAGCATGTGATTGGCAGAGGCATGTGACGCAATGCGAGTGGCACAAAAGCAAGAGGGAGACCCGTGGGGCAAACGCTGGGACAGCTGGCAACGATGGAGCGAATGTGTGATGATGGCATTGTGGGAGTCTTGAGTCTTTTGACGGGGTCAAGGGTGTTGTCAGGAGGGTCAGCAGGGACGTGAGAGTGTACGAGATAGAGAGTATGTAGCTTAGTCTTTGAGAGCTAGACCTCCAGGGAGAGGGCGGGGGCGTGGGTGTGCCGAGGCGGCAGGTACCAGCTAAGCAGCTGGGGCCCGCATGACACCCAGAACCGCCGCAGGCACGCGAGACAATGCTTCCAAGATAAGGCAACGGACGAGAACTGTTGAACTGCACGGGTTCGCCAAAAGGGGATGATGCCAGGGCAGTTCGGCAGTCGCTCGGCAGTAGAGCAGCGCAGCAGGTGTGCATGTGCCTTGCAACAACAGCGTTTATCAAGAGAGAGTCAGAGAGATGGAGAGAACAAGAAGAGGACAAAAGGGAGATGGGTTGTAACCGGCTATTGCTTCGCATCCAGGAGACTCAGGATTTGTCCAGGGTCCAGGCCCAGCTTTCCCTTCTTCCCCCTTTCCCCCACCCCGAGTCAATGACGTCAATGACGTCAGTCATTTTTCCCTTGCTCCTTTGGATTCATTAACTCGTTGACGCCGATGCGCGCAACAACAAACAAAAGCCTCATCCGCCTCACGCCGCCGCCACTTATGCACATGCACAATTCCTCGGCCATGGCGGCATCAAGAGCTATCGACAAGATCGATCCCTTGCGCTAAGACTAACCGCTTGCGCACGGGAGAGAGGGGAGAGAGAGAGAGAGAGAGAGGGGAGACAGCTCAGCGGCCACAGACGGGGGTCACATGCAGAGATATCGTCCGCAGCATCCAACTCGCACACACACTTTCACACACACACTCTTGTGCCTGCCTCTCGGACAATGACAACGGGGGCGCCGGGGCGCCGGGGGCGCACAGGTTATGACTTCATGCATAGGCTCTGGCGTTTCTGCAACGCACCTCGCCAGCACAAGACGGCGTGTATGATGTGATGTGGCTGGGTTTGCCAGTAGCCCCCAAGCAACCTGTGTGATCACGCGCGCAGTGTTACACGACGTACGCGACCCGCGACCCGCGACCCGCGGAAACCCACGGCCAGCCACGGCCACGGCCACGGCCACGAGCCATCATCATGCACGGCGGTCATCTGCCTCGGCAGCGCCCGCGCGCGTCATGCATCCATGACACGGGACCTCGGGCGTCCCCTATCGCACACTTGCTGCTGCTCATGATAACCTACCCCCTCGCCCCCACGCAACGTCCCAACTCAACCTAACAGCCGGGCCCGGCCCAGCCTGGCATCGCAACAGTGTGCCGTGCCCTGCCGCCGCCGCCGCCGCTGCCGCCACGGCGCTAGTCCTGAGGAATGCTAGCAATCTGCAGCATTAATTACGGGCCGCGGCTGGGCCCTGCGACTGACCACCTGCCCAATGCCCAAACGCTCGCGCGCACTACCCTTCCTGTCCAACGGCTCACCGCCCTCCTCTCTTTCTCTCTGGCTGCAGGGTCAACCTTGCACCCTCTCTCCTTGCTCCCTTGGCCACACTCACGCCGGGCGTGACGCATTCCTCAGACAATCTACCATCTCGCTCTCTCGTCCTCCTACTCGGCCCCTGCTCCCCCCTTGCTTCCCGCGGCGCCGTGCGCTTCGGCTCTCTGTGTTCTTGACAATGATGTAGAGGCACAGTTGGAAAATCACCAGGCTTTGCCGCCTTGGAAGGATGGAGAAAAAAAAAAAAGCGAGATACTGAACAGCGCGCGCGCGCGCGAGACCGCTTCGATGACATGCTGCGGAGATGGTAGCTGCGCGATGCTTGTAGATGCTCTATGAACCCTTGTTGTCGCCGCCGTCGACTTGCCCTTGTACACTCTACCTCACTTGTCAACTGTGCAACCCATCGCCGTCTTTTCATTTGTTGGCCCCACACACGTCAATCGTTTTGTCGTGCCCGCCCCATTTGCTCATCATCATCATCATCACACTAGTCTTCTTTCTGCCTCCCTCCTCGCCGACGTCCTTTATCCGTCGTTTGGGGACCTGCGCTGAGCGCTCTTTGGGTCTTCTGGGTCAATTCCATTTTCGTCATTAATTGTCTTGGAGAACGCAAACCCTTCAGTCAGGCCGCTTCTCATTCTCTCTCTCTCTTCCTACGTCTTTTACCATCCACGTCTGGCGCCGTGTCCCTCTCTCATTCCATACAAAAGTAACTTGTATCGGTCCCTCGAGCGCTCGCGACAGCGCCACCGACGCCTTCCACACCGACCACCACCACCACCACTTACTCACACACCAACGCCACGGCCAACACACACACAACTACCTATTGTCGCCACTGGCAGCTTCTTTTGCGTATCCATCTTTTGGTTTTCCTTTCCCTTCCTCTGTCAGGTGCTCAAGCCCTTCATCCGAGCTATTTGATCGCCACCACTACTGCGTCAATTAAGGCTTTGTTCGAGCGACATCGTGAACCAACTTGGGGCCTGTTTCATCCACCCGTGTAACACACGCGCACACGGACAGAGTTAGCGACACCTCCTCTGGTGTACCGAGTGAACGTAAACGAGAAGGGTCAGACTGGACGTCCAGCTCAGAGCCAAAGCCAACTGCCGACGCGTCCAGAAGCGGCCAGCCCAGACGCTAGGATATTGAGGATATTGCGCATAGTCCTTTATTGGCCCTTAGCTTTGCCCTCCCCCCATCGCAGTGCCCACAGTGTCCCTGTGAGAGGCCAGAACGAGCTACGAGCTGTGGGAGACTAAAGAATCCCTCCGACTAGTGTATTTCCTGGGTGAGTGAGTCGTTTACAAACGTCATAGCGAGCGTGTTGCACGCGGGGTGGACGTGCGTGCGTTGCAAGTCAGTGGCCACCTGACCTCTCTCACATCGTCTCGACAATCCAACAATCCTTGTGATTGCCTTGCTTGCTTTGCCGCTGCTCTCCCTCTCGTCCTCTTGTCGAGGTCCTCTGCAGCGCTCAAGCATCCATTTCCCCCCTCCCCCACTCTTAATCACCCACACCATACCCCCACGCCATTATTCCAAGGGCACAGGACGCTATTGCCGTCAAGCCGTTATCGCCGCCATTCCTCTGCTGTTATCCCCCCTTGACATCCCTCCGGCATCCCCCACGTTCATTCCCCACACAGACACACACACCTCGTCAGAGTCGAGACTTGTTCAGGTCGTCGCCATTCACATCTGAGCCTCTTTCTCTTGATCATTCTTTCTCTTGAGCGCTGCACACGACCATCGACATCAGCTGCACACGCCCTGCACACCCCCACCAACACGCCCCTGACGTCGGGACAGCAAACTGACGACACCAGGCCACAGCCACTTCCGAGACAGACGACCGCCACAGCCCTCGTGATTGTCTCACACCTCGCTCTCAATTGTAATAGCCCACTCTGTTGCGTTTCGACAGCATATCATCCTCCTTGCCCATCGCAACAACTGTTGTCATTGTCGTGTTCGCCACTCTACCTCGATAACCGAACCAGTCGTCGAGCAACCCACACAACACACGTCCACAGCACACGTACACCCCTTTGCCTCATCGTCTCCCCCTCCCTCCCCAAAGAGGCAGTCTCACCCCACGCACGCAAGCATACACACTCGTCGCTTCTCGCAGATTACAACTGTGTGGTGACTTCCATTCCTCCACACACCTTCTGCCCTTCTCGCCCCACCTCGAGGCATATTGGTGCCAGTTCGTCTCCCCGGCCCACGACGGCCAAACCTTTAGACACTTGGTGTCAACCACTTTGTTGTTGTACCCGCCATGGGAGGAGAACACAAGTGTCCGGTAAGTAACAGAGATGCTTTGGTCGTCATGCATCGTCGACGCCCGCAAGCATGACAGTTCGCAAGCATCCATAAACCCCCTCCCCCCTCGGTGGCTAACCGTGGCAGCTTTGCTCGGCGACCTTCACGCGCCCTCAGCATGTGGGCCGCCACCTTCGCGCCCACACTGGCGACCGTCCGTACGAGTGCAAGGAGTGCCCCCTGCGGTTTGCACGGAGCGACTTGCTATCTCGACACGTGAACAAGGCACATCCCAAGCCAGAGGGTGCCGACAAGGGCAAGAACGACAAGCGCGGTGGTAGACGCAGGAGCAGTGTGGGGACGTCAAACCCTACGGCGGGGTCAGGGGCCGCAACAACGGCACCAGGGCCAGGGTTACACCACGGCGGCTTGCCTGCCCACCGACATTCAGTCGCGGTGACTACCACAACAGCAGCCCCCTCGTCATCGTCGTCACACCCAGCGGCCGCGGCCATCGACCACGCCCAGGCCAATGCAGCAGCAGCCAACGCCATCGCTGTCAACGGCGCTCCCGTCACCGCGCGTCACTCGCACCCGGAACCAACCGCCTTCCAGGCCCAACGCATGTACCCCAACCACCCACTGCTTCAGCAGCAGCAGCAGAACGGCGCCAGTGTCGGCGGACTGTGGTCCCAGAACTATTCTCTAGCAGGCAACCCTCAGTTCAGCCTACTGAGTGCCCAACTTGGCACCGATGCAATGGGCCAGGTCAACGCCCAGGGTATTCAGGTGCCGTTTGGTGCCTCGAACGTTGACCCTCTCAACGGTGCCCCCGCCGGAACCCAGGCGTCGTACGACATCAACCTCACAGGCGCAGTGCCGCAGATGGGCGCAGACTATGCCGTCAAGAAGCGCGCATGCGACCAGTGCAACCACTCCAAGGTCCGCTGCGATTGCGCCGAGCCATGCGGTAAGTGTCAAACTCTCCCTCTTGGCGCCCTCGTCTGACGCTCCCCCCCCCCCCCAGCCCGCTGTGCACACCGTTCAATCCAATGCACGTACACCAAGCAGCAGCGCTCGCGTACCATGTTCCCACCGGGGATGCAGCAGCAGGTAAACGGCAATCTCCGTGCCTCGTTTTCCGCCATTCAGCAGCCCCGCCGCGGCTCGTCCATGTCAAGCAACGGTACCACGGACAGCAACGGTTTCCTCAATGTCCGAGGTGCGCGCCTGTCGGATCCCCAGTGGGACGGACAAGCGGACGCAGCCAACGGCATGGTGCAGCAGTCGCCTGCGAGCCTCAACGTGGCGCTCACGCCTGCGCTCACGCACTCGGCGAGCCCGACGACGACCGAGGCGTCTGGCTCGGAACGCCGTGCCAGTGCCAACAGTTCGCAGAACAGCTGGCCGCTTCCTGGCAGTGCCTTTGATGCGCCGTTCAACTTTGGTGGCGTGCAAAGCGACGCGATCGGCCTGGCATCGTCGTTCCCCGGCACGAGTGGTTTCCTGTGGGGCGGTGTGCCGCCCTTTGACGGGACCGGCGCGTCGCCCAACTCGGTCGCCATCTCGTCCGAGGAGGACGACATTGAGCCTATCAAGGGCGGCAGCGGGCTACGGCGCAACAGCAACGCCAGCGGTATCTGGGCGAATGCTATCGACCAGCTCAAGCTTGATGACCCGCAGGGCATCATGTTTGACGCCAACGGCAACCTGCAGTTCGTCCCCAACGCCGAGCAGATGCAGCAGCAGCAGCAGCAGCAGGTCGGCCAGGACGAGGAGCAGGGCGATCAGCCGGAGCAACAGCAAAAGATGTCTCCCCAGCGCCTGCGGCAGACGACCTACCCCATGGCCCACAACGACCTGACCGCACAGGCCCTTAGCCGTGGGCCCAGTGGACCCGATGCCACCAACCTGTGGAAGCTGTTCATGGACCCGAATGCGCTCGTGACGCCGGGCAAGGAGCACGACGCCAACCCCATGGGCGGGCCCGAGACGCCTCGTGGCTTGTCCAAGTCCAACTCGATGCCGGACCTCAAGACGCCGACAATGCAGAAGGGGCCGTACGGACCGCAAGCGCCGCAGAACGCGATCGACAGCGTCGTCGCGGCCGACGACAGCACCGACATGGAGCGCTGGCTTCAGCACATCCAGCAGCGCCATGCGTCCTTTAGCATGGATCTGAACGCGTCTGCAGCGGCCCGCAAGGTGACCACGGGCACGCTCTCGAACGCGACGTTTGCGTCGAGCACGAGCCCTACGCGTACGGCTCGGCTGTCGTGCAGCCCACTCAACGGCACGCTGGCGCTGCAGCAGACGCTCGCGCCCGAGCGGATGCCAAGCTTTGGGTCAAACGTGTACGACGACACCACGCCGAACGCCAACCCCAAGACGCCGACAGACAAGCTCGCCGGCATGGGCATGACGCCGCTGTCTGGTGCGAGTGCCGCGGAGCGGCCCAGCAACAAGCGCGTAGCGAGCCAGACGCTCGTGCCCGCCGCGAACCAGAAACGTCCGTCCATCAGCACGGCCAACGAGGACGAGGACAGCTCGTCGCATGCGTCGTCCGTGTCGAGCTCGCGCCGGTCGTCGGCGCAGTTCTCGGGCATGTCACTTGCCAGCCGCGTTCCGCTCCCCGGCCAGCTCCTTCAGTGGACACCCACCGCGACCGACAGTCGCTAGTTTCTTGATATTGTGTAATAGCCCATCACCCTCCTCACCACCCCCTTCCCCTCACGCCTCCGCGGTCGGCGCCGGCCGCCCACCTGCCGCCGGCATTCGCGACGACGAACACTACAGTCCATCGCACTACAGTCCATCCGCAGCCACGACTGCCCCACCCCGCCCGATCTGTTTCCATTGACTCTCTCCCGTGTAGCCATCTAGTTCATCCCGCAGTGAGCGCGAAATGTAGTACCAGCAGGCGTATGTGATTGATGTACGGAATGTGATGCAGAGTACCTTAACAGTCCCTATAGGGTGGGTGATCTCGACATGGCTGTTCGCTTCCGAGGTTCCACCCAACCCCACCCGCGATCGCGGCCTGTTCGCAGGATACCCCACCTCGGGAATCGGATCCTGCCAGGCAGGTACCTCGTGCAATCGATCCACACGGCACGCCCATCATGTGCCCCGAGTAAGCCGTGTAAGGTTACTTTTGATCAGGTCAGAGCTAGTCTCAACGTGGTCAGCTCACGCACCCGCACGGCTGTCGCGCACCACGCCCCCAAAATCGGCTCCGCAGCCGGCGGCAGCGCGGCAGGTACATCGCGCCACGATCCCAATGACACATTTACATCCAATAGTGCAGTACGGAGCAGTGCGACGTTGCTCCCCTTTCGTCGTCAGAGAATTGGTTATACGCCGCGACGCAGCACCACACGCCCGTGTGCTGTGCGCACGCACGCCACACAGAGCTTGCGCGTGCTTGCGTGAGGGTTTACGCTGCGTCACGGCGTCCACGCCAACCGACCAACCAAAGGCAACTGATTGTGGTCGTCGTCGGGCACGGTGGTGACTCACCGTCCCTGTGACTCACCAGAGACTGACATGTGGACGCCGCCGGCGTCGTCGTCAAACCACGTCGCAGCGTGCGACGCTGAGCGCTGCGTCATTGCCAAACAAACTACAACAGGGGAGCAGGCACACGCGTTACTACTCCTACTCCTAGCTTAGCTCGCTGCGCTGCCGAGCTAGCACGCCCACGCCGCCGCCCACGCCCACGCCCACGCCGCCGGCGGCAGCGGCTCCATGTGCCTGCCGTTCTCCCCAAATGTTCCCCGCAAAAGACAATTGTGCGGTGGCTCCAGCCGTGCCGACGCCGGCATGGCTACTGGGTGTGGCGATGCCGGCATCGCGCCGAGCGTGCTCCAGGATGCGGTCATGCCGAGTTGTGTGTGGGGCTGCGGTGTGCCTTGATCCTCGAGAGAGCTTCATCGATTGTAATGTGGTTTAACCGAGCTCCCGCCAGCGTGGGAGAGCTGGAAGCTGCAAGTAGGAATTGTGGGAATCATGCGCACCTGTGGGGAAAAGGGCGAAAACTGCTGGAGGCACGTGTCAATTTCTTGTCCTCACAGCAAAGTTCAGGATCTGTCAGTGAACAGCGCTACCACCGTAGCGTCGTGTGTTGTCCCTCCCAGGTTTCTCCTGGGTGAGTATTCATCCAACTCACACCCCTGAGTCTGCGAAAATGTCCACCACTGCATGGGCACAATGTGGCGATGTGATGGCGAACCTGGCGAATTGCAAGTTCGCCATATTCGAACAGCATTGTTCAGCATAATTGGGTGAAGCTTGCTGTAGCCAAAACACGGAAGCAAAATGCTTCCGGCGCTGTTCCCAGAAGCGACTGGCTTCACCACAAACGCTACCTACAGGCTCCTCGACCTGCGCGACGCGCTACTCGCCCACGCCCACCGCTGACACGCTCTGTTGCAGCTGCAAGAATGCATGCGACTCTGTCGGCTACTGGCGCTGCAGCGCGCCAGTGCCACATTACGTCTATGAAGATGTATTTGCGGGCCCTTACTCGACGTCCTGGACGCCGCTGTACAGCTCGAGACGCTGGCTGGCGCCCTCCCAGTCGACAGTGCCCTTGACGAGGTCGTTGACCACGCCAATAACGTCGTCGACCTTGCCAATGTACTGCGCGGTCGTGTCGCGCTCGCGGAGCGTGACGGTGCCGTTCTTGAGAGCTGGTGTAAGCATAAAGAATGCAGAAGAAAAACTCACTGGCAAAGTCAACGGTGATGCCAAATGGCGTGCCGAGCTCGTCGTTACGCGCATACTTCTTGCCGATGGATGCGCCCGAGTCGTCGACACGCGACGCAATGCCAAGCTTGCGCAGCTTGCGGGCTGGGGTCAGTGCCACTCATAACAGTCAAGACTCACTGAGCTCGTGGAGGAGGGCGGTGAGCTTGGGGTCGTTGGAGATGGCGACGATGAGCACCTTGATGGGGGCGACGAGAGGGGGGAACGACAGCACACCACGGGCAACGTCCTGCTCGCGGGCCCAGTACGAGTGCTCGAGGAGCGAGTAGAGGATACGGCCGATACCGAACGAGGGCTCGATGACGTTGGGAGTAAAGTCGCGAGTGTGCTCGGTAACGGTCTTGGGCTCGATGGTGAGGAGGTCCGGGGTGAGCTCGTACTTTTGGCCGTTGTAGGTGACATCGCTCTTGCCCTTGGACGCGAGCTCGTCCTTGATGCACTGCAGACGGTCCTTGTCCATGTTCTCGAGGGTGGCGCGAATGTCCTTGGCCTCCTTCTTAAACTTCATGCCAAACTCCTTGGCGTTGAACTTGCACTCGAGCTTCTCGACGGTGCGGGGCTGGTCGAGGCGCTGCTGCACGCGCAGAGGCTGGTTGGTGCGCACCTGGTGCACCGTCAGGTCGTAGGCGGAACGGTCCGCGCAGCCGACACATTCGATCCAGCCGTAGCTGCTCTTAATCTCAAAGTCCCAGCAGTCGGCGGCGTAGTGGGCCATCTCATTGGCCATGTGCTGCCTGCAGCGCATGCGCTTGGGGTCGATACCAATCTTGACGAGGAAGAGCTGGGTGCGCGCGAGGAAGTAGCCGAGCGTCTCGTTGTCGACAATGCCCTTGGCGACGGCCTCGCCAATGGTCATGTGCGTCACGTCCGTCTTGCCCTCCATCTGGACGTCCTTGGGGAGCAGGGCGAGCTCAACGTCCTTGACCTCGTTGAAGCGCACGTGCTTCTTGTCGAGCGGGTCGACAAAGTGCTCAATCTCGGCCATGGTGAACTCACGCACACGCAACAGACCCTGGCGCGGCGAGATTTCGTTACGGAACGACTTGCCAATCTGCGCAGACGCAAACGGCACACGGCCGTTGTTGAACTCGAGCAGACGCGCAAAGTTGACAAAGTGGCCCTGCGCAGTCTCGGGACGCAGGTAGCCCTTGATCTGGCCAGTGGGGCCAATGTTGGACTCGAACATGAGGTTGAACTCGACAGGCTCGGTGAGCTCGTTGCCCGTGGTCGGGTTGGTGATGTTGTACTTGCGGATCAACTCGCCGAGCTCGGCACCGGTGTAGTTGTCAATCTGCGCAAGCGTCGACTCGTACTCGGCCACAACCGCGTCCTCGAGCTTGACCGCCGACGTCTTGACCTTGGACTTTTTCTTCTTCTTCTTCTCGTCCTCCTCCTTCTCTGGCTCGGCAGCGACACCGCGCGCCTCCTTGTCACCCTTCAGTCGGCTCTCGAGCACGGCCTCGATCAGATGGTCGGCACGGTAAATCTCGCCGACCTTGGCGTCCTTGACCATCCAGTCGGTAAACTTGTCAACGTGGCCAGACGTCTTGAGCACCTCGGACAGCGTCATGATTGTTGTGTCGAGCTCGAGCATGTCCTCCTCGATGATGTAGTGCTTGCGCCACGCGTCCAGAATGTTGGCCTGCAGCGACGAGCCCGTCGGGCCGTAGTCGTACAGACCAGCGACGCCGCCGTAGATCTCAAACGCCGGCGCAAAGAAGAAGCGGCGGGTGAGCATGGCGTCGAGCTGACCCTTGTCAAAGTCGTGCGCCGTCTTGTTGACGGTCGGGGTGGTCATTGTGGCAGAGGTGTTCGGGGTGGGGACAGTGGTGGAGAATGTGCGCGAGGCTTTTGTGAAGAGCGGTGCGATGGTTCGTGTCCAGAACGTCGAGTGGCGCGTAATGGACATATACAATGCAAGAGAGAGATGTGTGGTGAGATGAACAAATGTCGCTGACTCGCCGTGATCGCCAAGACGACTGACCTGACTCAAACTCGACTCTCATGTTCCGTCGTGTAAAGTGTTGGTGATAACGAACAACGAGTCTCGCCCAGGAACGTCCCGACTTTTTCCCGCCAAGAATTAATGACACGTCAATGTCACTTTTTCACGTGGTACACGTGGTTTAGGGGAATGGGGGATATGCTATATGCGCATATCTGCTACAAGCGTTCTCTTGAACAGGCATTGCGATCTCATTGTTGTCGGCGTCACTGTTCATCACACATCGCGACCACCGACCGGGCGTAACGATGCGGCCGCTCCGCCAGGCCAAAGAGCAATGGCTGTTCACGGAGGCAGAGCTGGTCCATGCTCCGTCGCGCCTCGACGGCATTGCGCTCGAGAGCGAGCTCGTGCGCCGCCGCGAAGTCATCCGCTTCATGAGGAGTTTGTGGCTGCGCGTGCAGGACATTGTCGAGAGGGACGAGGAGCGGCGAAGGCGGCAAGGCCGTGCGCCAGAAAGGAAACACGCCGACCCGGAATCGCCGCGTGCAAAGAGCGTGCTCACCGCCGGCGCAGTGTTTGTCCACAGATTCTACATGCGGCGGTCGCTCAACGACTTTGAGCCCCCAGTGAGTCGCCCCGCCGACGTATTGTTTCTAACCCACAGCTCATAGCCGCCGTCATGCTCTTCCTTGCATCAAAGGTCGAGGAGGCGCCGCTGCGCCTGCGCCACATCGTCAACGCCTGTCTCGCAAAGTTCGAGCCCGGCACGCCGACATGGGAGCCGCGCGAGGACCACGATGTCGTGGGTTGACGATTAAGAGGCTAAAAGCGCTCACACTTCAGCCTCAACCACTAGAGTATCGACGATGGGAACGGGATATCCTCGCGACAGAGGAGATTGCGCTCGAAGCGCTGTGTTTCGACACGGTCGTCGACCAGCCGTGGCCGGCGTTGCGGGCAGCGGTGACGGGTCTCGACGGTCTGTGGGCTGCACCAGAGACAGACTATGGCGCAGAGGCACCGCCCACGAACGGTACAACCCACGCCATGTCGCATACGACCGAGCAGGAGTTTATCGAGGCCGGCTGGGTCATGCTCAGTGAAGGCTTCCTCACCCCCCTCGGCGTCCTGCACCGCCCGGAGACACTGGCATGTGCCGTGTTTGTGCTCCTAGTCGCGATGACGGAGCATCTGCCGCTTGACGCGGCGCTGGCCGCCGCGTGCGAAATCGGCGACCGCTTCGACCTCGACCTCGCATTCGACCCGAAGATCGGCGCGGGCGGCGCAGACTTGGCTGGTGTGCAATGTGAGTCGCCCTCTCCGTGGCCCATTTGGCTAACCCCCAGCCGCTGCCGAGCAGTACCTTGCGTACTGCGAGCTGGGCCTTATCGACAAGAGCCTGCCGCAGTTAGTCAACAAGGAGAGCAACCCGCCACAAGAGTACAAGCGGCGATTCAAGGTCCCCGAGGTCAACGGACGGAGCGGGGTCAAAGCATAGTCAGTTCATAGTCAGTGTAGCGCATAGCATGTCATGTCATTTGCATAGTGATACAACGGGTGTAGTATAGTGCTCTATGTGGTCTGCCCCTTTCTCTTCTCAAACCCCGATTGACGCAAGCCAACGTCGTGGTCCCTCCGGGACACGCGCGCGTCCCCCGGGTGCGACGAGCATCGACGGCATGAGGGGATTGGCGCTCGCGGCCGACGCTTTGCGGTTCTTCTGCGACGCTCGTGCTGGTGTCAGCGACGTAAGCGGGTGGGGGACTCACTGCACAGGCTGATCTCGTTGATGTTGGTCTCGAGAACGAGGCCGCCCTGGATAATCTCGTCGAGCACGTACTGGACCTAGAGGTTAGCTGCCATAGTCTACCATGACCCACCTCGTCAAAGTGGAAGATGAGGTCTAGCTCGCAGACATTCTCAAAGGCGCGGTCGAGGCTCTCGACGAATACCTGGATGAGGTCGAGAATACCCAGCTCGCTCTCGGCTCCGTCGACGACAAAACTGGTGTCAGCGTTGCACAGATCTGGGGCTTACACAAAGTACAGCGTCGCATAGTGGCGGTAGATGACGCGCGTGTCGTCTGTTGTCCCGGCCTTTCGCGCACCCGACGTGGCGGCGCCGGGGATCGGCGTGCCCCCGCGTGCAGGTGTACCGCCGTTACCGCCAGTACTGGAGCTACCGCCTGCGCCGCCAGGAGCAGGAAATACCAGTTCGGGAGCGTCAAGAAAGTTGCACACGCCCGCGGGCCTGTCCGAGATGAAGCTGAAGATCTGGGAGATGAGCGCCTGCTGCGTCATGGGCGGCAGCGGTGTGTAGAACTTGGACAGCCGAGGCTTGCCTGTGTGTCAGACTGTGTGCCAAGATGCGCACCCACCATGCGTGTTGAAGATGAGCACGGCGTGAATCATGGCGCGTGCGGTGGTTGGGCCAGTGCGAGATTGAGCGAGATCTCAGACGTATTCTAGCCTCGACGCGCGAAAGAGCAATCGTCATGGCGTGGTGGAGGCGAGTGGCAGAGAAGGCAGGTATGACGTGTCAATACAGTTGTCACGTGTTGTGGTACCAAATTTCCTTATCAGAGTGATTTTGGGCAGACGTTTGCCCTGTGTGCTGTGTGGACTGTGCGACTGTGGCGGGCGGGCGGGCGGGCGTCGCGTGTGGACGAAAGGGAAGGTGGCCACGGTGTTTTGCCGCTGAGTATTGGGCGCGCGCACAGGGTGAGAAGTTTGTCGATTGCCCAGGTGTTCAACTTTTTTTTGCCCCCTCTTCCCCCCTTCTTGTCTCTTTCTCAACACCTCGACAAACGTCGTCGACGATTTTATACTAGTTCTCTCTCTCTCTCTCTCCCTCTTCCATCTCTGAACAACGAACACTCTCCTTCACACTCCCTCCCCCTCCCCTCCCCCCCTCTCCATTGTCTGAACCTACCACGCAAGAGGGTTTACTCTTGGCGCGAGGTACCCAACATGGACGTGAGTAGCTTGAGCTCGCCGGCGGCGGGCGACACTCGTAGTACCTCACATCTAACCACCACACAGCCCGCCTTCGTTCAGAACGTTCATCAGCTCCTCGAGGGCACCATTGCGCCTGACACGAACATCATTAAACAGGTATGTGACGAGCAGCAAAATGAGTGCACAAGTTTCTGCGACAACATTCTGCTCTCACTTGGGTACATCTCGCTCACCTCTCAGGCAACCACCCAGCTCAACACCGAGGTGTACAAGAAGCCAGAATGTATCCCGGCTCTCTATGAAATTGCGGCTACCAGCCCAAACCAGGCGGTACGTGTTGATCCAGCCTTGCATAACCTTTGCGACCCGCGTTTGGGGTGTCTCCCGGCATGCGTGACATGCCCCAGACTCACCGTTTGGGTGGAGCTGCGCTTGGACCACGCCGCCTAGACGCGGTCGTCCCAGTTGCGATCCACAAATGAAAAGGGAAATCGCCGCAGTGAGCTGACTTGGTGTACAGATCCGCCAGCTCGCCGCCGTCGAACTGCGTAAACGAGTAACCAGTGGCAACGGCAAGTTGTGGCGCAAGACGCCCGTCGAGGTCCGCAACCAGATCAAGCAGAGCAGTTTAGAGCGCATGACCCAGGAGCAGGCGTAAGTTTTATGCTGCTCAAATTTTCTGACCGCGTCCAGCCGCATCGTCCGTCATTCCATCGCTCAGGCCGTCGCCGCCATTGCCGAGATTGAGCTTGCTGCCAAGCCGCCTCAATGGCCTCAGCTCATCCCTGGTCTGTACCAGGCCGCCCAGTCTCCAGACAAGCTGCACCGCGAAACTGCTCTGTTTGTGCTGTTTGCCCTGCTCGACACGGTGCTCGAGTACATGCCTCGCGAGCTCACTACCCTGTTCAGCCTCTTTGCCAAGTCTCTGCACGACCCCGAGTCTGCCGAGGTCCGCATGACCACGGTCCGTGCGCTTGGCAAGGTCGCCGAGAACATCACCAAGGACGAGAAGCACGACGTCAAGGCTTACCAGGAGCTCATTGTGCCCATGCTCAAGGTCCTTGAGCAGGCTATCAACGACCAGGATGAGGAGGCTGCGCGCCACGGCTTTGACGTCTTTGAGACGCTCCTTATCATTGACACGCCCCTTGTGTCCAAGAACGTTGCCGAGCTCGTCCAGCTGTTCCTCGCTGCCGGTGGCAACAAGGAGCTCGACGAGACTATCCGTCGTGGCGCCCTCAACGTCCTCGCCTGGACCATCCGCTACAAGCAGTCCAAGGTCAAGAGCCTCGGCCTTGCCAAGCCCATTGTCGAGGCTCTTTTACCCATTGGTGCCGAGGAGGACCCAGAGGACCTCGACGAGGACTCGCCATCGCGTGTGGCGCTTCGTGCCCTTGACACCCTCGCCCAGTCTCTCCCACCCCAGCAGGTCTTCCCTGCCCTGTCCGAGCAGCTCCAGGTCTACATGGCTGGCGACGCTGCCATGCGCAAGTCGGCCCTCATGGCCTTTGGTGTGTCGATTGAGGGCTGCTCCGAGTTTATCCGTCCCCACGTCGACCAGCTCTGGCCCGTCATCGAGGGCGGTCTCCGCGACCAGGAGCTCATCGTCCGCAAGGCCGCTTGCATGGCTCTTGGCTGCATGTGCGAGTGGCTGTCCGAGGAGTGCGCTACGCGCCACCAGTCCATTGTCCCCATTCTCTTTGACCTCATCATCGACCCTGCCACCCAAAAGAACGCCGTTACCTGCCTTGACTCGTACCTCGAGATTCTCGGTGACCAGATCAAGGACTACCTGCCCCAGCTCATGGAGCGTCTGTTAATCCTCCTCGAGACTGGCTCGATCCCCGTCAAGATGACGGTCGGTGGTGCCATTGGCTCGGCCGCCCACGCCGCCAAGGACGAGTTCCGCCCATATTTCCACCAGACTATCAAGTGCATCATGCCTCTGGTCAACCTGTCGGGCTCGGACGAGGAGTTTGACCTCCGTGGCGTCGCCACAGACTCGATCGGTACCATTGCCGAGTCGGTTGGCGCCGAGCTGTTCCGCCCCTACTTCCAGGACATGATGAAGGCGTCCTTTGAGGCCCTGACGATGGACAACACTCGTCTCCGCGAGTCGTCGTTCATTTTCTTTGGCATCATGGCCCAGGTCTTCAAGGAGGAGTTTGCTGTCTACCTCCCCCAGTGTGTCCCTGCGCTCATCGCCTCGTGCCAGCAGAACGAGTCGGCCGACGAGTTCCTCGACGAGGCCGAGGGTGGCGAAGGTGCCGCGCGTGCCGCTGCCGAGGCGTTCACCATGGGTGCCCCCTCGGCGGGTAATGGCGAGGTCACTGTTGGCGAGGAGGACCTGGATGGCCTCCTTGACGAGACTGAGATTGATCTCGACGCGTTGGACGCCATGTTCTCGCGTGTCAACTCGGCGATAGCCATTGAGAAGGAGGTTGCCGTCGACACCCTCGGGGAGCTGTTCAACGCTACCCGGTCGGCTTTCCTGCCGTACGTTGAGGAGACTCTCAAGGTCCTCATCAGCCTGCTCGACCACTACTACGAGGGCATCCGCAAGGCCGCGGTCGCAGCTCTGTTCCAGTTCATCAAGACTGTGTACGAGCTCACGGGACCTCAGGAGTGGACCCCCGGGGCGCAGGTCACTGTACCGCTCCAGGACGATGTCAAGAACATGGTTGGCGTCATCTTCCCTGCCATCTTCGACACCTGGAAGATGGAGGACGACAAGTGAGTCTACGTTCCTGTCCCCCCTCTCCTCTAAATGATGATACACTTTACTCAGCTCACTCCGAGCGCATAGCGCCGTGAGGCTAACCTTTTTTTCCAACCATTACCTGATCCCTCTCCTCTCCTCCATGTTTGAAGACACAAGCTGACTCGTTCAGGGGCGTCGTCATCACTCTGTGCTCGGAGCTTGCCGATGCGATGCAGAAGTGCGGACCGGCGCTGGTCGAGGGTCGCCTCGACGACATTGCCCAAATGACCATTGCCATCCTCGAGAAGAAGTCGCTCTGCCAGCAGGACCCCGACGGAGACGACGAGGTCATTGTTGAGGGTGACTCGTCCGAGTACGAGTCTGCACTCGTGTCCAACGCTACCGATGTCTTTGGTGCCATGGCTACTGTGCTTGGCCGCGACTTTGCCGGCGGCTTCCACCGGGTGCTCCCGCTTGTTGCCAAGTACATGGACCCCCAGTGCAGCACGGCCGAGCGTTCGATGGCCATTGGCGCGTTTGGCGAGATGATTGTCGGCCTCAAGGAGGGTGTTACGCCCTTCACCGACCAGCTTCTCCAGCTCATCTCTCGCGGCCTGCAGGACGAGGAGGCCGACGTTCGGTCCGACTCGGCGTTTGCCGCTGGTGTCCTCGTGGCCCACTCGGAGCAGGACCTGTCGCAGCACTACGGCGCCCTGGTGGGTGTGCTCCAGCCATTCTTCCAGCCTGGCGACGGTGCTTCCCCCTCGGCGTTTAACGCGCGTGACAACGCCGCGGGTGCGCTTGCCCGCATGGTCATCAAGAATGCGGGAGCCGTGCCCCTCGACCAGGTTGTTCCAATGATCGCGTCGGCCATGCCTCTGCGCTACGACCCGCTCGAGAACAAGGCCGTGTACGCATCCATCTTTACTCTGGCCCAGTCCAACCCCGCCGCGCTCGAGCCCCACCTCGACCACCTCATGCAGGCGTTCGCGTACAACCTGAGCGCCGAGCACGCCGACGAGATCATCCCCGAGACGCGCACGCAGCTCGAGACCCTCGTCGAGCAGCTCAAGCAGTCGGTGCCCGACAAGGCCGCTGCCGCCGGACTGTAAAACCAACCCCTGTGTTCCCCTTTACCCACCACCCACCCATCCCATCATGCGTGGCGCCGCAGCGCCACCACTTTTAATGTCGGCGGCTTCCTTTTGGGGCTTCCTTGCAACCAAGCGATATTGTGAGAGTAACATACCCCTCCATAGGTTTCATTCATGTAGACGTGCATCTTTCGCGAGCGCCGCGAGCGCCACGAGCGAAGCGAGTGGGCGCGAGTGAGAGCGAGGGTTTGTGGAACAGGCTTTGGCAAGTGCGCCGGTATTTGGGATTGCAGGCCTCGACAAGTCGGCGCTCCCGCGATGTTGCCGTGCAGATTCAGTGCAGAGTGTTGCTGCGCTGTCTATGTACATACAGCGCGACAAGATCAGCCAAGTGAGGCCTGTCAGCCCAGTAAGAGCCGCCAGAGAAGTAAGCCGAGAGACAAGAACCAGCGTCAGGTAAAGACTGGTCGGCATTCCGCTCCGGTCTCCTCGTCATAGGAAAGGCCCTCTGCCGCGGCAGCCGTTAAGTCGATCACCAACATGCCCTTACATGTGCGCCGCACGACGCCGCCCATACCTCGGCGCGAACGTAATTAATGCGCGAGGCTAGTTGACAGGGTAAGGGAGGGAGTAAGCATGTCGATGTCCGCGCATACCCCACTAGGACATTTCGGCGAAGCCGAAGCCAGCCTAAAACTGTCCGTACAGGGATTGTCGCTGCCCATCCTCGGCTCGAGCGGCGAGCGCCGCGACGGGGGCGACGACAAGGACGACGTACCTCGCCCACGTCTACCTCCGAAGCTGCGTCCCCTGCTCTGTACGCCGCTGCCGCGGCAGCGGCTGCGTATACGCTGTAGCCACTCGTCGCGCCTTACCTCGCTTATGCGCTGGGTACGTCGCTGCGCGCAGATACCGCCGCATGCGTGCCGCCTTGAAAGAGGGTGTGACCCTCTTAACCCGGTTTGTTAAACCTGGCTCGAGGGCGACTCCGTGTCACACACTCGTGAGCGCAGGCTTGACGCGCTCCGAACCTGCCTTTGGCCCCACGGCGACGACGCGGCGCCACCGCGGCGCCACGAGCGTCGCCCCATAGAGTACATGCATCCAGCACTGGCTTGGCGAGAGAATACCAGAACGGGCGGGCGAGCGAGCGAGCGTGGCACCCACGGTGTCAGTGCCACAGTCGTGCCACGCAGACTGCACCGCCTCGGCGTGCGCTCCCACCCCACACAGCTGGTTCGGCTCTCTGGGGAAAAGACGTGCCGTCGTCGCGCCAAAGTCTCCACATGCTGGCTGGCACATTGACCATCGGCGTTAGTCTCACAAAGTTGGCAAGCACGTACGCACTCCACTGATATCTTCCCCAGACTGACATGAACGCTCCGACCGCGATCGGGCTGGGGCAGGTCGCGTAACTTGTTCTGACGAGACCTCGGCGAGGACTTCGCGCGGCGGCGCCGCGTCGTTGCGAGGTGTTCCCGGGCCTCGCTCGTCGTTGTTACAGGCCTCCCGGCCCCGTCTGCTGTGGCTGTCCGAGATTCCAGCAGCAAGGCACTCGCGAGCACCGCGGTCTCTGTAGCGAGGCACCGATAGAGACTGACTGTGCCTTGCCCCTGGCCTCGACGGGTCCGTTGCATCTGACGATAGTTTGAGCAGCGCGTGATTCAGCTGTTCGGCCGTTTCGCCGGCGTGTCAGCTTGCGACGCCGCCATGTCAGTCTGGACGTCCACCTCGGGACGGACAAGTACCCGGAAAGGAACCGAGACTGTGTCGAGCAAGAGCTGCACGACACTCCGATGCGCACCGCTTGCAAAAGCACATGTACACACAACGATACACATGTGACGACGACATTTGTGGAGCTGGAGAGTGTGCCTGGTAAAGGAGGGCGCGAGGGCGAGTGAGCGAGCGAGCCTCGCCTCCGTGTAGTGCGGCCTCATGCCCGCCCGCCCGCCGTCGGCGACACTCTTCGGAGAATCCCCGGATGCATCCACTGCATGAGGGTGGAGCCTAGCTTGTCGAGCGCAAGAGGCAAGGGCCTGTCGCGCGGCTATTCGCAACCCCGTCACACCACATGCCGTAGTGTCATCGTGACAAGCAACGAGAGATGGCATGTGCAGCAAGGAACATGGGTGTGCCATGGCCTGCGGGCACCTGCGTGCACAGACCGCCTTCCGGCTCTTCCGTCCTCACGGCTTGACAAGCATATGGCCAACAGGCATGTCATATGTGGCGCCAATGGGTCAGTGCACCTGCGTGTCGCTCCTGCCAGTGGTGGCGCGCGGCGCGCAGGCCCTCAGGCGCCATGCCCCCGGGTCGTTCTCGGGACCAGCGGACACTTGTTCGGGAGTGCGCACTAGCCAAAGGAGGATTTTACAGTCATCGCATCGTGCCATGCTACCTTTGTCTTGGCTGTGTTCCGACGCCGCTTCCGTTGTCGTCGGACAAGGGTGTATGTGTGTGTGTGTTAAAATCTCGGCTGACATGAGCAGCATGGCTTCTGGGTGGAGATGAAACGGCCGAAGGGCATCACCCTCGGTGCCTTGGCGTCAAGCTGCACAATCGACGCGTACCTCGCTGTCTAGCGTCGTTCACGACCTCTCGGTGCATTCGGGTACATATTGATTCGGCCCGTTCACCGGCGCTTGGAGTTTAGCGCAACGAGCAAGCACCAGGTACGCCTGCACCACCGAGGACCGAGGACCATTGTGGATACGGATACGGATACGGATCCGTGGATAATCATCTGGATGGATCCACACGATCCACACCGAGACTAGGTTGTGCCGCAGTTGAGCCGCTGCGTGTCCGTCACGCCATGCACACTGTCGCTCCATCTCGACCAAGTGTGTGCCTGGCGACAACCCACATTCTGCGACAACCTTGAAGCCGTTTGTCCTCGCCCCCAAAACGCAGCCATGGCGCGACACCAGAAGCAACCCGACTCCGGCGCAGTCGGCTCGGCTGCGTGCTGCGTGTGACGGCTGACATGCATCGCTCCGCCGCTCCACTTTGCACTATTCGTGGGGCACAGGCTGATACTGACGCCTGTAGTGCATACATAGTGGATGCTGTGCGAGTGCGAGCACGACGCAAGCGTCGTTCTGGAAACAGTCTTACCTTGAATCGGCTCACACACACGCACACAGTGAACTCTGACGACATATGAACCCAAATGGATTGGTACACTAAGCCATTGAGAGACAACAAGCCCCTACTCTGCGGCGTCATTGGTGATCGCGATCTGCGATCTGCGCGCAGTCGCGCAATGCGATGCATGCTTAAGCTGCGGAGGCGCAGACGGGGGGATGCGCGGAGGTATGTGGACCGTGGTCCGTGTATTTTTACCACACCGACTGCGTGTGGCGTGAATTGGGTGTGTCGAGTTTGTCTCGCTTGCACGCGCTTGCGCTTGTCGTCTGACACAAGACACATTGGCATGATGTCAGTAGTGTGAGCACCATCGCCGAGCCGACCTTGGCTTAGCGTACGCAAATGGCCCCTGCAGCAACACACTCACTTGCGACCATGGTGGCGACAGGGCCAGAAGAAACCCCCACAGGGTTTACGTTTCCTTGTAGAAATGTCATGCTTGCCAACCGGAGATCTAGGGAGGGGACATAAAAGCTGGCAAAGGCATCAGAGCCAAGGGCGACGAGGGCAGCTCGGACATACAGATGGGAACATGACACCAAGAAAGGCAAGTTTTGTCGCGGATCTAGGGAGTTGCGCGTCGGACCCCAGCAACGTGCTTGCCAGGTGTTGGGCTCTTGTGCGTTGTGCCGCGGTGTGCGTACGTAGTCTCGGCCAGATCTCAACCTTTGACAGCCTTAATTCTGCTACACTTTGTTGTTGCCAGGCTTTACCTTTTGATTTAACCTGACCGACATGCGCTTGTGGCCCGCATCCACGTTCAGGTCACGGAAATCCCGACCTTTATGCTTGGCTCCCTTGGGTGCCGCGCCTCGGGTTGTCCCCCCTCGATCCTCGGAGACTGCGGTACGACGCCTCCCTTCACCCACACCAGCGGCACAAAACAGCCGGGAGTCGGCCCGTTTTTGCTTGGTGCGTGGGCGTGCTTGTGGTGTAATGGTGCATGTGCTTGGGCAAGCTTGGCTCGTGTGCGATCGCCTGCGCCGTGCAAGTGCGTGTTCGTTCTTTGTGCATACGTATGGCCTTGATTGCTTTGTTTGTCTCGCATCCGATCTGCCTAACTCCACTCCGGAGTGGAATGCGTGCCCTCTCACACCCCCTGTCATCCGCGGCACATGCCGCGTGTCAGCTTGTGAGCTTGTCAGGCCTGTTCCAGCATCGCCACTGTAGTGTTCTGTCCGTTCCGAACTGCGACTCACATCCACATTGGGGACGCCCGCGGAGGCTGCGCCCGGGGACGATGCGCCAGGCTCATTGCAGAGCACGTACATGCGTGCGCGCAGGTGTGGCCTGCGAGAACCGCTTCGCGTGCGCACATCCACCCGGACAGCGGACAGGGGCCAAGAAGCATCAAGAGATGTGGGACGGACGCCACCGGCCGAGTTAGCAGCTTCCATTGCGCCTCCAATCCCTCATCCCTCGACAACAGGGACAAAAGCCCCTCCCTCACGCAACAGGCGCGCGCTGTTCATTCGCCGCGACGCACACGCTATGCGCATGCTTGCACACAACGTCGTAGGGGTCGGCGCCCGAGTGGCCCGTTCCGTCGGTCGTCGGTTGTACCCAGGACACCGAGTATGCTTGGGCCTTGGCATCTTCAGGGCACAATGGCCCGGATGAAAAAAACAGGCGTGATCAGAGGCGGCAGGTGACCGCATGTTCTTTGCAATATGCATCGAATAGTGTGCGCCCAAATCCCAGGAAACATTGAGCAAAGCAAAGCCTCAACGCGGTGGCTGAAGGGGGGGGGGGGGGGGGCGACGCGCGCGCTCACGTCGCATGCGGAAGGGGGGGTGCGCGCGGCAGGGGCCGCAATAATACACACGCTAAACAAACCCGACGGCCTTGCGGTCTTGCGGTCTTCGCGGGGGCCTGCGGGCTTGCCTCGGCTGCGGGCGTGGTTATGATTTCTTCTTGATCCTGGTTTCCTTTCCTTCCCAAGTTGCCGCAATGCAGGGTCAGGTCCCCGCTTGTTCGGTCTGGCCGTCTTTGGATCTCGTCTGGCTGAAATAGATTGAATGCATCGCAGGGGAGGTGTGCCGCAAAGCAAAGTGGGCGTGGGGCGGAACGGCTCTGGCCCACTCTGGTTGTCAGGCCGGCCCATGGCGACACGTTGCTAGCAAGACTACTCCAAAACGCCAACACCTTTAGGCGACAAACGAGAAACGAGATTGTTGCTAGTGTACTCGATGTGTAACGGTTTTGCGTTGGTGGCAGTACCAGTTTGAGATGAGGCATGAGGAGTAAAAGGCACGGTGCGCTGGCACCCCTCTTTGACGGAACAGCTCCGGAGCAACTCTCTTTATGATCGTGGTGTCGGTGTCAAGGTTTAGATGGGACATTGTAGCATAACTTGGAGCCTTGTGACGATTAAGCCTTGGGACCTAGGGGAGGGGAAGCAAAAGGGACTGCGACGGCCGCCGGCATGTCAGGGGTGCGGTTGAGACATGGGCGAGGGGCTTTCCTTTCTGCTATAACCAGCGACAGCGGCTTGTTGATTAAAGGCACAGGAGCAGAGGTACGTGGTCTTCCTGTTTCCCAGCTATAGAGCTATAGAGTATGTCTCTTGCTCTTTGGTCGTCGAGAGGGTCGAGACAGGGTACGGAACGAGAGGAACCAAGTGGTCCCCAAGGCAGAAGAGCAGAGGAACATGATGGATAGATGGTTAATAGATTACACCGCGGCTAAGCATAGCAAAGGGTTTAGAGGTGAGTAAAAGTAGAGTGTGGACACCGAAGCGGCGTCCCCAAGCTGGCACAAGGTCCAAGTGACGATGGGAGTGGGCCACCCAAAGTGTCTACCAAACCCGCAACCAAAACGGCGCCCTGAAGTCAAACATCCATGCACACACGCTCTCGCACACGGCGCACGGTAGAATGTGTCTGGGTCCTGCGCAGTCGCAGTCAGTCACGAAGAGCGCGCAGAGAGCAATTAGCAACGGAGCAGAACAAGAGTGGACACAGGGACACGGCGACGGAGGGGTTTGACTGAGGGCGTGCTGCCCAGAAAAAGCTAGTTTTTGGATCGGTAACATGTGGACACAGACTAACAACAAGGATCTCTCTCTCCCGTTCATCGTTCATATCTCTCTCTCTCTCGCTCTCTGTTAGCGACAAGCTCTCCTCTCGACACCATTGCCACCCCCTTGCTCGCCACCTTTGTCATTCTCTCTCCCTCTCTCTCCTTCTCACAGCCTCACACCACTTTACAGTTCAATCCCCACCGCTTCGTCCCCTCTCCATCTCCTCTTGAGACATTAGACACCGCCCCAGACACTGCAGACACGTTAGACACACGTACCATTCGTGTCCTCTCTGACACTCGGTGCTGTTCCCAGAGCACACATCTTTCAGCGGCCTGGCCCTTTGGTTGTCACTGACACCTCGGCCCATTCTCTGTCTGTGTCTCGCGGTGTTCGCTACACACGCACAAGCCACCGCCACCTCTTAGGTGTCCTTGTCCAGCCGACGTATCCCCCCGGCTCTGGTTCTTTGCGCTCTCTCGCTCTCGGTCGCACCACTCACACTCTCCCCCACCTCGAGCACTTGTGCGTGCCGCCGACGCCTCGTACGCCGTCGTCGTCGCTTGGAACAGGGAGCAGCGAGAGGGGTGTGTGTGTCCAGATCGGAATATCCCTGGCCTGTTATTGACTCGGCCGCGCCACTGTAACAAGGACGCATACATAATATAACCATTCAAGCTTATCTTGGTTTCTTCCATCGATCTCAACCCCGTCGTCGTCGTCGTCGCCATCGTCGTCTTCCATCCACCATCCCACACACATCCCAACAACATATACCAACAACGCCGCCTCTGTCATCATCGCCATCCCGCTTTCCGGTCTTCCCATACGACTCGGATCTCCGTCGACTTGAAGTGTGCTTTCGCCAAGCACAGCAAGCACAAAATCTACCCGGCCTGTTCAGTGCCCGCGCTTGCTCCCAACTTGAACACGCCACCCGTCGTCCACGAGTACTAGACTTAAGCGACTGGGGCCAACACTCTTCTTGACGAGTGGCCAACACCACTTGCCCACACCCCCATCAACCACCCCACATCCCCTCCATCCCCCGTCGACGTTATGACAATGTACCCGTCATCGTCGACGCAACAGCCAGCGGCCATCTGTGCACTCAAGTCTCCAGCAGATGCGTACGTCGCAGCAATGCACCACCGTTCCTAGCTCACCGCAGCATCCACATCCTTGAAGCCGTTCGCCTAGGCATTGTGCCGCGCGTCACCCGTCGCCTCACCGGCCATGAGCGCTCAATGATCCGACCTGGCACCGTGTGGGTCTGGGAAGAGGAAGAGACCAACATGCGACGCTGGACAGACGGACGCCGGTGGGGCGCGTCCCGCGTCGGCGGAGGTGGCTTCCTTGTCTACACAGAGTAAGTCGTCAGAGTGACATGGGCGGGGGCGTCGATCGGATCGGGCGACCTGTGTGCACACACTTCGCATCTCCACCTTGCATACGCGCACATCATTGCTATAAGGGGAGAAGCAGTCCCCCTATTGGGAGATTCACGCTCGTTTGATGCATGGCAGCTGACGCAACAGGTCCTCAGACTCGTTATCACCACCCCCTTCTCGCCCCGATTCCCCTACATACAGCCAATACTACGGCAACGGCCGCGACTCGGGGGGCCCAACGCCTCCTCGCAGGCCAGAGCCGCTTGTCAAACAGACCTACTCGACGAGCATGACCCACCCCGTCACCGGCAAGATCAAAAAGTTTCATGTCGTGGCGTACTCGTCCAAGCGCAACCCTCAGGGTGACGGTGCCAACCCGCTGCCGCTTCCGCACCAGCTTCCGAACCTGGCCAGTATCAAGATCACGCCAGGCATCTGGCCTGACTGGGAGACTCGTCGTGACGACTACAACTCGCGCCGTACGGGATCGGCACCGCACGCTTCCCAGGTCGTTGTTCCACCGCCTCACCCCCACCCCCATGCGGCACCGCCGCACCACATTCCCGTCGGCCCCGGAACTCCAGTAACGGCAACAGCAATCCCAGGTCCGCCTCCCCCAGATCAATATGGACGGCCTGGATCGCCGGGCTCGGCATACCCCGGACCTCCTCCTATGCCTCCTGCTGCTGACGGCCGTGGTCCACCAATGGAGGCGCCGCACCCCCATGACAGGCGATACCCACCGTACCCGTACGACGGCTACGACAGGCCACCGTACCCCTACGACATGTACCCTCCGCCGCCTCCTGACCGCTACTATGACAGGTACCCGCCTTACTACCACCACCCGCGCGACGTCCCGCCAGCCCACATGGCTCCTCCGCCCGACTACCGCTACGACGAGCGCTACTACGACCGTGAGCGCGACATGCCTCCCCGCGACCCCCGAGACCCGCGCGACATGCCCCCACGCGATCCCCGCGACATGCCTCCTCGCGATCCCCGCGACCCGCGCGACCCTCGCGAGTTACCTCCTCGCGATCCACGTGAGATGACGCCCCGCGACCCGCGCGACCCGCGCGACCCGCGCGAGATGCCTCCTCGCGACCCGTCTGTGCGTCCAGACGAGCGCGAGATGCACGCCCGCTACTACCCTCCTCCGCCCCCTCATGGCTACTATCGCGACCCGCGCGACTTCCGTGACCCGCGCGACATGCCACCGAGGGATCCTCGTGACCCTCGGGACATGCGCGACCCAAGAGATCCACGCGAGGTAATGCCGCCGCACGACCCTCGGGATGCGGATCCGCGCGACTTTCGTGACCCTCGCGACCTTCGCGACTACCGCGACCCGCGCGAAGCATACCCCGGCCCCCCACGCGAGGGCTCGTACCCGCCTCGGCCAACAAGCTCCCATCTCGGCAAGCGCACGCCCGAGTCGCGGCCAGGTGACGAGCTCGCCCCTCCGCCGGAGAAGCGGGTTCCGAGCTGGTCGCCCCGTGGTGGCGCCCCTGTGCCGCCGAGGAATGTCGGCCCACCTCTTGGTCCACCGCACATGCGCAATGGGTCTAACGGCTCGTACAATGGCGCGGCCGACCGCGAGCGCGACTCGCGCCCTTCCCCGCCCCGTGACGGCCGCGACTCGCGTGAGGCCTCGGAGCACGCCTCTGCACGTCGCTCCCGCTCGCCATCGCGCACGTACTCTAACGGCGTCAACGGCGGGTCGAACGGTGCTGTGCTACCTCCGCTGCGCGACTCGGCTCCAGACGAGCCCGAGGGCCCGCGAGGCGCCGAGCGTGACGCCCGTGAGGTTGCGTGGGGCCGTGTGCCCGCCTAGACAGCGCAAAGCGCTTTAATTTCACACACGCATTCCGACCACATTACAGTATTGCACACGCTTTGCAGTCTGTGCAAACCATTGAACCCGCGACATAGTTTTCGGCCCCTGTTGCCGCTGTAGCCTGACCACCAGCGCAGAGCACACACGTTGCGCTGCAGATATGTATGATATGCCGATGTCGACGGTGCCAAAGTAGTCTGCGCCGCCAATTGTTCGGCTGGCCGGAATGGCATTGACTGTCTTGAAAGCGTGTCGCTCACAAAGACGTCAGTGGCGCACATGCTCGCTAAACTACACTACCTTGTCGCACCTGAAGTCGTGATATGGCACTAAATTAGAACTCCAGGCGATACAAGCCCCCGGGTATCGCGGAGGGGGCTGTCGAAGCAAGGGTTGTCGCGACGCAACGCAACCCGGTCGTGGCACCGCAATGTTTGTTCGACATGGAGCGCTGCAAGGGCTATGCTTGAAGAGCTCTTTGGAAACAAGCGGGGAATGCCAACTGCCACTGAAGGCGTGGTCCCATTGTGCAGCCGGAACCGGGAGCGAGAGTTGGTCTGATGCAGGCCATGCAGGCAAGTGGCCGCGGAACGCGGGATGCAACTAGCTCGGACGTCCAGTACATACGTCTGCCGTACATGCATACGGTACAGTAGCTACAGGCTCCACGCTCCATTGGACGCACTGCAAACGATCTACACCGACGTTCGCTTAGAGTGGGGCGGAGCGTGTGGTGCGCGATACTCGCGTGGGAAGTGGGGCTCCAGTGTGGTAGTGTAGGGCGGAGCCGGCGGCGGGAGGACAGCTGGGCTTGGCACGATGCAGGATCGCAACGGCGTCGTCGCAGATTACACCTGTACTCCGTCCTGTGGACACTTACCTCGCCTCGACCATCTCCGCTACACCCGCGCCGCCATGGCGCTGCCCCCGCCACTGAGGCCGCCGCCGCCGCCACTGAGCCGCGACGACGACACGGACGCATTCTGCGCTTCGGTGAGTGTCTCTTTGGGGTTTGAGGGGTTCGAGTGGGTAAAGGAGCGCCGCGATGCGAGCGCCGCAACGGCCGCGAGCGGGCGCAGCGAGCAGGAGCTGAGATTGCGCACACCGGCCTTGCGTACTTGACGTACAACGAGTCTAGTGGCATTGGCCACAGGCGGCGCGTTTGACGCGCACCGACGGCGTGATGGAGCGTAACGAGGTCCGCGCAATCTCACAGTAAGGAGATGCCTCGCCGGGATCACTTATGTCCTTTGTACCCTCCCTGGCCCTCTATTCTTGACGCAGTGCGCGCCGCGTCGCCACTAAACCCTCCCTTCCCCTCGCGTGCCCTCCGCTCGAGCCCGCTGACTGCAGGTGTCGGTGTACCCCCTCATTCACGAGATCCGCGTCGATGTAGCGGGGCATATTGGTGGGTACGACCGCGAGGCTGTGGTGTGCCAATGAGGGAGTGCGATTTGCACGTGCGACGCCTGCGGTGCGCGTTCGCGCTCTTGCTGCGCGCCCGCACGCACGACGGCGTGCGACGACGGCACCCTCGCCACGCAGCTGCGCTCGCGCCGCGCTAACGCCAGACACGCCGCTCACGTACGAGCAGCTCGTCGCGCCCGACTCGACATACACGATCATTCGGTGAGCCGCAACCCACAGACTTATTGTCCAGGCTAACCCCAGGCCGTTGACGGAAAAGTACCTTGGTCTGGGTAACCCCGCTGTGGGTAGGTACACGCGCTTGCTCCGCGCTTGCTCCGCGCCTGACTCCAGTCTTTTGCCTGCTCCTCAACAAGGTGCAGTTCGTGTCCGACTCGAGCCAGGTGTCGATCGCCACGCTGTCATCGTCGCGCGCGACCCTGTGTGAGATTCTCGCGATCCGCGTGCTGCGCGGGTGGAGCGACCACTCGCTCCCGCTCGCGACGGTGCTGCTTACCCCGTGGCCCCTGTTCCAGGGCGCGCCAGAGGAAGTGCTAGCAGGCGCCAAGGAGGAGGGCGAGGAGGACGCGCTCGACGATCACGGCACGGCACTGGAAGTGAGCCAGCGCTACTTTAACGTACTCACACACAGATGGCGATCATCTCCCAGAGTAAAGTGTTTATCCGCTCGCCGTCGTGCCAAAAAGTCATTGGTGCGTGCACGACCTGAACATGGCTGACACCAGAGGGTATCTGGTCTGGCAAGATCATCTATACGTCGCTCAACGCGCACGCGTTTATCCAGGATACGTACAAGAAGCGCCCAATTCAGATCTACAACCCCCACCGCGCGCCGTTCCTCGACCACTACCGCCTCAAAGTGCCAAAGTACCGCGCCATCCTCGACTATGCCAATTTCGTGATCCTGTTTGTGCTCTATTGCATCGCGATCGAGCGCGGGCAGCGCGACTACATCAACGTCCCAGAGGCCGTCTTTATCGTCTACGCACTCGCCTTCTCGCTCGACAAACTCGCCACCATCCGCGAGCACGGCCTCAAGGTGTTTGCCAGCTCCATGGTCAACGGATTCGACCTCGTCTTTGTCTTTATCTTTGCGACATACCTAGCCGCGCGCATCCTCGGCACGCTGTGGCACAATGCCGGCTACATGGAGGTCGGCACCGACCTCATGGCGGTCGGCGCCGTGCTAATGTTCCCACGACTTGTCTTCATGTCGCTTGCAAACAACCTGATGGTGCTGAGTATCCGCTCGATGCTGACCGAGTTCTTCTGTGCGTAGCTGGCGTCGACACTCAGCTGACTCCAGTCCTCATGAGCGTCGGCATCTTTTGTTTTCTCGGCTTCATATACGCCTTGCGCACACTGACCGACACCATTCAAGTGTCGACCATCTGCTGGTGGCTCCTGGAGATCTACTTTGGTCTCGACGCGACTGGCTTTGAAACATCTTGTAAGACATCCATTTACAACGATCTGACGGCAGACCAATTCCACCCATACCTCGGACCAATCCTCATGGTCATATACGCGTTCCTCTCCAACACGCTGCTCACGGTCGTGTGCGTGGCCGTGCTGGGCAACACGTTTGCGGCCATCAACGCAGACGCCTCGGCAGAGAGCATGTTCCGCAAGGCCGTGTCGACCATCGAGGGTGTCAAGGCGGACATGGTGTTCTCATACCAGCTGCCGTTCAACCTCATTGCCCTCGCCGTGCTGTATCCCCTCAAGTACTGGCTCAGCGACCGCTGGTTCCACAAGGTCAACGGTGGGTCAAGCGCCATGCCCAGCTTACACCAGTGTTTATGATCCGCCTCACGAACCTGCCTGTGCTCCTGGTCATCTCGTTCTACGAGCGCCAAAAGTATTCGCAGTCGTCGTGGTGGGAGCAGCTGTGCGATTTCACTGACCATTACATCGGCCGCTTGTCCACAGCAAGTGAGTCGTGCGCCGGTGCGCTCCAGCTAATTCACAGCCGAGGGCATTGTCGGCGCGCGTATCGACATCTCTGCCGTGTTCGATCTCGAGCGCGAGTACGGGCACTATTATGAGGGCCTGGACGACGATGTGTTTGACGAGGACGAAGAGGACGACGACGAGTGCGACGGTGACGAGGAGGAGAACATCTCGCTCGACGCCGGCTTGCTCCCTGGCAATGGCCAAGGCGTAATCAGCCTCTCACCTGACCAGGAATCGTTCCCCACACCACAGCAGTCGCCCAACGTGCCGCGCTTCCGCAGACGTAGCTCAGTGGGCGGTGCCGGCGGGAACGGCACTGGCGCTGGTCCAGGCGCGCCTCTACAACGGTCCATGTCTGGTGCCACTGGGCCGCGACAAAGGGTCCGGCGCAACAGCACATTATTCAGCGGCCCCGCGTCGTTGTTCAACGGGCCCAGTCCACTGGCACGTATTTACACGCGCGGCGACGATGGGCCCGGGGCACACCTCGGACCTATTCGCCGCTCGACGCTCGCCGTCGGCTCGCTGCCTGTCACGGGCATGTCGGGCTCGCCGCGGCGAAACCTGAGGGCATCGGGCGGCAGTGCGGGCTCGTCGGCGTTCTCAAGCGTCAGTGCCAGCCCGCCTATAAGCAAGAGCCAGCGGCCGTCGGTGACCCCGATTGACGAACGGAGTCCAACGACGGCGTCGTCAGCTGGCGCCGGTGAAGCGGGCAGCAAGGTGCAGTTCCCCAAGCGACCGGACGAGACGCCAGCGCGCGTGACGTTTGACAAGCTCCCTCCTCCCGGCCAGCGACGACCGTCGGCCACCGCAACACCGCAACAGTCGACGACGCCCGCGGCGCCGACAACCGAGGCCATCGCGCCAGACGAGACAGCCCCGCCGCCAGGCGCTGACCCCGACACACCACCACCCCGAGCGCGGACTGTGAGCGCGGGGTCTCGTACCGATGACAGGCCGGGGACGCCACGCAGCGAAACCAAAACCGCGAGCGAACTCAGGCCCGCTGGCGAACCCAGGGCCGCGCCCAAGACGACGTCGCCGCATGTCGCGCCGGGCAAGGACGACACCAAGGCGGACAAGTCCAAGGCGTTGATCAGAGCTGATGCCGTTGCGGCGGCTGCAGCCGTGCACGGAGGTGCGCAGGCACAGGCCAAGCGCCCCGGCGTGGCGCCTACTAAGATGTCGTCCAACTCTTCACCGAGCCTGCGCAACGTGTCTGGCGGCACGACGGGATCTCGCGCCCCGCCGTCGCCAAACGCCAACCTCAAGCTCCTGCCGGGACCTCAGAGCGGCACCGCGTCGCCGATGCTCAAGCCCGGTGGGGGCACAGCGACGCCAGCAGGCAAGCCGAAGACGGCGAGCGAGCTGCTCGAGAGTATGGAGGCACACAACGCGCACAGCGAACACCGCGTCGACGTGCGTACCGTCGAGTCACAGCTGGCCGCCGTCGAGGCGCGCCAGCAGCGTATGGAGGAGATGATCCAGCGTCTCCTCGACTGTTCCCAGTCCCAGCGCGGAGTGGATATTCGCCGTCGTGGCGCCGACGACGAGCACGACACGTTCGACGACAGTATCTAGGCGGCGCCGACGCGTAGCATGCGAACTGCCACTCGCGCTGAGAGCGTGGGAGCGTTTTGTGTTCTTGTTTTGTACTAGTCATTCTTCTTGCATCGTGCATTAGTAGTCGTGAGTAGGCGACGTCACCGGCGTGAGTCGGTCGTGTGCGAGTGTTCCAGCTGCGTTCCAGTGTGCGTGCAGCCAGTGCGGGCACGCTTGATTAGGAGGCAATTCATATCTAGAGTTAGGCTTGTAATGGTGGAGATAAACGGTGTTCGTGCTAATCTCAGGGTCCCATTCGGGACGGAGGTAAAGGAGATTGGTTTCAGGGTAAGGGGAAAGAATGTGATTAGGGTTTCCCAGCTGCCAGCTGTGGCTTTGTTGTTCCTAATCCGTGATCCCGATTACAAACGGATCAAATAAGATAGTCGACTCGGCACACGGGCAGAGGGTGGGCCAAGACAATGAATACAGTATGACGTGGAAAAGGACAAGTGGCGCAAGGCGCAGTGGGCTGTGTACTGTAGTCCACTGTTCTCGAGCATGCATGCATGGACGACGCCGACGAAGACATAGAGCAACACGGTGCACACGATCTGATCGTCTCTACGTCGTTGTCGATTACAGAGTGTATACAGTACACCATGTATTCCTGGTCATCTGTATAGCTTTTTCCGGGTGTGACGGACAGCTTTTTGTGCCGGGATCCCTTTTGTCACCCCACTCGGTGTGCCTTCTTCACCCTGGACAAGCCGATACACGCCCCGCGCCTCGCTTTGCTCCGTCGACGCGCTCGCGCTCGCACGCGTTCTCTCGGCTTTTGTGGCTTTGTGCACTCCCCCCCCCCCCTGGACCCTTTTGCGTGCGTGCGTTTGTGCGTTTGTGCGTGTGTGCTTGTTGAAGCAGACAGGAGCAGTCCCCACGCCCCACGCTCTTGTGTGGACACAGCACTTGAGTGGACAGCGCGCAGGGAAAAGATCGCCGCCACGCACAGCCACTGTGTGACCTGACCTTACCTTTTCCAAACCCACACCCAACTACCACTTTCATCAACAACCACCACTTGACCTCTTTCGTTCACTCGACCTTGGCACTTGATCTCTTCTCACGGACACTTTACTCCTCCTTTATAGCTAGCTCCATATTTGTCCACGCACCCATCTACACTCTCATTGCATACCCCCCTCACACAGCCCCCCACACCCCACCCCACCATGACTGTTGACCACGCCGTCTCCAACGGCAACGCCGTCCCCGCCCCGGCCAACCCCAAGGCCAACGCCGGCGACGTCTCGGCGCTGCGCCAGGCGTACGACGCCGCGGGACAGGGCCACGTCTTTGCCTTTTGGGACCAGCTCTCGCCCGCCGAGCAGGCCACGTTTTCGACCCAGCTCGCCGGCATCGACGTCGAGCGCGTCAACCGTATCTACAACAACGCCGTCGCCGCCGCGGGCATCGCAGAGGGCAGCAACAGTGACGGCCTCGGTGTCCCCAGCATGATCGGCAAGGACAAGAGCCGGTCGCCGTCGCCCGCGCCCGAGGAGGCCACTGCCCTCCCCGAGTCTGCTGTCGCCAGCACTGCCGTCGCCGAGGACGAGGCGCGCTGGCGCGACATTGGCCTCAAGGCCATCGCCGACGGCCAGGTTGCCGTCCTCCTCATGGCGGGAGGACAGGGCACGCGTCTCGGCTCGCCAGACCCCAAGGGCATGTACGACATCCAGCTCCCGTCCCACAAGACCCTTTTCCAGTACCAGGCCGGTCGCATCAAGCGCCTCGCCGCCGTCGCCGCCGCCGCTACCGGCAAGAACCCAGCGGACGTTCGTATCCGCTGGTACGTCATGACCTCGGGTCCTACCCGCCCCACGACCGTCAAGTACTTTGAGGACCAGCAGTTCTTCGGCCTCCCCAAGGAGGACATTGTTTTCTTTGAGCAGGGTGAGTGAAGCAAGCACAGCAAACACGCGCAGAGGGCGCGTCTGGGCTCATGGCGTCGTGACACGGAGCACAGGCCGTGCGCGCCAGCGCGGCATTCCACACCGCGCGACACTCCACGTCCTGCGTCAGATTGCCCCTTGGCAAACGTGTCTCACTGCCTTGGCCCCGCGTCTTGCCCTGGCGAAACACGCCGCTCGCACCTCGCTTGGCCTGCCGCTAACGCACAGGCGTCCTCCCTGCTCTGTCCAACGACGGCAAGCTTCTTCTTGCAACCCCCTCGTCCGTGTCGGTCGCGCCTGACGGAAACGGTGGCCTCTACTCGGCTCTGCGCAAGCCGTTCGCGGCCGGCTCGTCTACGACTGTTCTTTCCGACCTCCGCGACCGCGGCATCAAGTTCATCCACGCGTACTGTGTCGACAACTGCCTCGTCAAGGTCGCCGACCCCGTCTTTATTGGCTGCTGCATTGAGCGTGAGGCGGCTTGCGGCGCCAAGGTCGTGCGCAAGACCGAGCCCACCGAGTCGGTCGGCGTCATTGCCAAGCGTGGCAACGCGTACGCCGTCATCGAGTACTCGGAGCTGCCCAAGGAAAAGTCGGAGATGCGCGACGCCAAGGGCGACCTCACGTTCTGGGCGGCCAACATTGCCAACCACTTTTACACCACCGACTTCCTCGAGACGGTCGAGGCCATGGAGCGCAAGATGGCGTTCCACATTGCGCGCAAGAAGATTGCCTGCGTCGACACGGCCACGGGCCAGCAGATCAAGCCCACCGAGCCCAACGGCATGAAGCTCGAGATGTTTGTGTTTGACGTCTTCCCATTCGTCAGCAACCTCACCGTCCTCGAGGTCGCGCGTGCCGAGGAGTTTTCGCCCCTCAAGAACGCCCCCGGCTCCAAGGCCGACTGCCCAGAGACATCCCGCCGCGACCTTCTCGCCCAGCAGCGCCGCTGGCTTGAGGCTGCCGGCGCCCAGATCGCACAGGGCGCAGAGGTCGAGGTCACCCCCGACGTCACGTACGCCGGCGAGGGTCTTGGCTTTGTCAAGGGCGCCAACTTTGGTCGCACCGGGGTCATTGCCCGCCCCGAGGACGCTGCGGCGCTCGCCTAAGTACCACCGAGCACCGTACATTAGATCCCCCCGACTTTAGCAGTCATGGACACTGGACGACATTTGTAGTATCCGCCGACAGGCATGCATTCACGCAATGATCACGCAAAGGCCGGGGAGGGGCGTAGAGTTAGCAGGGCCGAAGTGGGGTTGAGGTGGGTCGTAGTTTGGCGAGGTGCAGAGGTGGATGTGGGGTCCTTATACGGGTAGCTATTTATCCAGAGCCGAAGGCCTCGAGGTGTTGTTGACATGAAAGCCAAGGCATGTGCACGGCATGGGACGTGTCGCGCTTTCGTGAACATGGTGAACACATGCAGCGCACGCGCGCACGCGCACTGCACGCCCACGGTCCTCTCGCCCTGGAAATAGCTGGATAAATCTACGCGAAGCGTCGGCCGACGATTAATCAACGGGGGCGAGAGGAGGCGACTTGAGATCTTTGCGTGTGCTGGCGGGGACAGCTTGGCGCGAGTGACGCCACTGCGTTGACACGCTCCGGGGCTCTGGCGTCATAGCGTTGCGTCGATGCCTGGGGCCATGCTGGGTGATTGGCGGATTAAACGACGGTGGTCGGCCGTGGGCGCGGCCGATGCGCCGTCGTCCGGCGCCCACCGGCGTCCGTTTTTGCATGTCCGCACGTTTGCAAGCGCCGCGCCGCATCGCGACGAGCACTGCTGTCCGCGTTCGCCACTGTGTGGCGCCGGAGATTCAACGGCTGATTACCCATCATACGAGGACGTTTGCCCTGGACGATTGCGCCACGTTGTGTGTCAGCGAGTTCAACTTGACCTCGGCCCTCGGGCGCTTTTTTACCGGGCTCACCGTACGCGTTGGGTGGAAAAACCATCACATCAAGTCCACCAGTCTCTTTTATCGTTGCATCCATCAACTCGAGCAGTTGGTACCTCTTCCAAAGTCGCAAACATACTTCCATCGCTCATCCCCCCCGTCCGGCGCTCGATTATCGCGCGCCCCCGTGTCATCACTGCCCCCCGTCTCGCTGCCCGCCCACTGCGCGTGCGCTCGCTGCATTCGTCCTCCGCGCAGCCCAACGCCTCGTCGTCCCAAGGCCCCACCCGCCTCGCCGCACTCGGATCCATCACCCACACAGGCAACTCCTCTCTCGACATGGACCAGGTAAAGGACGTGCCCTTCACCGGGCCCCGCTCGACCAAGAAGCACTCGGGCGTCGTCATTGTCGGTTCCGGCCCCGCAGGCCACACCGCAGCCATCTACCTCGCTCGTGCCAACCTCAACCCTGTCCTGTACGAGGGTATGCTTGCGAATGGGTAAGTACGCGATAGCGAGAGCGAGCGACCGCGAGCGGCGCGGGGCAATGGATGCCTGCTATCAGCTGCGTCTGCATTTGCGAGCTCGCCGCCCAGCTCGCCATCACCCTCTTGGCCCCCGCTGACTCCAGTTTCGCGCCTGGTGGCCAGCTCACGACCACAACCGACGTTGAGAACTTCCCTGGTTTCCCCGAGGGCATCACCGGCCCCGACCTTATGGACAAGTTCCGTGCCCAGTCGGAGCGCTTCGGCACCGAGATCCTCACCGAGACCGTCGCAAAGGTCGACCTGTCCCAGCGCCCCTTCAAGTACTGGGTCGAGGGTGAGGAGAACGACGAGGACTTTTTGACTGCCGACACGTGAGTCGAGCGACCCGAGTCGAGCAACCCAAGGGGTTGCAAGACGACTTGCGGTGCCTCAGTCATTCCCCACATCGACAGCACTGACGCCAGCCTCATTGTCGCCACTGGCGCGTCTGCCAAGCGCATGCACCTCCCTGGTGAGGACACGTACTGGCAGAGCGGTATCTCTGCCTGTGCCGTCTGCGACGGCGCTGTGCCCATTTTCCGGAACAAGCCGCTTGCGGTTATCGGAGGCGGTGACTCCGCTGCCGAGGAGGCGACGTACCTGACCAAGTACGCGTCGCACGTGTACGTGCTTGTTCGCCGTGGCGAGCTGCGTGCGTCCAAGATCATGGCCAAGCGCCTGCTGTCGCACCCCAAGGTGACCGTCATGTGGCACACTGTTGCGACCGAGGCGTGTGGCGACGGGGAGCTTCTCCAGAGCCTCAAGATCAAGGACGTCCAGACCGGCGAGGTCAAGGACCTTGCCGTCAACGGCCTGTTCTACGCCATCGGCCACATTCCCGCTACAGAAATCGTCAAGGGCCAGGTCAACACCGACGCCGACGGCTACATCCTCACTGTCCCCGGCACCGCCCAGACCTCGATCAAGGGTGTCTTTGCCGCCGGCGACGTCCAGGACAAGCGTTACCGCCAGGCCATCACCTCGGCCGGCTCGGGCTGCATGGCTGCTCTCGAGGCAGAGCGCCTCCTCGCTGAGGAGGAGGCCGATGGGCCCCCCGCCGAGGTTGACGCCACCACCCGCGCAACCACCAACGGCAACGGCCACTAGATAGCTAGAGCGAGGGCTGCCACCGGTACGCTGCATATCGCGCGGCGCGTCGATGGCTAGCTGGAGTGATGCATATTACTACATGGATCGGGCGGCCTGGGACAGGGCAGTGGACAAGCCAGCGGCTTTCTATCTGTCAGAGACGGCTCAGAGCTAAATCGCAATGCTGATCGCGAGTCATCGGCGCTATTCGTACGCCAGGTCCGCCAACTAAGCCACGACAATGAATGCATACAACACAGCAGGTGACATAGATACAAGGCTTCGATTTGACGTCCTGTAATGTAGGGGGACGCGAAAACTGCCTTTTGGCGCTCGACAACGGCTCAACGGCCGGTAGGGGACGCCTCTTGACGTCTCGACGCCGTTCTACTCCTCGGCTGGAGCAGGCGCGCCGCGGCGCCCAGCCGTCGCGAGACACCCCTCAACGACCTGGAGGAGGTGCGAGTTCTCCAGAGCGGCGTGCACACGTTCCTTGTCGTTGAGCTGCTTGTTCACGGCGTGCTCGCTCTGGTGCGTCCCCGGCTTGATCCGGATATCGACACGATACCGCGGCGGCAGCGCGCGCAGAAGCCGGACGCGAAGAGAGAGGCCTGGGGTTAGTATGGCCCCGTACGTGTCCCTAGACAGTCGTCCACCAGCGACGCCCGCCCGCCTCGCCACACCGTACTCACCAATAAGCGTCGACATGGAGCAGTGGGGGATAGTCGGTGTGAGGTAGACGAGCACGCGGTTGCCGACGACATGCACGTCCTCTGCGCTCACGACGCGCAGCTGCTCGAGCGATACCGGGTGCTCAGGGTCGGTGACGCTGCGGAGAAGGTCTGCTGTCAGCGGGTGTGGGCAGGGGTAAACAGGCTGCACGTGCAGTCAGGCGCCAGAGATCGGGCGGCGAGAAATAAGTCTCGGCGCTATGAGCTACGGCGACAGTCCGCCCAGAGCCAACCCCGGCGAGCTGAGTAATCGTCGTCAATGAACGATGCAGTGATCACTGCTGCCCGCACGGGGTGCAGCCCCACAATGCTTCACTACGCATCACCTGGCGCCTTGACTCCGGCTGTCTGGCTCGTCGCTACTTACCAAACACCTCCTGGGCGTCGATCTCCTCTACGTCGTCGCCACTCGACTCTGCCGCGTCGGGGGAGCGCGGGACGTCGAGCGCGTCCTCTTCGGCATCGGCGTACGCCTCGTATGCGTCGCTCCACACGCCCTCGGCGCGGTGCACGGCCTGCGTCGAGAAGATGGTCGGGGCGGCGTTATCCAGCTGGCGGCTCATGCTGTTGTCGTTTGTGTGTGTCGTAACAGTTGTTGAAAGTGCGTTGGGTGGAGGTTTGAAGTTGTTCCTGGGCGTATGCTACTACTACGGGTGTCTTTTAACCGCGCTGATTGGTTCCCTTTTGCTCTGTTCTCCCACCGTGCCACCGTAAAGCCCCGAGCTAACCCCGTTTGTTCTCTTCTCCACCCATCCATCCACAAAGACAACCACCATGGCCGAGGAGAAGTGAGTGTGGCGCGAGCAGCGTGGGCGACGCCGAGCGAAGAGCGGCACGCGCAGTGGACAGCGACAGCGGGACACTGCGTGGCCGCCGCGCAGCGCCGAGCCGAGCCCGCCGAGATATTTGGAGACAGCGGAGAAACTGACGCACAGGACCTACACCGTACGTTGTCCGCGATGAGGCCTTTTAGCGCACGCCCACTGACACCCGACCAGCTGCAGACCGCCGGCTTCGAGTGAGTTGTATCACGCAGACGAATAGCTCACGCCCAGCGCCCGGTTTCCTAACATGAACCAGACCAAGCACTGGTACGCACCCCGCGAGCGACAACGGAGATAGGTTGTGCTGACCACCGCGTTTCTTGGCGTCCTGTTCGTGCTCCCTTGCGTCTCTCTACAGCTGGGTACGTCGACCACGCTTGCGCAGCGACTTGCGACGCACCCGCTCACACCCGCACAGCAGAACTTTGTCGACTTCCACAAGTGCGTCAACGCCAAGGGCGAGGAGTTCGCCCCTTGCCAGCAGTTCAAGCGCGCGTACCAGTCGCTCTGCCCCAGTGAGTCCAGCTTGAGCACAGCGTGCGGAGGAGTGTGTGTTTGTGTGTTTGCGCATGTTGGCACGCCGTGCACGCCGGTGCCAACCTCGGTCGGCTCCTGTGACCGTGGCGCAGCGAATAGACGAGTGGCTGGCGGGTTTTATTGTTCCCCTGGTTGGTGGAGGCGCCCCACCCCACGGCCAATGGCACTCCGCACCGCCTGCAACCACGCCGCCGCGCCGCCACGGCCGCGTTGCACCGTATGCGCCGTGCATGCGACGAGTGCGCCGAGCGGGGATGCATAGTGCAGCTCTATTTCAGCAAGGCCTCACGCCATCGCCGTCGCCCTGATCGACTTCCCCCTTCCCCACCCACACGACACAGGCTAACGGCAGACGAGTGGGTCTCCAAGTGGGACGAGCAGGTCGAGAACGGCACCTTCCCTGCGTCGCTCGAGCCCTAGACAGTGCTCCCCATAGTTGCATGAATAACAAAGCTGTCAAATGCGCAGGTCTGTGCGGGGGTAACAAGGGTGCTACGGGAATAGTACAAGGACGTACAGGAGTGGTGTAGACGGACAAGGGTGGTGGGGTGCAAGGTGTGGTGGTGACAACGTGCATGCGTGGAATCGTTGGCGCGGTATCGTCGCACACGAGACATGGCTCGTATGGCTGGTCGTACAGCTCCCAGTCTCCTCCTCTCCTCACTCCGTCTCGCGTCTACTGCGCAGGCGTACTCTCGCTCCCAGGATCGTCGTCCTCCTCGACAAAGATCTCCTGGTACTTTTCAAGAATGGTCTCGATCGCCTGCTGTTAGCAACTACTCTCACTCCAACCAGCCCACCTTGCACTGGAAGTTCATGTGCTCGAGGTTGAGACCGCCCTCCTCGGGCGGCGCGCCGAGAAGTGTAGGACCAAACACGATGGACAGGTTGGACGCCGACATCTGGTTGACGCCCTCCTTGCGGCGAATCTTGTCCAGGTGCCCCATAAAGTACTTGAGCGTGGCGTAGTTGGGGTCCGGCAACTCGTTGACCTGCTCGTGCAGCCGGATGTGCCGCAGCCGGTCGTTCTCGTAGCGCGCAGCGTCCACAAACCCGTGGTACAGGCCGTACGTGAGCAGCGGCTCGGGCAGCTCGCGGAACCACAGTTTGAGCGCGCCAGACACAACGTTGATGTCCGCACTCCACTGCTCGTCCAGAATGTCCACGTGGTCAATGTCCTTGTCGAGCGCATTCTTGAGCGCCTGCACCTTGGACGTCGTCCCTGACAGCCGGTAGATACCAACAGAGTCGAGACCTGGGATGTCAGCTATGCACAGAGCAGCAACCACTCACCATACGCCTCGATCGCCTCGGCACACTTCTGCACGACCTTGGGGACCTCTGTAGCGTCGCGCGCCAGCTGGTCGCCGAGGTCGACGCCAAACGTCGCGCCGGTCGCCGCGGGCACTCCTGGGCTCGCGTACATGTCTGTCGATGCTGGCGACGGTCCAGCCGGCTGGGGCAGTGGGTTGGGTGATGGGTTCGTGCTGCCGTTGCCGTTGCTGATCGGCGGCAACTGCGGTGGAGCCTGCGGAACAGGGGTAGACGACTGCTGCTGGTGCTGGTTCTGGTGCTGCTGCTGTTGCTGCGCCTGCACGTGGGGAACCGCAGGCATCTGCGCGTCAGCACTGCTACCGCCGTGGCAGTGTCCACTTACATAACCCTCGTCGTACAGGCCTTCGCGTCTCGGACCCTTGGGCGTGTTACGTGCGACGGCGTAGTTTTGCATGTACGCCTTGAAGTCGGAGCGGTTGTCGATAGAATCAAAGATGGACTTGAGACCCATGTGGCCTTAAACCGGCGTCAGCAAGTTTGATCGTCCGACGAGCACGGCGATGACACGCGTGAAATTGTAACCCACCTTCTTCGTTCGAGGGCGGCACCAGAAGCGTGCCCTCGGACACCACCGTCGATTCGTACATGTACGCGTAGCGCGAGAGGTGGTACTGCACGCCCAGGTCAAGCTCGTCGGCACAGTCCTTAAGCAGCTGCAACGTCAGCCACAACAATCATTAATGTTGACTACTTACGCGGACAATCTTTGGCAGCTGGAAGTTGAAGTACTCCTGCCGCAAGGCCTGGCTCTCGAGGACAGCCTTGCGGAAGGCTTCGGAAGCCGCGGCCATGCGCCCGCGGACGTCGTCCTCGTGCTTGGCCATCTGAGCTGGGTTCTTGCCCTTGAACAGGCCCTTGGCCTTGCCGATCGCGCGCTTGCCGCCGGCGCCGTTGCCTGGTGGGACGTTCATCGCCGCTGCGGAGCGCATGCCGGCGTCGCGAAAGTTTTCCCCTTCCTTGGCCACGAGAATGCGCTCCAGTTCCTCGGCCGTCGCGTCAAACCGCGCCTTGGCCTTGTCCATGACTGTCTCGCTCTCCTGCAGTATACCCTGATACCGCGCACCGTTGTCGCGGTGCATCTTACGCTGCTTCTCTCCTTCTCGCGCGAGTGAGAAGCACTCCTCGCTCATCTCGTTTAGTCGCTGAGCGAACCGTAGTCGGTTCTGACCCAGCTGCTCCTGCACGCGCAAAGCCGACTGGTACGCCGCAACAAATGTCCCCGCCTTGCAGTCGGCTTTGGCGTACACGTCGTTTGTCGAACGCGCGAGGTCGTTTAGCCCACGCGCATACTTCTCCTCGACGTCGGCGCGCTGGCGCAGAAAAGTGCCGACTTGCTGGAAGGTTAGGTGGAATATGGGTGGATTTGCTCACCTTGCACGACGCGATGCTCTGCTTTATTCGGTCCGTCAACAGAGGCAGTGCACACTGCACAGGATTAGCCATTACCCGCGTTGCACGGCGAGGCGGGGAAACTCACGTCCATCTCGCATAGCCCGCGGAGTATACCCTCATCAAAAGTCATGCCGTCGTCGTTGGTCTTGGACGCAGACGACGTGCGTCTCAGGTGCCCTCCGCCTGCTCCTCCTGGTGTCTGCTGCGCCGAACTGGGTCCGCCGTGCCCGTCGCGACCGCTGCCGCCAGGGCCCTGGTCGTTTGGCGGCGCGCCGTTGGCCACGCCGGCCGTGCCCGACGCCGACGCGTGCATTAACAGTGGTGGTGGTGGGTTCGGTTGACCTTGAGGTTGTTGTTGACCTGTGGGTGTGTGAGCGTGGCGTGTTTGAGACGGAGGCAGCGCGAATATGATAGGAAATGTCGTTGATGAGAGAAAAGGCAGAGGCAGTGTTCTCTTTGGCCTGTGCTCAAAGATGTGCGCAAGTTGTGATGGTGATGGGACGAGTGCGGTCAAGGCAAAGACGCGTTTTGGGTGTGAGTGACACGTACCTTGGGTGTACCCTTGGCGCGTTCGGTAGGGATAGGACGAGTCAATGTCAGCACCGCCGTATACGCCGTCGTGGTACGTGTCCATGCCGGGCGGGGGTTGACGCTGCTGCTACTGCTGCTGTTGTTGTTGTCGTTGTTGTTGTTGTTGTTGACGATGTTGTTGTTGTTGTTGGGTTTGGAAAGAGTTGGTTGGATGGGGGCTTGCAAGTGGAGTTGGTTTGTGCCGAGGTGAGTGATTGACGAGGAAGGTGGGGTGGATGGACTGTGCGTACTCTACGGTGAAGGGAAGGCGGAGAGGGAAGGCTGGTGGGGTGAGCGAGTGGGAAGCAGGAACGGGAGGAACGGAAACCCGACACTGTCAAAAAGGGGGCGGTGTTTGAGACGAACCGCAGCAGAGTATCCTCCCGCCAGGAGAGCTGGACTACTACTGTATGCATTGCAAAGAGGACAGACGCCTACAGACAACTCGGCGACAACACTGGCTGACTGCCATGTAGCATGCTGGCCGTCGTGCCGTGTAGACGAGACGTGGTCGCGAGGTCGTGTGTCCAAGGGTTTCGACTTTTGACGCGTCCAGACGCGCGCGACATGGGGGCGGCGCCGGGCGGCTGCTTTTTTCCCACCCTGGTGATCTGTGATGGCCAAAGGTCCATGGCGTCAAGGGGATGATGCATCGCCTGAAACCGTCGTAGCGGCGGAGCACGGAGAGGAGCGAGACAAGGTGGGGGCAACGACGACTGGTTCCTTATTCTCGGTTGCGCCGGCGGGTTGCGCCGGCGTACTGTACACGCTGTAAGCGCACGAAAGCACAAGGGGGCTGGGAACATGTACAATGCTACATTCGTCTGATGCTTGTCCGTCAAGCCGGTGGCGCGCTGGGGATACACAGGCTGTACTGCACACATACAAAGTTTCCGGTGCCACATTGCACAAACAACAACAGCAACAACAAACAGCGCCAACATAACCACACTGTCCTACTTCGGACTGTCCATATGCTTTCGGCCTGCAGCTGTGCGCTGTGCTCCCTCCCGTCCGACGCGGACGGACCCAGTGGCGTGTAAGTAGCTACCCCCGCGATCATCCACGTAGTCCACATTGCCCAAAGGGAGGTCTTCGCCTCCCGGACCTCTCGGCATGCCAGAGAGGAACATGTGCTACTGTACCGCCGCAGTGCCTGCCTCTGTGGAGCAGGGAGACTTGAGGCCGACGTCAACGCCCAAGTCTGTCGCAGTGACCTTTGATAACACGAGCCGCTCCCTTGCAAGCTGTAAAGCTGTAACACTTCTTCCAATGTACGTTGTTGATCGAATGCGCGTGGGCTCGCTGGAATCAGTCAAACTGTGAATCAGGGCGGCGTCAGGGAATGTCCTCCTGGCGGATCGTAATTAACCGGCCATCCCGGGGTCCGGCTACTGATCCTACGACGCCGACTGTCATTGCTCTCCGCGTTCGCACCACGCACAACATAACATCCGACGGCCGCTGTTCCTCGCCATGACGGTCAAACCAGTGTATGCCCTGGCGGCGCTGCCGCTGCTGATGATACTCCTGCGCACACGCCGCGGGCCCAGTCGGGAGGAGGTAGTCAAGCCGCGCGAGGAACGTGTCGTGCTCCTCGGCGCTTCGAGCGGCGTCGGCCGCGACCTCGCCCTCGCATACGCCAAGCGCGGTGCACAGATGTAAGGCGCCCTCACCAGGCTGAAGTTTAACACCAGATGCCTTGTCGCGCGCCGCGCCGAGGCTCTCGAGGAGGTCAAGGCTCAGTGTGTCGCTCTTGGCGGGGACGCGGGACGTATCATCGTCGTGCCCGCCGACATCACCGCCGCTGACGACGTCCTCCGTGTTCGCGACGCCGTCGTGAAGGGTGCGTAAACGAGACAAACTCACTACTGATTGCAGCTTTCGGCGGCCTCGACACACTGCACATCCTCGCGGGCGTGCCCTCGACACGAACGCTGCTCCAGCTCGCTGGCGTCGAGCTCGTGCCCGATCCGCAGGACAAGTCAGCGTATCCCCGCCTCGTGCCGCGCGCAGCCGACGGCGCCGACGTCTCTGCGGCGCCTGCATCCCTGCCGTCCGCTGAAGGTCTCGCAGCCGTCGCTGCCGAGACCCGCGCGTGCGGCGAGGTCAATTATGTCGGGACGGTGCTGGCCCTCGCGGCGTTCCTCCCGCTCCTCACGCAATCGCGCGCGCCAGCACTACACCACCTTTCGTCCGTCGCCGCCACTATCCCCGCACCGTCACGATGTATCTACTCGGCGACCAAGGCCGCTGCGCTCATGGCTGTCGAATCCGCTCGCGTCGAGTGCGAGGGCGCCGGCGTCCGTTTCTTCTGTAAGCTGACGCTTTGTTGCCGTCTGACTCCAGGCCTCCTTCCCGGCACGATTGATAACGAGTTCCGCACCAAGACGGCTTTCGCCAACGAGGGCGGTAACTGTGAGGTGCACAAGGGCGTCAAGTCGGAGTGGGGAGAGCGTCTCCTGCTCGCGCCATCAAAGGTAGTTGACACCATCCTCACGAACCTCGCCGCGTCGCCAAAGCCATACCCTCTGATTCCCTACCCGCCCTTCTCGTGGATCTCGGCTTTGCGCCTGCCCCCCACGAGCACATTCTACCTCCCCTTCATGTACAAGCTCGCGACGCTCCTGAACCTCACACCGCTCGGATATCTCTACGTCGAGCCGAACGCGCGCAAAAAGTACGGACTGCGCCCATAGCCTAGAGTCGTTGGTTGGCTTATCGTACATGCATGCTGCTACCTGTGTACCCAGTGTACATCTATCCTCTTAGTGGTTGACCGGGTCTATGCCGCGCTTAATCGCGCTTGAGCGAACGGCGGACCAGGAACGTCCTCTCGCCGCCACCCTCGCCGAGCGGGGGCACCTCCTCGAGGTGCACGTCCGCGGGCAGCTTACCCTCGCCGAGGAGGTCGTCGGTGGTACGGCCCTTGGCCATGACGACGTACATCTCGAGGCCGTCACCGACCTCGATGTGGCGCTCGGTAGCCGACGTGAACGAGTCAATCACAAGCGCGAGCACAGTTGCGAGTGGCAGGTTGCCGGGAATGGGCTTGTCCTCGCCGGGGAACGCCATGTTCTTGAAGTAGATCTGGTTGTCGAGGAACGGCTGAATGAGCGACTGGGCAGCACCCGCCGCGCGGCACGCTTCACGCTCGTAGCTCCCCACAGGGTCAAATGAGTACACGGCGCCGCTGCCGTCCTCCTCGATGCCGCCGAGAATGTTGTACACGTAGTAAGGGAAAAAGCGCTTGCCGTACAGCATCGTCTGGATCATGCGCGCGATAGACTTGATCGACATCTGCTTGTGGTGGTTGGCCTCGTACCACTCCAGCCGCTGCTTGACCCGCTTCACAAAGTTGTTGCCGTCCGCGGCAAAGCCGTTCACCGCGAGAACAGCCTTGTCCGTACTGCTGTCAGCGTGTACGAGCGCGGCGCGGAGGCACAAGGCGTGTCACGAGGATGATGGAGCAGCGCTGATGCCCGACGCGAACTCACAGCTGGAACACCTTCTGTGCATAGCGCGTCTGGATAGAGTACCCCTGGGTCTGACGCGTGTCGCCGGCAATGACAGTAAAGTCGGTGCTGGCAATGGCGAGGATCGAGCCACCGTTGTCGTCGTATGGGCTGAATGCGCTGGACGTCAGCTAACGGCAGGCATGGCGTAAGCTTACTGCTCGACGGGCTTGGTGACGGGCTCAGCCACTGGGGCGGCGGCGTGCTGGGCAAAGAGCGCCATCGTGTTGGCGAGCAGATGTTGTGGTGGTGGTGAATGCAGTTGCACCGTGCTCGTCATCGTCGCAGTTGTGGACGCTGGACGACACCTTCGTCATGCAACGCGCGTCCAGTGAGGCCACGTGGCTGGAAATACCCCCGTCGCGTGGTTGTGGCGGAGGTCGGCGGTCGGCTCGGTGGAGGTCGTTCACCTCGTTACTGACTCTTGTTCGCCGCGACGATCATCATCGTCGTTTTCCCCATTGTCCAACGTCGCAACACCATTGTTCATCGCGGAGTGTGTTCTGACAGCTACTAACACAACAATGAGATGCAGAAGCGCGCCAAGAGTGCGCTGCTCACTGCATCATCTCGGGTGTAAGCTAAAAGGTGGCGCAACTGATGCTGGCGTCGCTGTCTCACTTACATCTCTGACCATTCTCGCACCTCCTGCCCCGCTTTCTTTCCGAGCCCTTCTCGCAACGTCGTCATTTTATAGCGCGTACATGCGCACTGGAAGCCATGTCTACCAGCCCCTACCCGCTTCCATCCCTTCAAGTTCACTCGCTACGAAGTGACAACGAAGTCGTCGCCACTCGTCCGCTGTCTTCATCGCCATTCCAGGAATACGCCGCGCCGTCCACCGTCCAGAACCCAGACAAACCCGAACAAATGTCGCGGCCGGACCGCGAGCTCCTACCCTTTCTCGGCCTCAAGGCGCGGATCTGGCTCACAGCGTTCAATCCCGCGTTTCTCCCCCTCGTCTTCACTATCGCCCACATTGCCGCGACGCGTTCGTCGACCGGCGAGCTTGCGGCGCGCCTGAAGCGCAGCGTCCTTGACGCCTGTGGGCAGCTTGCGGACGGCGCCGGCGCACTGCAAGCGCTTCCGCGCGTGCTCGCGATGCAGACCAACGCTCAGGCGTTACGCGCCACCCTCGCGACCGTCCGCGGTGTCGGCTCGGTTCTCATCGACTGCATCACCGTCATCGAAGTTGTCGTCAACTTTATCGTCGACACGTACCGTTCTTTCCTCATGTGCATGCTCCAGCTTGCCGTTCAGGGCTCACTGGAGTTGCTGATCTCTGCTGTGCAGACTGTGCGTCGAATAAACAATACCGCGGCTAATTGCAGATCACTAACGGAGTCAACAGCGCACTCAACGCCATTCACACCAACATCCAGAACGACATCAGCGCAGCTAACAAGGTCATCCAGGGGGCCATAAACGGCGTCAACGTGAGGAGTCAGTGCGGGGCTGAGCTTACACCAGGGCGCCATTGGTTTCGTCACTGGCTCCAAACCGATCCCCGATTTCTCCATCCCCTCGCTGTCACAGCTCAACAGCGTTCAGATCCCCACGACGTTCGAGGACTCGCTGATCAAGCTCAACGCGTCCATGCCGACGCTCGACCAATTGCGGGAAAAGGTGGAGCAGCTGATCGACGTGCCGTTTGAGGCGCTGAAGACCAAGATCAACGCGTCGACAGCAGAGATTGTACGGAATCTCAACGAGTCGAGCTTTCCCGTCCCGTCTCTCCGCTCGCTGGCATCGGCCAACTCGGACAAGATTGAGGACACGCTCTGCGACGACCTCGACCTGTCGTTTATCGACGACACGGCGCGCGCGCTACACAAGCTCGGCACTATTGCCATTGCACTTATGTGCGTTGCAATCCTCGTCGCGTGGGGCGTGCTTGCATTTTACCAGTGGCAGCGCTGGCGCGCCCTGCGTGACACAGTCTACGTAATTGAGGGCGAGTGGGCAAGTCGACCTGCCGAGCCGCGCGACGCGTGGTCCGTCATCGCTGTTGTTGAGAGCCCGCTGGTGGAGCGGTTCGCGCGCCCCGTCATGGACCGGTTCCGGATGCAGCCGCGCACGCGCTCCAACGTCCGCTGGCTGCTCAGCTACATGAGCCACCCGACGTGCGTCACGCTGTTTATCATGAGCGTTGTGGGCCTTGTGGCGATCCAGCTCCAAATCATGGCGCTACATGGAATCAAGGCTGCGGCGCAGGAATCGGCGCGCACCAGCGTCAACGAGATAACTGGCGACATTGCCGCTCGGCTTAACGCACTCACCGAGGGCGCGTCCGGCGAGTACGCACGCAGCATGAACGCAACGCTTGCTCGCATTGAGGACCAGGTCAACAACGAGCTGTTCGGCGAGTGGGTCAAGACCACGTCCGTCGGCCTCAATGCCACGCTCGTCGAGTTCTACTCCGACGTCGAGAATGTCCTTCGCACTGCGTTTGGGGGTACACCGCTGTTCAACCCCGTCAACAACTTTGTCTTTTGTATTCTCGGCTCCAAGATCGTCTCGCTCGAGAAAGCCCTCACGTGGGTGTCCGAGCACGCGCACATCTCCCTCCCAGGTGTCCCCGACGATGTGCTCCAGCTCTCCAACGCGTCAATGTCCGAGCTAGCGACGCCAGTCACCAAGGCCGCCGTCGGAAGTGGAAGTGTCAACGGCACCAACGGCACTGAGCCCGACGACGGTGCCATCGGCCAGCTAGTGGCACACTTTGAGCGGGCCTTGCGCGCCGAGCTGGCAGTGTACGCCATGCTAATTGGCGTGTGGGGCGCGGTGACGCTGGCCGGCTTGGTCGTTGTGGTGTGGCATTCCGGCGGTCGGGAGAAGTACGCCGGCTGGCGCGCCCGGCGCCGCGCGCGGCACCCAGGCCCAGGAAAGAGCTTTACGCCGGCGATAGCTCCCTCTGCCTCTGCCACGTCGTCGACCGCCCATCTCCAGCCCGTGGTGTACGACAGCTACACTGCGCGCGGGGAGAAGGGCGCGGGGTCAGAAGAGATACTGTCTGAGCGCGGCGCGCCTGCTGGACCGGGCAGTATGCCGGGCTCGCTGCGGGCCGACGCGACCACAGCGTCGCGATTCGTCTCGCTGGGCGGGTGGCTCAAGACGACTGATGAGGCGCAGGCCGCCCCTTCGTCGGCCCCGTCGGCCCCTCCGCGCCCGCCACGCTCGCCCGCCAGCCGGAGTAACGTGCGCGACGACGCGGACTCTGACGACGGCGACGGCGGCGCGGGCGTGCGTGCCTTCTGGGCTAAGCGGTGGTCAGCGCTGAGCGGTAATGGTGGCAGCGATGGGCGCGGGGCGCGTCTCGGCGCCGCGCAGCGCCAGCAGTGGGTCGACGCTCAGCGCAGCCGCGATAACCCCTTCAAGGGCCACGATTCGGAGACAGGCTCCGTCACGCCGTCCGCATCGGTGTCCGGTGCCAGTCCAGGGCGCAAGCTTGTGCCCCGGCCATCGCGCGAGTATCTCCCGCGCCATCGCGCCGACGAGGTCGACGCACTCGGTACGCTCAACGACACGTCCCCGTCGCGCAGCGGCCGCGCGCACAGCCCTCTCCGCAGTGACCTCGACTACGACTACCACTACGACTATGATTACGACAACGGCCGTTACCGGCCCGATTTTAGCCGTCGCGCAGGCAGTCCTGTCCCCTCGTCGTCCCTCGCGCCAGAGTACCACCGTTCCAACGCTGCCGTCGAGCGCTGGCGGCGGTAGCGGCAGCGCTGCGCGCCACGCGGCACTCGAAGTTTCCGTTCTACAGTATCAATTTCGGTTTTAGTATGCACGTGCTGGTTGGTGCAGGCACCATGCCAATATACTCCTGGGTCCAGAATGCAGATGTCTACGAAAGTGTATGTACAAGGGTGATATGGGAGGGCACGCGGATCAGTGTATGCCTAGCCGCTAGCAGCGGCGGTCAACGCCCCTTCGCGCCTCCTCGTTGCGGTACTCGAACATGACCTGGACGCCAACAAAGAGACACGAGCAGGAGAATGCCCCGAACGCCCAGCCCCAGGGCGTAGACACCATCTCGTGCACGAGATGGCGCATGCCGTCGAGGCCGAGGACAAAGCCAACAAGGTTGGCGCTCATCATGAGCAGAATGTTGACAACACCGCCCGCAGCGGCCACATGGCGGTACCACCACTTCTCGCCGTACTGACGTTAGCTCACGTTCGAGGATCTCTAAGCTCACCTTGGAGGCTGGAACGACTGCCCTGGCAATAATCTCGGGCAGGATAAAGAGTGTCACGAGCCAGCCCCACGCCAACAGACGGAATGACAGGTCATGCCACAGCGCGACGAAAGTGAATACCAGCACGGTGCTCAGAATCATGCGCTTTGCGCCGCCCACGGGGATGTAGATGTACCTGGGGTCAACGACGCCGCCGCGCAGTGTACTCACCGCACGATCCACAGGTTGTAGCTGCGGTGCCAGGATCTCCAGAAGCCGAGCGTCGAGTAGTTGTTGGCGACGCAGCGGACCATGTTCTCCGGCGGGTCGATACCGTCCAGCAGCGCCCAGAGGCGGAAGAAGCGCCAGGGGATAAGGAGCTTAAGCCAGACCACGACGAGGTTCCAGAACCCGATCATGCTCAGGTCCGCTGGGCCTGCACCGACCCACGCGCGAGCGTCCTTGATGGCAATGACGTACATGGTGTGGAGCATGCTCTCCATTGTGAGCATGCACGCGGCAAAGCGGACAAAGTAGAGAACGCGCTCGCGCAGCGTGATCTCCAGGGGACGCTGCAGTTGCCACACAAAGTCGTTGAACGTCATGATCGGCCCGGCAATGTACAACGGCGGATACAGTGTGTACGCGAGGTAGTTTATCAGGTTGTAGTCTGCGTCCGGGTGCGACGCCGCTGTGCGTCCACGGTGGTCCGAGGGTACCGACGACGGCGGCGCCGCTCGCCAGTGGTAGTCAAGCGCAAACGACACAATACGCAGCATGGTGATGTTGAAGGTAATGTGCCAGCGGGGATAGACACCGCTCCAGGCATCGAGCTCGCCGAGCGCCGGGTGCAGCGCGCCAAAGCGGTAGCCCTCAAACTTCTCGTTCGCAAACAGGATACCCATGTTGCCTGCAATGACGAGCCCGGGCCACACTTTGTTGATCGCTTCCGGTTTGGGCGCGCGCGCTGCATAATAGTTGAGCAGCAGAATGGCAAGCACCTTTAGCGCACCAAATCCGTGCAGGCCAATGAGCATGGCAACAGCAAACGCAACAATGAAGCGTGCGCGTGCGCGAGCAGACGTGTACCCCGCATACCGCACTAGATGCGACGGCACCAGGAACGCAGCCGCTAGCATGAGCAGCTGGCCGAACCCGGACCGGAACGTGTGGTACTGTGGGTCGCTGTCGTCCTGGCGTCAGTCAGCTTGGCAAAGAACTGCGAGTGATGACGCACAACGAGGCGGCCATAGAGCCATCCTGGCGACAAGCGCTGGTAGTAGAACGGGTAGTTTGGGTTGCTGCGCGAGCTGAGCTTCATAGGCCAGTACACAATCAGGGGCACGACGAGGACAAAGACGAGGGCGTAGAACTTGAACTCGAGCGTGCGCCACCGACTGGCTGGTGGCTCGGTGTCGGCGCGTCGCTTCGAGCCAGGAATCTCAACGGTCAGTTCCGACACATAATGGCGGTCGGGCGCGCCCGCCGATTTTGGCTCGGGCTCAAACTTGTGGGTCGGAATCATGAACGCAGCCGCTGTGGCAGGTGGAGAGGAGGACGAGGAGGTTGAGGGTGCCGTCGAGGGCGAGGTCGTGGAGGTGTGAGACGTGCTGGTCGTCTCAGAGGCAGCCGACAGCGAGGATGCCCTAGGTTGTGTTGCTGGCTGAACCTGGTTAACGCGGGCACACCGGGGCACAAGACCTACCCGAGCACGGCGCATTCCGTCTGGCACACACACTTAACAGGACGCAGCAGAGACGCACATGGGGGCGACGTGCGTAGCGGCGAAGGAGATGTTATATAACGACAAGACGTTGGACAATTGTAAGGTGTGCGCGACGTGTGCTGGCAGTTGCAAGGTGCAATGGTGGCCAGTGCGCACTGCAATGTGCACTTGCCCCTGTGCCAGCGCTGCCCGCTGCCCGCGCCGACCGCGCCAGTCATGCCAGTCAGGGACACCACCCCGTGTGGTGGAGGTGATCCACCCAGCACAATGGGAGTGTTGACCTCCGACGCCGACGCCAACTACTAGCTACCGAGCCACGAATGCGCACACAACGTCGGCGTAGTCGTGCATGCGTGGACTGAACTGCAAAAGTGGACCACCTTGTCGTACGAGGACGCCGAAACAGACACTTGCGCTATTCTCAGACTCCCAGCCTAACGCTAGACATGACGAAGTATCTGAATCAGACATCGCCTGTTCCGTTGATAACAAACCTGGACATTTTGATGTGCGTGTGTGTGTTTGAAGCACAAGCGACAATGCCAATTGTGCCGCACTGTCACGTTCACGCCGTCTCAATTCTGCTTCCTGCCACAGAGCCTCCCAGTAAAAAGGAGGCCAGCAATGGGGTTTGAACCCATGATCTCCTCTAGGGCGGTTCCTAAAGAGCCCCGAAAGAGGAATGATACCACTTCACCATGCCGGCGGCGGCGCTCGCTACCTTTGATGTACACGGCGTGCTCGCTGCAAGTTGTGGCCTGAAGCGATCAACGCGTCGCGGGGAGACGCCGTTGATCGGGTGAAAGTGCTTACGTAAAGCCTCTCCCAAGTGCGTCATTGCCCCTTGTGGTGGACCCCTTGTGCCTCACCCTGGGAGGCAGTGTTCACCCAAATGGGTGGCTGCGGGCCAAGGACACAAGAGTGCATCGCCTACATCCTATACGCCTCGTCATTGCTCGTCGAGATCAATCACAACTCACAACGCACTCTCTCCCCGTCATCTTCTTACACTTGCTACATCGCTTCCCCCTGTCCTAGATATCCGGCAACGACATTCTACTTAACGGAGCATGTTCTCCGGACAGACAAACCCATACGACGAGCTCGTCAGTGAGTATCACCTCCTGCAGCGTACCTTCCAACAAGTGCTAGTGTCGTCACTAGCGCGTCTCCCTTTGCCACCATACGGTCCGAGCGATGCCGCCGGCACCCACGCCTCATGACGGCGTAGAGCCTGGCGAGCATTGCTTGTCGGCGCCGAGTGGCAACCGTGCCCGGCATGCATGAGGGCCTTTCGAAGCTCTGCAGAGGGCTACGACGCGCCTGGGTGATCAAAGCGCCGCCTCGCCGCCTCTACCCGTCCCCGGCCCTTCGCTGACAGGCCAGACAAGGCGACCGACGAGAACCTCGCGTCCGAGAACTGGGACATTAACCTCCAAATCTGTGACAAGGTCACTGAGCAGGGCACCCCGGGGTAAGTGACCCGTGTTGCGCGTGTCTTGACGGCCGTTGCTGACATTTGTTCTCGCCTGCATCCCTGCTACCAAATGTTCTTCTTCAACTCACGTGCCGCACCACTCCACGCTGCAGCGCTCGCAATGTCGTCGCCTCGCTTGTCAAGCGCCTGTCGCACCGCAACCCCAATGTGCAGATCTACGCGCTCGAGCTAGCCAACACGCTCGCCCAGAACTGCGGCAAGCCTCTCCAGGAAGAGCTTGCCTCGCGTACATGGACCAGTGCGCTTGAGCGCATTCTGAACGACAGGGTGGGTAGACTTGTCCACTGTGGCCAGCGCTGACGCTGCAGGCAACGGTAAAGCCAGTGGAGCAGAAGGTGCTCAAGTATGTCAAAGAATGGACGCAGCAGTTTGAGGCCGCTGGTGATCCCAACCTGGGTCTCATGAGCGAACTGTACGACAAGCTCAGGGAGAAGAGTGAGTTAGCGTGCTAAGGAGAGTGGCTGACGCGGCAGACTACACGTTTGAGGACGTCGAGGAGCAGCCCGATGCCGAGGAGGCTAGACGCCGTGCCGAAGAGGAGGAGCTGGCGCGTGTTCTCGAGCTCTCCAAGCAGGACAAGGGTGGCCGAGGCGGCGCGTCACCGCAGCCCCCCGGACAGGGATCGTCGTCGGGCGCTGGCGCCGCCGGCGTGGGTGGTGTCGCCGGTGCGACGGCGGCGGTCGGCGCATCAGGCTTCGCGTCGGGTTACGGCGGGCCACCATCGTACCAGGGGCAGCCACCTCAGCAGCAGCAGCAGCAGCAGGCCCCGCTGCAGCAGTCGCAGTCGCCCTACCCCCAGCCTCAGGCGTACACTCCGTACCAGCCACAGGTGCAGCAGGCTCCTGCGCAGTCGACGCCTCCAGCGGGCCAGTCTGAGGCGCCTTTGGACATCAACACAGCAACGCGCGTGCGTGCCCTGTATACCTTCAAATCAAGCGAGGTCGGCGAGCTGAGCTTTGAGCGCGGCGACGTGATCAAGGTGCTCGACCGCGGATTCGAGGAGTGGTGGCGTGGGGCGTCCAACGGCATGATCGGCATCTTCCCTGTCACTTACGTCGAGGCGTTACCCGAGCCGACCACTAGCGAGCTGCAGGAGGAGGCACAGGAGGAGGCGCGTGTGTTCGCGTCGCTTGGCCTCGTCGACCAGCTCCTTAAGACGCTCAAGGGCATCGATCCCAGCCGCGGCGACCGCCTCGAGGACCGCCCCGACGTCGAGGAGATGTACCAGGCCAGCGTCGCGCTTCAGGGCCAGATCAACGCGCTCATCAAGAAGTACTCGGACCAGAAGGCCGAGCTCGAGCACATGAACGCCAACTTTGTCCGTGCTATGCGGCAGTACGAGGAGCTCCGAGGAGGTGAGTTCAGGCTCGTCGCCGCGATGTTGACCCCCAGCTCCCGCGGCCCAGCAGTATGGTCAGCAGCCGTACCCTGCGCAAGCCGGTTACCAGGCTCCGCCTAACCAAGGGCACCCGCCGTACGCGTACGGACAGGGCCCACCAGCCGATTCGCCCGCCGCGATGCCGCCAGGACAGCAGCCTCAGTACCCGGTGGGGCCGCAGCCATCACAGCAGACGCCGGCACAGGGCTACTACCAGCAGCCGAACACGCAGAGCACGTCGAGTTTGCAGGGCGGCCAGCAAGGCAGCGGCCAGTACGGCTCGCCGCAGCCGCACAATCAGCCCCATCCCCCGCACCCGCAACACCAGGGCTCGGGGCCTGACCCCAACGCCGACCATCAGGCAGCATGGGACGAGTACTACCGCCAGCAGGGCCAGCAGCCGCCGCACGGTCAGCCACCGCATGGCCAGCCTCCGCACGGCCAACCTCCGCACGGCCAGCAGCCTCCTCCCGGTGCTCCTGGCGCTCCCCCTGCGCCGTACGGCCAATCGCAGCAGCCTCCGTATGGATACCCGCAGCAGGGCAGCGTTGACGGCGTTACCAACCAGATGGGCCACATGAGCGTGGGGCAGTAGGCAGTCGGCCTTGTGCCCTACACTGTGCAACATTAACAGCCAGGCATAGGAGCCTGGTATCGTAGGACTAGACATGTGCTTGGTATATTGGCTGGCACGATCGGACGTGATGAATCCAAATGACACGAGACACGAGCTGCGGCGCGGTCGCCGCGGAAACAGCGTGCAGCGTGCATCGGCGGCGGCGACCCCGGTGGGGTGGGGGTGTTGAAGGGCGTCGTGGGGTGAGGGCGTGCCTGTCGGACTAAGTTGGCACAGTGTTCCGATGGTATTTTCCTTTTGCCTCTTGTCAACACGCCTTCAACCCGTCCATCTCAATCCAACCACGTCCGTATCTGTGCTCGCCGCCCGACACAAACGAGACACCAGCCGCTCCCTTTATCCTTGGTGCCGCAGGCGGCACTCACTGCACTGCACGTGCTTGACATCGACGACGACTCACGTCTTGGCCCTCTCCTTGGCCTCCACCTTCCTCCACCTCACCTCACCTCACCTCACCTCACCCTCCAACCTTCCATCTCACGCCGACCGCCGCCATGAACCCATATTACCTGTCGACCGAGGCGCTGTCGTACGGGTTCGGAAACGGCTACTCGAGCGGGAGCGGGACGTCATCGCCTGCGCCCGCCGCAGCGGGCATCAACCCCGCCGCAATGGGATCAGGCGGCGGCGCGAGTCCTGCCGATGCAGGCGCGAGCACCAGCGGTGCGGCTGGTGTGCCCGCCGCCGGGCCAAGCGGGAATGGTGACGAGCCTAGCGGCACCGGCGGTAACGGCAACGGCAATGGGTCCGCGGCGCCGCTCGCAGGCCCGCTTGTTACCCCACACCAGGACCTGAACGACTTTCTCGAGTCGTTCTGGACCCGCCAAATGGACGGCGTCGAAGGCGAAACGCCCGACTTTAAAACTTACAACCTTCCCCTTGCGCGTATCAAGAAGGTCATGAAGAGCGACGAGGAGGTCAAGATGATTAGTGCGGAGGGTGAGTGTGGCGATGCGGGGTTGCTCGGACTAAGGCCCGCCTTACGGTTGCCTTGCACCGCGGTGCTCCTGACTCTCGCCTATCGTACTTGACACCAGCTGACGCCAGCGCCAATCATGTTCTCCAAGGCGTGTGAGAGTGAGTGTTGTTGTTTAAAAGGAGCTCCGGCCGTCGCATTACTGCCTTGTCCCACTCGCGCTGACCCCAGTCTTCATATCCGAGTTGACATGCCGTGCGTGGCTGGTAGCCGAGGGACATAAGCGGCGGACGCTGCAGAAGTCTGACGTTGCGAGCGCGATAGCGTTCAGCGACGTCTTTGACTTTTTGATCGACATTGTGCCGCGTGACGACGGGACCGAGGCGAGCGCCAGTGCGCCCCCCGCCGCGACGTCGACGGCCAACAGCGTGCCCGATGCCGGCGGCGAGGCGCCCGACGCGACAGCAGACTGGACCGTCGGCGCCACGGCAGACGGCACGACCGCCGCCGAGGAGCGCGAAGGCGACGCTCTCTACTCCGAGTATGTCCAGGGTGAAGGCGAGGCGTTCGCCTAGGCCTCAACCAAGCTCTCCCCTGTCACAGGGTTGTACGCGGCGCCGGCGCGGACGTCCGCGTCGCGCCAATCATAGATGTAACTATTGTCGTGCGTAGCATACATTACTTTACAGATCAACGGCGCGGGTCCACTGAGCCCACCAGCAGCTGCCCTTCATCGTCTTTTTTTTACACACCCTCCCAGTCGTCGCCACGCAGCGGCTCTTGCTGGCCCGCCGCCAGCTGCAGGTCCTTACGCAGCTTGAAGCGCTTGGCCATACGCTTGGCCTCGAGCCTTTCACCGCGATCGGCGCCGCGGCGTTCATCCTCTCGTTCGTCAGCGTCGCGACGACTGCGTCCGCGGCGCGGCTGCTGTTCCTCTTCCTCCTGCTCTTCCTCCTCCTCGTCTTCCTCATTGGCAATAAAGCTGGTCGCGTCAGCCACAGCAACCATTGCAGTCACGCACATCTTTTCGATAAACGATGCTGCAGCAGTCTCGGAGAACTCTGCCTCGCGCGCGCCCCAGCGCAGCTGGACTTCCTCGGCTGGTCCGTCGCCGCCGGCATTGCGCGTCTTTGTCTGTTGTCAGCCTTGGCCACGCAACGCGACACCACGTACCTTTTCGAGATAGCTCTGTTTGACGAGCAGGTCGATGAAGCTCTCAAGTGTGAGCTCGGCGGCATAGCTGTCCGTGCTCTTCCAGGGCAGCACGGTGTGTCGCTCGAGGTTGAGGCGACGAAGATACGCATACAGTGTGCCTGCAGTCAGCCAACGCGCAATGCCAAGCGCTTACGCTCGTCAATCACGCGGCCACTGGTCAAGATGAGGCAGAGAATGACGGCGCGGATGCCGACGAGCGCAACGTGGCCCGAGCCAGTCGCGTCGGCCTTGTCCCAGCGCAGCAACGCCCCGCTGTCGGCCTCATGGTCGCGCACCATGTCTGCGTCGCCGCGATCCGCCTCAAAGTATGGCAGCGGGTTGGGGTGGGTAATGGCCTTGACGAGCCCGGGCGCGAGGACCGATCGAAGGATGTATGTGCGCGTTCCTGGGGCTGTAATTGTCAACATCTATGGCACACTTCCGGCGTGCTCACCTTTGCGCTCTCGCCGGGACGGTCCATTCGCAGCCCCGTCTTCACCGCCGCTCTCGGGTGCGCTGTCGTCGTCCTCGGCGTCCGCGCGCCGCTTGCCCTTCCGCCGCTGAGTGGCAGTACGCGCAGACTCGGGCGGCGCCTGTGTCTGTGTCTGTGTTTCTGGTCCAGCACGGCCCCTCTGCCGCAACTCGTGCAGCTCCAGGCCAAGATTGAGGCGCAGGTATCGCTGGGCGTGTTCGAGCACGTCGGGGAAGCGGCGCGTCGCATGGGGAATGACTGGGGCGTCAGCTGCTGCGTGCGCCGGTATCACTTGCCCAGCTTGGCGGCAGCGTCGCGGCGTAGGGGTGCACGGCGGTACTCGTGGAACAGTGCGAGGCGCACCAGCTGGTGCGCGGCGTTGTTCAGGTCCTGCGGTCAGCTCGAAGCTGGCAAAACCAGGCTCACCTGCTGGGATAGCGCGCCCTGGCCGCCTTCCTCGTCCGAATCGTCGCGCGGCGCGCGCGGTCGCCGTGGAGGCATCTCTAGTTGCAACGATGAGGAATAGACCTCTTATCGTCGTGACTGAAATGTATACGTCAAGCCAGTCAGTTCAACTTAAAGGCGCGGCTGTTGGGAACGACGTCGAGAACGTTTCAGCGCCGCTTGTCAATTGTCAACAAAGTCGCGTCCATCTCGACCTTCCTCGGTGGGACGCGAACCGCAAACAGCGGAGGCAAACACCACGTGGACCACGTGCTGTGACGACGATTCCCGCTGCTGAGCTTTTGATGTCTCCTCAAAAGTGTAGCAATTGTTGCTGCCTTCGACAACAACTGTCGCTGTACACTACAGCGCTGCGTACGACACAACCATGACCGCGACGCTCTCGCCCGCGGAGCGCGCCTATATAATCTCGGGGCTGGTGGCGGCGCCGCCGACGCGCAGTGACGGCCGCGGCCTGCTGGTACCCCGCGAGATTGAGACAGAGTACGGCGTCATGCCCGCCGCCAACGGGAGCGCACGCGTACGTATCGGCGGCACCGAAGTCGTCGCGGGCATCAAGCTCGATGTGGGCGAAGTGGCACCGGGAGGGTACGAGGGGAGCGGCGCGTGGCGTACAAAGGTCGAAGTGGACATGTGAGTTGGGCCGCGGTTTCGGATACTGATTACAGCACACCCCAGGCGTTCCCAATGGCCAAGGACACGGCGTTGTCGACACTCTCAGCGCAGTTCTCGGCTATGCTGACGGAACACTTTGTACCCTGTGTGCCTGCGCTGCGGATCACCGATACGCGGGCGTTTGTGCCGACATTGCATGTCGCGCTGCTGAGCGCCGACGGCGGTGTCGCCGCGGCGTTGGTCCTGGCCGCGCGAGCGGCCTTTGCCGACCTCGAGGTACCGCGGACCAAGGTCGTCGGGTGGGAGGGAGACACGGGAGATATCGAGAACCCGGCCGACCTCGCGGGAATCAAGGGTGCGATCGCAGCTCGTCGTGGTGGAAAGGGTAAAGGGCGGGCTGGTGCGCGTGCCGGCGGCGACGACTGGGAACTTGAGGGCGACGTTGAACCCCTGAGCGATCGCGATACACTGCCCGTCCTTGTTACGCTCAACCTTGTGCCCGGCGATGACCACAACGAGGTCTTTGTCGACGCGACACCTCAGGAGGACGCTGCGTGTCCCGAGCGCCTCCACGTTTTTGTCCGCCCCAGCGGCCGCATCGCTGGTGTTCGCATGGAAGGCGACGATGGCGTCGATGCTGCGCGCATCAAGCCGCTGTTAGAGGTGTGTTACAGTAACAAAGCCCCGCTGACTCAGTAGGAAGCTCGCCGCATCGCCCTCGAGCTCGCCGAAGCGCTCAACGCTGATCTCCCATGATCCCTCTCTGTTGTACACCTATGCATAGGGCTTATTGCATCGCCGCAGGGGCGGGGGTTCATGGTATGCGGCGTCGCCAGTCGTTACTCTACGTTGTCTACATTACGCCGTTCAAACCGGCTTGTCCTTGATGCGTGTTGTTCGTATGTTGTTAGTCTCCTACTCATGTGCACGAGCGCTTGCTTGTCTTGGGGTGTCATGTTGCCAGTGGCCTCAAGTTGCGCCGTGGCCTTCAGGCTGTCCTGGTCAGAGCGACGCTGCTCACGCTCGGGTTGAGCCTTCGGTAGCCTCCTTGGGGTCTGCCGCCTCCTCGGGGACGTCCGGCTCGCGATTCCCGCCTCGCACCTCGTCGGCAGCCTCGGCGACCCACGCAAGAAGCACGGCGCGAAGAGCTTCGTCCCACGCGCCAGTACGCTTGGCGACAGCGAGGGGATCAAACTCAACAGAGGGCACAACGCTGCGGCGGCGAGAGAGGGTCGATGCGACGGCACCGCCCGCAGCCATGGCAATGGGGAGGTTGAAGCGGGTACGAAGAGCGCTTGTTGTCAGTATAGCTTGAAACCAGAGCCACTCACGCAGCCAAGCAGGTGAGGTTGCCAACGCGGCGGAATGTCCATTCGCGGCCGGCGTCAGGGCCCGCCGCGAGAGTGTCGTAGACGTCCTCGTCTGGGATAAAGCCCCACGGGCGCGGTGACGCTAACAGGGACGCATTGTACGCTTGCACAAGGAGGTATCCGTCGCTGAGGCGCTCGAGGAGTTCCTTTGCGCCGGGACCGGGTAGAAGCGCGGCGTGCTCGCGTGAGAGGTGCGCCACGAGGAAGGCGTGCACACGTTCTGATATTAGTTGTGCTCGAGACGCTAGCCCTTACCCATGCCCGTGTTCGCCACCCATGCGTGCGCAGCGGGATCGGCAGCGTCGCCAAACACACGACTGACCGCCTCAACCCAGCGCCTCGCCGCGGCAAGTGTCGGGGCGCTGTCGGCCGCCCAGGATTCGCCACTAGGAGCTGCGTACGTCCTTCCTTCCGCCACGAGGCGGTCTTCCCACAAGGTGTGCGCCTCGGCGGCCTCCGCCTCGCGCGCGGCGGCGTTGACGTCAAAGCCATCGTCGTCGAGCCAAACGTCGTCGTCGTCGTAACTGATGATGGACGACGGGCTCCCACCACGCATCTCACGCCTGGGCGAGGGGCTAAGCGAATGCGTCGAGTCACGGCGATCCATGCTTGGCAGCGAGGGCGAGTCGTCTACTGGAGAGTCGACGAGTTCGCCATCTGACTGCTCGGCCACGACAACGACGGCGGGAACGTCGCCGCCGGCCTTGTCGCGCATGCGCTCCTCGAGGGCGCGAAGATTGCCGAGAAGGTCGAGTGCGGCGCGGCGCATCGGGGCGCCAGGGTCACGAGCTGGCGGCGTGCTGGAACCAGAAACGACGCGGGGCACACCTTGGCCAACGCCACTGGGCCGCGACGGTGTCGAGAACGCCGCGACGGGGCGCTGGGGTCCACTGACGCGACGCTCGGGCGGGACTAACGAGAGCGACAGCGTACGTACTCGGCGCACCGCTCTTGCTGTGTCCACAAACAGGCTACGCAAGTCCTCTGGTGTGCTGTCCAGAGCCCATTGGGCGCCGAGGGTGCGCGCAAGTGCCTGCGCCTCACGTCTTGCTTCGGCGGGGCTCACACGTGCGAGCTGTACGTCCTTCCACGGCTTGCTGTCGCGGCGTACCGAAGCCTCGTCGTCTTCACGGCCCTGTGCCCCGCTGCCGAGGGGAGACGGGCGAATGCCCGCGCCTGCGCCGGCGCGGTGCTGCACCATCCCACCAGAGAACTGCAGCTGCAAGTCGCGAATCGAAGGCAGTGATGCAACGCTCTGTCGCTTCGCCGCCGACCGCGCCATGTGCCGGTGGTACTTGCGCGCAGCTGCCGGCACCGACGTCGTAGGTGGCAATTGGCCAACGCCCTCGGCAGCGTCATCACCTGCCCCAGCGCCGCCGCAGCCACTGCCACCGGGGCTTCCCACCGAACGGACCGAAGACGGCATGGTGGTGTCGGTGGTATGGGTGGTCGCGCTCCCGCCGTCACTGGCCGAAGAGTCACCCGTCTGCTGTCCCTCGAGGCGAGAGTGCAGCATCGAGTCGTGGGGCAGCGTGGAGGGGTTGTGGGTGGCGATCATGCTCGGTTCTGGCGGGAGGGGCGGGTCATCAGATGGCTCGAGCGGGTCTTTCGGTTGACCACGGGTTGTGCGGAGAGAGGTGTTGTGAGATCGGAGTGGAAGTTGCAAGAGGACGGCAGCTGCAACTGCAAGTATTATAAGAGCTGCAGGCGGGTGACAACAGAGTGGTAATGTGCGTGAGCAAGAGTGTCCATTCAACGATGAGCCGAGGTGTGCACGAGTTGTCGTTGTCTCCTCATACTACTGGGGTCCCGGCCAGGAGATCAGGAAGGAGGAGACAGGAAACAGGAGACAGGGAGAGTTTGATTTTACGTACCTGGTGGAAACTCTTTTGTAGGGACAAGCATCAGCGTCAGCGCAAGACAGCGTCACGCTTGTTGGCCGCCGCCGCACATGGAAGCAGAATGTGCGAGGAGGGGAGCAGATGGAACATGTGCACTGGTGGTAACGGCATGATTTATGAGCTGCATTCTGTCATCCTTTTGCGCTTGTGCGTGTGTACATGTGTATACTGTATGTACAGGACGTTCACTGTGGTGGCCAGTGTTGTTGGTGAGCAGCGAGTCGTCACCGAGGACTGTTGACCCAGCGTCGACGCGCCCCTTGGTGGTCCCCGTGCCCTAGGGCTCCAGACGCGTCGCGTCGGAAATGGGGGGAGCGACTAAGGGGTAAAGCAGACCGGGTACCCGGGTGGCCGGGTGGCCGGGTGGCGTCGAGCCCGTGCAGCCGGGTCTCGGGTAAGCCGGATAAACCGGATAAATTAGTTTATTAACACACGCGCATTTCGCGTGGTCTCATTACATAAAATGCCACATGGAGGAAACGCCGACTGATTCCGGGCGGCAGCGCGGCAGCACCGCGGGGCCAGCACTTACCTCTGCCTTCCCTCCGTGTGCGTGTGTGGTGAGTATGTCGAGTTGAGGTCCACTTGGATTGTTTGGTTTCCATCCACTCGTCTTGAAGCAAACGCCATGGACGGATACGGTAAGTGTTGTATCACACAGTGCACAAGCTGACTACTGACGCGCTCGACGCCGCGACGTCGTCGTACACAAAGTCACGGGACAGGGATCGCGGTGACGGTAAGGCAGTAGCGCACCGATCATTCTCAGCTAACTACCCAGACCGCCGCAGTCACCGCGACGACCGAGACCGCGACTCGCATCGCAGCAGCCGCCACCGCGACGATCGCGACCGCGACTACGATAGGCGCGACAGGGACCGCGACCGTGGGAGGGACCGTGACGACCGCGACAGGCGCGACAGGCACTCTGACCGCGACCGTGACCCATACGGGCGTGAAGGGCGCGAATATGACCGCCGCGACCGGGACCGCGACTATGACCGCCGCGACAGAGACCGCCACGACGACCGCCGTAGAGACCATGGCCGTGACCGCGATCGCGACCCCTATGGCCGCGGCGGACGCGACGAACGAGGCTGGTCTCCACCCCGGCGACGTGATGACCGCGGCGGTGGTGGTGACTGGCGCGGCGGTGGCCGTGGTGGCGGCGACCGTGGAGGGCCTCGTGGCGGTGGCCGACGCCGTGACTCGCCTCCTCGCTCTCCGACTCCGCCCAACGCTATTCCTCTTGAGGCACGCACTGTCGAGCCGTCTCTGTGGGACCTGGCACCCCCAGAGTTCCAGGGTATCAGTGCACTTGAAGCCAAGATGACTGGTGGGTTGAGCTGTTAGGACAAGGACACTGACGATACAGGCATGTTCACTTACGGACCTGGCCGAGTAGCACCGCCGCTCCACTTAGGCGCGCTGGCGGCGGGCATGATCAACCCGTTGCGCCAGACCAAGCGCGTCTATATTGCCGACGTCCCCGATACCATGTCGGAGAAGCAGTTCACCAAGTTCTGGAACAGGCTCATGGTGGAGCAGAAGAAGGCTATCGAACCAGGAGACGCTGTCCAGGCATGCCAGATCAACCGCGAGAAGAAGTTTGGCTGGGTCGAGTTCCGCAATGCCGACGAGGCCACTGCTGCGCTTGAGCTGAACGGTACACCAATGGAAGGGCAGCCGCTTGACCTCAAGCGGCCAAAGGACTACATTGGTGTTGACCCCGCGCTCGGCTTTATGGGTGCAGTCGGCGACGCCAACAACAAGCTGTTTGTAGGGGGCCTGCCGACCAACCTCGGCAGCGAGCAGGTCATGGAGTTGCTCAAGAGCTTTGGCGAGCTGCGGACCTTCAACCTCGTCAAGGAAGGGAACGGCTCGGTGTCTAAGGGCTTTGCATTTGTCGAGTTCCTTGACCCAAGCGTCACCGACATGGCTATCCAGGGCCTCAATGGGTTCCAGATTGGCGACAGGGCGCTTGTGGTGCAGCGCGCAGCAACGACGGGCCGTGCATCGGCTGCCGCGGCGGGCGAGCATTCGGCAGCGTCGTTCCTCGCCCAGTCCAAGATTCTCGAACAGGCGGACGCGGACGCGCCGCCATCGCGAGTCATGCTCATGCTTAACATGGTCACGGCGGACGAGCTGTACGACGACCAGGAGTACGAGGACATTCTACTTGATGTCAAGGACGAGTGCGAGAAGTACGGCGCCGTTGAGGGCGTGCGTATTCCCCGCCCCGTTCCGAAGAGTACCAGGTGGGAGCCGAGCGACAGTGCGGCACAGACGGCCGAGAAGAACCGTCGGATTGACGAAGAGAATGGCGTCGGGCGTGTGTATGTCCTGTACCACGACACGGATGGGTGCGCAAGCGCCATGAAGGCGCTGGGCGGTCGCCAGTTTGCCGGCCGCACCATCCTTTGCGCCAGTGCGACTGAAGAGGAGTTCATGGGCCCTGCTCCGCCCCCGCCGCCGTCTGAGCCTCCCATGCAGATCGAGGCGCCCCCACCTCCCCCGCCGCCGCCCGTGGAGGAGGACGTTAGCAAGACGGCGGAAAACCTGCTTAACGAGATCGGCGTGTAACGCGCAGGTAACAGCGTCCAGCTGGTTGCCGATAGATACTGTACATACCGAGATAAATGTTGCAGGCGTGATGCAGATGCGTGACGGCGTGGATAGCTGGAACGAGAGTGAACATCGCAATGTCAATGTAGCCACGCTAGTGTACAAGGCGTGACCAAACATTGCTGTTGCATGTTAGGCCTCGCGGGAGGAACATAGGCACGAGCGACAATGAACTGCAGAGTCCAAACAGTAGGGGCAAGCCAAGGGACATTGGCATTGGCGGATGTCCAACCCATGTTGGGCATGTCACACCAGATGTGGGCGACATGACACGCGACTGACTTTTCATCCCTGGAACCGCCAACAGCCATTGAACGTCCCTTTCCAGAGCGACACTTCCTACAGCACAACCACAAACACAGCTTTACACACACCATGCATGCATTTTACTTCTTCTGTTTGTCTCCGGACCCAGCCTAACCCAGGTCCGGCGCCGTCATGGGCATTATGCAGGAAGTAAACCAGAGGGAGAGAAAAAATGTTCAATATAAAGGAGGGGGGGCGTTCTATGCCGTGCTTGCTGCTAAACGAAACAACAGTGGTGGTTCAGTGATCAATGGTTCGCCAGGCGCCGTTTTCGTCGTCCGTGTGTCGTCGTGCATGGGTCATTTCCGGCCAAGCCAAGTTGCGGGGAATGCGGGGTATGCTGCTGATCGGAGGAGGGAGCTGCTCGGTCCAGGAGATTGGGTTGAGCGCCTTATGCCCATTGTCACCACCACCACTGTTGCTGCGGTTGCAGCAAACAGCGAATGGCACTACCAGTCCTTAGCGCTGGGCGGCGACGAGGCGCGACGCTCCCAAAGGAGGGTGCAGCACGTCGTAGTTCTTTGGACGACGGAAGAGGAGGACGTGTGGTTCCTTTAGGTCAGCGGTTGTTGACTTTTATGGCTGCCGCCCGGAACAAACTCGGCGAGGTATGCTCGCCGAGCCGCCGTGTGAACACGCATGAGACTCACAGGTTCATGCCGCATGTACATCTCCCATCCTGGAGACTGGCGTATGCCAAGACCTCTCCAGACGTCCTCCGCGAGGACGCCAGAAGGCACAAACTTGGTCAGGGCCTTAGGGAGCTGTTGAAGGTCAGCATGTTGCTCTAAGGGGATCTGGTGACGTGGGGCCGTGCACCGGCAACTAGGGGACCGTGCACCGGCAGTCTCGAGAACACCATCAAGAGAGATGCCCAAAGCGCATGTCATATGGACCGATGTGGCTGGGGATATGCGATAGGCATTTCCCTGTTTGGATGTTTGGCGGCGGCTGGAGGTGCTCGAGCCGTCGGCAGTCTCAATGGTTGAGCTGATCCAAACACAACGTTCAGAACGGTGGGAGGAAACATTGAAACTATGAGATAGGCAGCCAAGACTCACAATAACATGGCGATACTCCCACTCGTCGTCTGAGGCTTGTTAGCAGAGTGCTCTCAGTAGTGTGCGGAGGGGTAAACAACACCCAATTGTGCAGCTTGGGATCACTTACCGGAATACCGAGCAGAGTAGTTGATCTTCTCGTGGTACTGCTCAATGGCACGACGCTTTTCTTCCGCGGTAAACGTTTTTTTGGACATTGCGAGGGAGTTGGGGGACGGGGGTGTTGCTGGTGGAACTATGCTGGCGATTGTTTGTTTGGTCGGACCGTGAGCTGAGAGGGAGCTTGATGCTGGAATGCAGTGGGAGTGGTATGCAAGGTGATTGAGAGGAGTATGGGGGAAAAGAAAGTGAAAGAGTGTGCAACGACGACACAGATGACTGAATGGGACGAGAGACTTGAGATGGAGAGAGAATGTTGGGATGCAACAGAACGTCTTGTCGAGCGACGACGACACCAACTGTTGTGTTGGGTGGATGTTTGTTGACCGTTTGAATGTGGGGACCCCAGAAACGGCCTGCGGGAGCTATTTCGCGTGGTCCCTTGGGTGGAGGTGTCGCCGGTGAGGCCTGGGAGTGGGCTCGGTGGAGGTTGTCCACTTGGTTGATGTTGAGAATGCTGTGGTACGTTGGGAGTGTGATGTTGATGGTACCAGTGCTGTCAACTGCGACCACCGTGATTCCAGAAATCTGCAAAGCTTCAAGTAAGCTGCTGTTCAACGCCAATCAAGCTTGTCCATCAACAACACTGTCGATGGCAATCAATGGCATTTTTCCTTACTGCATGTCAGCTAACCGCCTCCACAGCTCTTTAACGTCCAGGCGAGATCACTGCACTGATGCCGTCATTGAATCTGCTAAACAGCATCGCTATAAGCTGATTTCTTTGTGTATGTTTAACTACTAATGCTGTTCACGGTGATCACTTGCGAAAGTACCGAAGAGGGATGAACTGCCAAGAAAATGAGCGCCGGGACACGCTACCCGGCGTGAACCAGTCTTAATCTTGCATCAAACATTCAAGCAAGTGATATTCATGATATTTTTGATGTTTTAGCAGTGCACACCTGTGCCAAGGCGCTCATCATCGAGGTTGATGAAAACTGTCATCGGCCTGCTCCGCAGGTCAGCCCAGGGAACAAAAGTTGGGCGACCACTCACCGATACACCCCGCCCGTTAACTGATGGCCTTTGCAACACAAAGATCAAGGACGAAGGTTTTTCATAATTTTCAGCACACAAAGGAGTGTTACGAGTGATCACCCTTGTTTTCTTCAACTTTGCGTCACACGTACCAGAGACCAGAAGTAGTTACGTTCTGCTGAGACACAGCTTGGGGTAGAGACGCCACGTCCTTCAGGTCACCGTCGTCTGTGCGCTGCTGTATTACTTCATTGTGCTGAAATCTCCCAGCAAGCTTAGATAGTTTACAATTCTAACTGCGCCATAAAGTCTTCCACAATCGTACATACAGCTGTTTCATGTCCGCTTTGAGCACAGATCTCCTAGAGCTCAACGGGTATTTCCCGCACCCAAGGCAATTGGGTTTGTACGTTGCCACAGGCAGTTGTTGTAAAAACTGCACTGACCGGGGCATTCAATGTATTACTAAACCGCCCCGCCCATGGAATAAAACAGAGGGTTACTACGAAGGCGCGGCGTGCCTGCCTTGCAAACAACGGGGTGGTGGGTGCCCCAATAGCACCCACCTGAACAAAGGCGGACGCGGCGTTGTGCTCATCTTGGGAGACGACGGGCTCTTGAGATTGGGGGAAAAGCCGACCAATCGCAAAATTATTGCTCGCCAGGCAACAGTCGCGCGCCGTTCTAAAGAGGAGCTATCTCAAGAAAGAGTTGTGTCAGCTCGAAGGAAGCATATCGGTAAGGGCAGGAGTCGCCTTCAATTGGAGTCTACCACCCCTTTACTGGACTGTTCCCCTTTGAGCGCTGAAAGTCCCAGCTCGACTCTGAGCAGCCCCAACCTAAACACTTTTGATGTTGAAGGCCTTCGCGCTCGCTTTCACACCTTTTACCCAAACCCAACTGGGAATATGCAGGTTGTGAGTGAAGAGGGGATAATGCTGACAATCAGCGTAGGAAATCGGGTACTCGGTGGAGACCGAACTTCTGGAAGGTGTACAACGCTCCCAACTTGCACAGTCTGCCGCCAATTCAACTAGAGTCTGTCCCTGTTGTTTGCTACGCCGAGCACACTTCAAAGCAGCCTAGTCCAAGCGAGCCGGATAATGCTCGCCCGACGACCCCGCCGCTTTACTGACTCACCTCGACATGACAAAAGATCGAAAACACCATAACTCTATGTACAACTGTACTGTATTGTACTGTTATGTATTTTGACGCAATGACATTGTCAATTTACCACATGCGACCGCCTCGACGCTGCTGTCAAATACTTTATGGGTCCTTTCATGGCGTGATTTGATCAGGCGCACTCCTTTCCGGCGAATAATGCTCGTTCCCGGTTCTCGCGGAGGTGCTTTGGTTAGCTCCACCAATCCGACAAACAGTACAGTAAAGGGAATACAAGCTGGGCATAATGAAGCTACAGATGAAAGAAAGCTGTCGTGTTGGACAGGGAATGGATTGGGCCCCACGACCTTTTGTTGGCATCCGACATGAAATGGTGCTGATTGCATTATGCGCCATGTCGGGCAAGGTTCCTGGCGTAGTCGGAAAGGTAACCAAAGCCAAGGGAAGGCGGCTTAAGTACGTGCTTGACGTAGACGTTCTGCATAAAGGGCGCACCCAGCAAGAACGGGGTGTCTCCGGCATTCATCGTGGCTAATCTGTCGGTCAGTGCTTGGAGGTTAGACAATGGTTGTTACCCGTGAAAGACGGTTTCGCACATGTGTGTGCAAGGAACAGAAATGGAAACGTTTGCAACGTCGGGAATGTCCCATTCAAACGTCTGGTCCGAGGTCACAGGGACGCAGTGAGAGTCGTAGAAGAGCTCGCCGCCGTACCATCTGTTGCCAATCTTAAAAGAGTACGTGGGGGTTGTGGCCTCATCGTTTGTCTTGTTGATTGGAATCCATAGACTTGTTTCTGCCCCTAGGCTTTCGCGAAACGTGGTCGACAGTGAAGAGCCAGGAACCCCTGTTGCAATCCTTTCGAGGATTTGAAGAGCCATGTAATTGCAGTGGGCACCCGTGTCGACTATGCCAGCTGGTTTACCGTTTACAGTCTCATACCATTCGTCTGCACGCGGACTCTGCGGCCTGTCCAAGGTTATATTGACAATCTGGCCGTCTACCCACAATCCATCAACGCCCATGGCCCACCACACTGTTGTGTCTGCCTCGACGAATTGAAAGTCACCCTTAAGCAGGCGCCCATCGTGGCCACCAAAGGTGACACTGGAGACCCCAGTCATAGGCTCTAGTGTGGCGTTTTGCCGTGTCACCTTGAAGTAGTTGGTATTGTAGTCAGGCGTCTTGGCTAAGAATACGCTAAACTCTTGTGCTTCCCAATTACCTGCAACATGTCGCCACCATGGATTAAAGTGAGGCGTACCCTCAGGCGCTCCTGGGCCCATGCCCAAAACACCATTAAGGTAAGTTCCAGTAATGTTGTCGGCGAGAACTAGCAGTTAGCTTGATTAAGGGGAAATGCTCAACCCACCAAACTGCATGGCGGTCGTTTGGCCCCCCACCCAGACGACATCCTCCGCCACATATCCTTCCGCCACAACGCCAGCTAGAGGCACCGCCTGTGTGTGGTTGCTGACTTTAAGAGTGGACGAAGTGTTTGGATTAAACACGTCGGACCTCTGAAGCTGACAGAGCTTGTCAGGACAGTCACTGGCAATCCAGAAAGGCGGGGCGCCAGTATCGAATAAGACCTCCAAAGTCTGAGGGGGCGTTCTTGTAACAAGTCAGAAGAGACAGGACCGCAAACTTACCCAACCTGAACGTCTATGGTGATGGTCTCCGGGTGCCATGGAAAGGCGTTGCTGGTAAGGCTAACGTTACACGCATGCTTTCGAATCGCAACGGATGCTTACCCGATGGTCCGAAGGTCTTGCTTCGGGCTTGGATGTCCGGCCGCAAAAGTCGGAATAAGCAGTGCGAGGCAGGCAATAGTTGGGAGAAGTACCATAGGGCCTTTGCGCAGATAAAAGAAAGATAAATGGTGGGAAAGATGACCGGTCTTTATAAAGTATTTAACCCTCCGGCCGGGCACACTGCACATGCACAGCACAAGACCTGTAGCCAAATCGCAACTCCGACGGTACAGTAAACTGTGGATACGTCACATTACTGTACCCTTCACTAAATCCCGCGATCTACGGCTCCTACATATCGATATGAGAAAGTGGGTATAGATGATATCACAAGCTTTAATCCTTTACTCCGCTCATCGCGGGTGGATCCGGAATGACTTACAACTACGGTACTGTGCAGTGCTGTGAGGCAGGCACAACACCGCCACGCCAAGAGGCTGCACGCATACTGTATCGTCATCGTCATTTGATGATACAGTACTCCATTTGGCGGCGCAATTGCCCAAGCTTACATGCAGTACTGTCTGCACCGGTCTGTTCTGTATACTCCCTTTCCTCGAGGACAACGTCCGAGTAAAACTGTCAACGTTCCAGTAACATTTATACGCCGCGGGCTTGACAACCAGCGCCGAGCTCCAGCGCTGCAAAGGTATCCCCAAAGCATACGGGTGGACGACCACAAGCTGCACACCTTGCATCATGTGCAGCTTCGAACACCCGCGCTGTGCCGGACGCTTTCAGCGAGTTGCTGCGTGTCAAGGTCCCACGCTGAATCCAACAGGCATTACCTATACACAGTTGCATTGCACATGCAATACGTATTTCTACAGTGTGTACAAAGGAAGGGTCCGTGAGGTAGATGGCCTCAGTTCTCTTGAGTGTTTATGCATACTGGGCGTTCGTCTGGTCGATCATTTGGCGAGCCTTAGCGCTGAGACGGCCAATGCCCATAGCGACTGGGTCAACACGATACTTCATGTAGACAGTCTGCATAAAGGCGTCGCCCAAGATGTATTGAGGCCCACCATTTCCGCTTGCCGACGACCTAAATTGTAAGCGGCTTGCCGGTAGCTATCAATGCTAAACTTACCCGCCGATTGTGCTGCGGCACATCTCCTTTGCGTTCGGTGCATTTTTGCGAATGTATTCCAGGTCAAACGCCTTATCTAAACCCAAACGCTCTTGCGTTTCCTTATCGTCAAGCTCCACGCAAGTGCCGTACCTGATGAAGTAAGGCTGGTACCATTCACCGCCCAATTTGAGCTCGAGGCTGTGGCCAGGTACCGTGTCGGAGCGCTCAACAGGAATCCACCAGCTGTGTTCCTCTGTTTTCAACATCTTGCCTTTTACCAATGTGGCACCAGGAATGTGGTCCATGATCTGCTTTACCACCTCCAGTGGACCAGAGAGATCAGTCGCACCACTGTCAATGATCGCCGAGGGATTGCCCCGAACGTATGCGACCTGATAGTCTTCAAACATCTGTGCGTAGATGTTGATCTCTTGATCGTTTATTCGTAGACCTTCGAGGCCAGTTGCCCACCACGTGGACACATTCGTGTCCACAAAATTGAATTTCCCATCAAGAAGCTCGGGATCGTGGCCACTGTTTGCGTCAATACCTCCGATCCGACATAATAGCAACTCGGGCCCATTACAATCCTTACCCAAAAGTAATTTGAGCTGCGCCGACAATGTGGCGAGGCATGTCCGGCAAGTCTGCCGCGTCCGTCATGTTTGTCGAGACCGCCTCGTCCGTCGTGTGAGCCTCCTCCGTCGAGTCCCCCTCGTCGGTTGTGTCTGCCTCGCCCTTCGGGTCCGCCGGGTCCTTCGCAGCCTCTTGGGTGTCATTAGACTGTTTTGCTGTGGAAAAGTCCCAGTCGCCGGTGCGCCCAAGGAACATTGAATACTCTGGAGCGTCCAACTCATCCTTGATCCCAATCCACCAGGCAAAATCTCCTGGCCTGACGCCCAATCCCATTAGCCCGGGTACAGTGACACCATTGCTGGTAAGGTTGTTGACAAGTACTTTTAAAGTCAGCTTTTGTATGGAAAAGATGAACATCTTCAAGTGACCGCTTCCAAAACTGCAACAAAACCTCAACTTACAAAATGGCGTTTCGATAGAGAAGCCCCCCCAAGAGACAACATCCCTTGCTCTTAAACCTGTTGCCACCATACTACCGTATGCCATGGTGTCGTTTTTCTCAGTGACGCGCACAGTACTAGAGTTGTCCGGTTCGAAAGTAGGCTTGCCCTCCGTCATGCAAAACTCCTCGGGACATTCGGCACTCGTCAACCAAAGTGCGGTGGATCCCGTGTCCACCTGAACAATAAGAGTTTGTGGTGGCGTCCTGATTATCAGCCGACGTTCGATGATTTCAGACCCACCCAACCTCAATATTCGCATAGTAGGCAATGCGTTGGCTTCCTAAGCTGGCCATGAGTAAGGTATAAAGGGCAGAGTGTATACTCACTGCAAAGTCTTGCCAAGGCCACGCTTCGCGTGTCCAGAGGGGTGATCCCGCCTCATCGGAATGTGGACAACTTTACCAGGGGCATTTGTAGGCGCGGCCCAAACGCTGCTCGCGCCGAGCACGGCGAGGGAGGCAAACGCCGTCGAGAAGTGCATCTCAGTGACGTCGATGTGGTCGCAAGTGATAGGAAGGGACAAGGTTTAGGAGAGTTATTGATGCTGGTAAGGAAAATGGGCGCTTTGTGGGATTGACAGCTGTACGATACGACCCTGCATGCTGTCGAGGCCGTGTGTTATATGCATTTTGCCGTGCATGTCGTTCCATTCGAGCTTCCGTCAATCACGGACTGGCAGAGAAGGAGGACCATGTCCGCTGCAGCATGCATTGAAGGGGCAGCTGTTGCTTGACGTCGTCGCCCGACATGTGTAGCCGACGGAAATGATCAAAACGCTGTTCGCAGCTTGTACAGAGTGACACAGGCTGTGCGGTTTAGAGCCGTCGGATCGTGCCTAAACTGCAATGCGAAACCATTGGAAGACATCCGCGATCTGAAACCAATGGAAGACAGTCGTCAGCCGTCAGACTTGACACACTGCCTCACATGCATAAGGGATGGTCGACTGACCATTCGACTGTTGTTCATGCCACAGGAGGGAACAAGGGCTGTCGTTTCTTAGTACGGAGAAGTGTTTCACGTAAAGGCCACCGTTCCCGTTGCAGCATGTCAGTTTGTATGGACGCACCAGGTGTCTATCGCATGCATGTAAATAAACAGTACAGTATGCAGTATGAAGAACAAATGAGTGAATGCTCCTGGACCAGAACCGGAAAGGGCTCGTCACAAGCTGCGCCGGGGAAGCGAGGTACGACTTGGTTCCTGGCCGCGACTTCACTTCCTCACAGCATGAGGTCGGTGCAACACTCTGGCCGTTGGGTAACCAACTGGTTGACTGCGATGTGGACAGCAAGTGCTGTCGATTCTACTCTTTTGGGCTGCGGCCGGTGCAGAAAGTGTCAACATGCTGTACTCTCACGAGTTCATGACTAGCTCTCATCGCATGTGCACATGGTGCACATGTGTTTGGAGCGCGTGATACCTCCGCGGAGGCTACAAGGTGGTGTTTGGAAACCCTCAGTCTCAAAAACCTCTGGACTATTGACTGGTGTGTCAAGGGATGTGTGATCGTCGCGCCGAACCGGCTAATGTCAAAGGCGCGTTGCAACATCCCCTGTCGCCGTTGCGCAGCTAGTTGTGTGACGGCGGCGTGAGCAGTCTGGGTGACGAGAGTACAAGCTCAGTCGCCCCTCGGAGTGGTCCCTTCGGGATGGGTGCCTTCAAGTCAATGCCTTTGTCCAGCAAGGCGGTGTGATAACTTTGTCCAGAAGGGCAGTATGATAACAAGCCTCCAGTCCTGCAGGCCTCGGCCAGACAAGCCATCCTCTTGGGCGTTGGAACGTGGGGTACACCGCATTGGCAGCCAGATGTAAGCCGGCGGAGATGTTCAGCTCCGGGATTCCCGGGGGCGGCGGCTGATGCGTTTGAAACCTTTGCTTCTGATGCATCTACGATCTAGGACAGAGTGCTGGCCCTTATGCCACTGTTTACTACTGATGCCGTCGCTACAATCCCCACCACACGACAGCGGAGCGTGCCGTCTATTACTATCCAGATTGTTGACCAGTAATCTTGTTGAGTACCTCCTCCCCCTTCTACCTGCACGGATCGACACATAGCACACCGCCGGCTTCACTCCAAGCATAACCCCAGTCCGCAAGGAACTGCTTGACGCTGGCACCGAGACGTGTCTTGCTCGCGCCGCGAGCGGGGTCCTGTTGACCAACATGCTTTTCTTCGCCGACCACCACGTAGACGAGGCCCCGGTAGTTTTCACGCTCCAGTTCCGCAAGGAAGTTGCTGACAATGTCGGCGCCTTCATTGCCGTGGAGAGTGTGCAGGTCCAGGAGGCACTCGGTTCGCTCCTCCGAGCTCAGACGTGCGCCGCCTGGAACCTTGCTCGATGACGCAATGCCGAGCACCACGCCAAGGCCAGCGCCACACTCACGGCCGCGCTCGGCGCGGTCTCGTGGATCGTCCGACCACCCGAGATCACGGGCACGTACAGCCTGCTGTGCGTCCTTCATCCGTTCTCTGACAAGAGAGTTGGCCGCCTCGTGCGCCTCGTTGAGCATCTTTTCGTTGAGCGCCTTGCCCTCACGTGAAAAGCGTTTGGCGGCCGCGCCGTCGCCACGTCGGAACGCATCCGCAGCACGGGCAAGGCATGCGTTACGCGCGTGGCCCAGTCGAATCGACGCTGCACGCGCTGCCATGTACTGATCGTTGGCCACTGTGCCAGTCTTCAGCGTTGGCAGCAAGGTCGGCGGATGCAACTTGACGCGGTTGGATGGACGAGGAACAACAGGAGCAGATGGAGCAGTCCCCGGGACGGCGGCGTTGCCGCCTACTGCGCCTGGACCGGGAGGGGTCGGGGCGAAACGACCACCAGTGACATTCACGGTGTTCACAGGCGCAGGCATGGGACGCTTGACGGCATTGGCGAAACGGTTACGTGCCGGGTCGAAACGGCCAACGTGGCGATTGAGTCGTGCTGCCAGGAGATCTGGGAACTCGTCTCCTGCGCCGTAACCCGCAGCCTGCACGGGCGGTGTGCCAGGGCGCGATCCGCCGGGCGAGTTGACATCGAGGCGCTGCATTGCATTGTTCAACGCCGAAGGGTCCATGTTCTGAGGCAAATGGTGCATGAATCTGTTGTCAGCGATCGCTCAAATGCAAAACCGTTCTCGGGGTGGCACTCACTCGCAGTTGGGACCCTTTGCGCAGTGGCCTCGGAGCCAGAAACGACACAAAGCGCGATCGAGATCGTGGCTGCAGTTAGCACAGTACGTGGCGCAAACCTCACCTAAACCGGCAGTCGGAGCGCCTGCACTCGCCATTGAGGAAATACCTGCACATCCTCGTAGGGCCGACGTTGCGCGGCGGGCCGCCAAACGGGCCTGGTGGGCCTGACGAGAACGTCCTGCCTCCCTGGTTGAAATAGCCTTGCGACGGAGCGTGGTGGGTGGCTGAACGTCCGTCCATGCCGATAAGTGGCCTCGGTGACGCTACGCGGTTTGGCGTAGATGCTCCTGACCGTGGGAGCGTAAACTGTGACACGAGCATCGCCATTGCAGCTTCAAAGTCGTAACCGGCGTTGTGCAAGGCGCTCTCGAGCTGGTGCTTAGGCACAGTGGAGAACACTTGGCCCAGGACATCCAGTGGCGTCATGCCGTTAGACGCGTTTGTCGGGTCGTCCTCGTCATCCTCCGGCTCAGCGCTCTGGCCTCTGGCGCCAAACGGCTCAAATGGCCGCGCCTCCGTGTTGAGTCCAGACGACGAGTGTTGTAACTTGGGCATGGCAGAGCCAAATGGCGAGAATTCATCGTCGTCGTCATCGTCCGGCACGACGCCGCGGCTAGCTGGGCGAGCCGCCCCAGGCCCACCGGAAGGCGAGACAAAGTCGTTGCCTAGACGCACGGGCGGGCGCGTTGGCGTGCCCATGGGCGAGTGAAACGGGCTTGACGGATCGCTGATGATGGGCGCCGCTATGGCACGGTTCGAGCCGCTCCGGACCATGCCTTGGCTCCCCGCCATGAAGGGAGAGCCAGTACGGGGCAGTGGGTCAGCGGAGACGTCGCGCCACGGGTTGTCACTGGGGGCGAAGGCAGGATTGGGGGTTGCGCTCGAACTGCGAGCAAAGCCAGCCCCAGACGTTGGGTTGAATGACGGCGCCTTTACGTTGAGCACGCGGGGCGACGACGACGGCGACCCAGATGAACTCTGGCCCGACGACGACGACGGCGCAGCAGGCAAGGTGGTAGTCGGGCCTAAACTGGGAGAAGGTGCGGAATCTACTCGTCCAAGTGCTGAGAGGCCATGGCGCTCGCCAGTCGGTGTCGCCGCTCCAGAACTGAGGGCCGGAGAATGCGGACGCGCAAGCGGTGTGCGCGCACGAAGTGTTCCCACACCTGGCGGCGTGAATGGGCGTCGCAGACGGGATGGTGTGAAGCTGCCAGGCTGGTACGGTACGCCGCTCATGTCATCGCGGTGACGGTGCATGCAATCCAAACAGACTTGATCCATGATCAGCTCGTCCTGAAGTTTTGTCAGCATATTTGCAGGGAGACGTCTGAAGCACAAACCTTTCCGAGCTCGCCCATTGGTTTACGGAGGACATCCTTAATGTCCTCCTCTTGCTCATTGTCCAGGAGAGCAATGACTTTGCGGACGAGTTCTTCGCGCTCCTCGCGAGTGGGACCCGGCGCCTGGGGAGTGGCCGCTGTGCCGTTTGTAGCCTCTGAACCTGCCGTCGATGTTTTGGATGTAGCGTCTTCGTCAGCTGAGCTTGCGCCGTCGGCGTTGCGCTCGTTGTGGGCTCTCTGCTCGGCTGTCGTTGTGTCATCGTCGCTTTCCTCGTCGTCAGATTCACCAGACGACGAGACACTGAGGGGGTGCTGGCCTGTCGTCGGTGCCGCAGACAAGCTCGTGGTGCGGGACATGGGAGGTGGCGGGGCGGTCAAGACGAGCTTGAATATGTAGTGCGCGAGATGTGGGTTGGTCTCGAGGACCGAGGGTGTCTTTGGCTCGGCCATTGTGTTGATAAATTCCGTGTAAGTCTCTGGGCCGAGTAGTGACAGTGCGTTTGTGTAAGGAGAAAGCGGAGCGACGTGTGTATGCTGTGATTGAGCCTAGTGCCGACTGTCGACAGAGATCACGTCGAACATGTGGCAAGAGGGCTAAGGTATGAATCGCGGGCGATGATGTGGGTGTAAAAGGAATAGAACCAAGGGGACGTGCGGAAGTTGCAAAGAGTTGCGAACCGTTTGTGCGCAGTTGCAGGGGAGGTGGTTGGCTGGTTGCCACCAGACGCCCAGCACGCGATTTGCTTGGCGATCGCGAGCAACGACTCCTGTGAGAGAACGTAGTGGCGTCCTTTTGTGTTTTGGGCCTGCGGCTGGCCTCGTTGGATAGCGATGTGCGAACGCGAACGCACGTTGAAGGCGTGAATGACAACTTGAAGTGGACAATTGTCGAGCGTCGAGCGTGCACAAAGCATCCACGAGCGTTGGTTGGGTGGAGACGTGTGTGAATGACGATTCCGGCTCTGTCGGGTGGCAGACCGGTGCCCCCAGGCCCCCCAAATCGGGTAACAGCACGTGGGTTTGATCCCGTGGTCATATATCCGTACTTCCGGCAACACCATTGCCCGCGCGACACTCATTCATAGTCCTCCTCTTTCTCTCGCTCATTCAACAACAACAATCATGTCAAACCCAAACGGCACGCCATCCGGCACGAACGGCAGTCCCGCGGCTGGCGCGAGCTCAAGCGCCCTCCCACCTGCAGACGCGCCGCAGGCAGACACGGCAGGTGCCACTCAACCACCATCACAGGCTGGCCCGTCTACAAGTGGCGCGGCGACGTCGCCCGCCGCGCAGCTCAAGGATGACGGCAAGAAGGACAAGGACAAAGACAAAGACAAGGAGGGGAAAGACAAGGAAAAGCAAAAGGACAAGGACGTCAAGCCGGATCCCGCAGGGCCCGACCTCAGCGACCTGTTTGCCGCGCGCCGTGAGGAGGAGAACGCACGTCGCGACCGCTCCCTTGCTGAGTTCCTTGTCATGCTCGACGGCTACAAGCCGCTGGTAAGTGCGCGTGTGTATTGAGAGTGCTGATTTTAGATTCCCGAGGAGGTGACGGAGTACTATCTCCAGCGTGCAGGCTTCGAATGCGCGGACCCCAGGCTGTAAGTGCTGTCTTTGCAGCGTCCAACAGCGCAGCTCACGCGTTAGGAAACGCCTGCTGTCTCTTTCAGCGCAGAAGTTTGTTTCGGATCTGTCTCGCGAGGCGTACCACTACGCCAAGCTGCGTGTCAACGGCACAACAGCTGGCCGCGGCCGTCCGAGCGCCGGCGTCGACCGCAACCGTGTCGTTCTCACGATGGACGACCTGAGCCTTGCCCTCGGCGACCACGGCGTCAACGTCAAGAAGCCTGATTACTGTGAGTCCCAATGCTCTGGGCCGACTGTGCGCTAACAGCAGACCTTTAGCGTGCCCCTGACTGTATGTATCATATGCATGTGTACAACGTATATTACACTATTCAACAGAGGAGAGGCTGCTGATGCTGCCTATATTACGGACAGGGATGCGAGAGCGCGTGCCATCACCAGGTGCGATGCTGGTAGGGCTTGAGGCTGGAGCGGCAAACAGTGAGGCACGCGACGCCACTAAGCCTGGCATCGGCGCAGGCGACCCTCGTACTGAATGCCATCGCGCGGCATCACGCGCTGCCTCCTGCAATGAATTCGGCGGCGTCGCCGACTGTGAAGGGGGCCTGGGGACTGCGGTAGGGAAAGACGAGGGGTAGGGTGACTCGGTGCGAGCGCGCGAGCTGGGTCGCGGGATACGAGATGACGGTGAAACGGGCGAACGCGGTGAGGAGGGCGAGCGAGGTTCCGGCGGTGTCTGCATGTACTGTCTCGTGGCGGATTGAGCATACACTGCTGGAGGAGGGGGCACAGGCGGTGGCACCGGTGGCACTTTCGAACCCTCATCTGATGTATCATGCGCTGCTTTCACAGGTGACACCGGCGCCTGTATCCAGCGCGATGTGCCGTTCTGTCTGCGCCATGGCAGTGGAGGTATCACCTGCTCGTAACGTGCCCGTGAGGTGGACAGGGCGCGTGAGGCTGGACGGGGCAAAGCGGACGGGCGCAGCGGCGCGGACACGCTCCGTGGCGCCGCCAAGGGAGCCGAAGGCATGCCGGGCGCAGCGGTGCCGTTACCCGTAGACTCACTGCGTCCGTTGTCGCTATCCTCGCCGTCGCCATCATTCTGCGACGTGTTCTCAGCGCTCATTGAGTTTACCTCGGCCCCATTGCTGCGGCCAAGCGGAGGTGCGCCGAGACCAAGCGTCCGAGCGCCTTCGCCGTTGACAGAAAACGGCTTGCTTGGCGCGGGCAAAGCTGCCTGATGGGCGGCCAGGTCGCTCTCGTTATCCTCGGAAGGCTGCAGCCCTCGGGCCGTGCTAGCAGAAGGCACGAGCGTGTTCTTGACGTCGGCGTCACGGATCGCGTCGCGAACCGGCTTGAGCTCAGGTGTGGTAATGGGTGTTGAGAGCGCTGGGCGGCCAGAGCGTATTGCGACGAGGCTGTCGCTCTCGTCATCCTCAAAAGGCCGCAACTCTCTGGGCGTACTAGCCGAAGGCACAGGCGTGCCCTCGACGCTGGCGTCACGGATCGCTTCGCGGAGCGGCTTTGGCTCGGGCGTGGTGATGGGAGTAGACAGCGCTGCGCGGCCAGAGCGTATGAGGCCGTCCACGCGGCGAGCCATCGCACCGAGACGCGCGCTAGTTTCGTCCACGTCCGTATCGGTGCCGCTGCTGAGCGCGTCGTCGGCGGCATCCAAGAGCTCGGGCGCAGACTGACCCTCGTGGCCGCGTCCAAGGCCGTAACTCGTTCTCGGGCTGCGTCCGGGAGTACCATTTACTGGCGCGTAATTGCAAAAATCCGGCGAAACGGCCGACGCGAAGCGGCGGTGAGTTCCGCGCCTACCCGTCGTGGGCGTCGTAGCACTCGTGTCCCACCCCGACGCTGACGCCGACGCCGTCCCCGTGCGTGCCGTCGTCTTTGCCCAGCCTTCCATGCCTGTGCTCGCTGGCGACAGCCGCGCGGCCCGCGAGAGCGCTGCGATCGATGGCCGCCGTGGTCGTCGTCGATGTCGGCGTCTACTCCGCCAAGCGCCTGGACCGCTTTTACTGCTGTCTCTCGCTGCGACGCTGGTACCTCTGAGACGCCTGCGACGCGCTTTACGGCCCGAGTCGCTCGATGCGACTCCTCGCATCGCGTCCCAGCCTTCTGTCCACAGCTTGTATGCCGTGCTGCCGTCAGCTGTGTTCCCAGCTCGCATTGATACCACTCACAGCCCTACAGCAGCCCCCATAACGCCGGCGTTGACGACCGACTCCATTAGAGCGGCACCAAGACCAGGTCCACCGTAAGACGCGTTGGCTCGCTCAAGTTCGACGCGCTCCGATTCCAAGTATGCTGTGGTCAGCACCTTGCTGAGGAAGTGCAAAGGGTACCTCAGCCGCCGCTGGTGCTCATGCAGCTGCGGTGACGCTGACTTACCACTCTCAAGACATCTTTCAGCCCTTCTGTCTCTCCGGCTCAATCTCGCGCGGCCGTGGCTACGCGCCACGTTGGTCTCTGCGCGGCCTGGGCTGGGGAACCACTGGCCGCGATCGCCGCTAGCTGAGCCGCGCGTGTCAAGACCCCGCCGCCCTGGTGTCGAGACAGATGCACGCGCATTGTCCTCGCCATGTACCGTGCGACGCGACGGACCAGCTTCGGAAGATGCCATGACGCGCTCGTTGATCGATTGCAGATTGAAAAGGTCAAAGTCGCGCGTGGCGCGGGACGTCACGGTTTCATGGGCGTGACACCAACGGCTCAACTGTGACCGACAACCAGATTGCAACAGGTCGATCACCGTTCAGGTGCCGTCACCTGCGGCAATGTCTGGCCAACAGCCAAGAAGGTAATGACGACAAGAGCAAGATGCGTTGTTGACTTGCAAAGGTCAATAGACATGAGCAACTGACGGCTGTGGCCTTGTCCCATTGCCGGCGCAACAGTTAGGAATGTTTTGATTAGGGTGATTAACTGTTTGTTTCCTAATTACTTTACGGGCAGGCTCTAATGGACCAAATCAGGTCCCGCCATGCGCCAGCGAAGCGACGTCACTGCGCCAGCACCGCCCACGCAATGACCGACTGGGGAATCCGCTGGTGAACGCAACGTCGACACTGGTTCATCCACTCCATCATCCCATCCCAGCAGAGTCGACTGCCTCCCCGTCCTCTGCCCCATCATGTCGCAGCCTGAAGTTTTCCAGCTCTCCATGGGCCCCCTTACGGGTGTTGCCTTTGGTCCAGACCGCACTCGTGAGTCTTGCCATGCTGTGCAGTGACTTACGGCCAGAGGTGTGTGTGTCGGCCAACAACAATGAAGCCCACATCTACCGTCGCAACGGCGCCGAGTGGGAAATGCAGGCGACCCTGGCCGAGGTAGGTTGGCACAGATGGCGACAATTGACAGAAGCACGACAAGCTCATCACGGCCATATCGTGGGCGCCCCGCACCAACCGCATCGTGACCTGCTCGCAGGACCGGAACGCGTACGTGTGGACGCAGGACCCGAGCGGCGAGTGGAAGCCCGCGCTTGTGCTGCTTCGTCTCAACCGTGCCGCGACATGCGTCAAGTGGTCTCCCAACGAGGACAAGTTTGCCGTCGGCAGCGGTGCCCGTGTCATCGCTGTGTGCTCCTTTGACGAGGAGAACAACTGGTGGGTGAGCAAGCACGTCAAGAAGCCGCTGCGCTCGACTGTGCTGGCCATTGACTGGCACCCAAACAACGTTTTGCTGGCCGCGGGTACCGCCGACGCCCGTGCCTACGTCGTCTCGGCGTTTATCAAGGGCGTCGACGCAAAGCCTGAGCCCAATGTCTGGGGTGACCGCTTGCCGTTCGGTACCATCTGTGGCGACTTCCGCGCGCCCAACGGCGGCTGGGTCGAGGACGTTGCGTTCTCGCCATCGGGCAACATTCTGGCGTTTGTGTGTCACGACTCGAGCGTAAACGTCGTGTACCCTTCCGGACCTGGTGCCGAGCTCCAGGCATGCATCAATGTCCGCGCACCGACGCTGCCGTACCTCTCGCTGTCGTTTGTGAGCGAGGACACACTCGTCGCCGGCGGTCACGACTGCCAGCCGACCGTGTTCAAGGGCGACGCCAAGGGGTGGTCCTACTCGCACTCTCTTGACGACCCTGCCAACGCCGAGTCGCGCGGTCTCACTCCTACGCCGACGGGCCAGCGCTCGGCGTCGGGCCCTGGTCGTCTCAACAACGAAGCCTTCAACCTCTTCCGTCAGGCCGACACTCGCGGCCAGTCCAAGCCGGCTCTCACGGGTATCGGCGGCGTTGGCACTATCCCTGGCACTACTCCCGTCGGCCAGGATGGCAACCTCGTCACCATCCACCAGAACTCGATCACCGAGGTCGAGCCGTACCAGTGGGCTCAGGACAGCTCTGTGGACAAAGTTTTCACGGCTGGCATGGACGGCCGTCTTGTTATCTGGACCGTGACGTCCAAGCCTGCCGCTGGCGGCCTTTCCAGCCGCATGGCTGGCATGCACGTCTAGTATGTGCGCGCCAAAGGATCATACCATGCGAAAACGTGAAATGAATATGCAAATGCAGTGGTGATACAACATGAAATAAAAGCGGTGGTTTAGCTGTACTCGTCGAAGAGAGCCTCGCGAACAGAGTGGTACACCTCGCGAAGCACTGCTGGGCGTGGGTTGACGCTCTGGTGTCAGCCGTGAAGAATGACTAAATCCTCACATCAAACGCCACAACAATGGGCCCATTCTTTTGCACTATTGCGAGGTAGTAGCGCACATTCCAGCGTCGAAGGCCTTCGTGAATGATAACGGTGGCAATGTTGTCAAGGGACACGAACGAGCGCGACTTTGACAGGGGCACGCCAGCGATCCCGCGCGTTGTCGTGAGCTGGACACCCAGGCCTGGAAGCGTCGTGATGCTCTCTGCGTGTCAGCGCTGAGGCAAGGTATGCATGTGGCCCAAGCGTGCGAGCATGTGCTTTCGCAATGCTCGTTTACGAGCACACTGATTAGACAAGGGGAGGTGCATGAGACAACAATACGCGCCAGGCACGACAATGACTCACGGTACAGCACCGAGCGCGCTGCAATGGCGAGGACCACAGCAGCCGCGGCAGACGTGAGCAGTGCCGGCCACGCATATGCAGCGAGCAAGGCCGCATAATCGCGCTTAGGGGTGCTGCGCCATGGCCCAAGAACAATGGCAACGGCCGCGACAAGAACAATCAGGCCGACAATGCACGGGCCGGTATGTATGCAGCTTTGTTGAACGATGGTGGTGTTGTTGCGTTGCTTGGTCGCCTTTGTACCCCGGGGCGCGACGCGGTGCTCGTTTGCATGTGCTGCAATGACCGAATTTGAGACACTGACCGACGACGCACGCGCCTCGAGCGGTACGGCGTGCGTGGTATATTCCGGCGCGGCAGTGGCCAGCGGGGTCGCTGCGTGCATGCGATGACGGGAGAGTGCGAGTGTCGCAAAGTGGATGTGGACGATGGAGAGAGGGGAAAGGAGTGAACAATAAGACATGACCGCGCTCGAACCCCACGCACCCACTCCAGCAATTCCCTGGGCCATGGGCCGGAGGGAGGCAAATACCTTTGGTTCACAGTGAGACCTATGACAACGACGACAAGCACGCACACAAGACTGCATTCTTGCTGTCTTTGCATCTCTTGACTTCATCCTGTCGCCACTACACATCAGGCGACTCACACTGTCCCCGACACGCGCCATTGTCGACAGGTGGCCAAACCCCGTGGCTTCCAGAGCAGCCACCCCATCCCCACCGCACCAAAGCCACTGCGGAGCAACACAACCCCACGTTCGGCCCATTCGTCGCCGGCATCGGTTCGACACCGGCAGGTTTGGTCCCCACAACTGCTCCACTGTCGACGTCCAGTGCGCAATACACACAAGTCTAATCGACGCTGGCTCGCGCGCGCGTCTGCGCGTCCTCGCTAGCACACGCGTCCATTCGCCGAATGCACGCCCCAGCCCATCCACAGGTGTGTGTCACTTTATTGTTCCACTCCCACTTTTGAACCCACGAACCACCAACTCTCCGTTTAGCAGACCTCACACCCCTCTGCGGCCAGCGCAAACGCTAACAGCCTCCCAGGCGATGAACCGCCGAGTATCAGGCGGCCAGACGCAGCCCACCTCGAACCTGCCCAATGCCGACTTCAACGCACTCTTCGCTAACCCTGGTGTAGCCGGCCTTGGCCCAACCGACATTGACAGTCAGCAACGCTCGTCGAACGGTCCCAACCCCGATGACCCTTATTACAATGTACGGATGATGCAGGCGTTCCCCATGCAGGGCGCGCCCCCAGCTCGGCGTAGCACAGAGGACGCAACGGCAGCGGCTCAACTCGCCATGCCGCAACAACAGCAGCAACAGCAGCAACCGCCCAACATGTCCCCACATATGCGCGGTCAGGGCATGCCAGGCATGCAGCCTGCTGCAATAAATATGAGACGGACGTCCAGCGCGGCGACACTACCTCCCGATGACGATCCCGTGAGGCCATTTCTCGACGGTCTCGCGGCGGCTGCGACAGACCCCAGCCAGCGCGCGATGTGGACCGAACTGATCCGGCTCAAGACGAAGGCACTCGAGCTTCAGATAGCCGACGCGCGCGCGAAAGAGCGCGCTGCAGAACTGGAGCTCGTCAAGCTGCAGCGGGGCGTGCGGTCCGTTAACGCCGCTGCGGCCCAGCAAGCCCAGCAGGCCCAGCAGCATCAACGGCACGGTCACCCGCACCAGCAGCAAGCCCAGCAGCAGAAGGCCCAGCATGCGCAGCAGCAGCAACCTACACACCTCTCGCCCGTCTTGCAAGCTGCGGCCGCATACCCACAGCAGTCACCCACGCCCCAGTATGCCACATATCCCATTGTCACGCAACGATCGCCGGCTGTTGAAACGTCGGTAGCCCCGTCTTTCGGCGAGACTCTCACTGGGATACAGATGCCACCGCCTATGCAGCAAACGTCGTCGCAGGGGGGACATCAGCCTCAGCAACCGCAACAGCAGGCACCGTCGCAACATCAGCTTCAGCAGCCGCAATTCCCCACAAACACAACGATAACACCTTTCGATCTCGAGGCGATATTGCAGGGCGCAGGCAACAGCAACAGCCTGGACCATTTGTTTTCGTGGCTGCCAGATAACGGCGCAGCAGGCGCTGGGGATAATCGTAACGATGGGTCTGGGCTACTACGGACTGCGGCGCCCGGCGACCTTATCGTAGGTGGCGGGAATGGGGGTGACATGATGATGCCGGTGCCGGGCTTGTCCGAGGACCCGACGCCAAAGACACCTGCGTCTCCCGGTGTCAAGAGGCCGCATACGCCCGACAGTGATGGCTCGCCGGCTGCGCCCGCACCTAAAAAGGGCAAAGGCCGAGGCGAGAAGAAGATTGTCATTGAGCAACAGGCTTGCTGCGTAAAATGCAACAAGACTGTTGCACGTGTTCTCGTCCGTGCGCCGCGGAGCGCCATTCCCGAGCCGATCAATGTCGAGTTCATGTGTCCCGACTGCTCGGGCGTGCGCCAGCCTCCCACGTTTGACCCGCATTCGACAATGGGCAGTGGCCCAAGCATCGGGTCAACCGAGACTCGCAAGCGCATGCGCGCAGCAATGGAGGACGACGACCTCCTCAACGAGGACGCAACGCGACGTCGCTGTTTCTGTGACGTCTGCCAGCGCGTCGTCGCAACGGGTCAGGTAGTAGGTGGTCCCGAGCGACAGCCCCTAGGACACATGACGGAAGTTGTCTGCGCCAACTGCGACGCAAAGTATCAGCGGTGAGTAAGAAATTTGCGACCGTAGCTGACAGTAGATGCACGGACTGCGGTGGCGGCGGTGGCCCTCGTGTCGGCATTGGCAAGTGGCGCCTCAAACAAGTGTTCCAAGTCGGCCGTAAGACGTGCAGTCTGTCGCACAATCGCTTGGGCGACCGCCCACGAGAAATTGGTGTGCATGTCACGCCCTCTGACTTTACCCCCGAGCAACTGAAGGAGGTCATTGCACGCTGCAAGCAGTTGTGGACGGAGAAGACGTTGAGTCGTCTTGCTGTACCCGAGATGCTCGAGTGGGTTCCACCGCAAAACAACAAAACACTGACGCTAGAATCGACCTCCCACCGCACGTCACCAACCCTCTACGCAACTACGCCGACGTTGAGGACCTGGTGCATCGATGCTGGCCATCTCGCGAGGCCATGATCCGGGCCGAGGGAGCAGACCCAGCTAGATTCAAACGCCTCCTTGGCCTCACTTGGGCACACGCGCGGTCGCGCCGCAATGTCCGCACGGTCGACATTGAGGAGCAATACGCACAGGACCATACCGAGGACGATGACATGAGCACGGTCATTGCAAACGTCAAGAGGAGTAAGTGACGTGTGCGAGGCGGTTTTACTGACGGCAGCCAACGCCGTCATTCCACCGGGATCCGAGCTCATTGGCATGTGGGGAGGCGAATGGGATATGCAGCACGGGTCGCTGCTCGTGTCGACCCTTATTCCGTTCGAGGGTACGGACGGCGAGGACCACACTGCCCTGTCCGTTGGCGAGTTGATCACCAAAGTTCAGCAACTGCAGCAGGAAATGAACGAGCGTGCGACCACTGAGGCCGCCAATAGCGGCACCGAGCCTGCACTCGTGCGGCCTTGTGAACACCTTTGGGTCGTCTCTGGCGGGTCCATGCCGCTCATCCGCGAACGCATGGCGGACATTCTCGTGCGCAAGCGCTCGTTTGTCCACGTCGAAGAGTACCTTACGCGGCATCCCGACTTTTTGTACGCACTCAAGGAGCGTCCAGCCGGGCTGCATCCCGAACAGCACCGACCCATGCCTCACCAGCTTGAGCCGGATCAAAAGTACGAGGCGCCCCAGCCGCTCATCCTCGTGCGCTGGCTCGGCAAAGACTTTGACGCCCAACGCATCCGCGAAATCAAGGAAATGGAGTTTGGTGGCGGCAAGGGCAAGAAGCTCAAGAAGACATCAAAAGGCAAGGTCTAGTTGGGTCTGCCAGGCGGCCGGCCGCCAATGTGGCCGAGGGCACGGGCAACCACATTAATCACATTGCGCAGCTCGCAGCGTGGCTGATCTGCGCCCGCAGCTATACGCGGCTATACGCAGACCGCGCCGCGTGCCGAGCACCTGATATAGCCTCACTGCCATGCGCCCAGATCTCGGTTCAGTTTTATTAGATAAATGTTTCAGTAGTGTTCTTGGTCAAAAACGACGCTGAGTCGGCCCGAGCTGCCGGGCAGATCTCGGTTCATGTCAGGAGGTTGACTGTGTATATTTCTGGATGTATACAACACGCCTCACTGGGATGGAACGTGGAACGTCAATGTTTGCGCGTGGCGTGTGGGTGTTGTAAGAGCAAGTAGATGGCGTAGATGGCGTACTGTATGCATGCATCACGAACGAGTCGATCATGAGTGGAGCTGCAATGGATACTCCAAACACAACTGTTCTGCCCCTTTTGTTTGGATCCACAAAACTTGCTGCGCATTACAGCATGGCGCATGCATGGTGAATGACTAGAGTGGTGCTATGGGAGAGACCATTAGCTAATTAGCTATTATATCATTAGACTTGATGGCTGCGGGGGGAGGGTATAATATTTCCTCTAGTAGTGGTGGGCGCATGGGCGTAACTTGCTGCGGAAAAGAAGAAAAATAGGTCGGGAGGGAGAGCGCAGCAAGACTATTCAGGGTAAAAGATTAGTATGAGGCGGCGCGTGGAGGAAGGCGCAAGAGGGCGCAGTCGCCTACAGCGCATGCAGCGCAAGCGCAGACCTGCGGAGTTAATCTTATTTGAACCTTCCCTTTTGTCAATGACTGTGCGGCTGCGGCATGGGCCGAGGCCATCTCTCCCAAAGGGATTAGGCAACAAAGGCACCACACACATACACACACAGACAGAGAGAGACTGCGCATCTCCTTCCCTCATCTCCCTTCCTTCCCTCTTCCCCCGGCTCCCCCCTTCCTTCCCTCCCTCCCACACACACACCCACACACACACACACCCCAAAGTCACAACTCTCTGCGACGCCGCCGACGCCGTCGTCGTCGTCGCCGCCGTCCACACCCGGGGATCAAACCATCACGACTCTACAACCCAACCTCTTTCAACCTCAATTCTCCTTCTTGGCCTCTTTGTATCTATACGGCACATCAGTAACACCTTTTGTTCACACTCAACATCTGCAGCATTCAACACCCAGAGACCGGCGTCGTTCAACCGCCACTGGCCATGGCCCCATTGCCACCACTTGTACGTCTCCATCGCCATCGCCCACCCCGCACACACCACGCTCTCTTCCCGGTCTCCCGTAAACACGCTGCTAATGCCCACAGCCTCTTCTCAGACGTTAAACAACAACCCCACAACACACACATATCCCATTCCCCTGGCCGCCAGTGCTGCCTAAGCAGCAGCATGTTCGGTGCTGCCATCGCCCTTTCCGTCCTTTTCGCTCTTGTCGATGCCGCACCCACATCATCGGTCGCCCTGCCGCGGGCAGGCGCAGACGCTATACAAACCGCGCCCGCCGGAGCGGGCATCACATCCATACCACTTCACGCACCCGCATCACACGACATCTCTTCCACCACGGCCTTACGCATGCGAAATGTCCACGCTGCCGCCCGCACACGAGATGTCCTCCGGCGGAGTTTGGTGGCCATGGGAAGCGCAGAGGTCGACGGCGAGGCCATGGAGATTTTGAAACGCGACATGGCATTGATAGAGGAGCGCGACGGCATCGAGTAAGTCGAGCAAGACCTCCCTCTGTGCGGGCTGACTTGTCTCTCCAGGCTGTTCGACTCTGGGTCGTCATATTCAGTGTCCGTTTCCGTCGGGACACCACCACAAACGCTTGATGTCATGGTCGACACTGGCTCGAGTATGTTTTGGGTCCTCGACGGATGCTTGAATGAGACTGAATGCGGCAAGTCGGCCACATTTGACACGAGCGCCAGCTCGACGTTGAATAAGACGGACATTCCATTTATCATCCCATACGTCGAAGGATATACAGACGGCCACGTCGGGTACGACACCGTCTCGCTCGGGGGACAGAGCGCCGAGTCGTTTGGGTTTGGACTGAGCAGCAACTTGACAGCCTGGCGAGTCGGTGCTGCTGGGCTGATGGGCTTTGGGCCTGGCGAGAACGCCTGGTGGCGTGCCGTCAAGTCTGACTGGGCCGAGCCTCAGTTCTCTCTCTACCTCGCGCCGTTCAGCGCCAGTGCCGGACGATATAACGCTAGAGCCGGTGGTGGCTCTCTCACGCTCGGCGGCACCGACCCTTCCATGTACCAAGGCAACATTACCTTTGTCAATGCCGATACACGGTTGTGGTGGGGCCTTCCGCTTGCTGGCGTCTCTGTTCGCGACAAGCAAGTGGAGCTTCAGCCCAAACCCGAATTCTGTGTCGACGGCAAGCCATTAGCAATGGTCGATTCGGGCTCCACGGTGCTCAGCGTTCCGTACTATGCCGCGCAGACCATCTTCTCGGCCCTGGGCGTCATCGCATTCGGTGATCTCAATTTGATACCGTCGGACAACGCGACCGGTCCAGCCAATTCGGACGTTATCATCACTCTCGACGGCACCGATTATCCTGTACCCTCGATCTTTGGATGCGATACCCGCGAAGCTACGGCGGCTGCACACGGTATGAGCCCGTCGTCACTTAGCCGCGCGGCGTACTGGTGCATGCCGACCATGGTTGTCAACCACGATGGCATGTGGACGCTTGGAGCCCCGTTCCTTCAGACAGTTTACACGGTGTTCCAAAGCAGACCGCCTGCAGTGGGGTTTGCACCGCTGTCCGACAGCGCCAAAGACGCAGGGGCCAACCACAAGACGGGTGTGTCGACCAGCGGGAGCGCAAAGGCAAGTCACGCCCGAAGATCGGCAAGCGCACCTGCAACAATAGCCGCCGCGGTGGCTGTCGCCTTTCTTCTTATCTAGACGTCGACTGACACCCGTGTCCTGTACGCAGGGCCCCACCGTACAAGCGGCCATAGACTCACCTGCCGTAAGCTTGTACTCTGACCTCCCCAACCCATCCCGGTGTAAGGGAAACACCGACATTGGGACCACTATTATTCATCTTGTAATCTCATTTTGCATGTACACTGCACTCATCAATGTCATCTGTCGCACAGACGCTATCGGAGATTTGTCGTGGACGTCTGGCATCTGGCATCCGTCCTCTGCGTCTCCGTATCTGTCCCATGTCCTAGCCTTGAGGCTGTGCCAGGAGCAATCAAGTATCCGTGCGAGGTCAAGGTGGCACCGAGATATGTTACGCCACCGCGCCACTGAATGGATCGGCACAGCTGCTGTGGGGCAAACAGCAGCGCTTAGGCAACAGTATGCATGAACGCCACAAGCCATGCAGAGCGTAGGCGTATCTGGATCTGGGAAGGTCAGCTTGCCCGATGCACTTGGGGCGGCAGTTGATCGAGCACCGAGATCACCAGGCAGTCATTAAATCAGTCAGTGCAGGCCGTGCTCGATCGTCAAGATCACGGGGCCTCTGTCAGTTGAATAAGCACTGAACAGCTCAAACTAGGTCAAGGTTATCATGACGAGGGAGGGGCCGGCCCCTCATAGTGTCAGCATCCAGCAGATGCTCCGCCTAGTGGTCTGCTCGTAACGAGGCCTATGGCGACTAAGGTACATTTGATGGAAACGATCTGCAAAGCGGAATGTAAAGGAACCTGTGGGCTGTGCTGCTGCCGACGGCACGTGCCGCTAGTGTAGTACCGCGTATGTGTACAGCTTTCAATGTCATTGGAGCCGACATCGCGACTGGCCGTGAGACTCGCTCTCCCAGGACCTGTCATGTGCATCTCCAGTGAAAATGAGTGTGCTGATCAGCTGAGCTGCAAGCGATGTGCCTTGTCATGTTACGCATTCGGATGTTGTCAGGTTCAAGATATTAGCACATGTGGACACCGCTTACGACCCGCCCGAATACGCTTTGTATTCTTGTTCGGCTCCCTCGAGTTTTCATTATCACTTGCAGATCTCGTAAAGTGTAGTTGGGCTGTGCAGAGAGTGCGCTGTAAGAGAACTAAAGTTGAGTGCACTGTCGAGCAATGGACAATGCAGGCAAGTCAGGCTCAGCTTGGACTCACTTCTGCGCCATCACGCTGTGGCAAGGGGTCGCAGCTGAGAGGTGCGGTCACTCTATGCGGGGCTGGGTGAGGTTTCTAACAGCGCATCAGCACGACGCGTACCTGGTTACTGGTATAGATCCTAGTACGCTAGTGCCTCCCCGCCACTCCTTCTCGCCGCGCCGTCAAGCATGCATGACAACGGCAAAGCCGCAAGTAGCAGAGTAAAGTAGCGCCTCGACTGGCGCGTTTTGCTTAGGAACAAGGACACTGAGGTGAGGGACGTTCCGCGTTCCCGTCACAGCCGGCGGCCGGGAGGCCGCGACCTGGTTGCACTCAAAGACGAGATGAGATGATGGAGTGCTACTCGTGACTTCTGCAATACGCTCTGGATGCGGAAAAGATAGCAGTGCTAACTGGAGGCAGGGCAACGCCTTAACACAACAAACAACGCATCTGCGCGTGCATATAGCACAGCGCGCATAGTCAACGTTGAATAAGCATGTTGGCGTGTTGAGGTTGTTGATCCTTGTCCAGGTTGTGTCCTTTCGGCTGCCTCGGGAGCTCGGGAGCTTGGAAGCCTCTTTGGACTGCCTTCCCAGTATGCTGCCTGACATTGATTGATTCAGTGCGTGTGCATACGTGTGTTGTGCGTAGTGCGCAAAGCACACACCGTCTCGGGAGCCGTTAGCCGCCGCTTCAAAATTGGCAGTCAGGGTCTTTTTAGGATTGAACCCTGATCACGCTTTGCTGCGCCGCTTGCTGATATATGCTATATGCTATCTTTGCCGTGAGAGGCGCGCGGTCTGTTGTGCCTGCTCAGGCGCCAAAGCTAAAGTCGCTGTATGCATCATTCGGAACTTGGCGTGCACAGCCCACCTTCTGTCTGCTGGATCCGGCAGACTTCAAGTGGATTTTCCACAGATGCCAATGCTTGCTGCAGTGTACGTTGGATGCATAGCCACTGTTACCCCGCGCGCCATGTCGATCTGACGAGGTATGCCCAGACATTGGGGGCGGTAAGACACACTGGTTTCGCAGCTCGCAGCCTGCACGACGGCAGGACGCGGACGCCGAGAGGGAAGAACCGAAAACGCCCAGACAAAAACGCCTCCCAGGGACTCAGCCTGAATAGTGTGTCCGGGCGCGGGTGTGCGCGTGTGGCCCTAGCGACAAAGTAGTCCCTGAATGCCCGGCGCCTACGTCTCTCTCCTTCAGTGTCCATCAAGTACTCGGTCGTGCGGCTGTGGGGTTGCAGCACCTTGAAGCTCTTGGATGGGTGGCGGTACTGATGTTATGACAATTTGTTGTGGAGCGCGGTGTTGATGCTGGTGAGTGTGGTTGCCGTGGTCTGTTGCCAGGGCCTAAAGCTATGGGCGGCGGCTGGCATTGGTGCGTAGAGTGGAATGAGAGTCCACTGTGCTGCAATTCAGGGTTTAACCAGAGGGACAGAAGGTGTGTGGATCCACAAGGCACGGACCTCTTTTGCTCCGGGCTCCCCCCCGGGTGTCAGCGCGCTTGCCACTTGCCACCGGGCACCTGAACATCCGACCGCCCCGACGCGGACACGAAAACACACCTATGCACCCTACCGTACACAGCGCGCGCGCACGGGCACTCTGTCACTCTACTGGCCTGGCCTGGCACGCAGCTGGCACTGCACGCAGCTGGCACTGTACACTGCACACGCTCACCCGGTCACAGCCCACAGACGTACACACGTATAGTACACAGCAAACGTGGGGTGAATGTTGGGATCTCTCAATCTCTTGGCCTTTTGATTCATATCCACACACCGCCTTCCTTCCCTCCCTCCATCCTTCCTTCCTTTCTTCTTTGCCGTCATCCCCCCACGTCTGTATATATACTATTCCCCTCACAGCTTACCAACATCCCACTTCCCACCTCATCTCTTCGTGGTAACACCTCACAAACCCACAACGGCCATGCACGCCGCACTCGTTCTAGCCGTCTTGGGCGGCGCAGCCCTTGCCGCCCCTCAGCAACAGCAGCAGCACGAACCTCGCTTTAACCAACCTGGTGTCCCCTCGTCGTGGTCGTCCAACCAAGAGAAGCGCTTCAACCAGCCCGGCTTCACTTGGCCAGACTCTGGCGCAAAGCGCAACGAGAAGCGCTTCAACCAGCCTGGCGTACCCATCTCCCTCCCCCTCACTCCCCTGTCCCGCCGCGCAAACCACCCCGACCCCGCCGTTCGCAACGCCTTTGCTCGCGACGACTTTATCAACACCCGCCTCAAGTATGCCCGTGCAATGCCCGAGGAAAGTCACGACCTCCTTCGCCGCGACCGCGACTTTGTCCAAGAGTCCATACGCCGTCGCGACCTCGTTGAGATCCGCAAGCGTCAGAATGGGCCAGGCCCACTTGACCCCGTGGCATCTTCCTCCATCTCGTCGTCTGACAACGAACCGGGCAAGAACGCTACCGGAGGCAGTGAGACTTCTGGGGCCTCTTCCCAAGCCGTTCCGTAAGTGTCAAGATCATGGCCAGTTGGCCGTGAGGCAGCGCTGACTTTTAGTCTTACCGACTACAATTTCGACCAGGGTTACGCATGCACTGTGTCTGTGGGCACTCCCCCTCAAGATTTCCTCGTCGTTGCCGACACGGGTTCGCAAGACTTTATCCTTTTCGACCAAACGTGCACCGGATGCAGGGGCCACCCCAGCTTTGATAGCTCCGCCTCCAAGACCTTCCAAGAAACGGAGACAACCATGTACGAGGCCTACGGTACCGGCGAGGCCGCGGGCATGTGGGCGCTGGACCGGGTCGAGATGGGCGGCTACTATGTCGACGACCAGCCCATTGCGCTCGTCACCTCGGGCACTGTCGCCAAGTACATGGGCTCCGAGCTGTCTGGTATCATGGGCCTAGGTGTTCCTTACCTCTCCCTACTCGGCCCCAACGGCCCTGCTATCGAAGCCCCGCCCATGTTTTGGATGACCATCGCCAAGGGTGTCTGGAGCGACAAGCAGTTCGGCGTTTATTTGGAGCGTCTTAACACGGACCCAAGCACCTACGTTCTCAGCCAGAGTCTTGAGGAGACGCACAAGGCCAACTCTGGTGTCCTCACCCTTGGTGGCCTTGACAATACCCTGTACACGGGTGAGGTCCACTACATGGACGCCAACACGACCATCTGGTGGCAGCTGCCTCTCGACGGCTTTACCGTTAACGGCAAGAAGTACAATGCCCGACAGGCCCCAACTGTTATCGACACTGGCTCGACCGCCATCATGATGCCTCGCGATGCCGTCAAAGCTTTCCACAGCTCTATCCAGGGAGCTGACGTTGTCCGTGACGCTTCAGGTGACATTTGGTACATGCCTTGTGACTCGTCTGCCACCGCGAGCTTTACCTTTGGCGGCGTCGAGTACTCGGTACAGAGTGTTGATCTCATGCGCGGCCTCATCCCCGGCATGCCCAACATGTGCATGTCCAACATCGGTGAAGGTCCCTGGCTCTTGGGAGCCGCATTCATGAAGAATGTTTATACCGCCTTCCGTATCGATCCAGCGCAGATTGGCTTTGCTCAGCTGGCCACTTCTGCCGTCAACAACGGCAAGACCGGTTCGACGTCGAACACCATCAACCAGGATGCAAAGAAGGACTCTTCTGCCGCCGCCGCAATCCGACCCAGCGTTCTTGCTATTGCATTCGGTGCAGTCGCCGCTGTCGCTCTGCTCTAAGTTTATCCCTCTTATATACCCGCATTACAATTGCTCCACGTCACGGCGTCATTATAGTATATGTGTACTACTAGCACCATTGATGCATTCTGCCCAACACAACTTCCGAGGTGCTAAGACACTTGCAGCGTGCGTTCCAACGGCAGCCAATGCGATTGTTGACGATGAAAGACATGAATAGCGATTTACGATTCCACGGGTACTAATCACTAAGGATTAGGAATTGTCGCTTGTTATAGGAGAATTTGGTTCCGCGTCATCACCCACAGAGGGATGGATTTCAGCATCTCGTTTGTTCTGTCTGCCCCACTTAACGACAATCGAGACACACCGACACGCCGTCGTCTTGTTGTCCCAAAACCAACTTAAGTCCTAAACCCTCTATCGACAGCGCAGCGGAGAGATGCCGCCACCGCGGTCCCTTCCGGGACTTCCCAAAGATTTTACATCTAATGTGAGTGTCATGAGGTCGGCATGCCGGTCATGCCGGTCCGAAGGATGAGTCACGCAACCCTTCCAAGGCAGACGTTCTTGCCTCCAAAGCAATCGTCTAGTTCCTTGGCCATACACAGAGGTGTATGACGTGCATCTTGACTCTGGGATTTGAGGAAGCATGCTCTGCCCTGCTCATGTGCAGCCTAAGCTAACTTGCAGCTGTTTCATGGTGACATTGTTTCGAAGAGGGCGGATCCCAGCTATCGCGGCAAGGTCGTGGTAAGTAATGTAGCTTGGGGATTGGGGGAGGGGGAAGACAATTGCTTAAGGGATTTGGGTGATCTCGATGTGTCTGGCCGTCACGGCGCATGAATCAGGCTTGGCCGGACGTGATCGAGACAGGAGTAGCGGCATTCGTTGCGTCCTGCACGCCGGTGCGGATTTACATCATGAGCGCCAATGGATACCCTTGGTACCCCTTGTTGCTTCAGTATTACTGCTTGGCCAGATTCAGCCATCGGCGAGTGACGATCAGTACTGACGCCAGCGAGGATGGGCCGACGAAGATGCGCCGCATGACCCAGCGTACGGCGAGTTGCCTCCACTCGTCCGAGGGGAGGTCATGGTATCGTGAGTGTAGGAGGTTTGCCTTGGAAGGATGGTGAATATGAGCAAACAGGTCGGTTTGGGAGCAGCCAGTGCACTGCTGTCCTTCCTGTGTATCTGGCAGGGCGCCGCCTTTTGCGCATACATCCGGAGGCCAGAAACTGACAAAAGTCATCTGCAGACTGCCGAGCTCGAGGTGGCGTCCGAGATGGACCTCAATCTATTTGAACGAACCTTCCTCAAAGGCGACTTTGTCAAGCACTCACTGATGGATTCGGAGAGTGCACTGGTGATCGATGTTGAGACCGACTGTCTCCTTGAGCACGTCATGTCAGGAGAGCGTCTCGCTCAGTGGGTGCCATGGACCAAGCTTCGCAACGCTGTCAAGATCGAAGCCAAAGACAAGGTCGTCTACAACGAGTGGCTTGGTACCGTTGAGGAAGTTTTTGAAGACGGGTTGCTGGAAGCGCGGGACGGCACTGCGTACCGTATAGCCGAAATGGGCGGCCTGCTTGAAACCGGACGATACGCGAGCGTAAGTGCAGGCCGGGCGATCATTTACGAAAGGTAGCATCATGTTGACTCTGCAGGAAGTGCTTCCTGAACGTGCCGAGTTCATGCAACAGTTTGGTCACTTCCCACCAGCGGCCGATATCCAGCATGACCGAGTGGTCCGTGTCCTGCCTTTGATCGTCTATGTGGTGTGGAATGCTATCAACCAGACGGTGAGTGTATCTCTTAGCATCACTGACCACCAGCTTCCTATCTCTGAGCACGACAAGTATCCCGAACCCAAACGGTTTTGGTGTGGGCCAGAGATAGAGAGTCTTACCCATTTTGAAAGCATGCGCCACCAGTCACCGCCACTCAACACCACAGTTGTTTTTCGCGGTACAGAAGAGGAAGCGGAATATGGTGCCAAGGCAACGATGCACCTCGGTGGCGTTCTACCTCTGCGTGTGTACAAGGTCATTGAGAACCGCACCAAGCTCCGCCTCCGATGGCAAGATGGGACAGAAACCGAGGAGTTCTCCTCTGGTTTTGTGCCATACCGCAACGTGGATGAGTGAGTACCGGAATAGTGTAGATCTGGCCTCTAACTGCAGCTACGAGGCATGGCCAGGAGAGGCACTCGTGTGGCGAAGCGATAACGGCGAAAAGCGGCCAGCGGTGGTCCAGTCGTACAACCCAAAGAAGCGCATTGCCGAGGTCCTCCTGCTAGACACAAAAGAGAAAGAGACCGTGTCTGTACTCGAACTAGACACCGGCGGGTTTGGGCGGATAAACTACGGTGTTGGACTGGGCCAAAATGTCCTCTTCTGCGAGGACAACGGGGCCGAGGTTCCAGAAGTACCTGCACTGGGCCAGGTCGACCCTCCAGAGGACGGCCGAGACGGATTTCGGCAGGAGCTGCAGCGCATGGGTTTGGAACCGGGTGTGAGCGAATACTTTGGATCCTCATTGCCAATGGGCGATTCCAACTCCATTACTTGGTGGGGTGAAGTTGTCGACATGCATCTCGACGGCACCATTTCCGTTGAGTTGTACTCCGGCGAACGGCGCACTGTGGACATCAAACAGATTATCGTGCTGAACGAGCCCGAGGGCCCTTTCCCCGGTGAAGAGGGAGATGATTATACGGATTACACGGACGAACGCTCGGACAGGTCATGGGAGACGGTGGGCGACGGTGAGGAAGCTGTGGACGAGGGATCATGGGAAGACGCGAACGGTAACGACAACATTCTGGTAGACGGCGCCTCCGAAGCCGGCGAATCGAGAGGAAGCATGGACATTGACTCTGACGCCGAAAGCGCTATGGACGCGGACACTGTGGATCGCGGGATGGATGAGCATTCTTGGCATCCGGCTGCTCCCAAGCTTTCATCTGTACCCGAGGTCGCCTTTGAGGCATCACCGACACCGACACCGAGGTCTGAGCAACCGCCACCCGAGCCCTCTAGTGTCCCGCCGGTACCGCTCGAACTCCCAACGGTGCCGCCCCGCGTGACGCTTGCGGATGACGAGCAGTGGCCCCGCTTCGACATTCTCGAAACGCCACCTGTGGACCACCACTATATGAGTGAACCCAAGCTTCCGCCAACGAGCAAAGCGTATTACTCCCGACTGGCCAAGGAACATCGGGCGTTGGCGTCGTCTTTGCCTGACAACATTGTTGTTCGTACCTATGAGCAACGCACCGACTTGATGCGAGTGCTCATCATCGGCCCCGAAGGCACGCCATACGCCGACGCCCCCTTCGTCTTCGACCTGTACCTGAACCCGACCAAGTTTCCCTTTGAGCCTCCTGCCGTCTACTTTCACTCGCACACACATGGTCTTGGTCGGTGTAACCCGAACCTTTACGAAGAGGGCAAAGTTTGCCTAAGCATCCTCGGCACGTGGGCGGGCGACAAGTCTGAATCATGGAACCCATCCAAGTCGAGTCTACTGCAGGTGTTTGTGTCCATCTCGGGGCTGGTGTTGGTGCGAAGCCCTTACCACTGCGAGCCAGCGTTTGCCAAGCTGGAGGGCACACGTGAGGGCCGTGTTAATTCGCGGCTGTACTCGGAAAAGGCGTACGTGTTGTCTCGCAGCTTTGTGCGCACAGCGCTTGATCGGCCACCTGCAGGGCTAGAGAAAGAGCTTTCCCACGTTTACTTCACCAAGGGCCGACTAGCATCAGTCATTGCGCACGCCAAGCGACTCATTGCCAAAGGCGACGCGGGTGACCCGGGCGACGAGGACGATGAGGAGAACGAAGACATGTGGAACGCCGACGCCATGGGCTCGCTCACTACTGGTGCCATCCTGACTCTGAAACGGACCATTGCTGCCTTGGAGAGGATCCAAGCAAGGGGTCATGTCGGCGCAACTCCCACCGCATCTACATCTGAACCATCGGCATGATACGGTGCGTCATTGGGTGGCATCCTGAACACGACATCTGGGCATGATTACGCGGCGCTTTGGTGAGGGATTTACATTGCATGTATTAGCATTTCATTAGAGAGGAATCTCTTCGGACTGACGATGGCGTCGTCGCGCGGCGGCTCATACATTATGATTACATCTATTGCCCGTAGGATCATACTGCCATATATTCTTTATTCTGGCTAGTAGAGAATGTGTATACGGTGGCGCGAAGAGTTCTTTCTCCCTCGAGGATGCCGTCCTGCATCATGTTTAGGCCTTGGCCTCCTGCTCGCGCTTCTGCTTGAGAGCCTTGCGGGCACCAAGGGCGCGGCCGACCTTGGACTCGTTGCGAATGCCAATCTCGTTGCAGAGCCAGTTGCCCGAGTCGACGAGGGCGTCGAGGTCAACACCGGTGTTGTAACCGAGTTTGTGGAGGGCGTAGACGACGTCCTCGGTGGCGACATTGCCGGTGGCACCCGGAGAGTACGGGCAGCCGCCCAGTCCGGCCAGAGACGAGTCAACGATGCGCAGACCCAGAGGCAGGAGCGCGAGGATCGATGGCACAGCCATCGAGAACGTGTCGTGACAGTGCGCCTAGAGTGAGTCAGACCAAGATCAACAAGCTTTCGGATCCGGACGTTCAGGACGTCCCGGGTCACAAACTCACGGCCATCTTCTCCACGGGGACACCCTCGTCAATGAGCGCTTTCCAGAGTGTGGTCCAAGCCTCGGGGTTGCCCTCGCCGGTGGTGTCACCAAGCGAGACCTCGTAGCACCCCATGTCAAGCAGCTTGCGGGCGACTTTGACGACGTCCTTGGGGTCGGTGGGACCAGCGTACGGGTCGGTCATGACGCACGACACGTAGCCACGAACGCGGTAGCCCTTCTCCTTGGCCTTCTCAATAACAGGGGGGAGACCAGAAAGCACCTTGTCGACGCTGGCATTGTTGTTGGCCTTGGAGAATGGCTCGGTCGCCGAGACGAAGACCGCGATCTCGTTAGTCAGAGGCTTGGACGGGTTGTTGTCCAGCTCGAGCAGTCCCTGCATGCCGCGCATGTTGGGCACCAGCACGGGGTAGTGCGTGTCCTTGACCAGAGGCGGCAGCTGAGGCAGCAGGGTAGTCGTGTCGGCCATCTGATATTAGCCACAATCTCACGCAGGGCGAGCAAGGCTCGCGGGTTGACCAAGCAGCGTGACAGCGTTGCGGAGCTCGCGCAGTATCTCGCTGGTACGCCGCTGCTCGTGATAGTATAAACGCACCTGTGGCACACGATCTGGGCGAACAAAGCTGCCAACCTCGATGGTCTTCAGGCCCGAGTCAAGAAGGCGACGGATGAGCTCGTTCTTGACAGGAGTGGGGACAGCCGGAGGCGGCAGGTTTTGGAGGCCGTCACGCGCAGAGACCTCGACGATGCGGACAAAGTTGTCGCTGGTGTTGGGCGCCGCAGACGCGAAGCAACGCATGGCGCCGGCAGTTGAAGCCGTCGCAAGGCGGTGGTGGGCGGCGAGCGTGCGTGCGGAGCGCACAGTCGTGAGGGCGGGGCGGAGGTTAAACATGGAGAGAGAGAGCAGAGACGCAGACGGGCAGGGCAAGGAGAGGGAGACGACACCGAGAGCCAGAAGAGAGACAGCAATCAAAGAATCGATGATGATGTAGAAGTGACGGGACGTTATGGCATGCGCATGTTCTGACAGAGTGAGCACCGACTCGCTTGATTTCTTTGGGCACAAGGTCCGGTCACACGCAGTGAGTTGCAGTGCCGAATTCCGGTTAAGGCCCGAACATGCTCGGCTCGATGCGCCGCACTTTACACTCTCGCCACCGGCCACCGGCGCCCACTCGGCCCACGCCGCCACCCTCGCCTCGGGGCCTCGGGACTTGAGCGGCGCGCAGCGCGCATCCAGAGGCCGAGCCGAGGGCAGCCGCGGATCAATCATCTTACCGGCAATGTAGATGTGGACGATGGATAAACACCTCGCCTGCTCCACCAGCACTGTCCAGGTCATTGAAATGCATGCCAGCGAACAAGGCTAACTTCCCTGTTCACGAACTCTGCAACCATGTAACTGCTGAAACGACAACTGGAATGAAGACAAGTTACGCGCACGTTCTGAGGTGACCGACAGCTGTGTAGCTGTAAGCTGTAGAACACGGCTTAAGTGATCATCTAATGAGACAACCTGTGCCGCTCACGCATCCACCGTCAAATTCGGTGATCTCCGGCTCGCGCCTGGTCTGGCCACTGTTCTCGAGCCAATCCATTACCGGCTCCTTAATGTCTACCACACCACCACCACCACCACCACCACCACCACACCACCGCTACAAGTGAACATTGGCGATGCCTCCCATACCTCCCGTCGACCCGACAGCGCACGTCATGAACTATCCTGCGCTGGACTTGGGTTACAAAACGGCGTCACATGTAACCGTGTCTCTGGTGGACCTCGATGTACATGTCTGGGGCCTGGAAGAGTGCAAGGACTCAACATTGCCGTTGGGTGTTGTGGTGAGACAGCCAGAGGTGCTCCGGAGCGGCGAGGGTTGCAGAACCAATGCCGCCAATCGTCAAGCGCAGGGGACACCTCGCCGTTCTGCAAAGTGACAAGCTGACGCGAGATCGCATCGCATGGACGCTGCAACAATGCAAAGAACATGGAACCGTTCGCCCGAGGAATGCTGGGTGAGGTGTCACGACTCGCCGAAGAGTCGGGACGCAAGCGCACACGAGACTTGCTTGTCGTCACCCTCGACCACCGCAATCACGGCTCGCGTCTCAAACACAAAACCACTAATCTCGCATATGACAAAAACCCTGCCCACTTTGTCGATATGGCTGCTACCATTTGTAAGTGTAGACGAGGACACAAAACCCACCGACAACACGCCTTTGCTCACACTGCGGCGCAGACGGTGCGTGCCAGGACCACGACATGGTGACTCGGTTCCTTGAAGCCTACCTATTCCCCACCGGCGAGCGCAAGGTCACAGAATGGATGGTCACCGGCATCTCCCTCGGCGGTAACACAGCATGGCGCCTCTTGCGCGAAGGTCAGTCTGAAACGCACCGTGTTACCGGCTGTCTTCGATGCCTCGACCGCTTTCGCGTCCCACTCGCTGCCCATTAAACAACGTACTGACTTAATAACAGACCCGCGGATACGCATCGGAGCGCCAATCATTGGGCTGCCTTTTGAAGCATTTGGGACCTACCTTGGTGCGCGGGCGGAACAACAGGGCCTGGCATGGGGCCCGCCAACCTATCCCCCTTCCATCGTGCCGTACATTTCTGCGCCCGCACCGGCGGGCGCCTATGACGGTAAGAAGATTTGCAGCATCCACGGCCAGCTTGACGAACTCGTACCATACCGCCTCGGCAAGGCCGACATTGCGCGCATCCAGAGTACCGAGAAACCAGGCGACGTCGACGTGTTCGTGCAGGAAGGGAAAGGACATGTGTGCACCCCAGAAATGCTTCAGTGCGCAAGCGAGTGGTTCTGGCGTTGGGGTCTCAGTGAAGAGGCGTAGGCGTTTGAGCGGCTGATCATCGCGTTGCCACCACTTTGTAGCCAGTATCCTATGCGTCAGCTTAAAGTCATTGCAGATACGGCGTGTTACAATCGGACACTGTCGCGACTAGCGGTGAGAGCGCACCGGCATGGTGTTTGACGACAATCAACGAACAGCTCAACGTCTCTGACTTTTTGCATTGCGCGATGACTATGTCCCAACATCAGGTTGAGGCCAGCGGCAAAGGGCGCGTTAAATGTACCGTGCCGCCGGGGCACGCTGGCACAGGAAACCACCGGTTAACTGCCTGTTCCAATCTGACCTGGTAGCTCGCAGTGATAACCCTTAGTCATCATCTGCAACCTCAAAATATAGCAGTAGCTATCGTCAGAGTCAATACTAGTGAGGATAGCTGCACGCTGAAGGCATGGCGTCCGTCTACACGTCGACATTGATACAATCGGTCTATCCGAGTCCACGTCTCGGCCTATCTTCGTTGTACCAACGTTAAGACGCCGCGTCAGCAGAGTCAGTAGACATTAGATTGGACAAGCGCAAAACATGAAAGCATATGGCTGAGCCCGTGTGAATGCGGCCTCCGGACTACCGTGGTCAGGGAGCGGCCGTTGATAGTATGCAAGCGCATGACGGTGGATTTTCCTACACCAGCTCGTTACACCGTAAGCGCGTTGAATACAGAGTGGCGCTACATCTAGCTGTCTATTCATCGTCGTAATCGGGATAGAGGGGAGGGAAGTTTTCCAGTGGTTTTCTGAGAGGTTAACAGTGGTCTCGGAAGGTGTTCGGAAGGCACATCACTCACTCTCGGACCTCCCAAACATCCTCGCTGCTTGGCCCTACACGTCGCGCAGCCCACCATTCAGCACGCCGCTTGATCCACATCTTGCGTCGTTCCTCGGCGTCCTCTCCCTTGAGGCTCATGCAGAACTTGAAGTCGTCCCACTTCGGTGTGCAGTCCTTCAGGTGGCCGAAACGATACACGGCTCGCACCTGGGGCATAAGGGCAGCACACATGAAGAACTCGTCGCTACCGTGTTAGCCAGCGTTTCGCAGTGATTGATAGCTAAATACGATCGTGTAGCACTCACAACAGTCTCATGCAGCCGGGGACGTCATCAAAGGTCGGGAACTGAGCTGCCTGAACCTTCTCTTCATCCGCCAGCGTCCGTTCGAAACGGCTTAGAGTCGGCGCAGACTTGATTTCGGGAGCAGGTGCTGGAGCCGCAGGAGAGCTTGGCCCGGCCTCGCTCTCCTCGCTCCTCCAGAAAGCAAAGCGCATTCTTGGCGATCGCGCTTTAAAAGGTGGAAGTGTTCAACAAGATGGTGACAAGCTCATTCATGAAGGCCACTTTTCGATATTGGCCGAAGCTCGAGACGGACTTTGTAAAATCTCCGCTCCGCGAAGACTACGTCAACGAGGAAACTGTCCATCGCACAACACTTCGGCGGAGCTCCTCGCTTCAATTGCCTCTAGTCTATCCATTACTTCAAGCTCAGGTGTGCTCAACAACGCCGCCATTATCTTTGACGATGTCGTACCGCCCTGGCACTGAAACAGTGCGGTTTCGCCGACCGACCGACAAACCGGTCGAAACCAAGGAACCTGCGAAGGACCAGTTTGGTTCTCTCGCCCCTCAAGGATGGAAACGTCGGCACCAAGGCCTGGTACAGGACCAGCTGAAACGGTAAGTCTGACCTTATTTCTGGATGGCGCAGTACCTGTAGAACGCCCAGCCCCAGGGCCACATGTCGTTTGCATGTCGTTAGCGTTTGCTGCGACGTCTTATGCTGTCCCAGTCAAAGGGTAGTGAGGTTGCATGGTAGTTCCAAAGCCCTTGTGAATTGAAGCTCACCAATGTTAGCCAGCAGCGTGGTCCTATGGTACCCTCTTTCTCGGTCGCAGTGCGTCTACTCCTTCTGGCTCGCACAACGGCAGCGATGTACTCCGTCATTGCCGACTGCGATGAAGGTAAAATTCGAGCTGGAGCTGCCTGCTAACTTTGCAGTGTTTAACTTCTTTGAGCCACTCCACTATCTCATACACAACTCGGGATTTCAAACGTGGGAGCAGTCTCCCCAATACGCCGTGCGGAGCTGGTTCTACATCATACTTCACGCGCCATTGGCGTATCTGGGACCGTGGGTGATGTCTCTCGGCAAACGCGAGCAGTTCTTTGCTCTCAGAATTGCACTAGGCGTAATTTCGTCCCTCTGCGAGGCCAAGTTTTACCGAACCGTGGTGGAGGCTGTCAATGAACGCGTCGGGCGATACCTGTTGTTTGCCATGTGCCTGTCCGCTGGCATGTTCAGCGCCAGTGTCGGTGAGTTGTGATGTGATTTCTGCCCATGACTAACTGTGACCAGCGTTCCTGCCCTCAACATTTGCCATGTATGCGAACATGTTTGCAGCCTCCCAATGGTTCCACCCGGCCACGAGCACTGCGACCGGCACGCGACGGGCGTTCCTTGCGACACTGTCGGTTGCTGTCGGAGCCATTGTTGGTTGGCCATTTGCTGCAGCGCTAGGCATTCCCTTTGCAATCGAGTATGCTTTCGTCGCGGCGGGTGAAACTGTACCTCCCGCCAACAGGCTGCAGTGGGGAAGCCGGCGCCTGAGCACCTTTGTTGGTGCTGTTGTCATCTCTGCAGCAATTGCCCTCCCGGTACTACAGATCGATTCATACGCGTATGGGCGCCTCGTGTTTCCCACCCTCAACATCATTGCCTACAACATCTTTTCGAAGCAAGGGCCAGATCTCTACGGAACTGAGCCAGCGTCATTCTATTTCAAGAACTTGTTCCTCAACTTTAACTTCCTGCTACCTCTTGCTCTAATTGCGCTTCCGGCGCTCGTGATCACGTACAAGTACGATTTCCGTCGCCTCGGCAAGTCCCAAATGAAGCCCAAAGAGGGCGAGTCGAGCCCCTATCTTTTGCTCGCCCTTCGTCTTGCGCCATTCTACCTGTGGCTGGGGATTCTCACCCTTCAAGCTCACAAAGAGGAGCGCTTCATGTTCCCTGCCTACCCCTTCCTCTGCTTCAACGCGGCCATCACCATTTTCCTTGTGAAGTCCTGGATGGAAGGCATCTTTATCTATGCTACCAACTCGCCTTACCGAGCGTCGCGAAGCAACATCTTCTCCTGGTTTACGTTTTTGGCCGTCTTTGTCCCGTCTCTCCTATCGGCTGGCCGTGTGCTGGGCGTGTGCAAGTTTTACGGCGCGCCTTTCGCTGTCGCGAACCATTTCCAGTTCTCTACCCTTCCGTCCATTATGGAAAAGCTCGGCTACGAGCCGATTCCCATGCGCGCCGGTCTTGGGCCCGAGGAGCGTGCCAAGCACGTACCAGAATGGGATATCACCCCTCTCCAGCAGATGGCAACACCACTGCGTCTTTGCTACGCTTCTGAGTGGCATCGTTTCCCCAGTTCCTTCCTTATTCCCAAAGGTGTCGAGGTGCAGTGGGTGAGCAGCGCCTTTGACGGCATGATGCCCCGCCCGTGGGACAAGAGCGAGGCTGTCGGATGGTGGCCTCGGGCTGAGACACGTGTTGTGCACCCGGGCCGGTTTAACGACGCCAACCAAGCCAGTGCGGAACCTGGAACATACGTGAGTTGACTTCTCGCCCTCTTACTCTGACTCGCGGCAAGCTGACTAGAAGGTACCTGCTTCAACCTGCAACTATCTCGTGACGCTCAACTTGCCATCGCAGCCGCCGTCGGCGGCTGAACCAGACTTCATTGCCGACGCCGCATGGGAAACCGAGTACTGCACAGAGTTCCTCGACGCCTCCTCGTCGCGTGGTTGGGCGCGCTGGATTTGGCTACCGGCCGGCATTGGTGCAAACTCGCGCGTGTACGGCCAGTACTGTCTGTTGAAGAGGAAGGAGTAGAGTGTTTTTTGAGAGACGCCATGTCCCATTTCAACTCACACAGTCAACATTTAAAACAAGGCACTGCCAACACCTGAAACAACGCACGTCAGGTTGCAATCAACTTGACGTGAGCGACCGTCCATGTAGCCATGAACATGCATTAGAATTAGAAAGGACGTGGAAAGAGCCGAGCCCTCGCTCGCCAAGGTGGGCTGGCTTTCCGAGAGCATCTTATCCCTTCTCATGTATTGTTGGGAGCAATGACACACTGCTCGATGGAATTGAGGTGTAGTCTGGCGGGGGTATGGATACCCCGGGTGTGCCTGGAGGGGTGCCTGACGTGCGTACCTGCAGCAGGTTTACAGGACCCAATGTACCTCTTTGACAATCTCTTGCACTTATTCACAACATCCACATCACGGCCGACGAATCCAAAGCTCAGCATGTCACGCAAGACGGCAGCCGGCCGAGTGCTCCGCGAGATGGACCCTAATGAGATTTACTTCACGCACGCTCGAGTGCGACCCGTCTTCACTGGGTGTAACAAGCGCATCCAGGATACTCTGGATGAGATTGTTGCTGGTACTACGGCGCTGGCAGACATCCCTTACATCACCGTTATTGAGAACTTCGAGACACCGAAGGAAGATGGCGACTCTGGAAATGACGACGAGGAAACCGACGAAGACAATAGGCGACGCCGGAAACGCCGGCCCACCCGGAGCGCAAACAAGAATGATAGCAGAGCCACCAGCGGCAAACGATCCGGAAAGGGCACAAGCGCGTCTCGCGAGGAACCACAGCCGTTCTACTTTTCACTGAACAACAGGCGGCTTTTTCTTTTCAAGACTCTTAAGCGTATGGGACTTGTTGACAAGGTGACAGTCCAAGTCAAGCCGGCCCTCGAACGTGAACGCACAAAATACACTCGTGACCGATGCGTCCTGGAAGCGAAACTGATGGGTGCCGGCGCGAAGCTGAACGATGGCCACGGCAGTGACCGTGACGGCCAGGAAGAGTCAGAAGAAATGGACATGAACGATTCGGGAGCACACAAGGGCCATCATGCGAAGGAGAATGTTACATTCGATGGTCAAAATTGAGGCATAGAGCTCGCTCGGTGAGCTCCCGCCCACTGATGGATCACATGTCGCTGACAACAGGGTGAAGGCGCCGTTGGACTTTTAGCGGCACGTAGCTGTAATTTTTATTGATGTCCGAGGCCCAACGAGTTCTCGGCACGAAAAGCACATCCCGCGCCTTTTGAGGAAGCCATGGAACGACAATTGCCACTCTGAATAGGTGTTGACAGGCCCGCGACATCACGATTTCCTTGAAGCCGGTTCGGCTGTACATACATACTGCATAGCACGGTGACGGGCTCTGATTAAGTCCAGATATCCACAAGAATACCACCTCATTGTTTGCACCTTCCCTCAAGCACCGCTGGCTAGCATATTTCTTTACTCTACCACCAGCTCAATCTCCTGCTCGCTGCGCGAACGCCCAGCAGACAAGCCACCCTTGGCCGTCCAGGAACGCCCAGGCGTTAACTCGGCTTTACGTGAGTGTTCCTTGGACAGCGCCAAGGCGAGGCCGCTGTAGCGATTGATGATACGAACTGTTCCGGTGAGGGAGTTGTTGTCTGCCAACCGGGATGGGATGATCCACCACTGCGCTCCAATGCTATTGTTCAAGGAATGCGAAACGTGTGGGATCGTTCCCCACGCCCGAGCCTTTGGCCTCTCGTCTACAGCGAGCAGCCGACCGTGCTGGTCTGCAATGGTGTACGCGCCATCCCCGGTCGACTCGAGGCGCCATGGTTCGCCCTTTCGTCCAGAAGTGGCTTGGCCTCTCTTTATTGCCAGAGAAACACCACCAGCATTAAGGTAGTACGTCCTACTTGTATCAACGGGAGCTGCTGGCCTTGCGGTCTCAATCGCAAGATTGACATATTCGCCGTCCTTGCCGCCGGAGCAACCATACGAACAGTAAGAACGGAAGTTCTTGCCCAATATCGACTGGCTCGTGCGGCTTTCGGAGTCTATAAACCAGCGGTAATTAGAAGCGGTGCGGTAGTTACCGTTGGTCGTGTCGCCGATGAACGTCCACTTTTGTGTTGTGAGATCGTCAGTCGCGTAGAACTCCTGTGGCGCGTTGCCGCTGCGGTCGATGTTGTTCGGCTGGCCGATCCACAGGCCGAGATAGGCATTGTAGCTCACGTCCATCCAAAACAACGGCGTCGTTTTGGGTGCTGTGCCAGCTTGAGCTTGCTCCGCCGCTTTACCTGGTGTCTCTGGCCGGTACTCCTTCGCTGGGGGAATGTAGCCGGTTCTCTCCCAGCTCGTAGGGACGAGACTGCTCTCATGGCCACCAAGAGCCGGCTCGTCCCACTTTCCGTCGTACCACTTTTGCCATGAGCCGGCCCGCATTTTATCTGCCATTGGGGCACGGGCGGCGTGTGTGTAGAAAAGAACCCATGTCCCATTTTTGTCCACGACTCGCGAGCCGTACCAGATGTAAAAGTACCCAGACGCAAGGTCAACATGCAAGCGCTGGTCACCTGCACCCCAGTAATAGGTCTGTTCGGTAAACACCGACTCATCGCCGCGGATAGTTGGGTACGGTGAGGTGATGATGTGTTCACGAATATCCCATGTCATGCCTCGATCTGCTGACACTGCCAGATCAATGGCGTCAAAGTGTAGGCGGTCACCATATGGGGATGGCGTGAACTCGTTGTGGATGAGTCCATACCAATCACCAGAGTCGGGGTCAACCCACAGCCCCATCAGGTCGCAGTAGTTTGCTTGGTTATAGCGGTCGGGATCCAGAACTGGCGGAAATGTAGACTCCCTCCCTGTCGGACTCTTGTAATTGCATCGCCATGTGGTGTTGCCATTTGAGTCGCGTGGGTTCTTGGGATCCGATGCATATGTCACTGGATGAAGCTTGGCGCTATCGATATCGTCGCCTGAGTAGAACTCCCACACACGTGAGGCCTCTATCTCATACTCTGCCTCGGACTGCTGGAACCAGTAGCGCCCATCCTTGTCGATGAACGAGAAAGCAGGGGTGTCGATGGGTGTCTCCCATGGGCCCAGAGATCCAACCTGCACTTTGTACTTTGAAGACTGCGAAGGCACCTCAAGCACGGCCTGTTGGGCCGCAGCCATCGCTGCCACCAAGAGGAAGAGTGAGAACATGCTTGCGCTGCGAGAGTTGGGGCGACATGGGTCCCCACGGGACCCATGGGCTGGCTTTTATGCATCGGCAAGTTGCTGTTCGTTAGCGCTTAGAGTAACGTCAGCATGTGATCGCGATGGCTACATCGGCATACACGCCGCACTTCTCTGGTGCTTTGCATATCAAGCTTACCAGGTCAGGTTAGTCACACGCTCTTGAAGCTCTAAGATTGAGTCGGTACAGTAGCTGCGTACAGTAGCTGTCATAACCCCCAGCGGACGTCGGACATGGCCGTCTGGGACCACGACCACACCGTACACCATGTTGCCCGCCCACACGTCGATCGACCTCATTTGATTGCCCATCCATATGTCATCGTGTAGCAGGTTCAGACTTGTGTCAACATCATCTTGTGCCAGCATCATCCATGGACCGGTTTCCCTTTCCCGTACTGGACCTGCGGGACCTTGACCGGGGCGAAGAGGCTGCCGCGGCCTTTCGTGTGCAGCTGCTTGAGGCGACACACAAAGTGGGATTCTTCTATCTCGTGGGCACTGGCATCACCCATGAACTTGAGACCCGGCTTCTAACCACCGTGCAAGAGTTCTTCGCGCTACCAGAGGAGGAAAAGCTCAAGATTGAAAATGTCAAGAGGTAGGTAGGTGTCCTCCTCGATTGCTCATATCCCAGCCCTCACTTTAGAGGTTACACGCGTCTGGGAGGCGAGCGTACCATGGGCAGAGTTGACTGGAGGGAACAGGTCGACATTTGGCCAGAAAGTGAACCTTTGTTACCAGAGGAGCTATCAGTCTTACCACCTTACATGCGCCTTGTTGGTCCCAACCTTTGGCCAGAGACCCTACCCTCGTTGCGCGCCGTTGTGGAAGAATGGCAGAGGGTCGTCGTCCCTGCGGCACACAAACTGCTTCGTGCGTGGGCGCGAGCTTTGGGAGCGGACGAGGATTTTTTTGACAGACACTTTCGAGAGCCTAGTACGCGACTGAAGATCGTGAGGTATCCCCCTGATCCCAGCGTCTGCCAGACGTCCGACGAGCCTGTCATTGGGGTTGGGCCTCACAAAGACGGAGGATGCGTAACCATGCTGTGGGTGCAGCCTGGCAGTGGTGGACTGCAAGTTCGTCCGCTAGAGAACGGTCCGTGGGTCGACGCAATACCGCTTGAAGGTGTGGCAGGAGCATTTGTGTGCAACATTGGCGAGATGATTGAACTTGCCACGAATGGGTATCTGAAAGCGACGGTGCACCGTGTCATTGCGCAAAGGAACGAGCGCATTAGTGTACCCATGTTCTTCAACCCTTCTCTGGATGCGCGGTTCCCAACACTGCATTTGCCTAATCATCTCGCAAAGCACGCTCGAGGCGTCACTCAACACGGCGATGACAAGATCCACTCTCTGTATGGTAATAACCTGCTCAAGAGTAGACTCAGGGCACATCCAGACGTTGCAGCAAAGTACCACCAAGACCTCATTGCAAGTGGGATCTACTAGGTGCACTACGACGATGCATTTTCGAGCGGCAAGTACGTTGCCTGGGATGAGCGCAGAGGTCTACAAGGCCACACGAGCATCGATGAGAACCGGCCCCTGCTGCGCAAGGGCGGATGTGTACGCAGCTTCAAACTCTTCGCGAGTCCTTGTGTAAGAAGCTGGAACACCGTATCCCTGTGCCAAGTGCACAAAGTCAATACCCGGCACGTCGAGTCCGGGCGCGTTGGTCGCATTAAGGGCCACAGCAAACCGGCGCAAGGCTCCGTACGAGCTGTTGTTGACAATCACAAACACTGTGCGTGTCTTCCGTTGGGCTGCGGTGTACAGAGCAGATAAGCCGTAATTGGTGGAGCCGTCTCCAATGGTGGCAACAACAGTGAGGTCGGGGCGAGCGATTGAAAAGCCAACAGCCGCAGGAAGCCCAAAGCCAAGGCCACCGGACGCCGGAAAGTGATACTGGTTTGACGCAGTAAGAGTCATGCGCTCCATGTAAATGAGGTCGAGCGTTGTCGTCTCATTGAAATATGCGATGGACTCGGTTGTGTGCTTGTTGAGAACCTCGAGAATCTCCTCGCCCGTCATAGCACCGTCTACCTTGGCTGCAACGGGCATTTTGCGCGGCTCAAGCAGCACCTGGCGGTCCCTAACGCCGTTTGTCAGGTCAACCAAGGCGGGCTTTATAGAGGCAATTACCGCGTCACCATAAGGAGCACGCGATGCCTCTCCCGGGTCGCAAGTGATGTGAATAACGTCGGGGTTGGTGTTGGGCAGGTATTGGGATGGCTCCCAGCGGTGGTACCGCATGATGGGGGCACCAACAACGATCACACCATCGTGCCCTTCAAGGCGCGCCCTCACAGACTCCATCCCTGGAGGCAAGACCCCGCGGTAATTGGGGTGGTTTGTGGGGAACGGGCAACGACAAGGCGATGGGGCAATCCAGACCGGGGCACCAAGCCTTTCAGCCAACTGGACAGCCTCCGCTTGCGCTTCAGCAATGTCGACGTCGGGGCCAAGAATCAATACTGGGCTTTTGAATGCGTCAAAACGGGACACGAGCTCGTCGCGAAGCTCAGACCCAAGAGAACCCGCTGTCCTCACACGTCGCATCGGCAAAAGAGCGTCGTCGGGAAGTGCCGGCTTGGCCCAGTCGTCATAGGGCACAGAAAGGTAGGTAGGCCCCGCTGGCTCTGATACAGCCTGAAAGATGGCATTGGTGAGAGAACGGGGAACATCCTCCGGACATAGAGGCTCGTGAGAATACTTGACCAATGGCTGGGGTAAGATCGTTGCATCGACATTGGAGAGCATGACCTCCTGGCCCACGGTGCGACGAATCTGCTGACCTGCGAGGAGGACAAGGGGCGAGTGGGAGTAGTGGGCGTTGGTGAGCGCGCCCATGGCGTTGCCGCTGCCCGAAGCCGCGTGCAAGCTCACGAAAACGGGCTTGCCTGTTGCTTGGGCGTATCCATCGGCCATGCCAACGACGACGCCTTCGTGGAGCCCCAGGACGTATTCAAAATCGTCGGGCATGCCGGCAAGGAACGGTAGTTCGTTGGAACCGGGGTTGCCAAACATGACTTTCATGCCGTGCGTTCGCAGGATCGCAAACGACGACTCGAGAACTGTGGCTTCTTTTGTTTTTGTCATGATGTGTTTGCGCCGGATGACAGTCGTTGGGACGCGGCGATATTTCGATTGTTAAATATCAGCAAAATGTGGGCAACGAGACACGGTTGATGAGGTTCACGTATCCCCCCGCCCCCACCCACCTCGGTGGGACCGGAGCCGCAATTGTCTCGGAGGAGAGACTAGCAGGCGACAACAAGTGGCTGTCTTTATGTCAGCGCTTATAGTTGCTACGTGCCGTGCACACTCATGCATGACGTTTGTGGAAGCCATTTGGTGTGGTTGTTGGATGTGGTGTCGCTTTGATTCGAATGGTTGCCGGCAAGCAACAAGGCACGACTGGGACCATGGGCGCACGGGCGCAGATCTTAGCCATTAAGTGTAAGGCGTAAACAAGGGAACTGTGGACCTGACCCTTACTGTACCTGCCGGTTTCATCGCGGTGGTCCTCGGCGATTGGCGTCCCCGCGGCAGAGGCGTGCAGCATTGCAGCATGAAAGATGAACGCCGCAGGCCGCAGGCGAACATCGGACAGGCGGCTATACGGATCGCGGACCATTCTCACGATATCACCCAAGAGTGCCCTAGTGGCCCGGGGCCACAAACAGCAACAACGTGTATTGTGCAACTTGACTCTTGCAGTGAGCAGCGTGCTGCTGGCGTCGGTAGCGCATAGCGCCCGTAACCCGACGTTGCACATCGCGTAGAGTCTTTTTGATGGTAACGGTCGTTCTTTCGCGACGGCGTACCTGCGTCCCGTCGTACGCTCCAATGATCATTTACTCTCTACAATCTCTACGCTCTTGGACCTTGGGCTTGGTGCCCTCGATGGCATCTACAGCCTCGACCCTCTCGGCCCTAGCAGCCCTGGCAGTCTAGCAAAGCGCCAGCCAGTAGCCCTATAGCCCTCGTGCACAACGCCACGTGATACAGCACGATTGCCGGATCTGGCATATGGCATCTTGCGATCAAGCTCAAAGCTCCCTCGATCACTGTTGTACCGCGTACCGCCGTACCCGTCGTCATATGTCATACCGCCGAATAGCGTTCCCCCGTTCTAGGTCGAATACTACTGATAAGGAGCGACGAGCCATCAGGCCGTGCAGCTAGTGGTCAGGCCCGAGAAGTCTTTACCTTCTCCACGTTCCCTATTACCTTTGTGAGCGCTTCATCGCGCTATCTCAACGCCGGCCATGAAAGTGCGCGATTCGTCTACCGATGCGTCGCGCCCACTGTCCCAGCCCCAGCCAGGCGCTGAAGTGTACAGCGCCCCATCGGCGTCTTCATCGTCCTCCTCTCCGACCGCAACCGCCCCCCGTGTCGATCGACTCTTGCAGCTTGTCGCACGGGTGCGCAAGATCGACAACGACTCCACAGACGCTCGCCGAGAAAGACGCTCTGCCATACGGCAGAGGCACAAGGAGAAGACTCGCGAGACGCTTGGCAAGCCAGACAAAGACGATGTCAAGGCTTGCGTACTGTGTCGCCGAGCCAAAACCAAGTGTTTCAATGTTGAAGGCGCGCCATGTACTCGTTGCGTGGCTGCCGGTCGAGATTGTGTCTATGCAGAGTCCAAAACGCGGGGAAGGAAAGCCGACAGAACGTGAGTCATGGCAAAGCCGCTGTGGAGTCTTATTAATGCGAAGCATCCAAGATGTTCTCGATCAGATGGAAGAAGAGCTGTCCGGGATTATGCGCGACTACAGCTTCGACCTCAACCCCTCTCTGAGTGAACTGTCGCGCACTGGGTTGAATGACTGCAAGCCCCTACAGCAGCGCGAACGACCCGAAGACTCGGCAGCCCATTCGGCATTGCACAATCCTCTCGGCGTACTGGCGTCCGCCGCCGCGCAATCTAGCGGGCTCTTGGTACAAGGTGGCCAGTCTGAGCTGTACTGGAACAGTGAGTGCTTTCCAAAACTGCAAACTGATCGTAGACATCTACTCCGTCAAGCCGGAGGAGGATCTTTCACTTGACCCCGTACTCCGGGGCATCCTCGGTGAGGACGACCTGAACCGCCTAATCGACTGTTACTACGCAAAGCTGTCTCCACTGTTTCTACACTTGGATCCAAAGGTCCACACGCCCATCTTCCTGCGCATGAACAGCCCCTTTCTTACCACAACGATTGCTGCTATTGCAGCGACATATGACCCTCTGTCAATCATGCTGGCACCTGCCTTGCACGCGCACGCACACCGTCTCGCATCACTCGCCTTTTCTGAGGGTAGCAAGTCTTTGGAAGTTGTACAAGCCTTTCTCGGCCTTGTCAGCTGGGCGCAATGGCCTAGCCACGACACTCTTGCGGACCGCAGCTGGGCGTACCAGGGTCAAGCGATGCGCTTGGCCTGCGAAATCCGCCTCGACCTTCCAACTGATAACAACCTCGCGGTGACCTATCGCCATTCTCGCCCGCTCTCGGATGACGAGATCCAACGTTTGATTGCATGTCGACAAAAAACATATCTCTTGGTTTGCTTGTCAGAAATTGCGTGAGCCCATGGCGATGCTACAGAGACTGACATTAGCATGGCAACCCAGTCTGGCCGCGCAGACACCACGTCCGGGCACAGGCTTATCCATCCGCCAGACCTTTCTTTTCTGCGGCAGGATGACGAGCATCGCCTTTACTTTACGGCGAGCGTGTGTCTTAACCATATTGTAGGGCGCGCATTGCATCACTGGCATGGGCTCTCGAAAGACTGTGCGCCGGACGGCGAACGTGAGCTCTTTGTACGATTGTGGCGTACCGACCTGCATGAGTGGAAGAAACGTTGGGCAGGAGAAAGTAAGTGAAAGGATTTCACGTGCACCTGACTCTAGGTCGCCTAGTGGACATATCTTTCGTATACAACCAGATCATGTTGCTTCTTTTGTCACTGCGTGTCCCGGGCTCCCACTCATCAACCCAAACGCTCATGCGCGAGATCTCTGAACTGGGTGTGCAACTCCTTGTTGCTGTTCTCCGTTGGCGCGACGAGGAGGCCTTTGACCAGCCCGGGGGTTTGGCCTACGCCACCAACTTTTTGATCGTCCAGATTGCATACGGTGCCGCCCTCGTGCACAAACTCTCTCGACCCCTTGACGCATCGCGAGCTGCCGAAGTGTCGACTCGCGTCGCAAGTATCGCTACACTCTTAGATCAAATATCGGCCGCAAGGCCCCACGCGTATGGCCATGATTGACGCAGGAATGCTGACCTCAGCGCATCCTTTGCCTGCTACTATGCTTCCCAGATTCGGTCTCTTTGCGGTCTCTCAACGCCACCCGCACAATCTGCACCATATGTTGGCCACGGCCAATCCGTATCTGACCCCTTTGACTTTAGCTTCCTTTTGGAGGTGCCCGACGCCTTGGACCCGACTGTTGTTGGCGATCAAATGCTATCCCTTCTAGGACCTGGCCTTGAGACATGGTCGTGAACACGATCCATTGACCATTTTGCTTCAACATGCGCATTGTAATGTTCTACAGTAGTGTATGTATCTGTACCGTGTGTCAACCCTTTGTTTTTTAGCTGCTCCCCGTTGCCCGGCACTGTGCTGTGTGTACTGTGCTGAACAGCACGCCACTAGTTTGATCCGACATGGCCACTAATTGCCTTGTCGAAAAAGTCTTTGATAAAATGAGCGGACTGTTTTGGTGTCCTTTCAAACGTTCCACCCTCACGGTCAACCACAGTGACTCCAAAGCAGGGGTCGAACCCGTTAGACCACTCAAGGTTGCTGAAGTAAGTAATTTGGTCGCAAAGGTAAACTTACTCTAAGAGACTCCAGGCCATGTAACCTTTGACAGGAATACCTTCTCTGACGGCGTCGACCATGGCAGCAAGGTAGGTCTCAAAATATGACACACGATTAAGGTCGACGAGCTTTTGGTCAAAAGTGAATTGACGCTCGCCTTGCTCGGCGTATCCATTCTCCGTCACGTAGATCTGAAGGGCCCTGTGTTCGTAGTTCACCTTGGGATTTGTCCACTGCTTGTGAATATACTGAAGCAGTTTTGTAAAGCCCCATGGTACAATATATGGGTGTCCATTGTGGCCTCGATGACCTAAGGGGACGCCCCCAGGCTCCTGCGTCTTTTCGATTGAGCCAAACATGGTATCACCAATGTGCGGGCTGGTTAGCATTTTGCCGGTGGCCAGGTGCGTCGAATAGTGGTTAATACCAAAGCTGCAGTCAGCGCCTCCATCTCTCTATCTACTTTTTAGGAGGAACACTTACAACTCTGACGATCCCCTCAACATTGCCCACTCTTCCTGAGTGAAGTCATAAGCTTGTGGGGCCATCTTTGCAACAGTAGGATTCGGTTTTCCAAGATAAATGGGATCCGCGAACCACCCAATCGACACGTCCATACCACGTTGGGCTGCCTGATGAGCAGCTTGAGTGTCGTCCATTGGCTCAACCCATTCAGCCTGAAGGGTAATGCCAATAGTGCCGTTCTGGCGGGGCTGAAACTTCCGTCGGTACATATCCACGGCCAAGGCATGTGTGAGCATGAGATTCTTTCCGACACTAACCTGTCAGTAAACTCAGGATGCGTTTCTATCACTTACGTCCACTTTTCTTCGACGGAGAAGTTGTCTAAGAAAGCAAAATGGCAATACACAAAACAGACGGGCTCGTTGTGAGTTAGCCAGTGCTTGACTCGGTCGCCAAAGGCCTCAAAGCACACATGGACGTATCTCTCCCAGTCCTTCTGCAGCTGTTTACTGTCTTCCCCTGTAGCACGAAATCCACCGTATCGCAGGTTTAACTCTTGAGGAAGATCCCAATGAAAGAGTGTCACAAAGGGAGTTATATTCTCTTCAAGCAGTCGGTTGATCTGGCGTGAGCCTATGTGATACGCACTTGGCTTACGAATTTGTTATAATGCGCAATACCTCTGGGCTCTATTGGATCTTCGGCGCCTCCTTTTGGCACGATGCGTGACCAAGAAATGGAGAACCGCAGAACCTTTGCACCCAACTTTTTGAGTAGGTCGATGTCCTCTTCGATCATGTTGTACGAGTTGCACGCAACCTGTCCGTTGTCCTTGTCCTTTAGCGCCACGTCCCATACGGTTGATCCGCGCCCGTCCTGTTCCGCGCCGCCCTCGATTTGGTATGCCGCAGTGGCAAATCCATACACGAAGTCGGCAGGAAGGCTACTCTGGAACTGCGAAAGTGTAGAAACGGTCATGTTGGGGACGCCTTGAGGTGGGATGAGTTTGCAGCAAACAGGGCTGCGTCTCTATATATATCATTTACTGTATAGTAGCAGGAATCGCTTGCAGCGCAACACAGATAAGGAGGCTCCGGCATTTCTCAACGACGATTCAATCGGCCTAAATACGGGAGAACAGCGGAGGCACTTGGAATCTCGGCATGCCTTCATCGGAAAGCCCCATATGGGGCCATAGCTCACTACAGTACATAGCCGAACTGCATGTGATTGAGTCGGGGTGCCGTGGGGACTGAGGCTGTCTTTAATCTCTCTAGTTATGGTGTCGCCGACATTCAATATTGCCGCGCTTAATTTACTGTACAGTAAGCCTCAAGGTCGCAAAGGAGACCCCCCCCGTAATCACGCAAGCTCACATGTGTTCCCCTCGGGGTATCTACGGCGGAATGCAGAAAGCGGCCAACTCCGTCGGAGGGCAGTGTGATTGGCCTCCTCCAACGTGGTGCTTACGGCTATCGTCAGTAAATGTGGCACATGCTTTGCTGCATGCCGTGTGCATATAAGTTGTCCCAAATAGCGAAGGCGTTGTGGCTCCCTCTCAAGCACAATGCTGCAACTTGCAAAGAACAAGGACAAACCGTCGACTGAGCATCTAGAAGCTCAGGTCCCCGAGGTGGTTACTAAGACGGCACCCAGAGAGGAGCTACTAGTCTCAAAATACGCTGGTCTCTCTCGGGGTGCCGCTATTAAGGCATTTCCCCGGCGTTTCCTTGTTGGGCTTCTGGTGTCCACTGCGGCCATGCAAGTTTATTTTGATAGCCGAGCTGACGCACAGGTATTTGGGGTTTACCTTAACAATCCCAGGTTCTGTCATCGCAAACCAAGGCTTCATCAATCAGTTTGGAACGGAGTATGATAGTAAGGGGCGTCTGGTTGTGAACGCCAACTACGTTGGTGCATGGAATGGTGTGCGTGCAGCTCAATGTCGGCGAGCATACTTCAGACGCTAACTGCGAAGGTTAATCTTGCCTCCCAAGTATTGTTTCAAGGTATATCCCCCATCACGGCGCAGAGATTCGGTCTCAAGCCCAATCTTTACGCGTTGACTGCTTTTATCCTGCTTGTAAGGGAGGCACTAAAAGAGAACGCTCATTGAAACAGGCTATTGTCCTCGAGATTGTAGCTAAGGAGTGGATTGTCTACCTCGTGGCCAAGGTTGTTTGCGGCTTTGCTGCTGGTTTTATTGGCACCAGTGTAACCACCTATATGTCCGAGATTACGACCAAGCAGTTTCGTGGCATTCACCTCTCATGCTTTTCATTTGCCTGGGCACTAGGAGGATTCTTTGCGTCGGTTGGCATGGAAGTTTTGCAGCAAGTAAGTCGAACAGTGTTATGGTGGAGTTTCTAACAAGCAGACGTCACCACTGGAGTATCGCCATGCCTTCTACTCGGAGTTTGTCATTGTGGGCGTTTGGATCCCGGTCCTTTTGTTCCTCCCAGAATCACCTGTCTGGTATTGCAGAAAGGGAAAGCACGAAAAGGCAATGGCGTCCCTGCGACGTCTCAATGGAAAAGTTGGGGGGTACGACGAGGGGTACGAGTACGCAGTGTTTCGGCAAGAAGTAGAAGAGAGCGAGGCCCTCGCTGCAAAGTCCAGCAACCGCTCTTGGGCAGCATGTTTCAAAGGCACCAATCTTCGACGCACCCTTATCTCCACTATTCCATTTTCCATGCAGGTAAGTGCCTCCCGCTCGACTATATTAACAGGCAGAATTTCGTTGGTGGTCCTCTCATGTTGTCGGGAGCGTATTTTCTACAAACCGTCGGCCTGAAAAATGCCTTCCAGGCAAACGTCATTGTGTCGTGTGTCCAACTATTTGGCGTTCTTTGCTCTTTCTATCTGGTGGACAAGGCAGGTAGGCGCCCGTTGTTACTAATGGGTGGCGCAGTCATGTGCGCTTGCGACCTTATCGTCGGTGGTATGGGGGTCGTGGGAGTCGATCCCAAGACAGGTGCGGTTATGATCACCTCAATGGCCATCTGGGTTCTCGCCTATTCATTGTCATGTGGCCCCATTGGGTGGCTTGCTTTGGTGGAGAACAGCACTCAGGCTCTTCGCACCCAAACAGCTGGCATTGCAGCAATCATGCAGTCTCTCAACGGCGTCGTCTTCAACTACTGTGTGCCCCTTATGCTTTCCGAACGATATGCGAACTGGGGTGCGAAGACAGGTTGGTTTAAGGCTCCGCAGATTGCGATCACAAGTGACTGACTCTTAGGGTTCTTCTTCGGGCCCCTGGCCCTCATCGTCACAGTGCTGATATGGTTCACGGTGCCAGAAACCAAAGATCGGTCCTACGCCGAGTTGGATGAGCTCTTTGAACGCAAAATCCCTGCTTGGCGGTTCAAGCAAACTAAAACCGCCGCGCAGGCGGCACTCGAGAGGGACAAGGGGTACGCGGACGACGTACAGCAACTGCAGAGGGAGTAATTGACGCAGGTCCGCAATCCGCGCGACGCTGCTATGTTACACATAACAGATGTTCAAGGTGTTTAGGCTAATCTTGGCAGCCATGTGGTCGCAAAGATACTGTAGGCCCGTGACGGAATGCCGGGCACATACTGTAGGCACCGGATGCCGGGCACCTGCCAGGACCGGTTATCTTCTCAGTCCAGTTAACCCTGGTATGTACTGGGCGACTGCTGGCAGATTGTGAAATCATGCAATTGAGATCCGTTACCCGCTGTGAATTGGTATGCACCATATGCGCTGTTTGTGTCTATCGTGGCAGCATGTGCTTGAAGCTCAAAGTCTGTGTTGTGCTGGGGCGTCCCGACTGGCCCATAGTCGCCTGGTCGTGGTATACCAGCTACGAGTTATGTATTGATATGAGTGGCTAGTGGGGTCCCACTCAACCCAGGCACCTCCCCGCCACCATATGGCTCTCATCACATAAACAGCCGGAGATGCCCCGCTCACGACAATCGGCATCATCCACTTACACCAACGACACAATGCGTGGGCCAACACGACCCTCCGGAGACTCTCCGAGTCTAAAAACGTCAACGGGTATGTACTGCATACAGGAGTGCAGAGGACGCTGACCATGAAGCCGCCTGCGACGGTGAGTAGGGCCGATGCGGCGTACTCCGGAGCTCCAAGATGGCTGATACTGCCTCGAAGCTTGTCGCATCCGAAAGTAGACCTGAGAGAGCTGCAGACATGCTGACGGCCAGGGTAGGATGCGAAAGACTCTCAGGCAGCGACCGCTGCGAACCATGTAAACGTGTAGAGGTGGACTGTGAGCTCCACTACGTGCGCGGCGAATGCTGACAATATTGAAGGCACATACACTCATGTCCGTCAAAAACCAGGGCCTCCTCCCGGGTGAGTTGAAGCTTGCGCTCTCTGCGCAGATGCTAATCTGATTACAGCTACAAGCGTAAAATCCCCTCCCGCAAGGATTCGGTGACGCGTCCCAACCAGACGTCACCGTATCCTCTTCCAGGACGAAGCGGCTCCTCAGTCTCCAACGTTTCCACAGCTGCCTTTTCAACTCATAGCCATTTAGCCCCCACGACACTGTCACCAGAGCGCAGGCCATCCTCAACTGTGGGAACTGGGTCTCGCAGATTGTCGGATTTGTCAGCGACGCGGCCAGGCGACTCGCCTCTGGACGTAGTAGTCGGGCGCGATCTGCTCAAACACCTGGTCAAGCTCTATTTTGACTACGTTTTCTGGCTTATTCCATATCCACACAGACCCAGCTTTGAGAAAGACCTCGCAAGTCATCGCGAGAATGGTCCGGGACAAGAAGAGTGGACGGCAATGGTGTTTGGGGTTGTGTCATTTGCCCTCGGACTGCCTCGGCAATTGCTTCCTCTGGACCCGGAGGAAAGTTCCGCTCTACTCACGGCATGTTTTGATCACATGATGGACTTCTTGAAGCGAGAGTATGACAACTACACTGCTGATCGAAGTGGGTACACACCTCCACGCGTAGATCAATGCTGACTCACAAGTGTTTACTATATACTGGTGAGCTTCTTGCCCAGAACGAATGCTAACCACTGTGCGGCGTGAGCTTTAGCCTATCACCTGGGCGTTACTAACGTCAGGGGTGTTGCGCTCGGTAGAGGCCATCCAGCTCAATGTCGAGAACTCATAGGCTCCAACATCTTCCTTGCAATCCAACGGAATCTCGACCGAGAGAGCGTGGGCATCCTGTATCTGCTTCTCTGACTCCAGACTTACACTGCAATGGAACCACTCGAGCGCGAAATGTATCGTCGGATGTGGTGGCTAATTTATGCGGCTGACCGTTCTGGGGCCACTTGCGAGGGTGCCCGACCACTGTTGAATGAGGACATTTGCTCAGGTGTCGCTTTGCCATCGACACTGGACGATGAGTCGCTTGAGCTTGCTGCCCACGGCCTTTTACGCGATGATGCGGACTTGCTAATCGAGTCGCCTCTCTGGGGTTTCTTCTACTCCTCTGCAATTTGGCGCGTAGCTGGCAAGATCCATGATCGACGTGAAAGAGACATGGCGGTTCCACCAAGCCCTGAAAACATTCTTGGGCGCATCGTGCAATTGGACGAAATAATCGAGGAGCTGGACGATTTGTTTGCCGACTGCCCCAGCTTTTTGGCTTTGAACTTAGATACCGATATTGGGAGGTGGGTCGCTCCAAAGCCCAAGTTTTATGTTACTGATGCACAAGCCCTAACCTCACGCGACGGTCCAGTGGGCCTACTGCGCTTTCTCCAGTCAAGCACGGTATTGGAGTTCAGCAGAGCAACCTTTGGGTGTCGCAGCAGGCCATCAAACTCGTTGCCGTGCAATACCGCAAAGATCTTGTTGACATGCGTTGGCACTCGGTTCCCCCTGCGAATGTTGTCCTTCCTCGAGGAGACATGCTTCGGGATATGAAGTTACGGCAGAATGAGACTGCATTTCGTCACGATCGTGATCTAGTTTTGTCAACACTTCTGCGTGTTCTGCAAGCACTCCCAATGGAGCTTATTGGTAATAGATGGAATTCAACTTTAGCTTACTCAAGCGGTGAACACATTCCCGGGCCTCAACAAAATTCGATATGTTGCTTCCACTCTACTGTCTGACTTTGATGAAGCAAGCCAGATTCCGGATGAAGAGGCATCCCGCTCTTGCCGGGCGCTGTCATATCTGCGTACGTTCACCTGTAGCCTGGATTTCATTGCTTAAGCTCGCAGAGCAGTATCTCGACTATCTATCTCGTCTAGAGTCCATGACGTCCTTCAAGTAAATGATGGACAGGACGTATCCTGACACGATGACTACAAGCGGCCGTGGCTGTAGGTCTTTTCTTGTTGCGCTGCGATGGGTACATTTTGTACCAGGGCATGAGTCCAGCATGTGCCAGTCATGTGCGGAGAAGGAGAGACCGTGTCTCCGAGTCCCCCCAGCGTGATAACCTACGTCCGCTGTCTACCTCGTTTTGCTGCATAGTCAACAGCAAACAGCAAGGGCAAGGCGCCTCCACTCATCGCAGCTGCATGTAGCGGCGGTATCCTCGTACAGTACAAACTTTTGTGTCCAGTACAATGCCAAGGACGAGCGCCCAGACGCCATTTCAGACCATAACTTTGTCGCAATCACTAGCAGTGTCATATGTATGTACTTACAGTACTGTGCGTACATACTGACAGGACTGTATGGGCAGAAGACCGTTGAGTAACGGTACAGTACAATACGGCCGTACCGAACAATATGTAAGTACTTTACGTGCAGTGGACAGTGCGTACAGTACATGTATGCTTTATGACGAATGGTACCGTATGGCCGCGCATCGCCTATCACCTTATCAATGTACAACTCGACAGAGTGGTAAACCCGCTCATCGCCCAATCCCATACTTCCATCACACGTACAGGGCCAATCAAACCAAAGCGAAAGTAGTGCGAGCATTCAAATGTGCCAGCGAAATCCAGGATGGCGCCAGTCTAGATCAGCTATCTGCTTCTCAGACATGCCAGCCAGCGCGTTGTCGACGTCGACTTTGTCTCGCTTCTTGTTGTCCCTCCAGAGGTATAGCCAGAGGAAGACGGAAAGTATCAAAATGAGGCTCGAGGTGGCTAGGTTAAGACCGTTTCCAATGCTAAAGGTCAATTTGACTTCACGAGATATCCGGCGACACTCACTGGAAGTTTGGTCCATCGTGAGGTAGAAACGACCATGTCGAAATGAGACCACCAATATTACCAAACATGACGACCGTCCCAATGGCACTGGCGCGTGCAGTGTCGCTCACCGCATTGGCAGCGGCTTGGGCATTGCAAAGTGGCCCAAAAGTAAATGCGAGCGAAATGGCAAAGGTGGCGCCATACCGCACCTGAGGGTTCTCGGAAGCGAGGAACAGCACATACCCCAAAATCATGAAAGGGGCACAGAACCAAAAAAAGTAGAGAGAGCGTTTCGTTTTCCAGGAGATCCATGGAATCAAGACCACGAACACTGCACCGACCACATAGGGCGGCACCGTGTGCAGCTGCTGCTTAATGACAGTTGCCCCGGGGTAGATAGTGCGAACAATGGTGGGCAAGAAGAAGGCAAGACCTTGGACTGAGGATCAGCCTTGACACGCCACGAGCACCTACCAGTAACATTGTCAAACAGAAAAATGGCTGAGACGGCGAGTGTGTTTGGGTTCATTATACCGCGCAGAATCTTTGGCGTGTCAAGCTTGTCGAGCACTTCGGTCGTGCCGACATTTTCAGACTTGACGCGGGCAATTGCCAAATCCTTCTCCTCTTGTGACAGCCATCGGGCAGTCGCTGGGCGGTCTGTAAGAGTGAAAAACGCAATAAACCCCAGTCCGATGGTGATAATACCCTCGACAAAGAATAGCTGCTGCCAGCTGTGAATCTTGCCGATTCCGGGCAACTTGAGAATACCTGAGGCCAGCAGACCGCCGAAAGCTCCAGCTAGAGGTGCCATAACGATGTAGAGGCCGAGGCGAAAGCCCAGTTCGGCCTTGCGATACCATCTTGACAGGCTGCGTTAGCGCTGTAGTGTAGTGCTAGAGCGTACTAGTAAGCCACGCCGGGGAGCATTCCACTTTCGAATACGCCCAGGAGAAAGCGAACAGCACAGGCGTTGCTGAAATTTGTCACAAAAGCGGTGAGGAGTGAGAAGAGCTGTCAAGTTCAGCGCCATTTTTTGTTGTTCCACACCGCACTCACCCCGAAGCCAATGGTAAGGAATGGAAGCCATCTTCCTGGACCAAAATGCTTGCACGCAATGTTGCAGGGGATTTCAAACACAATGTAGCTGATGTAGAAGACTGTCAGAAGGATATTGAACTGGTAGCCGTGGAGACCAAGGTCCTTTTCCATGCCTGCGAGGCGGGCGTTGCCAATGTTGGCTCGCTGACGTCAACGTTTGACACCGTCGGAGCAATAGGGGACCTACATCAATAAAGCAGAACAAGTACAGGATTGCGACAGTCGGCACAATGTAAAAGTCGATCTTGCGCACGAGCCGCTTTTCAGCCTGTGGGTCGAACGAAACGAGCGTGCGACCTGTCGTTAGAGCGATATCGCATATGAAAACCAACCGCTGTTGTCCTTTGCAGCGCGTCCACGTGCGGCTGCGTCGTGGACCACGTCCTCCTCGTGTACTATAGATATGGAACCCTTCTCATCGTAGCCGGATGAGTTGTGCTTGGTGTTGTCGAGAGCACCGTGCTCGGCCGCGGATGGATGTACGCTCATGACAATGGAAGTGGGGGCAGACGACAAGTACGGGTATCTCTGCTCGCCATTCAAATAGAGTTGAAGCTTGACCCAGACGAGACGGAAGTGTCAACGGTCGTCTCGGATGCGGTGACTACGCCCGAGTGGAGATAGAAGACGCCCCGGTCGTGTGGCCCCGGCACCCCGGTGTGGGGTTGTGTGGAATGCGGGGCGTGCGAGTGGGGGCGCGTGGGGTGTGTGATCGGCGATGCTGGCCCCGGCTGTTCAGGGTAGTCACCTGTGGCACAATCCACAGGCGATTTGCATTTCCAGTCCCGCTCAAAGCCGGCCTGCCTACTTACCAGCGCCTCACCACCTGCTTCACAACTTCTGCGGCCTGCTTCTCTCACCTGCCCGCTTATTGGCCGCTGATAAACGACACTTGGCATTTTCCCCCCCTTCATAATACGGTCCTCACCTGTCCCAAGCTTTTGAGACGCATGTTCGGACGTGTCGAGTCCGTACATGCCGGACAGTACGTGCCAGAGGCGGACATATAAGTATTTGCCCAGACAGTTAGTTCCGCTGGGAGCGGCTCCCGCCTTTGCGCCGAGACAAAGTCCGTGCCTTAGACACGTGATGCGAGTCAGCAACAGAGCTACCTCATGAATGGAGCATCGCAAAGCGACCTCTTGTGGCCTAAACGCAATGTGGTCATGATGGGGCCAATACGCTGCTACCCAAGGCAACTAGTCGACGCACCAAAAGTCGAGCTGCAGCCGGAAGCGGCCCGCTAATTGCATAGTGGTGTTAGGCGTCATTCTGGCAACCTCCTGGCAAAGCTGTCTGTCCTGGGACGAGGCAGTTGCTGTATCGTTTCCAATCCAAACCTTTCGCGTCGGGCGATGTTGGGTTCCAACTCGGAATGCCATACCGCAACGTTCGGCCCCGCCTCCTAGTATGAACAATGGAATGAAATCAACCTGTTATCAGGTTCATGCGCTAATGTTCAAGCGCTGCGAACTTCACCCAAAGGTTCAATAGTTTTGCCAGTGACATGGGTGCACTTCTGAACTTGAAGATGTGCACCACCTTTTCGGGAACTGCATCGCCGTTCCTGAAGCTCTCACGGGCGTACTTCTTTTACCGTTGTAGCGTGGCCAGAGCGGTCGGTCCCCGGTGTCGCCTGTGGCCCTTCTGGGCATCATGATGACGACGCCTCCTTCACACGGTCCGCCATACTCACAGGTCGCCTTTTTGAGAGAGTGATACGGGCAGTTGCTGCTTTTGAGGGAGCTAGAGGGACCTATCTAACGCTGACTAACAGCCTTGCCACGTCACCCCTGGGTCTACAGTACTGTATGGATGTTCGCTGTAATCACGTTTTAGCCCCAAACCCACTTTTGCCAAAGTACAGTAGCGCACAGTGAATGCTTCCAGTGGCAGCGGAAGCCACGTTGTTAGCAACAGATTCGACATTTGCAACTGATGCAACTATTGCCTGAGCTTTTGCGTCGTAGCCAGCAACAACTTTGGAACGGTGTCATGAGAACGCATTTATGCAATCTACTAAAAACGTTCCCATGCCATCGGAGGCTAAGAAACACGGCTGAGCACTTGCTGGTCGGTTTCCTTCCAGGAGGTGTCGCACAATCCATGTTCTCAAGGTTGCACCGTCTTCAGAAGGGCCACCCTGAGTGGCTTCTTCTGTGCCAAGCGTGGTGGAGCTCCTCCTGTGTTTCTACGTGGCCAGGCTTTTCAGCCTACATCCTGTTGCCTTTGAAGCTTGCATCACCAGAAGCCTGAGCTAGGGCTCTAGCCGTCGTACTTGTGTCTCGTGCAGCAGCGTTCAAATTTACATGCAAAGCCCTGGGATCTGCTTGGACCTCAAGAGAGTGAAGCGTCTCTGCGCGTTTGTCCTGCCGGCGACTACCAGGCGTCCCGAGCGGCACGTCGCTCCTGCTTTGCTGCACTAACAAGTGGTGGCTCTTTTGCGGCATCTTTCTGCTTCTCCGGAGCCTTTTAAGCCGAAGCTTTTTACTCCCTTTACACTACCAGGCAAAAAGCCCAACTCCGGGGCTGGTTTATCGAGGCACGTGAAGCAAAGAAGTATATCTTTTCAACGTAACACTCAGAATCGCCCCTTGTGACACATTGACGCAGAGGTTGGTGAGCCTTCGTCGGCTCGCAAGCTTTATCCGAAGAAATCAAAACCGTGACATGCTATGCATTCAGTATAGGGCAAACCAACACTGAAGTAGCCGGCTGTACAGTGTGTACAGTACAGTTACAAACGAGTATGCAGATACATTCACAATTGCCAATGAGCAATGTTCAGTAGCTGTAATGTCCGCCCCACCTCCTAACCACGAGTCCGAAATCTACGGTCCGACATCCCCGGTCCGAAATTTACGGTTGTGTCAACGATCGACCGGTGCGTTTCAAAGCCATGTAGTTTTGTGAAACACTAGCGCTTCCGGCACTCGGATCTCCTGTCGACAAGGGGTATGTGTACGCAGTACAGGCGATGTTTCAACCGGGCCGCAGCAGAGGGACCGGAGGCAATCCCAAACAAAATACGCAACGCCCAGTGCCTACCAACCCCAGCGTGCTTTGTGCAGTGCAAAGAGGGGAAACAGGAAAATCACAGTGGTTACCAAATCATCCCGTGCGACCATCGCCAACCTGAAACTTGCCGCCTGGGCCCGAGTTCATGCCGCTACCGCAAGTGCCAATACCTCGAATCACAAAGCCCTCAAAGTGGCCACTTAATTCTACTGTACTGTACACTGCATGTGTGTCTTTCCTGCTACGCCCAGCAAATTTACCCTGGCTGTTTTCGTCCGGTATCGCCTGACAATGGACAGACCGTGGGTCAGCGAGCAACGTGGGCGCTTGTAGTCCTGCTGGTCACTCTCTTGCCTTCAACCATTCAAGGACAACGACGTCGTCATTCACTTTGTCCTATCTGGGCGGTCTCGATGTCCGCGACTTATCGGATCTTTTGGCCCCCCTGGCAACGCTTGCTAGTTTGTTTCCAGTCTGGAGCAAAGCACTACAAAGTCCCTTCGGGCGGTTTACTTATTTCACCGCTTTGAGACATTAAGCCACTTCCCAACTGTTATACAAGTCTCCCACCAAGACGGCATTGTGTCGCACATGCCGGGGCGCTTGAGACTCAAGGGGCGGGTCGTAACAGCGGTGGGAGGCGCCCTGCATCTATAAAAGCAGAGTGCAAATCGCAGCAACTCACAACAATGTTCTCGTTTCAAGATGCCAGCAACTATGTTCGCCTTATGGCTGTGGATTAGTACTTTGTGTGAGGCTTGTTCAGCGTTTAATTGTTGCTAACTTGACAGTTGGTCTGCTTGCCCAGGCAGTGCCAATTGCTGCCGACTTTTCCAAGCTCTCAAAGCGCCAGACACCGCAACCCTCATCTCCAACATCTGGCCCTTTGTATAACGGTAATGGACCAAGCGCAGACGATGTTGTCCAGTGGATGCCAACCACTTGCTTTATGCTGGCCCCGCTCCAGCGGTTCCTGGAGGTTGATATGACGAGGGACTGGCTGCGAGACGGTATCGACAACATTAAGACGGACGTGAGCGGTATGGCGAGAGAAGTAGACGTCACACTTCCGAATGGCGGTAATCCCAAAAGAGTTACAGTGGATTATGCCACCGCAATTTCATTTACAGATAGCATTAAGCCTGGCACTCCATGGTAAGTTGGTGCGTCATGCGAAGCTAAATTATTCAGGTGGATTGGCGCTTATGAAGTTGCGATAGTGAAAACGCTTAGGGCGAACCCCGCCACAGCTTCGCACATTGGCGCAAACGTTCTTACATCCGACCGGATGCCGACAAATGTGAAGGTCAACCCTAAGCCCTGGGTAAGTATTAAATACTCCACCAATAGTGTGTCTTCAAGCTAACAACCGTAAGGGGGGTAGAATCAAGGATGTAAGCTTTATGCTTGTACATGTTGGACTCTCTCTGATTGCAGGTGCTACCTCTTCTGTCTCCACCAGGCTATATCATTGATGTCGTGGACATCAAAGGCGACCTTGCAAAGCTAAGTGCCGTCGAGGACATGCTCAAGAACGCACCTGATTATCCTACCCTTTTTGGCACCGGTGCCCCTCCAGACCCAAAAAACCTGGGCCAGGGCAGCGCGAGTCTTTCGGCAGGCGCGTCTGGCGTAAGCGCCATTCCCTCTGGTGCAGGTCCCGTTTCCTCCGGAGCCGGCGGCCTAAGTGGTGTTTCCCCAACATCTATGTCGGCAGACCCCAAGGCAGTTGCAGCCGCATTCAAGTCCTTAGACATAACCGTCCCCAGTTTGATCGCTCGCTCAGCCTCTACTGCCTCTCCCACATCGTTGTCGGAGGATGGGCTCAATGGGGGCGCCTCCAGCGATCTGCTGTCGGCCATGGCAGGTATCTCCAGCGCGGCGCAACCCGAAGCGTCCTCTGATCCTGATTGGAGTCTATCCGGAGGCTGCTATGATCCAGATGAGGAGGATGAAATTCTTAAGAGGGCGCCGACTACAAACCCTTACCCTCTCGCTGCAGAGTGGGTAAAGTATCGGATAAGTATGAAGCACGTAACATCGGTAAGTGTCATGCTGGAGGATCCAGATAGATCAAGGGACCCGCCATATTTCTCAGCGGCACGGGACAAAGCTGCATATTTCTGACAGCCAGGCACGTTCCTTGAGCTCGACTGGAATGTAGGTAGAATGACAGCAGTTGCAATGACAATTGTTTACTAACGAACAGTCTGGAGTATCGTGACCAGAATAAGAAAAATAATCCGTCCATCATCCAGAGGGATTTGAAAATGCAGATCCGCTTCATGGCTAAGATGTGGCAGCTGAGACCTGCACATGTCCAGACGACGACGACAACTAGCACTGCTACTAGCCAGCCGACACCGACACCATCGTGCTACAATGTACCGGCTACCACCAATTCGGGCAGTACAACTGTTGAGACCTCGACCACAACCCTCGAGCGCCGCCAGGCCGCGCCCGCCGCTTGTCCCACCAGTGGTTCTACTCCGTGTGGTATCCCGGGAGTTCCTGCTTGTCCCCCCGTGATGCCTCCGGGGTGGTTCATTCCGCCTCCAACATGTGGCGTTCCACCGCTTCCGCCGTGCCCCGCGCAATGCCTCTTTCCAAGCTGTGTGATTCCAATCTTCCCGTTTGGCCGGGATGATGACGACAAACCGACGACCACTCCCCGTGGGGAAGCGATCACTGCCACCACGCCACCAATCAGCACCACAACCAAACCCGCCAAGGACCAGGTCTTCACCACCAAGACCAAACCTGAGGACAAGGTAACTACCACCACGACGCAACCGGAGAACAAGGTCACCACCACCACAAAACCAACTGAGGACGAAGTAGCTACCACCACCGCAAACGACAAAGTTACCAGCACCACGACACCGATCACCACGACTCAGCCTGACGACAAGGTCACCACCACAGCACCCATTACCACCAATACGACGACGACCACCACGACTCAGCCTGACGGCAAGGTCACCACTACGACACCCATTACCACCAATACGACGACCGCCACCACGACTCAGCCTGACGACAAGGTCACCACCACGACACCCATTACCACCAATACGACAGCTGCCACTACGACACAACCTGAGGACAAGGTCACCACCGCAGCACCAATTACGGCGAATATTACAACCACCACTACACCGATTGCATCCAACACTACAGCTACGTCGACTAAACCTGAGGACAAGGTCACCACGACGATACCAATTGCGGCCAATATCACAACCACCACGCCAATTGCAACTTTTACAACTACCAATATCACAAAAGCCACCAATACACCAACAATGACAAACATATTAACCAACACGACGACACCGCTTACGACCTTTTCCCAGACGACGTCGGTTCAGCCAGAGGGCGGAGTTACTAGTACAGCTCAACCCGGAACGTCCGATACTCGCACCCCCGAGCCTACTCTGAACCCTGATGCCGAGGCGAATAATACGACACCTTGGCGCGAGGCCGGGGAGGATAAGCCGTTGGGAAAGATGTCTCCAGTGAATAACAAGGCGCTAGTGTAAGGGCACCGTCCTCTTTGTGCATACTCTGGTATGTGCTATTGCGTTTGGGTGTACTGTGCTTTGTCAGCCACTACGGTACATACAGTACTTTGTGAGCGACAATACGGCGTTGCCACCGACAACCCCCCAAACCCTTGAATACCCCTTCTCTTCCTCTGTTCTGCTGCCAGCAGATGTCTCAAGTCAGACTTGCACCACGAACATTATCTTTTCACAATGGGCGTCACTCATGACGCGTATACCGCATCCTCGACAGCGACTGCGATGCCCTTGACGACGAGGAATTCCTTTTTCGAATGACTTGTGGTGTAACCGTGCATAGGCAGCAATCAGTTTGACGATTGATCAGAGTCGCCAGAAGTCGTGTCCCCTTTGTGATGCTCTATGCTGTCGGTAGCGCTATTCGTTATGTATTGTCTTTGCCAAAAGTATTCCTCATTCGTTCACTTTCATCCGTGGTCTGTTCTGCGTTCAGATAAGGTTTCTGTTTCTGTTGTGCGGTCAGATAAGAGGTCAACAGTGGGAGGTCGGGCCGCGACGCCGACATGCTGGTGATGGTCGGAGACGTACAACTCCAAAACACGTCCCCGCCGGTGATAGCTCGCAAACGAGTGAAACCAGCTATGCTCGCTTCCCAGGGATGATCAGACTCAGAGATTGAGGGTTCCATGGACTTGTTGGAACTTGAGGTAATGGCCAGCTTGGGATACATTAAAGCGTATGATGGCTACAATCTTCTTACTGTCTGTGAGCTCCACCACACTCTTCCTCGACGAGGTCAAACTGTAATCAGCTTCGTCATGCAGTCTCTTATACTCACGAAAGGAAGTCCCTCGAAACGCCCTGACTCTTCGTGGCCACTCTCCTTCCACCTGGTCTGTTAGAATCCATCCCTGCGCACTAGTACCCACGTGAATTCAGCAGCGGCCTTAGAGATTGCGATCGGGGGCTTTCCCGTCATTGCAGCAGCTGCCTCGGCACTCAAGACACAACGGCATTCGTTCTCAAGTCTGCATCCGTCAATATCGGGCAGCCTGGCGTCTCAAGTGACTACTCACAACATAAACCAGGCGAGGGCACTCTCGATACACCCGCCAGTGCTCAGCAAACCGTGATTCTGCAGAATGACAGTCTTGGCTGAGCCCAATGCTTTTACAATCTGGCCTGACTCTGAAGCGCTGAGGACAACGCCACCATGGTCGGCATACAGTCCGCAGTCGTTATAGAACACGGCGCTGTCTTGGGTATACATCGGGAGGGATCGTCCCAGTGTCGAGAAAGCCTTGCCATACTGGGTGTGTGCGTGGACAACGGCATTAACGTCGGGACGAGCGTTGTGGATTGCGCTGTGGATCACAAAGGCTGCCGCGTTGTACGTTTGCTTTCCTGGCTTACCACCAGCAATGACCTTTCCCTCGTGGTTGACAAGGAGTAAGTCTGACGCCGTCATGCGGCTAAAGTGCAGCCCGAAAGGATTCACCTATGGGGATCAGCGACATGAGACGGCAAGTTGGACGGTCGCGCCTCTCCAAACCGACGACTTGCTCAGCCACGATTCCACATACCCAAAAGCTATCGGGATCGATGGGGTCGCGAACTGTCAAATGGCCTGCAATACCCTCTGGGTGACATTCGCGTTGCAAAATGCGGTATGCGAGGGCTAGCCGTTCTTTAAGGTACTGGCGCTCGGCATGCTTATCTTTGAATGTCGGGGCTGGCGGGCCATAATCGAATGACATCGCCGTGTTGGGATCTTGCGGGGGTTGCTCGGTGACCATTTTTCAATGCTGTGCTTGGGGATTTGGGACGACGTGTTCGTGTCAAACCATTGCAGGGCTTTTATCATTTTCCACATTGCCGACGCGGCTCTCGACAGTGACCTGGATTTGAGGAGATCGCCGGTGGAGGTCGAACTGTGCCAGGCGAATGGCGGGAGCTGTGTTAAATGCCGATTGGGGCCGAGTGGAAAAAACAAACGCCTCCTCGGAGATGCCGAGTTGGACACGGCTCCTTGTGTGGCTCGGCTATCTCGACGGCCCTGACTCGTGACTCTTCCCTCCATGCTAAGCATCCTACAGGTCTACGGGATCACAGGAGATGGAGGTAACATGGTGTGGTCGCGGCGTTCAACGACGTGTGGAGCTGGAGCCACGGCGCCGATAGTGCTGAAACCGGAGCCCACATGGCCCCTCCTATACTCCAGCTTCCAAAAGCACAGCCTAGAGCTCTAACAAGGCCAAACAGCTCAGCGCTCAACCCCTACCCTGGTGACTCCTGACCCGGTCCAGCGTCTCAAGCTACATATGCTACACACCCAATCCCGATATGGGGGTCGCAACTCCAGTGAGTGCCCACCTCCGCATGGGCAACGGCTCCATCCTATGTTTTGTACAATGCCTTTCTGTGCCTTTGCCCCGCTGCCCTTTGCCCCCGGCTCCATGTGATCTCCCAGCAGACGGCAGCCGGCCTACGCTTCATCACGCCTCCAAACACCAGCATTATGGCAACGCCATCCTGCGAGCTGTGGATGTTCTATCTTATTTGTTACCCGCCTGTCGGCCCCGCACCCCGCGAGCCAAAGACTCCACCCTCAGATGTGCCTCCTTATGGTAGGTTTGGTGTTGAAGCTAGCCATTGGCGCATGTGAGCCTGGGCTACGTATGTTTCATGATCTTCCCCTTGACTTGCGAGGCGGCAAGCGGCAAGGAGCATGGTTTCACAGTACTATCCTGTAAGCTGGCTGTAAAACCGAGTGTACTTGCTTACAACGCGCGCGGACCAAAGTCTGGCCCTTCACTGCGTCATGCGTACCTTGTGGTATTTTGGTGCATGCGCATGTGGTTCACACATAGCCTTGTCACTTGCGCGGTCAGGTGATGTATCGTGCCTCTCGAAGCTCGTCAGTGGTCAAGTTGCCGGCGTCGCCTGAGCATGCTCCTCGTCCTGGTCCTCGTGGACTCTCCGCTCGTATGCGTTTCCTTAACGACAAGGGGCTCGTCCTAGAGCACATTGTCCGACACCTGACGCTCGGACGAAGTGCAGAGGTGTCCATGATAAGGGTCGCCCCGTACCTGTGTACCTTTGCACATATCTGGCTCCCACGTTCTTTCGGCAACTCAAGACGCGTGCACCACCTCTTACTGGATCTTCAAAGACTTGACGTCAGCGTGTAGTGCTGAGCACTCAACTCTAAAGTTAAATGGTGGCACATCCGATGTCCTATCCGCTCTTCTGGTGAGGCCCTTGTGCAGGCTGGCCATGATGACGCCGTCGACCTCGGTCGACGATCTGGGCGTCAGTTGTGAAGCACTGACTTCCGTCACTTCAGAGCGAGACCCTCTGGCATATAAAGGGCGTTGCCGGAGAGTTGTAGACTCAGAGCCACCCCTTCTGTTCGAGCGGTTCTCCCACCATGTCGTCGCCCCAGCAGTTCTTCACCGCCAACTCTGACTTCTGCAAGCAGAAAGACCTGCGGAAGATCCCCCTGCAGATCAACAAGCATTACAAGCCATCCGGCATCAAGTCGTATGCCTATCTGCTCAACAAGTTCAGCATTGACCCCACTAAGCCGGGTCCGTATTGTCGTGAGAAGCGCGCCGAGCAGCGCGGCCTCTCCACGGGCGCTCCTGTCGGTGGGCGCTGCAACCTCGTCTCACAACTTGTTCGGAGAGACGCAGCGACCGACAAGACTCTTGGCTTCGTACCTGCTGAAGACCAGCAAAATGACGCACTGTACCTTTCACCTGTTCAAATTGGCACTCCTCCCCAAACGCTCATGCTCGACTTCGACACCGGTTCGAGCGACCTCTGGGTACGTGTGATATACATCCTGCATTTGAGCTTACACTGGCAGGTATTTTCCACTGAGTTACCAGCGGCAGTCCAGAAAGGTCACGTTAACTTTGATCCGTCAAAATCCTCGACATTCAAGAATATGCCCGGTTACACCTGGAATATCTCGTATGGCGACGGGTCCAGCGCGTCTGGCAACTGCGGTTCCGACACAGTTGGCCTTGGCGGACTCAATGTGGAAGGACAGTGCGTTGAACTTGCGCAAAAGCTGTCCGATTCCTTCGCCAAAGGCGTTGGCGACGGCCTACTTGGCCTCGGTTTCTCGAACATCAACACTGTTAAGAAAGACGGCCAGCCCGACCCGCAACCGACTGTTGTGACCAACATGATCGCACAGAAAGATATTCCCCAGAACGCGGAACTGTTCACGTCTTGCATGTACTCGGAACGTGACCCCGGCACAGAGAGTTTTTATACGTTTGGGTATGTCGATGACGACCTTGTCAAGGCTAGTGGGCAGGAAATTTACTGTGAGTGGAATCTGTAGGCTGATTGATTGACGATGCAGGGACACCAATTGACAGTTCGAACGGTTGGTGGCAGTTTCCCTCGACTTCAGCATTTGTAAACGACAAGGCAATCAATCAAAGTGGCAACACTGCTATCGCCGACACGGGCACAACTCTAGCACTTGTGTCGGACGAGGTGTGCGACGCCCTCTACGCGGCAATTCCTGGCGCGACATACAGCAGCACTCAACAGGGCTATCTTATCCCGATGAGCGTGACTGCTGAGCAGATGCCGAAGTTCTCAGTCGCCGTAGGCGAAAAACAGTTTGTTATCCAGCCTGAGGATCTTGTGTTTGCGCCTGTAGACAACAAGTACTGGTATGGTGGAGTCCAGAGCCGTGGCAACAACCCTTTCGACATTCTGGGCGATGCATTTCTCAAGAGTATCTATGCGGTGTGGGACCAAGGCAACAAACGCTTCGGAGCAGTGCCCAAAATCCAGAAGGTACAGAACCTTACGCCCCCTGCCGCGTAGATTCGGTGATGGTCGGTAAACGATGGTCAAGTGAGAATGCGAAAGAGCGCACGTGAAATGGCTTGAGATGCAATGAATGTCTGATGCAGATGCTTGCCATAGTTTCGTCACTGTCAGCTACAGCTTGGCGTGGGAGGTATGGGCGAGCTTGACATCGCTCTCAAACACGATGCGTTTGTCCCACACGGTTTCCTCGTGCCAATTATCAGAGAACTCAACGTTGACACCAAACACACGGCGCGTTCGCACAAACCTCCGAGCGAGCTCAGTCGCGATAGTGCACCCATCTCTCTCCGCATCTGCGGCGAGAAGAGCGGCGGAGATGATATCACCAATGTCAAAGGTGATATGCCGTGCACGCGAAAGGGCCGCATCGTTCTCCAATGCCATGAGCTGCGATGTGACCCTCCTCCACGTAAGCCGGATTGTCTCTTTCTCCGCCGTCAGGTTTTGTGCGAGGCCCTGTTGAAGAGCAGTGTCAAGCCAGGAGGACAAGGTGCCTATTATGCTGTTGCCGGTTTTGCCGTGGAGCACCTTGACGGTGTCGGTCGACAAAACGTCCGTGGTGCCCTCCCAGATCGCAAGAACGTTGGCGTCGCGGAACAGCGCAGCAACGTTGATTTCTGGGTTCTCTTCGTTCTCCAAAAATCCCACGCCCCCGAGTGATTCCATTGATTCTTGAAGCCCCCAAATGGCGTGCTTGGCAGTGTACGCTTTGGTTATAGGTGTCACAAGTCGAACAAGATGGGCAACCGCAGATGGGTCACGGGGAACGAGAGGCGTGTCACAAGTCTGGGGATGGTCGGCTGCACCGGCAAGAGCTGCAACGAAGTGCGTAAGAAGCGTGTCGGCACGATGCGTGAGAGTGATGCTGGCGATGGTCTTGGCAAAGAGTGGCAGGTCGCGTAGACTGTTCTGGGGTGGACGACGTGAGGGGAACTGGCGAACACGGGCAAAGGCGCGAGCGATTCCGAGTCCCCGTCCCAGTTGGCCAGCTGAGCACACCGCATTGTATAGCCGAGTGATGTTGAGCACAGTCGCAATTTGCATTACGCCGCGGCCCTCCTCGCCGACAAGCCAGGCACGCATGCCTTTGATCTCGAGTTCGGCTGTCGGCAGCGCCTTGGTCCCTAGCTTGTTCTTGAGACGCTGCATCCGAATACCATTCATCACCTCTTTGCCATCGACGGTGAGGCGGGTCGGGGCGAAGAAGCATGATAGTCTACCCGAGTCGTCCGTCTTGGCCAGGAATACGACACAGCCGCAGTCCGTGGCAGAGGAAAACCATTTGAAACCATCCACGCGCCATGGACCCAGAGGATTGCCATTGCCGTCGAGGCCATCTGCGGGTGATGCCAGACCTGCCCATGTGGCGACCGTCTCTGTCCCTGAGACATCTGAGCCCCCAGCACGTTCAGTCATCCATTGTCCCGAGGTCCAGGCAAAGTCGGGATCAGTGGAGAGAAGGCGGACAAGTGAGTCACTGAAGACCTTGCGTCGAACCGTTTGCAATTCTGTGGGATAGCCTGGGGCATCGCCGTCGTTCAGCAGTTCGCGAGCCAACACAGAAATGGCCCCATCCTGCATGGCACTAGGGCAGGTCACAGTCGTCGCACTCGCGCACCACAGATATAGTTTGAGAGCCTGGTATACGCGAGCATATGGGCCGAGAGTTTCGTCATAGCCACTTGCAACGATGCCGTGGCGCAGACCGAAGGCTTGCAGCTGTTTCCATCCTTCGGACGTCACGAGTGCGTCATTCATTGGTGCACCAAACGACGTAAAGCCTGATCCTCTAATGTAAGGTAAGTCGCGGTCGGCATTAGACTTGGCAGCAAAGACTTTGCTTGAAATAACCTCGCCAGCGAAGGAGTGCAAGGACGGCGTAAGACGGTCAAACACGTCCTGTGGGAGAAACAGGCGCGCGCATCGCTCCAGTCCAGTGTCTTCAACCCACTGGTTGTCGAGCTGAGGAAGAACTTGAAAGAAGCCACTGGTGGCTGTCGCTGCTGTAGGCGGCATGGTAGTTGGTCAAGAAGCAGCAATGTTTTGTTGCTGAGATGGAGGTGAGAGATCATGCTGAAGTGCGTAAATACGTTAACCCACCAACGCCTGGACCGCGTGAACCGGTTACTCCATGCCAGTTGAAAGCCGGACTGTCAGAACGAAACACATTTTGCTGACCCAAATGCAAATTAGATTTGTGTTACAGCACTGTACAGTGTATTGACAGAGATACAAATTGAATTGAATGCGAGCTTTCAGACCCCGAGCCGGCTATAGGCTAAGCGCCACAGCGTCCTGCCTGCTGGAATCTGGCCGAATCCGGAACGATGATAGAGAGATAGAGAGGTTACCACGTTTATGAGCAACGCTCAGGCTGATATCTGATCAGGCGCTCATGCGCCCACATGCGCTCACCAGCGATCACCTGCAATCACCTGGTCACAAGCTCAACGTGCTCAACGTGTGTCCTGAGCCGCAGGGACTTGGCCTTCGTGGTTCCTATTGTTTTCGCACTTGGTTCCCATTGTTCACTTGCTCACCGGCAGGGACTTGGCGGACAGTATATGGAGAGAGGGGGAGTTTACACTATGGCGCGAGTGCACACTGTTGCACTGCGAGTACATTCTAAAAAACCCTTACAGTCATGATTGTTGTGAGGCGCGGAGCTCAGTGTGCAGTACTCGGGCCGACAGTAATGTGGGAGATGTAAAGGGGACCGAGGACAGGCCGGAGTGACCGGAACCCTTTCCAGAACAGTGGGACTGGATCCTCAAGGCGGAAACGGCATTCAAACCCCGCGGCAGGCTTCTCGCCCGTCAGTACACAGGCGAGCCCCATTACTCCACAGCGCACGAAGCGGTCCAGATGCTGTGGCAGGCAGCGGTTCCGGGGCCCGATACAGCCAGAGATTGACACATCGACTACAATTTCAGGCACTGCTCCTTGCGAATGACGTCAAGCAAGGTCAACGCAACTGCACAGCGCTCCACGCCGTCCGAACTCCGTACCGACTCCCCCATTGCCAGCCTCAGCTTCTCCACGGCATGTCATGGTCGTCACAATTGGTGTCAATAGCTCGCGCTAAGGAGCGACAAGCCTAGGCATGCCACGCAAGGGTACGGCAGGTGCGCTTTGGAAGCAATGCTACTGGTGGACAGGCCCGATGCCGCAGCACTCTGACCAGTTCACTGGTTCACATATAATGGCCAAAACTCTACCCCGTCGACCAGAATCGTAAACCCTCAACAACACATCCACACATTGTCCCCCTCCCATCACAATGACTGAGCGGGCATTTGATACGCCAAAGGGCGCCGAGAAGGCCTCTGAGTCTGGCAACGACAAGGTTGTTCCTATTCCTCAGCCCCCCGAGAACCTCCTTTTGGGCAATCTTCTAGAGATTGACGCAGATCACTCCATTCGGTCACTTGAGCGACTGGCCAAAATCTATGGAGAGATCTACCAGCTAAAGCTGAGACAAATGGCGGTGTTTGTATCGTCGCAACGGCTCACCCATTTCCTGTCGAACGAGGACAAGTTTGAAAAGGTCCTGTCCTCCTCGCTGGTCCAGGTGCGCAATTTTGCTGGTGACGGCCTCTTTACTTCGCATTCCGGGGAGCACAACTGGACTTTGGCTCACCGCATTCTCATCCCCGCATTTGGCCCTCTTGCCATCAAGAAGATGCAGCCCATGATGCTGGAAATCATCACTCAGATGTTGATGTTTTGGGAGAATCACGCAGGAGAGCCTTTCGAGGCTGCCGACCAATATACGAGGCTGACCTTTGTGAGTGGTTGTCTCAGCGTGGAGCGACTATCGCTTACTCTATCAGGATACCATCGGCTACTGCGCATTCAGATACCGCTTCAACTCGTTCCACAGCGAAAAGCTCCACCCGTTCATTGACATCATGGTCAAGCTTTTGGTTGAATCTGGGCACCGCTCGATGCGCCCCGGTGTGGTCCAAAGTTTGATGTGGCAAAAGGAACACGAGTATCAGGAGGACATTGCCGAGCTTCATCGCCAGTGCGACGAAATCGTCGCGCAACGTCGCAAGAACCCCGATCCCGACGCCAAAGACCTTCTCAACAACATGATCCTCGACTGTGACCCCAAGACTGGCGAGTATCTGAGCGACGAGAATATTCGTTACCAAATGGTGACATTTTTGATTGCTGGCCATGAAACTACCTCTGGTATGCTTTCTTTTGCCACCTACTACATGCTCAAAAACCCACGCACGTTTTCAAAGGCGCGCGAGGAGGCAGACAAGGCTATCGCGGAAGCAGGCGGCAATTTACTCAAGATCAACCCTAGCAGCCTCAAGTACATCGATGCGATCTGCAAAGAAGCTCTTCGGTTACAGCCCACAGCACCTGGATGGACTGTCACACCCAAGGACAAGGAAGGTGAAATGCTGCCGGGTGGGTATCACCTGCCTCATGGCGTTGCCACCACAATTCTGCTTGCTGCACTGCACCGCGATCCTACCGCCTGGGGCGACGACGCGCTGTTGTTTAAGCCAGAGCGTTGGCTGGATGGCCGTGAAATTCTCCCGGACAGCTGGAAGCCGTTTGGCAATGGCTCCCGAGCATGCATTGGCCGCGGCTTTGCTCTTCAAGAGGCCCACCTTGCACTTGCCCTGATCGTTGCCCGCTTCGACCTCGAAATGGCCGACCCCTCATATGATCTCGAGATTCGCCAGACCCTTACCATCAAACCCGACCATTTCAAAATTATAGCTCATCCACGATTTGGACGCAATCAGAGCATTCTTTCGGAGCTCATTGCAGCAGGGGAAACTGGCAAGACCGGAGTTTCACACGAAACGGAGAAGACGGCTGCCGACAACTCGGGCGGCTCTGGCGAAAAGATAAACGTTCTTTACGGCTCCAACTCTGGCTCCTGCGAAGGTCTGGCAAAAGAAATTGCTTCAGAGGGTACCGCCAAGGGCTTTAACATGACCCTGGGGGAGCTCGATTCCGTTGCTGGTGGAGGAATACTTCCAACGGATGCGCCTGTGATCATTTGCACGGCCAGCTACGAGGGTCAACCGACAGACAACGCGCGCATGTTTGTCGGAGCCTTGGAGTCCGCCAAGGACAAGGACAGCCTTAAAGGTGTCAAGTACATGGTGATGGGCGCCGGTCATCACGACTGGGCACAGACATTCCACAAGATTCCGAAGTACATTGATACACGCTTGGAGGAACTGGGGGCAGAGCGCATCATGCCATTGTCCCTCGCCGACGCTGGAGGTGACATAGTTGGAGACTTTGAGGAGTTCAAAGAAAAGGTTTGGAAGCATTTCGGCGCTTCATCTGCTGGTGGTGACGCTGTGCCCTCGACGTCCGCCCCTGCAGATGACGGCGACAACGAAGAGGCTTTCAATCTCCTTCCTGGCTCGGCAAACATTGCCTCATCCATAATTGGGGTTAGTGGCACGACAACCGGCACTGTCACTGCCCAGGAGAAGCTTACGGAGGCTACTGAGCACTCCCCGCAGACCAACAGTATTACCATCAAGCTGCCTCAGGAGGCTGCCTACAGTGCTGGCGATTATCTTGCCGTCCTACCCAAGAATCCCAAGGAGACGGTGGACCGTGTCCTTGAATACTTCAAGCTGGACGCAAACGACACGGTGAAGTTCAACAAACCAACGTCGTTCTTCCCTGTCAAGGTGCCGCTCCGATTGGGAGATGTACTTTCATCGTTCGTGGAGCTGGGACAGCCAGTGTCCAAGACCGTGCTGCCCCAGATTGCTGCACACAGTGATCAGGCTTCTAAAGACAAGATCGAACAGCTCAAGGCAAACTACACGGAGGAGGTGCTTAACAAACGCCTTTCCCTCTTCGATATTCTTCTTACCATTGACGGTTGCAAGCCCCCGATCAATGTGTTCCTCGCCAATCTTCCCAAGATGAAGATCCGACAATATTCGATTTCATCCACGCCACTGGCGTCGCCGGATGCGGTATCCCTGACTTACACTGTGCACACGGCCTCTACCGCGTCTGGAAACACAGCGCTGGGAGTGGCATCCAACTACCTCGCGTTCTTGAACAATGGCGACGAGCTTCTTTGCAACATCAAGGCCTCCTCCGGTTTCCATCTTCCCGTAAGCCCGTCCACTCCGGTCGTGATGTTTGCTGCGGGCTCCGGTGTCGCCCCGTTCTTTGGCTTCATTGGTGAGCGTGCCATGCAGAAGAAGGCAGGCCGTCCGACTGGCCCGACAGTGCTTTATTTCGGTACGCGTACCCCCGAGGATATCCTCAAGCCCGAGCAGTTCAAAAAGTGGATCGACGAAGGCGTTCTTGACTTCCGTCCTGTGCTCTCTCGATCTGACGTCTCGGCCCTTCCTAATTTGCCTGGTGTCAAGCTCCTGCCGGGTACTAAGTACGTTCAGGACCGCGTCTGGGAGGAGCGCAAGAGCATCGAAGAGCTTTTCAATGAAGGTGCTCAATTCTATACGTGCGGGTCGGGAGCACGCTTAGGAGCCAGCATCAAAAAGACACTCGTGGACATCATCGCTGAAGAGACCGGCACTAAGGAGCGCGAAGAGGCGGAGCAGCTTATGGAGAAACTGGCTAAAGAGCGCTACCGCACGGACGTGTTTCTCTAGACTGTCCGCCGCAAGCTTGCCGGTGGCCTTTGTAGTTTCCTCAGAAGGATGTACAGTATGTGCATCGCTTTCGATCCCTATGCTGTTGAACCTTTTGTCGTGGAGCAAGGCACGAATGACGGGGGTGGGGATGGGGATCTACCTTCGTTGCATTCCGGGCTGAGGTCCTGCTCACATATGACTCCCTTTTCTAAGTTCTCGTGACATATGGAACGTTGTTCCTCGCCGTTCTGGAGATGCACCAATGCATTTGATTCGCGGCCATGATGATGCTCGGCAGTCCCGATGCCGGCAAGACCTCGCCCAGCGTCATCCGCCTCCCGACCGCGTTTTGTCCAGCGTCGGATCACTCTGCCGTAACGCAGCAACACCAATGGTGCGGGCACGAAAACGAGAGCAAGAAAGGCTGGAACAGCTGACGCCCAGTTTGGACCCAGTTTGTTGTACATGTCGACCGTGAACAGAGGGAGAACCGACATTAAGCACAATACCTCACAAGGACTTACTGACTCCAACAATGGATCGTGATACTGTGCTCGCGGCCAGCACGCTTGCTGCATGGGGCAAATAGGCATCCGTCAAGTAGTTAATGCACCCCAAAAAGATCAGCACGATCCCGGCACCATACGGCACAGTGGCCAGTACTGGTACGGTCCAGTGTATCCAGGTCGGAACGCAGGTCCAAGCAAACCAAAATAGACCACCACTAGAATTAGCCATAATGTTGGTGCGTCTGCCACCAAGGGGGCATGACACTTACGGTACTAGCACGGCCCCCACCACTGCTGATGGCAACCTGGCTTCTGGCGGTAGAAAACCTTCGTTGTCGAGCTTTCGAGAGAATCGAGGATTGACCCAGAGGACGATGGCCAAGAGTGCCAGATTGCATCCAATGCAAACGCCGAGGAAAGATAAAGCGCCTATGCCCTGCCCCCAATGTCTATATTCCTGGAAGACGATTGGAAAGGACGTAAACTGGATGTAGAGTACAGCGAAAATCAGAGAAAGGCTGGATGTTAGACGGGCAGTGACGTGTCGTGGAGTGCTTCAAACATACTAGAGGCAAAAAATAAACACAATGGGCTCTGTGAACAGTAGGATGTATGGCACCTTCAGTTGGTTGAGGACTACACGTTTGGCTTCGAATGGCCTCGATTTGTCTTGCGCTGAGCGATATACTCTGCCAGTGGCTTGAGATAGCCGCAAGGCCCGCCAGCGGAGAAGGGTGGGAGCATATGTCTCAGGGAGAAAGAGAATGTGCATGACGGACAGCAACGCAGCAAAACCTGCTGCAACCGCCGCAACCCAGCGCCAACTTGCCACTTCACCCAGAAAGCCGCCCACGATTGGACCAATGACTGGGCCAAGCCATGGCATGGCACCAAATACGCCCATGGCTAGTCCTCTTTGGTGGGCACGAAACATGTCACTGACAATGCCGCCAGCATTGGTCATGGCGCAGCACGCAAATGTTCCCGCACAGAATCGCAGAAGCAAAAGCGCGTTCAAGTTGTTACTGCCGCAAACAGCAGCGTCGAATAACGTGAAGGGAATTACCGTTAAGACGTAGGCGGATCGTCTGCCAAATACCTCAGACCATGGTGCCCAGATGAACGGACCCAGCACAAAGCCCAAGATGTATATCCCAGTAACTGCTGTAAGCAACCCTACAGTCTGTCATGGTACCCATGATATACGCCATACTGTCATGACCAGGAAAGTCGCGCTTGATGTCGCCAATGGCTGCGGACAATATGGAGCTTCCCATGGTTACAGCAAGGGTTCCAACACCAGCTTCTCGTCAGCAAACATCCGATTGCCGTCCTCATTTACTGATCATGGTGATCCACCATTTGTACCCAGTTCCCCATTCGTACGGGTTTTCCACATCTCCTGGCAGCCAAGTGACAATGAAAGGATCGCTTTCTGTGCCGCTGCCTTTGCACTTGTAACCAACGACATCCTTCCAAGGCGTTATGTATCGCCTCCATGGCCGAGGCTTCAGTGTTGTGCACGGCGGCCCTGCAGCGGGTGCGTTGCTAATGGCCTCGTGAATTACGACGGTGCTTGGCGTTTGGTAAGTACAACGCACACCTTGAGCTATTGTCATTTCGGCGACCACTCCGTAGCAAGAGGGCCAGGAGGAAGACGGCGTCAGCACAGGTAATTTTGCGAGTGCCGCATAATATTCTGAGGATGGGGAAGATGACAGCTGACAGACACCTTTAGCCCGGTGGCTCATGATATGTATGTATGGAAGCCGGCTGTTGAGTTGAGCCGGAAGGAAACATCGGACTTGGCCGAAACCAAGTGTTGCCGAGACCCCGTTGAAAAATCTGTAGTAACCGAACGCGCGGCCTCACGGGCCATGCCCACACCAGGGTTAACCATGTCAAGATAGTCAGTGGCCATCAAGCGTATCCGACAAGAGATGGTTTGTGCTTTCTCAGAACGTAGGACTTGATGATTGTGCGGCCAACAAATGGCAGGGATCAGCCGCTTATGAGCACTAAAGCCCTTTCACATACGGCACCTCCCACCTAACCACTGTCAATTTGCGCCTTCGCACTCTGAGCAGGTCAGAGATCAGATTCCTGTGCAGCCAGAAGACAAATAAACCACGTGACAAGGGCATCGGTTGGGCGGCGCTGAGCGGACCATCCTCATAAAGTGTTGCACCATATCACGGGATAATCATTTGTTCTCTTGCGCTGCGCGGATCGCGCGCGGAAGCAAAGATCATGTTTCAGGCTGGCCGGGATAGGAGCATAGGCGCAGACTTGGGTCGAGTAATAGAGTTGCCTAGTTACAGTTACGCTTCCCGCCAGCGGAATCACGACTGGTTCAAGCTCATGTGCGGTCACGGGAACTCAGCCATTGCGTCAGATTACGCGACACACCAGGGGAAGTTGAAGGCGTGTGGGAAGCCTGACTGGGGCTCCTGGTTGTCTTGCTCACCTATACCGAATGTTGTTTGCCATCGACCATTGCTATAGAAGCACAGTAACGAGTATGCAGTATCAGTACAACCCCGCACCTCATCCAACTCAACACTCAGTAACAAGGACACGGCGCGTAAGTTTTTGCTCAGCAGCAAAAGCAAGGTTGCATAGGTTTCTCATCAGACGACACCACATTACCAATGGTAGCAAGAGCTGACCTTTCAGTATGGAGGCCGCCATTGCACGCTTTTTTGTCTACGTCTCGCCGCCCGGGGCATTTCCGCTTCTCGCCCTCATGCTTTTCGCTGCGCACGGGTTATACATCTTCGTCTACTTTTTCCGATGTCTGGTGACATCTCCCCGACTCAAAGATCGAGTCGACTATGAGGTGTTCGTTGCGTATTGGGCCGTCTTCTTCGTCAACATCCTTTTTATAACTCTACTGCCATGGCTTAGTGTTTTCGTGTTCGTGCGCACACTGGATTCATTGGGCCATGTAGCTGAGCGAGGGCTTGCGCTATACCAAGCCCTCCAAGGCCATTAGTGCCACTGTCAGCGCAGCCGTGGAGGTGTAAATGAACCGAGGACCGTTCCCCCTGTATGATGTATAGCTAGTTGCAGTGTCCACTTTAGGGCTTAACATAATGTGAATGACGGCGGTTGTTTGTTCTTGATCATCAACCGGTGGCCGTGTACCCATAAAGGAGCGACACTTTGTCGGCATGGAGAAAAGGAGTGTGGAGGTGTGTGCTGCGGATTGCTGGAAGGCGGCTACAGTGGTATCTGGCTGCCGCGTTTGGCATGTAACTTATATTGTTGATCGTGGATGTCCAATGGACTCAATGCTTGACAAACAGCACTATAAAACTTTACGTACTATAGATATGACCAACGGCAATCTTTGATGGGAAGCTCTTCAATTGCCGACAGGGACCAGCTGACGCCAAGGAACGCATCCGTCCCGGCGGATAGACCACTTCTAGGTCGATAGACCACTTCCATGTCGACTGTAGTTGTCGTATCATGGCGGCCCTTGCACCAGCGCGGCGGGGATCTGCTGATAGCCGTACCCGCATGGCCGGCTCCCGTACCCAGTCCCATGTCGTAAACGGCCGGAAACCTTCGGCCATCTCCGAAAGCCGGGTGCCCTTCGGAGATAGCCGCTACGCACCGGATTATGCCCATATCCAGCGACCGTTTGCAGTCCTCGTTGTTTAACATCTCTTATGACCACTCTATCAGAACACTCAATCAGCTCCTCTCGACGGTGAAAGGCATCAGCTTCAAGGGCGAGCGCCGCCCGGTTCGGCGCCGTTTCCACATGTGCCTAGCATTGCATTCGGGCTTGAAAACCATGGCGATGCGTACCAACACATGCAGCACAGAGAATGAGAAGATTGATCCGGCTGGTAAAGCAGGAGACGAAAATACAGAATACCCGCCTCATCCATCGGATGCCGAACCTATTGGGGCCACAGAAAACGACGACGACGTTCCTTTGGACCGCGAACCAGAAGATTCCCGTGACTACCCTGATGGTGGATACGGATGGATTATTGTGCTCTGCGGGTTTCTAGTAGGCTTCTCTTCTTAGCGCATCAGTGCAGACACGCGGACCAGTGCTTTTTTCGCTGAGACACAGGTCAACTTTTCGACTTGGGGTATCAACACGGCCTTTGGCATCTATTTCAGCTTTGATCTGGAAGAGAACTACTTTGATGGCGCCAAAGACATTGACTTCGCCTTCATCGGCTCATTATCGCTGAGCCTGGCGCTCGCTGCAGCGCCATTGTCAAACTACCTCTCGAAACGATATCATTGGCGGTACAACCTCGTTGGGGGAACCATTTGTGTTGTTGCAGGGCAGATTTTGGCTGGCTTTAGCACAGCAATATGGCAGCTGTACCTCACGCAAGGTGTCCTCTTTGCGGTTGGTCTAGGGCTGTGCATGGTGGTATCAGGACCCATCGTTACTCAATGGTTTGGACTTCGGCGAGCATTTGCCGTCGGCATCGTGTCGGCAGGCAGTGGCGGGGGGGCCCTCTTCTATTCCAACGTGACTCGTATCAGTCTTGAAAGGGTTGGCAGGCGTTGGGCTTGCGTTATCAAGTACGCTTGCCACCATGCTGGGCAAACGGCTTACATGTCACAGTGGTTGTGTATCGGCTGCAGGCTTACTACCGTCCATCCTCCTTTTTCGAAGTGAGTGCTGCGACCCAATGCACCGCGGCTTACCAGCAGCAAGGGCGACGCAGCTAAAAGTGCGTTTTGTTCCGTTTCAAATATCGTTCTTTCGGAACCCTGGCTTCCTTTGTATGTGCTTATGGGGAATGTTTATCCTTTTGGGATACGCCGTTGGAATATATTCCATCCCCATTTTTGCTGTCCAAGGTCTAGGCTTGACACAGAGGGATGGGTCAACCTTGCAGGTATGTTGAGCAATCCCAAGCGCTTACTGATGGCCAGTCGCTGCTGGCTGCTGGCCAGCTGGTCGGGCGACCGTCAACGGGCTTCATTCTCGATCGCGTTGGTCGATTCAATGGCGCCATTGCCGCGACATTTGTGACAGCTATCGCATGTCTTGCTGTATGGCTTGTCGCCGATTCCTTTGCCGTCTTGGCCGTCGCTGCCATCATGCTGGGTGCCACTTCAGGCGTATTTTGGTCAACATGTCAAGCTCTTCTGACTGACTTGGTTGGTATACGTGATATGGCCAGTGCACTATCAGTTCTTTGGGTCAGCGTCGTCGCTCCAGCTACGGTTTCTCAACCAATCGCTGTGTGGTTGACCAATTACTCAAGGCGCCATTTACATCGCTCAGGGACTGCCGCCTTTCATTATGGCATCATATTTACGGGGGTTGCGTACGTTGCCGCCGCCGTCTCGCTTTATGGCACCAAGCGGTACTTGCAAGGAGATTGGAGGTTGTGTAGAAAAACATGAGTTGCGCAGCCAGCCTAAATAGACTGTGTGATGTCGTTTGAGGCTATTGCTGCAGTTGCCTGACTTGTTCCAATTCAACGCTGACGCATTGCCCTTCGTCGCTGAGGTTGGCAAGTACTGGCCGCTGTGGGGAAAGGGAGTGGCAAAAGGACCTCTCACCTCGCCTCTTCTTGCGATTTGTGCAGCTTCTGGAGGGTTTGGCTGAGCCGACATCGCTATCACCGCGAACCACCACTTACGGGAGCATGCTGTGTGCAGGAAAATGCATTTTGGCAATGGCGACAGTCCTTTGGCCCTTAGTGGCGCTTGGCCCTTGAGAGCCCAGGAGTCTAGAGTCGGCGTGCGCACTACCGTTTTTGAAAGGCTTGCTTAACCACAGACAATGTCGGGCTGCTTGGAATATTTCCCCAGTATCTGGCCCAAGGAAAAGAACCTGAGCAAAAGTGTGGTGTCCTTATGTTTGCGTGTTTGCAACTTGCAAAGGTCGTGCCATGGCATATTAATGCTCCTGTCGCAGGTGCAGGGTGAGACGTTTTATATCACCACGAACACAGACACATGCACCGAGGAGCGCCCATTGAATACCATCGCATCGGATCGAGTGTGCTAGTGTGTCACAAATCCTATCCTAGTGCGACAAGCCCCTGGGAGGCCCCTTTAGCCACTCGGTCCGAGTCTCGACGCCCTTGACTGGTGGTTGGACTGGACCGTTTGTTGTATTTCCGGTGGAATCGTGAAACGATAGTTCCCAGACCCCGAGTAGGGCAAATATGAAACGTGTCGGTGTCGGTTTCAAATCGTCGCAACGGAACCTTAATGCTGCCAACCTCGGCAATACGTCTTGTTTGGTTGAGACCTAAGATTTCTGAGGTTGACATGTCAACAGCCGTATGGTCAGTTTGCAAAGACGACTGTTGAGTATGTGTGGATGTGTTTCAGCTCCATCGTGTGGCCCGTGGATCCAACGGTGGCTCGGGCGCTGAAACGCCTGTGTTTCCGGTCTTATCAGCCAAGCTACGGAATTCCCTGTTGTTTCGGTTTTTGTCAAACCTTCGGCATCTGAGATACAGTATGCGGCAATATCTCTCGCAACCCACGGACATCTCCTGTCCAAAACCTGATGCGATGATACCGAGCCGTAACAAACCCACCAGTAGGTCCTGAATGTATGGCTTGGGAGGCGATTGTCTGCGACCTACAGACGTATAAAAGGGCACTCGCGACTTGAGCTTTCATGCCAAATCTTGAAGCCTTTACACGATGCTTCTATATGTGGCAGTTCTTTGCGTGCTACTTGCACAAACCTGTGAGTCGTCGTCTATTTTGTCTATCCGCCACTTCCTCCGGGGTGCTTGGCACCGCGAGAATCCTTACTAATTGCAGGCCGGTTTTGGGTGGAAGCCATCCCAATTCTCGATGTGTCCACTTCGAATAAGAATGACACGGCTGAGCTTCCATTCAAAGTTTCAAACTTGATGGCCGGGCAGAGCTTGGGCGGTCCAATTTATGGCCCTTATAGCTCTCCCCGCCCCGAGCAGGTCAAGCAGAAACAAGGGGCGACCTGCTTTATGGCAGCGCCTCTTCAAGGCATTTTGAGAATGCCCTTTCTCAATCCCAATTGGATTAAGCAACAAATCACGGAGATACCGGGTAACGGCGTGTCTTTTGACAAAGCTCAAGTGACTCTGTGGGACCGCAGCGGCGGGGCGCCCACGAAAATAACCAAAGAGGTGCTTTATCCTGCGGCCATCGAAAAAACAGATAGCGCCGATGGCGGTGCCTGGTGAGTTATTCAGATTGGTTTTGGCTGACTACCTAGGTGGGTTGGGGCATATGAGGTTGCGCTTGTTGAGGCAATGAAGGACAAGGGAAAGAACGTTGATACCCAGGGTGCGGGCGGCCGTGTAAAAGGCGTGGGTAACAATGTCTTTTATTCTGCTGACATGCTCAGACCTTGGAACTCTTGGCGCCCCCAGGTTGGAAAGTCGTTCTGTTGACTACGGACGGCAAAACGGACCCCGCAACGCACCAGAAAGCGTCCGACATGTTTGAGCAGGCTCAAACGTTGCCTACCTTTTTTGGAACAGGAAAACCGGGACCCCCTTTTCCTGCCGATATTGCCGATTGGGAGAGCTTTGAGAGATTGAACCCGGGTCATGCGCACATGGTGCTTGGACATGACGATGCCGACGGAGGGAAGTGAGTTTGTCTGTGTTGGTCAGCCGAAGATGTGCTGATCGCAATACAGAATCACCTACCACGACCCTTTCAAAGACTATTCAAAAAATTCAGAGGTGAAAATAGCAGACTTGTTGAAGTTTGTAAAGCACATATACCAGGTCCAGCGCGAACGTGTCACCATTACAAGTACATCAACAAAGCCAAAGCCCACGCCCACGACAGCGACCGTCAACTGTGCCCACTACCCAACGGGGAGTGCAGAAGCGAGTTCGGGCACTGAAACGGTCGTAAGGGGTTAGGGGGTT